>CM062804.1:1055875066-1058301511 GCA_031772625.1 Pinus tabuliformis
TCACGGCCTTGCATGCAATTGTGTCACTGCCTTGCTGCCACCTCTGAGCTACTCGCTGCCACCACCTCTCAGAAATTGGACACCTATCATAAAAAATAAACTCTTAATCCCTGAGATACCTATTATACTAATTGCGAGAAAATTTATATGCCAATATGGATCTCGCTGGCGTATGCTCAGACGCATATCTAATAATGAACTCTTCTATATCAAGCGGCTAGAAGCTCTACAAGATCTCAGAAGAGATCAAGCACATCGAATGATTCATTAGATTTTTGAAAGCTCCCTGAAGGGATCAGAGTGTGTGAATATCGGACACATTGCATTCCACTCCGCGTTTAATCTGATAGGGACCATGGCCTTTGGTAAACACATGTTCGATTCTAACTTACGAGCATCTGAAGATCTGAAAGACGCTATTTTGAGAATGATGGTTCTACATGCCACTCCCAATTTGGCCGACTATTTCACGTGTCTTCAATTCTTGGATCTACAGGGTGTTTATCGTAATATGGTAATCTGCAGGAAAAAGTCGTATGTTGTTATGGATAAATTCATAGAGGATCGCCTCGCAAAGAGGAGCAAAAACAGTGACACAAGTGATGATGGAAAGAAGGATCTCTTGGACGTTTTGCTGGACATGAGAAATGATGAATTTACTCTCCCTGACATCAGGGGCTACTTAAGTGTAAGTCTTTCGCTATCTCTTCTGGCTATTATACCCACACAAATCCTATCGAATTGCGAAAATACTAATAAACAGAGTCTGATTTATAATTTCTTTTGCAGGATATCTTTGTGGCTGCAAGTGATACGACCGCGGAGACTGCGGTAACTAATTGGGACTACAGCAACTAAATTATACAGTGTAGACAGAAAACACTTAAAATTGTTTAGAGGGAGAACAAAATTCTCCCATTCCGAAATATATGAATACAGATCGAAAATTGACCAAGTGTGAAAGTAAATTGCTAAAAACTCTGTAACTTACTAGCAGCGAGCTTAAATAATACTGAAGCCGGAATTCTACTTGATATCTTTGAACCGGAATTCTTCTTGATATCTTGCACGCAGTTACTCCGGAAAACTCCGACCAAAAAAATATTCGCACCTATCTAAAACCTAGAATCAACACAAAGAACTGTAAATTCAAAACCCCATCTAGAAGTCGTCGGGAATCTTGTAATAGATAGATATCAGTAAAACACAAAAATTGCAGCCAAGCTAAATAGTGTTATAATTTGGATATAACACAAAATTCCGAAATACGAACTGTGGAATATTACACCTCTCAAATACAATTGTGGTGGGAAGGTCACGGCTAGTGCCAAGGAAATGGAACCTATATCACACTCTTCGAAGATCAAGCTAGGTTATGCAAATATACACACATTTCTCAAATACGACACTAGTGGGATGGTTATGGCCAATACTAAAGAAACTGATCTTATGTCGCACTCTTCAGAGATCAGCTTATGCAGTACATAGATATACAAACTGAATGAATTAAATGACATGATATGAATATATATTTTCTAGCAGGGAGGAAGGTCAGGTGGAGGAGGAAGGATTGATTGGGAGGGTCCTTTGCCATTTTTCACAATCCAAGCCATCTTCAGTCCCCATGATGTATGAACTTCTAAATGGCAGTGCATGAACCAGACACCTGCAACAATAGATAAAATCTTAGATATTCAATGTAGTTTTGTAGGTATAAAAAATTTCTAAATGCATTTTCCCTAATTCAAATGGTTTGGTTTCTATACAGAAATTTGATATGTTTCTAGTTAATAACATTTCAATAGTGGTGATGGATTATTACCTGGATTGTCAGCTCTAAATCTTAAGGCCACCCAACCACCTGAAGGCACTCCAACAGTGTTTCTTTCTGCAGGATCAACAAGGTTAAACTTTGGGGAATCTTTTGTCTCATTATAATTTCCAAAACCTTGGCCTACAACGAAGAAATTGAAGCCATGCAAATGGATGGGATGGCTCTCAGCACCAGCAATGCTGGTGTCCTGCAGAACCAACTGGACAGTGGTGTTGAAGGGGATGACTTTTGCCCTTGTTCCGTTCATAGGAGTTGTGACATTTTTGGGAGGATTGCCTGTGTAGTTGAATGGGAAAGGAGGGTTATCTGGGAAGTTGGTCTTATAAATTCCCTTCATTTTTCCTGTGTAGTGTGATTGCAGAAGAGCAACAGTGGGCATAACAAAGGAAATATTGTTAATGGATGCAGTGAATTTGGTTCCATTGACTCCCTGGCATTTTTGACCCTTTGGACATGGATTCAACCCAAGACTCACTGTGAAATAGAACTTTCTGTCTACTGTCTGTGGAACCAAGGCTGGGTATTGTGCATTGGCTAAGCTTTTGATCTTAAGGGTAAAGTTGGTGGCAAAAGAGGTATCGTTAAAGACCGGGAGCTTTGGCATTAGAGCATTGGTAAAATTAGACGAAGAATTTAGATGAGAGGTGTTGAAAAGCACATGTTTAGAGTAGGTCAAAATCCCTGCAAGTGTAGTGTTATCAAATGTGCCTTGCCCTGTTGCATATGGACTGGCTAATATGAAGAATTGTTTGCCCTTGTAGTCCGATGCAGAAGCAGTTAGCAAGACGTTGGTTGTCTGGCCGGGCGCTATCAAAATGGTGTCTGTTGTCACAGGTTTGGTATACACCGCATCCACCTCAACCACAGTCATGGTATGGTTGGCGATGGTCAGGAACAATTCATCATTGAGAGCAGCATTAATTATTCGAAGAAGATATGTCTTCCCAGGAACAACGTTCAGAATGAATGTATCTGCATTTCACATTGTCAGCTATCTTTTGTCAAATACAAAAATAATACTAACCAAATAAAAACAAACTAGACCAGATCATGTTTTCATGGAATACAGATTTGCAAGAGCCAATTTTTCACTCACAGACAACTTTTTATATTGTAAAATTATGTATTTGAAATTATTGAAATTATGTCAAATGGAGTTATTTTTTATGATTGGACAAAATTTGTTATCTCCCCCACTTAAGTTCAATCCCCTACAAGTAACATGATAATGAGAAATATTATCATAATGACCACATGCTTATGAATATTATCATATTGACCGAGTTGTATTGACCATCACTCTAAGAGTGTGTCCACTGAAATTATATACAAGTTCACCAAAAAAATATTAACATAGAACAGAAAATATATATTAGTATTGTAAAATAACATGTTAACATCACATAATTCACACCGAGGCAAGACACTCCATCACCTTTTTGACACTTCACCACCTTTTTCATATTATGACAAGGGAATCCCCACTTTTGATGTTAGTATAAGTCATGGCACTGCAGGACTTTTATACCTAAAAATCGATTTTCAAAATTCAATAATATGCAAGACATACTTTAAGCGTAACATGTTTTTTATATCAACTTTGCTTGCATTCCAAAAAAATCATCGTTCATATAGATTCGAAGCATTTCCAGTTTTCTAAGATTTTGGTAGACTAAAAGCCCCTCAAATTTGTTAGATGATGTAAACTATGATTATGGTGAAACCATGGTTTCCACCAAATTGACCTAAAAATAATTGCAATATTGATTGAAAAGATCTGTGATCATTTTGATGCATTGAATTTAGATAATGTACCATATTACTGGAATGGGAGTTTTCTGCATTGAATGTGGAGGATATGTTTGGGTGCATTGAATATGGAATGGGATGGAAACTGATATGCAAGATACCATAACTCAATGTTGCATTAAAACTGGGTGTTGATGGACTTGAGGTGAGCAATGTTGCATTAAAACTGGGATTTGAATTTAGCAATTTTCACCGGCTAGGCTTGATCTGATAAAGTTATTATTATAAAATAAGAAATATTAAAGGCTATGCAGTAAATTAATGACTGGTTTATTAACTTTATATTTTGTTTATTGAATATTTTTTTGTTTTCATGTAAAGACAGTAAACTAATCATTAACATGATGCTTAAAAATTAGAAATCTGAAATGCGAGATTAGCAACTTTGACATACATGGGAAACATGATCGGGTGATTATAATATAAGCGTAAGAAATTGAAAATCTAACCATTAATGGCTGAGCAGTTGTAGAGAGGTCCAGGATGTCCATTGATAGTGTAGCAATCCGAAACGTTAGGACCACCTCCAGTTTGCATAGCCTGATTAACGACATTCTCAGTATCTGCATTCCACCATTCCCCTGCAATATAGAATGAACTCAAACAATCAATAAAATAACTATATAAAAGAAATCATTGATTAATCAATCTGAAGCCAGAAAATAATGAAAAGTTTATAAGAAACATTGTTTGATCACTGGCATGATGCATATAGTCATGTCTACCGAGAATCATAGGGACTTCTTTGTATGGCTTTGGAAATGGATAAGGAACATGGCGTTTAGGATAGATGATGAAAGCGCCATGTACGCTCGCTCTTAGCCAAGAGATGTGAGCGTGCCACCAGAGAGTTCCCCTCTGTCCTGTGACAGTGAAGTTATAAACATAAGTCTGTCCCGTTTGAATTGGGCATTGGGTTATGTAAGCAGGGCCATCTGCCCAACCAGACCTCAATTGTCGAACTCCATGCCTGCAAATAACAAATAATTAGCATTAGCTATTCATTAATTGAACTAAGATCGAGCAACTCCGTATATTGAGTTTAGATTGTATGGGTGGTAGAAATCATCCATATTCTAATTGTAGATTTGGGGAATATTGTTCGACCCCCATTTTATGTAAGATTTTAAGATATTCCTAAAATCTGCTATCGAAATAAGTTCAGTTCCAATATATCAAATGTATTTGGTTTTTAAGCAAAAATGCTTGGGATATAGAAGCAAGATATTTATGTTTTTGGAAGAAAGTTAAAACATTATTGAAATGGTGTATCGAATTATGACAATGCACCAGCAGAACAGCATTGAATTCATTTATTTAGGTTCCATTATTTTTTCTTTACCAACAAAGTTAAAAAAGGGATAACTAGAACAATGGGTACATGAGTATGTGTGTACCAGTGAATTGAGACATTGTTTTTATAACTAGAACAATGCGGGTATGAGTATGACTATGAGTATGAGTATGTGTGTACCAGTGAATTGAGACATTATTGCTAACATGATTATGAACTTTGATGATGACTCTATCTCCCTCACGGACGACTACTTTAGGTCCAGGAGATTTGCCATTGACTGTAATCAATGGCTTTGTGTGGCAGAGACGAGTAACGTTCTTCAACCTCACCTGCACAACTTCCCCACATTAAAAACCAAACCAAACAGGAAAAATCTACATCAAACAAATAAATAAATAGATCTGTTCGACACAGTACTGCAACTAATGATGATAATGATAAGAAATATAATCTATGTTGCAAGATTCTGATCTCAGTATCTCACATGGAATGAGTAATGTCTGGTCGTTTTCCCTGCAACAAGTTGAACAACAAGTAGTACAACAAGCAACTGAATAATCAGCTTTATTCCGTACTCTGCTCTGGCCATGGGCGCCATCATGTTGAGCTGTGTGAATGAACTAAACTTACTTCTGTCACTGATCTCAGATGGATGACAACAGCTGAAATGGAAGAGATATAAATATAGCGATTGACTGTATGGAGTTTGGCAGGTAAATGGTATTGTGAGAAGTACAATAGACTTTATTTTGCTTATTGGTGAGCTAATGGAGTAGTAAACAAGTGAAATGGAAAACGAGTCCACGACACACACCAACAATTTAAAATTCTTTTTTACAATGTGCAGGTGTACCAAACTCCATGATTGTCGTCAATCGAAAGCATATCTTAGGTGGCCGACCTTTCTTCTCAGCTCTGCAACTAATTATTGAGCCATGTCTCAACGACCACAGTCAATATCTCATTGCCATCGTTCACTAATGATTTGGTTACGTTTTGTGTGCACACGTTTCCACCGCGATGCTATGTTCATGCAACTTTTATCTTCTGTGGATGTTTATGTTTCGCCTAGTGATTTGATACTTAACGACAACATGGTCCCTCCGGGAAGACATCAGAAAGTTGGATTCATTTTATGTTGGTGCGGCTCAAACCTCGGTGGAGACATAAGGTTTTGATGGGGCAGCTACACGTCCATATATGCATGGTCCACCTCAAAAGTTTCCAGCCGGGCAGCTACACGTCCATATATGCATGGTCCACCTCAAAAGTTTCCAGTAGGCTGGAAGATAAAGTACAAGATATCGGCTTAACGGGATTGCAGTGGGTGAGGGAAAGAACGGAAAATTCTATACACTTCCTTAACATTTTTTTATTCTCATTCTTGTTTGTACTTACTACTAGAATTTTGTTTGGTAGCTATATTTTTTTAATTATATTTAAATTGCATTTTTACCCGCATGTTATATTAGATCTCACATTAGTCTTAATGGTTAGCTAGTGGGTAGAATCAGTGTAGTTTAAGCATTTTTTTGTTGAGTAAATATGAAGTGACCTTTTTAAAGCAATTTTTCTTGGTTTTTTTGGTTTGGCTGAGTCAATATGAAGTGATCATTTATGGTAGTTTTGTTGGCACAAATATTCCATGGATGTACACTGTGAACCACAAAGAAAAAAATGATATATCTCACAATATCAACATAACACAAACTCATACAAATTAATTAAATTATGATTTTCTTTTAAATTATTATTATTTGTAAGAATTATATATATTATATATATATATATATATATATATGAGTTAAACATATATATTTAAAAGAATATGTAACAAGAAAATACAATAAAACGACAATAAGTAATAATAGTTCAATGAGATTATGAATATGACATTTTTTTAATTAAATTGAAATACAAAAAGGTCACAACTCAAATCTCTATTCAAGTGATATTTCATGCCTCTTAAATCCCTACCATCTATATAATAATCATTGAAAAATCTGAATTAAATTTTTGGAAACTTTATTTTAAAAATAGACACTTCTGTTTGTTATAATTAAATTGTATTTTTAAACGTATAAGCACATTCAACATTCTAAAAAATTGTTGGTATACTTGCATTGTGTAATTTTAGTAACTGATATTTGCAATTTAAATCATTCTTCTAAAGTCCGACAAGATTTTAAACAAAGTTGGTTGAAAAACACTAGAAAACAGTAATTATTTGACTAGTCAGGAAGCTCTTTGAAATTACAACTTTTCAAAGAAATTTAAATGTTCTAAGTTTTTGAATTTTTCCAACAGCCATTATTAGAATTATTCCATGCAATTGTGGGTGAAATTTCAATTTTACATATTTTAAATTCTATTTTTGAATGTATAAATAGATTCACTAGAAAATTCTTTAGATATTTGGATTACGTAATAGCAATTGTAACACTACCTCCCACCCCCTTGAACCTTCCAAGCTGAATGAGAGGTGTTACTTTATCCTAACCTGACCTCCATGGTCTCATTATGGAAATGGGGTTACAAAATTTCCCTCCTCTCCAATGTTAGCGAAAATCAACTTTGGACTACACTGTCACACACAACTCGTTGAGATATTTTCGTTGATATAAAATTTATCAAAATCCAACACCTGAATCAAAAGTTGTAGCCATTTAAAGTCTGACTATTAATACTTGCCACATCAGTAAGCAATTCCATGTGGATCCTCCCATTAGCCTATATGGCGCTTCCACCTGCGTCTTCCACCACATCACTGCGCCACCATGCCCTCTATGCCTTCGCCTTAGTCCTTTGGCATTACCCAACCAATCCTTCGGGGTGCAAATTTCATGTTATATGATGGGAGTATTTCTCGTCTCATGACTCCCATCTCCTAGGATGCTACAAGGTTTCATCCACTTCAAAGTCTCAGACCGTGACAGGAAATATTGGTGTCAATTACTCTGTTGTCTCCCATTTCCTCGGTATTTGTCAACTATGGCCTTTGCATAAAACATTGGCATCGCAAGGGATCTCTCCTAGGGTGAAACAGACACTTCCTCGTCTATTGCTGGGAATTTTTCGGTTCCTTGGCCCCATCAATCACAGCCTATCCTTTGGATGTGCACTTTGAACCTCTCGAGGTCCACGACCGCAATGACAATTTTCTCCATCAAGTGCCAAGAAGATTTCTTGTCCCTCGGTGTTGTTAATCGCAACTTGTCCTATAAATTACACATTTGAACCTGTCAGGATCTGCAACCCTCGATGACAATATGGACATTAAGTAATAGGTTTGCCTCTCGTCAAACACCTCATTATAGTTAGCAACTTTCTCAGTCTGCCTCTTGCTCCTTCACTGTAACAACCAATAACAGGGTTCATTAGCTCCCACAATTGGAGTTTTTCAACCCCGTGACCTCTTGCTCATGGGCTTTACATGTCAGTCCTAAGGGGAAAATAATGCATATTTTCTCGGCGTTATTCATAGGTCTCCTCGACCTTTACCCAGGTCATTCAAGCATTCACACAAGCTTATAAGATGAAAATGAGCATACAAGCAATTGACTAGTTGATTAACCATCAACATGAGCATGTTAATACATAAACCATTCACGAGGATAATAAATGATCCATGTTGGAACATCTTGGCATTACAAGACTTATCAAGCCTTTGCAAATGAGATAATCACCCACAACACATTTCATTACAATACTTTTCATTCTAACAGACACATATAAACATTTCTATTGAAATCCACTCAACCAATACTATATAGTGACATAAGTAATCATTGCGTTACTTAGACAAGCATGACAGTGCAAGAAAATCACTTATTATGATTATATAGAGATCTCAACACCTTCTGAGTGTATGAAATCCTCTGGATTCACAAACTCATGCAATGTACTAAAGCACAAGACAAGAATATACTTCTACTTTCAACCAACGGAAGCCAATAAATCGATGAAAATGATATGAACAAAAAGAAGATAAATCAATGGCACATAACACAAGATGTATCTGGAAAAAGCCATTGCTCAAAACCTTGCTATCTGTGTTGTAGATATCAGAAATATGAGTGAAGATACAAAGCTTGTTCTCACTAGAATAATTCCGCACAAGTATGCTCAACTCTCTCAGCTCACAAGCTAGCTCAAGCCAAATCTTTAGCATATTCATCAACTCTCCAAGCCTCTAATCGCTTGCGTAATTCCTAGGATGAATAGCCCATATTTAAAGGGAATTCATGCTTCCAAAACTGCGTAACCCAAACATAGGTCATTCTCTGATTGCATGCATGATATTTACAACTCAGTAAACCACACAACTAATAGTACAATGTCCCTGCTCTCTAGTCTCAACTGGGTCTTTCTCAAAATCGACATGGATGAGTTTCTTTTGAGGGAATCTTTAGTTAACTAGAGTGACACTTGTGGATGCACTAGTGCACCACTGACTGTTAACTCTCTATTAGTTCCAAAAATAGTTTGGAACTAATTTAACTGAACATAACTCAGTAAACTAAGTGATCTAATTACAACTGACAATTAAACTCATACTAGACCCCTAAAACTTAGGGAGAACATATACATGACTTCAGAAATACTTCCAACTCAAAATTCCTAAGCTAACTAAGTTAACTAAAATTAATTAACTATTTACAAGTTGCTATGAGAATAGAATTCGATTTTAATTCTCAGTTTAATTCAAGGACAAATTAAACTGGAATTTCTTGTTTCCATTTATCAACACTCCCTCTCAACAAGAAAGGGATTGTCAGTGACCCAAATCCTGTCTCTGTGAATCTCAAATTTACATCTTGACAATGCGTTTTTCAAAATGTCAGCATCTTGCTCCTCCATGGGAATGTACTCTAAAAACATAATCCACCTCAATACACAATCCAGCGTTTTTTTTAAGTGCTGCATGCAGCCGATAGTCCCTGCCTAACCATATAATATGCCATTTGTTAAGGCTCATAACCGTTTTATACACATGGTATCCATGGGAGGGTTAGAAGTCTAGCAAAAACCCTATTTCAGGATATCATGAACAAATCACTTTTATCTTCACGTTAGGATAACTTCACACAAAGTTTGGGGTGAATTGAGAAATGTATGACGTGTAAACTAAGGAAGAGAAAGTCAATTTAGGAATTAAGTTGAATGTCTTTGGTACAACGGAAGCAAAATTCTTTTATTTCCTCAAGTCGTACCTGTAACGATTGAAAATAATATAGGGGATTAGTATGTTTAGGTACGAGGTAAAGAGTCAAAAGAGGCTATTTATGGAAACCAAAAAAAAAAAGACTTGCAACAGAGAATAATATCTAATAAAGAGCACATAAATTTCCTTCCTCCTCAACCTGGGGATATCAAGATAAAAACATTAGTAATATAAAATAAGAAGAGTAATATTTGAATGTAAAACCATGGAAGCGAAATATGTGGAAATATTGAGAAATAAAATTGTTTAGATACATGTTGAAGACAACCATATCTCCGGGTAAATTGGCCCATTCAGGTACGCATAAACAAAATAAGATTAGTAAACTAAACAAAATAAGATTAGTAAACTAAATTATAACTTAAGATCCCTCTCTCTACATAAGAAAAACATAAAAATTGAATGATCCTAATTTATAAAGGTTAAAATGGAAACCAACATTAATTTAGTGTTAGGGTTTCACTACATGTAAACCCTATTTGTACGAAGAAATAAAATTGAAGAAAATACATAACTAGTCTGTAGTAGGATAGAAAGAATTCAACACTACAATAATGGAAGAAATTTTGATAATTAGTGAAAAAGTATGCCACTCTAGCCATTGTGTGCTATCGTGCTCTACATGACACTGAAGATATGTTTGATATAATCAATTAATATGGTTTTGAGACAAATTAGACATTGCAGGGCTTTGAGCCAAATTAAACCCGAAGATTCCGGAAGATCCCAACATTAATTCATAACATTTTATGTAAATTTAATAGGCATCAAAACACATTTTATCCAAAGTTCACTCACGGCCTTGCCATGCAATTGTGTCACCGCCTTGCTGCCACCTCTGAGCTACTCGCTGCCACCACCTCTCAGAAATTGGACACCTATCATAAAAAATAAACTCTTAATCCCTGAGATACCTATTATACTAATTGCGAGAAAATTTATATGCCAATATGGATCTCACTGGCGTATGCTCAGACGCATATCTAACAATGAACTCTTCTCTGTCAAGCGGCTAGAAGCTCTACAAGATCTCAGAAGAGATCAAGCACATCGAATGATTCATCAGATTTTTGAAAGCTCCCTGAAGGGATCAGAGTGTGTGAATATCGGACACATTGCATTCCACTCCGCGTTTAATCTAATAGGGACCATGGCCTTTGGTAAACACATGTTCGGTTCTAACTTACGAGCATCTGAAGATCTGAAAGACGTTATTTCGAGAATGATGGTTCTACACGCCGCTCCCAATTTGGCCGACTATTTCCCGTGTCTTCAGTTCTTGGATCTACAGGGTGTTTATCGTAATATGGTAATCTGCAGGAAAAAGTCGTATGCTGTTATGGATAAATTCATAGAGGATCGCCTCGCAAAGAGGAGAAAAAACAAGTGACACAAGTGATGATGGAAAGAAGGATCTCTTGGACGTTTTGTTGGACATGAGAAATGATGAATTTACTCTCCCTGACATTAGGGGCTACTTAAGTGTAAGTATTTCGCTATCTCTTCTGGCTATTATACCCACACAAATCCTATCGAATTGCGAAAATACTAATAAACAAAGTCTGATTTATAATTTCTTTTGCAGGATATCTTTGTGGCTGCAAGTGATACGACCGCGGAGACTGCGGTAACTAATTGGGACTACAGCAACTAAATTATACAGTGTAGACAGAAAACACTTAAAACTGTTTAGAGGGAGAACAAAATTTTCCCGTTCCGAAATATATGAATACAGATCGAAAATTGACCAGGTGTGAAAGTAAATTGCTAAAAAGTCTGTAACTTACTAGCAGTGAGCTTAAATAATACTGAAGCCGGAATTCTACTTGATATCTTTGAACCAAAATTCTTCTTGATATCTTGCACGCAGTTACTCCAGAAAAATCCGACCAAAAAAATATTCGCACCTATCTAAAACCTAGAATCAGCACAGAGAACTGTAAATTCAAAACCCCATCTAAAAGTCGTCGGGAATCTTGTAATAGATAGATATCAGCAAAACATAAAAATTGCAGCCAAGCTAAATAGTGTTATAATTTGGATATAACACAAAATTCCGAAATACGAACTGTGGAATATAAGAAGATAGAATGCTTATGAAATATTACAGGAGTGCTGAACATTCCAGTGGAAAATGTGGCTTCTGATGGGTTTGCTAGGATTTCATACCTTCCTCTTCAAGCCATATTTCCAATTCCCTTCAAATCATGTTTCTGGTTCCCTTCAAATCATGTTTCTGGTTCGAAATGTTCTGGTTATAAATGTATAAACGTTCAAAGTTCAGTTCTTCAACTGCAAATGACAGCGTTGATGTTTCCACCGGCTGTCAACCTCAACCACATTAACCTTGGTGAATTGATTAAGCAGAATAACATAGGAAATGGCGAGTGGGATTAAGAGTTTATTTTTTATGATAGGTGTCCAATTTCTGAGAGGTGGTGGCAGCGAGTAGCTCAGAGGTGGCAGCAAGGCGGTGACACAATTGCATGGCAAGGCCGTGAGTGAACTTTGGATAAAATGTGTTTTGATGCCTATTAAATTTACATAAATACAGGTGACTCCAAACTCTTTAGCCTAAGTTTTCAGAAAAGTATACCGTGCAGCCGGCAATAAGAGGTCGAAACACAAACTTTGGATAAAAATCTATTGAGCAGAAAATTTTATTTAAAACCTTGGCTTAAACCTGACATGTACGGGAAATTTTACTTGGTCAAAGCTAATTAATCGCTGGTCAACGATCGATCGATCGCTATTAGTCCCTGTCGGGGTCTGCCACAACAACAGAATACAAACGCTCTATGCAACATGTCTAAACTTTTTGTTTCGCTAAAAACCTGCCTTCGTCGAACAAACTTGCTACCTTACCTGAAAGATCTTGCTGTCTGCATGGCGTTGAAAGATCTTGTTGTCTGCATCACACAATCGCATAATTCACTTAATCGAATTTCAAAGGAAATACAATTTTCATATTAATTTAATGCGTTCATAGAAGGCTATCACAAAGGCATCTTATTCCAGAACAGAGAAAACAATCACACAATCGCATAATTCACTTGAATGTGTAATAAAACAACGCCCAGTGTGTTGGACAAGTTTAATTATTAAATACAAATTATATAATTTAATATTTCAAAATGAACATGGGTGTACTCTTCAAATGAAATAGAAAGAGTGATGAACTTTTATTTTTATATAAGTGTAATTATGGCGAATTAGATATATATTTTTTTATTTTGGAAATTTTATATAATATTTGTGATATATAATTTTTTTGTTATTTTTTAATAAGTAGTTTTTATTTATGTAGACTGAATATTTTAAATCTTTATATTACAAATCTTAATAAATGTAGTTTAATAATCCAGTTATTCCATATATTGTTGTATCAATTTAATATGTTATAGAAGTTGAATGTTTGGGGTATTGATCGTTTCATAAACTTAATCTTTTAAGCACTCATGTTTCAGATCTAAACCAACTTTTCTCATTCACATAACAGTCACGCTTTCTAGGATAAAACAAATTCTGTGTGTAATTTGTTCTCTGGAGAATTTGGGAACTATTGATTCTGTCCTTGGAAGAGAGCGCAGAGAAACTACAGCTCTTTCCCGCGAGGTCTTTATTCAGAAACGCTGGAGACTGTGATGCAGAGAAGTTAAAAGAATTAGATATTATGTGTATGCTATAGGCTTAAATGAACAATCATATAAAAGAGTCTGGCATATTGTAGATAAAAATGCACAGAGACAGCGAAAGAAATCAATGCTGCCCTTTCTTTTTCAAGAGCTTTCAATAGACTTTTCGAATAAGTTACAAAATTAAAAAATCAATTCTGCATTATGAATATCAAATTCGTGTATTTTAGAATGAACAACGAATTCATTAACTTTTATTTCAGAATGAACAACGAAACTTTTAACTATATCATGTATTTCAGAAAGTTTAGTGTCAATGAAAAACTAATTAACTATATAGTATAATAGTCATTGTTACAATGTAGAAATATAAAACATACTTTTTAATTGTTATATATATATATATATATATATATATCTATAATATATATAATATATATATATATAATATATATATATATATATATATATATATATATAATTTATTTGTGTAAAACAATAAATATATGGCGAAAACATTTGAATGACACGTGGGCTTGCATTTATGGCCAAAACATTTGAATGACATGTGGGCTTGGATGCAAGCCACGTTCCCTGCATGAAAAACCACCTTTTAAACAATAAATATATGCCATATAACGCAATTTGTAAATGATGTAACACAGTTTGTAAGCCTAATAGATGTTTATGTTTTATAAATATAACAAAAACGTCTATTACGCTTACAAACTGCCAACGACCACTAAAAACAAGTTAGTGTAATCACATTTCTATCTTAAAATAATTTGATCTTCGAATTGCAAATATTTTTCCATTTATTTTAATAATCAAATGATTAGTGTTAAAAAATCAGTCGGCGTGGCTTTGTCGTCTTTGTTGTTCCTTTGGTATTTAGAGAACGGTCTGGTTCATTTCTAGCGTTCTTTCCATTACCTGGCGAGTCGGTTCCCTGTCCTCTTCCTTTAGTCTTCGCACCCTTTTTTGAGCATGGTTTGCAATAGAAAACAAACAGCCTGGATAATTAATTCTTTACATCACTAACAATTTCCAATTGTGTTGCTTGCATAAAAATTAATGCAGATGGGTAAAAACCATGGATTAACTTGCATCACCCTAATCAATAGCATTTATGGTCTCTATTCATCATTTTAATTGATTGGATATGGATTCCAGATTCTGTTGTCTTATCCAGGAGAATCCGCTTAAAATCCATTGTGACTTGTGAGATAAGTGAGCACTATGACTTGTCTATTCCATTTGCCCACGCCTTTGGCCAGCCCTACTTTCTCTGCAACTATATTCCATTTGCTCACGCCTTTGGCCAGTCCTGCCTTTGGCCAGTCCTACTTTCTCTGCAACTATATATATTTCTAATTCCTTGAATTTCTAAATAAAGTATTAATGAGGTTTTGAGATAAAAATAAACCATAAAAAAATAAGTTTTGCACACTTCCAAACACATTGAGAGAGACGGTCATTAAAAAAAATTCTAAACATCATATACCCCAAGATACCCTATAACAAATAAAATGCCCGTTAAATAATAACAATTTATGTAAAATTAACCATAATAATTTTAAGTCAATATGTAACGAGTGTTGCTGCATGGCAGCTTAATTGGAAGTGAAATATGCAAGGCTGAGCTGCTGAAACAACAATATGGATTAACACTGGTGGTTGGTTAGCCCGGGCACGACTATCTCATTTACTTTTCTCTGATCCACCAACCCCAATTGGCACAGTGAGCGAAGGCTCTTCAACTTTGTTACGAGATTCATAACCTCAAGACTTAATTGGAGAGGAATTTGATACTGAATGAAGTCAAGAATCTATTTCTCTAGCTGGTGGATTTGGGAAGCATATTTGAGTTTCTGGAAAACATTAAAACTGATGGCATTTTCGCACTTTTTCAATAAAACAATGTCATTTTGAAGATGCTCCGAAACTGCTCATAGATGGGCTTTTGTTTCCTTCTGGGTTTTCATTGATCGGGAAAATGAAACTCTTACAGCCAATCAAATTTATTGTAAAATTTGTTGCATATATCCATTTTGTAAATAGACTATTTGCAAATAAACATATCTATCTTGTAAATGATGTAGTCTACTAGGCTGAGCGGGGAAAACATGACTAAGCAAACCAAATAATTTAACATATTTTTCTTTAAAGTTGGTCTGAATTTCGTTTCGACTTTCTTTGCTATGTTGGT
The DNA here is from genome assembly GCA_031772625.1 of Pinus tabuliformis. NCBI lineage: Eukaryota > Viridiplantae > Streptophyta > Pinopsida > Pinales > Pinaceae > Pinus > Pinus tabuliformis. The sequence continues at coordinate 1,055,891,075 of CM062804.1, forward strand.
AAATTTGCATGAACATTGGTTTTACCATGGAACTTGAGCACTCATATCGGTATATATGCTAAAAGCTATAATAAAAAATTTACCAATTTCTAGGTTCGACTCAATATTTAAATGATACTAAAAAAATTTGGATGACATATGGGCTTGGATGCAAGCCACGTTCCCTGTTGCATGGAAAACCTGCTTAAACCGTGAACGGCCACCTTTCAAAAGATTTGATAAAGCTACTATGAACCATATAAACCAGATAACCAAAACATTAGCGCGTCAATAAGAGTAAGTAATACGACATGCTAACAGAAACCTCCCGAAATGTTTGGGTGGGAATATTGCAGATAGGGAAGAAACCATGGATTTTACTTAGATTGATGCAACTCCTGAAAATTTCTCCACTGCCTGTGAATCCATCCAGGCTAACAATGACAAGGATCAAGTCACGTTGTTGTTTTTCTTGGCAGACAAAGATCTTTTTTCAAGCCTCAGCTGGTATCCAGGTTCTCATTTCTAATTCCCTCAATCCCTTATGTAGTGAATTTATACAAAACCAGATATCGATAATGAAAATAACAGTAAAATTAGCTGTAAAGAAAGACCCTTCTAATTCCCTCAATCCCTTATGTAGTGAATTTATACAAAACCAGATATCGATAATGAAAATAACAGTAAAATTAGCTGTAAAGAAAGACCCAGAGCGTAATTTTTTGGACATTCAGAGATTGATATTTGAAATTATTGGAGATTGAAACCCTCAATTTTAAATTTATGAGTCTTTAGCTTCTGCAGTTGAGGATTTTGACTTAGTCGTTCCGAAAGGCCCCGCAGAGACAGACCTACCAATCTCTGCGACATAAAAGATTGCACATTTGCAAAAGGCATTCCAAGCCCTTCAAGACCAGAATTGAAAATTGCAAGCAAAGATCAAGTCGGTGCTGACCACTGAAGAAAGAAAGCTGGAGGAACAAATTCAGGTTGCAGACGAGTTGTATTTTCCTTGTTAATTCTGATATAAATACATGGCATTCAAAACCATTAGTAAACGTTAGTTCGGTGTCTATCCATAAACTCTTTTAGGCACTATTTTGTATGATGGTGGCAGCGCTTTGGATACATTTAATAATACTACAACTTTACTAATATTTACCTGGTGTAGATTGACCTGTCCACTATCTTGTGGGTAGTAGTTCCTCGCTAAGAAAATTGGTGGGATTAAGGGGGCGATAGAAAACAATATGCAAAGGGGATCAGAAAGAAAATGGCAGAGAAGTTTATTAGCATTCCAAATTCTGATAAAGTCAGTGTAGATATATATAAAAAACAATAAGGCGAGATAGAGATAGATGGAGTAGCAGCTACACATGCCTTATATTCATATCCTTTTTGAAGTAAAAGAAATTTACAGATATTTTCAACTTTTCGAGGTATCTTAGTCCAAGATGCTTATTTTTATGATATTTTGAAAATGACTAAAATTTAATTATAAATTTTAATATTTAATTATTAGGGAACAAAATCAATTGAAAGCAATGAATCTATAATACATATCATTATAAAATGCCAAATTTATATATTTTGTTGTGATTATGCAGAAATAGATACAGATATATATACATTTCGTTTTCACCGTTGGTACTTCCCAATCCAGAAATATTTAGACTCATAATCTTTTGCAAACAGAGACACTCGTCGGATCCCTTTTGATAGAAGCGAACACTAATATTTTAAATTTTTCAGATAAACGATGACAATGAATAGAATGGGCATAGATTTAAGATTGTCAATCCTGTGAATAATTTAAGTATGCGCACCTATGAATGATATGTTTGAGACTGCTTTGTAGCTTTGTTCAGACTTCAGAAGAAGCAGCTTTCTCCAGATTTCTGAAGGAGCCAAGCTAATGCCTCCTGTAGCAAAATGCAAAAATGCTAATGCCTCCTGCAGCAAAATGAAAAAGGGGAAGGGAAAGACAGGTATGCCTGCTGCCATATAGTATTTGAGAAGTATTTGAGAAATCTGCAAAATGGCGAGCACGCTGCCATATAGCATTTAGAATTGAAGAAGAACGAAAGACAAGTGGCCAACTGAAGACATGTGGCTACTACCATGCAAAATTCGTGTTGTGGATATGCTCTATTTAACCAATGTTTTATATCCCAAAACTACTTTTATGCAAAGTTTGAATTTGAAGGTCTTATTGCGAGGTTGCATAACTTACTGCATCGAAAAAATCCTGTATCCAAAAGGTCTTATTGCGAGGTTGCATAACTTACTGCATCGAAAAAATCCTGTATCCAAAGTTTGAAAACCCTCATGCGCATTTATTGAATGGTTGCAAACATTTTGGATTGGAAAAAAACTTTTAACCAAAGTTTGAAAAACCTCATGCTTGGAAACTTTGGATAAAGCTATTACACCGGATAATTCATTGTGGATAATTTTTCAAATGAAAAGTTTGGGTAAAAAGATTACACCGGAATTTCATTTTAACATTGGGGCACGTGAAGCGTGCAATAAGACCTCCAATTCGCAACTTTGGTTATAAATTTCTTACACCGATATTTGCAGAGATAAACTTTGGTTAAACTTTTTCCTAAATGATTTCGATTTTTATAATTTTAAATTATTAATTTTTATTTTAAAGATTATATATAATTTAAGAAAGATTTATTAACTGCTATACATAATTTACTAAAAAATTATTAACTATTTGAATTAAAAATATGTAGTTTTAGGGCTAGGCGAATACACAATATGTGTTGGGACAATATTTGCTAAATGGAGGGCAGAAACTAAATTATATTGCATTAATATAGGTCTACAATATATATTTTCATTATTTTGTGTGTTGCCTAAGTAATTGCTGCTTATTTTGCAGGTTATTTGATATTAAACATTTACAGTTGATTTATTTTGGTTCATTTTGCAGGTCTATTGATTTTGTATTGGGACTTTGCATACCGTGTAATGGAAGGAATGAACTCCAAAAGGCACAGGGTTTACCGATACAAGGAAGCACTAGAGGGGCCAACAGCAGTTCCCTTCCCCCACTGGATGTTATTACAAAGAAGCTCACACATGTTGTTCATCATTTGAGAAGCAAAGGACAATTGATGATGTAAAGGTAAGTCGAATGAATGCTACTCGTACGTACCAAGCTTTCCTTTACAATCTTAGGAGTCTGGTTGCTCTGTTGTATTGAATCAATAAAAGAGTGCTACTCGTACGCACCAAGATTTCCTTTACAATCTTAGGAGTCTGGTTGCTCTGTTGTATTGAACCAATAAAAGAGGGCAAATTAAAGCATCCAAGCAGCAAATAGTGTTGTCCAATAGATAGGTAATCGTGAAGGTAGGAAGACAAATCGGATCTTAGCTATGGGGATCACACAGGATGAGAATTATTATGATATGATCTTGGCATGGCACATTTAACATCATGAAATGGCCTTACAAGTTCTTCTAATGGATCATGATCCCCCATTTTAGATGCACTCAAGTAATTGCCCTCCTCGGTTAGCACAATATCATCTGCACTCTGCCCTGCCTATCTCATAATGGAATCGAGTGAGAAAATTAGTTGATTGAATAAAAAATGAGAATCGCACACGGTTTTTTTGGTTTCTGGTTGTTTCCCTTCTGGTTTTTGTTGTTTTTGAGCCGTTGGGTGGATTGTTTTTGTTGTGTTTGAGCCACTGGGTGGATTGTCAATGGATCCCCGGTTGAGCCATGCTTAAAGCAAGTTGTCCAGATGGTAGAGATACTTGAGCTCGAGAGAGGAGAGGCACGTGTCTTGCATGCAAGATCAACTTGCCTCCTCAAATGTTTATTTACCTTTTTTTTAGTTTTTTTCAATTATTACTTATTTCTACATATATTAATTGTTTTATTTTTTAAACAAATAAAATGTTTGTGGAGAGACAATACTCAGAGTGGATTTGGTCTTTCTGCATTGGGCTATTTACTGGGGCTATTTAAGGGATGCACAACAGGAGCAACTCTATCTATAGCTTGAATATGTGATCTTGATATTTTACTTAATGAATAAAAAAAACATTTGATTAATGATAACCATAATAATCTCTTTCTACATTTTCTATTTTACTGTTTTTGAGCATATATCTTCTTTAAAATTTTACATTTTTAATGTAACATTGTTTTTTAATGAATACCCATATCTTAACACATTCGCTTCGAATACTGCCGCAAGAAACCAGATCTGGTCTTGCTATTACATTCCGCTGAAAACCTACTTCGCCCTGCTCATGCGCTCGTCAACCTACTAAGCTTGGGGCGGGTTAGCATCTACCGATATAGTTCATGCAATGGATACTGCCTTGTAACGTTTCAAGATGGGACCAGGGCCTTACGGGCTTGTTTAGAATGATCATACCTTGTGATAACTGCATGTTGCGCATAGAAGCTGGGAACCTGACCTCGGGATCCTCACTAGCTGGGGTTGGAAACTCGAACGCTAGTTTTTGGGCTGGATCCCTACCGAGCTAGCTGGCTGCTGCTGCTAGCACTGGGACTAACCTGTCCAAGCAAGTATAAAAGGCTGGTTGAAAGTTGTGAACAAAGATTATTGTCGAGTGATAAGCCGTTACCCAACCCGAACCAAGTAAACTGAACCTCATGAACCAAAGGCAAACGAAAGAGTTATTAGACCTCTCCCTTTTGGTCGAGCAAAAAATTTCTTAACATATCCGGAAATCAGTTGAACCAGAGCGTTCCAAGAGAATTTGGAAAAAATATATACACAGACTTCTCAAACAACAACTTTTCAGGCCTCGTTCTAGACAGCAGTCTGTTTTATTTTGTCAATGTAAAGTGGGAATCCATATTTATGCGGAGCTCAGTTACGCTCTTGTGATTCAAGACACACCAAAGGTGGACTTCTCTTAGCTCTCTTAGCGTTTGGTAATTCAATTTTCAAAAAATGGGTGCTATATCCTTTCGTGCATGATTTCCAAAAATGGTCACCACTTCTTTTCAATAAGCAACCCTACGCTTATATTGCAGTACATGCATATTGTAAACTTTCATATTGATTAGATAAGACCATGTAAATAAGTTAATGGAAATACAATCTGTGACCGCAAAAGCAAAAGGAAAAGGAAAAATTGCACCCTTCATAAGCTCTGTTTCAGCTAATCAGTAGGTCTAACTAAAACAAAATCCATAGGTTTCGAATAAAACCCAATTGCATATCAAATTCCGCACATCACCGTCGATTTGACAGCTCTAGGTGAACTATTTCAGTTCCATTTCAAATCGGACAGTATATGAACTTGTAATCTCTTTGTGGTTATTACACCAAATTTCCACAAATGTTTAATACATACAGCTTTACAGCAACAACCACGCTCTTATGCCCTTTCTACGGCCATCTAAGATAAATGCTGAATGACAACAACAACAACAACAATCCATTTGTGTTGTCCCTGCAGACCTCGGCAGGGACTATAATGTTAACGGATGGTTAATTACCCAGGTTTAAATATATGTATAGTGCATGGTTATCATAAATGTTAACAAAGTGTATCTAAAGCATTTAGATATAGTTTTGTATTTCTAATAAAAAATAATTATTATAATTTAGAAATTATTTTATTGAATAGTTCTATTTTTTATTGGCTTTAAATAAATGTATAAATATTTTTAACATTATAATTTTAAATATATTTTGAATGCTTATATAACATTTTTTTATGGTGTTTTAGCTTGTTAAAGGGATATAGGCATTATGATTTAACAAAAATATATGGTTTGAATGAGAATGTATTTTAGTTCGACATCATGAATCATTATTGGGGTCATGATTGAGGGTTTTTAACATTTAAGTGGGATATAAGTGCCATGAGTAGGTTTTGTACATTGGAAATGGGATTCTAGTTCTAAACATGGTTGGTCAGGGAGAAGGAATAAGGAACTTAATTGTTAAATGAATCTTTTAGAAGACTACACATGTGTCTTAGCCCTTAAATTCCAATTCTCGAGCACAATAATCATCAACAACATCTACAAAGCATAACACATACCCTCCATAGGGCCTTTTAGCATCAAAGATAGAAATAGATGATATTGGGAGCCTTTACACATTGAGGATGGGTCACAATGTCTTGAACATGATTAAGGAAGGAAAGAAAGTGCCTTAATATATTATTGAATCTTCTCAAACTCAAGAGCCTTGAATGAGTCCTTGAACCACTATATGAATCCTTTCTTGTCATTTTTTGTAAGCCTTTGAGTGGGATACAAGTGCCATGAGTTGGTTTTGTGCATTGGAAATAGGTAGGAGTGTCTAAACATGGTCAAGGGTGAATAAGGGATTTTATCCCTAATTGAACATTCTCTTACCTAAGAACCATGAGAAGACCCTATACATAACAACATAAGCAACATTAACATTGGTTGGGGCATAAAAAAGAAACATTGATCCCAAAACATAACTTCTCTCCCTCAAGAACCATGAATACATTCTCAGACCACCACAGAAGAGAAAGGATGGTTTGCAAGGCCTTGAATCAAGCACCATGAACATGCTTTTACAGCACCAAATGCAAGAGTGGATGTTTTTTAAGGCCTTATTAAAAATTTTAAAGCTTGAGTAGAATGAGCAACAGTTAGAAACCATGAAATGAGCCCTCTAGGGAGTCATTTGACATTTGATTTGAATATGGGCCCCATTATGATGTCTTAGACATCATTGATGGTCTCTAGTTCGTGACCATAACTATAGGAGGGAAAGAATATCTTATATCCCTATACCTTGGATCTTAGGCTCAAGCGCCATGGATAAATCCTCAAACTTCCACATCTAACATATATTGGTTATAAATGTGCTTTATGGGTGCTATGAGTACCACCCCCAGGTTATTTATGCACTAAGAACATGTTTCGATGTCTAACCAAGGTGATGGGAGCATAATAATGGGCCTTATACCTGAAGGGATGCTTTTCAATCACAAACACCATGAACAAAACATAGTATCCATGAAGCTCTAAGGCTATAGTGATGAACATGTTCTTAAACAACCTCATGAGATTTGTGTATGACATATTTTTCTTACTGGAGGGATATGGATGCCATGAACCACAACACATGCCTTTATTGAGGATGTGTGTTGGGCCCACATGATGAATCATTCTTAGGGCCATGGATGGGGTTCCTTAACATCTAAGTAGGACATGGGTGCCTTGGTTAGCTTTTATTCACTGGAAATGTGTTACAAGGTCTAAATATGGTTAGTGGAAAGCAAGGGAATTAAGCCATAAATGAGCCTTCTAGAGCTCAAGTGTTATTGTTAGCAGAGGAAAACATTTTCTCCTTAGGCCCTAAACACCACTTATTTGGCTCAATCATATTGAACAACACTTGTAAACTATAACGCAATAATATATAGGTTTTTTTTGGGATAAAAGTTGGATGTAGATGCCATTAGGAGTTTTTGTACGTCGAGGATTTGTTGTAGGGCAATGGACATGGTAAAGGAATGAAAAAAAATGTGATAGGATATTACTGAATCTTCTTTGGATGAAGAGTCTTAAATGATTCATAGAACCAACTCACGCATCTTTGACATGGGTTTTTTTCATGCCTTTAAGTGGAATATGGGTGCCATGAATAGGTCTTATGCAATGGAAATGGGTTTGGATGCCTAAACATGGTCAAGGGGGTAAACACATGCCTTAACACCTAATTGAACGATCTTAGGTTTAATTATTATGAACATACCCTACATATAGTGACACAAGGCCTCACTAAGGGGTATTTTCCCTAAGACTTCGATATGGGTGGCACTAAAATGTTTATGCATTATGGTTGGGTATAGAAAAAACACTCAAGGCCTTGATATTGGCCAAGGGAGGGAAATAATGACCTCATTCCCTAAATAACCACTACATGAGGGCATGGGTGGTTTGTGGGTCCTTATCATCATCAAACATTGAAAATAATTATCTTCAAATTTTATTGAAGCTTGTCATGATCAAGATTCTTGAAAAAATACTCAAGTGAACAAACTTGAACTTTGTAAGAGTTCTTTGACCTCTTAGTAGGGTACACGTAACATGTGTTTATTTGGGCATCTGAAATGTGTATCAACGAATAAACAAGGTCAAGGGGTAGGGAATGAAATGAATCCCTAATTAAACCTTCTCAAACATAAGCATCATCAAAAAAACCAATAAGAAATGAGACAAGCCCTCTTTAAGAAGTCTTGCACATCTAAGTTGAATATGGGTGACATTATTTGGTATTAGGCATCATAAATGAATCTTATGTTTGTTCCATAGTTGAAGAAGGGAATAAAGAGTCTCTAGCCCTAAAAATTTCTTCTTAGGCTAAAGGGTGAATCCATTAATATATGAACCACTTTTTAGTGAAATGTGGCAATGGAAATTTGATGTTTAACATTTTTTTATTAATTGAAACCTTGAAACTCATATATGTGAATGAATAAGTAATGCTTCTTCTTTTATAATTTTTTTGGAAAATATTTTTCTATTAATTTTTTGAATTGAACAAATTAAAAATAGATTTGTGTTCCAAAAATTGTTTTTCACCTTTTACCTAAAATGTAAAACTAAGAACACTCTTTTGAATAAAAAAACATCTAGAGAGTGCACACATCTTTTTTAATTTTCTAGTTGTGTAGTTTCAGCGATATCTTTTTTATGTCCACAAGGTCTTGGATAGACGGTGATTAGGTCTGCTATTAAGGCACTGCTAGATGTTAAGTCACTTGTTCAATTTTTGTCCCAATTTGGGTGTTATTCTTCGATATGACCATGATGTAGCCTCACTAATGTCAAACTTACAAAAAAAAGAGATATATTTTTGTCATTGGGGGGCTTTAACTACTTGAGGTAAAATGCTTTGTATAAATTTTAGAATGAGGAAAATGACAACCACATTCCATGGAAGAGATGAAAGAATTTCACCCATTGAAAAGTTGAAGTTCCATGAAAACTTACGGAAATGGGGAAGGATTATTAATTTTCAAGCCCTTGATTGAGGTCTATTCCTCAATCATAGTTTTTTAAATGCCTTGAAAGCTCTCAATTGTGGTATTTTTAAAACCCTTGATCAAGATATTTTTCAAATATATAATTGTTTTTAGTTTAAAAGCCTTGATTGATGTTTTAAGCCCTCAATTAAGGTTTCAAAACTTGGTTGAGGGTTGAAAACTTGAACAAGGTAAAATCTTGATTAAGGATCCACATAAGCCATTTTCATGTGAATGGCTTGCCAAAAAGTGGGATAGATATTCATAGGTTCACTATCAAGTGACATGTAAATCCCCAAATAACCAAATTAGACCTATGTTGGTTATCAATTGCCTCCAAGGGTGATGTGGGCAATAAGAACAACCTTATGCCTAAATGATGTTTATCTCATTTGTTACAAAGAACAACTACAATCCAACAAATATTGCATATCGTGTGCATAATTTCAATATGAGTTGTTTACTAAGAGACACTATGATGCTTTCAATGATGTTGATAGGTCTTTCCATATTGATAATGGTTAGGAAATTATAAGAAGGGCCTTGGGAATTTAACAAAGATTATTGGGCTCGAGCATAGTGAAATATGCATTGACACAACACATAGCAATTTCTATGGGATATTTGGTCTCTAAGTGAGATATGGTTGTGCTTTTTTGTTTTGGGAATTAATGATGGATCTACGAGCCTAGACCATAGTAAAAAAGGAATACAAGGTCATTATGTGGGAAAATAAACCTTCTAGGTTGCAAGTATTATGATTATGGAATTCAACCATGACACATGTCCTCTTTATAGAGTCTCTAACTCCTAAATATTATTTCTCGTGCCATTATGCATAGAAGGGATGGGCCTAGGGTCTTGACTATGCCTAGGAGAGAAAAGTAGATCCTAATGCTAAAGATTTACGTTTGAAACATAATTCCTAATAATAATGGCAAAGGAAGTCTCACATAGTTATGATTTTTTTAATAAAACACATGATCATTACTATTAATGCATGTATATTCTTGTAAATTCGAAAATTCGTGGGATTGCCCCTTTCCCTAAATTAACAAACCTTATCGTTCAAGCTACATAAAAAAAAACAACTTCATTTTTTTAACACTCTATTCTGATCGTTGTTGTCAACCATGTTTTTAGATATTATCTACATGTTCATCAAGGATGAAATTGTGCACTCCTTAAATATTTGTATGAAGATACGAGATATTTAATCATTTCAATAGGAAATACATGAGCATATATATTAAAAAGTAACATACTACAATTAGAAGAATGCACTTTTTTTAGGTTTATCAATTTTCAATAAATGAAAGTGATATATTCCAAAAACCAAACTATTTTTGACATCATATCTTAATAAGTTGTGCAAGTACAAATAATAACTCCTAGTCAACATATTGTACTTTTCTATATTTCCATTACACCTGAAGTGTCATGACAGGGAAGCATCAACTTGCATCATGTCAACACAATACATGAAATGATATAAGAGATCTTAAAACAAGCAATGTAATACAAATATGAGTGAAAAAGTTAAATCTAATTTAATATGTATGTTTTTTATAGAATTTAGACTTTTGTGATCCATAGCATGTTTGTGAGAATAATTTTGGCAAAATCACATAAAAAATTATTCGTCGACACGTTTCGAACCAACTAGTGTGGTTCATAGTCAAGACAAGTTGAATATCCAATCTGAGCCACAAGTTAAATAGGGACAACAGGCCATTCCAACAACTATATTTTATCGAATAACGGATAAACAAGACCTTTAACGGCTAGATTTGACCAAGGTCCAAGGTTGCTAAAAAACTTTTAGTTAAATTATTTATATTGTTAAAAATATTATTAATATAAATTAATATTATTGTTCCTATAAATAGTATAAATATTAGGGGAAAATTCTATTAAGATTAAAATATTAATATTAACGATCTTAATCTTATGGTAAATCCCATATTATAAGTCACCGTTGTCTTATATAGATATAATAATAATATTTTATTATTATTATTATTAATGGCCTAGTGTAAAAAAAAATAGTAATATTATTATTATTATTATTAACTTTAAACTCATAATACTTAGCTAATATTACTAACTTATAGTCTGATTAATCCTATTAAAAGACTAATATTATTATTAGTGTTATATCTTTGTATTATTATAATTGGATTGTATAATTTTATTATAATTAGTAATAAATTATTATTAGTAATAAAATTCGTTTATTACTAATTATAATAAAATTATACAATCCAATTATGATAATACAAAGATATAACACTAATATTTTTAATAGGATTAATCAGACTATAAGTTAGTAATATTAGCTAAGTATTATGAGTTTGAAGTTAATAATAATAATATTACTATTATTTTTTACACTAGGCCATTAATAATAATAATAATAAGTATTTAATAATAATATTATTAATATCTATAGAAGAAAATGGTCACTTATAATATGGGATTTACCATAAGATTAAGATCGTTAATATTAATATTTTATTCTTAATAGAATTTTCCCCTAATATTTATACTATTTATAGGAACAATAATATTAATTTATATTAATAATATTTTTAACAATATAGATAATTTAACTAGAAGTTTTTTAACAACCTTGGACCTTGGTCAAATCTAGCCGTTAGAGGTCTTGTTTATCAGTTATTAGGTAAAATATAGCTGTTGGAATGGCCTGTTGTCCCTATTGAACTTGTCACTAGATTGGATTTTCAACTTGTCCTGATGATGAACCACACTGGTTGGTTCTAAACGCGTCGACCAATAATTTTTTATGTGATTTTGCCGAAATTATTCTCACAAACATGTATGTTTTTTATTATATTAACATTTACTACTCAAGAAATTTCACAAAGGATGCATGTCGTTCTTTGGGCCAACTAGAGACCATTTGACATTTATTTTGGAATCATCATTAAGCTGCATTTTTTTTTAAAACAAGTTGAAATACACTTCCTCACTAAGATCCACTAGAAAGTGACCCTTTTAGAGAATGAATATTTCATTGAAGTAAATATAGCAACATAATCTACTTCCCTAATGGAAACATATACGATCTTGGCTCAAAGCAAGGCTATATTTTGTAAAATTAGAATGGTTATCTTGACCATATACATTTAAGAAAGACACCCTTCACTATTAGGGATGTTGTGTATATAGTCTCTAAAAGCAAAAGATTGGTATTTGACAATAGACATTAAAGAATGACTATACCTTTAATGCCATGAATGCCATTTCTACTTATAATGTTAAATTTTATGTTTTAAAATCTAAATTGTATATGAAAATTAAAAATTAAATTGGAAATTAAATTCACTAAAAATTAATTTATTTATGGTTAGATTTGTAAATTAAGCATTTCTTAATACAAAACTAGGTCATGCACATTAAATTTGAAGAATTATATATATGTAATTTCTAAGCTCTATTTATCTCAACCTTACTTATATATAATATGTTAGTTTCTATTATGTTTCAATAACATATGTTTTAAGATTTTAACTACTTTAATAAATGATAAAATTAAAGATCAAAGATTTATGATTTATGATTTTAACTACAATAATAAGTAATAAAACTAATGGTTGAACACATTTTTAGATAGAATGTATTCTCATATTCCACTTTTAATTATTTAAATATTTTTTAAAACTTAAACATAAAACAAAAATTTCTAAATTTCATTTTAAAATTAATTTATACTCAATTAAAAAACATATTATAAATTAAAAAAAAAAAGAGAATTTAGACTGGTTAATAATATTATGTTTTATAAATTTCAATTGTTATTCAATTTAATATATTACTATTATATCAACAATAATATTTCATATTTAATTGAGAAAAAAAATACAAAAACAAAATTAAAAATAACCATAGATTTTTTTAAATTTTTTTATTAAAAAGCCTATTAAATTTTTTTATTAAAAAGCCTGTATAACATAACATATGCAGATTTATTTAAAACATTTTTATACAAATTTATCTTAAACATTTTTTAAAAGAGATCAGAAATATCTAAAGTTAAAATTCCTATGTCTATTAACACTCATACTAAACTATCTTAAGATTAATAATGCAATTTCTTAAAATTAATAATGCAATTTCCTGCGAGTGTACTTTAATTTAAAACCAAATATTAACAAATCTATAAATGTCATTTCAAAACTTAAAGTGAGTAGCATAATAATTGGCATGCCATGAACCATACAAGCCAACACTGAAAATCCCAAATCTATGTAAACTGAGTCTTTATTTCTATGACACTGCACAAACATCCTTCATGCCTGCTGGAACATACTGGACTTATTATTAGACACCAATTGGAGAGAGGAGCACTATTAAAGAGAACATATTGATTCAACTGTGGCAGCTGCAAGTACCGCACTGGCAGTTGGGGCCGCACTTGCAGTCGTTCTCCATAGATACCTCTGCAGCAGGCCTGTTTACACCAAAACAAAATAATTTCAAATATCATATCATTCTGAAACCATACAAATGAAAGTTATGACAACTATATATAACACAATACCCCTTTTCATAACTGGTCTCCACAATACCGTCCATCTGGAAGCCCTTTTTACTGTGAAACAAAACAACCCAAAATCAAACGAGCTCAGACGTAGCTAGATTCAAACTCCTGACAAACTACACGAAATTTGAAAAGGATAAGGAGAGATAGATAAGAAATTGAGATTAAAAAAAAACTGTAAAGAGAGGAGTAGACAACATACGTGCAGTGGCTCTTGTCAGCGCAGTCACAATTTGCGCAGTCGCTCGACATGTTCGCAACAACAATTATCACAGAAACTAATTCGTTAACTTGTAGCTTCTCAAGGCCCGTTTACCTTCTCAAACTCTCTGCTCGCCCGCAAATATATAGAAGGCAGGCCAGCCTTGGGGGAGGCCAAGGACGCCTCCTCCAAAGTGATGAAGTCGGCGGCGAAAGTGATGCAGTCGGCGGTGAGTCGCAGCCGTCCGATCTCGTAGATCCGACCGGCGTATTGAAGTTCAACTTTGGGAAAGGCATCTTCTGAACTCAATAAAGCCGAGGATCAGCACGTCATCTATAGGGAAATGAGAAGAATCTAACATTATTGAGATGGTTACCACCATTCATTTTAATGTCGTGCTTGACGTCCTCTACAGGTCCAATATATTATTGCGTGGGACTTGGAAACCTAACTTTACTTTTTGATGGTGATATATGCCCTACCCCTATATGCTAAGTTCAAGAGAAACACACCTAAGGTCGAATCAATGACGCAATAGAAACATCGCCCTGTCCTATAAAAGCCATACACAAAGACTAGACCCATGGTTAAATCCCTTAATGAAAGACATAAACATGGCTGAGGGACCATGTATTTTTTGGTTTTTTGGATTTTACAATTTTTTTGAAATTTTGGCATAAATAAGGCATGACCCATACTCGCATCACACACCAAACAAAAAGAGACAAAGGATCACACTCCTATGTACAATATGTACAAGCACAACATAGTCCAATAGGCCACGCTAAGGTGTGCCCACAGCTCGGCACATGCCAAGGGTTTATATACGCGAACTCAAGGAGGATAAAGGTACCATATGGCTTACTAATGTGGGGCTATGCCAAAGGAAATCAAACTGCCCAATCCGGAAAGGTTGACCATGCAAGGGATAGTCGAACATAGTCACACTCTCAAAATAACCTGAGGACATAAGCAAGGATCAGGACATAAAGGAGGTATGTGATGCTCATCAACAGGTGGTAAGGAGTTGGAGAGTTCAGTGGAAAGTTCGGTAGTAGAATCCCAAGACTTGACTTGGTCCATGGGTGGCAATTCCAAGGAAGGCCAAGGAGATGCCCTCTAGGTCGGTTCAAGATTTAAGCTGTTGAGCTCTACGTGTTCCAAATCAAGGAGACTAGAGGCAAAAATAGGCATAACCTCCGTATGATTAATAGTGGATAGATCCATGACCTCCAACATGACTAATTGAGGAGGCTCGTCATCAAGGGAGTCATGTGGAACAAGCGGAGGGGCGGCCTGTGTGGGCAAAGGATCCTTGTCATATTCCATATTGGGATGGATTTTCTGACCAATGTCAGGAGGTACTAATGGGACTACTGGAGAGACAATCTCTTCCACAATACATGGTGTAGGATGATCACTAACTTGACCAATTTCCATAATAATAGGCGACACCACCCAAGGATCAAGAGGTTGATGGGGTCCACAAGTGCCGGAAGAGTCCGTATGCATAAGAGCTGTAGAAGATGTAGAAGGAATGTCAGGTAGAGGGAGTTGAGGAAAAACCCCCATAAGGGTTGAACTTTTAAAGAGTTCAACTCCAACACTCTCATACTAACCAAGTTTATTTCCAACAAGTGGGACTGACCTCCCTGTAGTGGAAATTTGGGTCGGTGGCATGCAATAGTCAAGCTTATCGATAGTAACAATATTTCCTTCATGAGGAAAGAATATCAAGCAAAAACAGACGAGACAACTACATTCATTACATAAAACCAACTACGGCCAAGGAGTAGGTTGTAATATGTGTGCCGCCTGCCAGATTTCCACTACAGGGAACTCCGTCCCACTTGTGGGAGATCACTTTGGTCAGTATGAGAGTATTGGTGTGGGGTTGTTCAAAAGCTCGTCTCTTATGGGAGTATTTCCTCAATTACCTCCGCTCAACACTCCTTCTACTTCTAGCAAAGCTCCTATGCATATGATCTCTTCTAGCACCTGTGGACCCCATAGACCTCCTGATCCTTGGGTGGTGTCATCTGATTCTATAGAAGTTGATCAAGCTAGTGAATCAAGATAGCCTCTCCGACAGTACTGACAGTACCTTGTAACGATAGTCACAATCTTGCCTTCGTGACAAAAGAAAAGTACACAGAAAACAGATGAGACAACTGCGGTCATCGCATAAAACCATCTACGACCAAGGAGTAGGCTGTAATCTAATGTGGCGTCGAAAACCTCATCATAAACATGGACAATTTTCCCTCCTAAATCGATGGAAAAATTTGGAAGAAGCCCCTTTGGAACAAAGTTGTGTCCGTCAAAAGCTTTAAGAGTCATGTTGGATATGGCGAGCGTCGGAGAGCCAATAGCCTTCCAACATGATGCTGACATGACACATGTGGAAGAGCCTTCATCCACCAAAGTGTGATGAAAATTATTATGGAAAATATGCACAATGATCTGGAAAGCAATATGATGGGAAAGGCGAGGATCAAATTTATCGGAGTTAAAAGCAATGAGATTAGAGTCAGATCGGTCAACTCCACCAATGGTAGACAAGAAGGCTTTGCACTGCTGAGGACAGATTTGCAAGACCTCCAAGGCAGACATGGCACAAGGAGCCTGGGCCAGATCTTCAACAATATTGTAATGTTGAGCACCTCAGGCAGGAGGATTATGTGTCATCTTCTGTAGAACACCTTTTGGGGGGCGATAAACCAGTTCCACAGGCTTATCCAAAGTGAGAGGTCCAGTGGAAGGTAGTGGAGTTGATGAGTCCTTAGAGGTAGAAATCGACTCAGGACCATCATAAGACTTGGCTCACATAGTCACATTGACATCTTCCTTGCACATGAAGACGAAAGAATTATGAGAAGGTGACCCCTCGTTGCCCCCTAGCGAAGGTCGAGAGCGTTGAGAAACCATTTGTTGTTGGGGTTGTGCAGGCAAAGGATGGGTTAAAACAACAGGTTTTTGAGTAGATGATGGTGAAAGAAGCCTATGGACTTCATCCATTCGAGGGCATTCATGAGTAAGGTGGTCACCTTGACAAATTTTACAGGGGAACTTGACTTTACAGCGACGTTCACTAGTGCCCCATCCCTGACTCTGTGGGTTGGGTTGAGACTCTTGAGCATTTTGATTCTTTTTTTATTTCGCTTATTCTTCTTCTTACCACTGGATTGTTGATTGTTCTTCGGTTGAGTCGACTTCACTGTGAGAAAATTGGTGGACGGCTCAGGAGGGGGTTCTTAATCAAAGCCAACTGCACTTGCTAGGGCTTGAG
The DNA here is from genome assembly GCA_031772625.1 of Pinus tabuliformis. Lineage (NCBI taxonomy): Eukaryota > Viridiplantae > Streptophyta > Pinopsida > Pinales > Pinaceae > Pinus > Pinus tabuliformis. Next base: position 1,055,908,134 of record CM062804.1, read on the forward strand.
ATGTAACAATCAATTGCCCAAGTTGGGCAACAAGTTGGCTCACGGAATCGGAAATAGACCCAATCAAACCATCGGTGTGTGGGTCAGGAATAGGTGTGGGAGGGTCAATGGAAGGCCTGGGGGAGTTAGGCAACACTTCATAATGCATTCCCTACTATGAATAGATAATATCCAACTGTTGGGCAGCTAAAATATCTTGTTCCTCAATAACAACTTGAAACATAGACACATGCTTGGAAATTTCGGGTCGGAGGGATTGAATGAACCATTTATGTAATATCTCATCAGGTAATTTAGTTCTTACTAACCGCTTGCGACGATGCCACTCATTAATATGATCAGAGATTAACATGGCATCATATTTTTTGAAATTGGACAAGAGGTCAGAGTTGATATCATACCGAGCAGGTAACTGGAAGTGTGCCAGGAAAGTTTGAGCAAGGGAGGCAAAGTCACCGTAAGATGTGGTATCTAACTCAATGTACCACTTTGTGGCATCGCCGGTCAACGTACATTGGAATAAGAAAAGTTTAATAGAATCATCCACCAAAGAACTGCAGGAACCCCACAAATGATAAGTTGTAATGTGCGCAGATGGATTCTCCCTAGGCTTTCCTTCAAACTTGGGAATATCATACAGTAATTTGGCGGGCATAGGTGGCCACCAAGGATCATGATGGATGGGGTCATTAGTCCATTTTTTCAAATCTGTAAATCGAGAGAAGATAAGAAATGATTTTGGAGCTAACTAAATGGGTCATAGGCAGGATAGGCCCCTGACCAACCATGTGGTCCCCCCATATAAGGAGTGGAATGATGCACCTGCTAGTGAGGAAAAGGGTTTTCCAGGCGTAAGACTGTAGCAGGCCAGTTTGACTGGAAAATGGAGGTTGCCCCCTGAGGTAAATACCATCGAAGAGAAAAGGACCCCCAAAAGCATGATTGTTGATGGCGTTGTACCCAGGGATAGAAGAAGGAACGCCCTGTGCAGTAGGATCGACACAAGGAGGATACCCTGTGTGAGAAATGATATTGGTAACAAGGTTGCCCCTAGGTAAACTAGTCCCCCCAGTAAATGTACTGGTAGGTGTCGCCCCTCCAAAAAGAGAAATGTACCAAACCTGTGAAATAGTAGAAGCAGTGTTTCCCCCAGGCCGACTAGGGACAACAAATGATCCTCTCCACATATTACTAGAAGTAACCATGCCTAACTGAGGGAGAGGAACAATTGGTTGGGAAAAATGCGACGTAAATATTCTTGAACCTATCGGCTGACTAGGCTTGGGTGCCATGGTTGGAAAAGGAGATGATGTGGGCATGGAAATGTTCGAGAAATTTGCAAGAGTCATAGAAGAAACCAATGGAATGCCCCAAGAATAACTAAGAGGTGTGGACAGAGGAGTGGGTATAGCCACACTAAGAGGTGGAAATGATGTCATGGTAGCTGATATTGCTGATGTAGAAGGTAAGGACGTCTCAGACTCCGCCATAGGGTAAATTATGGACAAAGGCACGTGAATGTAGGCAGGTGTGGAACTATTAGAATTGAACCGCAATAACTCAGGTCCCAATGGTTCAGTTAAAGGTGGGTTGGCAAGAGCGTTCGAGTCATCTCCCAAAGTCTAAATGGAAACCAAATCAGTATCAGAAGGTCCAGGTATATAATCCACGACAATGTGGTGGTCTAAGTCTTGAGCACCAACGAGTACTCTCTATGTAGGGGTAACAAGTCACCTCGTTCAGGAGGCAAACTATGAATACAACGTGACTGTCGATGAACAAATTCAGCAAGGGTGGTAACTTATGATTTGAGTACAATTATGTTAGTACAAACACCCTAAGTCCAAAACTACTAGCTCGAACCAAACAACACACACTAGAAACATCCTAGAGGATAGCACACATAAACGAATATACAAAGAAGCTGGCAATGGAATAGTTATACCAGTGGATTGCTTCCCAACCCTTTTATCTGTGAACTAAGTGCAAGAGCCCTTATTAGCCATGGGGCACCCTTCGAGAGGAATAAGAGAGTATGACTTATATATGGCCCAGGTATAGAGAAGACGAACCTGACCCTACACTTGTGTATGAGCCCTAAGAAGATAGGCCACTATGGTCACCACGTACAATAACACGACCTCGGGGGATAGTCGTAGGACAAATCCACATGCAAGGGCAGGAAACTTAACCCCAAAATGATCTAATACTGAAACCCCCTTGAGAGTTACCTCCCAAGTTGTCCCCAAGTTATAATGACATCGTTTGTATGCGTGCAGATTCTGCTATATCGTGGCACCCGAAACTAAGCGAAAGGGGTTGTGTCAATTTTCCTAGCCCAAGTGTGACCTCGTGCTTGACCCTTTTGTGAGGAGGGCTTCCCATACTGCACTACTGTAAACTAATTTAACTCCCTACCGCAAGCTTCTAAGTTAATTTTATATTCTTGGAGTAGTTAACTCACACTCCTATCTCCAAGACCCTATCCTAAGCTAGTGTTGGTGTACTACCAGTGAAAGTAAAAGACAAATCTAGCTAATTTTATTATCGTGTTGATTTTAGTGGTTGTTTCTTACAAAGTGGGATGTAGTGTGAAACTGAGATGGTGTGAATGACTCTTAGTTAGTCACCCTAATGTATCTATATGTAATTCTTTTTATTTTCAATTTGATGAATGCTAACTGCAGGAGGGTAAGAGCCTTCTAACACACCAATCCCTATTATGATGCTCCTCTAAATCTTCTTGAATGAAAATTATCCCAAATTTTATGAATTAATGACCCAAAACAAGCCAAGAAGGAAAACCAAAACAATCCGAAAAGAAACCAAAGGAAAAGCTTCCCAAGAAAGAACATAAAGCACTCTAGAAGTGTCACATCTAGGAAAAACAAAGCCCAATAAATGAAACACACTCAAAGCAATCAAATCAAAAGTCAAAAGTGAAAAAGGGAGGGCAATGTCATCAAGCTAGGGATATAGTACAATGGCTCAACAAAGGCCAATGTTCTACAAAGGTCAAAACCAGACCCTAGAGGTAGGAAGGCCTAAACAAGACCAAATGAGAGTGATACAAAGCAATGAAAACACACTCAAAAGAGATTTCCTAAATGATAGCTGCACAACCAATCACAACACCACCAAGTGTGACAAAAACAAACACAGAGAGAATAAGTAACTTAAAAACAAGTGACCAAACCACACAAAGGAAAAAAAAAAGAGCAAAGTGGGATATCAAAGTGATCTAATTAGTCACCAAAAGCAGTCAAACAGATCTGAAACAAAGATCTAGAGATGAGAACAATAGTCCTCAACCAAAGTACATAAAGAATTTTTCAAGAGAAACCTTGAAGAACAAAAACAATGGAAGATCCCAACCAAGAAATAAGAAACAACTCAGATCTCATAGAGATTAGAAACTATTAGCAAAAAAAACAAATAGGTCCAACAAAGAGTAGCAAGTTTAAAAGAAAAACACCGGAAAATTCAAGCAAATAAGTTGAAAGAAAAACCCGAAAATTGGGAAAAATGGATAGAAAATAGGTTGAGAAAACAAATTTGTTGATCCCTCTCTCTTCACTAATAGAAACTCCAAAAATATTTATCTAGAACTCTACACAAAATTATTTATATTAATATTGAAAATAAAAATAAAAATAAAAAAAAAGTTCATATATATACATATAAAAATAAATAACATCATCACTCTAACTAATTTTAATCACTATAGCTACTTATTTTAGGATATAATAAATAATTAAAAAAAATCCTCAAATGTATTTAAATAAACTAAATATGATTTTCTAACACAGTAAGAAATATCATAGAATAAATTTTTAGCAGAAGTTAAACTAATCCTACTTTTTGCTAAAATAAAAATAATTATAGATTCAAACAACTAAACAACTCAATTTTTGAATAGTAAACCCTAGCTAAGCTCTCAATAATTTCGTAGTTTCAAAAAACAAATCACGGCATGCTAGAGTGAAACGTAGGATAATATAGAGACTGCAGGAAAAAGATGGGTGGGGAGCAAACCATAAAATCAATGTAAAAAAAGAAGTACCTAGAAGGAAGTTATTTGTGTGCATTTATGCAAAACTAAGAAAACTTTAATTATTTTCTTTAACCAATTGATTCATAGATCTATCCTCCTAACATTGGGCTATAACCAATACATTTGTGACATATATTGCTTACAAATGTGCTCTAAGGGTTCTTTGAGTACAATCACTAGGTTATTTATGCACTAAGAACATGTTTAGATGTCTAACCAAGGTCATGGGAGGAGAATAATGTACCTTATACCTTAAGTGATGCTCTTGAAACTCAAACACTATGAACAAAACCTAACACCCATGAATCTTCTAAGGCTATAGTGATGAACATGTTCTTGAACAACCACATGAGATTGTTGTATGACATCTTTGGTTTACTAGAGGGATATGGGTGCCATGATTAAACAAAAAAACATGCCTTCAATCAAAATTTGTGTTGGTCCCACACAATGAATCATTCTTAGAGCCATGTTCAGGGTTCTTTAACATCTAAGTAGGATATGGGTGCATTAGATAGATTATATTCAATAGAAATGGGTTGTGAGGTCTAAATATGGTTAGAGGAAAACAAGGGAATTAAACTATAAATGAGCCTTCTAAAGCTCAAGTGTTATGGTTAAGAGAGGAAAACATTTTCTCCTTAGGCCTAAACACCACTCCTTTGGCTCAATCTCAATACAACACTTGCAAACTAGAACACAAATGATATTTGTGTGGTTTTGGAGATTAAAGTTGGATATATATGAAATTAGGAGTTTTTGTGCATCAAGGATTTGTTGTAGGGCATTGAACATGGTAGGGGAAGGAAAAAAAGTTCCCTGGGATACTATTGAATCCTCTTAGGAGAAAGAGTCTTAAATGATTCCTAGAAACAACACATGGGTATTTTATATGAGTTTTTGGTAGACCCTTGAGTGGAATATGAGCCTCATGAATAAGTCTTATGCAATTGAAATGGGTCTGGATTCCTAGACATGCTAAAGGAGGTAAACAAGGGCCTTAACCCCTAATTGAGCCATCGTATGCTCAAGCTTTATGAACATACCCTACACATAGTGAAACAATCCCTCAATGAGGAATCCTTTCGCTAAGAGTTGGATATGAGTGGAACTAAAATGTTTCAAGCATTATGGGTTGGTATTGAGGATTTTAACATATATGTGGTACATAAAAAAAAACACTAAAGGCCTTTTTCCTTTTCAATGGAGGGAAATAACAACCTCAATCCCTAAATAACCTCTACATGACGACATGGGTGGTTTGTGCGTCCTTATTATCATAAAAAATTGTAAATAATTATCTTTGAATGTTATTGAAGCCTGTCATGATCAAGAGCCTTGAACAAGTAATCAAATGAACAAACATGAACTTTGTAGGAGTTCTTTAACCTCTTAGTAGGATACATGTACCATGGGTTTGTTTTGGGACATAAAAAGTGTGTCAAGGAATAACATGGTAAAGGGGTAGGCAATGAAATGAATCCCTAATTGAACCTTAACAAACATAAGCATCATGAACACCACCCATAAGCAATGGAATAATACCTATATAATGAGTATTTCACATCTAAGTTCAATATGGGTGACATTATGTGGTCTTAGGAATCATAGATTAATCTTAGGCTCATGTCATAGTCAAGGGAGAGAAATAAGAATCTCTAGCCCCAAAAATTTCTTCTCATGCTAAAGGGTGAATCCATGAATATATGAACCACCTTTTAGTGAAATTTGGTAATGAAAGTTTGATGTTACACATCTTTTTTTTTCAATTGAAGTCCTTGAAACTCATATATGCAAATGAAGAAGTAATGTTTGGTATTTTAATATTTATTTTATTTTTTTAGAAACCAAGATCGTCAGCAAAAAGAACAAACTTATGCTCTAAATGATGCTTCTCAATCTCAATTGCTATGAAAAATAGCTAAAATCCACCAAATATTGCATATCTTGTGCATATTTTCAATATGAGTGGTTTATCAAGGGCCACTATGATGCTTTCAATGATATTGATGGGTATTTCCATCTTCATAATGGTCAGGAAAGTATAAGAAGTACCTTGAGCATTTAATAAATATTATTGGCCTCGAGCATGGTGAAATATGCATTGACACACCACATGGGACCTTTATATGGGATATTTGGTCTCTAAGTGAGATATGGTTGTCATTAATTGGTTTTGGTAATTAATTATGGATCTAGGGGCCTAGATCATGGTAAAAAAGGAATTAAATGCCCTTATGTGGGAAAATAAACCTTCTAGGTTGCAAGCATTATGAACGTGGCATTCAACCTTGACACATGTCCTCTCTATAAACTATCTTACTCCCAAGTAGTATTCCTTGTGCCATTAGGCATAGAAGGGATGGGCCTAGGGTCTTGAATATGCATAGAAAAGTAGGTCCTAATGCTAAATATATGCATTTAAAACATAATTCCTAATGATAAAGGCAAAGGAAGTCTCGCATAGTCATGAATTTATGTAATAAAACACATGAGCATTAATATTAATGCATGTGGATTATTGTAAATTCCAAAAATGGCGGACCTTCCTCTTTTCCTATATGTCTTAGATGAATTAGCTGCATCCATTTTAGGTTCAAAGTAAAGAATCTTGTCATTCAGGTTGAATATTAAACAAAAACAAATCCATTTTGTCAACACCCTATTCTTATCATTATTGTCAACCATGTTTTTAAGATATAATTTTCATGTTCACCATGGATGAAATTATGCAACCTTTAGATATTTGTATAAAGATATAATATATTTGGTCATTTCAATACATAATACATGAGGATGTAGAGGAAAAAGTAACATACCAAAATTAGAAGAATGTATTTTTCTTAGTTTATCAATTTTCCATAAATAAAAGTGTTATATATTCCAAAAACCAAATTATTTTTTGACATCATATCCTAATAAGTTGTGCAAGTGCATATAATAACTCATAATGCATTATTGATAATATGTTTAGACATCGGCTTCACGTAGTACTGGCAATGTTGTTTTCAACACTTTATGTTAATGACATATGGTTGTTTTTTTATGTCTCATAGACTTCAATCAACATTTTATATGGACTCTTATTAATGTTGGTGTATGGGTTATTGGATATGTTTAAATCCTTGTCACTTTTCATGATGGTCATGTCTCACATGGGGCAGTTCTCTTTTTTTAATTCCTTCATAGGCATATGTTGTTTGTAACTTTTTATTTTCCTAATAGAAGGTTACACTTTTTTCTTCGAAAAACATAACTCTTAGTATATTGTTTTTTTCCATATTTCAATTATAAATAATGTGTCATGATAGGGAAGCACGAAGTTGCATCATGTCAACCTAATACATGAAATGGCATAAGAGACCATAGCACAAATATGAGTTCAAAAGATAATTCTAGAAAAGGACTTTTTCAAGTTTAATACACAAAGTCAAGGTGGAGCTTGAGAGATAGGTAATGGAGATAAGATAAACCTATTTGGATTTATAGGCCCAAATACTTATGTTAGTGCCCTATAGACCCTTTCTCATTTTAGGAGAAGTAATGGGCTTTATTGACCCTAAAACAAAATGGATAATAAATTTTTCTTGTATGATATTACAAACTTTAATTTAATATAAAAGTGTTTTATTAGATTACCATTTACTATGCAAGTTTGACAAAGGATGTATGTCCTTATTAGGAATGGTTATTATCCTCATTGGTATTGCAATTTTGTTTAAAACAAGTTGAAGTAGACTTTCCTCAGTAAAACCCACTAAAAAGGGACTCTCTTAGGGATTCAGGATTCCATTCAAGTGCAATATAAACATAATCTACTTCCCTAGTGGACACATATATGACCTTGACTCAAAACAAGGTTGTATTTTCTATAATTACGATGTTTATCTTGATCATATACATCTAAGAGGGACTGCCTTCTCTATCAAGGATGAGTTTTGTATATTATCTAAAATCAAAGGATGAATATTTTGAAAATAGACATTCAAGAATGACTACCTTCAGTGCCATGGATGCCCTTTCTACCTAAAATGTTAAATTTCATTTTTTAAAACCTATAAATGATTTAATAAAATTAAAAGTAAATTTGGCAATGGAATTCCATTGAAAACTAGTCTATTTATGGTTAGATTTGTAAAGGTGTTGTTTATGGAGGTTGTTGGAAATAATACTGAGAGGGGGGGTGAATCAGTATTATCTAGCAATTTACCAAATCTTCCTTATTTGATTCTTTTGAAATATTCTTGTATATCAGTACCATAAAACAATGAGCATGAATAAAGAAAATAGACAGTCACACCAAAGAACACAAGATGTAAGGTGGAAACCCAATGCGGGAGAAAAACCACCTGCTGCAATATGTCTCTATCTTCTTTCAAGAAATTCTTTTTACAATGATCTTGTACTGGTGCAGTCCTTTACCAGCACGCAGGCTGCAACCTGCAGAGAGCTACAACTCTCTCTCGTTTTCCAGACTCTCCTGGAAGGGAGCTACAACCCCCTACTTCTTTTCATGAAGAATCAAATGATCAACAAGTATACAACAGATACAGTCTACGACAGATATCAGATCAGTAATTACAGAAACAACCCAGAACACCTTATGAACAGAAATATACAGTCAACAGATCATCTTAAGACAGGGACGCATATTTTCTTTCTGTGGCCTGCGACTGGACGCAGTGTACCTTATGCTGTTCTGCGTGCAGACGCACTGTTCCTCTTTGCTTTTCTGCGACCGACGCACACAGAAACACTATCGCGCCGCGTCTTTCGCTTCAGAGACGCACCCAATACCACAGTCGCGCCGCGCCCTTTGCCTCAGAGACGCACCTGAGCCCTTACTGTACTGCGTCCCGGCGCACTTTCCCTTCACTGAATCTGCGTCCCTTCAGATATAGAAGATAAGAGGACTTCAGAACCAACCCAAACACTCAGATCCACAGATCTGATCATGCGCCATATAGATCGTAGTCCATTAGAAGATTCGCCCTTATAGATTTGGACTAGATCTCACCAAGAGATATTCAACCAAGATGATACTTAATCCAAATGAACTCCTTTGCTTTATATAGGCAAGCTTCTCCCCAAAGCGTGGAACAATACCACGAGCCGACACCATAGAAACACAAAAACCGTCGGCTAGATACCACACAAGAAACCCCCACGTGCTTTTCTCTGCCTTGAAATGTGTGCACTGGGCGGACGCACCTCCTGAACGGCTGGCCTGCGTCCCTGGACGCGGGTTCTGTATGGTATACCTGCGGGGACGCACTTGCTGAACATATTTCCTGCGTCCTTCTTGATTTACCACCTGAATGAGTTTGCCATCAAGGACAACACCTGAATCATAATGCCAACAAACTCCCCCTTTGGACTTGATGGCAACCACATAATCTTCAGCGTCATCATTCTCCCCCTTTGACATCAAGGGCAAAGGGTATGCTCCCCCTATGCTCATGCTTCTCCAGATCTGTAACCAGAAATCCATCATGAAGGAGACAGAGACATATTGCAGCTATTTCCAAGATCTCCTTCTCCATAATGCCAACAATGCATTATGTGCTCCCCCTGAGCCTATACCATCAATAGGAAGATGATCAACAGTGAGATGATGCATCAACAACCCCCAGCTTTTGCCTGAGGTATTCAAAAGTGTCCCTGGGCAACGGTTTGGTGAAAATATCAGCAACTTGTTCCTTAGAAGGAACATACTCCAACTTGACCTTCTGTTCAAGTACTTGTTCCCGGAGAAAATGGTACTTGATTGGTATGTGCTTGGTTTTTGAATGCATAACCGGATTCTTTGAGATGCTGATTGCACTTGTGTTGTCACATAAGATAGGAATAGGAGGTGTACAAGTGATTTGATAATCCTGCAAAGTCTGCATCATCCAAAGAAGTTGGGTGCAACAAGATGCGGCAGCAACATATTCCGCTTCAGCTGTAGACAAGGCAATTGAACTCTGTTTCTTGCTGAACCAAGATACCAGTCTGGAACCCATAAAGAATGCACCACCACTTGTGCTTTTCCTGTCATCCACGCTTCCGGCCCAATCTGCATCTGTATAAGCATGAAGAGTGAGATCTGTATCTCTAGGATACCATAGGCCATAATTTTGAGTCCCTTGAAGATATTTGAAGATTCTCTTCACTGCTTGAAGATGAGTCTCCTTTGGATTTGCCTGAAATCTTCCAACTATTCCAACTGCATGCATGATGTTTGGTCGGGTACCTGTCAAATATAGTAGACTTCCAATCATAGATCTGTAGGTTGGTTGATGTACTGCTGCAGATTCATCATTTGCACTGAGACTACATCCTGTGACCATGGGTGTACATACTGGTTTTGCATCTTCCATGCCATATTTCTTCAAAATCTGCTTGAGATACTTGGTTTGAGATAAAAGGATTCCTCCTTTCTTTTGTTGGATTTGCAAACCAAGGAAGTATGTCAGTTCTCCTAGCAAGGACATCTCAAATTCTTTCTGCATGACCGAGGCAAAGCTTTGACTCATAGCTTCTTCATTACTGCCAAAAATAATGTCATCTACATACACAACAAGTATTAGTAATTTGTCATTTTCAACTTTTATATAAAGATTGCTATCTGCTGAACCTTTTGAAAAACCTTGTTGATGAAGATATTTGTCCAACCGGTAGTACCAAGCCCTTGGAGCTTGTTTGAGACCATAGAGAGCCTTTTTTAATCGGCATACAAGATTTGGATCGTTTCCAAGAATGAAACCATCTGGCTGTTCAATGTACACTTCTTCATCCAAGTCTCCATTCAGAAAGGCTGATTTCACATCCATTTGAAATACTTTGAAGTTCTGACAACTTGAGAGAGCAAGAAACATTCGAATGGCCTCAAGTCTTGCAACAGGAGCAAAAGTTTCTTCAAAGTCTATTCCTTCTTGCTGTGCATACCCTTTACAAACAAGTCTAGCTTTGTTTCTAATTACTTCTCCATTTTCATTCAATTTATTTTTGAAAACCCATTTTGTTCCGATAACATTCTTATCCTTTGGTCTAGGAACCAGCTCCCAAGTGTTGTTCTTTTCGATTTGCTCAAGTTCTTCATCCATTGCTTTCACCCAACATTCATCTTTGCAAGCCTCTTTCACATTTTGTGGTTCAGTAGAGGAGAGTAATGCCAAATAACTTGAAGCTTCTGCAACTGTTCTTCTAGTTTGTATACCTGCTTCTTTTTGTCCCATGATCTGAGATTCTGGATGGTTCTTTTGAACATATCTGGATGGAGTCTTTTCTTCTATTCTTGTTCTTTCTTCTGCTTCTTCGTGAGGTCCGTCTTGAGATTGTTCTTGCGGTTCTTCTTCTTCATCATTCTGTCTTTGAGGGTAGCTTTCATCTTCTTCAATGTCTTCACGATGTATTTGCCTAGGAATGTATCCTTTCTCATCAACCACTACATCAATGTTGTCAACAATTCTGCCAAGTCTTTTATTGTAGCATTTGTATGCTTTGCTATGTGGAGAGTAGCCAAGAAGAATTCCTTCATCTGCTCTAGGATCAAGTTTGCCAAGCTGCTCCTCAGTATTCTTGATATAGCATTTGCTCCCAAAGATTTTGAAGTGCTTTACCGAAGGAGTTTTACCACTCCAGAGCTCATGAGGAGTTTGAGTGCTGTTCACTCGGACATTTGTCTTGTTGAGAATAATAACTGCCGCATGTGCAGCTTCACCCCAGAAGGTTGCAGGAGTTCCTGATTCATCAAGCATAGCACGAGCCATTTGCTGAATTGTTCTGTTCATTCTTTCCACTACTCCATTTTGCTGAGGAGTTCTAGCTGTAGAAAATTCTCTCCTTATCCCATGTTCATCACAGAAATCGAAAAATTCATTTGAAGTAAATTCTCCACCTCTGTCGGATCTGAGGCACTTAATTTTGTGACCTGATTCATTTTCAACCAAAGCTTTGAAGGATTTGAATTTTTCGAAGGCTTCATCTTTGTGCTTCATAAGTCCTAACCAAACAAACCTGGAGAAATCGTCAATAAATAATATCAAGTATTCCTCTCCTCTAGGTGTTCTTTTTCTGAATGGTCCACATACATCTGTATGTACTAGCTCAAGAGGCATGCTGGCTGATCCTTCTTTCTCTGGAAAGTTAGTTCTGGTTTGTTTTCCAAACTGACATGATCTGCATATGGTGTTGTCAGGAATTTTGATATCTGGAAGATCGCGAACTGCCTGATATTTGCAAGCTTTCCTTATTTGTGAGAAGCTTAGATGTCCCAACCTTCGATGCCATAACCAGTGCTCTTCATCCTTGCTTAGATAGCATTGTTGTTGTCCTTCATCAAATATGTATAGATTATTTGGAGTTCTTTTTCCTTTGAGAACTATTTTACCTGTATCAAGATCACGAACAAGACATCCATTTGATCTGAATATAACCTCGGTTCTTTGATCACACATTTGGCTTACACTTAGAAGATTATGCTTTAGTCCATCAACAAACAAAACATTTCCAGCCTTAACATCTTCTTTTAAAGGAGCAATACCTTTTCCTTTTATAGTTGCAGGAGTATCATTTCCAAAAGAGACTTTCTTTCCCTTTTCTAAATTAGAATAAGATTCAAGTTTTTCTTTATCACCTGTCATATGCTTTGAACATCCACTGTCAATGTACCATAGATTTTCTTGTCCTTCTGCATAGAATGCTGTCCCACATCTTTCTGTTTGAGGTTCCTTTATTTTCCATGTTTTGGTGCCTGAGGCTTGTTCTTTTTTTTGTTCTTGTACCTTTCTTTCCGGAAACCTGCTTCTGCATTCAAAGTCTTCATGTCCAAAATTATTGCAAATAGAGCATTCAACTTCATTTTCAAGAGCTGAAAAGTTGTTATAGGTCCTTTTTGTAATCCCTGTCATACTTCTTTGTTTTTGAGCTTCCCTAGTCATGATTGTTTTATACGCAACACATTGAGCTGCTTTGTGACCAAAGTTATGGCAAGAAAAGCATTGTCCATTGAAGAAGCTTCTGCGATTATTGAATCTACCAGCCAACTGATTGTAATTTCTATTTTCATCTATTCTTGAACCAAATTGGGAAGATTTTACCTGTGGCTGGTTGTGGCTTTTGTTCACCCTTAAGCTGGATTGCCCCTGATAGTTTCTGTTTGACGTTTGTCCCTGCTTTACCTGATGATCTTCCTTGTGCTCTTGCTCATTTCTTCTTGCTGCATCAAGATAGCTTTTTGAAGTGGATGCTTGAGAAGTTTCTCCAATATAGCCCAGACCTGTCTTATTTAGTGGAGACCGCTGCACACTGATAATCTCATTCAAAGTTTCAGATCCTTTGACAAACTTGAGATTGATAGTTTTTGTTTTCTCAATTTCTTTTCTAAGACCAACAATTTTACCTTCTAATTTTTCAAGATGTTTTTCCTTTTCATCAATTTGAAATTGTAGAGTATCAATAATCATGTTCTTTTCTTCTATACATCTCTTGAGTCTAGTAATTTCATCATAAAGGTTATCTACATCTACAGCATCCTCATAATCATCATCTTCAAATGCCATTAACAATCTGTATTTGTTACCTTGTTCATCTTCATCACTGTTTGATAAGCCATCACTATCTTCGTGGGTGTAGTAGCTTTTCTTATTTGCACTCTGTTTCTTGTTCCATCTAACTGGTTCCTTTCCTTTATCCTTATAAGAGCATTTTGCAGCATAATGACCTACTCTTCCACAAGCAAAGCATTTGAAAGGTAGCTTACCTCTGAACCTTCCAGAACCCCTTTGAAGATTTCTGACAAAATTTGATTCTTCTTCCTCTTCTTCTGGAACATGACTTGCTTCATAGTGATCTTCTTTGCCTGATGCTTTAAAAGCAGCTTCCCTTCTGTCTGATGGACCTCCCTTTCTCATTTCATAAGCAGTTAGAATTCCATGTAGCTGAGACATAGTGAGAACACGGAGATTTTCCTTTTCCTCTACTGCAGATACTTTAGATTCAAACTTGGGGGATAAAGATCTTAGAATCTTTTGAACTACTATAGTCTCTTTTATTTCTTCACCCAAATTTTTCATACAATTAACAATCTCATCTACCCGAAGAAAATAATTAGCCACACTTTCATCATTATACATCTTGAGAGTCTCATATTGAATCCTGAGAGTTTGAAGTTTAGCTTCTTTTACCTGTTCATCTCCTTCATAGCTAGTGATCATTTTGTCCCATATCTCTTTTGCTGATTTGAAGTGCATGACCTTCATGAACTCTGTTTGGGATATACTTCCTAATAGAGTACTGACTGCTTTTGCATTTGTTTCATACTGCTTTTTCTCAGCTGGATCTGTAGGAGTAGCTGAAGGAAAGGCATAGCCTGATTCTACAATGTTCCAAACTTCTGTACCAAGAGATTGAAGATATGCAGTAACTCTTGCCTTCCAATAATTGAAGTTTGTCCCATCGAAGACGGGTGGCCTGATTGATGCTTCTCTCTCGTAGTTTCTCATGATGAACGATCTACCTTCAAGCGATCAAGCTTTTCAGAAGGACCTGCTCTGATACCAATTGTTGGAAATAATACTGAGAGGGGGGGTAAATCAGTATTATCTAGCAATTTACCAAATCTTCCTTATTTGATTCTTTTGAAATATTCTTGTATATCAGTACCATAAAACAATGAGCATGAATAAAGAAAATAGACAGTCACACCAAAGAACACAAGATGTAAGGTGGAAACCCAATGCGGGAGAAAAACCACCTGCTGCAATATGTCTCTATCTTCTTTCAAGAAATTCTTTTTACAATGATCTTGTACTGGTGCAGTCCTTTACTAGCACGCAGGCTGCAACCTGCAGAGAGCTACAACTCTCTCTCGTTTTCCAGACTCTCCTGGAAGGGAGCTACAACCCCCTACTTCTTTTCATGAAGAATCAAATGATCAACAAGTATACAACAGATACAGTCTACGACAGATATCAGATCAGTAATTACAGAAACAACCCAGAACACCTTATGAACAGAAATATACAGTCAACAGATCATCTTAAGACAGGGACGCATATTTTCTTTCTGTGGCCTGCGACTGGACGCAGTGTACCTTATGCTGTTCTGCGTGCAGACGCACTGTTCCTCTTTGCTTTTCTGCGACCGACGCACACAGAAACACTATCGCGCCGCGTCTTTCGCTTCAGAGACGCACCCAATACCACAGTCGCGCCGCGCCCTTTGCCTCAGAGACGCACCTGAGCCCTTACTGTACTGCGTCCCGGCGCACTTTCCCTTCACTGAATCTGCGTCCCTTCAGATATAGAAGATAAGAGGACTTCAGAACCAACCCAAACACTCAGATCCACAGATCTGATCATGCGCCATATAGATCGTAGTCCATTAGAAGATTCGCCCTTATAGATTTGGACTAGATCTCACCAAGAGATATTCAACCAAGATGATACTTAATCCAAATGAACTCCTTTGCTTTATATAGGCAAGCTTCTCCCCAAAGCGTGGAACAATACCACGAGCCGACACCATAGAAACACAAAAACCGTCGGCTAGATACCACACAAGAAACCCCCACGTGCTTTTCTCTGCCTTGAAATGTGTGCACTAGGCGGACGCACCTCCTGAACGGCTGGCCTGCGTCCCTGGACGCGGGTTCTGTATGGTATACCTGCGGGGACGCACTTGCTGAACATATTTCCTGCGTCCTTCTTGATTTACCACCTGAATGAGTTTGCCATCAAGGACAACACCTGAATCATAATGCCAACAGAGGCCACAATTTCACCAGAACAATGTAATTCTTGCCAAAATCGAGTGAAAAAATATTCAAGGAATCCAATTCTAGGAGTGTTTGCATCATTTTTTATGGTGGAAATGTATTCAACACCATCAAGAAACTTTGGGGCACGTAAAGTCCTAACCCCAATTTCCAAAAATTTCTACCATATTGTCTCAAAATCCTACAAGAATTTCCATAGTGTTTGGGGCAAAATTAACCATTACATTTTGAGATATAATCATTGTAAATATAATCTTTATGAAACTCACATATCTTACTTGAAGTATTATATATATGTCATTTCTTAGCGCTATTTGTCTCAACCTTACATATATAATATAATATTAGCTTTCATTATGTCTCAACAACATATATAACGTATATATATAATGAACATAAAACACTTAATGTTTTAAAACTTTAACCACGATAATAAATGGGTCAAAATTAACCATTACAATTTGAGATATAAACATTGTAAATATAATCTTTATGAAACTCACCTATCTTATTTGAAGTATTATATATATGTCATTTCTTAGGGCTATTTGTCTCAACCTTACATATATAATATAATATTAGCTTTCATTATGTCTCAACAACATATATAACCTATATGTATAATGAACATAAAACCTTTAATGTTTTAAAACTTTAACCACAATAATAAATGAAATAGAAGATTCAACTCATTTTAGATAGAATGACTTTTGATTTAGATTTTAGTATTCTACTCATTTTAATTATTTAAATATAAAGAAAATAAAAATTATGATTTCAATTTTGAAACTTATTTATAATAAATAATAAAAAATATTTATTATAAATTAAAATTGTTTTAGGCAATTTCTCTTATTATTATTATTTAATATTAAATATTATGAATTCTAATTTTTAATCAATCAAAAATAAAATTTTATATTTAGAAGATGGCTAGAATTGATTCACATATTACTATTATTTAATATTATTTGTTTTATTCAATATTACATTTAATAAATTTACATAATTTATTTTTTTAATTATTTTTTATTAATAAAATAAATTATTCTTTAATATTGAGTCATTATTATTAATTTTATTTAAAATTTGATTAAAAATTTGAAAAAACATTCAAAGGTGTAAATATAAAATTATAATGATTTTTATTTTAAATTAATAGAAAATTACAATTTTAATATTACTTAACATCACTATATTTCTAAAATTATTATAGCAAAAATTTCTTTAAAAAAAAAAAATTAAACTAGTTAATAATATTAGGTTTTATAAATTTCGATGTCTTTTCAATTTAATTTATCACTTTTATATCAACAACAATATTTCATATTTCATATAATTTAATTTAGAAAAATAAATAAATAATTAAAAGTTTATTTTTTAATTTTTAATTTCTACTTAAAAAGTTCATTATCATATTCAAATTTATTTAAAACATTTTTATACCAATCTACCTTAAACATTTTTCAAAAGAGACCAGAGCTATCTTAAGTTGAAAATTCAATGTGCATTTACAATGATACTAAATTATTTTAAAAATTAATAATGCAATTTCATGCTTATGTACTTTATTTAAAAAACAAAAAAATTAGCAAATCTATATATACATATTCCTATATAATATTTTTGGAAAATATATAAAAAATCAGAGATATCTTAATCTGAGGAGCATAATAATTATCATGTGCTAAACAATAGAAACCACACTGAAAATCCCAAATCTATGTAAACTGAGTCTTTATTTAAAATTCCTAGTACGGTAACATCTATGACACCGCACCATGATTCATCATTTATGATGGAACATTCTAGACTTATTATACCCCATTCTGGGCTTAATCACTCTAGCTACTTATTTTAATCGGATATAATAAATAATTAAAAAAAAAAATCCTCAAATGTATTTAAATAAACTAAATATGATTTTCTAACACAGTAAGAAATATCATAGAATAAATATTTAGCAGAAGTTAAACTAATCCTACTTTTTGCTAAAATAAAATAATTATAGATTCAAACAACTGAACAACTCAATTTTTGAATAGTAAACCCTAGCTAAGCTCTCAATAATTTTGTAGTTTCAAAAAAACAAATCACGGCATGATAGTGTGAAACATAGGATAATATAGAGACTGCAGGAAAATGATGGGTGGGGTGCGAACCATAAAATCAATGTAAAAAAAGAAGTACCTAGAAGGAATTTATTTGTGTGCATTTATGCAAAACTATGAAAACTTTAATTATTTTCTTTAACCAATTGATTCATAGATCTATCCTCCTAACGTTGGACTATAACCAATACATTTGTAACATATATTGGTTACAAATGTGCTCTAAGGGTTTTTTGAGTACAATCACTAGGTTATTTATGCACTAAGAACATGTTTAGATGTCTAACCAAGGTCATGGGAATAGAATATTGTACCTTATACCTTAAGTCATGCTCTTGAAGCTCAAACACTATGAACAAAACCTAACACCCATGAATCTTCTAAGGCTATAGTGATGAACATGTTCTTGAACAACCACATGAGATTGTTGTATGACATCTTTGGTTTAGTAGAGGGATATGGGTGCCATGATTAAACAAAAAAACATGCCTTCAATCAAAATTTGTGTTGGTCCCACACAATGAATCATTCTTAGAGCCATGTTCAGGGTTCTTTAACATCTAAGTAGGATATGGGTGCATTAGATAGATTATATTCAATAGAAATGGGTTGTGAGGTCTAAATATGGTTAGAGGAAAACAAGGGAATTAAACTATAAATGAGCCTTCTAAAGCTCAAGTGTTATGGTTAAGAGAGGAAAACATTTTCTCCTTAGGCCTAAACACCACTCCTTTGGCTCAATCTCAATAAAACACTTGCAAACTAGAACACAAATGATATTTGTGTGGTTTTGGAGATTAAAGTTGGATATAGATGAAATTAGGTGTTTTTGTGCATCAAGGATTTGTTGTAGGGCATTGAACATGGTAGGGGAAGGAAAAAAAGTTCCCTGGGATACTATTGAATCCTCTTGGGAGAAAGAGTCTTAAATTATTCCTAGAAACAACACATGGGTATTTTATATGAGTTTTTGGTAGACCCTTGAGTGGAATATGAGCCTCATGAATAAGTCTTATGCAATCGAAATGGGTCTGGATTCCTATACATGCTAAAGGATGCAAACAAGGGCCTTAACCCCTAATTGAACCATCTTATGCTCAAGTGTTATGAACATACCCTACACATAGTGAAACAATCCCTCAATGAGGAGTCTTTTCACTAAGAGTTGGATATGAGTGGAACTAAGATGTTTCAAGCATTATGGGTTGGTATTGAGGATTTTACCATATATGTGGTACATTAAAAAAAAACACTAAAGGCCTTTTTCCTTTTCAATGGAGGGAAATAACAACCTCAATCCCTAAATAACCTCTACATGAAGACGTGGGTGGTTTGTGCGTCCTTATTATCATCAAAAATTGTAAATAATTATCTTTGAATGTTATTGAAGCCTGTCATGATCAAGAGCCTTGAACAAGTAATCAAATGAACAAACATTAACTTTGTAGGAGTTCTTTAACCTCTTAGTAGGATACATGTACCATGGGTTTGTTTTGGGACATAAAAAGTGTGTCACGGAATAAACATGGTTAAGGGGTATGCAATGAAATGAATCCCTAATTGAACCTTAGCAAACATAAGCATCATGAACACCACCCATAAGCAATGGAATAATACCTATATAATGAGTATTTCACATCTAAGTTCAATATGGGTGACATTATGTGGTCTTAGGAATCATAGATTAATCTTAGGCTCATGTCATAGCCAAGGGAGGGAAATAGGAATCTCTAGCCCCAAAAAATTCTTCTCATGCTAAAGGGTGAATCCATGAATATATGAACCACCTTTTAGTGAAATGTGGTAATGAAAGTTTGATGTTTCACATCTTTTTTTTCAATTGAAGTCCTTGAAATTCATATATGCAAATGAAGAAGTAACGCTTGGTATTTTAATATTTATTTTATTTTTTTAGAAAACATCTTTTATTATTTTTTGAAGTGAACAAATTAAAAACACATTTGTGTTCCCAAAATTGTTTTGCACCTATTTACAAAAAATGTAAACGAAGAACAATCCTCTTTTTAAAATAAAGCATCTATAAAGTGCACCCATATATTATTTTATTTTTATTTTTTAGTTGTGTAGTTTTAGAGATGGCTCTTTGTCTTTGGGAGCCTTGACTACTAAAGAGAAAGCACTTTGTATAAGTTTCAGAATGAGAGAAATGAGAAACGTTTTTCATTGGATAGAGAATTAAATGATGAATATATATGCACCAAGTCCACTAATTTCCATGGAAGAGATGAAATAAATTCACCCATTGCAAAATTGAAGTTTCATGAAACTTTACAAAACTGGGGAAGGTTATTGATATTCAAGCCCTTGATTGAGGTCTAATCCTCAATTAGGGTTTTTTTAATGTTTTCAAAGCCCTCGACTATGGTATTTTAAAACACTTGATAAAGGTATTTTTCAAATATATAATTGTTTTTGGTTTAAAAGACTTCATTGATGTTTTAAACCCTCGATCAAGGTTTCAAAACTTGATTAAGGGTTAGAAACTTGATTGAGGGTCCACATAGGAGATTTCCATGTGCTTGGCTTGCCAAAAAGTGGGACCAATATTTATATGTTCACATTCAAGTGCCATGGAAATCCTCGAACCACCACATTAGGCCCCTGTTAATTATCAATTGCCTCCAAGGGTGATGTTGGAACCATGACTAAGTCGTGTGCCATGAATGCATCCAGATATCTAACCAAGATCGTCAGCAAAAAGAACAAACTTATGCTCTAAATGATGCTTCTCAATCTCAATTGCTATGAAAAATAGCTAAAATCCAACAAATATTGCATATCTTGTGCATATTTTCAATACGAGTGGTTTATCAAGGGCCACTATGATGCTTTCAATGATATTGATGGGTATTTCCATCTTCATAATGGTCAGGAAAGTATAAGAAGTACCTTGAGCATTTAATAAATATTATTGGCCTCGAGCATGGTGAAATATGAATTGACACACCACATGGGACCTTTATATGGGATATTTGGTCTCTAAGTGAGATATGGTTGTCATTAATTGGTTTTGGTAATTAATTATGGATCTAGGGGCCTAGATCATGGTAAAAAAGGAGTTAAATGCCCTTATGTGGGAAAATAAACCTTCTAGGTTGCAAGCATTATGAACGTGGCATTCAACCTTGACACATGTCCTCTCTATAAACTATCTTACTCCCAAGTAGTATTCCTTGTGCCATTAGGCATAGAAGGGATGGGCCTAGGGTCTTGAATATGCATAGAAAAGTAGGTCCTAACGCTAAATACATGCGTTTAAAACATAATTCCTAATGATAAAGGCAAAGGAAGTCTCACATAGTCATGAATTTATGTAATAAAACACATGGGCATTAATATTAATGCATGTGGATTTTTGTAAATTCCAAAAATGGCGAACCTTCCTCTTTTCCTATATGTATTAGATGAATTATCTGCATCCATTTTAGGTTCAAAGTAAAAAATCTTGTCGTTCAGGTTGAATATTAAACAAAAACAAATCCATTTTGTCAACACCCTATTCTTATCATTATTGTCAACCATGTTTTAAAGATGTAATTTTCATGTTCACCATGGATGAAATTATGCAACCTTTAGATATTTGTATAAAGATATAATATATTTGGTCATTTCAATACATAATACATGAGGATGTAGAGGAAAAAGTAACATACCAAAATTAGAAGAATGTATTTTTCTTAGTTTATCAATTTTCCATAAATAAAAGTGTTATATATTCCAAAAACCAAACTATTTTTTCACATCATATCCTAATAAGTTGTGCAAGTGCATATAATAACTCATAATCCATTATTGATAATATGTTTAGACGTCGGCTTCACGCAGTACTGGCAAGATTGTTTTCAACACTTTATGTTAATGACATATGGTTGTTTTTTTATGTCTCATAGACTTTAATCAACATTTTATATGGACTCTTATTAATGTTGGTGTATGGGTTATTGGATATGTTTAAATCCTTGTCTCTTTTCATGATGGTCATGTCTCACATGGGGCAGTTCTCTTTTTTGAATTCCTTCATAGGCATATGTTGTTTGTAACTTTTTATTTTCCTAATAGAAGGTTACACTTTTTTCTTCGAAAAACATAACTCTTAGTATATTGTTTTTTTCCATATTTCAATTATAAATAATGTTTCATGATAGGGAAGCACGAACTTACATCATGTCAACCTAATACATGAAAAGGCATAAGAGACCATAGCACAAATATGAGTTCAAAAGATAATTCTAGAAAAGGACTTTTTCAATTTTAATACACAAAGTCAAGGTGGAGCTTGAGAGATAGGTAATGGAGATAAGATAAACCTATTTGGATTTATAGGCCCAAATACTTATGTTAGTGCCCTATAGACCCTTTCTCAATTGAGGAGAAGTAATGGGCTTTATTGACCCTAAGACAAAATGGATAATAAATTTTTCTTTGTATGATATTACAAACTTTAATTTAATATAAACGTGTTTTATTAGATTACCATTTACTATGCAAGTTTGACAAAGGATGTATGTCCTTATTAGGAATGGTCATTATCCTCATTGGTATTGCAATTTTGTTTAAAACAAGTTGAAGTAGACTTTCCTCAGTAAAACCCACTAAAAAGGGACTCTCTTAGGGATTCAGGATTCCATTCAAGTGCAATATAAACATAATCTACTTCCCTAGTGGACACATATATGACCTTGACTCAAAACAAGGTTTTATTTTCTATAATTACGATGTTTATCTTGATCATATACATAGAAGAGGGGCTGCCTTCTCTATCAAGGATGAGTTTTATATATTATCTAAAATCAAAGGATGAATATTTTGAAAATAGACATTCAAGAATGACTACCTTCAGTGCCATGGATGCCCTTTCTACCTAAAATGTTAAATTTCATTTTTTAAAACCTATAAATGATTTAATAAAATTAAAAGTAAATTTGGAAATGGAATTCCATTGAAAACTAGTCTATTTATGGTTAGATTTGTAAAGGTGTTGTTTATGGAGGCCACAATTTCACCAGAACAATGTAATTCTTGCCAAAATCGGGTAAAAAAAAATTCAAGGAATCCAATTCTAGGAGTGTTTGCATCATTTTTTATGGTGGAAATGGATTCAACGCCATCAAGAAACTTTGGGGCACGTAAAGTCCTAACCCCAATTTCCAAAAATTTCTACCATATTTTCTCAAAATCCTACAAGAATTTCCATAGTGTTTGGGGCAAAATTAACCATTACATTTTGAGATATAACCATTGTAAATATAATCTTTATGAAACTCACCTATCTTATTTGAAGTATTATATATATGTCATTTCTTAGGGCTATTTGTTTCAACCTTACATATATAATATAATATTAGCTTTCATTATGTCTCAACAACATATATAACCTATATGTATAATGAACATAAAACCCTTAATGTTTTAAAAACTTTAACCACAATAATAAATCAAATAGAAGATTCAACTCATTTTAGATAGAATGACTTTTGATTCAGATTTTAGTGTTCTACTCATTTTAATTATTTAAAAAAAAAAAATTATGATTTCAATTTTGAAACTTATTTATAATAAATAATAAAAAATATTTATTATAAATTAAAATTGTTTTAGGCAATTTGTTCTTATTATTATTATTTAATATTAAATATTATGAATTCTAAATTTTAATAAATCAAAAATAAAGTTTTATATTTAGAAGATGGTTAGAACTGAGTCACATATTACTATTATTTAATATTATTTGTTTTATTCAATATTACATTTAATAAATTTACATAATTTATTTTTTTAATTATTTTTTATTAATAAAATAAATTATTCTTTAATATTGAGTCATTATTATTAATTTTATTTAAAATTTGATTAAAATTTTGAAAAAACATTCAAAAGTGTAAATATAAAATTACAATATCTTAATGAATTAATGATTTTTATTTTAAATTAATAGAAAATTACAATTTTAATATTACTTAACATCACTATATTTCTAAAATTATTATAGCAAAAATTTCTAAAAAAAATAAATTAAACTAGTTAATAATATTAGGTTTTATAAATTTCAATGTCTTTTCAATTTAATTTATCACTTTTATATCAACAACAATATTTCATATAAATATAATTTAATTTAGAAAAATTAAATTAAAAAAGTTTATTTTTTAATTTTTAGTTTCTACTTAAAAAGTTAATTATCATATGCAAATTTATTTAAAACATTTTTATACCAATCTACCTTAAACATTTTTCAAAAGAGACCAAAGCTATCTTAAGTTGAAAATTCAATGTGCATTTACACTGATACTAAATCATTTTAAAATTTAATAATGCAATTTCATGCTTATGTACTTTATTTAAAAAACAAAAAAATTAGCAAATCTATGAATATGCATATGCCTATATATTATATACATATTCCGATATAATATTTTTGGAAAATATATAAAAAATCAGAGATATCTTAATCCGAGGAGCATAATAATTATCATGTGCTAAACAATAGAAACCACACTGAAAATCCCAAATCTATGTAAACTGAGTCTTTATTTAAAGTTCCTAGTACGGTAACATTTATGACACTGCACCATGATTCATAATTTCTGATGGAACATTCTGGACTTATTATACCCCATTCTGGACTTAATCACTCTAACTACTTATTTTAATAGGATATAATAAATAATTAAAAAAAAATCCTCAAATGTATTTAAATAAAGTAAATATGATTTTCTAACAAAGTAAGAAATATCATAGAATAAATTTTTAGCAGAAGTTAAACTAATCCTACTTTTTGCTAAAATAAAAATAATTATAGATTCAAACAACTGAACAACTCAATTTTTGAATAGTAAACCCTAGCTAAGCTCTCAATAATTTCATAGTTTCAAAAAAACAAATCACGGCATGCTAGAGTGAAACGTAGGATAATATAGAGACTGCAGGAAAACGATGGGTGGGGTGCGAACCATAAAATCAATGTAAAAAAAGAAGTACCTATAAGGAAGCTATTTGTGTGCATTTATGCAAAACTAAGAAAACTTTAATTATTTTCTTTAACCAATTGATTCATAGATCTATCCTCCTAACGTTGGGCTATAACCAATACATTTGTAACATAAAGTGGTTACAAATGTGCCATAAGGGTTCTTTGAGTACAATCATTAGGTTATTTATGCACTAAGAACATGTTTAGATGTCTAACCAAGGTCATGGGAGGAGAATAATGTACCTTATACCTTAAGTGATGCTCTTGAAGCTCAAACACTATGAACAAAACCTAACACCCATGAATCTTCTAAGGCTATAGTGATGAACATGTTCTTGAACAACCACATGAGGTTGTTGTATGACATCTTTGGTTTACTAGAGGGATATGGGTGCCATGATTAAACAAAAAAACATGCCTTCAATCAAAATTTGTGTTGGTGCCACACAATGAATCATTCTTAGGGCCATGTTCAGGGTTCTTTAACATCTAAGTAGGATATGGGTGCATTAGATAGATTATATTCACTAGAAATGGGTTGTGAGGTCTAAATATGGTTAGAGGAAAACAAGGGAATTAAACTATAAATGAGCCTCTAAAACTCAAGTGTTATGGTTAAGGGAGGAAAACATTTTCTCCTTAGGCCTAAACACCACTCCTTTGGCTCAATCTCAATACAACACTTGCAAACTAGAACACAAATGATATTTGTGTGGTTTTGGAGATTAAAGTTGGATATAGATGAAATTAGGTGTTTTTGTGCATCAAGGATTTGTTGTAGGGCATTGAACATGGTAGGGGAAGGAAAAAAAGTTCCCTGGGATACTATTGAATCCTCTTGGGAGAAAGAGTCTTAAATGATTCCTAGAAACAACACATGGGTATTTTATATGAGTTTTTGGTAGACCCTTGAGTGGAATATGAGCCTCATGAATAAGTCTTATGCAATCGAAATGGGTCTGGATTCCTAGACATGCTAAAGGATGCAAACAAGGGCCTTAACCCCTAATTGAACCATCGTATGCTCAAGCTTTATGAACATACCCGACACATAGTGAAACAATCCCTCAATGAGGAGTCTTTTCGCTAAGAGTTAGATATGAGTGGAACTAAAATGTTTCAAGCATTATGGGTTGGTATTGAAGATTTTACCATATATGTGGTACATAAAAAAAAAACACTAAAGGCCATGTTCCTTTTCTATGGAGGGAAATAACAACCTTAATCCCTAAATAACCTCTACATGACGACGTGGGTGGTTTCTGCGTCCTTATTATCATCAAAAATTGTAAATAATTATCTTTTAATGTTATTGAAGCCTGTCATTATCAAGAGCCTTGAAAAAGTAATCAAATGAACAAACATGAACTTTGTAGGAGTTCTTTGACCTCTTAGTAGGATACATGTACCATGGGTTTGTTTTGGGACATAAAAAGGTGTCAAGGAATAAACATGGTCAAGGGGTAGGCAATGAAATGAATCCTTAATTGAACCTTAACAAACATAAGCATCATGAACACCACCCATAAGCAATGGAATAATACCTATATAATGAGTATCTCACATCTAAGTTGAATATGGGTGACATTATGTGGTCTTAGGAATCATAGATTAATCTTAGGCTCATGTCATAGTCAAGGGAGGGAAATAAGAATCTCTAGCCCCAAAAATTTCTTCTCATGCTAAAGGGTGAATCCATGAATATATGAACCACCTTTTAGTGAAATGTGGTAATGAAAGTTTGATGTTTCACATCTTTTTTTTTCAATTTAAGTCCTTGAAACTCATATATGCAAATGAAGAAGTAATGTTTGGTATTTTAATATTTATTTTATTTTTTTAGAAAACATCTTTTATTATTTTTTGAAGTGAACAAATTAAAAACACATTTGTGTTGCCAAAATTGTTTTTCACCTATTTACAAAAAATGTAAAGGAAGAACAATCCTCTTTTGAAAATAAAGCATCTATAAAGTGCACCCATATATTATTTTATTTTTATTTTTTAGTTGTGTAGTTTTAGAGATGGCTCTTTGTCTTTGGGAGCCTTGACTACTCAAGAGAAAGCACTTTGTATAAGTTTCAGAATGAGAGAAATGAGAAACGTTTTTCATTGGATAGAGAATTAAATGATGAATATATATGCACCAAGTCCACTAATTTCCATGGAAGAGATGAAATAAATTCACCCATTGCAAAATTGAAGTTTCATGAAACTTTACAAAACTGGGGAAGGTTATTGATGTTCAAGCCCTTGATTGAGGTCTAATCCTCAATCAGGGTTTTTTTAATGTTTTCAAAGCCCTCGACTATGGTATTTTAAAACACTTGATAAAGGTATTTTTCAAATATATAATTGTTTTTGGTTTAAAAGACTTCATTGATGTTTTAAGCCCTCGATCAAGGTTTCAAAACTTGGTTGAGGGTTAGAAACTCTATTGAGGGTCCACATAGGAGATTTAGATGTGCATGGCTTGCCAAAAGTGGGACCAATATTTATATGTTCACTGTCAAGTGCCATGGAAATCCTCGAACCACCACATTAGGCCCCTGTTAGTTATCAATTTCCTCCAAGGGTGATGTTGGAACCATGACTAAGTCATGTGCCATGAATGCATCCAGATATCTAACCAAGATCATGAGCAAAAAGAAAAAACTTATGCTCTAAATGATGCTTCTCAATCTCAATTGCTATGAAAAATAGCTAAAATCCACCAAATATTGCATATCTTGTGCATATTTTCAATATGAGTGATTTATCAAGGGCCACTATGATGCTTTCAATGATATTGATGGGTATTTCCAGCTTCATAATGGTTAGGAAAGTATAAGAAGTACCTTGAGCATTTAATAAATATTATTGGCCTCGAGCATGGTGAAATATGCATTGACACACCACATGGGACCTTTATATGGGATATTTGGTCTCTAAGTGAGATATGGTTGTCATTAATTGGTTTTGGTAATTAATTATGGATCTAGGGGCCTAGATCATGGTAAAAAAGGAATTAAATGCCCTTATGTGGGAAAATAAACCTTCTAGATTGCAAGCATTATGAACGTGGCATTCAACCTTGACACATGTACTCTCTATAAACTATCTTACTCCCAAGTAGTATTCCTTGTGCCATTAGGCATAGAAGGGATGGGCCTAGGGTCTTGAATATGCATAGAAAAGTAGGTCCTAACGCTAAATACATGCGTTTAAAACATAATTCCTAATGATAAAGGCAAAGGAAGTCTCACATAGTCATGAATTTATGTAATAAAACACATGAGCATTAATATAATGCATGTGGATTATTGTAAATTCAAAAAATGGCGGACCTTCCTCTTTTCCTATATTTGTTAGATGAATTAGCTGCATCCATTTTAGGTTCAAAGTAAAAAATCTTGTCGTTCAGGTTGAATATTAAACAAAAACAAATCCATTTTGTCAACACCCTATTCTTATCATTATTGTCAACCATGTTTTTAAGATATAATTTTCATTTCACCATGGATGAAATTATGCAACCTTTAGATATTTGTATAAAGATATAATATATTTGGTCATTTCAATACATAATACATGAGGATGTAGAGGAAAAAGTAACATACCAAAATTAGAAGAATGTATTTTTCTTAGTTTATCAATTTTCCATAAATAAAAGTGTTATATATTCCAAAAACCAAACTATTTTTTCACATCATATCCTAATAAGTTGTGCAAGTGCATATAATAACTCATAATCCATTATTGATAATATGTTTAGACGTCGGCTTCACGCAGTACTGGCAAGGTTGTTTTCAACACTTTATGTTAATGACATATGGTTGTTTTTTTATGTCTCATAGACTTTAATCAACATTTTATATGGACTCTTATTAATGTTGGTGTATGGGTTATTGGAAATGTTTAAATCATTGTCTCTTTTCATGATGGTCATGTCTCACATGGCGCAGTTCTCTTTTTTGAATTCCTTCATAGGCATATGTTGTTTGTAACTTTTTATTTTCCTAATAGAAGGTTACACTTTTTTCTTCGAAAAACATAATTCCTAGTGTATTGTTTTTTTCCATATTTCAATTATAAATAATGTGTCATGATAGGGAAGCACGAACTTGCATCATGTCAACCTAATACATGAAATGGCATAAGAGACCATAGCACAAATATGAGTTCAAAAGATAATTCTAGAAAAGGACTTTTTCAAGTTTAATACACAAAGTCAAGGTGGAGCTTGAGAAATAGGTAATGGAGATAAGATAAACCTATTTCGATTTATAGGCCCAAATACTTATGTTAGTGCCCTATAGACCCTTTCTCATTTTAGGAGAAGTAATGGGCTTTATTGACCCTAAAACAAAATGGATAATAAACTTTTCTTTGTATGATATTACAAACTTTAATTTAATATAAAAGTGTTTTATTAGATTACCATTTACTATGCAAGTTTGACAAAGGATGTATGTCCTTATTAGGAATGGTCATTATCCTCATTGGTATTGCAATTTTGTTTAAAACAAGTTGAGGTAGACTTTCCTCAGTAAAACCCACTAAAAAGGGACTCGCTTAGGGATTGAGGATTCCATTCAAGTGCAATATAAACATAATCTACTTCCCTAGTGGACACATATATGACCTTGACTCAAAGCAAGGTTGTATTTTCTATAATTACGATGTTTATCTCTATCATATACATATAAGAGGGACTGCCTTCTCTATCAAGGATGAGTTTTATATATTATCTAAAATCAAAGGATGAATATTTTGAAAATAGACATTCAAGAATGATTACCTTCAGTGCCATGGATGCCCTTTCTACCTAAAATGTTAAATTTCATTTTTTAAAACCTATAAATGATTTAATAAAATTAAAAGTAAATTTGGAAATGGAATTGCACTGAAAACTAGTCTATTTATGGTTAGATTTGTAAAGGTGTTGTTTATGGAGGCCACAATTTCACCAGAACAATGTAATTCTTGCCAAAATCGGGTGAAAAAAAATTCAAGGAATCCAATTTTAGGAGTGTTGGCATCATTTTTTATGGTGGAAATGGATTCAACACCATCAAGAAACTTTGGGGCACGTAAAGTCCTAACCCCAATTTCCAAAAATTTCTACCATATTTTCTCAAAATCCTACAAGAATTTCCATAGTGTTTGGGGCAAAATTAACCATTACATTTTGAGATATAATCATTGTAAATATAATCTTTATGAAACTCACATATCTTACTTGAAGTATTATATATATGTCATTTCTTAGCGCTATTTGTCTCAACCTTACGTATATAATATAATATTAGCTTTCATTATGCCTCAACAACATATATAACGTATATATATATAATGAACATAAATCCCTTAATGTTTTAAA
Organism: Pinus tabuliformis; assembly: GCA_031772625.1. Lineage (NCBI taxonomy): Eukaryota > Viridiplantae > Streptophyta > Pinopsida > Pinales > Pinaceae > Pinus > Pinus tabuliformis. The sequence goes on from CM062804.1 coordinate 1,055,938,413, forward strand.
ACTTTAAACACGATAATAAATGGGGCAAAATTAACCATTACAATTTGAGATATAAACATTGTAAATATAATCTTTATGAAACTCACCTATCTTATTTGAAGTATTATATATGTCATTTCTTATGGCTATTTGTCTCAACCTTACATATATAATATAATATTAGCTTTCATTTTGTCTCAACAACATATATAACCTATATGTATATTGAACATAAAACCCTTAATGTTTTAAAACTTTAATCACAATAATAAATCAAATAGAAGATTCAACTCATTTTAGATAGAATGACTTTTGATTTAGATTTTAGTATTCTACTCCTTTTAATTATTTAAATATAAAAATAAATAAATTATGATTTCAATTTTGAAACTTATTTATAATAGATAATAAAAAATATTTATTATAAATTAAAATTGTTTTACGCAATTTCTCTTATTATTATTATTTAACATTAAATATTATGAATTCTAATTTTTAATAAATCAAAAATAAAATTTTATATTTAGAAGATGGTTAGAATTATTCACATATTACTATTATTTAATATTATTTGTTTTATTCAATATTACATTTAATAAATTTACATAAGTTGTTTTTTAATTATTTTTATTAATAAAATAAATTATTCTTTAATATTGAGTTATTATTATTAATTTTATTTAAAATTTGATTAAAAATTTGAAAAAACATTCAAAGGTGTAAATATACAATTACAATATCTTAATGAATTAATGATTTTTATTTTAAATTAATAGAAAATTACAATTTTAATATTACTTAACATCACTATATTTCTAAGATTATTATAGCAAAAATTTCTTAAAAAAAATAAATTAAACTAGTTAATAATATTGGGTTTTATAAATTTCCATGTCTTTTCAATTTAATTTATCACTTTTATGTCAACAACAATATTTCATATAAATATAATTTAATTTAAAAAAAATAATAAAAAAGTTTATTTTTTAATTTTTAATTTCTACTTAAAAAATTCATTATCATATGCAAATTTATTTAAAATATTTTTAGTTTATCTTAAGTTGAAAATTCAATCTGCATTTACAATGATACTAAATTATTTTAAAATTTAATAATGCAATTTCATTCTTATGTACTTTATTTAAAAAACAAAAAAAATTAGCAAATCTATAAATATGCCTATGCCTATATATTATAAGCATATTCCAATATAATATTTTTGAAAAATATATAAAAGATCAGAGATATCTTAATCCGAGGAGCATAATAATTATCATGTCCTAAACAATAGAAACCACACTGAAAATCCCAAATCTATGTAAACTGAGTCTTTATTTAAAATTCCTAGTACGGTAACATCTATGACACTGCACCATGATTCATCATTTGTGCTGGAACATTCTGGACTTATTATACCCCACCTGGAGAGAGGACCACTATTGAAGAGACTATATATTAAATCAGATCTCGTAGATGTCGCGGGCGTATTGATGTACAACTTTGAGAAAGTGGTGGAGTAGGCATCTTCCGAACTCAAGGAGGAGGAGGAAGAATTGGACAAGGATGTGTTTTTGGAAGAAACCCTTTTGACAGACGAGGAGCTCCTGTAGGAAAGCGGCAACCCAGGAGTAAAAAGAATGTAACGTCTTGCTGAGGATTGGAGGCAACCCTGGCTGTAGCTGCGCAGGTATTGACCTAGATCCTAATTATCGGGCTTCATACCGACCTCCCTCTCGGACTTCAAGTCCACTTCCCTCTGGTGCTGGCTTTTGAAGAACAGGCTCTCGAGGCCGAATACCCCGTATCTTTGTTTGCTCGGGTCAATGCAAGATCCAAAAATACAAACCAATTGTCCATTTTTAGTTCTGACCAAAATATAGCATACCATAAAATCCTTCTTTGACTTATTCCTTGTCATTACCTCTATACGTCCTTGCCATTGTAAGAATTTCCTGCCAAATTAGAAGGCACCCAGTTGCAAATTCTGCTAATTTCTTCATCTTCTTCTAACTTAGGGATACGGTTTTGGTCATTGAAAGGCATAGAAACGACCCCTGAGGGCCAAGGATCTGCCCCTTAACAAGGCGCTTTCGCACATTGGATGAGCTCCAGCGCTCCGGGACAGGTTTTATTGAAAACCTTGACTGACTTGGTTATACCCTTGACAGTAAGAAAGCCTTGCCCCTCTGTCTGATGGCTGCTACATCTCAGCTCGAGTGGCTTGGCTGGTACTTTTCTTTCCATCATAGGCGAGCCGATTTGCTTGCAGGGTGAGCGAGGGACGGGGTTTGACCCGAACCTTGACTGACTTATTTTGCTGCTTTATTCATCTGGGACTACTGGAATGTCCAAGGGGGTCATCTCCACACATAGAAATGTCATTTCTATGGTCTGTATTTTGTTGAGCATGCGGTGAGGGCTTTACGCACGTAGGGAAGAATGCCCTCCATTTTTCTTTTTTCTGTGGGTTGGGTTTGTTTTCGACGGTACAGATGAAGAACGAAACGAAGTGAGAGGTCGCATTAGGGGGGCGGGAGAAACTACCTTGATACAATCCACGTGCCTCAACTGCCTTGAATCATTCCACGTGCCTCAACTACCTTGAATCATTTCTTCAGGACAGTTTTAGAAAGACTCTACAAGGAAATTCAATCATTTGGATGGATGCAAGTGAGTTGGTTAGCTAGGAGGTAGACACGTTGGACATGCAAAAGAGACAGGTAAAGACGTTGGGTATGCAAGAAGGACAAGAGGCAGGCAAGTGGTAAAATTGTGGGCCCACGGTATTTGATGTGTTTGAAATATATTTTTGTATTATACATTTTATTTTGCATGTGTGACAAGTGTCTATTTAAAAGCTCCATCTTTAGCTTGTTGCGTTACAGTTTGTCTTTGCTTTTATACATTACAGTTTCAGAGCAGTGAACTGCTACAACGTTTGAGGTCCAGTTTAATTTGATAGCTTTGAAGTTCATCTTTATTTGACAAGTATTTTTTAGCTTGCGGTTTAGCATTGTTTAGGATTTCCCCTCATTTTTTTTGCACCATTTTGGATCACTTTGCACTTCAATTGGTGATCTCTTGCAAACCCCAGTATTGTGGTATGCGTCATTCTTTCACAATATTCACGTATCAACAGGTAGGGTATTTAATATTTTAGGAATGTTAGCAATTGGACAGATCCACTTTTAACTGGTTTATCAACTAAGCATATCCTTTATTTATCATTTAACATAAATTGAGATCATCATAAACCAAATGAAAACTTTTATACCATTCAAGACTTCTGCAATTTGTTCAATAGAAAAACTTGGAGGCTCGAATAAGGGTTCAATTTTCACTTCCTCCTTAACCAATGTTTTCATATTAATATGCTAAAGATATTTTAAGTTTCTTATTTTCAGTACAATTCCCTGGGATATATTTTCAAATCTTGAAGTTGTGACAACTGGACACTCTAAGGAATGAAATTTTTCTTCATCTTCTTACCATATATTGCATATTTTGCAAGCTATCTTCTCACGTAGGGTACTATTGCTTTTAATTTTGAGCTAGTAAGATTTGGGATCAAGCATATGTCCTGCATTTTCCTAGTTGTCCATGTTGTAGAATGGCTTAGCAGATATCTAGGGACCAGAACTGCTTAAGATCCTCTATTTATCCTAGTGGTACTGGTCAAGCAAAAATTCTTAAATAGGATTACAACCATTTTACAAGCATCCATTGGATGCACCCTTATTAGTGCTTTATTGTACTATTTCAATTTTTTTCATATTATTCTGTTAGAGATATTTTAAGTTTCTTATTTTCAGCAGAATCCCCTGGATATATTTTTGATTCTAGAAGTTGTGACAGTTGGACACTCTAGGGAATGATGTTTGTCTTCTTATTCTTACTGTATATTGCTTATTTTGCAAGCTGTCTTCTCATATAGGGTATTATTGCCTTTAGTTTTGAGTTGGAAGATACTTTGCTTGAGCTCTTGTCGAGGGGCATATGCAGAGATCTTACTGGTGCTCGTGATCTCTGAAATTGTCTAGATTTTCTCTAAGAATGCAAATGCTTATTTTGTAAAGGCCAAAAGACTGACCTGAAAGGCGGCAATCCTTGCCTATAGGCATTAGTTTACTAAGGCCTACCTACCATACGAGAATAAAAAATGCAATGCAACCACTCGTAGGCATATCCTTTATTTATCATTTAACGAAAATTGAGATCATCATAAACAAAATGAAAACATTTATACCATTCAAGACTTCTGCAATTTGTTCAATAGAAAAACTTGCAGGTTCGAATAAGGGTTCATTTTTCACTTCCTCCTTAACCAATGTTTTCATATTAATATGCTAGAGATATTTTAAGTTTCTTATTTTCAGCACAATTGCCTGGGATATATTTTCAAATCTTGAAGTTGTGACAACTGGACACTCTAAGGAATGAAATTTGTCTTCATCTTCTTACCATATATTGCATATTTTGCAAGCTGTCTTCTCACGTAGGGTACTATTGCTTTTAATTTTGAGCTGGTGAGATTTGGGATCAAGCATATGTCCTGCATTTTCCTAGGTGCCCATGTTGTAGAATGGCTTAGCAGATATCCAGGGACCAAAACTGCTTAAGATCCTCTATTTATCCCAGTGGTACTAGTCAAGAAAAAATTCTTAAACAGAATTACAACCATTTTACAGGTATCCATTGGATGCACCCCTATTAGTGCTTTATTGTACTATTTCAATTTTTTTCATATTATTCTACTAGAGATATTTTAAGTTTCTCATTTTCAACAAAATCTCCTGGATATATTTTCGATTCTAGAAGTTGTGACAGCTGGACACTCTAAGGAATGATGTTTGTCTTCTTCTTCTTATTGTATATTGCATATTTTGCAAGCTGTCTTCTCATACAGGGTATTATTGCCTTTAGTTTTGAGTTGGAAGATGCTTTGCTTGAGCTCTTGTCGAGGGGCATATGCAGAGATCTTACTCATACTGGTGATCTCTAAAATTTTCTAGATTTTCTCTAAGAATGCAAATGCTTATTTTGTAAAGGCCAAAAGACTGACCTGAAAGGCGGAAATCCTTGTCTGTAGGCATTCATTTACTAAGGCCTACCTACCATACGAGAAGAATGAGTAATATGCTGAATCCCATGGTGAAACGAAAACCTAATGGAATTATCATGAACATAAATTGATCACTAGGTTTTGACAATAATTGTCACTCCATCACCATTTTTTCATTGTAGTGTGGTTTTTCATGTATTTTTTAATCATGATATTTCATTTTCTAATGAACATAAATAACAGTTTCAACTTCGATGCTGCAAATATTCTCACCCCTTGAGATTATAATGTCTTTTGATCTATCCTTGAGCTCAAGGTAGCTGTCAGAATGAATGATCCCTGGGAATGAGGCTCAGTTTTGTTTAGGCTCCATTTTCATTTGCCATTTTCTAGGGTTCAAATGACAAGTGGGGCCAGCTCAATCTACAAGTCAAGCAAGTTATATCATTTTTCACAGGTCTAGTTATAGCATTTTTCACAAGCCTAGATGTCCTTGCCAACTTGTTATCCATCAACAAAGGACTCGGTTGCAACTTTTCCATCCCAGTCATTTTCATTATGTCTTTCCGCTACTTTCTTTATCAAGTTATATTGCTTTCCAGAGCAATTTTTTCATTTCCAATTCCTTTGTCATTTCTAAATTTGACTTGTTGCTAGAAATTTGAAATTTGTTTGGCAACATAATGCAAGAGCCCATTGTTTATATATATATATATATACATAGATATATTGTTGGAAACAATCATCTTCAGTTTTTGCTAATATGATCAATATTTTTTGCAAACTTGTAGATAACAACAATACTAAAAATTGCTAAAGTAATTAAGTTTTTGCGAAGACAATTGCACAAGGAAACTCTAGTAAGCAATTAGAAATGATGGAAGAAATAATAGATGTTGACAGTTACAAATTCAGATTACGATGCATTGTGCCTGACAACATTGATTGTGTATTAAAAAGAAATGGTCACTTTAGACTAGATGCATTTTCATATACTCTAGGAGATTGTCTATTTGACTTATTCCAAATGCTTCTACATTTTCGTTATACTTCAAATCAACTACGAAATGGGTTAATAGAACATTTTATTTTTTTCGTAAACAATAATGATGTTGAAGCAATAGAGTCATATGAATATGAACTAGCACCTGACTTCCTATATGAGTTACATGGAATTAATGATATTGGTACATATCTTCATAAAATGTGTTGTTCTGCATCTACAAATATAAAGGAGTCTGGCCGAGGTTTATGGGGCAATACCTTTTGCATACGTTGGTTAGCTAAATGGCTAGATATATCAATTGGAGTTTGGTCATTGACAAGGCAAACAAGATATTTTCTTTTTAATCAACATGAAAATACAATTCCATATTGCATTCCCTTTCATGATGCAAATCATGTTAGTGGTTATTATGAACCATTGCTTTACCAAAAGTTTCCAATATGCATTTGTAACCAGTGTAATAGCTACCTATTATCTATTTGCAAAGATATTGAAAGCCATTGGATGCATATTGCACATAATATGCTTTTAAATGAATTAATAATCGCAAAACAAATGACATCTAATTGCGGTGACAGTCTCTTTAATGCAATTTGCTATTTAGTAGCAACATAATTCGATGCACAGTGTTTTGAATTTACATTGTCCAATCTTTTTGCAATGCACTTATGCATAAACAGCAGTTTAATGTCTTCTCAATTGCTCACATTTACAGGGAATTCAATGAAGAAGCGGATAGATTTTCTAAAGAAGGCTTGCGGCAGGCTATGGGCGCTTGGAGGATAACAGAACAGGAACATGATCAGATCCGTGTGTCGGATCAAGCCCCAAATTTATAAATCTTAGGCTCTGGTTTTTTCTTTCCTGTTTTAGCGGAAAGAACATGATGACTTCGTTCCATACTGTTTATATACTCTTATATGTGGTTTTTGTTTTTATATGCTCTGGTTTAATAGAGTGAACTATATCCTGATCCCCTTTTGATGCTTTGATCCTGGGTTGTTTTCCATATGTATGGAGGCCCAGGAAGCACTGCGGTGTGCTCCCTGAGAGCTCATGCAAAGAAGAAATGGTTGTAAAAGCCGGCTTCAGCAGATGTTTTATTAGAGCCCTGTAGGGGCGCTAATGATCCTACTAGAGGAGTCTCGGCTCCTAAACAGACAGTTTATGCAGAATGTTAACTCAAAAGTATTGTAACTTTTTTATATCTTATAAGAAAGTTCGTTTTTTCCTTGGGAAAAAAAAAAGAATCAAGATGCATTGCATTGTTTAGAACAATACCTAATAGTTGATGTGATACATTATGCAATGAATAACAACTGGCAACAATATCTCATAAATATGGTAATGCCATATGAGAAAGGGCAGGTAGGAGGTAGACAATTCTGTTTGCAATGGATATCTGTCATATTCAAAGTCAATACCCAAGTATGGTCCTCTGTTGCTAATAACTTTGTCAGTTACAGTTCTGCTTATTCGAGATGCAATCATATTGTTAACATCATGTCATTCAGAACAGATACATTACATATTCATTACCATGCAATTGCTTATTCGAGATGCAATCGTATTTTTAACATCATGTCATTCAGAACAGATACATTACATATTCATTACCATGCAATGATACAAAAATATGTTCGCAATTCTCAACAAGTGTACATGGAAGCAAAAGAGGATTGTAATCAATTGTGTCATAAGCATATACTAGAAAAACAACAATGTATATCTCAAGTACATTTTAAAAATAATATTCAATTTGAGATAGCATCTCATTTAGAACAAATGCGACCAACTAAGCGTCATAGGCTCAATTATCACAAACTGAAGCAATTCGTACATACAAAAAGCAAATGCAATGACATATGCAAAAAAGCATCTTCTAATAAGAAGACAAGAATGACATTTCTTGGATTAAAACAAATATTGCGCAACATCGAAACAATAAGACAAATACAATAAGCAAACAAATCCATCCAAGCAAGAAAGATGCAAAATACATTTATATGAAACAAGTCGAAGACACGCCTAGGAATACATGTGCAGTTTGTACCAGATTGCATTTTGCAAAAAATATCAGATGCTTCACTACAGAGCTGCAAGAAAAGAATATGAATTTGACATTGAACAATAGGACTTTCAACAATGAAAACATATGTGTTGCTTGCAAAAAATCACTCCAGAATGGAAAGCTTCCACAATTTGCAACACCTGAACAAATAAGATGTAACATTCCATTACCAACTGTAAATACACTTTTAGATCTAGAAGAAATACTTATGTCACTGAGAATTGCATTTGCACAAATCAGACAATGGGGATATAGGCGATCACAGATTGGCTTAATAGGATCAATTATCAATGTACCAGTTCATATGGATGTTGTGCAAAAAGCATTGCCGCAATATCTAAGTGATACAATGACAATTGCAGTTGCATTGAGAAGACGATTGCAATACAAAAATGCATACCAAACAGGTAAAGTACGTTCAATTATTGTCATGAAAGCATTGAACGAACTATGTTCTAGAAGTCTTTATAAAGCTGAGAACGTTTGTATAAATGAGAATTGGACCCATGTTTTACAAGAGAATAATGAATACATCGTACAAAATGAAAATAGTGACAATGAAAGTGATACAAACAGTGATGCAAATAACGAAGCACCTACTGAAACATTGGTGCATGGATTAATAGAGTCACAACGCATCTACGATTTGCAAGACAAGATTATTGAACTGGCACTCGCTAAAGGACAACGACCACTGGGGATTTTCAAGGACAAATATGCAGAAGAAATGAACTTTCCAACATTATTCTACGGTGTGCACGTGATGATGACATCACAAATAGGTTTAGCTACCAAAAAATTGTACAATGGGAATTGTTACAAGCAAGTGGTGACTTCTCATATCATACAACAAATTTGTTTTTCAAGACAATGCGAATAATCATTGATAAAGTGATTTCTTGCATATGGGTAAGAATAAGAAAAGGACAACTAAAAGGGAGAAAAATATTAGCAAAAGATGTCAAGTATCAAGCAAATTTGGAAAAGTTATTGAAATCTGATATTGGATACCTAGATTTCAGAAACATCCGCATATCTTCTGATCATTTGGAACAAATTAAGAAAAACATATTTGCAATGATATGACAATTGGGACCTCCAACTTTCTTTGTGACATTTACAAGTGCAAAACATCGATGGAAACCATTAGTAGATACACTGGTCACATTGTTAAGAAATAAAGCAAGTAAAAATGATACTGATACATTAGAAGATGATGACATTGACTACCTTATAAGAAAATATCTAGTCACATGTAGCCAGTACTATAGACCTAGAATTAATGCTGTAAAAAGAATGATATGTTAAGATACTACATTATTTGGAAAAATATCTGATTACTATTTCGTAACAGAATTTCAAAATAGAGGAACTAGACATGAACATGGACTGTTATGCATAGAAAATGCTCCAATATATGGAAAACAAAGCAATTCATAAATTGAGAAGTTTCTTGACAATTACATAACTTGTGATACATATCATTTGGAGCCAGATGTTGCTAAATTACATAAACATCACCATACAAGAAGCTGTAAGACGCGAAAAAATTCAAACTGTAGATACAATTTCCCCATGCCACCAAAGAAATCAACAATGATCATTGAGCCAACCAGTGTACAGAATAAAAAACTTGCAGAGAAATCAATATCACTTTTGGCATTTCTGGAGCAAACAAACTATAATGATTCAATAACCCATGACAATTTCTTGCTAGAAATAGGACTAATAGAAAGTGAGTACATACAACTATTACAACATACAATAAAGCAATCAACAATTTTCTTGAAACGAAAACCTTCTCACATTTGGAATAACAGTTTTGAAAAGGCTATGCCTACTCTATGGAATGCAAATACAGATGCACAATTTGTGCTAAATGCATATGCCGCAGCATCATATTGTAGTTCATATATGACCAAAATTGACAAGTCTATGACAAATGCATTTAGAAGAATACACAAGGAGCATGAGAAAAATGAAATTGATGCTATGCAAATGATTCGTAAACTCGGAAATACATTACTCAATCTCCAACAAATGTTAGCTCAACAAGCAGTGCATATAACACTTTCATTGCCATTGAGTTGTAGTTCAAGGGAATGTATATTCATAAACACATCTCCAATTGATGAACGCACATTTATGCTTAAATCGCCTATTCTCTTGAAATAAGAACCTGATGATTCAGAGGATGTGATGTGCCATTCCATTATTGACTACTACATCGGACGCCCAAGTTCCATTAACAAAATCTGCCTTGCAGAAACAATTTCCAATTCAACTTGCATGTGCACGCACAATACATAGATCACACGGCTTAACCTTGGATAGGCTTGCATTTGACCCTACAGGAGTACAAGTGCATGGCCTAGTCTACACAGCGCTATCACGTGTCAGAAACATAGAATCATTGTATTTGCTTAATGCTCTTAAAGGCAATAATTTTAAGGTTAGGAAAAAAGTAAATTGTGTAATGCAACATTTGAAAACCACTGCAAAATGGCAATTAGAATATGACTATTCATCAATACAATCATTGCGATACATCTTTATTCTTTCATTGAACATTCGTAATCTTCATGCACATCTTAATTACATATGCAATGATTATGACACAATGCAATCTGATATCTTATGCTTACAAGAAACACATGTCATTGTGTATGCAAAACGAGTACTTCAGAATTTTCAATTGCATCACAAGTTGCATTAAGCATGGAGTAATGATACTGATAAAAAAAAAATATCATTATCCTTGAACATACCCATTTTGAAGAGCAACTTGTAGAGGCATTGCTCGCAAAAATAAAAGTTCACGGATTACAAATTGCAGTACTCAATATATATGAATCGCCACATGCAAATGTAAACAATATTTTGAATGTCATTGCAAAAACTTTATGCCACTTAGATCTAAACAATATCATAACTATATTGGGGGACTTCAATATTGATATGGTGCATTGCAATCAAAAAACAAAGCAGCTAGAAAGCTACATGGAAAACTACAATCTTCATTTCCTTATTGACAAAACTAATAGCATGCATAAATCATTCATTGACCATGTTTGGGCAAATCTAGCTAATATAATTTAAGAATTTTCATATTAGATACATATTGGTCTGATCATGATACAATATCTCTTGTCCTTCATCTATAATATACACATGAAACACTTCACAAAATTGCAAATTTTGATACTTTTGAAATACGTCATTGTTTTTACCGCTTCTATTTTACTAAAGCATATTAGCATATTCTCTTTGTAGTAAACCAAATAATAACACCATACATATTATGCATTCTATTGTACAATTACATATATGACCTCATATATTCGTCAATGCAAATTGTGCCAATGAAACCCTTTTCAATTAAGCAACACAAGCATCCTATCGTAAATTTACAGATATGAACTCATATATTTATGAATGCAGATTGTACCAGTAAAACCCTTTTCAATTGAACAAAACGAATGAGAAAAAAGAACAACAACATGGAACATGAACGAAGAGAGTATATTCTTCTTGCTTTTCCTTTTCTATGGTTTTTATGTTCTTGTTCACTTTTTACTTTTATATGCTCTTTTAAATTGAACTAAATATATGCTACTATTCTATAACAAAGCATAAATCTTGAAAAAGGAAAAGAAACAATTGAAGAGATAGAGGGCATAACCCAAATAGAAAAGGCAAGCCAACCACTTGTTTTGAAAAGGTATGTCTATGACAACTATACAAATATGCTAATTTGTATTTAGAATATTAATGTTTACTATATATGCATTCTGTTTTTACATATGTATATTTAAATGTATATAAATTAGAAAATGTTGGACGAGTGGAGAAAGCACTAGTAGTAAGTCCCCCCACACAATGCAGCAACAATACATGTACAGGTTAGATATCATAATTTTTTTATTGATTGCTTATGCAAAATACATGTGATAATATCCACATCATATTGAAATGTGCAATTACGTTTTTTAGTCCAAGTGAAACAATCACAACAAAACTTGATTCAACAAATCTACAAAATGATACATCAAAAAGGTATGCATATGAAATACAACATTGTAATCTATTTATACTTCTACAATTTATTGGAAAAACATAGCATTGCATAAATGTTTATAGCAGTATCTAACTAAGCAATTTTTATAGGCAAAAACAGATACTCCCAATTAAAGTATCAATTGAAGATATCAATAGTTGTAGAATTGGACAGCTATTTGTTGGAGACATAATGGTTGTGTATAGCGCATTTCTTGATAAAGAAAACAAATGAAGTCAAATATTATGAGCCGATTTGACAGATGCTAAAGGAATGATGACTATAACATTAACTGTACCTGCACAATTAGTTGAGCGACATGAACAAAAAATTTTGCAAGGCAACAACATATCAATTACAAATTTCAGGATATTGCCTAAAACTGTTTATGATCGCAGTGACTGTGACAAAATAATTTCGCTCAATGAATCAAGTATCATAGAAACTGTACATGAGGTTTGCAAGGAATATTGCTTCATTCCCAATACAACCATTAGGCAATTTGCAAACAAAAAAGAAATGTACCCAATTGGTACAATCGCTGCAGCCGTTACACTTGCCAAACGGGTTGGATTGCATTACATACTCCATATCAAAGATGGAGATTCTGAAAATGAAAATGCAACTATATGTATTTGCATATTACTTATTCCTAATTTTCAATAGATAACATGCATCACTTCAATATATAACTATTGTAATTTGTCTCTTGCACTTGCAATTGTTCAACACATATGAACAATGTATTTGCATATTACTTATTCGTAATTTTCAATAGATAACAAGCATTAGTTCATTATATAATTATTGTAATTTGTCTCTTGCAGTTGCAATTGTTTGACACCTACGAACAATATTTTATTTCAATGGAAGAAAAACTGCAAAAAGGAGAGTTCCCCCTGATCCTTTTCAAAAATATAACAAAAAGGGTAGACACAAAAGAAAAAATATTCAAAGCAACAAAACCAACATTCATGACTGAACTTAACATAGACGCAGTAAACAATCTTAGAAAACTAACTACATCTACCTATGTTGTAAGTATAACAATAATGATCTTTTTACTAGCTTTGTATTTCATATGTAATAATGTAGATTAACATTTGAATATTTTATAAACAGGTCGAAGGTATTATGATGGTAGAAAATCCATATTCAACTCCTTTCGAACCTGTTTGTGCTATTTGTAACTCTCCAATCAATTCATCCATACTGATAACCAATGGAACAATCTACTATTCACAATGCAATAATAATTGTCCTTTCATCTACAAGCATTGTATAAATGTTGTAATAGAATCTATTACAAATAACATTGTGCATTGCATTATCAAATAGCCTTTACTACATGACTTACTTCCTGACTTAAAACCAATGTCATATGAGGCATATTTGGAACAGAAAGCTACCACTGTATACATGTTACGTGACTTCAAAATTCACAGCAAGTTCACACTCAATGAAGATAGTGAACTATTACATGTCGGCTAACAAATGGAAGGTACATCAACATATGCCTTAACATCTTTTCTTTCAAATATGTCCTCTGTTCAATTCACAATTTTATCATTTTATTATAACTAACTATTTGTTATACAGATCACAAAATCCAGGAACATGGAAACTATTGGAATCGAATAGCTTGTTCAATGCGAGTGACTGCCTTCACGTACACAGTAAATGCAAAAGTGATACGAATATGTTTCTTCAGATTATGGTGTTATTGTAATAGAACTATTTAACTTGTAGTTTCCACTCATTTACCAAGAAAATGTACTTATGGCATAATACTGTTGTACAATATTTTTTTTATTATCGTAATGTTCCATAATTCCTACTGATTATCTAAAAACAATTGTTCGATTTTTGTCCTACTAGTCTCTCTGAAATTCTCAAATTCATTACTCTAGTTTTGAGCATTCACTGCCTTTTTCTTAGTATGCAATAAATACATATCCTATATGCTATAACATGTCTAGAAAATGCCCAACTAAGGAGCTCACAGGGGATAATCCATTTAGACCTGTGTAAGAACAACCAAGTTTTTTTCCAATATCAAAATGTGTTTTCTTCTTTCTCGTAAATGTATTAGTGATTTATGGTTATTTTTTAGGTATAAAAATAAAGATATTTTAAATTTTATTTTGATAATGTGTATAAGTTAATAATATTGTTGTACAAGATTTTTTGATTATTGTAATGTTCCATCATTCCTACTGATTATCTAAAAGAAATTGTTCTATTTTTGTCCTACTAGTCTCTCTGAAATTCTCAAATTCATTACTCGAGTTTTGAGCATTCACTACCTTTTTCTTAGTATGCAATAAGTACATATCCTATATGCTCTAACATGTCTAGAAAATGTCCAACTAAGGAGCTCACAGGGGATAATCCATTTAGACCTGTGTAAGAACAACCAAGTTTTTTTCCACTATCAAAATGTGTTTTCTTCTTTCTCGTAAATGTCTTAGTGATTTATGGTTATTTTTTAAGTATAAAATAAAGATATTTTAAATTTTATTTTGAGAATATGTATAAGTTAATAAAAATATGTTTTAGTTTTTATTTTGAAAATAGATATAAGGAAATTAATTTTTGGAAGTAAAAATTTCTCGAATCAAAAAGTAGCTGAATATTGTATTGATCTTCAAAGGAGTCGTCTGCTGCTGCTGGTTCTGAGTAAGTATCATAGCTAGCTTATTCCTTGCCATTTCTAAATACTATTTTCTTTGCAATCGTTGAGCTTACAATCAATACAATGAATCAACTTGAGATATTTCTTATCCCACCTTATAGCTCCATAGCACAGATAATTGTTTCTTATGTCAGCTTACAGCTCCATAGTACAAAGAATTTTCATTCATGTTACGCATATGGCGAGTGATTTTGACAATCATGCTTCATAGAACAGAGAACTGTCAGATCTACATTTGCATCAACAATGTAACTGATTCAGATATTAAAATCTAGTTGGATGGGCGAACAATAATTCCTTTCCCTTACCATTGCAATTAACTTAAACTCTTTTGTTTTCTTCATGGATGAGGTTATATGGTTGACTGTCATTTCCTTTCTTCTGTGCAAGGCTTTGTGAAGACACAGTTGGAGGATCCATTTGCGATGCAACAACGTACATTGAATGCTATTGGTCAGGACAAGTTTAGTGGCAGAGATGAAGACAAATTCAAAGGCTGCTAAAATCCATGTAACTCCCACCATCCATTTTAAAATGCTTTGGCTATAGCCTCAGCATTTTTGAAGTATCAGTTCATGACTATGCTGCCCTTGATCATGAATTCACCAATTGTAGTACCGTCATGAAGAACACTTTCCATTGTGCTGGGATTCTCTATAAAAGCACCTCTATACACATTTACACTATGTTCATAGAGTAAGGATTGAGTTTCATATTTATGAATCTTTCCCTGTTTTACTCATCTTCTTCATAATGCAACTTAATGAATTAAAATGTCATTTTTTGTGTGTCTGTTGCACTCACTTCTCAGAGTGGTCTGAAGGGCACATTTCCAATGGTAATAGCATGCCATTTATGTTCAGGCCAGCAAGTCTCAAAATTAGGATCTCCACTTTCCAAAAGCTTTTCATACTCCAGAACATCTTCATGATCATCATTCAAAGATACTCTATACTTGTCCAATTGATGAATCACAATCATTAATGGTAATTCCTTTTTCACCCAATTCATGAATCACATGTTGGCATTATGAGACAAGTATTGTCCTTGATGGCAAATCACACTGATAACAAATCATAGTGCAGAAGGATAGCAGCAAGGAATTGATGATCAGTCTACAAGTATGAAGAAAAATATATACACGCTGGTTCACTATATACCAAGTCGCGTATACAAGCAGGTTCACTATATACCAAGTCGCGTATACGCAGGTTTTCTATATACCAAGTCGCGTGTACACGCTGGTTGGCTTCAGTAAAAGCGCGTGTATGTGGAAAACTTATCTTTGGTCCATGGCGGTTATTCCTTGGAAGTTGTGCCTATGGTTTTGGACCATGGTGTCTCGACGGACGTGTTGATCCCTAGTTTTGAAGTTGATGGTATTGTGTTACTATGGTTTTGGCCCGAGGTATTGAGCAAGGCCTAAGGCTATATAAGGAGAAGAAGATCATTAGGCAAAGGCATCTGAAAAAGTCTTGAATATCTGATGAAGTATTAGATCCAGTATGCAGGTTATTGGTTGATGATGTATTGCTTGATCTGAGCTAAGGAGAGATCTCATCGGTTGATGGAGAACAAGATCTAAGGAGAGATCGGGATCAAATGGTTTGAAATGAACTATCTTTATATGGTTGATTATGCGTATTTCTAGATCTGCATACTGACGCAATGTTATGTTCTGGGTATAACTGAAATCTGGTACAGCTGCAAGTTATGAAAAATTATTTTTAGATCTGTACGCAGGTTGTCTTCGGTAAAACCGCGTGTATACGCGGGTTGCCTTCATTGTAGTAGCGTATATCTTTTGGAGCTTGATTTTTGGGTTGCAGCTGGATCTGACTGTTATTGCAGAGTTCTGTAGTCTGCTCTGTGTTCTGGTGACTGGGTTTGACAGGGTTTCAGTGGTTCAGTGATTCAAAGATTGATGATGCTAGTAATGGTTGTTTTATGCTTCAATGATTTGTGAATGAATCATGGTCTTCAGATTGTAATGTTGTGCTTCAGGAGTATCCAGTCTGAAAATTGATGAAAAGTGGTACCTGAAGGAAAGAAGATTGTAGGCCAGCACCTACTTACTAGTATCTTAGCTAGTACAAGAGCAAAGGGGGTTGGAGCTCCCTTCCAAGGAAGTTTGGAGAACGAGAGAAGGTTGAAGCCTTCTGCAGGTTGTAGCCTGCATACTGGTATAAGGCTGCACCAGTACAAAAGATTGTAAACTAAAGTTCTTATTAAAGAAAGATAGAGACGACTTGCACCAGGTGGTTTTCACCCACATTGGGTTTCCACCTTATATCATGGTGTTCATGTGTGTGGCTTTTGTGTGATGATCTGTTCTGCTATACTGCATCTGTTTACTCTTAATATGATGAATAATGTCCTGATGCATTTAACTGAAGATAAACTAACTGAATTATAAGATTTATGGTTATACGCTGGTTTCTTTAGACACAGTAGCGTGTACACGCTGGTTCACTTAACTGAAGTAGCGTATATGTTTCTGAGCATTGAAAAAGTTTTATTGATCTGATAATACTGATTCACCCCCCCTCTCAGTATTATTTCCAACAATTGGTATCAGAGCAGGTCCTTCAGAGAAGCTTGATCGCTTGAAGGTAGATCGTTCATCATGAGCAACTACGAGAGAGAAGCATCAATCAGGCCGCCGGTTTTTGATGGGACAAACTTCAATTATTAGAAGGTAAGAGTTACTGCCTATCTTCAATCTCTTGGTACAGAAGTTTGGGACATCGTAGAGACAGGCTACACTTTTCCTTCAGCTACTCCTACAGATGCAGCCGAGAAAAAGAAATATGAAACAAATGCGAAAGCAGTCAATACTCTATTGGGATGTATATCTCAATCAGAATTCATGAAGGTAATGCACTATAAATCTGCAAAAGAAATATGGGACAAAATTGTCACGAGCTATGAAGGAGACGAACAGGTAAAGCATGCTAAACTTCAAACTCTCAGGATTAAGTATGAGACTCTCAGAATGTATAATGATGAAAGTGTGGCTAACTATTTCCTTAGGTAGATGAGATTGTTAATTGCATGAAAAACTTGGGTGAAGAAATAAAAGAGGCTATTGTGGTTGAAAAGGTTCTAAGATCTTTGTCCCCCAAGTTTGAATCTAAAGTGTCTGCCATAGAAGAAAAGGAAAATCTGCAAATTCTTACTATGTCTCAGCTTCACGGGATTCTAACCGCTTATGAAATGAGAAAGGGAGGTCCATCAGACAGAAGAGAAGATGCCTTCAAGGCTTCAGGCAAAGAAGAGTATTATAAGTCACGTGTCAGAAGATGAAGAAGAGGAATCAAATTTTGTTAGAAATCTTCAAAGGGGTTCTGGAAGGTTCAGAGGTAAGTTACCTTTTAAATGCTTTACTTCTGGAAGAGTAGGTCATTATGCTGCCAGATGTCCTCACAAAAATAAGAATGACAAGGGAAAGGAACCTGTTAAATGGAACAAGAAACAAAATGAAAAGAAGAAAGGCTATTACACTCATGAAGATAGTGATGGTCTTTCAAATAGTGATGAAGATGAACAAGGTAATAGATATAAATTGTTAATGGCTTTTGAAGATGATGACTATATGGATGTTATAGATGTAGAAGGTTTTTGTGAAGAAATGAAAGATCTCAAAGTTTGCTTAGAAGAGAAGAGTGCTATTATTGATTCTCTACAATGTCAACTAGCTGAAAAGGAAAAACATCTTGAAAAATTGGAATGTGAGATTGTTTGTCTGAGAAAGGAGATTGAGAAAACAAAAGCGATTAATCTTAAATTTGTTAAAGGATCTGAAACCTTGGATGAGATTATCAATGTGCAGCGATCTCCTCTAATCAAGAAAGGTCTTGGATATAATGGAGAAACATCTCAAGCCTCTACCTCTAAAAGCTATCTTGATGCAGCAAGGAGAAGCGAGCAAAGGCCAAATAAAAGTCATCAGGTGAATCAGCGACAGTTTACCTCAAGAACAAATAAAGACCATCAAGAAATTCGGGGACAAACTGCCTTAAGGACAAACAAAAGCTACAATCAGCCTCAGGTAAAATCTTCCCAATTTGCTCCAAGAATGAATGTGAATAGAAGCTACAATCGGTTGGATGATAGATCTAATTATCGCAGAAGTTTCTTTAATGGCCAATGCTTTTCTTGCCATAACTTCAGTCACAAAGCAGCTCAATGTGTTGCCTACAAGACAATCATGACTAGAGAAGCTCAAAAGCAAGGGAGAATGATTGGAACCATGAAAAGGACTTATAACAACTTTTCGGTTCTTGAAAATGAAGTTGAATGCTCTATTTGTAATAACTTTGGTCATGAAGACTCTGAATGCAGGAGCAGGTTCCGGAAGACAACTCAGAAGGAACAAACCTCAAATGTCAGAACATGGAGAATAAAGGAACCGCAACCAGAAAGATGTGGGATAGCCTTTTATGCAGAAGGTCAAGAAAGTCTATGGTACATTGACAGCGGATGTTCGAAGCATATGACAGGGGACAAAGAAAATCTTGAGTCATATACCGCATTAGAAAAGGGGAAGAAAGTTTCTTTTGGAAACGATATCTCTGCAGCCATAAAAGGAAAAGGTGTTGCTCCATTGAAAGAGAAGGTCAAAGCTGGAAATGTTTTGTATGTTGATGGATTGAAGAATAATCTTTTGAGTGTCAGTCAGATGTGCGATCAAGGAACAGAAGTAATATTTAGATCAAATGGATGTTGTGTTCGTGATCTTGATACAGGTAAAACAGTGATCAAAGGAAGAAGGACTCCAAATAATCTATACATATTTGAAGAAGGACCACAACAATGCTATTTGAGCAAGGATGATGAACACTGGCTATGGCATCGAAGGTTGGGGCATCTAAGCTTTTCACAAATAAGGAAAGCATGCAAATATCAGGCAGTTCGTGGTCTTCCAGATATCAAAATTCCAGACAACACTATATGCAAATCTTGTCAGTTTGGAAAGCAAACCAGAACTAACTTTCCAGAGAAGGAAGGATCAGCCAGCATACCTCTTGAGCTAGTCCATACAGATGTATGTGGTCCATTTAGGAAAAGGACACCTCGAGGAGAAGAATATTTGATATTATTCATTGACGATTTCTCCAGGTTTGTCTGGTTAGGGCTTATGAAGCACAAGGATGAAGCATTCGAAAAATTCAAATCCTTCAAAGCCTTGGTTGAAAATGAATCAGGACACAAAATTAAGTGCCTCAGATATGACAGAGGTGGGGAGTTTACCTCAAACGAATTTTTCGATTTCTATGAAGAACATGGGATAAGAAGAGAATTCTCTACAGCTAGAACTCCTCAGCAAAATGGGGTTGTGGAAAGAATGAACAGAACAATCCAACAAATGGCTCGTGCTATGCTTGATGAATCAGGTACTCCCGCAACTTTCTGGGGTGAGGCTGCACATGCTGCGGTTATTATTCTTAACAAAACAAATGTCCGAGTAAACAGCACTCAAACACCTCATGAGCTCTGGAGTGGTGAGACTCCTTCAGTGAAGCATTTCAAAATCTTTGGGAGCAAATGTTATATTAAGAATATTGATGAGCAACTTGGAAAACTTGAACCAAGAGCAGATGAAGGCATTCTTCTTGGTTATTCTCCACATAGCAAAGCTTACAAGTGCTACAACAAAAGACTTGGCAGAATTGTTGACAGCATTGATGTAGTGGTTGATGAGAAGGGATATATTCCTAGGCAAGTTCATCATGAAGACATTGAAGAAGATGAAGGCTACCCTCAAAGGCAGAATGATGAAGAAGAAGAACCTCAAGAAGAAGAAGAACCTCAAGAAGAAGCAGAGGAGCCGACAAGAATAGAAGAGAAGACTCCATCCAGATATGTTCAAAAGAATCATCCAGAATCTCAGATTGTGGGGCAGAAAGAAGCAGGAATACAAACAAGAAGAAGAATTGCAGAAGCTTCAAGATATTTGGCATTACTCTCTTCCACTGAACCACAAAATGTGAAAGAGGCATGCAAAGATGAATGTAGGGTCAAAGCAATGGATGAAGAACTTGAGCAGATCGAAAAGAACAATACTTGGGAATTGGTTCCTAGACCAAAAGATAAAAATGTCATAGGGACTAAATGGGTCTTCAAAAATAAATTGAATGAAAATGGAGAAGTAATTAGAAACAAGGCCAGACTTGTTTGTAAAGGGTATGTGCAGCAAGAAGGAATAGATTTTGAAGAGACCTTTGCTCCTGTTGCAAGACTTGAGGCCATCCGAATGTTCCTTGCTCTCTCAAGCTTTCAAAACTTCAAGGTATTCCAAATGGACGTGAAATCAGCCTTTCTGAATGGAGACTTAGAAGAAGAAGTATATATTGAGCAGCCAGATGGTTTCATTCTTGGGAACGATCCAAACCTTGTATGCAGATTGAAAAAGGCTCTCTATGGTCTCAAACAAGCTCCAAGGGCTTGGTACTATCGTTTGGACAAATATCTTCACAAACAAGGTTTTTCAAAAGGATCAGCAGATAGCAATCTCTATATGAAAGTTGAAAATAACAAATTTCTAATACTTGTTGTGTATGTAGATGATATTATCTTTGGTAGCAATGAAGAGGCTATGAGTCAGAACTTTGCCTTGGTTATGCAGAAAGAATTTGAAATGTCATTACTTGGAGAATTGACATACTTTCTTGGATTGCAAATCCAACAAAATGAAGGAGGTATTTTCTTGTCTCAAACCAAGTACCTCAAGCAAATCTTGAAGAAGTATGGCATGGAAGATTCAAAGCCAGTTTGTACCCCCATGGTTACAGGATGCAGCCTCAGTGCAAATGACGAATCAGCAGCAGTTCACCAACCCACTTATAGATCCATGATTGGGAGTTTGCTTTATTTGACAGGTACCCGACCAGATAATATGCATGCAGTAGGAATTGTTGGAAGATTTCAAGCCAACCCAAAGGAAACTCATCTTCAGGAAGTCAAAAGAATCTTCAAGTATCTTCAAGGGACCCAAAACTATGGCTTATGGTATCCTAGAGATACAGATCTCACTCTTCATGCTTACACAGATGCAGATTGGGCCAGAAGTGTGGATGATAGGAAAAGCACGAGTGGTGGTGCTTTCTTCATGGGTTCCAGATTAGTATCTTGGTTCAGCAAGAAACAGAGTTTGATTGCCTTATCTACAGCTGAAGCAGAATATGTGGCTGCGGCATCTTGCTGCACACAACTTCTTTGGATGATGCAGACCTTGCAGGATTTTCAAATCACTTGCACTCCACCAGTCTTTATCTTATGTGATAATACAAGTGCAATCAGCATTTCAAAGAATCCAGTCATGCACTCAAAGACCAAGCACATACCAATCAAGTACCATTTTCTTCGGGAACAAGTGCTTGAGCAGAAGGTCAAGTTGGAGTATGTTCCTTCTAAGGAACAAGTTGCTGATATTCTCACAAAACCATTGCCCAGGGAAACTTTTGAATATCTCAGACAAAAACTGGGAGTAGTTGATGCTTCATCCTGCTGTTGAAGCTTATCTGTTCTATAGAAAAGTGGTATACGCAAGTTACGTAAGGGATATCCGCGTATATACGCCGATTTATGATGGGAAAGTCGCGTGTATGGTGTACGCGTGTTGCATAAAGAATATCCGCGTGCATACGCTGTTTTATGCAGGAGAAGTTGCGTATATGGAGTTCTGAACAGCAAGGGTAGACTCTGGTTGGAGAAGGTCTGAGATGGGTATGCCAGAATTCTTTAGGCACAGTTTCAGGGGGTGCAGCAGGCACAGGTTCAGGGGGAGCAACTTAAATTCTCATAAAGCATTGTTGGCATTTAGATGCTTTTGGTTCTAGTACACAACTTTGTTGGTTTCAGGAGAAGGAGCTCAGAAGGAAATCTTGGTTGCTAATCTAAAAGATGTGTATCAGATGCTGCTTATGACTTTCATAATTCTTGGTCTAGATTTGTTGTCTGTATGTCATGTATCTCTTCTGTGATATCTCTTTTATGGTGTCAAGGTCATGTAACGGCCTATGTTGGTTTCCCCACTATGCCTGGGATGACTGATGTAATATAATTGGTTGTTTCTGATGTATCCCCTCTTGATTGGGAGCATGGATGTATGTATTGAGTCTTTTGGTGATAGGAAGGTCCCTTATGATGTATAAGTCTTGGTTCTTTTGAAGAACATCTTTTGCAGATCTTGCCTACAGTCAGGGGGAGCATGTTTCAGCACAGCCAAGCAAAGATATCAGCATCTACTCAGGGGGAGCACAGCCCTTTGCCCTTGATGACAAAGGGGGAGAGTGATTTGATTTGGTGTTGTTGCCATCAAGTCCAAAGGGGGAGATTGTTGGCATTATGAGACAAGTATTGTCCTTGATGGCAAATCACACTGATAACAAATCATAGTGCAGAAGGATAACAGCAAGGAATTGATGATCAGTCTACAAGTATGAAGAAAAATATATACACGCTGGTTCACCATATACCAAGTCGCGTATGTGGAAAACTTATCTTTGGTCCATGGCAGTTATTCCTTGGAAGTTGTGCCTATGGTTTTGGACCATGGTGTCTCAACGGACGTGTTGATCCCTAGTTTTGAAGTTGATGGTATTGTGTTACTATGGTTTTGGCCCGAGGTATTGAGCAAGGCCTAAGGCTATATAAGGAGAAGAAGATCATTAGGCAAAGGCATCTGAAAAAGTCTTGAATATCTGATGAAGTATTAGATCCAGTATGCAGGTTATTGGTTGATGATGTATTGCTTGATCTGAGCTAAGGAGAGATCTCATCGGTTGATGGAGAACAAGATCTAAGGAGAGATCGGGATCAAATGGTTTGAAATGAACTATCTTTATATGGTTGATTATGCGTATTTCTAGATCTGCATACTGACGCAATGTTATGTTCTGGGTATAACTGAAATCTGGTACAGCTGCAAGTTATGAAAAATTATTTTTAGATCTGTACGCAGGTTGTCTTCGGTAAAACCGCGTGTATACGTAGGTTGCCTTCATTGTAGTAGCGTATATCTTTTGGAGCTTGATTTTTGGGTTGCAGCTGGATCTGACTGTTATTGCAGAGTTCTGTAGTCTGCTCTGTGTTCTAGTGACTGGGTTTGACAGGGTTTCAGTGGTTCAGTGATTCAAAGATTGATGATGCTAGTATTGGTTGTTTTATGTTTCAATGATTTGTGAATGAATCATGGTCTTCAGATTGTAATGTTGTGCTTCAGGAGTGTCCAGTCTAAAAATTGATGAAAAGTGGTACCTGAAGGAAAGAAGATTGTAGGCCAGCACCTACTTACTAGTATCTTAGCTAGTACAAGAGAAAAGGGGGTTGGAGCTCCCTTCCAAGGAAGTTTGGAGAACGAGAGAAGGTTGAAGCCTTCTGCAGGTTGTAGCCTGCGTACTGGTATAAGGCTGCACCAGTACAAAAGATTGTAAACTGAAGTTCTTATTAAAGAAAGATAGAGACGACTTGCACCAGGTGGTTTTCACCCACATTGGGTTTCCACCTTATATCATGGTGTTCATGTGTGTGGCTTTTGTGTGATGATCTGTTCTGATATACTGCATCTGTTTACTCTTAATATGATGAATAATGTCCTGATGCATTTAACTGAAGATAAACTAACTGAATTATAAGATTTATGGTTATACGCTGGTTTCTTTAGGCACAATAGCGTGTACACGCTGGTTCACTTAACTGAAGTAGCGTATATGTTTCTGAGCATTGAAAAAGTTTTATTGATCTGATAATACTGATTCACCCCCCCTCTCAGTATTATTTCCAACAATTGGTATCAGAGCAGGTCCTTCAGAGAAGCTTGATCGCTTGAAGGTAGATCGTTCATCATGAGCAACTACGAGAGAGAAGCATCAATCAGGCCGCCGGTTTTTGATGGGACAAACTTCGATTATTGGAAGGTAAGAGTTACTGCCTATCTTCAATCTCTTGGTACAGAAGTTTGGGACATCGTAGAGACAGGCTACACTTTTCCTTCAGCTACTCCTACAGATGCAGCCGAGAAAAAGAAATATGAAACAAATGCGAAAGCAGTCAATACTCTATTGGGATGTATATCTCAATCAGAATTCATGAAGGTAATGCACTATAAATTTGCAAAAGAAATATGGGACAAAATTGTCACGAGCTATGAATGAGACGAACAGGTAAAGCATGCTAAACTTCAAACTCTCAGGATTAAGTATGAGACTCTCAGAATGTATAATGATGAAAGTGTGGCTAACTATTTCCTTAGGGTAGATGAGATTGTTAATTACATGAAAAACTTGGGTGAAGAAATAAAAGAGGCTATTGTGGTTGAAAAGGTTCTAAGATCTTTGTCCCCCAAGTTTGAATCTAAAGTGTCTGCCATAGAAGAAAAGGAAAATCTGCAAATTCTTACTATGTCTCAGCTTCACGGGATTCTAACCGCTTATGAAATGAGAAAGGGAGGTCCATCAGACAGAAGAGAAGCTGCCTTCAAGGCTTCAGGCAAAGAAGAGTATTATAAGTCACGTGCCAGAAGATGAAGAAGAGGAATCAAATTTTGTTAGAAATCTTCAAAGGGGTTCTGGAAGGTTCAGAGGTAAGTTACCTTTTAAATGCTTTACTTGTGGAAGAGTAGGTCATTATGCTGCCAGATGTCCTCACAAAAATAAGAATGACATGGGAAAGGAACCTATTAAATGGAACAAGAAACAAAATGAAAAGAAGAAAAGCTGTTACACTCATGAAGATAGTGATGGTCTTTCAAATAGTGATGAAGATGAACAAGGTAATAGATATAAATTGTTAATGGCTTTTGAAGATGATGACTATATGGATACTATAGATGTAGAAGGTTTTTGTGAAGAAATGAAAGATCTCAAAGTTTGCTTAGAAGAGAAGAGTGCTATTATTGATTCTCTACAATGTCAACTAGCTGAAAAGGAAAAACATCTTGAAAAATTGGAATGTGAGATTGTTTGTCTTAGAAAGGAGATTGAGAAAACAAAAGTGATTAATCTTAAATTTGTTAAAGGATCTGAAACCTTGGATGAGATTATCAATGTGCAGCGATCTCCTCTGATCAAGAAAGGTCTTGGATATAATGGAGAAACATCTCAAGCCTCTACCTCTAAAAGCTATCTTGATGCAGCAAGGAGAAGCGAGCAAAGGCCAAATAAAAGTCATCAGGTGAATCAGGGACAGTTTACCTCAAGAACAAATAAATACCATCAAGAAATTCGGGGACAAACTGCCTTAAGGACAAACAAAAGCTACAATCAGCCTTAGGTAAAATCTTCCCAATTTGCTCCAAGAATGAATGTGAATAGAAGCTACAATCGGTTGGATGATAGATTTGATTATCGCAGAAGTTTCTTTAATGGCTAATGCTTTTCTTGCCATAACTTCGGTCACAAAGCAGCTCAATGTGTTGCCTACAAGACAATCATGACTAGAGAAGCTCAAAAGCAAAAGAGAATGATTGGAACCATGAAAAGGACTTATAACAACTTTTCGGTTCTTGAAAATGAAGTTGAATGCTCTGTTTGTAATAACTTTGGTCATGAAGACTCTGAATGCAGGAGCAGGTTCCGGAAGACAACTCAGAAAGAACAAACCTCAAATGTCAGAACATGGAGAATAAAGGAACCGCAACCAGAAAGATGTGGGATAGCCTTTTATGCAGAAGGTCAAGAAAGTCTATGGTACATTGACAGCGGATGTTCGAAGCATATGACAGGGGACAAAGAAAATCTTGAGTCATATACCGCATTAGAAAAGGGGAAGAAAGTTTCTTTTGGAAACGATATCTCTGCAGCCATAAAAGGAAAAGGTGTTGCTCCATTGAAAGAGAAGGTCAAAGCTGGAAATGTTTTGTATGTTGATGGATTGAAGCATAATCTTCTGAGTGTCTGTCAGATGTGCGATCAAGGAACAAAAGTAATATTTAGATCAAATGGATGTTGTGCTCGTGATCTTGATACAGGTAAAACAGTGATCAAAGGAAGAAGGACTCCAAATAATCTATACATATTTGAAGAAGGACCACAACAATGCTATTTGAGCAAGGATGATGAACACTGGCTATGGCATCGAAGGTTGGGGCATCTAAGCTTTTCACAAATAAGGAAAGCATGCAAATATCAGGCAGTTCGTGGTCTTCCAGATATCAAAATTCCAGACAACACTATATGCAAATCTTGTCAGTTTGGAAAGCAAACCAGAACTAACTTTCCAGAGAAGGAAGGATCAGCCAGCATACCTCTTGAGCTAGTCCATACAGATGTATGTGGTCCATTTAGGAAAAGGACACCTCGAGGAGAAGAATATTTGATATTATTCATTGACGATTTCTCCAGGTTTGTCTGGTTAGGGCTTATGAAGCACAAGGATGAAGCATTCGAAAAATTCAAATCCTTCAAAGCCTTGGTTGAAAATGAATCAGGACACAAAATTAAGTGCCTCAGATATGACAGAGGTGGGGAGTTTACCTCGAACGAATGTTTCGATTTCTGTGAAGAACATGGGATAAGAAGAGAATTCTCTACAGCTAGAACTCCTCAGCAAAATGGGGTTGTGGAAAGAATGAACAGAACAATCCAACAAATGGCTCGTGCTATGCTTGATGAATCAGGTACTCCCGCAACTTTCTGGGGTGAGGCTGCACATGCTGCGGTTATTATTCTTAACAAAACAAATGTCCGAGTAAACAGCACTCAAACACCTCATGAGCTCTGGAGTGGTGAGACTCCTTCAGTGAAGCATTTCAAAATCTTTGGGAGAAAATGTTATATTAAGAATACTGATGAGCAACTTGGAAAACTTGAACCAAGAGCAAATGAAGGCATTCTTCTTGGTTATTCTCCACATAGCAAAGCTTACAAGTGCTACAACAAAAGACTTGGCAGAATTGTTGACAGCATTGATGTAGTGGTTGATGAGAAGGGATATATTCCTAGGCAAGTTCATCATGAAGACATTGAAGAAGATGAAGGCTACCCTCAAAGGCAGAATGATGAAGAAGAAGAACCTCAAGAAGAAGAAGAACCTCAAGAAGAAGAAGAACCTCAAGAAGAACCAGAGGAGCAGACAAGAATAGAAGAGAAGACTCCATCTAGATATGTTCAAAAGAATCATCCAGAATCTCAGATTGTGGGGCAGAAAGAAGCAGGAATACAAACAAGAAGAAGAATTGCAGAAGCTTCAAGCTATTTGGCATTACTCTCTTCCACTGAACCACAAAATGTGAAAGAGGCATGCAAAGATGAATGTTGGGTCAAAGCAATGAATGAAGAAGTTGAGCAGATCGAAAAGAACAATACTTGGGAATTGGTTCCTAGACCAAAAGATAAAAATGTCATAGGGACTAAATGGGTCTTCAAAAATAAATTGAATGAAAATGGAGAAGTAATTAGAAACAAGGCCAGACTTGTTTGTAAAGGGTATGCGCAGCAAGAAGGAATAGATTTTGAAGAGACCTTTGCTCCTGTTGCAAGACTTGAGGCCATCCGAATGTTCCTTGCTCTCTCAAGCTTTCAAAACTTCAAGGTATTCCAAATGGACGTGAAATCAGCCTTTCTGAATGGAGACTTAGAAGAAGAAGTATATATTGAGCAGCCAGATGGTTTCATTCTTGGGAACGATCCAAACCTTGTATGCAGATTGAAAAAGGCTCTCTATGGTCTCAAACAAGCTCCAAGGGCTTGATACTATCCTTTGGACAAATATCTTCACAAACAAGGTTTTTCAAAAGGATCAGCAGATAGCAATCTCTATATGAAAGTTGAAAATAACAAATTTCTAATACTTGTTGTGTATGTAGATGATATTATCTTTGGTAGCAATGAAGAGGCTATGAGTCAGAACTTTGCCTTGGTTATGCAGAAAGAATTTGAAATGTCATTACTTGGAGAATTGACATACTTTCTTGGATTGCAAATCCAACAAAATGAAGGAGGTATTTTCTTGTCTCAAACCAAGTACCTCAAGCAGATCTTGAAGAAGTATGGCATGGAAGATTCAAAGCCAGTTTGTACCCCCATGGTTATAGGATGCAGCCTCAGTGCAAATGACGAATCAGCAGCAGTTCACCAACCCACTTATAGATCCATGATTGGGAGTTTGCTTTATTTGACAGGTACCCGACCAGATATTATGCATGCAGTAGGAATTGTTGGAAGATTTCAAGCCAACCCAAAGGAAACTCATCTTCAAGCAGTCAAAAGAATCTTCAAGTATCTTCAAGGGACCCAAAACTATGGCTTATGGTATCCTAGAGATACAGATCTCACTCTTCATGCTTACACAGATGCAGATTGGGCCAGAAGTGTGGATGATAGGAAAAGCACAAGTGGTGGTGCTTTCTTCATGGGTTCTAGATTAGTATCTTGGTTCAGCAAGAAACAAAGTTTGATTGCCTTATCTACAGCTGAAGCAGAATATGTGGCTGCGGCATCTTGCTGCACACAACTTCTTTGGATGATGCAGACCTTGCAGGATTTTCAAATCACTTGCACTCCACCAGTCTCTATCTTATGTGATAATACAAGTGCAATGAGCATTTCAAAGAATCCAGTCATGCACTCAAAGACCAAGCACATACCAATCAAGTACCATTTTCTTCGGGAACAAGTGCTTGAGCAGAAGGTCAAGTTGGAGTATGTTCCTTCTAAGGAACAAGTTGCTGATATTCTCACAAAACCATTGCCCAGGGAAACTTTTGAATATCTTAGACAAAAACTGGGAGTAGTTGATGCTTCATCCTGCTGTTGAAGCTTATCTGTTCTACAGAAAAGTGGTATACGCAAGTTACGTAAGGGATATCCGCGTATATACGCCGATTTATGATGGGAAAGTCGCGTGTATGGTGTACGCGTGTTGCAGAAAGAATATCCGCGTGCATACGCTATTTTATGTAAGAGAAGTTGTGTATATGGAGTTCTGGACAGCAAGGGCAGACTCCGGTTGGAGAAGGTCTGAGATGGGTATGCCAGAATTCTTCAGGCACAGTTTCAGGGGGTGCAGCAGGCACAGGTTCAGGGGGAGCAGCTTAAAGTCTCATAAAGCATTGTTGGCATTTAGATGCTTTTGGTTCTAGTACACAACTTTGTTGGTTTTAGGAGAAGGAGCTCAGAAGGAAATCTTGGTTGCTGATCTAAAAGATGTGTATCAGATGCTGCTTATGACTTTCATAAGTCTTGGTCTAGATTTGTTGTCTCTATGTCATGTATCTCTTCTGTGATATCTCTTTTATGGTGTCAAGGTCATGTAACGGCCTATGTTGGTTTCCCCACTATGCCTGGGATGAATGATGTAATATAATTGGTTGTTTCTGATGTATCCCCTCTTGATTGGGAGCATGGATGTATGTATTGAGTCTTTTGGTGATAGGAAGGTCCCTTATGATGTATAAGTCTTGGTTCTTTTGAAGAACATCTTTTGCAGATCTTGCCTACAGTCAGGGGGAGCATGTTTCAGCACAGCCAAGCAAAGATATCAGCATGTACTCAGGGGGAGCACAGCCCTTTGCCCTTGATGACAAAGGGGGAGTGTGATTTGATTTGGTGTTGTTGCCATCAAGTCCAAAGGGGGAGATTGTTGGCATTATGAGACAAGTATTGTCCTTGATGGCAAATCACATTGATAACAAATCATAGTGCAGAAGGATAACAGCAAGGAATTGATGATCAGTCTACAAGTATGAAGAATATACATGCTGGTTCACTATATACCAAGTCGCGTATACAAGCAGGTTCACTATATACCAAGTCGCGTATACGCAGGTTCGCTATATACCAAGTCGCGTGTACACGCTGGTTGGCTTCAGTAAAAGCGCGTGTATGTGGAAAACTTATCTTTGGTCCATGGCGGTTATTCCTTGGAAGTTGTGCCTATGGTTTTGGACCATGGTGTCTCGACGGACGTGTTGATCCCTAGTTTTGAAGTTGATGGTATTGTGTTACTATGGTTTTGGCCCGAGGTATTGAGCAAGGCCTAAGGCTATATAAGGAGAAGAAGATCATTAGGCAAAGGCATCTGAAAAAGTCTTGAATATCTGATGAAGTATTAGATCCAGTATGCAGGTTATTGGTTGATGATGTATTGCTTGATCTGAGCTAAGGAGAGATCTCATCGGTTGATGGAGAACAAGATCTAAGGAGAGATCGGGATCAAATGGTTTGAAATGAACTATCTTTATATGGTTGATTATGCGTATTTCTAGATCTGCATACTGACGCAATGTTATGTTCTGGGTATAACTGAAATCTGGTACAGCTGCAAGTTATGAAAAATTATTTTTAGATCTGTACGCAGGTTGTCTTCAGTAAAACCGCGTGTATACGTGGGTTGCCTTCATTGTAGTAGCGTATATCTTTTGGAGCTTGATTTTTGGGTTGCAGCTGGATCTGACTGTTATTGCAGAGTTCTGTAGTCTGCTCTGTTTTCTGGTGACTGGGTTTGACAGGGTTTCAGTGGTTCAGTGATTCAAAGATTGATGATGCTAGTATTGGTTGTTTTATTCTTCAATGATTTGTGAATGAATCATGGTCTTCAGATTGTAATGTTGTGCTTCAGGAGTATCCAGTCTGAAAATTGATGAAAAGTGGTACCTGAAGGAAAGAAGATTGTAGGCCAGCACCTACTTACTAGTATCTTAGCTAGTACAAGAGCAAAGGGGGTTGGAGCTCCCTTCCAAGGAAGTTTGGAGAACGAGAGAAGGTTGAAGCCTTCTGCAGGTTGTAGCCTGCGTACTGGTATAAAGCTGCACCAGTACAAAAGATTGTAAACTGAAGTTCTTATTAAAGAAAGATAGAGACGACTTGCACCAGGTGGTTTTCACCCACATTGGGTTTCCACCTTATATCATGGTGTTCATGTGTGTGGCTTTTGTGTGATGATCTGTTCTACTATACTGCATCTGTTTAGTCTTAATATGATGAATAATGTCCTGATGCATTTAACTGAAGATAAACTAACTGAATTATAAGATTTATGGTTATACGCTGGTTTCTTTAGACACAGTAGCGTGTACACGCTAGTTCACTTAATTGAAGTAGCGTATATGTTTCTGAGCATTAAAAAAGTTTTATTGATTTGATAATACTGATTCACCCCCCCTCTCAGTATTATTTCCAACATCACAATCATTAATGGTAATTCCTTTTTCACCTGTGAAAGAATCCTTACTGCCGCTTTTGTAACCTCCAAGAATTGGTAATCCACAAAGACCACCTTAGCTTCTGAATGCCTCAAAATAAAAGACATTGTATGTGCATCATGTCTAATATTTAGAGTGTTGAGCACTACCCCTACCATTGGAACTCCGAAATGCATTTCATAGGTTCCTGGGACATTTGGAGTTACTACAGCAACCTGTCACATTAATGAATAATATAACTTCAGGAATGTAGTCTAACATCATTTAACAAAAGGACTGAGTTTCATCTTTATGAATCTTTCCCTGTTTTACTCATCTTCTTCATAATGCAACTTAATGAATTAAAATGTCATTTTTTGTGTGTCTATTGCACTCACTTTTCAGTGTGGTCTGAAGGGCACATTTCCAGTGGTAATAGCATCCCATTTATGTTCAGGCCAGCGTACTTTCCATAGATAGTCCTCAATTCAATATACTAACCCTACACTTTTTTTTTGCCCCTTCAAATTTCATTCATAATTACTTTATTGTACTATTGCAATTATATCTTAGTACTCAAAACAAAGGATAAGGATAGGTCTATTAAGGGCTAAGTAAACTTTCAATATTTTAAATTTCATTGCCACTTCAAACCGAGAAGAGAAGATTTTAAATTTCTTTTGTCACTTCAAATTTTAGTCATAATGAGGTTGTTGTACTTTTGCACTCATATGTATTAACCTGAGTTATTTCAAACCAAAATTGTGTTGTACATTTTAAAAAGCTAAATACTACAAAATCGAGATGCGTAGATGTCCCAAGTATCAATAGTTGGTTTAATAGCTAAATATATCAAGTATTAATAGCTAGTTTAAAAGCTAGCGAAATACATCAATTATTAATATCTACTTTAACAGCTAAAGCTAAATAATCCAAACTTAGGATATATCTATTAAGTATTAATAATTTATTTAATTTTCTGTACTATGGCACTTCCATCTATTAAATTGAGTACTCCAAACTACTCAGGAGAGATATGTTAGCATACCAGGTAAACTTTATAGATACCAGCAAACTACGTGAACTTTAAAATGAATTTATGTTGTTTGAAGATGGAATTATGGCATAGCGCTATACAAAATCTAGTGATAACTAGCTATGATGGGAGAGCTTTGCTAATCAATGGACGACATACGTTATTAATTTTTGGGTCCATACATTACCCCCGAAGCACCGCAGAGGTTTGTATTGCATTTGGTATTATTTTAGCTATGTTTCTGTTTATTGTTAACTGTACAATTTGCTTAATTTTTTTGAATGTTATTAAAAAGATGTGGCCCGATCTTATTGCCAAGTCTAAAGACAGAGCAATAGATGTTATTCAGACATATGTCTCTTGGAATGGGCTTTTTAACAATCTTGAAATGTATGTATGACTTCGAATTGAACTCTGAATTGTTGATGATATCTATATTGAAGGCAGTCAGGTTTTCACGGCCTGTAACCTTTGTCTTTATCTATTGTCACTACAGTACTTTACTTTACAGTAATTATTACTGCATGCATTTTAGTATTAGACTTTATATACATTTTCATTACTTCCTCTCTTTCTCTTTATAGATTTTAAGTGCTGAACATTATGCATCTTGCAACATTGAAGTGGTAGGTTGTTTGTTTTATGAAAATCATTAAACACCGGTTTGGTCCAATAAATGTTGTTGATCTTGGATTATATCCTCTTCGATCTGAACTTGAAGTATTTCAGTTCCATTTCAAATCGGACAGTATATGTATTTATTTCTGCACTTGTCAGAAATTTATCTCTCATTGAAGTGTTGCGATCTTGCAGGGGTTTCCCGGTTTGGTTACACGCAATACCAGGAATCAAATTGAAAAGACTAGATGCAAAAAAATGGAATTGCAGGACTTCTTGATTGCATCTCTCTTAGCACATAAGCTCCCAGAGCAATGTCAGGTAATAAGCATTTAAAATATTTTAACAATCTTGAAATGTATGTATGACTTCAAATTGAACTCTGAATTGTTAATGAATTTATTGTGGCATACAATTTAATTGCAGTATAATTTTGAAGGAAAATTTGACCTAGTGAGGTTTTTGAAGACTGTACAAGAAGCAGACCTTTATGCTCATCTTCGAATAAGACCCTATGCTTGTGCAGAGTGGAACTATGGGTATGTATATTTATAATTTTTGTCAAAAATATTTGTGGATTTTCACAGCCTGTAACCCTTCTCTTTATCTATTGTCACTACAGTACTTTAATTTACAGTAATTAGTACTGCATGCACTGTAGTATTAGAATTTATATATATTCTCATTACTTCCTCTATTTATCTTTATAGATTGTCAGTGATGAACATTATGCATCTTGCAAAAGTGAAGTGGTAAGTTTTTTGTTTTATGGCGATCATTAAACACTGGTTTGGTCCAATAAATGTTGTTGATCTTGGATTATATCCTCTCCGATCTAAACTTGAGGTATTTCAGTTCCATTTCAAATCGGTCCGTATATGTATTTATTTTTGCACTTGTTAGAAATTTATCTTGCATTGAAGTGTTGCAATCTTGCAGGGGTTTCCCTGTTTGGTTGTACAGGACTTTTCGATTGCATCTCTTTTAGCACGTAAGCTCCAAAAACGCTTGTTCCATGAGGTTGAACAAGTCTATACAAACATCCATTACCCACTGTCTTTCAATCTTTTCAAATGATTACCTCTTTCTTGTAGTAAAATATTCCAAAAAACTTAGTTCCATTCACACTTAAAACCAGCTTGCAAACACCTTGAACTCTTCTATAAATTGGCAAAAGCAATGCCTAATTTCTCACCTACAAAACATAACTTCTTTCTACACCTACATATTGACGTACATCTCTCTGCTTCACAGAACATGGAATCCATTAGCATAATCAAACTTACTCAATTGGCAACATTGTTTCTTTTAGCACTTGTTCTCATGACTCTTCTGATTATGGACATCCTAAAAGTAGAAGCACAAAGGAAAAGGAAACCAAGAAACAACCACTAACAATAACATCTCGGACGAGGAGCATAGGAATCTACAACAAGTACTCGGCTATTAGACTATCCATCTACTGCTTTTGCCTCTACAACATCCATGCCAGGTGATAGAAATACTCAGAAAATTTCTGCATAGTCAACAGCTTTTACCTTAACACAGGTAAATTTATCATGCATTGCACATGGGGGCTAGAACTACCAGAAAATCATGTAGAATTAGCTAAATAATCTGTAGGCTGGAGATGTTATTACTATTGGATTTGGTGTAGTTTATGCTGATGCAACTATTCATCATATGATACTGTCCACTCACTGATTCAGATATTAAAATCTAGTTAGATGGGCGAACAATAATTCCTTGCCCTCACCATTGCAATTAACTTAAACTCTTTTTTTTTCTTCATGGACGAGGTCATATGGCTGACTGTCATATCCTTTCTTCAGTGCAAAGCTTTGTGAAGATGCAGTTGGAGGATCGATTCACGGCGCAACAGTGTACATTGAGTGCTATTGGTTAACGCAAGTTTAGCAGCAGAGATGAAGACAAATTCAAAGGCCGCTAAAATCCATGGAACTCCCACCATCCATTTTCAAATTCTTTGGCTGTAGCTTCAGCATTTTTGAAGTATCCATTCATGAATATGCTGCCCTTGATCATGAATTCATCAATTGTAGTACCGTCATGAAGAACACTTTCCTTTGTGCTGGGATTCTTGATAAAGGCACCTCTGTACACATTTACACTCTGTTCATATTGAATAAGGACTGAGTTTCATATTTATGAATCTTTCCCTATTTTACTCATCTTCTTCATAATGCAACTTAATGAATTAAAATATCATTTTTTGTGTGTCTCTTGCACTCACTTCTCAGAGTGGTCTGAAGGGCACATTTCCAGTGGTAATAACATCCCATTTTTTCAAATGCTTTGGCTGTAGCTTCAACATTTTTGAAGTATCCATTTATGACTATGCTACTATTGATCATGAATTCACCAATTGTAGTACCGTCATGAAGAACACTTTCCATTGTGTTGGGATTCTTGATAAAGGTACCTCTGTACACATTTACACTCTGTTTATATTGAGTAAGGACTAAGTTTCATATTTATGAATCTTTCCATGTTTTACTCATCTTCTTCATAATGCAACTTAATGAATTAAAATGTCATTTTTTGTGTGTCTGTTGCACTCACTTCTCAGAGTGGTCTGAAGGGCACATTTCCAGTGGTAATAGCATCCCATTTATGTTCAGGCCAGCAAGTCTCAAGGTTAGGATCTCCACTTGCCAAAAGCTTTTCATACTCCAAAACATCTTCATGATCATCATATCATTTAACAAAACTGTTAAACCCAATAAAAAAGTGTGCCCAAGCATTCATTTTAAACAATATATTATAGTTCATGCAACGATACATATTGCTTACCAAGAAATCCCCATCCTTTTCAGTAAACAACTGTCATGGCATAGGCAACTGTCATGGGTTATATTGGTTTTAATTGGTGAGACCGAGGAGCTCTATAGAACATGCATGAGCTCTTGTCGAGGGGCATATGCAGATCTTACTGGTACAGATTATTTACTACTACAGAAAAAACAAGTTCAGATCTATTGCACTGAACCACTAAACCTAAATCAAAGTCACTATTGTGTCTTACACTCTAAAATTGTCCACAGGAAAAATTGCCAACTTCAACAAAAACGAGAAGTTGGAGCTTGTCGCACTCAACTGCCAAAACCTGACAATCGATCTCCTTTATTGTTTTTCCAAGCACTTAATTGGGTAGACGAAACACTTTCCCGATTTTCTTTTCTTGTCACATACATCATTTTATTTGTGATTTGCCTCTGATGTCAGATAGATCACTTAATTGCACCGATTGCTGACATTCCAAAATTTTGTCAATTTGCATATCGAATTCCGCACATCACCGTCGATTTGACAGCTCTACCAGTTAGTAAGTGTCTCTGGAGCTTCTCAGCTTTTCAATAAAGCTTTTGCAATTGTACAACTATGGTATGTCTTCTCATCTGCCACTGCTTCATCCATGATCTCATCTAGGTGTAAGACATTGGCTGTTCAACAAACGCTTCACGAATATTGCAAAAACCCCGACAGGGACTACCGCTACGACAATGGCTCCCTTATTAAATACACAACTATAAATCAGGAAATACTTTGGGTACAGTTCAACAACAGGTTGTCTTAAGCTGTGAATTT
Organism: Pinus tabuliformis; assembly: GCA_031772625.1. Lineage (NCBI taxonomy): Eukaryota > Viridiplantae > Streptophyta > Pinopsida > Pinales > Pinaceae > Pinus > Pinus tabuliformis. The sequence goes on from CM062804.1 coordinate 1,055,975,668, forward strand.
AATAATGATGTGTTCATATAAATCGGAAATTTTATTTTAAAATTTTTATATGTACTTGTGGATAATTAAAAAGTTTATATATTTAAGGTTGATTGCTTAGAATTTGTTTTAAGATGGTATTGCATTTTCAATATGTGTATTTATTTCATTTATTTTTAATTATTAATATATTTTTAGTTGCAAATTATGTTTGTGGATACCTATTCGGAAGTTGGTTTTCTTTTTTCTTTTTTTTCTTTTTTTTTTTAAGTACGAAAAAAGCTTGATTGTATTTAAATCATATAAAAAATCAAATACATTTGATATAGTCTGATATGTGCTATAACACCAAAACCTATACAATACTGTAGAGGAGACAAAAAATTTCTGATATGACTGATAGCCAAAATTCCACCAGAACTAGTGAAGAAAAAGGAGATTATGTGCTGCCAGAAAGCTATCATCCAGAAGGGAAAAAAAACTTATACAGGAAGCTCGTCTAGATCAAGTCAAACCCCCTATAAAATGCATCATCTATCACCTATGAAAAGATATACATAACATGCTATAAGAAGCAAGATAAACAGTATCCTGTAAACATACCTAGGAATTTTGAGATGAAAAAAAAAAAGGAGTTAAGTGCCAGGAAGAGAAAATTCCTGGATCGAATGAGTTTCAGCTTGAGATTTTATATCCATATTCCAGTTTCCCATTTGTTGAAGGAAACCATTTTTTGATAATATATCAGCTAGGGAGTTTTGAGTTCTATTGACATGCTGAATAGAATAGTCATCCCTCCTACCCCATAGTGAATCGATTTTGTTCAACCAACCAGATAGATGTTGCTTTTAATATGGTTCTTCCCTATAACATGATTAATTATTATTTTGGAATCACCGAAAATCTGTAGGAACAGAATATTTAGAAAATGGCCAAAAAACAGAAGTCTTGTTAGCACCATTCCCTCTACTTTGTTATTTATTCCATTTCCCCCATTCCCGAAAATTTGGAATTGTTGATCATCGTCCATAACAATGAGGACCCCACATCCACATATGCCATTTTCAGCTGCCCCATCAAAAAATGCTCTTGGGAATACCATGAAATCTGACAATTTCTCTTTTGATTTTCCTTTGTTAATCAGTGGGAGATTGGCAGGAATACAGTTATAGAGAGAGATAATGTTGTCAAAAACTACCCCAAAGCCTTCCCTTTTGTTTTGAAACAAAATATTGTTCCTCCATATCCATATATACCAGAGAACTAGTTGCAGGATTGGTCTCCAGGATTCTTTCTGGCAACTCCACCAATCTATAACTTCTTTTATTGAAGGATGTAATACAAAATTAAACCCAAAATATGAAGCAAGGTTTCTCCAAAGTTGCTGTGATATAGAACATTGAAGAAACATGTGGAAATTATTTTCTTCAACTGATTTTCAAATAAAACAAAAACCAAGCCCATACCAATTCCTCTTTTGCAAGTTTTCCCACGACAGATTTTTGTTATGGAAGACCAACCATGATAAAATGATGATTCTATAAGGACATCTAGTTTTCCATAAAGCTAAAGGAAAGATGATATGTGATTGATAACTGTTTAAACTGATAAGATTTGAGTAGATATCCTTTACACTGACTATATCCACTCCACTCATCCCCTTCTAGATAAGGACATCATCTTCCTTGGTGCGACAAAAACCATTGCTCCTTAAACTCCATTGAATCTGAGACCATTGATGCACTGTAGATCCTATCAATCCCGTAGTCGAGGCATTTTTCCAAGTTGGGAAAGGACCCTGCCAGTCAGTTATTAGCTGATTCCATGTGAAATACCCCTTTCTATGAAAGAAATTTCTTAGTTGATGATAAATATTGATATCATCCCCCCCACCCATTATCGTATCAAGCCCAATAAAAAAAAAATTTCCCGTTTGAAAACTCCAGACCAGGTTTTTGAGAAAGATAGATTCAATCTTATGAAAGCTCATCCAAATTGTTGATCCCTGAGAAGACCCTATCTTCTCCATCCTGTACCAATATGTGATATTTCTGCTACCCACATATTTTTTCTTGATAGTTTTTCTCCATGAGCTATCCCCAAAACCTCCCCTCCATAGAGACTTACATAATAAAGCATTACCAAATGTCCGGAGGTCCAAAATTCCCCATCCGCCTTGCTTCTTTGGAAGTAAGACATCAGAGAATTTTGACAGATGACATTTTCTTTTCTCCTTATTACCTCCCCAAATAAAATTTCCAGTCATTTTATTCAACAGATGAATGATACTGGCTGGAATATAATAAAGATGAGCCCAATACACAGCTAATTGGACCAGAGCTGATTGAGTTAGAACCACTCTACCTACCATTGAAAGACACTTATATTCCCACCCAGAGATCCTTTTAAAATATCTATCTGCAATCCATTGCCAATCTGACTTTGTATATCCATTTGATTTTAAATGAAACCCCAGGTATTTCATACCTTCCTTTATGGACCTGGCCTCTATTCCGAACAGCTGAATCAGATGCTCTAATGCTTCCATATTAACATCTCCATGATAAAAAGAGGATTTTGATTCATTTATAGAAAAACCAGTAGCTTTTTGAAACCTATCCAAAATATCATGAAAACATTCCCAGGTAAGTCTACAGAGCATACCAAAGATCAAGATGTCGTCCACAAACAAATTGTGAGAGATGAAATTATTCCTGCTGATCCACAATGGCCAACATCTTTTTTCCGTGACCGCCCTATCGATGTGGAGACTTAAAGAGTCCATGGCCAAGATAAACAAGAGAGGGGATAACGAACACCCCTGTCTCAGATCTCTAGCGGCCGAGAAATAGGTGGAAGGCATACCATTTATGATAATTGCATAATTTACTTTTTCAATGCAGGCCATAATCCAATTTACCAGCTGAGAATTTAAACCAATTTTTGCAAGAAGACATCTTATATATCCCCAGTCAAGACAGTCATATGCCTTTCTGAGATCAATCTTCATAATGACCGCTTCACTTTTTTTTTCATAAAGAACAGACTTTCCTGGGTGTTTGTTATTGTGTCTAGTATGTTCCTTCCTTGGAGAAAACCATGTTGATCCTGCGTCAAAAACCTGGACAATATACCCCGAATTCTTCCGGCAATGATTTTTGATATAATTTTATAAGAGATGTTGCATAGGGAGATAGGTCTAAAATCCAGGAAAGAGGATGCTTCCATTTTTTCAGAATGAGAGCGATATAAGTAGATGAAATGAGCTGGTGAATATTGCCTGATATTCTTGATTCCTCTACCATCCCCAATAATTCATCTTTTATGAGGTCAAAAAAATGAATAAAAAACTCAATCGTCCACCCATCTGGGCCCGGACTCTTGTCTTTTTTAAAGGATTTCATAATCCTCAAAAGTTCCTCCTCAGAGACTGGTTTGAAGAGGAAATCATTCTGCTCTTCATCAAACATTTTAGGGTATAAGTCAATTCCCCAAAAAATATCCTCAATCCTAACTTCCCCAGATCTTTTGTATTGTTTTTCAAAAACTTTCACAGCCTCATTTGTGATGTCTTCCTGTGTTTGAAGATAATTTCCCTCCTAATCATTTATCCCCCAAATAGTATTTCTTTCACGTCTGGAATTTGCAAATCTAAGGAAAAAATTGGTATTTCTATCACCCTCCTTTAACTATATCGCCCAACTTTTAAGTCTCCATGAAGCTTCTTCAATGTCTAGAAGATTCTGTTTTTTCTTTTCCAGCTCATTTATACGACATCACATTTATAGTGAAATGGAATTTTCTAACAAGACATCTGCGAACCTGTCCAATTCCATTTGTATCTCATGAAGGGCCTTCCTATTCAGGTGTCTTATCCTGAATTGCCACTCTTTTACATTCTTTCTGATAGATGAAAGCTTGTCTATGAAAAACATAGTGGGAGAAGAATGATCCTATGGAGGGAAATTTGTCTAGGATTCCTGAATAAAACCATTAAATTCAAAATCCTCCAACCAAATTCTGTTAAATTTAAAAGGATAGCCTTTCCTGAAACCCTAATTCCTCCATTGTAGAGAGATTGGTCTGTGATCTGATATGAAACATTTTTCAATGTTTGATACTGGCAAGCCCAATCTATCTAAAATGTTGTCATGAAGGATAAATCAATCTAACCTTTTTGCAATATATGCAGCTTCATTCCTACCATTATCCCAAGTAGGTCCCATCTAGAGGGGACAAATATGAAGCATCGCAATTTTTATAAAACCTGCCAAAGGATCATATTTCCTACCACTGCCCCATACTTCGTCAGAATTTAAAGTACAATTGAGGTCACCAGCAATCATCAAGGAGTCAATGTCTAATAATTCTGATGTCAAGAGTCTGTCCCAGAAAGGGAGCCTATCCTTGTATGGGGCATAAATATACAATATATGAAAGGATCCAGCATAACCCCGAAAATTTGCAAGGAGTAGAATGTCGGAAAAACATCTAAATGCCCTTTCCCTAATCCAATCAGGATCCCATAGTACTGTCAGACCCCCCGATTGACCATTTGCCTCTGTAGCCACAATATGCCAAAAAGGAAACATCCGCCTAAAATAGATTATGGATTTAGGAACACCATGCATAGTCTCCTGAATGAGAATAATTTTGGACTGTACAGAATAAAACAGGTTCTTTAGGGTCAAGTATTTTTGGTCTGGCCCTAGACCTCTTATGTTCATTGAGAGGATGTGAGTCATGATGGCCTATTCTCGGGTTGGCTTGCTTTAAGAGGCCCATTTGTAGACAGATCAATAATAGGTATATCAATAAGAGAGAGGTCTCGGATCTCAATGCCAGATATTTCCTTCCTGCCCCGAAAATTCCTACTACCTTTGTTATGCTTTCTCCTAACAGTTATGTTCTCTGCCGAATTTGGACTAATATGTGGAGAAGATGGCTTATCAGGTTTATGGATCGTGAGAGGATGTAATTCAAGAGACTTTTTACTCAGTAGAAAATCAAGGTCACTTCCCAGAGAGTTTATGGGAGATGAGACAGGCGAGTTTTGGGGAGTGACAGATATGCATGGTTCCTTTCCTTTTTCTGAGAGTAAATTTTTTTTTTTGGGAGATGGAGAAGAAGATGATATATATGTAATGTGAGAAGTAGATGGAATATCATAATAAGGAGGAGGAATAGGTTCAGGAGGGTGAATTTCTATGTCAACAGGAGGCTCTGGAGGGAATTGCTTAATAAGATTATGATCGACCCTCCCATATGGAGTGACTGACCTTCGGGACCTTTCAGGTAAGAAACTATTCTTTAGAGATTTTGTCTTGGGAGAAAAATGATTCCTTACATAATTCTTAAGAGGATATGTAGATGTTCGGGGCGGATGATCGTATGGAGCAGTCTTTTTAGGTGGGCTCCTAAATAAAATGGGAGATGAACCGATAGGAGAAGATAACATAGACGTACCTATTAGAGAATACCTCTGCTTCCCTTTTTTCGAGAGTTTAGACGGAAAAATCGCCTAAAACTTTCTCCCGTGTGATTTATAACCAGGACAACGAGGACAATTTTTATTTAAATGTCCTGTTCCATGACAAGCCGAGCATCTAAAAGGAACCCCCCAGAAATCAAGTCTCTGTTTAATAGTTAAATATCTATCGAATAATTCTATATGATCAGAAAATCCTCCTCTATATACTTTTTCAATTAGAATCCATGCTACTCGTTTGTCCTTTGCTCCGAGACACTTGGGGTCCACATAAACAAATTTGCCTATAACATTTCCTATGTCAAACAGAGTTTCCTTCGTCCATAATTCAATGGGTAGTCTAGGCAACTTAACCCAAATTAGATTGTTTGTTGGTGCATTTTTTATGGGATTATAACCTATATACCATTTATGAAGAGCAAGGAAACTTTTTCCGTGAACCCAAGGAAGAGTCCAAATAATTTCCAGGTCTTCGGCACTCATGAAATGAAAACTATACCAGCCCTTCATTAGCTTGACAATTTGAGGAATGTACCCCAGTAAAGAGTTCCACTTAGAACCAAGCCACTTTCACATCTATTCATCATCCATTTCTAGAAAAAACCAGCGACCAACAAGCGCTCGATTTTGCAGACTAGCTATGTGGTCAAATAGAAAAACGCTATCAAGGTTAATCGCAGAGGGTGGCGGGATAGTTTTTATCGGTCGCTGATTATGTTTACATCTCATGAGGACTTTTTCACCACCTTTTAATGCATGTCGCATGAAACCCTGACTACCACCTTCCCTCACACTTCGCGCGAATTCCTGACCACCACCCTCCTCCTCACGTGCCGACAGAGTAGGAGGGATTACTACCTCCGCTAGCGTGGATTACCAATCCCTTAGGGGAATGGATCTGCCGTGGATCGCTTACGCTTGCATGGTGGCCCGCACCATGGCTAACAAGGCAGACGCATTCGAAAGGATTTCCATAAGACTAACAAGGATAAAGACGAGGACATCAGTTACGCTGACAAGGATGGAAATAATCTAATATCCAACGCTGATTTCCATAGGCAACAACTTTTAGATGGACACTGACATATCTTTGTACATCCCGATAAGGAATGATATGGCCAAGTAATACGAGAAACTTCCCATGATATGAACACTGACATAAATAGCCTCGAAAAGGTAATTACACACCTTTCCAGAAAAATCTAGACCGAAACTAGACCAAGGCTGACAGGAATATTAATATGCAACGACGTCACACGAGAGAAAAGAATGTGATGCAGACTCATAAGTTTTAAACGGCGGCAACTTTTTGACAAATCCCTGACATACCCTTCCAATGTCAATTCATAAGTTTGCCCCGGTACCAGAAAAATCAAAAATTTGAAATTTCCGATCCCGTAAAAACCAGAATACAAGGATTTGTATTTTCTGATCCCGGAAAAAACTAGATAGACAAAGATTTGTATTTTTCGATCCCAACAAAACCAGATAGCAAGGAAAAGAATAAAATGACGACCTTGTGAGGCAAAAACTCTAAGGACTTCGCTCGCTGATCAAAGACCCCCTAGAGATATCAGGAAAAACTTAGGAGACTTATATAGCAATAGTAACACCCCTTACATGTACACCACTAATTCCCCAATCTAAAACTGAAATCAACACATGGCTTGGACATAACACATATTCCTAATAACTTGAAGGGAAATATACAGGAAAAATTTAGTAAAGGAACTTGTTTGACAAGTTTGGCTTTTATATCCTCTAGGTAACTATAAGAAATGAAACACGGTTCTCGACTCGACTCGGCTCGGCTCTGTCTCAAATTACCATCTATTCGGAAGTTAGAAATATGAATTTGGGAATTCCAAATTAAAACTTTTAGAATTAAAGATTAATAGGTGAATAACTAGATTAAAAATTGATTGAATATTTTACTTTGTCTGGATTAGAAGGTTGAAATTAATAATAAACAATTTTATTATTCATTTTACACTTCATTAAAAAAATGATGTTTTTATGGGAAGTGTTCAAACACTCCATTCTCAACGAGGTGTTGGGATTATTGGGTATGTTATCATTATACATTTTTCAGATATTTATGGTCTTTTCTCTTTTAAATAATGGGAGATTTCAACATATTTAGGGTTTTATATAAATACAAGTTGTATAAATATATGTCGCTGTAAATTATATAAGTATTCTCGTCATTTTTTTAAGTTATATGAGTATATATTTGTGGTGAATTTTTTTAGTGTTATGTCTGAATTTAGTTTTTTTAATTTCTTTTAATTTCGTATATGTAATTTATGTATAATAAGTGGTATAAATTATGTGAAATTTATTTTCAAACACATTTCACTATTTTATATTTTTAATTATTAAATAATCTGGATAATCACATAATTTGAAGTATTCTATTAATTGTTCATTATATAATGTAATCATGTTAATGTGGTTAATAAAATAAAATAAGAAAGTTATAAAGATAACAATTGACAAAATTTCTTTGTTTATGCAGGTCGAACCGGAAGGAGAATTCTTGGTCGAACCTCTGGTTATACTCGATCGGAGAGAAGTAACACTATGGAAATGAGTTATCACTCAGGTTAAAGTGCAATGGCAGCACTATTGGCCGGATGAGGCCACTTGGGAGGATGAGCAGCTCATGAAAGAAGCTTTTCCAGGTTTGTTTTTAGCAGAAAAATATGGATATGATGTTTGATTTTGGGGGGGAGATGTCACATAGAAAATTGTAATTATTTTTATTTACCGTAGTAAAAACAAACTGAATATTATGGATATAGTTTTAAATCAGATCACATATCCTCTCTACCCTCTTGAGTCATTTTCCTTGGAGAATTCAGGTGGGATACACCAACTCAAAGGATAAATCCATGTCCTTGGAAAGTATCCCTGTAATACAAAATTTTCTAGATGTATTTCCTGAAGAAATTCCAGGGTTACCTCCAAAAAGAGACATAGATTTCACCATTGAACTAATACCAAGAGCAACCCCGGTGTCTCGAGCTCCTTATCGTATGAGTATATCAGAACTGACAGAATTGAAAATGCAATTACAGGAGTTATTGGATAAAAATTATATTTGTCCAAGTGTCTCGCCTTGGGGATCCCCCATATTGTTTGTCACAAAGAAGCATGAGACCCTATAGATGTGTATGGATTATCGTCAACTAAATAAGCTAACCATTAAGGACAAGTGCCCTTTACCTCGCATTGACGAACTATTTGATCAAGTGAAATGAGCAACAATGTTATACATTCACAGGTTTTCTAACAGTGACACAACATGCATGCATACATAAATTATGAGATGATAGTGAATTAGGCCTCAGCGAGACTTTCTCTGTAAACAAATATATGGTTTGGTTTATAGTAGTAACATATTACATTCCTTACTTTCTCAGTCAATTATATATGTATCTACATATTGTCTTCGTAATCCTGGTTTATTTAGAAAATCTTTTTCGTTCTAAGTAGTTCGTTTCTTTTCTAAGGTTGTTCTACAATTTACATTTATGCCTAAAATAGCAGCTTTTTCTATCGTAATTTATGAAAGAAACTACTCCATGTTTTCAGGGTAAGATTGATCGACATGCTAAATTTCAAGCCTTTCTTGTAACCACAGTAATTTTTCCAGAATTTAAACATTTACTCTATTAATTTATAGTTAATAGAGGTTCGTCAAAATTGTTTTACTTACTTGAGATTAGTAAAGAAAGAAAAAGAGTCCAACTTTAGAAATCACCTCTATATATAACAGATTTTAATCCTCCCAACCTTGAGACTTACTTTCAGGTACAAGTCTCCCCCCAAGCTTGCCTACAAGATTAATAACTTCTTCACCACCAGACTTAGCTGCTTTTCCGCATAACTTCTCAGCACATATCCTCTCCCTTTTCTCCTTTGTTCTCTCATGTATCCTCTCAGCACAAATCCTCTCCCTTTTCTCCTTTGTTCTCTCACGTATCCTCTCTACCCTCTTGAGTCTTTTTCCTTGGAGAATTCAAGTGGGATACGCCAACTCAAAGGATAAATCCATGTCCTTGGAAAATATCCCTATAATACAAAATTTTCTAGATGTGTTTCTTGAAGAAATTCTAGGGTTACCTTCAAAAAGAGACATAGATTTCACCATTGAACTAATACCAAGAGCAGCCCCGATGTCCCGAGCTCCTTATCATATGAGTATACCAGAACTGACAGAATTGAAAATGCAATTACAAGAGTTATTGGATAAAAATTATATTTGTCCAAGTGTCTCGCCTTGGGGACCCCCCGTACTGTTTGTCAAAAAGAAGGACGGGACCCTATGGATGTGTATGGATTATCATCAGCTAAATAAGCTGACCATTAAGGACAAGTACCCTTTACCTCGCGTTGACGAACTATTTGATCAAGTGAAGGGAGCAACAATGTTTTCAAAGATTGATCTATGGTCAGGATACCATCAGATTTGAATCAAGGAGGAAGACATAGCTAAGATGGCCTTTAGGAACCGCTATGGACATTACGAGTTCGTGGTTTTACCCTTCGGGCTAACCAATGCCCCTGCAACTTTTATGTGTCTAATGAACAATATATTTCATCAATACTTGGATAAATTTGTATTAATATTTATTGATGACATACTTATTTATTTCAGAAATATTGAAGAACATAAAGAGAACTTAAGGATAGTGTTGTAGGCTCTTAGGGAACACTAATTGTATGCCAAGTTCAGCAAGTGTGATTTCTTTAAAGAGCAGATTCAATATTTAGGCCACACCATTACCAAAGATGGAATTGTTGTAGACCCAGAAAAGATAAAGACCATAACGCAATGGCCAGTACCAAGAGACGTAGAGGATATAAGGTATTTCATGGGATTGGCAGGGTGTTACAGATGATTTGTTGAAGGATTTTCCAGAGTGGCCTATCCTATTACCTCCCTACAGAAGAAGGGAAAAATATTTAAATGGACAGCCGAATTCTAGCAGAGCTTTGAACAACTCAAGCATTTACTAACCACTGCACCAATTCTAAGCATAGCAGATCCAAGAAAGGACTATGTGGTGTGTACAGATGCTAGCAAGGAAGGGGTAGGTGGTGTTTTAATGCAAGAAGGTAGTGTAATTTCCTATCAATCTAGGAAATTGAAGGAGCATGAACAGAAATACTCAGCTTATGACTTAGAATTAACAGTCGTTATTCATGCACTAAAAATGTGGCGGCATTACTTGATGGGTAAGAAATTCCTTCTAATGGATGACCATCATAGCCTGACTAATTATTTTAAGCAACCCACTCTAAATGCCAGGAAAGCCAGGTGGGTAGACTTTCTAAGTGGTTTTGATTTCGAAATCAAACACTTGAAAGGAAAGGAGAATCGGGTAGCTGATGCCTTAATTTGAAAGGTACATTGTCTTTATGTAATTTCTTACAGTGACGTGTGAACCATGTTCAATGAACTAATCAAAGAAGCAAATGAACAAGATCCAGAATACCAGTTTTTAGGACAACAAGCTCAAATTACGAACATCCATGAATATCAACTAGGATATGAAATATATCTTGCAAGTAAGTTGATCTATAAAAAGAGATTATATGTGCCTAACCAAAACAACGATAAGGATTTGATTTTAGATGAATATCATAAGATCCCCTATGCAGGGTACCCGGGTTACCAAAAATTAATTATTGCACTCCGCAAGGAATACTACTGGCCAAGTATGAAAAAGAATGTAGCAGAATATTTAACTCACTGCTTGGAATGTCAGCAAGCAAAAATAGAACACCAACATCTTGCGGAATTACTGCATCCATTATCAATTCTGGAATGGAAATGGGAGACTATCTCCCTCGACTTCATCATAGGGTTACCCATATCTGAAAAGTAAAATGATTCCATAATGGTAGTAGTGGACAAACTAAGCAAATAAACTCATTTAATATTAGTGTAGTCCACATAAAGGGCAGTACAGATTTCCAACATATTCATGCAGAATATTTTTAGATTACATGGGCTACCAAAGACTATAATTTCTGATCGGGATGTCAAATTTACATCAGCCTTCTGGAAAGCTTTGTTTGAAATTTTAGGTACGCAGTTAAACTTCAACACCGCCTATCACCCTCAGAGGGACAGGAAGACAAAGTGGGTGAATAAGGTGGTAGAGAACATGCTACGAACTTATGTGATGCAACAACCCTCAAAATGGGAAGATTACTTACATCTAGTCGAATTTGCTTACAACAACAGCTATCATACTTCCTTACAAATGAGCCCGTTTGAAGTTCTATATGGGCGTAAATGCCGCACACCATCCAGTTGGGGAGGACTCGAGGACAAGTTAATGTTGGGACCTGAAATTTTGCAGGAAATGAAAGAAATGGTTAAGAAGGTTCGTTCCAATTTAAGGGCCACTCAAGATCGACAAAAGAACTTCGTTGATCAAAAAAGGAGTTTCCGAGAATTCCAAGTAGGGAGTCATGTGTATGTGAGGGTATGCACCAAGCGGAGTACCTTACAATGGAGTGGTTGTGCTAAATTAGCACCCCGCTTTTGCGGTCCATTCCAAATTTTGGCACGGGTGGGGCTAGTGGCTTACCAACTAGCCTTGCCCAACCATATTCTAATACACAATGTTTTCCATGTATCCGTACTAAAAAGATATGTTTATGATCCTAAACATATAATCAGTTGGTGGTATATTAATGTAATGAAATTTTCTCTAAGGAAGCCAAATAAGAAAGTTATAAAGATAACAACTGACAAAATTTCTTTGTCTATGTAGGTCGAACAGGAAGGACAATCCTTGGTCGAACCTCTGGTTATACTCAATCGGAGAGAAGTAACACTGCGGAAACGAGTTATCACCCAGGTTAAAGTGCAATGGCAGCACTATGGGCCGGATGAGGCCTCCTGGGAGAATGAGAAGCTCATGAAAGAAGCTTTTCCGGGTCTATTTTCAGCAGAAAAACATCGAGACGATGTTTGATTTTTTTTTTGGGGGGGGGGGGGGGGGGAGATGTGATGTCCCCAGAAAACTGTAATTATTTTTTATTTACCGCAGTAAAAACACATTGAATTTTATGGGTACAGTTTTGAATTTAGTATTAAATTTGAAAATTATAAAGGAAACTATTCTTTTTTTGGTGTTAACAAATCTTGTAACTTTTCATCTCAAGAAAGTTAAGGTAGGCAGTTGCCTAACCCTAACTACCTCCCTGATTATGAATTCTCCAAGGAAAAGGACTCAAGAGGGTAGAGAGGATTCCTAAGAGAACATAGGAGAAAAGGGAGAGGATCTGTGTTGAGCATTTAGGCGGAAAAGTAGCTAAGTCTGGTGGTGACCAAATAGCGGATGCACTGTTGAGAAAGCTTGCAAGAAGTTATTAATCTTGCAAGCAAGCTCGAGGTGAGACTTGTACCTGAAAGTAAGTCTCAAGGTTGGGAGGATTAAAATCTGTTATATACAGAGGTGATTTCTACAATTGGACTGTTTTTCTTTCTTTACTAATCTCAAGTAAGTAAAACAATTTTGAGGAACCTTTGTTAATTATAAATTAATAGAGTAAATGTTTAAATTCTGGAAAAATTATTGTGGTTACAAGAAGAGCTTGAAATTTAGCATGTCGATTAATCTTACCCTGAAAACAGGGAGTTGTTTCTTTCATAAATTATGGTAGAAAAAGCTGCTAGTTCAGGCATAAATGCAAATTGTAGAACAACCTTAGAAAAGAAACGAACTACTTAAAACGAAAAAGATTTTCTAAATAAACCAGGATTAGGAAGACAATCTGTAGATACATATATAATTGACTAACAAAGTAAGGAATGTAAGATGTTACTGCTATAAACCAAACCATATATTTGTTTACAGAGAAAGTCTGGTTGAGGCTTAATTCACTATCATCTCATAATTTATGTATGTATGCATGTTGAGTCACTGTTAGAAAACTTGTGAATGTATAACATTGTGGCTCATCTTAATAACAACGAAATTTAGGAGTTTCGTAAAATAAGAAAATGCCAATAAACAAAAAAAACAGGATAACAACCAGACCTGTAGGACTTGAAACGACTGTAGGCTAGGGAGGGACCCAGTGCTAAGCCTTCTGCCCACAAATAGCAACCTAGATTTCGTATTGAAGATCTCTAAAGTAGAGAATTAACAGTTGAAAACTTCCAAAGGGGATAAGTATGAACAAAGTCGAATAGTGCCTTATTTAGCGAAAACAAAAAAATAAAGTGAGAGACATAAGCATTTCCTATTCAACATAAACAATAACCAGAACAAATCATTAACTCATAGCTTAGATATATATATATATATATATACGGGATAACCCTGAAGGACTTTCTGAAATATTCATTGTTATAAAGATTTCCAGAGTCAATGAGCTCATTAAAACAAATACTAGATGAAAATTCCAGAGCTATTAATACATATAAAATAAGAATGATGTCAATAACATTATAGACTTTCGAATGAACTCCGAAAAAGACGTTGGATAAACCCCAAGGTCGTAATCATTACTCGAAGGAACAATGAGGCTATCCTTAAAACCCAAAATACACATATACAGTATGAACATATAATTTCAATAGCTAGTATTCAAGAGTAGAGCACTTTTGTGCATGTATTGACCGCACACCAAAGTAACAGACCAACTCTCTATTGCAAAGTAGAAAAACCCAACGAGGAGACCATCAGGACAAGCCTGTATGCCTCTAACCAGACAATAGATGCCGCAAGAAAAATGGTGAAAATACCTGAGGACTCATAAAGGAGTTGAGTGTGCAGAACTCAGAGGAACCGGTGGAACCCATCTCAAAAAGCCTCTGAAAATGTTGAAACCTCACTTGAAGACCCACACCACCAAAAAGAGAAACCCGTCAGGAAATATCATTGCAGCTACAAACAAGTAAGTTCAAATGTTATGATGAATGAAATGATGAATACCTGTAGGGCCAACGAATAAGCGGAAGCTCCATCTATTTCGTAACCCTGCTGAAGCTATGGAGGAATCTCCATAGTCCTAATCTTTCAGGGACGAAACCCTGTTTCTTAGAACCCAGAAAACCAAGAGCAAAAGACTAAGATAGTAGAAATGAGACGAGACCTCCATAAAACCCCAACAAAGATTTTAGATGGATCGTCGATCGTCAGATTAGAGTAATGGCCGGATCACCGTCCAAACAGCGAAGGGAACGAGGCAGGAGGGACAGCTGGAGCACGCATGGCGACGAGACCTGTTGCCGCCACACCTCGTAGCAAAGCAATTAAATGTTTTATTAAATCCGAAATGAATGAAAATACTCTGAATACGTTTGCATTTGCATTGTAAAATATGCTCAGTAAAGACTTTGTACCAGATCTAAATACGAATATACGCTTTGTACCGCATAGCAGTAAACCAACCATAAACATTAATGGTTAAATAAACATGCAAGTTGATATTTGAATGCCTTCACCCTCATTATAAGGATTGAGGTGAACATGTAATAAAAAAAAAATTACTATAGTTATGTTAAAAGTATATGGAGATGTGACACAAACAATTTGAATGTCCATGTAACAACTATAACAACTATATTTGAACAAGTAATTGTGCATGCTAAAGTTTAGGTTTGAAATTAATCTTATAATTATTTTCACAATGATTATTTTTCTATCAATTATTTTTTGCATAATAGGCAGTGACTAAACATCAACATTGCATATTACACTTGTTATTATTATTTTTTAAAATAAAACATTAAATTGTAATTAAATATAATTAAATTAAATTGATAATTAAAAAAATTAAACTATATTTAAAATTATATAATTTTATTAGAGGTCATTTTGATCATCATTATAAAGAAACTTTTTTATATCATTAATTGGTTTTTAATTTTTAAATAAAATATAAAATTATTTATGATATTGATTCTGAATAAAGTGTAAAACTCCAAGATTTATTTTTTATCTTACATATTAAAAACAAATTTATAATATAAATATATAACTTTTCTTAATAATAAAATTAATTTATATTTTTGAAAGTAACCCATAATAATAATCTTTATTATAAATTATTAAATTATAATAAATTTTGTTACATTTATTTTTTTATAAATTTTTAATGAAAAAAATAAAATGCATATAAATTTATTAGTGACGAAAATAAAATATATAATAATTTTAATTAAAGATTATAGGATTTTTTACTATTAAGTTTTTAGTCTATTTCCATATTTTTAATGATATATGGGATAATTTTATTTTCATGAGTAATTACTCAAAGATTAGTTCATTTCTTAAAGATTTTTGGATAAGTTTAATTTCTTTCTTTAAAGATGGTAACATAATATTTTTATTTAAAGTTTATTTTTTTTCATTTAAGTTGTTATATATATGTGTGTATGTTTTTTCATTTAATGTAAATTAAGTAAAGAGTTTTAAAAATTAAGAGTTTTTAGTAAATTTTAATTTAATTTTGTTAGAGTGAAAATCATAAATTAACATAATTATCAAATTATGACATTGTATCATTATCACTGTGGTGAATTCAAATTTGTGATATATATAGTCAAATGTCACCCATAAACAGGATGATATACACATTATATGTGTGTGTGTGTGCAAATAAATTTTGGTTAACATGTTTGTTATTGAGGAGTCTTGGGAACCTTGAAAATTTTAACATGGTTTTATATTTGGATTTATCTATTAAGACCCCTTTTTCTCTTGCTACCTCAACACTAAAACTCTCATAAAAAAGCCAACCTTTTCTACTCACCTTTTGATATCCTTCTTTATGTATTGGGAGAATATCTTGAGGGAAAGATTTCCATGGTTTTAGTTAACATATCTTTAAATCATAGAAGTAAAAGGCCATATTTCTCTTATACATTTTGCAAAGTATTTGTTGTGTATTCCTCAATTTATTGCATTTGACATACATTTTAACAAATTTCAAGCCCATAAATGCATTCAAGTCTTGATTGTTGAATACTACGCAATCATGGACTATTTTTATTTTGTGACAACCTTCTGAAATGAATGTACTTGTGTTATAAATTGTCCATAACATTGCATCTTATTCATGCATTACGTCGAAAAACTTGCAAGAATACTTTGCGAAATTAGCTTTTGTGCTATGCTATGTAGGTTATGTGTTGAAACATGGGCTTTGATACCACTTGTAACATCCCCCAATCACCCAATTAGGGAAATGCAATTACCATCGACATTGATGTCATAATTATAAATGATATAGATACGTAACACGACATAATAACATGCAATAAAAACCATAAAATATAAAATCAACAAACTGGTAAAGTAGAACATAAAAAAAACTGGTAAAGTAAGCCATGGGCATGAATAAAATAGGTTTTATACATATATATGTTAAAATATGTTGAATGGATGCAGACCATAAATGCATTACCCAACCGTAGACAATGCTTCTCTAGCTCACTCAACAGTCAGTCACCCCTGAGCTAATTCCATGACTCTACTATGGTAACAACTAGTCAAGTGGGGTATATATCTGGTACCATGTACGAACAGGGCTAAGGTACCAAACCTAGCAGCCTCCAACCAATAGTCTCACATCCCCCATCATCCCTAGACCCAAGTAGTGCACCCCCTTCTTTGCACTCATAATTCCTCGAGTTGTGCCACTACCTCCATGGTGTCCAACTCAAGCCGTCTAAGGATGTCCAAAAGCCTTGTGGCTTCCAGGAGTTGTTGTTTCCCTCGAGGGTCTCTAGGTACACTCTAGGCCCTTATACACAAACACTTATCCCTCCGTTATTGATGTCTAATTGATCACACAGGGACACGTGTCCCTTCCCGATCGAGATCCAACTACATAGGAGAACCACCCTTTTATAGGCATGGCGCCCCTTATGTCATATTTTAATGATATATTATAATATTATAATATATCAAGACACTTTTCTTGTCGTGGAGCTCAAGCCCCCCATACTCTTTTTGTGCTCCAATCTTCATCCATGGTGATCTCAATTTATTTACATATCATATTTTCCAAGTTCACTAGCCTTTTACCACATAGGTTCTTGGGTCTAACCATGGAGACACTCTCACCATAAAACTCATAATTGCTTTGGACCACTGGCCTAATCAATTTATACACATATAAGAAGACATGCCTCAATAGAATCTGGCTCATTGACGTATTTCACATGCACCAACTCACCAACCTAAATATCATATGTACATAATCATTACAACTTCAGGATTAATCTAGGGGTATAATTTTTTCCAACAACTGTGCTTTTTGTTACATGTTTAGTTGACTTCGTTAGTTTCAAAGCATACAAGACTGAAATATTATGGGAAATTAAAATGTTGATCCTTGGGAAAAATCTTAGAGACACTCCACATGATTTTGTAATCTCATGGTGTTTTTTTGTACTTTTAGTTAAGTTTTAAGATGCCTTAATGAATGCATTGCACACCATATCTTTGTGTAAATTTGTGGATGTATTTGGTATCTTTTGTTTATCTTGTAGATGCTTTAAAGATTGCATTAAGCCATTGTTTATGTTTCGTTATATATTTAAAAATCTTATTTTTTTGGTTATTTTTTTTAATCTTATTTATTTTATAATTTTTTTTGTGACATATAGATTTTTATATTATAAATATTTTATTATATAATTTTTATTAGATAATTTTTATTTGAGAATTTAGTTTCGTGCCAAAACTATTTTGGTTAGTAAAATATTTCAATCTTTGTTCAATATTGTTCTTCACCAAAAACCACATAAATAAATTCTCTTACTTTTCCATACAATTTTAATAACCTACCTTGAAAGATATTCGATACTATAAAATCTTTTATTTTTAATATTATAATTATTTTAAATTCATTTGAAAATAAAATTAAAATAATCAATTTATTTATAAGTGAACATGATCACCATATAAACCTTTCTTAAAACCATAACTATGGTTTAAGATACAAAATAATAAGTTAAAATTTTGATCACCCCGTTTTATGTGGACAATCATCTACTCATCATATCATAAATGTAACATATATACATGAATAATATTTGTTTTCTCCATTTTTGTTTAGTCTTTTCCATTTATTTTCATATTTGTATTTTTCATTTTCAATCATGGCCAACTAGAAGATAAGCCTAACGAAATTTAGAAATTATTTTATTGAATAGTTCTATTTTTTATTGATTTTAAATAAATGTATAAATATTTTTAACAATATAATTTTAAATATATTTTAAATGCTTATATAACATTTTTTTATGGTGTTTTAGCGTGTTAAAGGGATATAGGCATTATGATTTAACAAAAATATATGGTTTGAATGAGAACGTATTTTAGTTCGACATCATGAATCATTATCGGGGTCATGATTGAGGGTTTTTAACATTTAAGTGGGATATAAGTGCCATGAGTAGGTTTTGTACATTGGAAATGGTATTCTAGTTCGAAACATGGTTGGTCAGGGAGAAGGAATAACAAACTTAATTGTTAAATGAATCTTTTAGAAGATAACACATGTGTCTTAGCCCTTATATTCCAATTCACGAGCACAATAATCATTAACAACATCTACAAAGCATAGCACATACCCTCCATAGGGTCTTTTAGCATCAAAGATTGAAATAGATTATATTGGTAGCCTTTACACATTGAGGATGGGTCACAATGTCTTGAACATGATTAAGGAAGGAAAGAAAGTGCCTTAATATATTATTGAATCTTCTCAAGCTCAAGAGCCTAGAATGAGTTCTTGAACCAATATGAATCCTTTCTTGGCATTTTTTGTAAGCCTTTAAGTGGGATACAAGTGCCATGAGTTGGTTTTGCGCATTGGAAATAGGTAGGAGTGTCTAAACATGGTCAAGGGTGAATAAGGGATTTTATCCCTAATTGAAAATTCTCTTACCTAAGACTGTACATAACAACATAAGCAACATTAACATTGGTTGGGGCATAAAAAAGAAACATTGATCCCAAAACATAACTTCTCTCACTCAAGAACCATGAATACATTCTCAGACCACCACACAAGAGAAAAGATGGTTTGCAAGGCCTTGAATCAAGCACCATGAACATGCTTTTACAGCACCAAATGCGAGAGTGGATGTTTTTAAGGCCTTATTAAAAATTTTAAAGCTTGAGTAGAATGAGCAATAGTTAGAAACCATGAAATGAGCCCTCTAGGGAGTAATTGACATTTGATTTGAATATGGGCCCCATTATGATGTCTTAGACATCATTGATGGTCTCTAGTTGGTGACCATAACTATAGGAGGGAAAGAAGATCGTATATCCCTATACCTTGGATCTTAGGCTCAAGCGCGCTGGATAAATCCTCAAACTTCCACATCTAACATATATTGGTTATAAATGTGCTTTTTGGGTGCTATGAGTACCATCCCCAGGTTATTTATGCACTAAGAAAATGTTTCGATGTCTAACCAAGGTGATGGGAGCATAATAATGGGCCTTATACCTGAAGGGATGCTTTTCAATCACAAACACCATGAACAAAACATAGTATCCATGAAGCTCTAAGGCTATAGTGATGAACATGTCCTTAAACAACCTCATGAGATCTGTGTATGACATATTTTTCTTACTAGAGGGATATGGATGCCATGAACCACAACACATGCCTTTTCTAAGAATGTGTGCTGGGCCCACACGATGAATCATTCTTAGTGCCATGGATGGGGTTCCTTAACATCTAAGTAGGACATGGGTGCCTTGGTTAGCTTTTATTCACTGGAAATGTGTTACAAGGTCTAAATATGGTTAGTGGAAAGCAAGGGAATTAGGCCATAAATGAGCCTTCTAGAGCTCAAGTGCTATTGTTAGCAGAGGAAAACATTTTCTCCTTAGGCCCTAAACACCACTTATTTGGCTCAATCATATTGAACAACACTTGTAAACTATAACACAATAATATATAGGTTTTTTTTGGATAAAAGTTGGATGTAGATGCCATTAGGAGTTTTTGTACGTCGAGGATTTGTTGTAGGGCAATGGACATGGTAGAGGAATGAAAAAAAATGTGATAGGATATTACTGAATCTTCTTTGGATGAAGAGTCTTAAATGATTCATAGAACCAACTCACACATCTTTGACATGGGTTTTTGTCATGCCTTTAAGTGGAATATGGGTGCCATGAATAAGTCTTATGCAATGGAAATGGGTTTGGATGCCTAAACATGGTCAAGAGGGTAAACACATGCCTTAACACCTAATTGAACGATCTTAGGTTTAATTATTATGAACATACCCTACATATAGTGACGCAAGGCCTCACTAAGGGGTATTTTCCCTAAGATTTTGATATGGGTGGCACTAAAATGTTTATGCATTATGGTTGGGTATAGAAAAAACACTCAAGGCCTTGATATTGGCCAAGGGAGGGAAATAACGACCGCATTCCCTAAATAACCACTACATGAGGGCATGGGTGGTTTGTGGGTCCTTATCATCATCAAACATTGAAAATAATTATCTTTAAAATTTATTGAAGCTTGTCATGATCAAGATTCTTGAAAAATACTCAAGTGAACAAACTTGAACTTTATAAGAGTTCTTTGACCTCTTAGTAGGGTACATGTAACATGTGTTTATTTGGGCATCTGAAATGTGTATCAACGAATAAACAAGGTCAAGGGGTAGGGAATGAAATGAATCCCTAATTAAACCTTCTCAAACATAAGCATCATCAAAAAACCCAATAAGAAATGACACAAGCCCTCTTTAAGAAGTCTTGCACATTTAAGTTGAATATGGGTGACATTATTTGGTATTAGGCATCAATAATGAATCTTATGTTTGTTCCATAGTTGAAGAAGGGAATAAATAATCTCTAGCCCTAAAAATGTATTCTTAGGCTAAAGGGTGAATCCATTAATATATGAACCACTTTTTAATGAAATGTGGCAATGGAAATTTGATGTTTCACATTTTTTATTAATTGAAACCTTGAAACTCATATATGTGAATGAAGAATTAATGCTTCTTCTTTTATAATGTTTTTGGAAAATATTTTTTCTATTAATTTTTTGAATTGAACAAATTAAAAATGTATTTGTGTTCCAAAAATTGTTTTTCACCTTTTACCTAAAATGTAAAACAAACAACACTCATCTTTTGAATAAAAAAACATCTAGAGAGTGTACACATCTTTTTTAATTTCTTAGTTGTGTAGTTTCAGCGATATATTTTTTTATGTCCACAAGGTCTTGGATAGACGGTGATTAGGTGCGCTATTAACGCACTGCTAGATGTTAAGTCACTTGTTCAATTTTTGTCCCAATTCGGGTGTTATTCTTCGATATGACCATGATGTAGCCTCACTAATGTCGAACTTACAAAAAAAAAGAGATATATTTTTGTCATTGGGGGCTTTAACTACTTGAGATAAAATGCTTTGTATAAATTTTAGAATGAGGAAAATGAAAAAATGAGAAATCTTTGTCATTGAATATATAATTCAATAATGAATATATATGGATCAATTCCACCACATTCCATGGAAGAGATGAAAGAATTTCACCTATTGAAAAGTTGAAGTTCCATGAAAACTTATGAAAATGGGGAAGGATTATTAATTTTAAAGCCCTTGATTGAGGTCTATTCCTCAATCATAGTTTTTTAAATGCCTTGAAAGCTCTCAATTGTGGTATTTTTAAAACCCTTGATCAAGATATTTTTCAAATATATAATTGTTTTTAGTTTAAAAGCCTTGATTGATGTTTTAATCCCTCAATTAAGGTTTCAAAACTTGGTTGAGGATTGAAAACTTGAACAAGGTAAAATCTTGATTAAGGATCCACATAAGCCATTTTCATGTGCATGGCTTGCCAAAAAGTGGGATAGATATTCATAGGTTCACTATCAAGTGACATGTAAATCCCCAAATAACCAAATTAGACCTATGTTGGTTATCAATTGCCTCCAAGGGTCATGTGGGCAACAAGAACAACCTTATGCCTAAATGATGCTTATCTCATTTGTTACAAAGAAAAACTACAATCCAATAAGTATTTCATATCGTGTGCATAATTTCAATACGAGTTGTTTACTAAGAGACACTATGATGCTTTCAATGATGTTGATAGGCCTTTCCATATTGGTAATGGTTAGGAAATTATAAGAAGGGCCTTGGTAATTTAACAAAGATTATTGGGCTCAAGCATAGTGAAATATGCATTCACACAACACATAGGAAATTTATATGGGATATTTGGTCTCTAAGTAACATATGGTTGTGCTTTTTTTGTTTTGGGAATTAATGATGGATCTACGAGCCTAGACCATAGTAAAAAAGGAATACAAGGTCCTTATGTGGGAAAATAAACCTTCTAGGTTGTAAGTATTATGATTATGGAATTCAACCATGACACATGTCCTCTTTATAGAGTCCCTAACTCCTAAATATTATTTCTCATGCCATTATGCATAGAAGGGATGGGCGTAGGGTCTTGACTATGCCTAGGAGAGAAAAGTAGGTCCTAATGCTAAAGATTTACGTTTGAAACATAATTCCTAATAATAATGGCAAAGGAAGTCTCACTTAGTTATGATTTTTTTAGTAAAACACATGATCATTACTATTAATGCATGTATATTCTTGTAAATTCAAAAAATGGTGGGATTGCCTCTTTCCCTAAATTAACAAACCTTATTGTTCAAGTTGCATAAACAAAAACAACTTCATTTTTTTAACACTCTATTCTGATCGCTGTTGTCAACCATGTTTTTAGATATTATCTACATGTTCATCAAGGATGAAATTGTGCACTCTTTAAATATTTGTATGAAGATACCAGATATTTAATCATTTCAATAGGAAATACATGAGCATATAGATTAAAAAGTAACATACTACAATTAGAAGAATGCACTTTTTTTTAGTTTATCAATTTTCAATAAATGAAAGTGATATATATTCCAAAAACCAAACTATTTTTGACATCATATCCTAATAAGTTGTGCAAGTACAAATAATAACTCCTAGTCAACATATTGTATTTTTCTATATTTCCATTACAACTAAAGTGTCATGACAAGGAAGCATCAACTTGCATCATGTCAACACAATACATGAAATGATATAAGAGATCTTAAAACAAGCAATGTAATACAAATATGAGTGAAAAAGTTAAATCTAATTTAATATGTATGTTTTTTTATAGAATTTAGACTTCTGTGATCCATAGCATGTTTGTGAGAATAATTTCGGCAAAATCACATCAAAAATTATTCGTCGATGCGTTTCGAACCAACCTGTGTGGTTCATAGTCAGGACAAGTTGAAGATCCAATCAATAGGGACAACAGGCCATTCCAACAACTATATTTTACCGAATAACAACTATATTTTACCGAATAACGGATAAACAAGACCTCTAGCGGCTAGATTTGACCAAGGTCCAAGGTTGCGAAAAAAAATTTAGTTAAATTATTTATATTGTTAAAAATATTATTAATATAAATTAATATTATTGTTCCTATAAATAGTATAAATATTAGGGGAAAATTCTATTAAGAATAAAATATTAATATTAACAATCTTAATCTTATGGTAAATCCCATATTATAAGTGACCGTGGTCTTATATAGATATTAATAATATTATTATTAAATACTTATTATTATTATTATTATTAATGGCCTGGTGTAAAAAAATAGTAATAATATTATTATTATTAACTTCAAACTCATAATACTTAGCTAATATTACTAACTTAACTTATAGTCTGATTAATCCTATTAAAAAACTAATATTATTATTAGTGTTATATCTTTGTATTATTATAATTGGATTGTATAATTTTATAATACAAAGATATAATACTAATAATAATATTAGTCTTTTAATAGGATTAATAAGTTAGTAATATTAGCTAAGTATTATGAGTTTGAAGTTAAAATAATAATAATATTATTACTATTTTTTTTTACACTAGGCCATTAATAATAATAATAATAATAATAATAATAATATGTATTTAAAATATTATTATTAATATCTATATAAGACAACGGTCACTTATAATATGGGATTTACCACAAGATTAAGATCGTTAATATTAATATTTTATTCTTAATAGAATTTTCCCCTAATATTTATACTATTTATAGGAAGAATAATATTAATTTATATTAATAATATTTTTAACAATATAGATAATTTAACTAAAATTTCTTTAACAACCTTGGACTTTGGTCAAATCTAGCCGTTAGAGGTCTTGTTTATTCATTCTTTGGTAAAATATAGCTGTTGGAATGGCCTGCTGTCGCTATTTAACTTGTCACTCAAATTGGATTTTCAACTTGTCCTGACGATTAACCACACTGGTTGGCTCGAAACGCGTCAACCAATAATTTTTTATGTGATTTTGCCGAAATTATTCTCACAAACATGTATGCTTTTTATTATATTAACATTTACTACTCAAGAAATTTCACAAAGGATGCATGTCGTTCTTTGGGCCAACTAGAGACCATTTGACATTTATTTTGGAATCATCATTAAGTTGCAATTTCTTTTAAAACAAGTTGAAATACACTTCCTCACTAAGATCCACTAGAAAGGGACCCTTTTAGAGAATGAAGATTTCATTGAAGTAAATATAGCAACATAATCTACTTCCCTAATGGAAACATATATGATCTTGGCTCACAGCAAGGTTATATTTTGTAAATTAGAATGGTTATCTTGACCATATACATTTAAGAAAGACACCCTTCACTATTAGAGATGTTGTGTATATAGGCTCTAAAAGCAAAAGATTGGTATTTGACAATAGACATTAAAGAATGAATATATCTTTAGTGTCATGAATGCCGTTTCTACCTATAATGTTAAATTTCATGTTTTAAAATCTAAATTGTATATGAACATTAAAAGTAAAATTGAAAATTAAATTCACTAAAAATTAATCTATTTATAGTTAGATTTGTAAATTAACCATTTCTTAATACAAAACTAGGTCATGCACATTAAATTTGAAGAATTACATATATGTGATTTCTAAGCTCTATTTATCTCAACCTTACTCATATATAATATGTTAGTTTTTATTATGTTTCAATAACATATGTTTTAAGATTTTAACTACTTTAATAAATGAAATTGAAGATTTATGATTTTAACTACAATAATAAATAATAAAAATAAAGATCAAAGATTTATGATTTTAACTACAATAATAAGTAATAAAACTAAAGATTGAACACATTTTTAGATAAAATGTATTCTCATATTCCACTTTTAATTATTTAAATATTTTTTAAAAATTAAACATAAAACAAAAATTTCTAATTTTCATTTTAAAATTAATTTATGTTAAATAAAAAAAACATATTATAAATTAAAAAAAGAGAATTTAGTCTGGTTAATAATATTATGTTTTATAAATTTCAAGTGTTATTCAATTTAATATATTACTTTTATATCAGCAATAATATTTCATATTTAATTGAGAAAAAAAATAAAAAACAAAATTAAAAATAACTATAAATTTTTTATTAGAAAACCTAAATAACGTATGAAACATTTTTATACAAATTTATCTTAAACATTTTTTAAAAGAGATCAGAAATATCTAAAGTTAAAATTCCTATGTCTATTAACACTCATACTATAACTAAAGATTAATAATGCAATTTCATGTAGGTGTACTTTAATTTAAAACCAAATATTAACAAATCTATAAATGTCATTTCAAAACTTAAAGTGAGTAGCATAATAATTGGCATGCCGTGAACCATACAAGCCAACACTGAAAATCCCAAATCTATGTAAACATCTATGACACTGCACAAACATCATCCTTCATGCCTGCTGGAACATAGTGGACTTATTATTAGACACCAATTGGAGAGAGGAGCACTATTAAAGAGAACATATTGATTCAACTGTGGCAGCTGCAAGTACCGCACTGGCAGTTGGGGCCGCACTTGCAGTCGTTCTCCATAGATACCTCTGCAGCAGGCCTGTTTACACCAAAACAAAATAATTTCAAATATCATATCATTCTGAAACCATACAAATGAAAGTTATGACAACTATATATAACGCAATACCCCTTTTCATAACTGGTCTCCACAATACCGTCCATCTGGAAGCCCTTTTTACTGTGAAACAAAACAACCCAAAATCAAACGAGCTCAGACGTAGCTAGATTCGAACTCCTGACAAACTACACGAAATTTGAAAAGGATAAGGAGAGAGAGATAAGAAATTGAGATTAAAAAAAAACTGTAAAGAGAGGAGTAGACAACATACGTGCAGTGGCTCTTGTCAGCGCAGTCACAATTTGGGCAGTCGCTCGACATGTTCGCAACAACAATTATCACAGAAACTAATTCGTTAACTTGTAGCGTCTCAAGGCCCGTTTACCTTCTCAAACTCTCTGCTCGCCCGCAAATATATAGAAGGCAGGCCAGCCTTGGGGGAGGCCAAGGACGCCTCCTCCAAAGTGATGAAGTCGGCGGTGAGTCGCAGCCGTCCGATCTCGTAGATCCGACGGGCGTATTGAAGTTCAACTCTGGGAGAGGCATCTTCTGAACTCAATAAAGCCGAGGATCAGCACGGCATCTATAGGGAAATGAGAAGAATCTAACATTATTGAGATGGTTACCACCATTCATTTTAATGTCATGCGTGGGACTTGGAAACCTAACTTTACTTTTTGATTTTGAGGGTAAATTTATTCCGCCGTACGTCTGAGTCCAAGATGCTGCGACTGTGATGCATATGTGAAGAGTTTCCAACATAGGGGCATTTTGATAAAATAATGATAATGGCTTGAGCTCTTCATTTGAAGTTTGGAATGTGTACTTAGTATTTTTTTTTATTAAATTTAATTAAATTATTATAATTAGTGTAGAATTATTTTAAATATAAATCTAATATAGTGTAGATTTTTGTATAGTTATTTCTTTTTTTTTAATTTTTATTAAGGTAGACATGAACAAAATTTCAATTTTGACGACCGACAAGATACATTAACATGTAGAATGAGCCTCTCAACTCAATTAAAATTAATCTTAATTTTCATATACAAATATATAATTTTATTGGAGGTAATTTTAATCATAATGATAGAGCAACTTGGTTTTTTTATAATACCATTAATTGGTTTTTAATTTTAAAATAAGATATAGAACTATTGCTCATATTGATTCGACAATAGATGTAAAACTCTTCCTCATTTACATGTGGAACTCTTTCTCATTTACTAAAAACTCATCTTTTATTGACATGCCAAATTAAGTTAATAATTCAATATCTATTTTTTCTTCTTAATAATAGTCATGATTATTAAATGTTAAAATGAGTAGCTATTAAATTTTAATAAATTTATTATAATTAGTTTTCTATTTATTCTTTTACAAGTTCATCATTCATAAATATAAAATGCAAAACAATTTTAGATAAGATTATGGAATTTTTGACTCTTAGATTTTGAAGTCTTTTCAATATTTACATTGGATAAGTTTATCTTCATGAGTGGTTTAAAGATTAGTCCAACTATTGAGTATTTTTGGATAAGTTTAATTTTTTCAATGTGTAGATATCTTCGCCTTCTTAGGAGACAGAGGATTAATCACTTTAAACCAGATTGCTGATCCCAGGGCCTCTTCCATTTGGAATCAAGGATGGCTTAAAGGACGAGCCTTAGATTTGACTGAAGATAGGTTGGAGGAATGGGACAGATATATAAGGAACCTCGTCAACTCTTCGGTGCGGCTTTCAGACTCTCCGGATGAGTTAAAATGGGTTTTTGCTCAGAATGGCCTTTATTCTCCAAAGGAAGGTTACAAATGGATGATGTCTCAAAAGGGGTGGGAAATTCCGGGCTGGTGGGCTAAATCCCTATGGAAGCTAAAAGGACCTGCTAAAACAAAACTATTCTTCTGGTGTGTCCTTTCCCAAAAAGTCCCTTCGTGGGATTTCCTTCAAAGAAGAGGCAGAATTGGTCCTGGTAGATGTCCTCTATGTAAAGACAGTGCCGAAACTGCCCAGCATCTTTTTCTCTTGTGCCCCTTTAACTCCAGTCTTTGGGCAGCAACGCTTGGATTAATAAAAGTGCCTCATAGATGGGAAGGGCAGGGTCTCCTAGAGGCCTGGCAGAGCTGGTGGTTTTCTTCATTAAACGAAAGGGAAAGATCCATCCCTTTAATCATTACTTGGGGGACATGGCTGGCCAGGAACCATGCCATCTTCAAGGACTCTGCTTTTCCTATAGGAAGGCTTGCAGCTGAGGGTGCGGCCATCTATGAAAGCATCCCCATTCCTCAAGTTCCAAATCCCTCCAGAGCTGTTTGTCAAGAAGTCATAAGTCATTCCATGCCGTGGGCTTATTTTGATGGGGCATCGGATAATAATGGACGATGTGGGGCTGGCTTGATCATACACTTCTCAGAAGTAAAGATTCTTAAAGCCTCAGTAGGTCTGGGACAGGGTTCAAATAATTTTGCCGAATTAAAGGCCCTTCATCTCCTCCTCAGTTGGCTTATCCTCCGAGATGTGCGAAAAGTTCAGATTTTTGGGGATTCCATGAATGTGGTTCAATGGTTCAAAGGGACTCATCGCTGTCATAATCTTCTTCTGCTTCCTCTGTTTAAAGATGTCTCCCGGCTCAGGAATCGTTTTATGGAGATTTCTCTTAGTCATATTTACCGGGAAAGAAATTCAGAAGCGGATCGTCTTTCTAAAGAAGGAGTAGCGCGTGAGATGGGGCTGTGGTCTGTTTCGGAGGTTGACAACGGGTCTGTTCGGCCTGTTGATCAACCTGTTTTTGCTTAATCCTCCTTCACGCTTCCTCTGTTCCTGTATATATCTGTGTATGTTGTCGTCTTCTTTTTTTTCCATTTCTCCTCTCTCTCATTCTTATACTCTGCTGTCTTTCTTGGGCTGCTTTCCCAATATGTGGATGCCCGGGCAGAGTTTTCAGTTTTCATTAGCGTTTTCCTTTGTGGATTTCTATTATGGATCCGCGCAGTCCTATGCTCTTTCGCTGCTGTCCTTGCGATGGCTCTCTTTACATTTGCGTGGGCGATAGGACGCTGCTCACCTGTTTTTTGAGTGCCGTGGGAGTTTCTCCACTCCTGCAATGGGTCTCTACCAGAGACTGTTTGTTTTGCTGAGTTGTGCCTATGATGGCGGTTCTGGCTCGGTGTCTCCCTTACATACTCCGTTATGTAACCCTTTTTATTAATTAAAAGGTTGGAATTTTTTCTGTGGAAAAAAAAAAATCTTCGCAACAAGACAATTTACTTTTACATATATGATCTTGGCTCAAAACAACGTTATATTTTATGTTGGTTATCTTGACCATATACATTTAAGAAATACTTCCTTCACCATTAGGGATGTATATATATTATCTAAAACCAAAGGATGGGTATCTTGAAAATAGGCATTCAAGAATAAGTACCTTTGTTGCCATGGATGCTCTTTCTATTTATAATGTTATTTTTTTAAATCTATAATTGATATATGAAAATTAAAAGTAAAATTGGAAATTGAATTTCACTAAAAACTAATCTATTTATGGTTAGATTTGTAAGTTAACCACTATATCTAGAAATAAGCAAACAAATATGATCTTTATGGGACCTAAAATGATTACTTCTTAATACAAAACTAAGTCATGCATATCTTATTTAAAGTATTACATATATTGTTAGAAGCAATGGAAACTAGGACACTACTAAGAGGGGGTTGAATCAGTAGTGTGGCAAAATTATACAATTCTTCACAAATTTCACTTTTTAATCTATTTAACAATTATTCATGGATCAAAAACAATTAATCATGCAGAACACCATAAACATCAAGCACGTGAGAAACATATACACAAGAAACCAATCTTCTTTTTATTATAAGCTTCAACTTGATTACATCATGGCCCCACAAGCTACCACTTGTAGGTTTATCAGCTGCTACTGAAAGGAACTTCAATCCATGCTCATTTATCAGCTACCACTGAAAGGGACTATTGCCCCTGCTTGTTTACTAATACTCAATGGGAGGGACCCTTGCCCCTGCTCATTTATCAGTCTCTATTGAAAGGGACTGTTGTCCTTAAACATTTACTAGCATCGATTAGAAGGAGCTTCAACCCCTTATCTGCAAGCTACCACTTGTTGGCCCTATTGATCCATCGTTCATCCATTTTCAAACTCAAATCGATAGGCCTTCTCTACCTTTAAAATAATTGAATTCCTTAATCACCAACACCTCGGGAAATATTTGATTACTAATGTAAACAACTTCAGCAATCTCTGATTATTGAAAAAATCACCAATATGTTCACCAATTTTTCATTACAGAACACACCTACTCCTGCGACACTCTACTTCTCTTTCTCATTTAACCACCAACAACCCTCTTTTGCTCTCGAATTATGTTTCACATTACACAATCTGCTACTTGAATTCTCATTCAAGACACCATCCCTTGGAGCCACCTCCTTCTTCTCACCACTGCAGAAAACAACTTCACCATAACAACACTTCGCTACACTAGAAGCTTTGCCTTCAAAAAAATTGTGTTGATTCTGGTTGATTAGGTATGCTTTTATAGATTTTTCTTGTTGTTATCTCTAGTGTTGTTTATTTTTGAATTTGTGCCTGAAGCCTTATTTTTCTCCTTTGTCATGCTCATCTCAGTCTTCTGGACTGTGTTTGTTATTCTAGGCTTAATCTCCAAGTCAAACTAACCTTTACTCCATTTTTTTCAACTTGAACTAAGTTTTTCTGTTTATTCTTTGTATTCTGATTTTTTTACATAATTTAGCAGTGCGCCTCCTATTTTTATGTATAGTTAATTTGGCTTAACTGCCAAATTTCGCAGCCAAAATTGATAGCTCCATTGTTTTGTGCTTAAGATCCCTTTATTAACTCCTTTTACCTGTTTTGACACGATAGAACTAGTCTCATCGACCATCAGCTAAGCCATTGGGCACTTAGCCCTGTCAAGCCCTCCACGGGTTGATTTCCTTTGTTATGAGCTCCTATGTCATTGGTCTCACTTCTACGTGAAGCAGCCATGTTGAGCACTAAGACCGGAGATCCAAAGCGCCCGACTTTTTTGTTAATTGCAATTCTTAACAAGTTATGAGATTTTGGGTTTCGAGGATGGCCCCACAGTATATTGCGATCGTGCCCTTGGTCGTGTTTCTATGTGCAATAATCAAGAGACAGGTCCAATCACTTAGCCCTACACTTCCCAAGAGCTTCTGCGACTCTATTCTCTACGTGTTGAGCTCATTTATATGTGAAATGTCCCAAGGATTGGATCTAAGCGCTAAGCCCAGAGCTCCCAAACCTGACCCCTTTTATTATCCACCACGCCCCTAGCCTCCAATGGCTGCGTGAGACCCTGTGTGGGTGCGTAGTACGTAGTCCCTTTTATCCCAGTGCACTCTCATGTGCCTCGATATTAATTTTATGGGCTCCATTGAGCAGTATGAGTTTTCAATGGGTTTCGCCCAACACCCTTTTTATTTCCCACCGCTCTACCAATTGTCACCATGTCCCAACCCCCTGTAACCTGACATATTACTTTGCTCCATTTTAAATCTTCTAGGCTAATCCCGCCGAGATGACGTCACACTTGCCATGTGTCAACCTATGAGTGGTGACATGTGTGACCCAAATACAGGCCATGAGGGTGCCCAAAAATGCCAAAAATGACTACCACATGTCCACCTCCTATTGGTTGTGTTGACGTCACCTTCCTCTGGCATCTTCCCAATTGCATGTTACCACCTGTATTGTTGAAGGAGGGAGAAAGGGGGTCCTAAAGACCTGTGTTAGAAAACTACTGAGAGGGGGGGTGAATCAGTATTTTAAACTACTTCAAATTTTCTTTTCTTATTCAGATTTAATTTTGCAATTGTTATGAAGTAAAACTACATATGTATGCAACTGTGATGAAGACAAGTATCGTATATCTAGTTCACTAACTATTTCAATTAATTCATCATATGTTTAACTTGAACTAGTATATTAGTACTTCATAAAACATCAATTAAACAGTAATCATGTGCATTAAGAAGATAATAAGTCATCACACACAAGCAACACATAAACACCAAGTTTTTCAGGTGGAAACCCAATGTGCGAAAAAACCATCGCTGTTGTCGACTCTATCTTTTTATTTTATTATAAAGAGAAATTTATTACGATACTTGTACTGGTGCATACTCTTACTAGTACATAGGCACCCACCTACAAAAGGCTACAACCTTCTCTCATTTTCCAGCTTCTACTGGAAGGGAGCTACAACCCCCCTTATCCTCTGTTCTTTGTGGATCACTTTTCAGAATATTTCAAACTGGATGCATTCCAAAATCAAACAACAATACTAAAACCAACAATGTATCAAATCACTAAACCAACTTCATCACCAAATTATTAAATAAACCAAATACCAAATCTCAAACAACCAAAGCAGCTAAATCATTTTAATCCTCTGTATACTCTTCATCAAGATGTCATACCACCTATTGTTCATTACAGAAATCAGATCATGTCATTTCATACCCTGGTCAACATTATGTTAGAATATATACAATATTATTATGATACATACCTGCATATGTACACTCTTTCTCTTAGGCTAACCGCGTAAAGATCTCACAACATTAAACCCTCAAACTGAATCACTAAATTACTGAAATAAATCACTGAAACACATATTGACATTGTCACAGATCTTTGAACCAAATACAGATCATCTTATAGTAGAATAATTATTATTTAAAATTTCATAACATAATTATTTCAACATCAATCAGCACTATCAAACACAGATCGTCATGCAAGACTTCATCGGAAGACAACAACAAACACAACAAGATTGATCAGACACCATATTTAGCAAAACCCTAGCATATGTACGCGACCCTTATAAGACACTTCCACATATGTATGCGCCTTTCAAGAATAATACCCACGTACAGATTTGTCCATACTGCAGAATTGATATGCTACCACCCAAAAGCTGATCTGCGTATGTACGCAATATTTATGAAAAAAATTTGTGTATAGATCTGTAATTATTGAATAATACATTCGTTGCACAACAGATCATTGATCACACCTAAATCTCGGCACACACTTTAAAAGAAACACATCATAGTTCATCATCATCCCATAAGAAGAATTTTTAATGTTTAGTCATTTCAGATCTATGAGATCTAAACCATCATCACATTCCCAGGTGCACACTTATTTCAGATCAGATAATTCATCAATAAATCAAATCATGCACACTCAGCACTTTGATCTTCATCTCCTCATATAGCTCAAGTTCCTTATTCAATACCTTAGGCCAATTCCATAGTTATGACGATGGTATTCTTTGACGGAATCAAATATCTGTTGCCGCGCTTACTATGGGCCAATAACATGGTAAATACCCCTAGTATTTAGAATACCATGGTACGGAAACTGTACGTGAATTTTCTTTACCATACCCGTTTATGTATGCAACCTCTATTCATAGGACCCGTGTATACTTCTTAAAGCATTATCTTTATCATTTTTCTGTCTCTGAACTAATATTATTTTATCCAAGCTGTCTGTCACATCTGTACTGGCCTGCATACTTATCATGTTATTATCATGTTGACATCTTTATTAATTAGGTTTTAATTAAGGGAAAAACATTTTTCATAATGCCAATAATCTCCCCCTTTGGACTTGATGGCCACCACCACTTTGGTGTTTGGTCACCACCACTTGTAGATACCTATAAACACATATATAGATATACCAAATCACCAAGCATTCTCCAAACACCAATCATCTCTCCCCCTTTGACATCAAGGGCAAATGGGTTGACCAATGTTGAAGGAAGGCTTCTCTCCCTTTGTAGATATAATCTGCTAAGTATAACATTGAATACTGACCATGCTCCCCTTAAGAACATGTTGAATTTGTTGAAGAGATTCAAAGAAGTACATGACTCCAAAAACGACATTTCCTATCACCAAGGACTCATTCTTATATCAATTACCCAACATGTTGTAACTAAATATGAAAGGAGCTATTGCTCCGTGATCTCATGCCCGATTGAGATCACCAGATAGTAAAATATAATGGCTAATACTATCTAATACTGGCCCCCAATCCATGTGATCATGCATGAAACAAGTAGTTGGATCTATGCTATAAACATGAGAGATCACACCTCTTGCAGTTCGATGCAAATCTTGCACTCCACTCGAGCGATCCAACACATCTGCACCAGATATCTATCCCTGCACATGAACACAACTAAACAAGGACAACAATAGATCTTCCTCGGAAGATTGTCAGATCAAAAGAAATAGATACGATCATATAACATACTAAACACAAATTCATGTACGGAAGGGAACATAGTTTTTTATTAACCATATAAATGGAACTACACCAAATGTATACCATCAACACATAAGATCCTCTCCTCCTGCTTGTAGTATGGTTTCCTCTCCCAAGGCAGCATAGCTCTCGCACTATATTTTGGAGACTCCCTCCCCTTCCCTCTTGGTGATATTATAAAGGCTCATTCCACCCTCTAGGAGAATGTATCTAAACACCTAGGGGCTTGAGAAGTTAGGAAACTTCTACAATAATGGACCCTTAGCCAACTCATACACAAGTGGGTCAAGTTGATCTCATTGGGAATGGAAAACTCTAGAAACCTTTTTCACAATTATGAGTTTTTTCTCAATTATCTCAATTATGAAATAAATATTATCTCATAATTATAATATTTTGGCAAAATAATTATGAGAAATTGCTCAATTATGTAATTTCACCCTTTTATGATGGGATAAATCTCACATAAGTAAAAGAAAAGATGAAAGGGGATGCATTTAAGCAAAACAACTGAGGTAAGTTGATATTGGGTTTCTCTCACTATAATGGAGTGGCAAATAGTGTTATAACAGATGCCCCCTAATGCATGAGGTTAGAGGAGAAACTGATGGTCGAAATGCATTACAATAATTCTCAATGCTTAAAATAGGAGGAAGGAGCAAAGACTACGAAGTTGGATAGGAGAAACTCAAGTTTTGAAGTCTCAACTCTGCTGATAACATCCTCGAGTCGAGCATACCCATGCTTGTTCATAAGAAGATACTAAACTTGATCGCCATAAAATACATTGTGGATCCATGACATGAAATGCTAGAACACGGCCACAAAGAAATACACAGTGGATCCATGTGACTCAACAGATATAGCATAACCACTAACAAATACAATCGTTGATATATGTCACAATATACATCAATAGGACTATGGACACATGACAGATAGAGAAGTGTCCCAAATAGCCCTCAAAGTACATAAATGATACATAACTCCAATGCAGCCTGGGAAGGATGCCATGTAACAGTGAGATGTCCCTAACCGACGGTCTTCAACATAATCCCGATGGTACGAATCTACACCATGCAATAGATGAGCTGGAGTTGAGCATTGTAGAAACCGCCTGATTACCAGCTAATGAGGTAAACTAGTAGCAGACGCGAGGCAATCCACTAATGGGGAAAATGGACCCCAAGGTAACTAGTATAGTCCACTAAGTGTGAATAGATGAGATGATGTCGAACAGTAGTGAACTCAATTGATCATGAGCCAATTATGAAAATCCATTGTCGATCGCGAGGAAGCCTACCACTGAGGTTTGCGAGCCCCAAGGTACTACTGGTTCCTAGATCAAGCTCTTGGATAATGAGCTAAAGTCTTAAGGAGAAGATTTGTCGAAGGAGGGTGTAATGTATCCCCCATCAATCAACATGGAATAGATCAGGATGATGTGATGAATGGATGAAGTCATGAAGTGGTGAAGTAAAACTGAGACAAGGATGGCCAAATAAAAAAGGTCAACAGGCTACTACAGATGGCCGACACAGGTTAAGACTTCCCTTGAACACATATTGACACGACACAAGAGTGACTTAGCAGCATGACTGATGAGCAGGAGGTGATATCATGCAACGACACAAGAGGAATCAAAGCATGCTCCATATACCTGGAAGAGTAACCAACCAGAGGAGGAAAGATACACATATGGATGGTATGGCTCCTAGGTAAGCTAAAACCCAAATGTAAGATAATGAAACATGCAGGTGTCATGTTCAAGGGTGATGCAACTAACGCTGCCATTTTGATGACTAATGGAAATAAATGTTCCCTCCCTTCTCTTTTTATAAGTTCCTTTTTCATAAATTTGTCCCCAAGCCTGAAAAAGAGATAAAAATATACAAGGGGGAACCTCCTAGCCAAAGTAGACTAGGGTATTCCTTTTTCGTAACTAGTCTATCCCAGTCTAGAAAAGGGTTAAACTTATACTGGGTAGACAAATATTCAAGTACTTTAACGAGCATGAAGTAGACAAGTTCACTCGACAATATTTTCTAAATTAAGGAGTCTGAAAAGAGATTAAAGAAAACTCCTCTTGGAGGAACGAATGGTATAAAGGGTAGTAAGTAGTTCTAGTAATGATGGAATTGCTCATGAAATATAGAGGACAAGAGGTGAGCTAATAGGACCACCCACTGTAGCAGTTCCTCCAATAAATGGTAAACATAAAATGAAAGTGGCTAGTAGGCCAAGCAGATGATGACGATGGAAGAGAGAAACCAAGGCTCACTGTGTAAAAGTAGGCTGATAAAAAATAGAAATCACAAGGGATAAACATGGTGGAATTCTCCTAGGGTAAAGCCAGAAATATGACAAAGAAGAGGACATGTGGCTCAAATTCTAGGTCATGGGGTGCGAGAAGGAGGGATTCCAAGAAGAGAATAAAAAATGACTACATGGACACAACCTCAGAAAAGAGGTGCTAACTAGGGTATCCATGAGCAGGTAAGTTCTACCACCAAGCTAGAACATGCATAAAGGAAGTGGCGAAAGTTGCAACTTGACGGGGTCAGGCCTAAGGCATAAATATGGCATTGGCGGTCAATGATGTATCAGTGATGGTGATATATGCCCTACCCCTATATGCTAAGTTCAAGAGAAACACACCTAAGGTCCAATGAATGACGTAATAGAAGCATCGCCCTATCCTATACAAGCCATACACAAAGACTAGACCCATGTTTAAATCCCTTAATGAAAGATATAAACATGGATGAGGTAAAAACAGGACCATGTATTTTTTGGTTTTTTGGATTTTACAATTTTTTTGAAATTTTGGCATAAATAAGGCATGACCAATACTCGCATCACACACCAAACAAAAAGAGACAAAGGATCACACTCCTATGTACAATATGTACAAGCACAACATAGTCCAATAGGCCACGCTAAGGTGTGCCCACAGCTGGGCACAAGCCAAGGGTTTATATACACGAACTCAAGGAGGATAAAGGTACCATATGGCTTAATAATGTGGGGCTATGCCAAAGGAAATCAAACTACCCAATCCGGAAAGGTTGACCATGCAACAGATAGTCGAACATAGCCACACTGTCAAAATAACCTAAGGAAATAAGCGAGGATCAGGACATAAAGGAGGTAGACAATGCTCGTCAACAAGTGGTAAGGAGTTGGAGATTTCAGTGGAAAGATCGGTAGTAGAATCCCAAGACTTGACTCGGTCCATGGGTGTCAATTCCAAGGAAGGCCGAGGAGATGCTCTCTAGGTCGGTTCAAGATTTAAGTTGTTGAGCTCTACGTGTTCCAAATCAAGGAGACTATAGGAAAATATAGGCATAACCTCCCTATGATTAATAGTGGATAGATCCATGACCTCCAACATGACTAATTGAGGAGGCTCGTCATCAAGGGAGTCACGTGGAAAAAGTGGAGGGGCAGCCCGTGTGGGCAAAGGATCCTTGTCATATTCCATATTGGGATGGATTTTCTGACCGATGTCAGGAGGTACTAATGGGACTACTGGACAGACAATCTCTTCCACAATACGTGGTGTAGGATGATCACTAACTTGACGAACTTCCATAATAACAGGCACCACCACCCAAGGATCAGGAGGTCAATGGGGTCCACAGGTGTCGGAAGAGACTGTATGCACAGGAGCTGTAGAAGATGTAGAAGGAATGTCAAGTGGAGGAAGTTGAGGAAAAACCCCCATAAGAGTTGAAATTTTAAAGAGTTCAGCTCCAACACTCTCATAATGACCAAGTTTATTTCCAACAAGTGGGACTGACCTCCCTATAGTGGAAATTTGGGTCGGTGGCATACAATAGTCAAGCTTATCGATAGTAACAATATTGCCTTCATGAGGAAAGAATATCAAGCAAAAACAGACGAGACAACTGCATTCATTACATAAAACCAACTACGGCCAAGGAGTAGGTTGTAATATGTGTGCCACCTACCTAGATTTCCACTATAGGGAACTCCGTCCCACTTGTGGGAGATCACCTTGGTCAGTATGGGAGTATTGGTGTGGGGTTGTTCAAAATCTCGTCTCTTATGGGAGTATTTCCTCAATTACCTCTACTCAACACTCCTTCTACTTCTACCAAAGCTCCTGTGCATATGATCTCTTCTAGCACCTATGGACCCCATAGACTTCCTAATCCTTGGGTGGTGTCATCTGCTTCTATGGAAGTTGATCAAGCTAGTGAATCAAGGTAGCCTCTCTGACAGTACCTTGTAACGATAGTCACAATCTTGCCTTCGTGACGAAAGAAAAGTACACGGAAAACAGACGAGACGACTGCGGTCATCGCATAAAACCATCTACGACCAAGGAGTAGGTTGTAATCTAATGTGGCGTCGAAAACCTCAACATAAACATGGAAAATTTTCCCTCCTAACTCGATGGAAAAATTTGGAAGAAGCCCCTTTGGAACAAAGTTGTGTCCGTCAAAATCTTTAAGAGTCATGTTGGATATGGCGAGCGTGGGAGAGCCAATAGCCTTCCAACATGATGCTGACATGACACATGTGGAAGAGCCTTCATCCACCAAAGTGTGATGAAAATTATTATGGATATTATGCACAATGATCTAGAAAGCAATATGATGGGAAAGGCGAGGATCAAATTTATCGGAGTTAAAAGCGATGAGATTAGAGTCAGATGGGTCAACTCCACCAATGGTAGACAAGAAGGCTTTCACTGTTGAGGATAGATTTGCAAGACCTCCAAGGCAGACATGGCACAAGGAGCCTGGGCCAGATCTTCAACAATACTGTAATGTTGAGCACCTTAGGCGGGAGGATTATGTGTCATCTTCTATAGAACACCTTTTGGGGGGCGATAAACCAGTTCCACAGGCTTATCCAAAGTGAGAGGTCCAGTGGAAGGTAGTGGAGTTGATGAGTCCTTAGAGGTAGAAATCGACTCAAGAACATCGTAAGACTTGGCTCATGTAGTCACATTGACATCTTCCTTTCACATGAAGATGGAAGAATTATGAGAAGATGACCCCTCGTTGCCCCCTTGCGGAGGTCGAGAAGGTTGAGAAACCATTTTTTGTTGGGGTTGTGCAGGGAATGGATGGGTTAAAACAACAGGTTGTTGAGTAGATGGTGGTGAAAGAAGCATATGGACTTCATCCATTCGAGGGCATTCATGAGTAAGGTGGTCACCTTGACAAATTTTACAGGGGAACTTGACTTTACAGCGACATTCACTAGTGCCCCCTCCCTAACTCTGAGGGTTGGGTTGAGACTCTTAAGCATTTTGATTCTTTTGTTTATTTCGCTTATTATACTTCTTACCACTGGATTGTTGACTGTTCTTCAGTTGAGTCGACTTCACTGTGAGAAAATTGGTGGACGGATCAGGAGGGGGTTCTTTATCAGAGCTAATTGCACTTGCTAGGGCTTGAGATGCAACAATCAATTGCCTAAGTTGGGCAACAAGTTAGCTCACGGAATCAGAAACAGACCAAATCAAACCATTGGCATGTGGGTCAGGAACAGGTGTGGGAGGGTCAATGGAAGGCCTAGGGGAGTTAGGCAACACTTCATAATTCATACCCTACTATGAATAGATAATATCCAACTATTAGGCATCTAAAATATTGTGTTCCTCAATAACAACTTGAAACATAGACACATGCTTGGAAATTTCGGGTCAGAGGGATTGAATGAACCATTTATGTAATATTTCATCACGTAATTTAGTTCTTACCAATCGCTTGTGACGATGCCACTCATTAATATGATCAGAGATTAACATGGCATCATATTTTTTGAAATTGGACAAGAGGTCATAGTTGATATCATACCGAGCAGGTAACTGGAAGTGTGTCAGGAAAGTTTGAGCAAGGGAGGAAAAGTCACCGTAAGGTGCGGTATCTAACTCAATGTACCACTTTGTGGCATCCCCGGTCAACGTACGTTGGAATAAGCAAAGTTTAATAGAATCATCCACCAAAGAGCTGCAGGAACCCCAAAAATGATAAGTTGTAATGTGCGCAGATGGATTCTCCCTAGGCTTTCCTTCAAATTTGGGAATATCATACAGTAATTTGGCCACCAAGGATCATGATGGATGGGGTCATTAGTCCATTTTTTCAAATCTGTAAATCGAGAGAAGATAAGAAATGATTTTGGAGCTAACTAAATGGGTCATAGGTAGGATAGGCCCCTGACCAACCATGTGGTCCCCCCATATAAGGAGTGGAATGATGCACCTACTAGTGAGGAAAAGGGTTTGCCCCGGCATAAGATTGTAGCAGGCTAGTTTGACTGGAAAATGGAGGTTGCCCCTTGAGGTAAATACCACCGAAGAGAAAAGGACCCCCAAAAGGATGACTGTTGATGGTGTTGTACCCGGGGATAGAAGAAGGAACACCCTGTGCAGTAGGATCGACATATGGAGGATACCCTGTGTGAGAAACGATATTGGTAACAAGGTTGCCACTAGGTAAACTAGTCCCCCCAGTAAATGTCCTGGTAGGTGTCGCCCCTCCAAAAAGAGAAATGTACCAAACCTGTGAAATAGTAGAAGCAGTGTTTCCCCCAGGCCGACTAGGGACAACAAATGATCCTCTCCACATATTACTAGAAGTAACCATGCCTAACTGAGGGAGAGGAACAATTGGTTGGGAAAAATGCGGCGTAAATATTCTTGAACCTATCGCCTGAATAGGCTGGGGTGCCATGGTTGGAAAAGGAGATGATGTGGGCATGGAAATGTTCGAGAAATTTGCAGGATTCATAGAAGAAATCGATGGAATGCCCCAAGAATAACTAAGAGGTGTGGACAGAGGAGTGGGTATAGCCACACTAAGAGGTGGAAATGATGTCATGGTAGCTGATATTGCTGATGTAGAAGGTAAGGACGTCTCAGACTCCGCCATAGGGTAAATTATGGACAAAGGCACGCGAATGTAGGCAGGTGTGGAACTATCAGGGTTGAACCGCAATAACTTAGGTCCCAATGGATCAGTTAAAGGTGGGTTGGCAAGAGCGTCAAAGTCATCTCCCAAATTCTCAATAGAAACCAAATCGATACCAGAAGGACCAGGTATATAATCCACGACAATGTGGTGGTCTAATTCTTGAGCACCAATGAGTACTCTCTATGTAGGGGTAACAAGTCACCTCATTTAGGAGGCAAACTATGAATACAACGTGACTGTCGATGAACAAATTCAGCGAGGGTGGTAACTTATGATTTGAGTACAATTATGTTAGTACAAACACCCTAAGTCCAAAACTACTAACTCGGACCAAACAACACACACTAGAAACATCCTAGAGAATATCACATGTAAACGAATATACAAAGAAGCTTGCGATGGAATAGTTATACTAGTGGCCTGATTCCCAACCCTTTTATCTGTGAACTAAGTGCAAGAGCCCTTATTAGCAGTGGGGCACCCTCCGAGAGGAATAAGAGAGTATGACATATATATGGCCTAGGTATAGAGAAGACAAACCTGACCCTGCACCTGTGTATGAGCCCTAAGAAGATAGGCCACTATGGTCACCACGTACAATAACACGACGTTGGGGAACAGTCGTAGGACAAATCCACATGCAAGGGCAGGAAACTTAACCCCAAAATGATTTAATACTGAAACCCCCTTGAGAGTTACCTCCAAAGTGGGCCCCAAGTTATAATGACACCGTTTGTATGCATGCAGATTCTGCTATATCATGGCACCCGAAACTAAGCGAAAGGGGTTGTGTCAATTTTCCTAGCCCAAGTGTGACCTCGTGCTTGACCCTTTTGTGAGGAGGGTTTCCCATACCGCACTACTGTAAACTGATTTAACTCCCTACCACAAGCTTCTAAGTTAATTTTGTATTATTGGAGTAGTTAACTCACACTCCTATCTCCAAGACCCTATCCTAAGCTAGTGTTGGTGTACTACCGGTGAAAGTAAAATAAGAATCTAGTTAATTTTATTATCGTGTTGAATTTAGTGGTTGTTGTTTACAAAGCGAGATGTAGCATGAAATTGAGATGGTGTGAATGACTCTTAGTTAGTCACCCTAATGCATCTATATGCAATTCTTTTTATTTTCAATTTGATGAATGCTAACTATAGGAGGGTAAGAGCCTTCTAATGCACCAATCCCTATTATTATGCGGCTCTAAATCTTCTTGAATGCAAATTATCCCAAATTTTATGAATTAATGACCCAAAACAAGCCAAGAAGGAAAACCAAAACAATCCGAAAAGAAACCAAAGGAAAAGCTTCCCAAGAAAGAACATAAAGCACTCTAGAAGTGTCACATCTAGGAAAAACAAAGCCCAATAAAAGAAACACACTCAAAGTGATCAAATCAAAAGTCAAAAGTGAAAAAGGGAGGGCAATGTCATCAAGCTAGGGATATAGTACAATGGCTCAACAAAGGCCAATGTTCTACAAAGGTCAAAACCAGACCCTGGAGGTAGGAAGGCCTAAACAAGACCAAATGAGAGTGATACAAAGCAATGAAAACACACTCAAAAGAGATTTCCTAAATGACAGCTACACAACCAATCACAACACCACCAAGTGTGACAAAAACAAACACAGAGAGAATAAGTAACTTAAAAACAAGCGACCAAACCACACAAAGGAAAAAAAAGAACAAAGTGGGATATCAAAGTGATCTAAGTAGTCACCAAAAGCAGTCAAACAGATCTGAAACAAAGATCTAGAGATGAGAACAATAGTCCTCAACCAAAGCACATAAAGAATTTTGCAAGAGAAACCTTGAAGAACAAAAACAGTGGAAGATCCCAACCAAGAAATAAGAAATGACTCAGATCTGATAGAGATTAGCAACTATTAGCAAAAAAAACAAATAGGTCCAACAAAGAGTAGCAAGTTTAAAAGAAAAACACTGGAAAATTCAAGCAAATAAGCTGAAAGAAAAACCCGAAAATTGGGAAAAATGGATAGAAAAGAGGTTGAAAAAATAAATTTGTTGATCCCTCTCTCTTCACTAATAGAAACTCCAAAAATATTTATCTAGAACTCTACACAAAATTATTTATATTAATATTGAAAAAAAAAAAGGTTCATATATATACATATAAAAATAAATAACATCATCACTCTAACTAATTTTAATCTATCTAACTACTTATTTTAATAGGATATAATAAATAATTTTTAAAAAAAATCCTCAAATGTATTTAAATAAACTAAATATGATTTTCTAA
Source organism: Pinus tabuliformis (assembly GCA_031772625.1). Lineage (NCBI taxonomy): Eukaryota > Viridiplantae > Streptophyta > Pinopsida > Pinales > Pinaceae > Pinus > Pinus tabuliformis. The sequence goes on from CM062804.1 coordinate 1,056,019,756, forward strand.
CACAATAAGAAATATCATAGAATAAATTTTTAGCAGAAGTTAAACTAATCCTACTTTTTGCTAAAATAAAAATAATTATAGATTGAAACAACTGAACAACTCAATTTTTTGAATAGTAAACCCTAGCTAAGCTCTCAATAATTTCCTAGTTTCAAAAAACAAATCATGACATGGTAGAGCAAAACGTAGGATAATATAGAGACTACAGGAAAACGATGGGTGGGGTGCGAACCATAAAATCAATGTAAAAAAAAAGTACCTGGAAGGAAGATATTTGTGTGCATTTATCCAAAACTAAGAAAACTTTAATTATTTTCTTTAACCAATTGATTCATAGATCTATCCTCCTAATGTTGGGCTTTAACCAATACATTTGTGACATATATTGGTTACAAATGTGCTCTAAGGGTTCTTTGAGTACAATCACTAGGTTATTTATGCACTAAGAACATGTTTAGATGTCTAACCAAGGTCATGGGAGGAGAATAATGTACCTTATACCTTAAGTGATGCTCTTGAAGCTCAAACACTATGAACAAAACCTAACACCCATGAATCTTCTAAGGCTATAGTGATGAACATGTTCTTGAACAACCACATGAGATTGTTGTATGACATCTTTGTTTTACTAGAGGGATATGGGTGCCATGATTAAACAAAAAAACATGCCTTCAATCAAAATTTGTGTTGGTCCCACACAATGAATCATTCTTAGGGCCATGTTCAGGGTTCTTTAACATCTAAGTAGGATATGGGTGCATTAGATAGATTATATTCACTAGAAATGGGTTGTGAGGTCTAAATATGGTTAGAGGAAAACAAGGGAATTAAACTATAAATGAGCCTTCTAAAGCTCAAGTGTTATGGTTAAGAGAGGAAAACATTTTCTCCTTAGGCCTAAACACCACTCCTTTGGCTCAATCTCAATACAACACTTGCAAACTAGAACACAAATGATATTTGTGTGGTTTTGGAGATTAAAGTTGGATATATATGAAATTAGGAGTTTTTGTGCATCAAGGATTTGTTGTACGGCATTGAACATGGTAGGGGAAGGAAAAAACGTTCCCTGGGATACTATTGAATCCTCTTGGGAGAAAGAGTCTTAAATGATTCCTAGAAACAACACATGGGTTTTCTATATGAGTTTTTGGTAGACCCTTGAGTGGAATATGAGCCTCATGAATAAGTTTTATGCAATTGAAATGGGTCTAGATTCCTAGACATGCTAAAGGAGGTAAATAAGGGCCTTAACCCCTAATTGAACCATCGTATGCTCAAGTTTTATGAACATACCCTACACATAGTGAAACAATCCCTCACTGAGGAGTCTTTTCGCTAAGAGTTGGATATGAGTGGAACTAAAATGTTTCAAGCATTATGGGTTGGTATTGAGGATTTTACCATATATGTGGTACATAAAAAAAAAAAAACACTAAAGGCCTTGTTCCTTTTCAATGGAGGGAAATAACAACCTCAATCCCTAAATAACCTCTACATGATGACGTGGGTGGTTTGTGCATCCTTATTATCATAAAAAATTGTAAATAATTATCTTTGAATGTTATTGAAGCCTGTCATGATCAAGAGCCTTGAACAAGTAATCAAATGAACAAACATGAACTTTGTAGGAGTTATTTAACCTCTTAGTAGGATACATGTACCATGGGTTTGTTTTGGGACATAAAAAGTGTCTCAAGGAATAAACATGGTCAAGGGGTAGGCAATGAAATGAATCCCTAATTGAACCTTAACAAACATAAGCATCATGAAAAACACCCATAAGAAATGGAATAATACCTATATAATGAGTATTTCACATCTAAGTTTAATATGGGTGACATTATGTGGTCTTAGGAATCATAGATTAATCTTAGGCTCATGTCATAGTCAAGGGATGGAAATAAGAATCTCTAGCCCCAAAAATTTCTTCTCATGCTAAAGGGTGAATCCATGAATATATGAACCACCTTTTAGTGAAATGTGGTAATGAAAGTTTGATGTTTCACATCCTTTTTTTTTAATTGAAGTCCTTGAAACTCATATATGCAAATGAAGAAGTAATTCTTGGTATTTTAATATTTATTTTATTTTTTTAGAAAACATCTTTTATTATTTTTTGAAGTCAACAAATTAAAAACACATTTGCGTTCCCAAAATTGTTTTTCACCTATTTACGAAAAATGTAAACGAAGAACAATCCTCTTTTGAAAATAAAGCATCTATAAAGTGCACCCATATATTATTTTATTTTTGTTTTTTAGTTGTGTAGTTTTAGAGATGGCTCTTTGTCTTTGGGAGCCTTGACTACTTAAGACAAAACACTTTGTATAAGTTTGAGAATGAGAGAATTGAGAAATGTTTTTCATTGGATAGAGAATTCAATGATGAATATATATGAACCAAGTCCACTAATTTCCATGCAAGAGATGAAATAAATTCATCCATTGCAAAATTGAAGTTTCATGAAAATTTACAAAACTGGGGAAGGTTATTGATGTTCAAGCCCTTGATTGAGGTCTAATCCTCAATCAGGGTTTTTTTAATGATTTCAAAGCCCTCAACTGTGGTATTTTAAAACACTTGATAAAGGTATTTTTCAAATATATAATTGTTTTTGGTTTAAAAGACTTCATTGATGTTTTAAGCCCTCAATCAAGGTTTCAAAACTTGGTTGAGGGTTAGAAACTTGATTGAGGGTCCACATAGGAGATTTCCATGTGCATGGCTTTCCAAAAAGTGGGACCAATATTTATATGTTCACTGTCAAGTGCCATGGAAATCCTTGAACCACCACATTAGGCCTTTATTAGTTATCAATTGCCTCCAAGGGTGATGTTGGAACCATGACTAAGTCGTGTGCCATGAATGCATCCAGATATCTAACCAAGACCATGAGCAAAAAGAACAAACGTATTCTCTAAATGATGCTTCTCAATCTCAATTGCTATGAAAAATAGCTAAAATCCACCAAATATTGCATATCTTGTGCATATTTTCAATATGAGTGGTTTATCAAGGGCCACTATGATGCTTTCAATGATATTGATGGGTATTTCCATCTTCATAATGGTGAGGAAAGTATAAGAAGTACCTTGAACATTTAATAAATATTATTGGCCTCGAGCATGGTGAAATATGCATTGACACACCACATGGGACCTTTATATGGGATATTTGGTCTCTAAGCGAGATATGGTTGTCATTATTTGGTTTTGGTAATTAATTATGGATCTAGGGGCCTAGATCATGGTAAAAAAGGAATTAAATGCCCTTATGTGGGAAAATAAACCTTCTAGGTTGCAAGCATTATGAGCGTGGCATTCAACCTTGGCACATGTCCTCTCTATAAACTATCTTACTCCCAAGTAGTATTCCTTGTGCCATTAGGCATAGAAGGGATGGGCCTAGGGTCTTGAATATGCATAGGAGAGAAAAGTAGGTCCTAATTATAAATACATACATTTAAAACATAATTCCTAATGATAAAGGCAAAGGAAGTCTCACATAGTCATGAGTTTATGTAATAAAACACATGAGCATTAATATTAATTCATGTAGATTATTGTAAATTCCAAAAATGGCAGACCTTCCTCTTTTCCTATATGTGTTAGATGAATTAGCTGCATCCATTTTAGGTTCAAAGTAAAAAATCTTGTGGTTTAGGTTGAATATTAAACAAAAACAAATCCATTTTGTCAACACCCTATTCTTATCATTATTGTCAACCATGTTTTTAAGATATAATTTTCATGTTCACCATGGATGAAATTATGCAACCTTTAGATATTTGTATAAAGATATAATATATTTGGTCATTTCAATACATAATACATGAGGATGTAGAGGAAAAAGTAACATACCAAAATTAGAAGAATGTATTTTTCTTAGTTTATCAATTTTCCATAAATAAAAGTGTTATATATTCCAAAAACCAAACTATTTTTCACATCATATCCTAATAAGTTGTGCAAGTGCAAATAATAACTCATAATCCATTATTGATAATATGTTTAGAAATCGGCTTCACGCAGTACTGGCAAGGTTGTTTTCAACACTTTATGTTAATGACATATGGTTGTTTTTTTATGTCTCATAGACTTTAATCAACATTTTATATGGACTCTTATTAATGTTGGTGTATGGATTATTGGATATGTTTAAATCCTTGTATCTTTTCATGATGGTCATGTCTCACATGGGGCAGTTCTCTTTTTTGAATTCCTTCATAGGCATATGTTGTTTGTAACTTTTTATTTTCCTAATAGAAGGTTACACTTTTTTCTTCGAAAAACGTAACTCCTAGTATATTGTTTTTTTCCATATTTCAATTATAAATAATGTGTCATGATAGGGAAGCACGAACTTGCATCATGTCAACCTAATACATGAAATGGCATAAGAGACCATAGCACAAATATGAGTTCAAAAGATAATTCTAGAAAAGGACTTTTTCAAGTTTAATACACAAAGTCAAGGTGGAGCTTGAGAGATAGGTAATGGATATAAGATAAACCTATTTGGATTTATAGGCCCAAATACTTATGTTAGTGCCCTATAGACCCTTTCTCATTTTAGGAGAAGTAATGGGCTTTATTGACCCTAAAACAAAATGGATAATAAATTTTTCTTTGTATGATATTACAAACTTTAATTTAATATAAAAGTGTTTTATTAGATTACCATTTACTATGCAAGTTTGACAAAGGATGTATGTCCTTATTAGGAATGGTCATTATCCTCATTGGTATTGCAATTGTGTTTAAAACAAGTTGAAGTAGACTTTCCTCAGTAAAACCCACTAAAAAGGGACTCTCTTAGGGATTGAGGATTCCATTCAAGTGCAATATAAACATAATCTACTTCCGTAGTGGACACATATATGACCTTGACTCAAAGCAAGGTTGTATTTTCTATAATTACGATGTTTATCTTGATCATATACATCTAAGAGGAACTGCCTTCTCTATCAAGGATGAGTTTTATATATTATCTAAAATGAAAGGATGAATATTTTGAAAATAGACATTCAAGAATGACTACCTTCAGTGCCATGGATGCCCTTTCTACCTAAAATGTTAAATTTCATTTTTTAAAACCTATAAATGATTTAATAAAATTAAAAGTAAATTTGGAAATGGAATTCCACTGAAAACTAGTCTATTTATGGTTATATTTGTAAAGGTGTTGTTTATGGAGGCCACAATTTCACCAGAACCATGTAATTCTTGCCAAAATTGGGTGAAAAAAAATTCAGGGAATCCAATTCTAGGAGTGTTTGCATCATTTTTTATGGTGGAAATGGATTCAACACCATCAAGAAACTTTGGGGCACGTAAAGTCCTAACCCCAATTTCCAAAAATTTCTACCATATTTTCTCAAAATCCTACAAGAATTTCCATAGTGTTTGGGGCAAAATTAACCATTACATTTTGAGATATAATCATTGTAAATATAATCTTTTATGAAACTCACATATCTTACTTAAAGTATTATATATATGTCATTTCTTAGCGCTATTTGTCTCAACCTTACATATATAATATAATATTAGCTTTCATTATGTCTCAACAACATATATAACGTATATATATAATGAACATAAAACCCTTAATGTTTTAAAACTTTAACCACGATAATAAATGGGGCAAAATTAACCATTACAATTTGAGATATAAACATTGTAAATATAATATTTATGAAACTCATTTATCTTATTTAAAGTATTATATATATATATATATATATATATAAGTATTATATATATATATATATATATATATATGTCATTTCTTAGGGCTATTTGTCTCAACCTTACATATATAATATAATATTAGCTTTCATTATGTCTCAACAACATACATAACATATATGTATAATGAACACAAAACCTTTAATGTTTTAAAACTTTAACCACAATAATAAATCAAATAGAAGATTCAACTCATTTTTAGATAGAATGACTTTTGATTTAGATTTTAATATTCTACTCATTTTAATTATTTAAATTAAAATAAATAAATTATGATTTCAATTTTGAAACTTATTTATATTAAATAACAAAAAATATTTATTATAAATTAAAATCGTTTTAGGCAATTTCCATTATTATTATTATTTAATATTAAATGTTATGAATTCTAATTTTTAATAAATCAAAAATAAAAATTTATATTTAAAAGATGGTTAGAATTGATTCACATATTACTATTATTTAATATTATTTGTTTTATTCAATATTACATTTAATAAATTTACATAATTTATTTTTTTTAATTATTTTTTATTAATAAAATAAATTATTCTTTAATATTGAGTCATTATTATTAATTTTATTTAAAATTTGATTAAAAATTTGAAAAAACATTCAAAGGTGTAAATATAAAATTACAATATCTTAATGAATTAATGATTTTTATTTTAAATTAATAAAAAATTACAATTTTAATATTACTTAACATCACTATATTTCTAAAATTATTATAGCAAAAATTAATAATATTAAGTTTTATAAATTTCGATGTCTTTTCAATTTAATTTATCACTTTTATATCAACAACAATATTTCATATAAATATAATTTAATTTATAAAAATAAATAAAAAGTTTATTTTTTAATTTCTAATTTCTAATTAAAAAGTTCATTATCATATGCAAATTTATTTAAAACATTTTTATACCAATCTACCTTAAACATTTTTCAAAAGAGACCAGAGCTATCTTAAGTGGAAAATTCAATATGTATTTACAATGATACTAAATTATTTTAAAATTTAATAATGCAATTTCATGCTTATGTACTTTATTTAAGAAAAAAAAAATTAGCAAATGTATAAATATGCCTATACCTATATATTATATACATATTCCTATATTCCTATATAATATTTTTGGAAAATATAAAAAATCAGAGGAGCATAATAATTATCATGAGCTAAACAATAGAAACCACACTGGAAATCCCAAATCTTTGTAAACTGAGTCTTTATTTAAAATTCCTAGTACAGTAACATCTATCACACTGCACCATGATTCATCATTTGTGATGGAACATTCTGGACTTATTATACACCACGACCACTATTGAAGAGACTATATATTAAATCAGATCTCGTAGATGCCGCGGGCGTATTGATGTCCAACTTTGAGAAAGTGGAGGAGAAGGCATCTTCCGAACTCAATAAAGCCGATGATCAGCACGTTCTCCGTCCTATTGAGATGAATACCACCATTGATTTTAATGGCGCCGTTCTTCGTCCTATACAAATCTAATATATATTATTGTGGTGGGACTCGAAAACCTAACATAACTTTTGATTTTCAGGGTACATCTCGAATAACTAGAGATGAGTAGAATTAATAAATTATGCTATTATTAAGGGGCACGTTACACTGTAATTGATGATGATGATGGTAGTTAAAGTCTATTCATTGGATTTTAAAAATTAATTATTTAGTTTGATTTAAGATTTTATTCTCATGTTCAAAAAGCTTGGAGATAAGCCTCCCGAGCTCACTATAATTTTGATATGGTAAAAGGCTAGAAAGATCAAAATTGTAACAAAAATTATTACACTGACATCTAATGTGGTTGTACACGGGGCACTCTAAGAGAAAGTGATTTTCATCCTCGATGTTCATATTCTCACATAGATGGCAGATCCTTTCCATCCATGGTGTTTTAGGAACTGCCCAACTACCCATTTCACTATGGAGCTCGTGAGAGTTCGTTCTAATCTTGGCTATATTAATTTCTTTTTTGAACTAGTTAAAATAGAGAGATATTTTTGATCTTCTAGGGTGGGGTTGATGACTTCCTTATAAAATCTTAATTTTCTTTTAACTGCTAAATAAAACAATTGCATACAAAATACAAATTGCGGTATAAAAGAAGCGGTTGTCCAGGAGATACATTTCTAATTGTTCTGTACAGATAAAATGATCCAAGCCATCTCTCTGTAAAAAAGATTCCTAAGCCAGATAAAAGACAGTATGTAGATTCAGTCAGATCTTTGAAATAAAACCGTTGACAGAACTTGCCTATGCATGGATGATCATCAACCCTACACATCAGGACAATTTGATAGTTCTGAAACCCTCATATCTCGGCTTCTCTTTGAAAGCCAAAGGGAACCGCAAACAGGACTGGAGATGGTTAATTGATCGATTCTACAAAAAAATCTCCAGATGGGAATCGAGATTTTTATATCTGGCAGGAAGACTCATCCTGGTTCAAGCTGTATTATCCCAATTATCGGTGTATTGGGCTCATTTGTATCATCTTCCGGCTTCAATTATAAAAAAAATGTGTTCTTTAGCAGGGAACTTCTTATGGGGTGGAAGATCTTACCAGTCCAAAATTCATCTGGTTAAGATGGACGCCATTACTAAGATGAAGAAAGCAGGTGGATGGGGCCTCATCAACATGAGAATTTTTGGAAAGGCCCTCCTTTGCAAATCACTACACCGGGGCATTTTTGGGACTGGTCCATGGAGCGGGATCATTAATAAAAAATATTTAAAAGGACGCAGCCTGATTTACTGGTATCGAAGGTCTTCTTTAGGCATCAAATTGGGATCAGCCATATGGAACAATTTCCGGAAAATTTTGCCCTTCTTTCTGGAAAATCTTCGATGGAGGTTTTTTTCGAGATCTTCTATTTTCATTGGTATTGATCCAATTGTTAATGGGTTGGATTTGCTGCTCCCCCGTTGTCTTATATCTTTTTTCCAATCAAAAGGGATCTTCACATGGGACAGGCTGATTAAATCATGGGCATCTTCATCTCCTGTCTGGATGGATGAGGAGGATTTATCTCTGCCTCCTTCCATGAGACCTGTATGGTCATCAGTGATTCAGATCTTTTCTAGCAAAGGAGTCCATCGTTTTGGTATCAAGGACGAGTTGGTATGGTCCCTTTCGAAGTCATCTCAGCCTATTCGGGTCAAGGATATTTACAATGCTATGACAAAATGCATCCCAGCTGGCGCTGATCCAATCTTTCCTCTTTCTCTATGGAAGGTGACATGCCCTCTCAAAATGGTATTATTTTCCTGGCTGGTCTTCTCCAATAGGAACCTCTCTTGGGAGGTTCTTCAAAAGAAGGGGTGGAATGGACAGAGCAGATGCTCTATGTGCTCCTCCGATCTCGAGTCCAATGTCCACATGTTTTTCCAGTGCACCTCAACTCTTCAAATCTGGTATGCTTTATCATTATCTTTTTGTTTCCCTCACCAAATTTTTGCTTCTGTACAGGAAGGTTACAAATGGTGGAGTGATCAATGTCCATCTTTGCGCTCCCTGTTTGTAATGGTTGTTTGGCTTTTATGGAAATGGAGGAACGACCGGATTTTCCAAGACTCCAGGTCTCCCTTGGAATCTATTCTGCTGAGGGTTTCGGAACTATCAAATTGTCCTGATGTGTAGGGCTGATGATCATCCATGCATAGGCAAGTTCTGTCAATGGTTTTATTTCAAAGATCTGACTGAATCTACATACTGTCTTTTATCTGGCTTAGGAATCTTTTTTACAGAGAGATGGCTTGGATCATTTTATCTGTACAGAACAATTAGAACTGTATCTCCTGGACAGCCGCTTCTTTTATACGGCAATTTGTATTTTGTATGCAACTGTTTTATTATATTTTCTTAATATAATCTATCTGGTTTTTTCTTCTGAAAAAAAAAAAATCTTTCTCGCACCACATTTTTTCTTTGAACTTAGAATTAACAAATATTTTTAATGTTATTAATGTTTTGCAATACACCATTCTAGTCAATCTCCAATAATTTAACCAAACCTTAGTGTTTTTATACCAATCTTAATAATTTATAGTGAAAAAATATTGATAATTTAAAATTTTCAATAAATTTATAAAATTTAAAAATAAATAAATATTAAATTAATTTTTTAAAATTAAAAATTAATTTTGATATTTAAATTTCTATTTAATAATTAGCTAATATATATAAAATGACTAATTTTATGAAATTTTCAAAACAATTATTAGAAATAAAATTATAAAAAAAAAAAAAATTATTCTCTAATTTATTTACTAATACATCAAAAATACTTCTCTTTAATGCTACCTCCCCAAAGTGAAAGACCAGAGTATGGTATTCTGGCAAAGTTCTCGGCCCCTCTGGGTTGTTGTGCAGAAATCGTAACGGTAAACCACTCCCTACCAACACTCATTAAATACACAGCTCAACAACAAGTTGTCTTAAGCCGTAAATTTAATAACGATGTGTTCATATAAATAGGCACTTTTAATTTAAAATTTTTATATGTACTTGTGGATAATTTAAAAAGTTTATATATTTAAGGTTGATTGCTTACAATTTTTATTTTCGTAATTAGTTGTTTTAAGTTGGTATTACCTTTTCCATATTTGTATTTATTTCATTTATTTTTATTTATTAATATATTGCTAGAAATATGAATTTGGGAATTCCAAATTAAAACTTTTAGAATTAAAGATTAATAGGTGAATAACCAGATTAAAAATCGATTGAATATTTTACCTTCTCTGGATTAGAAGGTTGAAACTAATAATAAACAATTTTATTATTCAGTTTACGCTTCTTCATTAAAAAATGATATTTTTATGGGAAGTGTTCGAACACTCCATTCTCAATGACGTGTTGGGATTATTGGGTATGTGATCATTATACATTTTTAAGATATTTATGTCTTTTTTCTTCTAAACAATGGGAGATTTTAAAATATTTAGGGTTATATATATAAGTTGTATAAATATATGTAGCGGTAAATTAAACAAGTATTTTTGTCAATTTTTAAGTTATATGAGTATATATTTGTGGTGAATTTTTTGAGTGTTATGTTTGAATTTAGTTTTTTTAATTTCTTTTATCTTTTCCTTGGAGTCTCTCTTTGCTAATGTGAAGTCAAACTTCATCACCGACTTGGAACTTGTGATCTACTTGATGCTTGTCGTTCCTTGACTTGTACTTTCCTTGGCTCTTTTCCAATTGTTCTTGAACTCTTTGGTGTATCAGTTGGATTTGTTCAATGAACCTTCTTGCCTTGTCTATGTCACTATGACCATCAATAGCAACATCCTTTCCAAAAATGAAATCCAAAGGAGACTTAGGCAAGTATCCCAAACATGCTTCAAATGGCGATGTTTGAGTTGAAGAGTGCTTGGCCCGATTGTAAGCATGTTGAATGTAGTGAAAATGTTCATCCCACGACATAGGATGCTTGTTGCAATACCCACAAAGAATATGTATCACGGTCCTATTCACCACATTTGTTTGACCATATATTTGTGGATGAAATGTTGTACTCTTTTTCAATTTGGTGTCCATGAATCCACACAAGCTTGACCAAAAGTTCCCAACGAAGCGAGAATCTCAATCACTAACAATGGATGTGGGAAATCCAAAATGCACCCATACATTCTGAAAGAATAATTGCGCAGTTTATTCAGTTGTAATTTTCTTTTTTACATGACATCAAAATACACATTTTTCTTAACCTATCCACAACTACTTACAAATAATCATGACCTCTTTTTGAAAATGGAATACCTCCTACAAAATCGGTAGGAACACTCTCTAATGGTCGTGAAGGTACCGGAAGTGGTGTGTACAGTCCTAACTTCCTATTTCTAGGCTTACTGACTACACACAATGAAAATCCTTTAATAAAATGTGACACACTTTCAAGCATACGAGGCTAATAACAATAACTCTATAAATGTGCCACCGTCTTACTTACACTGAAATGACCAACAATAAGAGAAGTATGTGCCTCTCTAATGATGTTGACTCTTTCTCCCAGTGGAATCCAAATCTTAGATGGTACAACAAGTTATCATGCATGTGATAATCTAATTCCTCTACTTAGTTACCTTGACTCAAGTTTGCATAAACATTGTGAAAGTCATTGTCTAATGCATACTGCTCAATATAACTTTCATGCAAAATAGGATTATGCTTGAGTAAAGTAGATGCACTAATAATAGGCCTAGAAATCAAATCAGCAACCTTGTTATAGATACCTTTCTTATACCTTATTACCAAATGGAATTGCTGAGGAAAACCCATCCATCGGAAGTGCCTTGATTGTTGTGACTTAGATTGAGATTGCAAGTATTGCAATGGCTGATGATCAGTGTGAATAATTGTTTCCTTACCCATCAAGTAGTGTTTCCACTTTTTCACACTTTGCACCAATGCATACAATTCATTGTCATATATAGGATAATAAATCATTGCACCATTGAAATTTTCCGAATGAAAACAGATAGGCTTACCATGTTGCATGAGGACTGCACCCATGCCGTAGTCACTAAAATCAGTTTGGATCTTAAATGATTGTCTCAATTCTAGAAGTACAATTACTAGGGTTGAAATCATCTTTTCCTTCAATGCATCAAATGCCTTTTACTGTTTGCCTCCCCACTGAAAAACCTTTTTCACACCTGTCAATGCATGCAAAGGAGCTGCTATAGAAGAAAAGTTAGCAATGAATTTCCTCCAATATTGGGTTGCTCCCAAAAAACTTCTTATCTTAGTAACTGTCTTGGGCCTTGGCCAATTCAAAATGACATCAACCTTGGAGGGATCTATTTCAACTCACCTCCTCCAACAATATGACCCAAGTAAACTAAAGAATTTTTTCCAAACTCACTCTTTGACATCTTTAAATACAATCATTCTTTATTTATGACATCAAGTACTTTTGTCACATGCATGACATGTTCATCATGAGATTTACTTAAAATTAAGATGTCATCTAAGTATACTATAAGCAACTCATCAAGAAATGGCCTCAACACATCATTCACCACACGCATGAAGGTAGTGGGAGAATTACATAAACCAAAAGGCATAACTAGCCATTCAAACAAACCTTGTTTTGTGTTAAATGTTGTCTTCCAAATGTATCTTTTAGCCATTCTAATTTTATGGTAGCCACTCCTTAAGTCCAACTTAGTAAAATACTTTGCATCTTTCAACTGATCAAGTAAATCATCTATTCTAGGCAATGGGTAATGGTTCTTTACCGTAATCTTTTTCCATGCACGGAAGTCCACAGACATGCGCCATGTTCCATCCTTCTTTGGCACAAAAACAATAGGTGACACACATGGCGAAGAACTTGGCCTGATGATCCCTTTTTCCAACAACTCTTGAATTTTCTTTTTAGTTTCTGCACTTTCCATCATTAACATCCTATACATGCCAATGTTAGGAAGAGGAAAATCTTGCTGCAACTATATTTCATGTTGGATTCCTCTCTTGGGAGGAAATCCTTTCGGTTCCTGAAACATCTCAGCATATCGGTTAACATTATCAACCAATTCAGATTTCAATCTTGAGTCATAACCTTGAAAAGCTTCATTATCAACACCATTCTTTGGTTTGATCATAAGAAGCACAAAATTGTTGCTTGAATTCACTATTCTTTTCATTTGTCCTACATTAACTAATGAAAGATTTAGTTTCTTGTGATGAGCTCTCACAATATACTCCACACCATCCTTGAACAAGTGGTACTTGTTTTCATGGCAATAGAATATAGCTTTCCTATCATATAGGTAAGGACTACTCAAAACAATTCCTGAAATATCAAGTGGTACAACATCTAATTCAACTTCGTCAATGAAGTTTGTTGTGATTGCAAACCGAAGAATAGATTTTCTTGTAACCTGTAAGTTTGTGTTCTTGCATATCCAACCCAATGGATATGGCTTGGGATGAGGAATGGTTTCAAGATTAAGTTTCTTGACTAAGTCTTCAGATATCAAGTTTTCTTGAGACGCACTATCAAATAGTGTGTCGATTTTTGTATATTTTGCAATAACGCTTACATGAAATAATTCAATCCTTGTTTCTTCATTTGGAGTGCTAGCGTGGAAATTTAAATCACTAGTGCTAGCAATGTATTATTTTCCTTTCATACACATGGCTGTAATTTTAGTTTCATCACCCAAATCGGATCCCAAATTCTGTTGAGTGGTTGTAGTTGTCTTTTGTTTTCCTTTGTTGTTGAGTTTCTTAGGCCTCATCTCTGGATGAAGCTTCAAAAAATGGTCTTCATCATGACCCTCTTTGTAACAATGTTTGCATGTTATTTTCTCTCCTTCTTTCTTAATGCTTGCATTTTTATTTCCCTTCCCTTTTAAACCCTTTCCTTTCTCTCCACCTTTAATTGGCTTCTTTTTACCCTCTTATGGAATATTTTTCCCTCTTTCCTCAAGATGAGTGGCTTGCACACAAACCCCATCTAGACTATTGGGATTAAACATAAGGATCATATGCCTAAGGTAACTATGTAAGCCCCCTATATACTTCAAAAACATGTCTTGTGATTGCAAATCTACACCTAAAATTAGAGACCTTTTTCTAAATTTTTGGGTGTAATCTTGCACATTTTGACCTTAAAGTTGACTAAAGTTCTACCAATTCATGATGGCTTTCTGCATATATGCTAGAGGGTAAAACTGTCTTTTAATTGCATCAATGAATTCAAACCAAAAAGTTGAGATCTTGCCATGTGTTTTTATCTCTTCTTGTGTCTTGGCTTCCCACCATATTAGTGTTGCACCCTCTAGTCTCAAAGAAGCTAGTTGTATCTTTGTGTCATCATCTTGGAATTTTTGAATCCTGCAGTAGACCTCAAATGACGGACCCAATCGTCAAGCTTCTCTGCATTCACTTCACCATTATACATGGGTAGTTCAATTTTAATATCAAGTTTTAACAAGGGTGTTTTACTAATTCCTTTTGGGGTGTGTGTAGGTGTATGAGTAAGGGTTGTAGTAGTGGAAGAGGATGAAGAGACCTGTGAAGAAGAAGATGAATATGATGGTGGAGATGGTGGAGGTTTAACTCCATTTCCATTACCTCCTCCTCCTAAACAACCTTCTCCTTTTGGAGGCTTGGAGCTTTCACCCTACAGTTTTGTATTCCTCTCTTCATAGAGGACTTTCACCATCTTTTAAATGCCAAAGAAAGCCTTCCTAAAGGCCTTTTCATCCTCTGACATATTTATAGGCTCTCCTTCATGTGACATGCTTGTTGAAGCTTCAACTCCAATTTGAGTTAGAACTGGTGGTGGATATTGTGGCAATCTTTCTCTACTTATATTTGTCCCAACATTAGGATCTTCAACCAGCTTTCATTCTCCTCTCTTGAGCTTAAACCTTGTACGCGTCGCATTAACTTGCAAATAGTTAAATCCTCTTTGCACAAAGAAAACCAAGGCCTCTGATACCAAACTTGATCTGAATGGGAAAGTTAGTGTTTGTTGTGCTAAATTCCAATTTAAAATTGTAAACAAGTGCTTGAGGATTTATGAGTTAAATTGCAAGTTAACCATGAGTTTTTATGTAAATTTCATGAGAAAATTAACATAAGTAAAACACTAAACAACAACATATATCAGACATAAACATCACCATAAACAGTATCACAACAACACATGATGGAGGAGTTCACCCCTCCTGGGCTATGTCTCCTTGGTCCAACTTCCAATGGCTTGGCCCTCTTCAATTATGCTCAAAGTATGAATACATACATCTATAGTGCTTGAATAGCTCTGAAACATGTTCCAATGGCATCAAAAGACCCAAAAATGCCTGTCTAGCCTCTTCCTTCTCCCAAATTGGACAAAAACTAAGAAAGTTATGAGATTTTCTCTCTTTTACCCAATTCTACAGTTAACCTCCTTACAATTCAGCCCAAACCCAACATGGGCACCCTGAATGCGGAACTGCTCCTCCAAACCTGGCTCAATTCTCACTTGGCAGGAAAAATTGTAGGACCATTATTTTGGCCAATAAGCCCTCGATATGCATGCCCTTGGTCACATCGGCCTCCATACGGCCTAGGGCTAGCCCCTAGTGTTGGTGGTCAACTCCTTGTAGTTTAGGCTAACCGCAAACCCAGGTCACATGACGGTGGTTAATCTTGGTGGTTTAGGAAGGCGATCAAGGTGGATGGTTGGCGGACGGTTTGGTAACCGCATGGTGGAGCATTCAAATGTTAACAGACATGATGGAGGGTTAAGGTTAAGTGCCCGCAGCGGTTTCGGTATTGTTGTTACATGCGGCATTTCAAATGGTTATGGTAACCACTTATGGGGGCAGACTAGGGCCTAATCCCCAGCCCCTCTGCCCGCAGTCCCGTGGAACGGGGGTGGCCACAGGCTAGGCCTTAGCCAGCCCCCCCCCCCCCCCCCCCCCCCCCCTCAACACAAATGTGCCATATTGATACCCTTTAAATACGATATCATTTTCCTACTTATCAAGCGACATGGTATGGTGTAATGGTAACAATTGTGGTTTGTATGGTGGAGGTTCAGTGGTCGACTCCTATGGACTCTTAACAAATTTTTGGTGGCCCCTTGCTATCACATGGCGGCCTGTGGTTGGCCACCAACCAACCAACCAAATCAAGCCACTTCAGCTCTATACCCTATGACACGAGGCGAACCCCAATTGGATGTAGAAAAACACAATCAGTTGCCACATCAGCCTGCCATGTGAGCTTGCCATGCCAACGGTACGAACTCCTGACTAGGTTGTCACAATTTTCCCACTTTGTATGTTTTGGGAAATGAACAAAACATGTTTCTGGGATCATACGGAGTATGTTTTGCTCGAAATGAGTTATGTCGAATTCAGAATTACGAGCACTACGCAGTCATTTAGATTCCACATCAATCCAACAATTTTGAATTTTGAGCACCTGATCATTGACAGAATGTCAGACCTGGTTAGGGATGCTCAAGCCTAGTCTCGAGATTGATTTTTGATTTATTAGTCTTTTCATCATGTCTTTGATGGATTCTATAAGTTGTAAAAAACTTTGGGTTGTGGTCAGAATTCTGGACTAAAAAAGTGCCTTGAATTCCATGAATGCTGGCATAGATCTATTGGGAAAAGTCCCTAGATGCTAGCACACAGGCCAGTAAGAGAGACTAGAGGTCTCTAGCGTTGGAATTCCTATAGCATGAGAGTGACCAGAGGTTAAGAGGCATAAAACATTAGTGGCGCCCACGGACAAGATGTTTAAGTGGCTGACATGTTTCCTAAGGGCGTTGTTACTGATGTGGGAGGTTTGGTTGATGTGTTTCATCAATTCCATTTCCTTAAGCTCACCAAGGAGGTTGAATCCCTTATAGTGGTCTCTCTCATCACATGTATTACTCCAATTGGCTAGTTACTTGGGTAGATGTGGGAGGAGCGGGTGTTACAAAATGGTATTAGAGCATGGTTGCGCTCTCCTTGGGTTGTGTGGTCATCATGCATTCATGTTGGGTGCATATGTGTTCCTTATGCATGTATTCCATGTGCTTGTTGCATTTGCATGGTGTTGATCATGGTTGTAGTGATGTCGCCATGTGAAGGTTGATGGTGTTGTAATGGAGTATGTCGTCATGTGTGTATGATTGATTATGCATTGTTTATGCACGTAAGTGTTCACATGTTATCAAGTGCACATGACATGGTTGTTGTTGTCATGCATGAGGTCATGGTTTGTGTAGTTTATATGGTCATGTAATGATGACTGAACCTTAGCTAGAATGATGTGTATATGGTTTCGTACTCATTTGTTATATGTCTATATGTAGTTGTTATGCATGTATGGTCTTGGTTATAGTTATGCATGAATAGTATGTCAAACATGCCTTGTGAATTCATTGTATGCAATTAGGTCATCATGATGATATTGGTATGTTATGATGCTAATGTTTTTGTTGAGATAGAGAAAGAGATGCAGATCATCAAAGTGAAGTTGCAACATTAGACCTCGAGGCAAGAGCATGTTGTCATATGGGTTTGTATGTTGGGCATGCAGGTATGTAAACGATTGTTATATGCATTAGGTTTATGTACTTGTCTTTTGATGTTATGGTTACATACATGATAGATGATAGTTGATTAGCATAGTCATATGCACATGTGTCGGATAGTTAAGAATGATGGTAACATGTGGTTGTATGCATTGCTATTGTTGTTTTTTGTTAGATAACTTGATGATTAGGTTATATGTTGTTGATGAGCATGATATATATCTTATTTTTGTTATATTCTAGTAACTTGATGATTAGGTTTATTATATTAAGATCTTGATGTTATATGTATCACACTAAGTTGGATTGGACTATGCAAATGGTTATGGTTACGATATTCAGGTATGAGCCAACATATTTGTGATATTGTGTTGTACTAATCTAGATTGACTTGGCATATGTGTGAATGATAATTGTGTATGAGTTATGATGTAAACATGTTAGCTAGTGACTATTTTGGATATCATTATTTTATTTATGTTTGAGTTGACATGTTTTGAAGTTATATCATGCTAACTAGATTGATTGTGCAGACAAGATAGCCTCCCCTGAGATACACTAAGGTATGAGTTTCCTTATGTAGTATACTTGGTGCTTCATTATAGATTATGTCGTCTATTTGGTGTTTGATTATTTTGTGCCTATTGTGTCATTTATTTGATTTATTTGACATGGTACATTTGTAGTTTGTTGAATGTTTGATTTATTGCATGATATGAGTATGTGTTTGTAATGCTGCATGAAGAAACGATCTTGTTTTAAGATGATTGTACTAACACGTATGTGTTGAGACAATTGATATGTACTTGAGTGTAGTAGATGATAGTTGTAGCATTATGTCTAATGACTATGAGTTGACTATGGACTATTGCATGGTTGTTAGGCTTGGTAAAGATTGATTTCAAATTAATATACATGATTGTCTTGATATTTGGAACATGTGGTTGACATGTGTGAACAGTTGTAGGAAACACACTAGGTATTAGTTTGAAAAGTAATAGTTGATGTGTTATATAATTAACCATTGGGTGATGTGACAGTGCATAGTAAGACTCTATTGCAACAAAGTAAACAGGTAAAAGAAGGGAATTGGGAAATAATTCGTTTGGATGTGTTTGGAAACCCTAATTCCAAATGAATGAGTGCTTTGCATACAGTGAGTATTCTTAACCTTGATTTCGTCTCACATTATGTGGGTATGTGCTATATTCATGGACATGTATTTGACAGGTATATTAGCTAGTCTCTAGTTACAGGTGGATCTGTTAAGGGAATTGGAGTCCCTTGAGAGATGGTGTGGATGTGTTCAGTTGCAAGCAACATGATTAGCATGGAAAGGTAAGGCAATCGGTGTATTGTTATGTTTATTTATGCACTGACAATTATGTGTTTATGGCAGTATGATGTAGGGGATTGCATGGGAAACGAAACTGCCATGAAATCTTGAAGAAGGCTTGGGTTGACCTTTCCTTGGGAACTATGGAGATGGGGTCATAGTGTCTGTTGTTATTCTTGTTCTTTTGGTCTTTTGCGATTTTGGTGCTTGATCTGCAATTTTGATTGTGCCTAGTGCATAGCTATGCCACTTTGTTTATGGTGCCATATTGTTATTGGATTTCATGGTTTTCTTCTTGGTTGTTTCTTGTCATTCCTTTTATGTTTTGAGTCTTGGGAATTGTTTGGGAAAGAGGAGATTTAATGGAGCTCAAGGAGAGTTTTGTGGGACTCGATAGGTGATGTAAGGCTTGGACGAAGCTCAGTGTATGAGTAAGCACAACGGAAGTTAAGACTATGACAGTCGGTTGGACTGGTTGGGTTCATTGGTGTAAATGGGTGATGGCATTACAAGCATGAGAAAGGTAACCAGAAAAGGTAAAGTAAATCGGTTTGAGGTGTCGGATTCCTTGGCTATGTTGGGAATGATTGTTCTCAATGTTGTGCATGTTAAGCACAAACACGGAAGTTCTCTTAACTAGACCTTATGTTATCTAGTAATTATGTTGTGATCATGACTATGTTGATGTTTATATATGTATACATTTATGTATGTATGTATGTCGTTGTGTGACAGGATGATGACTGTTTTATGATAATGACTATATATGTATGCATGTATGTATCTATGTTGTTATCTGACAGGGTCGTCAGGGATCGTTCTTGTGGAGGAATGATTTCTTATGTAGGCGAATGCCATGAAGAGGTTCCTGACTATGAGGAATCAAGTGGGAAGAGTAGTCATGACAAATATACGAGGTCAGTATCATGTGGATATGAATTGATAGTATGCTTGTATTGTGCCTATGTTTATGTTATGACAGGCTATGTTGAGGGATAGATCAGCGAAATGAAAACAATGTGGTCTACGACATGCTGAGACAAGCATGGGTAAGACACTAGGAGCAAGGTTGCTTAGTAGAGACAATGTGGTTATGGATGTGTGGTACTATTATTGTGCATATGTTGTATATGTTGTATATGTTGCATACATGATGTTGTGCGCATTTAGTATTGTGCGCATATAGTGTGTGTACATATTGTTTATGCAAAGCTATGTACAGGGTTTTAGTACATATAGTGTTGTATGAATGTTGCATATTCAGTGTTCGGTATAGACGGTGTTATGTACATGTTGTATATACGGTGATGTGTACATATTGTACTGTGTGCATGATGGATGTGTGGTGTTGTGAGCATATGGTGTTGTGCGCATGTTGGATATGCAGTGTTGTGTACAGATGATGCTATGTACATTTTGGATATGCAGTGTTATGTACAACTAGTGTTGTGTGCATGTTGTACATTGGTACTATGTACATATGGTGTGGTTTGAATTATTGTAAAAGTGGTGTTGTGTACATGTTGTGCATGTGGCACTGTGTACATGTGGTGTCGCGTACATGTCGTGCATGTGGTATTATGTACAAGTTGTATAAATGGTGTAGTGTAGATGTGGCATTGTGTACACATTGTGCAAGTGGCGTAGTGTACATGTGATGTTGTGCACATGTTGTATAGGTGGTGCGATGTACATGTGGTATTGTGTACATGTTGTACATATGGTATTGATGCATGTGTGGTATTGTGTTCATGCCATACATGTTGTGTTGAGGGCATGTGGTACTATGTATGTGCATTGTGTAGTTGTGGTATCATGGCATGTGTACTTGTTGTGTTGTACCATATGTAGTATACATATTGTATTGTGTTGTACGCCGAGTGTAGGCCTCGTTGATAAAAAGGATTCTGAGGATCAGTTGGTTAGCTCTTGGTCAGTGTAAGCTCTTAGCTCAAGTTTTTCTCAGGTTTTGGAGCAACAAAGGAAAAGCAGGATCAAGCGGCTTCAGCAGGAATACTTGCAAGTAACATATTGAATGTGTAATTTCCTAGCTGGTTTTGACATGCATGGCTTTCCATGTTGGTGTATGGTTCTGTTGTTGTTGGTGGCATGGTTTTTCCTGGTTATGACAGTGGTTTTCAACCTAGCCTTGCCTTTTTTCTGGATGCCATGGTGTTGGGATGTTTATTTCAATTTTGAGATTTGGTTCGCCGATGGATTTTAGAATCTGGGGCAGATGTGGTCTCAAGTTTCATTCCCAAAGGCCTAGGAATCCCTTGACCAATTTTGGTAGGACACACGGTAAATCCTGAGGGAGGAGTCTCAGTTTAGGGCCTAGTGATCTGGGTTTGGATTTTGGTAAAGCCTCAGAGACTAGTCTCAGTTTAGGGCCTAGTGATCCGAGATTAGATTATGGTAAAACCTGAGAGACAAGGAGATGGAAAATTCCTCAAGGATAGTGATGTATTCTGGATGGCATTCCAAGTTCAGTTCAGTTGTGATCAGAGCACGGGTTTTTGTGTGATCATGGTTTGATGAGGGTGGAGGTGGTTTAACCTTTGGATTCCCTTGGTTGTTCTTGGCTTGGTTTTCCTATGAGATCCCACATTCTTGCTTGGAATATGGCACATGGGTGACTGGCTGAAAGAAATATTTGGTTAAGCCATGTCTATGATCGATTGGTACGTGGAAGTCCTACACCTGGTCGAATTCGCCTATGATTAATGAAAGCTAAGTTCTCTTACTTTTGCACTTGTTTAAATGTGGATTTAATGGTTGTTATATCTCTAATATTTACATTGTTTTATGTTGGTTATAAGCATGGTTAATTGATTGGTTCATGTCATGGTTATTTTATGTATTCACTTGTGAATGTTAAGATCATGGATCCTTCTTGTTATGTTTCATAAGTGCTTTCAGTCATTCACACTTTGTCTTATATCCTAGACCTGTAGGTTGCATTAATGCTAAGTGTTTGACATAATGTCAGTCCTGGTTGGGAATACTCAAGCCTAGTCCCGAGGTTGATTTTTGATTTGTTAGTCTTGTCATCATGTCTTTGCTAGATTCTAGAAGTTGTAACAAGTTCTGGGCAATGGCCAGAATTCTGGACTAAAAAAGTTCTTTGTATCCCGTGGATGTTGGCATAGGCATGCTAAGAAAAGTCCTTGGACGCTGGCACATAGACCTCTGAGAGTGAATGGAGGTCTCTGGATGCTGGCATGCATATAGAATGGAGCGGCCAGAGGCTAAGAGGCATAAAACATCAGTGGGACCCAAGGATAGGATATCTGATTGGCTGAGATGTCTCCTGAGGGTGTTGTTGCTGATGTGGGAGGTTTGGTTTATGTGTTTCGTCGATTCCATTTCCTTAAGGTCACCAATGAGGTTGAGTCCCTTATAGTGGCCTCTCTTGTCGCATGTTTACCCCGGTTGAATGATTACTTGGGTAGATGTGGGAGGAGGGGGTGTTACATCCAAACGTACTCATACTGGTTGGCACTGTATTGGACTTACTTATACCTGAGTTACATTGTTACACGTAGGTTCTTATCGTTATCTTATCGGTACAACATTGAGTGCTAATGTCTATCATATCACTTGTTAGTGCTTAATCCAAGTAAGGATTCCAACCATACTTGCACATCACCTAAGTTAACCCAGATTGACCCATATATTTTTTGTAATCATGAGGGTTCTATGTTTTTATTCAAATCTTGACAAAAGTTTTTGTTAAATATGCCCAGACAACCTCCTTGATTCTATCAATACACCATATGTTTTTTTTTTTTTTTTTTTTTTGTATTACATGGCTCTTGATCTCTTTTACTCCCTTCTTATTTTTTCTATTTACACTTTATTCTATGTATGTTATATATTGTTTTAACAAAACATACAATGCACTTACTATTTTGAGTTTTTTCCACAATATTGTTTTAACGTGCGTCTCTTTTTGGCTTACTTCCCATATGGATAAGATTACTTACCTGCTATTTTTTTATTTTTTGTTACCATCAATCATTTTCTTCATTCTTCCCTCAAAAAGGTTCTTGATCAACATTCAATATGTAGGTAAGGAGGTGTTTTACACCAATCAAGAAATTACTTTCCAAATGTATCTATTGTACAACTACATATTAATTACATTGGCACTCTTAATACCCTTTTTATACCTCTCCGATATTTCATAGTTGTTTAACAGTAAATGTTACTTTACTTTGTTTACACATGTTTATGTCTCTTGAATTTTTTTTCCAAGCATATCCTTCCTTCTCTCTGGACCTACTATCCAATAGTGGTAGAATATGATTTACTAATCAACTTGTGTTATTACTTAAATAAATTGTTATTTTCTCTTCTAAGCACCCATCATACCAGTTCTTGTAAGGGTATCCCAAAAATAATCCAATTTTTATTTACGCAACAAAATTATCTTCAATGTACCCATGACATCATTCTTCATTGCCTAGTTGTGTATCACAAAAAAAAATGTTGGATTTTCTTTTCATTATGGTTCATTGCCAAAAAGTAATATCTCATTGCAGTTCTTTCATTGGTAATTTATTTTTAGCTGTGGGCCATAGGCCACAATATTCTAACATGTGACTTTGATACCACTTGTAACATCCATGACTTAAATTTTTTTTAATTACTTACAGTAATTTCCTCAAAGCATAATATGACATGATGAAAACTATTTATTAATTTATGTAATTGCCCATAATAGTATTTTTTAACTTCCATTTCTAATGGGTTTCCAGTACAACCAACGTTTTCCCTTTACTCAATGCAATGTTATTAGTTCTTACTATTTCGTATGTAATAGTATGACTAGGTGGACATGGTAACAACATGCCAAATATTAGATTACAAGGACTCATTGATTTCTTACTATTTCGTATGTAATAGTATGACTAGGTGGACATGGTAACAACATGCCAAATATTAGATTACAAGGACTCTGTAGAAATCAATGGTACACAAAAAAAAATTAACCCCTTAAGGTGCCATACGATGGTCGTAAAGAATTATATATATTTTTAATTATTTTGGGGTGTGATTTCCTCCTTCTTGACATGTAATTTTAATCTTGGGATTGCATATTATCCATATAATATGTAAAAATCTAAGCATTTCTCCAAATAATTTCCAAGAGGAGGAGGAGCTGGTGAATATTGGTAGAACTATCTTGTATTTGTGTCGAAAGATCCAAGCTCTATAATTTTGGGTTTGAAATCTATGGTTAGGAGTTAACGAGGTTAGTTATGGGGTAACTATCTTCTCCCCCCAACCCACTCACCACTGTAGATTTCTCAGTCGCACTTTGGCCCATCTGTGGTGAGCTCTGCAAGAATTCTTTCTATGGAAACTAGTTCGTATGTGATTCCCTGGTATGGTTTTGTCCTTGTAGTCGGCTCGATTCTTAATGCTAAAAGCTTGCTTGTATAAAGGTGAGGGTTTGAAATAAATTCATATTCTTTATCGTATGATGTTACTCATACATCTCTTAATTTGTTGGGAAACTAATTCCCTTCTATTTCTTTTAGATGTTATATCCCTAATGCTTGTTTTTAGCCCCAACGATTACTCTGCTTATGATGCATCAACCCTTTTTTAGCCCCCAACGATTACTCAGCTTATGATGCATCAACCCTTGGTGGAAGGCTAGGGTTACCAGATGTCGTCTTCTAACAAATTCCACCAACTTTATTAGTGTTACCGGGGCAGGACAAGTAAACCCATCACCTTGTTACACATATAACTTAAGAGCTAGAAGATTTCATACTAAGAGGCTTGGTTTGTTTTAATATTGTTCCTTATTCTTACTTGTTTTGTTGTATAGGGAAATGAAATCTTTCCTTGTCATGTGTTCCATTTGAGGAGTTTAATGCAACATTTTCTACAATGACTTCTGGATTTCTTTTTGTGAAATAGGTCACTGGTACAACTGCTTATTTTGTATTTATAAGGTAGAAACCCTATCTCTCCTCTACTCATACCAAGTTTTGGGTTTCCTTACGGGTGAGATAATCGTATGGCTTCAGAAAGAGCATTTTTGACACGACTAAACAAACTTCTAGGTTTAATGCTCTCCTATCTCGTTCCAGTAAGTTGCGAGCTTTAGTCCACCCTCTATTCTAGAGTTTTTCATTGGAATAAAAGCTACAGTTCTTTCGTTGAGCATGGCTGAATTTATCTTTTGTAAACAAATTCTGGTTACTCAGTCGTCAATTATTTGTTACACTGATATGGCCTTCGGTTGCGAGCGATTTCTCTTGTAAACTGCTCTGGTTAAATTTTAAGGGTTCTTTATCATTTATTTTGCATGCCCAATTTTATTATTTCCTTTTTGGCCTTAAATAAAGATATAGAGTATTATTTGATTGTAGTAAATTATGTCCTATTCCATGCATTATCAATGATCATTCTTTGTGTTTACAGTTAAGGACGTCACCGTCTCTCATGGCCTCGTATAGAAAAACTTTATGTATTTGTAAGACGAAAGGATACTAGGATTTTAAGGCCCTTTCCAGTTTCTTTATTGTAATTTTTGAAGCATAAATAATTCCTTAATATTATTATGGTGCTATATTAATCTTACAGCCTAAAGCCCAACTCAAGGTTGTATACTTCCATGAAAGTTGATCCTTGTATGAGTATGTTTGTCTTCAAGTATATATTGGTTATATGTTTTATAGAAATTTGAATTTGGATTTTCGGGGCCTAACCCTAGGAACCTACACCATTATTTCTAGTATCCTTATCTCGAACTTAGGATTGCTTCTAGGTTGTTGCTTAGCCAGCTTGACCCATGACTAACCTGGTTCACTAAATTTAAATTCAAATTTACTAAATAGAATTTCTGATTGATAGTCATTTGACAAAGCTCATTTTACTCAAGAATCATGTATCAAAATCCAACAAACATTTACAAAAACTATAAGAAAGAATTTCCTTACAAATAACATATCAATCTTATCATTTCTTTAAATTTTTGAACTAGCCACAAAATCACCAGGAAAGAGAGTGCTCCACCCAACCGATGAGTATTGTTTCTTCACAACAAGACCCCCGCCCCAAGCCAGTTTCTTCCCATAACAGTTACTTGACAGTGACAGTCAGGCATATCCAGAGGCATCAAGGCCTTTTTGGTCCAACCCAGGAACTCAGGCTCACAAGGCTATCTCTAAGATCCCACTAGCTACCCACCATCTCAAGGATACGACAACTGGCAGTTTCTTCCAACCTTCAACGTCTTGTTTCACGTTCCAAAGATTGAAGATCCACTTCTCTCTTGGACCTTATTCCACTAGGTACCAAGTCTCCATGGTTGTCTTAGGTTTTCTCGCCTCTCACCCTCTTGCCTCCCTTCTCCCAACTAAGATTATTTATCTCGAGGGAGTGGATTAATTGTCTTACCTGTCTCGTAAAAGGAACTCTCTTTAGCACTTTTCCCTGTAATTTTATGGTTGTCCATTTTTGTATATTTATAAATAAATACAGTTACATAAAATAACATTTATGTTTTTACCATCCACTTAGGCCTTTACCTGGATCTTAGTTTCACCAAGTTATTTGCGGTAAAACAAACGCTTACAACTCTTACTAGGGGTGTTAGACCATAATTATAAATGATACATATACATAACACGACATAATAACATGCAATAAAAACCATAAAATATAAAATCAACAAACTGGTAATGTAGAAGATCAACAAACTGGTAAAGTAAACCATGGGCATGAATAAAATAGGTTTTATACATGTATCTGTTAAAATATGCTGATTGGATGCAAACCACAAATGCAGTACCCAATCATAGACAATGCTTCTCTAGCTCACTCAACAGTCAATCACCCTTGAGCTAGTGCCATGACTCTACTATGGTAACAACTAGTCAAGTGGGGTATATATCTAGTACCGAGTACAAACAAGGCCAAGGTACCAAACCCATTAGCCTCCAACCAATAGGCTCACATCCCCCATCAGCCCTAGACCCAAGTAGTGCACCCCCTTCTCTGCACTCATAATTCCTTGGGTTGTGCCACTACCTCCATGGTGTCCAACTCAAACCGTCTAAGGATGTCTCAAAGCCTTGTGGCTTCCAAGAGTTGTTGTTTCCCTCAAGGGTCTCCAGGTACCCTTCATACCCTTATACAAAAACACTTATCCCTCCCTCATCGATGTCCATTTTATCACACATGGACACTAGTCCCTTCCCAATCAATATCCAACTAAATAAGAGAACCACCCTTTTATACGCCTACTGCCCCTTATTTCATATTTTAATGATATATTATGACATTATAATATATCAAGCCACTTTTCTTGTCGTGGAGTCCAAGCCCTCCATACTCTTTTCTTCCTCCAATCTTCAGCCATGGTGATCTCAGTTTATTTACATATCATATTTTCCAAGTTCACTAGCCTTTTACCACATATGCTCTTTGGACTAACCATGGAGACACTCTCACCATAAAACTCATAAGTACTTTGGACCACTGGCCTAACCAATTTATACACATATAAGAACACATGCCTCAATAGAATCTGGCTCACTGGCGTATTTCACATGTACCAACTCACCAATCTAAGTATCATATGTACATAATCATTACAACTTGAGGATTAATCTAAGGGTATTACGTTTCCCAACAAATGTGCATTTTGTTACATGTTTAATTGACTTCGTTAGTTTCAAAACGTACCAGATTGAAATATTATGGGAAATTAAAGTGTTGATCCTTGGGAAAAATATTAGAGACACTCCACATGATTTTGTAATCTCATAATGTTTTTTTGTACTTTTAGTTAAGTTTTAAGATGCCTTAAGGAATGCATTGCACACCATATATTTGCGTAAATTTGTGGATGTATTTGGTATCTTTTGTTCATATCATAGATGATTTAAATATTGCATTAAGTTATTATTTATGTCTCATTGTATATTTAAAAAGGTCTTATTCTTTTTTGTTAAGTTTTTTTTAAACTTATTTATTTTATTAAATTTTTTTATTGTAACATATACATTTTTAGATTATAAATATTTTATTGTATGATTTTCATTTATCACATTTTTGAGAATTTAGTTTCATGCCAAAACCATTTTTCTTAGTAAAATATTTCAATCTTTGTTCAGTATTATTCTTCACCAAAAACCACATAAATAAATTCCCTTACTTATCCATACAATTCTAATAACCTGCCTTAAATATTTCAATCAATATTATTCTTTACCAAAAACCACATAAACAAATTCCCTTACTTGTCCATACAATTATAATAACCTACCTTACTTGTCCATACAATTATAATAACCTACCTTGAAAGACAATAGATAATACAAAATCTTTTACTTTTAATATTATTATTACTTTAAATTCATTTGAAAATAAAATTAAAATAATCAATTTATTTATAAGTCAACATGAATCACCATATAAACCTTTCTTAAAACCATGACTATGGTTTAGTATACAATAATAAGTTAAAAATTTGGTCACCCCATCTTATGTGGACAATCATTTACTTATTATATCATAATTCTTACACATGTTTCCCTGAATAATATTTGTTTTCTCCATTTTTGTCTAGTCTTTTCAATTATACTCGTGTTAAGTCAAATCATAACTAAGAAAATTAACACTCTCATTATCTGTATTTTTCATTTTCAATCATGACCAACTAGAAGATAAGCCCAACGAAATCTATCACTTTGTCGTATAATCGTTTTTCTTTATTTGTCTTTCAAATTTATTTTCTCTTTATCTTATTTTTCATTTTCAGTTATAATCACCTCTTTCTCAATTATAGCCCCCTAAAAGTAACGTCATTGGGTTTCTTTTCAGTTATAAAATTATAGCCTTTTCAGTAATTAAATCCACCTGTCATTTTCCTGAAAAAGTAGTGTAACTTCGAATTTATATAGTTTTTATTTTATTTATTTAGTTTTTAATCATTTTCAAAGATGTCAAATTTCCAATTTTGGATAGTGGATATTATTTTTTATTTTTATTTTTTAGTTTTAATTATAATTTTTCGTGGGATAAATTTAGAGTTACTATCTTTTTTAAGATAAACAAGATTGTATATCTCTGCCGCTTAGTTTAATTATTGAACTTTGAAATGTATGAACCAATTTTCACATTTGAACAAGGGCTACATTGTAGATATTTTTTCTTAGTTTAAATATAGTTAAATTAGAGTGAAAAATGAAACTTTCATTCAAGGTGATTGAGACGGATGTAATCATAATAATGGGCAAAGTATAAGCCTTAGTTTTAAATTTTAAATGCTTAAAATGTTGAGTTTGATTGTATTAACCTTTGATTAATAATCTTTTTAAATTTATTGTTTCATAATTAATATTTTGTTTACCAAATCATTTTACAAAATTACAAAATTTTCACAATAGAACAATCTTAAAAAGAAAAACTTCAGATATACTCGGAATCAAAATGATGGTATTGAAAGAACTAGAATTTTACCTATAGTAACTGAAGATATGAAATACTTTCATAAACAAAGCATGGAAGGTTTAGACGATTATATATATATATATATACTTACTTTCTTAAACATACTTTGCGAGCAAATATGGAGGGTTTAGACGGTGGAAACTATATATATGAAAGCCAATGGTAGTGAAATGAACCATGGACATCACCTTAAATATTCCCTGGAATACCCAACATTTATCCCGATACTTGCTGCGGACAATAATATAGATTAACTCCAGAACCTTACGTATTCCTTGGAGATGGGTGGGACAACTCACACCAAGAATTAAAATTAAACAATATTAAAAGAGTAAAATACAAGTGACGATAAAAGACGGCCCACTTATCTTAAACAATATTAAAAGAGTAAAATACAAGTGACGATAAAAGACGGCCCACTTATCTTAGATGGATAACTACCTCATATCTGTAATTTTTTTTATTTTTTATTTTTAAATTGTGTGGTTAGTCCTATGAAGAAGCTTTTTATATTAGGTTAATGTACAATTCTTTACATATATACACACTGACATTCATCACATCAATCAATATTGATCGCCATATACCAATATACACTCACGAAGAATATACCAATATACACTCACGAAGATACATATACGTTGTCGTGCAGCGTCACAATATAGAGGATCGAACGCAGGCGGGGTGCGAGTAAGGGCAGTTTGTAAAAATATATGGCCTTATGTAATTGTTAGAGTATCTAGAAATATTTACATCTAATCTAAAAATATATTTTTTTTTTAAGTTGAAGTTTTAATTTTTAATGCATTTCATGTAAAAACACCATTATTACCTATGAAATTATTAAAAAAATTAAGCCAAAGTTGAATCATAGTATTCACATTTGTATAAAATTAATTACAATTATAAATATGGAAATTTTGGTTACATTTAGAGAAAATTTCGTACCAATTTTTGTAAATCCAAGATATAGTTGTTAAACTTCAAAATTTTAGGTGTTTTAGATGTTTTTTTATAGCGCTAAATCCATTTTCACTATCAAAAATGCTATTCAAACACTGCCTCTATAATATTTTTTGAATTTGTTTTGCCCGAATTCCAGCCATTTTTAATCATCCAGACAATTCCTCTTAGAAACCTCCTAAAAAATATAAACTCACGTCCAATAAAATTCATAATAAATAAAGTAAAACAATTTTAGAAATTAACTTAAAATTATTTACTAATATTTAGTTTAGAAATACTATTTTAATTTTTAATCAACTCTGTAAGTAATACCAAGTCGCAATATCGAGTTTATCCACGGCCGTGACAGGGATAATAATAGTTCTATTGTATATATTATGGACAAAAACTTATAATAATTAACAAGGTTTAAATATATGTATAGTTTAAATGTTGACAAAGTGTATCTAAAGCATTTAGATATAGTATTATATTTATAATCTAAATTAATTATTAGAATTTAACTATAATCTTTTCAAAGATAAATTCAGATATATTGTCTTTTTTAAGATAAATAATGGTTTTATTGTATATATTATTGATCTGAATTGGATCCATAAAAGACTATCAAAGAATCATGACTGTATCAGGTCGAGATAAATCTCTAAAGAATTCATAACCGTGATAAAAAACACTCCTGAACCAGTGGTAATGGTAGTCAGCGTGGAACGACGAAGACCTCGGTCAAAGCGCGCTGACCAAGGCCCATGGAGACTGCGCAGGAGGTCAAAGTAGCCCTTGGGAGCCCCGGATCGGGAAAATGAGGTGGATTTTGATGTGCGCTTAGTGCTAATCGCGCATCACTGCGCAACCAAGGCCAAAGTGGAGGAAGCCCGAGCACTCGGACGCATGGCGAACCGGAGAACCACGGGCAGAAAAGGCAAAAAGCACTAAACAAAGAAGGCGGGACCCACACTCTAGAAACCAGCGGTATTGATCGGGGTGCCCTCAAACGGTAAACGGTTTTGGATGGGAACGAAGCGATCTCACTCAATGATCAACACGTGGCAAGCGGAGGTGAGAGAAAACCGTCGTTGATTGCGCATTATCGGTCGAGAAAGTCAACCACGTAGGACGTGCGTATGGCGTCAGATCTGGAGGCCCCAGATCGGACGGTTGAGATCGCGCCCGATGGAGGAAGCGGAATCGACGAAGGAATACGCCGCGATTTGTAAGGATTTGGAATCCATTTGACCGCCACGGTGGAGGAAAGACTTCATCCACGACGTAACTGAAGAAACAAACCGACGAAGTAGGCTGGTGTTGTTTAGAGGAGGACAAGTGGCCACTCCCTGAGCGTTCATGCTGATGCCGAACAGGGAACTCCAAGCGTAGTTGCAGAAGGTGAATCGACAGAGGCGA
Source organism: Pinus tabuliformis (assembly GCA_031772625.1). NCBI lineage: Eukaryota > Viridiplantae > Streptophyta > Pinopsida > Pinales > Pinaceae > Pinus > Pinus tabuliformis. The sequence continues at coordinate 1,056,051,770 of CM062804.1, forward strand.
AAGGGGAACCGAACGGGCATCAGTTCGAATGGCTAAAAACCATGAACAGAGACAAAATACACAAGTAAAAAAAAATCAGAGAGATGAAGAAAAAAGACAGAAATACCAGAATCTCGAGAGGAGGATGGAATACGCAGAGAAAGAAGGCAGTGAAGCAAAAGCAGAAAGAGGATGGAGAGCTGAGCTGACCAATAGCAGCATCGAGCACCAGAGAGCTTGAGAAATTCGAGCCATCCCATAGGGGATCTGTCCGGGCTGAGCACCACATCGGGCTCTTGCCACTGTAGACCAGAAGGTCACAGAGCTAGTAGGAAGAAGAGGAGAGTGTACTCCAGTGGCTTGGGGAATCCAAGAACCACCCTGCCAAAAAAACCTGCTTCAGGAGAACTCACATTGAGTCCCTGCATTGTAATTCTCTGCTTAAAGACACTATAAAACAAGGCCACCACTGAAGTTGGACCGGAGATGTAGCCCTGGAGAATCGGGTGAACTCTTTATTAAAATTGTTTGTGTCTTTGTGTTTGCTTACTGTATTTCTCTGCTGTCTTTCCATTTTATTGTTTGTGTATTGGCAATCTAATCGATCCGTTGCTTCAATAACACAGAACACACATCAGCACATGAGTCTGTAATACCTTTTGTTTAATAAATCTTTAATTGATGTCACTCAGAGGGTGAATATCAGATCAAGTGGTATCAGAGGTGCGGCTGTAAGGTTAGACAAGCTTGTGTTGGTTTAGTTGTTGAATTCTCACAAGATCAAAGCTCAAATTAGGAGAAGGAGAGTTGGTCGAAACTAATCCTAAAATTGGGAGAGTCTATCCTCGGAAGACAATGTCAGAGGAAGGTTCTATGGGGCTAGACCCTCAATTCATAGAGAGTTTCCTAGCTATAAAGTCTATGGTAGAAGAAATGTATAGGGACTTTAGAAAGCATAAGGAAGAAGATTCATCAAGTTCTAAACAAGATAAAGAAGAAGATGAGTCTCATTCCCATGACCACTCAAAAGGAAAAGGGAAAGAGGAAAGCTTTCTCACACCTCCTAATAGCCATGTGCATAATAAGAAAGCATCTTTGATTAAGCTAGATGTTAAATTTGATTTGCCTATATATGATGGAGAGCTAAATGTTGAAAAGTTGGACAATTGGATTAGACAAATTGATGTGTATTGCAGAGTGCAGAACATCAACTCAGACAAGAGTAAAATTCAGTTGGCAAGCCTATGCCTAGGAGGCACTGCCTTGGTTTGGTGGGAAGGCAGAACCCAAGCTGATATGAAGAAACATGGTAAGACCATCTCTGTCTAGAGTGAATTTGTTTACGCAATCAAAAAACAGTTCTATCCATTGGCCTACATGCAACAAGCCATGATGAGTTGGCAAACTCTTCGGCAGTTGAAAAGGCAAAGTGTGCAAGGGTATACTCAAGAGTTCAGAAAGAGAGAATTGATGTTGGGCATCACATTAGACTCACCATAGACTCTTTTGAAGTACATTGGTGGTCTACATAGCTACATGAGGCATACCATCATCATGTTTAATCCCACTGGTATAGATGAGGTATCTGTACAAGCTACTCATCTAGAAGCTAGAGGAAAGAATGGAAATGCAGAAGTTGGGAGACCATCCCAACCCACTGTAAGAAAGAGCAAGGAGAAAAGAAAGCAGAAGTGGAAAGCAAGGAAGGCTAACACTGCACACAAAGGAAAAGCTTCATGCACTTACTATAAAAAGGAGGGGCATGATGATAAGCATTGTTGGATTCTGCATCCAGAGTTGAGACCTAAGAAGTCCGAGGGTAAGAAGAAGAAGACTGCTGCAGCTATTCAAAAAGATTTGGGGTCAGACTCGGGAGATGAAACAATCATTGCAGCCACAGGTATAAAAGGTAAGAATTCTGAAGCATCTACTAGTAATTCTGCTCAAACTATTATTGATGAAGAACATGAGAGAAAAAGACATGAGCTTTTCCATATTCGAGTTATTTCCAAACATCAAAAGATTGATACTTTATTTGATAGTGGCTCACAAGTAAATTTGATTTTTGAAGCAATTTTAAAGAAATTGGGATTAGCAACTACACCTCACAAGAAACCATACCCATTAGTATGGTTGAATGATAAAGCACAACTACAAGTGACTAGACAGTGCAAACTCAAGTTTTCTTTTGGGTCAACATTTGTAGATGAGGTTGAATTAGACATAATTCTTTTGGATATATGTGGAATTGTTTTAGGAAGTCCTTACTTATATGATAGAAAGGCTATTTTCTATAGAGATGAGAACAAGTATCTACTTGTTAAAAATGGAATCGAATACTTTGTAAGAGCTCATAAGCTCAAGAATAATTATACTCTCATAAATTTTGGGCAGATGAAAAGAATGATAAATTCATGCAAACAATTCTTACTAATTGTTGTAAAGGAAAAAGAACCTGATAAAACCAATGTATTTGAGGGCTGTAATACTCAGTAGCAAGTTGATATAGAAAACATTGTTTCAGAGTATGATGTCCTGTTTTAGGAACCTAAAGGTCTGCCACCCAAAAAGGAAATAATACATGATATTATTTTGCAGCAAGATGTTCCATTGCCTAACATTGGGATGTACAGGTTGTCTGCTTTAGAGAATGCTGAAATCAAAAAGCAGGTGTAGGAGTTGTTTGAGAAGGGATTCATCAGGCCTAGCACATCACCATGTGGGTCACCAATCTTTTTGGTGAGAAAGAAATATGGCTCGTGGAGAATGTGCATTGACTACCGAGCACTGAATAAGATAATAATAAAAAATCATTATCCCCTTCCTCGCATAGATGATCTTTTAGATCAATTGAAGGAAGCTGTTTATTTCACCAAGCTAGATTTGCACAGTGGATACCATCAGGTCAGAGTTACAGAGCAAGATGCATGGAAGACTGCTTTCAAAACAAAGTAGGGATTGTATGAGTGGTTGGTTATGCCTTTTGGCTTGACCAATGCTCCTGCTATTTTCATGAGACTAATGAATGAAGTACTCAGACCTTTTCTTGATGATTTTGTTATTGTGTATCTGGATGACATTCTGATTTTTAGTAAAACGTGGGAAGAACACTTAAAGCATGTTAAGCAGACATTAGATGTTTTGGAAAGAGAAAAACTTTATGTTAAACTCTCAAAATGTAAATTTGGCAAAACATCTCTAAATTATTTGTGTCATATAGTAGGGAATGGTGAACTAAAAATAGATCCCTCTAAGGTGGCAGTCATTGTAAACTGGCCTAAACCTAAGTCTGCTACAGAAGTGAGAAGCTTCTTAGGAGCAGCACAATATTGGCGGAAGTTTATTTCTAATTTTTCCTCAATTCCAGCTCCTTTACATGCTTTGACAGGATTGAACAAGGTGTTTCAGTGGGGAGGAAAACATCAGAAAGCCTTCGACACCTTGAAAAAAAAGATTAGTACAACACATGTACTAGCACTGCCAGATCTACAAAGACCATTTGAGATCCAAACTGATGCCAGTGACTATGCCATGGGAGTAGTGTTGACACGGCACGTTAAACCCATATGTTATCATTCCGAGACTTTTAATCCTGCAGTAGTTAACTATCCTACATATGATAAAGAATTGTATGCATTAGTTCAAAGTGTGAAAAAGTGGAAACATTACTTAATGGGCAAAGAGACAGTAACACATACTGATCATCAACCACTTCAATATCTACACTCCCAAACTAAGTTGCAACAATCAAGGCATTACAGATGGATGGGGTTTCTACAACAGTTTCATCTAGTCATCAGATATAAAAAGGGCATACATAACAAGGTTGCAGACATGCTATCTAGACTCATTATAAATGCGTCTACCATACTTAAGCATAATTCTGTGCTACATGAAAGCTACATAGAACAATATGCTTAGGATATGGACTTTAAAGATGTATATGCAACTTTGAGTCATGAAAAAAAGGTAGAAGAATTGGACTATCATGTGAAGGACCGACTCTTATATCATTGTGGGAAACTCTGCATTCCACAAACTGAGAGAGTAAAGATAATTAGAGAGGCACACACTTCTCTGGTATCAGGCCACTTTAGGGTAAGTAAAACAATTGCACAACTGCAAAGATTTTGTTATTGGCCGAAAATGAATGAGACAGTTTCTAGATATGTAAAAGGGTGCACTATGTGTGCTAAAAGCAAGCCTAGCAATAGAAAACTAGGCTTGTACACTCCTTTACGAGTTCCTTCTCACCCTTCGGAAAGTGTTTCCATGGACTTTGTTGGAGGACTGCCTAAATCTAGGAAAGGTCATGATTATCTATATGTGGTTGTGGATAGGTTCAACAAAATGTGTATTTTGATACCTTGTAATAAACAAATTACAACTGAACAAACTACAAAATTATTCTTTGAATATATATGGGTTCATTTTGGATTACCCACCTCTATTGTATCTAATCGAGACACCCAATTTGTGGGGAAGTTTTGGTCAAGTCTGTGGGAATTGATGGACACCCAACTGAAGAAAAGCACAACTTTTCATCCACAAACCGATGGCCAGACAAAAGTAGTTAATAGGATAGTGATCCAGTTACTCAAGGGATATTGCAGCAAACATCCTAAGCTTTGGGATGAACATTTGTGTTATGTGCAGCATGCTTACAACAGAGCCAAACACTCTTCTACACAGAGATCTCCTTTTGAGACCTGTTTTGGTTTCATACCAAGGTCACCTTTGGATTTTGTCTTTGGTAAAGATACCATGGTTGATGGACACAGTGATGTGGACAAGGCAACTAGGTTCATTGAACAGATCCAGGAGATCCACCAGGAAGTACAGGAACAACTGGAAAAGAGCCAAGCCAAATACAAGGCTAGGGATGATAAACATCGGATGGAGCATAGTTTTCAAGTTGGAGACCAGGTCTAGCTATATATCAGCAAGGACATGATGCAAGGTAAAGGTAAAAATCTAAAGCCTATTAGGTATGGACTTTTTAGGACACTTGAGAAGATCGGTGAAAATGCTTTTTGCCTTGATCTACCAGCTTACATGCACATCTACTCAGTTGTAAATGCAGATTGCTTGAGATTGTTTGAACCTTCAATGATCGAGGATCCTAAAGAGAAAAGTCAGTTGCCTTCTATTGATGACCTGCTACATGATTATCTTGATGAATTGTAGGAAGACACAGTCTTGGACAGGAAGGTGAGTACAACGCACAGAGGAGAAGTTAAGTACCTGAAAATTGGACTCAAAGGTTCGAAGCTGAGCAGTGCAAAGTGGATTGAGATTGGAAAAGTGAGACAACAGTATCCTCACTTAGTCGATGCTTGAAAGAAAACCAACTTTTGGTGGTCCAAAAGCTTTTTCAGTGGGAAGGTCGTGATCTAAATTGGATCCATAAAAGACTGTCAAAGAACCATGACTGTATCAGGTCGAGACAAATCTCTAAAGAATTCAGAACCGTGATCAAAAACACCCCTGAACCAGTGGCAATGGCAGCCAACGTGGAATGACGAGGACCTTAGTCAAAGCACGCTAACCTAGGCCCATGGAGACTGCGCAGGAGGTCAAAGTAGCCCCTGGGAGCCCCAGATCTGGAAAAGGAGGTGGATTTTGATGTGTGATTAGCGCTTAGGTGGAGGAAGCCCAAGCACTTGGATCATGGAAAACTGGAGAACCGCGGGCGGAAAAGGAAAAAAGCGCTAAACGGACAAGGCGGGACCCGCACTCCGGAAACCAGCGATATTGATCGGGGCGCCCTCAAACGGTAAACGGTTTTGGATGGGAACGGAGTGATCCCACTCAATGATTGACGCGCGACAAGCAAAGGTGAGAGAAAACCACCGTTGATCATGCGTTATCGGTCGAGCAAGTAAACCGCGTGGGACATGCGTATGGAGTCGGATCTGGAGGCCCCAGATTAGATGGCTGAGATCGCGCCGGATGGAGGAAGCGGAATCGACGAAGGAATACGCCGCGATTTGTAAGGATTTGGAATTCATTTGACCGCCACGGTGGAGGAAAGATTTCATCCACGATGTAACTGAGGAAACGAACCGACGAAGCAAGCTGGCATTGTTTAGAGGAGGACAAGTGGCCACTCCCTGAGCTTTCATGCTGACACTGAACAGGGAACTCCAAGCATAGTTGCAGAAGGTGAATCGACAGGGGTGGAAGGGGAATTGAGCGGGCATGAGTTCAAATGGCTAAAAACCATGAATGAAGACAGAATACATAAGTAAAAAAAATCGGAGAGACGAAGAAAGAAGACAGAAAGACCAGAATCCCGAGAGGAGGACGGAATACACAGAGAAAGAAGATAGTGAAGCAAAAGCAGAAAGAGGATGGAGGGCCAAGTTGACCAACGACAACATCGAGCACCAGAGAGCTTGAGAAATTCGAGCCATCCCTTAGGGGATTTGTCCAAGCTGAGCACCACATCGAGCTCTTACCACTGTAAACTAGAAGGTCACAGAGTTGGTAGGAAGAAGAAGATTCAGTGTACTCCAGTGGCGTGGGGCATCTAAGAACCACCCTGCCAAGCAAACCTACTTCAGGAAAACTCACATTAAGTTCCTGCATTGTAATTCTCTGCTTAAAGACACAACAAAACAAGGCCACAACTGAAGTTGGACCGGAGATGTAGCCCTGGAGAATAGGGTGAACTCCTTATTAAAATTGTTTGTGTCTTTGTGTTTTCTTACTATATTTCTCTGTTGTCTTTCCATTTTATTGTCTATGTATTGGCAATCTGATTGATCATTGCTTCAATAACATAGAACACACACCAGCACATGAGTCTATAATACCTCTTGTTTAATAAATCTTTAATTGATGTCACTCATAGGGTGAATATCAAATCAATTATGGACAAAAACTTATAATAATTAACAAGTTTTAAATGTATGTATAGTCTAAATGTTAACAAAGCGTATCTAAAGTATTTATATATAGTATTGTATTTATAATCTAAATTAATTATTACAATTTAGAAACTAGTTTAGTGAATAGTTATATTTTTTTATTGGCTTTAAATAAATGTATAAATATTTTTAATATTATAATTTTAAATATATTTTGAATGGTTATATAACACTTTTGTATGGTATTTTAGCTTGTTAAAGGAATATACGTATTATGATTAAACAAAAACACATGGTCTGAATGAGAATGTTTAGTTTGATATCATGAATTATTCTTGGGTCATGACAGAGGGTTTTTAACATTTGAGTGGGATATAAGTACCATGAGTAGGTTTTGTACACTAGAAATATGATTTAATTTCTAAACATGGTTGTCTGGGGAGAAGAAATAAGGAGCTTAAACCTTAAATGAACATTTTAGAAGATGACACATGAGCCTTAGCCGCTAAATTCCAATTCTCGAGCACAATTGTCATCAATAACATCTACAAAGCATAACACATACCCTCCCTAGGGCCTTTAGCATCAAAGATAGAAATAGATGCTATTGGAAGCCTTTACACATTGAGGATGGGTCACAATGCCTTGAACATGATTAATGAAGGAAAACAAGTGCCTTAAAATATTATTGAATCTTCTAGGCATTTTTTGTAAGCCTTCGAGTGGGATACAAGTGCCATGAGTTGGTTTTGTGCATTGGAAATAGGTAGGAGTGTCTAAACATGGTCAGGGGGTGAATAAGGGATTTTATCCCTAATTGAACATTCTCTTACCTAATAGGCATGAAAAAACCATGTACATAACAACATAAGCAACATTAACATTGTTTGGGGCATAAAAAACAACATTGATCCCTAAACATAACTTCTCTCACTCAAGCATGATGAATAAATTCTCAGACCACCACATAAGAGAAAGGATGGTTTGCAAGGCCTTGATTCAAGCACCATGAACATGCTTTTAAAGCACCAGATAGGGGAGGGGATGGTTGTTAAGGCCTTATTAAACATTTAACATGATACATGTAACATGAGTTTATTGTGGGAGTTCTTTGACCTCTTAGTATGATACATGTAACATGGGTTTATTTGGGCATATGAAATGTGTGTCAAGGAATAAACATGGTCAAGGGGTAAGAAATGAAATGAATCCCTAATTGAACCTTCTCAAACATAAGCACCATTAAAAACGCCAATAAACAATAACAAAAGCCCTCTCTAAGAAGTATTGCACATCTAAGTTGAATATGGGTGACATAATTGGGTATTAGGCATCATAGATGAATATTATGTTTGTGCCATAGTTGAGGGAGGGAATAAAGAGTCTCTAACCCTAAAACTTTCTTCTCAAGCTAAAGGCTAATATATGAACCAATTTTTAGTGAAATGTGGCAATGGAAATTTGATGTTTCACATTTATTAAATTGAAACCTTGAAACTCATATATGTGAATGAAGAAGTAATGCTTGTTTTATTTTAATCTTTTTTTTTGGAAAATGTATTTTTTATTAATATTTTTAATTGAACAAGTTCAATTAAAAACATAATTGTGTTCCAAAAATTGTTTTTCACCTTTTACCTAAAATGTAAAACCAAGAAGACTCCTCTTTTGACTAAAAAAACATCTAGAGAGTGCACACATATTTTTTTATTTGTTTAGTTGTGTCGTTTTAGAGATAACTTTTTGATGTCCACGGGGTCTTGGATAGATGGTGATCGGGTGCGCTATTAAGGCACTCCTAGATGCTACGTCACTTTTCAATTATTTTCCCTAATTGGGTGTTATTCTTAGATATAACCATGATGTAGCCTCACTAATCCCAAACTTACAAAAAAAGGACATATTTTTGTCATTGGGGACTTTGACTACTCGAGATAAAATGGTTTGTATAAGTTTTAGAATGAGAAAAATGATAAAATGAGAAATGTTGGTCATTGGATTGAGAATGAAATTATGAATATATATGCATCAAGTCCACCACATTCCATGGAAGAGATGAGAGAATTTCACCGATTGAAAAATTGAAGTTCCATGAAAACCTAGAAAGATGGGGAAGGATTATTAATTTTCAAGACCTTGATCAAGGTGTAATCCTCAGTCATAGTTTTTTAAATGCCATGAAAGCTCTCAATTGTGGCATTTTTAACACTCTTAATCAAGATATTTTTCAAATATATAATTGTTTTTAGTTTAAAAGTCCTGATTGATGTCTTAAGCCCTCAATTAACGTTTCAGAACTTCGCTGAGGATTGAAAACTTGATCAAGGTAAAATCTTAATTGAGGGTCTACATATGCCATTTTCATGTGCATGTCTTGCCAAAAATTTGGACTGATATTCATAGGTTCACTATCAAGTGCCATGGAAATCCTCAAATAACTAGATTAGACCTCTATATTTATCAATTGCCTCTAAGGGTGATGTGGGCACCATGATCAAGTTGTGCACCAAGAATGCATCTAGAGATCTAACCAAGACCATGAGAAACATGAACAACCTTATGCCTAAATGATGTTGATCTCATTTGCTACAAAAAACATCTACAATCCACCAAATATTGCATATTGTGTGCATAATTTCAATATGAGTTGTTTATGAAGGGACATTATGATGCTTTCAATAATGTTGATAGGTCCTTCCATATTGATAATGGTTAGGAAATTATAAGAAGGGCCTTGGTAATTTAACAAAGATTATCGGGCTCGAGCATACTGAAATATGCATTGACACACCACACAGGAGATTTCTATGGGATATATGGTCTCTAAGTGAGATATGGTTGTCATTTTTGGTTTTGGGAATTAATGATGGATCTATGAGCCTAGACCATAGTAAAATAAGGATACAAGGTCCTTATGGGGGAAAATAAACCTTCTAGGTTGCAAGTATTATGATCATGGAATTAAACCATAACACATGTCCTCTTTATAGAGTCTCTAACTCCCAAGTAGTATTGATCATGCCATTATGCATAGAAGGGATGGGCCTATGGTATTGACTATGCCTAGGAGAGAAAAGTAGGTCCTAATGCTACAGATTTATGTTTGAAACATAAGTCCTAATAGTAATGGCAAAGGTAGTCTCACATAGTCATCAATTTATTTAATAAAATACATGAGAATTTCTATTAGTGCATGTATATTCTTGTAAATTCAAAAAATGGTGGGCTTGCCTCTTTTCCTGTATGTGTTAGATGAGTTAGATACTTTGTTTTTAGCTTCAAATTAACAAACCTTTTTGTTCGATTTGCATAAACAAAAACAACTTCATTTTTTTAACAGTCTATTCTTATTGCTATTGTCAACCATGTTTTTTAGATATTATATACGTGTTCATCAATGATGAAAGTATGCACTCTTTAAACCTTTGTATGAAGATACAAGAAATTTAATCATTTCAATACAAAATACGAGCATATGCACTGAAAGGTAACAAACCACAACTAGAAGAATGCGCTTCTTTTTTATCTTATCAATTTTCCATAAATGAAAGTGATATATATTCCAAAAACCAATCTGTTTTTCACATCATATCCCAATAAGTTGTGCTAGTACAGATAGTAAATCCTAGTCAACATATTGTTTTTTTTTCTAGATTTTTATTACAACTAAAGTGTCATGACAAGGAAGCATTAACTTGCATCATGCCAACCCAATACAAGAAATGACATAAGAGATCATAAAACAAACAATGTAATACAAATATGAGTTCAAAATTTAATTCTATATTAGGACTTGTTCAAGTTTAATACACAAAGTCCTTGAGAGATAGGTTATGAAGATTTGATAAACTTGTTTGGATTTAAAGGCCCAAATGCTTATATCAATGCCCTATAGCCCCTTTCTCATTTTAGGAGAATTAAGCCTAAAACAAAATGGATAATAAAATTTTCTTTATATGATATTACAAACTCTAATTTAATATGTATGTTTTTTATTAGATTAACATTTACTAAGCAAAAATTTCACAAAGGATGCATGTCGTTCTTGAGGCCAACTGGAGACCATTTAACATTTATTTTGGAATCTTCATTATGCTCATTGGTATTTCAATTTTGTTTAGAACAAGTTCAAGTACACTTTCCTCAGTAAGATCCACTAGAAAGGGACTTTTAGAGAATGAAGATTTCATTGAAGTAAATATAGCAACATAATCTACTTCCCTAATAGAAACATATATGATCGTGGCTCAAAGCAAGGTTATATTTTCTAAAATTAGAATGGTTACCGTGACCATATACATTTAAGAAAGACAACCTTCACTATCAAGGATGTTGTATATATATTCTCTAAAATCAAAAGATTGGTATTTGATAATAGATATTCAAGAATGACTATACCTTTAGTGTCATGAATGCCTTTTCTAACGATAATGTAATTGCATGTTTTAAAATATAAATTGTATATGAAAATTAAAAATAAAATTGGAGATTGAATTCCACTAAAAACTAATACATTTATGGTTAGATTTGTAAATCAACCATTGCATTTCTAGAAATAAACATTGTAAATATAATCTTTATGAAACCTAAAATGATTATTTCTTAATACAAAATTAAGCCTTGCACATTAGATTTGAAGCATTACAAATATGTCATTTCTAAACTCCATTTAACCTTATATATAATATGTTAGTTTTTATTATATCTCAAGAACATATGTTTTGAGATTTTAACTACAATAATAAATAAAACTAAAGATTAAAAAACTAAAGAAAAAATCTACAATAATAAATAAAACTAAAGATTAAAAAACTAAAGATTCATGATTTTAACTACAATAAATAATAAATGAAACTAAAGATTCAATATAGAATGTATTCTCATTTAAATTTAATACTCCATTATTTTAATTATTTAAATATTATTTAAAAAAATAAACCAAAACAAAAATTCCGGTTTTAATTTTAAAATTAATTTATATTAAATATAATATTTTTTATTATATATTAAAATTGATTAAATTTTATTATAAATTAAATTTTTTAATATAAATTAATTTACATTATTGAGATGGTTACGACCATTGATTTTAATGGCGATTTTCTCCGTCCTATACAAATCTATATATTATTGCGGTGGGACTCGGAAACCTAACGTAACTTTTGATTTTCAGGGTAAATTTATTCTGCCGTATGTCTGAGTCCAAGATGCTGCGACTGTGATGCATCTGTGAAGAATTTTCAAACTTCCAATTGACTCTAGGTAAGAGGGGGCATTTTGTTAAAATAATGATAATGGCTTGAGCTCTTCTTTTAAGTTTGGAAGGTTGACATAGGATTTTTTTTTTATAAGGGTGATAACATGTGGAATGGTGATGGATTAATAAACTTATTTAAATTATAATTAAAATTAATTTTAAGTTTTATTTAAAATTACTTAATTAAATTATAATTAAAATTAATTTTAAGTTTTATATTAAAATATATAATTTTATTGGACGTAATTTTGATCATAATGATGAAGTAACTTGGTTTTTTTACAATATTAATGATGAAGTAACCTGGTTTTTTTTACAATTATTTGTAATTTTGAAATAAGATATAAAACTATTGATTCTACATTAGCTGTAAAGCTCTTCCTCATTCACATGTAAAACTCTTTTTCATTTACTCAAACCTCAATTTTTTATTAACAAGTTTGGTTTTTTACTATACCATTAATTGGTTTTTAATTTTGAAATAAGAAATAAAGCTCTTCCTCATTTACAAGTAAAACTTTTTCTCATTTACTAAAACCTCATTTTTTTTTGGTTGACATACCAAATTAAGTTAATAATTCAATATCTAATTTTTCTTCTTAAAACTAGTCTTTATTATTAAATGTTAAATTGAATAGCTATTAAATTTTAATAAATTTATTATAATTATTTTTAACTTAACATTTTTATAAATTCATGATTCACAAATATAAAATGCATAACAATTTTAAATAAGATTATGGAATTTTTTATTTTTAAGTTTTTAGTCTATTTCCCTACTTCATTGGACAAGTTTATTTTCATGAGTGGGTTCAAAGATTAGTATAACTATTGAGTGTTTTTGGATAGGTTTAATTTTTCCTATGCGTCGATATTTTTATTTTAAGTTTATTTATTTCATTAGTTATTGCCTTTGTCCTAGACTAGAGCATTTAAGTGCATTATTTTGCTTTTTTTTTTTTTTTTAACAATTTTAAAAGAAGTTTTTAAGTGCATTAATTTTTTTTTTTAACAATTTTAAAAGAAGTTTGTGGAAAATGCTAAATATTTTTATTTTCCATCAATTAAAAAAAAATCTAGTTTTTTAGAAAACTTATTTTTAATTTTCGATTAGCCTAACAACTTCCAATGGGACATAATTCCTCAGTAAAATCCACTAGAAATGAACTCTCTTAGGGCGTGAGGATTTCATTAAAGTGCAATATAACAAGACAATCTACTTCACTAATTGCCACGACCCTAATTATTTTTTCCCGAATTGAGCAACATGCTGCACCAGCTAAACGATTCAACACATTAGTTTCTTTATCATTTTCCAGACTACGCCTATAACATTCATCTTTCATCTTTTTATTCAGTTTAAATGTGGAATAACTTAAAAAACATTCACGACAATAACAAATGCACAAGACACATTTTCATGTGATTATCAAGTATGTAATAATGTTGCAGATTTTACAATATGCCAGGAGATAAAACTCAACTGGTTTTATAAATTACAACATGGATGGGTGAGTTTCCCGGTCGGTTGGTCTGCTGCATGACCCGACCGCAACTTGTTCAGGCCTGCCCACACCTCAGCACTACACCATCTCGTCACACTCACTGCCCTATCACAACTCCATGCTGCATTGTCACGCCTTGTTATATCGAATATTCGTCGCACCACTCTCGTGCAGGCTTGCCCAGCCTGTGGCCACATGACTCGCACACAACTCACGTGTAGGCCTGCCCAGCTCGCGGCCTGTCCACCCGGCTACACACCCGAACTCCACGACGGTTCAACTCGCCCAACTGTAGTCACCCTCATCCTGTCCGCGTTGTTTTTTTGTTCAACTCTTCCTGACCTGTGGGGTCATCCTGTTTTCTCGACTCCTCACTCCTTGCTATACCCGAAAAGCTTGCGAGTTGTGACTTGTTTGATGGTTTGTCTAACTCTCACCCTCTGCATACTTATATGAGTTCTTGGATGTGTGGAGGGTGCTTGGCTTGGTCTAGTTAGCCCATCCTTACTCCAACTCATAAACTCAACACGTCGGCTAATACATCAGCCTCGGTAGTGTGCCCAGCTCATCGCCTTCCAACTCATTTGTCTATAAAACAAATTGTCTCGTGCGTCCAACACTTAGTTGTTTCTTCGTGTTAGCACCCCTCAACTCGTCAGTTAAGTGCATTTGCCCCAGCTCGTCAGTTAAACGCGTCTCCATGGCTCGTCGCTTAAGTGCGCCCAACCAACTCATCGATTATGTGCGCGCCTTCCCAGCTCGTCGGTTAAACGCGCCCTGACGACTCCTCTGCCAACTGATCAGTTAAATGTGCCCGGTGTGGGCGCTTGACTCTCCCAAGTGAGATGGTGACTCAAGGGCCTGACATCCTCCCCCACCAGAAGTCATTGTCGTCCTCGGAAATCCGGCTACTCTCCTTAACTCTTTGTCGTACTCAGCAATCTCCTTCTTCCATCTCCACAGTGAATCCTCTGTCTTCCAGCTACTCTCCTTTGATGTGTTCTTCCATTTAAAAAAGAACTCCCGTTTCGTAGTGCTCCCAACACCCATAATCCGAATATCGAAAATCTTCTCTATAACAAGGTGTGGCCTATCCACAATCATGGTTGGTCCCCTTGGTGGTTATACTCTATCTGGATGATATGCATCAAGTCGACATCTCTTAAGCTGACTCATATGGAAAACAGGATGTTTCAAATGCACGTGGTTTGGAAGCTACAACTTATATGTAACCTCTCCAACCCACTTCTTTACCCAGAATGGCCCTTCATACTTCCTCGTCAAAGTTCTCACAGTCCCTTTTAGTGGCTGAAATTGATCTTTAGTGATCCTGAGAAAAACCATATCCCCAACACTGAATTGTGTGTCCTGTCTATCCTTATCTGCACATTTCTTCATCCTCCTTGCAGTTTTGTGCAAGTGCACTTGTGCCAACTCCAAGGTCTCCTCCCATGCTGTCATAAATCTCTTCACATGTGGACTCCTCAGAAAGCCTCTCGATAACACGATGTGTGGAGCAAATGGAACCCGTCCATTTTACAACTCAAATGGACTATACATAGTTGTCGAACTCTTCTACATATTGTAACTAAACTAAGCCACATCTAAGGGTTTAGGCCAATTCTTCTGATCAGTCATCACATAATGTCTCAAGTAGTCCTCCAACAGTGCATTAATCTATTCAGTATGCCCATCTGTCTGCGGATGGTAACTCAAACTCTGCAGCAACTCTGTCCTGGCCAACTTGAACAAAGTGGTCTAAAATCTGCCTGTAAAACATAGATCTCTGTCCGTTATGATACTCAATGGCATTCCCCAATACTTCAAAACATGTTTGAAGGACAACTTAGCAATCTTCTCAGCTCCACATGGTATCTTCGTTGGAATGAAGATGTCATACTTGGAAAAACGATCTACCACGGCCATAATCTCGTTATACCCATGTACCTATGATAACTGAGCGATGAAGTCCATCGAAGCACTCATCCATGGTCTCTCTGGAATCGGTAAAGGTTGCAGCAATATTCCCTACCTATGGTTATCTGATTTGTCCTACTGACAAATAATGCATGTATGCACATAATCCTCTACATCCTCCTGCATCTTCTCCCAAAATAGCCCTCTCTCCAACAATGCTAAAGAATGACGCTACCTTGGGTGGCCAGCCCATGGAGAATCGTGGCACTACTTCAAAAGGTGTCTCCTAAGCCCTGATGACTTCATAATGTAAAGTGGTTTCCCAAATAACAAGAGTCCATCCTGTAGAAAAAACCTTTGTGCCTTTCCTTCCTTCACCTGCTTCACAATGCTATGTGCTTGAGTATCTGTATCAATGCTTTCTCGAACTCTATTCTGCATCTCATCAGTCATCTGTACCTGACTCCTACTTCATTCTACATGGTCTTCTTCCTCCTCAAGTGTGGCTAACTATCCCTTCCTGTTGAGGACATCTGCAACTGAATTGAGTATACCTGCTCTATACTCAATAGTCATGTCTAACTCTGCCAAGAAGTCTTGCCAATGAGCTTACTTCGCTAACAGCTTCGGTTGTGATGCCAAATAACTTTTTGAAACGTTGTCAGTATTGTCAATAGAAGGTCTCCCAATCAAGTAATGCCTCCATACCTATAAATAGTGGATGATCGTAGTCATCTCCTTCTCATGAACCGGATATCATTGATCCCTATCTTGCAACTTTCGACTCTCATATGCCATCGGATGCCCATCCTCCATAAGAACTCCTCCTATTGCAAAATCTAAAGCATCTGTGTGTACCCCAAACAGTCTCTTGAAGTCTGTTAACTTCAGTATCGGTGTTGTAACCATCCTCTTCTTCAAGTCTTCAAATGTTGTACAACACTTCTCCATCCAATTCCATCACGTGTCCTTCTTCAAAAGGTTTGTTAGTGGTGATGTCACCTTGGAGCACCCCTCTACAAACTTTCGTTGGTAGTTGATCATCCCAAAAAACACCCTCATATCATGGAAATTCTTTGGTTCAGCCTAATCCTCTATCGCCTTCACTCTGCTCGGTTCCATCCATATGTGCCCTTGGCCTACAATGTGTCCAAGGAATAGAATCTCGTTCTGGAAAAACATACACTTTGAGTTCTTCAAGTACAATTGTCTCTTCTTCAGTGCCTCAAACACCAAATCCAAGTGTTTCTTATGATCCTCCATGTTAACACTGTATATCACGATGTCGTCCAAGTATACTACTATGAACGAATCCAAATATGAGCATAGTACGTCATTCATCAAAGTGAAAAATGTAGCAGGAGCATTACACAACCCAAAAGGCATAACAAGGAACTCAAAACTTCTATACCTTGTTACAATCGTAGTTTTCTTCTCATCCCCTTTCACTATTCTCACCTTATAGTATCCATGCCTCAAGTTTAGCTTGGAAAACACTCAAACCTTTGCAAGCTTGTCGAAGCAATTTGCAGCGAATGGAAAAGGATACATGTTCTCTATCGTTTTCTCGTTAAGAGCACGATAATCACAACGCATTCGTAGCTCATTCGTGTCTTTCCTTCGCTGGAACAATACTGAAGCTTCATATGGGGACCTTGAAGGTCTTATGAAACCTGTATCGGCCAAATCCTTGAACTATCATTTCAATTCCTCCAAATCGTCCCTGATAATCGATAACAAGTTTTTGTCATAAGTTGCTTCCTTGGCTCTAGCTCAATACTATGGTCCACTACACGCGTCGGTGGAAGTGCTTTCGGTAGCTCATCGGGCATCAAATCTGCATATTTTTCCAATACATTGGAAATCTCAGCTGGAACAGGCATCCCCACTCCATCATCACTATCAACTCCCCTGATGACTATCGCATATATCTCCACATCTAACTCTCCATTGCTTTCTTCAAGCTTAGTGCAGAAACATGTTGCACCTTAACTTCCTTCCTTTGCTTATGAGTAGGCAAAGTCCAAGTTCGTGAGCTTTCAATCTACATAACCTCATCACAAAACAAGACAACAATCACCTTATAGCCTTTAAGAAAATATTGCCCCAATATCATGTCAAAGTCATTCATCTCCATCACTATGAAGTCCAATCGAACCTTTGAGTCTCCAATTCGATTTGGCACTTCATCTACCAATCCCGACACTCTAGCCTTCTAGTTCACTATCTTGACCTCCACATTAGATGGAACAATTTGTAGCCCAACTTATTTTTCCAATCTTGTCGTCATGAAGTTGTGTGTGGCACTCGTGTCCACCAACGCTTGGATAGTTTTTCCATGAACTTCCAAGTCAAGAAACCCCAAACTATGTATCGAAGATTTCTTTCCCAAAATTCTAGACTGCATACATACCTGGTCTTTGCATCTTGCTATCGAAAAGGCTCTGATACCATTTATCACGGCCCCAATTATTTTTTCCCGAATTGAGCAATGTGTGGCATCAACTAAATGCTTCAACACATTAGTTTCTTTATCATTTTCCAGACTACGCCTATAACATTCATCTTTCATCTTTTTATTTAGTTTAAGTGCAGAATAACTTAAACAACATTCATGACAATAACAAATGCACAAGACTCATTTTTATGTAATTATCAAGTATGTAATAATGCCGCAAATTTTACAATATGCCAAAAGATAAAACTCAATCAGTTTTATAAATTACAACATGGATGGGCGAGTTACCCGGTCGGTCGACCTGCTGCACGACCTGACCGCAGCTCATTCAGGCCTGCCCACACCTCGGCGCTACACCAGCTCGTCGCACCTGTTGCCCTATTGCAACTCTGTGCTTCCTTGCCACGTTGTAACACCCCAAGGTGCATGAAATTACTAAGGATTAATAAGTTAATTTAATTATATGTTATTTTAAGTTTTATTACATTACGCTATGTAATAATATGTGTTGAGGTTGAAAGGCCAAGAAAAATAACTATGGTTAGCTAAATATTTGGTATGACACCTTAACACAAAATAAAAACTGTTGACAAGAATTAAAAGAAACAATTAGAAATAAAACAGTTACCCAATCTCCCCTGAAGGGAGATTTAGGGGGAAACAAAAGAATCGAGGAGAGATCCTTGAGCTGGAGGAACTAGTGGGAGAACTCTCAGGAAAGACAGTTTGAAAAGAGTACAGTACTTGGGGGTAGGATTGTAGTCAAGGAACCCAAGGTACTTGACTGTAACTGGAAATCATTAACCATGACACCAACAGAAAGTGCTCGGGGGAGAGTCTGGACGTAATTGCCAGAACTCGTGGTAGGGAGGAGAGACTTTCCAAAGAGGATTATTGGCTAGTTGTTGCTATTATTATAACATATAAGTACCATGAAATGCTTAATTTAGGAACTAGGTACTATGCTATAAATTAATAGCTTAATTAGGTAGGAACTTCTTACTGACTTCAGAATAAAGAGATTTTGTGTATGCAGTATAAATAAGTATAGAAATTCTTCAATAATGATACAATAGAAACAATAGACAGAGTGTATTTAATTTCTTTCTCAGGACAAGTAATAATAAACATTCTCTAATAAAATTATGTGAGGAATATTGCAGGTATTTTTTGTGTATAAAATATTTAAAACCATCTACAACGAGAAAAGCTTATATATCTAAAATATTTTGAATGAGTTATGCAAACCTTCATGGAATACACCCAGGAATAATTACTTGGTGCGTGCCAAGACCATACACATTTGAGACTATTTTCAACATTTAACTACAACATACAGCTAAGGAGCACAATGTAGAATGATTCGAAAAATAGAGGTACTGCCATATAATATGTATCAGCTTATCTATCAGCTTACAAATAAATATGAAACAAACCCTTATTTCTGCAAACCCTTTCAAAACATTTATTTCCATAAAGATCGAACCATTTTTCAATAAACCATAACATTCTGAAAAATTGGATCAGAGGTAACCAACCCATTACAAAATAGGAACGACATACTCAAAATATCCATTTAACTCAAACAATGTAATATATAAATAAGCATTCACTCCATTATGAACAAGCAGTTGCAGTCCAGAGTGACCTTCGAGTCCTTACAACTGAAATCAAAACATTCTTCACTAATAACTTAACTGACATAAGAGTAGTTATAACAACAAAATCGAAATATGTTCAGAGATTGGGAAGGTCTTTCCCCATTGTTCAAACACATGCATAGTCTATCGACTCGCTTAAACAACTATATATATAAGAAGTACAAGAAAATTTAGGCATCTCTCTGAGCTCGTTTCAGTGAAACATCAAACCCTCTTAATTAAACTGCCGAGGACCAGAAAGCCAACCTGGAAATGACCAGCAAAACCATAAGAGTTTGAGCATTGAAGGGTAGGTCCCAGACTTGCACAAGTAGAGTAGGGCGAAGGGATACCTTCCATAAACCTCAATCAGCATAAAACCATTTCATAGCCATCTAACAATAGACAAGAATTGTGGAAAAACACATGTAAAGGCTTGGGAGAGTGATACCTAAATCTGAAGGAAGCACTCTCCAAGTGCCCACCTGCTCAATCATCGAAACCCTTAAACAAATCTTTCTAAGCTCAAGAAAATGTCAAACTCTCAAGACTCCGGGTTGTTAAGGTTTACCTTTCGAATCTGGAGCAATAGCGAAACTGTTGTCTTTGTTTTGAAACGCCTTCGAACCATCCTGAATAGAGACAATAGCTCGTCAGCCCCGGCAAGAGCCATGTCCTCCACTCAAAGCAAACTAAAAGAGATACTGACAGTCAATGTCAAACAACACTTGCCTTCTCCAGTCGCGCCATGATAACCAGTGAAAGCCTCAGGGAGTGGAACGACCTTACTGTATGTAAGGCCTTATCCTAAGGTATTCTAACAGATCTATTTCTCTGGAATTTAAATGCAATAAGAGGCAATAATTTACTTTCTTACAAGACTTTTAAACAATGAAAATTTTACCATTTACATTCTAATCCCTATAACTTATAGTGAACATTTCATTTCAATAAATTTACATGAGTAATATATAGAGGAATACCTGTACCGGTGGCTGGTGGAGATGCCTTTGAGCTGCTGCTCTTGCTGAATGCTCCTCTTGACTAACCCAACTGGATTTACCTCCCAGCCAACTAGGAAATAATTCCTAGCCCAGGAAACCTCCACAGGTTCCCTAGCCCTCCGAGCCCAAGTCCAACTAGATGTAGTGTGTCCAAGATGAATAATCCAGACCAAGATGAACAATATTTCCCTCCTCTCAACAAACCCCAGAAACCTCCACAGGTTCCTTAGGTCTCCAAAATCACAGCAATCCTAAAATCACAGCCAACCCAAATCACAGCCAACCCCAAAATCAAAGCAAGACCCCCACATGCCCTTTTCTCCCTTCCTCCTTCCCTTTTATACCCTCCCTCTCTTCTCCATCTCAACCACCTCTCATTAATGTCATTAACTTCTCCTCCATCCTTACAGTTGACTTCTCTTCTCCCAAGTAAATCCAAGAGTACATTTGGAAATGTGATATGAATATAAAATTGGGAAATTAATGGGAGAGGACCATGTCTTCTCCCAAGTAAATCTGAGAGTACATTTGGGAATGTGATATGAATATATACATTGATAGTTAAGTGGAGAGGACCATGGCATCTCCCAAGTAAATGTGAGAGTACATTTGGGAATGTGAGATGTAATTAAATGGAGAAGACCATGTCTTCTCCTAAGTAAATGTGAGAGTACATTTGGGAATGTGAAATGAATATATATATATATATATATATATATATATATATATATATAATTTGATATAATGGAAGGAGACCATATCCTACCTAAGATTCAATTTTAGAAGGCAAGTTGGGAATTTGAATAAAATAGAAATAATGAATTTTATATTAGTAAACAAATTTATAGTTTCCAAAATGAAGGTATTCATCAATACTTCTCAATATTTTCATGTAATGTAAACATTAATAAAATTTGCATGATAAGATTTAAGTGGGGCATTACACTGTAACCCTCACGAACTTAACTTGCCATTGCAGAGCAGCAAGAATCCACGGACCAAAAGCAACAATGAAACCACAGAATGTTGGGCACGAGGAAGCGGTTAGGTGATGAAACCCTAACCAACCACTACCGTTAGATCGCTAGACAAGAATCAACAAAGGAGAGGCAGGACATATGTCCTTAGATTGACAAACTAGGAAGCAATTAAATGTATCATCATCAGCTGGGATAACGCCATGAAGTCCCACACATGAAGACCAAATCAGCCAGAGCAGGGCAGTAAATGCCAATGTACCAAAGGCCATGTGGTCTATTAATGTAAATCTCCGTGGCAGCTTGGTAGACTGTGCAATTTTAAGCACATACGGTGGTGGGTGAGCTGGCTAACTCTACGACAGCCACAAATCATATCAGGACTTTAAAGTTTAATAAATAAATACGTATCGGTCATCAGTCTTAAGGTTAAACAATTTATTTATTTTTTGGTTATTATATTTATTAAAGGTAATGTTACAAATGGTATCAGAGCTCAGGTTCGTATATTGGGACTCTCTGGGATGTAAGTACAACTATACTTGAAATAAATGTGTTGAGTACATAAACATATATATAATAACTAACTATGTAAATGTGTGTGTAAACACAGAGACTGTGACAAGAAAAGAAAGTTCATAATGTAGAGGAGCTCCGGACCACCTGAATCGCCCGGAACAACATAAGTTAATGCTAATCCGGATATTTGGATAGAGCTGGATGAGGAATCCCGGCAAGCTAATGCAATGTTACTCGAAACTGCGCAACAGTTACATGCAGAAATGACTAATTTAAGAACGGATAATGAACGACTGCGTTTAGCACAGGAGAGAATTTTAAGAATTCTTTCCAATCGACAGAATCAATGCCACCTAGACCCTAGTGCAGAAGACCGGGAAAAGACCCCGACAGCTCTGCATGGAGAAGAAAATGTTGAATCAACTGAAAAACATAAGGAATATGAAGAAGGACGTTCAGACAATGTCTCCGACCAGCATAAAACCAAAAGACAAAAGTCAGAACAAAAGTCAGAACTACAAGGAGAATTTAAAAATATTAAGCCCCCACTCTTTGAGGGAGAATCTAAAGAGGCAGCAGAGGCTTCGTTAATCGACATGGGCAAGTACTTTCAGATTTATGAGTACACTGACAAATTGAAGGGACAATTGGTAGTTTATCAGCTAAAGGGTAGAGCGACCCTCTGGTGGAAGGAAATCAAGATAGTAAGAAAAATTGACGGAGAGCAGGTCACATGGAGTGAGTTTCGAAAAAAAATTAAAGACGAGTACATAACTGAGCGCTATTATGATGAAAAAGCAAAGGAATTTCATGAGTTAAGGTTGGGAACCTTAACCATGGATGAATATGTGGCTCGATTTACATCCTTACTATGCTATGTGCCTTACATGCAAGAGGAAAAGGCCAAAATTCAGTGCTTCATCAGTAGCTTACCCAACTTTATGAAGGAAAAACTGGAATTTGACTACCCCAAGACAATGGATGATGCTGTGTGGAAAGCCCACATTTTCTATCAGCAAATGAAGCAGAAGAATGAAGGACCAAAAGGGGGGTTGAATAGGAAGGGTAGAAGCCTGATTCCAAACAAAAACCCAAAATTTTCTAATAACAGGAATGTACAACAAAATACTTTCAACAAATTCCCAGTCAAGAATCAAACCAAAATTGCATATTCTGAGAACAGGCCAACGAAGGGAGTCACTAAATCTATCAATGATCAGCAATCAAAACCGCCACTGCAATGTTGGGGATGCGGAGAAACCCATTATTGCAAAAATTGTCCGCACAGGGCTACAATAGAACAGTTATCGAATGTGCAAGAAGCATCTACGGTTGGGGAAGTGGCAAGGAGCATGCCCAAAATTAACATTTCCTTGGATGACCATCAGGAAGAATTTCAGCCCACAATGATCAAATGTGAAGGTATGATTGCTAAGTAACCTTTCTCTGTCTTATTTGATCCTGGTGCTAGCTTAAGCTATATTAGTCCTAAGGTGGTAGAAAAGTGTCAACTATCACGCAGAAAATTTTCAAAACCTTGGCTAGTTCAATTAGCCACTGGGACAAAAAGAAGGGTTAATGCAAAAATAGAATGTTGTCCCATAACCATTTCAGGGCAACCTATTTATGTTGACCTTAACATACTTCCTTTGGGTTCTTAGGGCATAGCTTTGTGGTCATTTTTATTCCTTGGATATAGGGGTTACACCCGGAATGAGCTCAATAGTGAAATCAATATCACATTTTGGAGGTAAACCTGGAATGGATTCTGGAAACACATCAACAAATTCCTGAGTCACAGGAATGTTTTCCAAGGAGGTCATTTTATTTTTGGTACTCATAAACCCCACCTGAACAACATATATTTAACAACATTTTCTGATACATATACCTAACTGATTAGCAGTAAATTGACGAAGAGCAGGTCACATGGAAGTAATGTTGGTCTCTATTAGACTGTAAATAGAAAACTATAAGTTTTATTTCTGAATCAGGCCAAAGTAAGGAATTCCAAGGAATAAAAATGAGCACAAAGCTATTCCCTATTACTGCTAATCAGTTAGGTATATGTATCAGAAAATGTTGTTAAATATATGTTGTTCAGGTGGGGTTTATGAGTACCAAAAATAAAATGACCTCCTTGGAAAACATTCCTGTGACTCAGGAATTTGTTGATGTGTTTCCAGAATCCATTCCAGGTTTACCTCCAAATGTGATATTGATTTCACTATTGAGCTCATTCCGGGTGTAACCCCTATATCCAAGGAATAAAAATGAGCACAAAGCTATGCCCTAAGAACCCAAAGGAAGTATGTTAAGGTCAACATAAATAGGTTGCCCTGAAATGGTTATGGGACAACATTCTATTTTTGCATTAACCCTTCTTTTTGTCCCAGTGGCTAATTGAACTAGCCAAGGTTTTGAAAATTTTCTGCGTGATAGTTGACACTTTTCTACCACCTTAGGACTAATATAGCTTAAGCTAGCACCAGGATCAAATAAGACAGAGAAAGGTTACTTAGCAATCATACCTTCACATTTGATCATTGTGGGCTGAAATTCTTCCTGATGGTCATCCAAGGAAATGTTAATTTTGGGCATGCTCCTTGCCACTTCCCCAACCGTAGATGCTTCTTGCACATTCGATAACTGTTCTATTGTAGCCATGTGCGGACAATTTTTGTAATAATGGGTTTCTCCGCATCCCCAACATTGCAGTGACGGTTTTGATTGCTGATCATTGATAGATTTAGTGACTCCCTTCGTTGGCCTGTTCTCAGAATATGCAATTTTGGTTTGATTCTTGACTGGGAATTTGTTGAAAGTCTTTTGTTGTACATTCCTGTTATTAGAAAATTTTGGGTTTTTATTTGGAATCAGGCTTCTACCCTTCCTATTCGACCCCCCTTTTGGTCCTTCATTCTTCTGCTTCATTTGCTAATAGAAAATGTGGGCTTTCCACACAGCATCATCCATTGTCTTGGGGTAGTCAAATTCGAGTTTTTCCTTCATAAAGTTGGGTAAGCTACTGATGAAGCACTGAATTTTGGCCTTTTCCTCTTGCATGTAAGGCACATAGCATAGTAAGGATGTAAATTGAGCCTCAAATTCATCCATGGTTAAGGTTCCCAACCTTAACTCATGAAATTCCTTTGCTTTTTCATCATAATAGCGCTCAGTTATGTACTCGTCTTTAATTTTTTTTCGAAACTCACTCCATGTGACCTGCTCTTCGTCAATTTTTCTTACTATCTTGATTTCCTTCCACCAGAGGGTCGCTCTACCCTTTAGCTGATAAACTACCAATTGTCCCTTCAATTTGTCAGTGTACTCATAAATCTGAAAGTACTTGCCCATGTCGATTAACCAAGCCTCTGCTGCCTCTTTAGATTCTCCCTCAAAGAGTGAGGGCTTAATATTTTTAAATTCTCCTTGTAGTTCTGACTTTTGTTCTGACTTTTGTCTTTTGGTTTTATGCTGGTCGGAGACATTGTCTGAACGTCCTTCTTCATCTTCCCTATGTTTTTCAGCTGATTCAACATTTTCTTCTCCATGCTGAGCTGTCGGGGTCTTTTCCCGGTCTTCTGCACTAGGGTCTAGGTGGCATTGATTCTGTCGATTGGACAGACTTCTTAAAATTCTCTCCTATTCTAAACGCAGTCGTTCATTATCCATTCTTAAATTGGTCATTTCTGCATGTAACTGCTGCACAGTTTCGAGTAACATTGCATTAGCTTGCCGGGATTCCTCACCCAGCTGTATCCAAATATCCGGATTAGCATTAACATATGTTGTTCCGGGCGATTCAGGTGGTCCGGAGCTCCTCTGCATTATGAACTTTCTTTTCTTGTCACAGTCTCTGTGTTTACACACACATTTACATAGTTAATTATTATATATATGTTTATATACTCAACACATTTATTTCAGGTATAGTTGTACTTACATCCCAGAGAGTCTCAATATACGAACCTGAGCTCTGATACCATTTGTAACATTCACTTTAACAAATATAATAACCATATAAAAAAAAATAATAAAAAATAAAAAAAATAAAAATAAAAAAAATTGTTTAACCTTAAGACTGATGACCAATACGTATTTATTTATTAAACTTTAAAGTTCTGATATGATTTGTGGCTGTCGTAGAGTTAGCCAGCTCACCCTCCAGCGTATGTGCTTAAGCTTGCACAGTCTACCAAGCTGCCACGGAGATTTACATTAATAGATCACATGGCCTTTGGTACTTTGGCATTTACTGCCCTGCTCTGGCTGAGTTGGTCTTCATGTGTGGGAATTCATGGCGTTATCCCAGCTGATGATGATACATTTAATTGCTTCCTAGTTTGTCAATCTAAGGACATATGTCCTGCCTCTCCTTTGTTGATTCTTGTCTAGCGATCTAACGGTAGTGGTTGGTTAGGGTTTCATCACCTAACCGCTTCCTCGTGCCCAACATTCTGTGGTTTCATTGTTGCTTTTGGTCCGTGGATTCTTGCTGCTCTGCAATGGCAAGTTAAGTTCGTGAGGGTTACAGTGTAATGCCCCACTTAAATCTTATCATGCAAATTTTATTAATGTTTACACTACATGAAAATATTGAGAAGTATTGATGAATACCTTCATTTTGGAAACTATAAATTTGTTTACTAATATAAAATTCATTATTTCTATTTTATTCAAATTCCCAACTTGCCTTCTAAAATTGAATCTTAGGTAGGATATGGTCTCCTTCCATTATATCAAATTATATATATATTCATCTCACATTCCCAAATGTACTCTCACATTTACTTAGGAGAAGACATGGTCCTCTCCATTTAATTACATCTCACATTCCCAAATGTACTCTCACATTTACTTGGGAGATGACATGGTCCTCTCCACTTAACTATCAATGTATATATTCATATCACATTCCCAAATGTACTCTCAGATTTACTTGGGAGAAGACATGGTCCTCTCCCATTAATTTCCTAATTTTATATTCATATCACATTTCCAAATGTACTCTTGGATTTACTTGGGAGAAGAGAAGTCAACTGTAAGGATGGAGGAGAAGTTAATGACATTAATGAGAGGTGGTTGAGATGGAGAAGAGAGGGAGGGTATAAAAGGGAAGGAGGAAGGGAGAAAAGGGCATGTGGGGGTCTTGCTTTGATTTTGGGGTTGGCTGTGATTTTAGGATTGCTGTGATTTTGGAGACCTAAGGAACCTGTGGAGGTTTCTTGGGTTTGTTGAGAGGAGGGAAATATTGTTCATCTTGGTCTGGATTATTCATCTTGGACACACTACATCTAGTTGGACTTGGGCTCGGAGGGCTAGGGAACCTGTGGAGGTTTCTTGGGCTAGGAATTATTTCCTAGTTGGCTGGGAGGTAAATCCAGTTGGGTTAGTCAAGAGGAGCATTCAGCAGGAGCAGCAGCTCAAAGGCATCTCCACCAGCCACCGGTACAGGTATTCCTCTATAGATTACTCATGTAAATTTATTGAAATGAAATGTTCACTATAAGTTATAGGGATTAGAATGTAAATGGTAAAATTTTCATTGTTTAAAAGTCTTGTAAGAAAGTAAATTATTGCCTCTTATTGCATTTAAATTCCAGAGAAATAGATCTGTTAGAAGACCCTAGGATAGGGCCTTACATACAGTAAGGTCGTTCCACTCCTTGAGGCTTTCACTGGTTATCATGGCGCGGCTGGAGAAGGCAAGTGTTGTTTGACATTGACTGTCAGTATCTCTTTTAGTTTGCTTTGAGCGGAGGACATGGCTCTTGCGGGGGCTGATGAGCTATTGTCTCTATTCAGGATGGTTCGAAGGCGTTTCAAAACAAAGACAACAGTTTCGCTATTGCTCCAGATTCGAAAGGTAAACCTTAACAACCCGGAGTCTTGAGAGTTTGACATTTTCTTGAGCTTAGAAAGATTTGTTTAAGGGTTTCGATGATTGAGCAGGTGGGCACTTGGAGAGTGCTTCCTTTAGATTTAGGTATCACTCTCCCAAGCCTTTACATGTGTTTTTCCACAATTCTTGTCTATTGTTAGATGGCTATGAAATGGATTTTATGTTGACTGTGGTTTATGGCAGGTATTCCTTCGCCCTACTCTTCTTGTGCAAGTCTGGGACCTACCCTTCAATGCTCAAACTCTTATGGTTTTGCTGGTCATTTCCAGGTTGGCTTTCTGGTCCTCGGCAGTTTAATTAAGAGGGTTTGATGTTTCACTGAAACGAGCTCAGAGAGCTGCCTAAATTTTCTTGTAATCCTTAAATAAATAGTTGTTTAAGCGAGTCGATAGACTATGCATGTGGTTTGAACAATGGGGAAAGACCTTCCCAATCTCTGAACATATTTCGATTTTGTTGTTATAACTACTCTTATGTCAGTTAAGTTATTAGTTAAGAATGTTGTGATTTCAGTCGTAAGGACTCGAAGGTCACTCTGGACTGCAACTGCTTGTTCATAATGGAGTGAATGCTTATTTATATATTACATTGTTTGAGTTAAATGGATATTTTGAGTATGTCGTTCCTATTTTGTAATGGGTTGGTTACCTCTGATCCAATTTTTCAGAATGTTATGGTTTATTGAAAAATGGTTTGATCTTTATGGAAATAATTGTTTTGAAAGGGTTTGCAGAAATAAGGGTTTGTTTCATATTTATTTGTAAGCTGATAGATAAGCTGATAGATATTATATGGCAGTACCTCTATTTTTCGAATAGTTCTACATTGCACTCCTTAGTTGTATGTTGTAGTTAAATGTTGAAATAGTCACAAATGTGTATGGTCTCGGCACGCACCATGTAATTATTCCTGGGTGTATTCCATGAAGGTTTGCATAACTCATTCTAAATATTTTAGATATATAAGCTTTTCTCGTTGTAGATGGTTTTAAATATTTTATACACAAAAAATACCTGCAATATTCCTCACATAATTTTATTAGAGAATGTGTATTATTACTTGTCCCGAGAAAGAAATTAAATACACTCTGTCCATTGTTTCTGTTGTATCATTATTGAAGAATTTCTATACTTATTTATACTGCATACACAAAATCTCTTTATTCTGAAGTCAATAAGAAGTTCCTACCTAATTAAGCTATTAATTTATAGCATAGTACCTAGTTCGTAAATTAAGCATTTCATGGTACTTATATGTTATAATAATAGCAACAACTAGCTAATAATCCTCTTTCGAAAGTCTCTCCTCCCTACCACGAGTTCTGGCAATTATGTCCAGACTCTCCCCCGAGCACTTTCTGTTGGTGTCATGGTTAATGATTTCCAGTTACAGTCAAGTACCTTGGGTTCCTTGACTACAATCCTACCCCCAAGTACTGTACTCTTTTCAAACTATCTTTCCTGAGAGTTCTCCCACTAGTTCCTCCAGCTCAAGGATCTCTCCTCGATTCTTTTGTTTCCCCCTAAATCTCCCTTCAGGGGAGATTGGGTAACTGTTTTATTTCTAATTGTTTCTTTTAATTCTTGTCAACAGTTTCTATTTTGTGTTAAGGTGTCATACCAAATATTTAGCTAACCATAGTTATTTTTCTTGGCCTTTCAACCTCAACACATATTATTACATAGCGTAATGTAATAAAACTTAAAATAACATATAATTAAATTAACTTATTAATCCTTAGTAATTTCATGCACCTTGGGGTGTTACAGCGTGGCAAGGAAGCACAGAGTTGCAACAGGGCAACAGGTGCGACGAGCTGGTGTAGCGCCGAGGTGTGGGCAGGCCTGAATGAGCTGCGGTCAGGTCGTGCAGCAGGTCGACCGACCGGGTAACTCGCCCATCCATGTTGTAATTTATAAAACTGATTGAGTTTTATCTTTTGGCATATTGTAAAATTTGCGGCATTATTACATACTTGATAATTACATAAAAATGAGTCTTGTGCATTTGTTATTGTCATGAATGTTGTTTAAGTTATTCTGCACTTAAACTAAATAAAAAGATGAAAGATGAATGTTATAGGTGTAGTCTGGAAAATGATAAAGAAACTAATGTGTTGAAGCATTTAGTTGACGCCACACGTTGCTCAATTCGGGAAAAAATAATTGGGGCCGTGATAAATGGTATCAGAGCCTTTTCGATAGCAAGATGCAAAGATCAGGTATGTATGCAGTCTAGAATTTTGGGAAAGAAATCTTGGATACATAGTTTGGGGTTTCTTGACTTGGAAGTTCATGGAAAAACTATCCAAGCGTTGGTGGACACGAGTGCCACACACAACTTCATGACGACAAGATTGGAAAAAGAAGTTGGGCTACAAATTGTTCCATCTAATGTGGAGGTCAAGATAGTGAACTAGAAGGCTAGAGTGTCGGGATTGGTATATGAAGTGCCAAATCGAATTGGAGACTCAAAGGGTCGATTGGACTTCATAGTGATGGAGATGAATGACTTTGACATGATATTGGGGCAATATTTTCTTAAAGGCTATAAGGTGATTGTTGTCTTGTTTTGTGATGAGGTTATGTAGATTGAAAGCTCACGAACTTGGACTTTGCCTACTCATAAGCAAAGGAAGGAAGTTAAGGTGCAACATGTTTCTGCACTAAGCTTGAAGAAAGCAATGGAGAGTTAGATGTGGAGATATATGCGATAGTCATCAGGGGAGTTGATAGTGATGATGGAGTGGGGATGCCTGTTCCAGATGAGATTTCCAATGTATTGGAAAAATATGCAGATCTGATGCCCGATGAGCTACCGAAAGCACTTCCACCGACGCGTGTAGTGGACCATAGTATTGAGCTAGAGCCAAGGAAGCAACCTATGACAAAAACTTGTTATCGATTATCAGGGACGATTTGGAGGAATTGAAATGATAGTTCAAGGATTTGGCCGATACAGGTTTCATAAGACCTTCAAGGTCCCCATATGAAGCTTCAGTATTGTTCCAGCGAAGGAAAGACACGAATGAGCTACGAATGCGTTGTGATTATCGTGCTCTTAACGAGAAAACGATAGAGAACATGTATCCTTTTATATTAGCTGCAAATTGCTTCGACAAGCTTGCAAAGGTTTGAGCGTTTTCCAAGCTAAACTTGAGGCATGGATACTATAAGGTGAGAATAGTGAAAGGGGATGAGAAGAAAACTACGATTGTAACAAGGTATAGAAGTTTTGAGTTCCTTGTTATGCCTTTTGGGTTGTGTAATGCTCTTGCTACATTTTTCACTTTGATGAATGACGTACTATGCTCATATTTGGATTCGTTCATAGTAGTATACTTGGACGACATCGTGATATACAGTGTTAACATGGAGGATCATAAGAAACACTTGGATTTGGTGTTTGAGGCATTGAAGAAGAGACAATTGTACTTGAAGAACTCAAAGTGTATGTTTTTCCAGAACGAGATTCTATTCCTTGGACACATTGTAGGCCAAGGGCACATATGGATGGAACCGAGCAGAGTGAAGGCGATAGAGGATTAGGCTGAACCAAAGAATTTCCATGATATGAGGGTGTTTTTTGGGATGACCAACTACCAACGAAAGTTTGTAGAGGGGTGCTCCAAGGTGACATCACCACTAACAAACCTTTTGAAGAAGGACACGTGATGGAATTGGATGGAGAAGTGTTGTACAACATTTGAAGACTTGAAGAAGAGGATGGTTACAACACCGATACTGAAGTTAACAGACTTCAAGAGACTGTTTGGGGTACACACAGATGCTTTAGATTTTGCAATAGGAGGAGTTCTTATGGAGGATGGGCATCCGATGGCACATGAGAGTCGAAAGTTGCAAGATAGGGATCAATGATATCCGGTTCATGAGAAGGAGATGACTACGATCATCCACTATTTATAGGTATGGAGGCATTACTTGATTGGGAGACCTTCTATTGACAATACTGACAACGTTTCAAAAATTTATTTGGCATCACAACCGAAGCTGTTAGCGAAGTAAGCTCATTGGCAAGACTTCTTGGCAGAGTTAGACATGACTATTGAGTATAGAGCAGGTATACTCAATTCAGTTGCAGATGTCCTCAACAGGAAGGGATATTTAGCCACACTTGAGGAGGAAGAAGACCATGTAGAATGAAGTAGGAGTCAGGTACAGATGACTGATGAGATGCAGAATAGAGTTCGAGAAAGCATTGATACAGATACTCAAGCACATAACATTGTGAAGCAGGTGAAGGAAGGAAAGGCACAAAGGTTTTTTCTACAGGATGGACTCTTGTTATTTGGGAAACCACTTTACATTATGAAGTCATCAGGGCTTAGGAGACACCTTTTGAAGTAGTGCCACGATTCTCCATGGGCTGGCCACCCAAGGTAGCGTCATTCTTTAGCATTGTTGGAGAGAGGGCTATTTTGGGAGAAGATGCAGGAGGATGTAGAGGATTATGTGCATACATGCATTATTTGTCAGTAGGACAAATCAGATAACCATAGGTAGGGAATATTGCTGCAACCTTTACCGATTCCAGAGAGACCATGGATGAGTGCTTCGATGGACTTCATCGCTCAATTATCATAGGTACATGGGTATAACGAGATTATGGCCGTGGTAGATCGTTTTTCCAAGTATGACATCTTCATTCCAACGAAGATACCATGTGGAGCTGAGAAGATTGCTGAGTTGTCCTTCAAACATGTTTTGAAGTATTGGGGAATGCCATTGAGTATCATATCGGACAGAGATCCATGTTTTACAGGCAGATTTTAGACCACTTTGTTCAAGTTGGCCAGGACAGAGTTGCTGCAGAGTTTGAGTTACCATCCGCAGACAGATGGGCATACTGAATAGATTAATGCACTGCTGGAGGACTACTTGAGACATTATGTGATGACTGATCAGAAGAATTGGCCTAAACCCTTAGATGTGGCTTAGTTTAGTTACAATATGTAGAAGAGTTCGACAACTATGTATAGTCCATTTGAGTTGTAAAATGGACGGGTTCCATTTGCTCCACACATCGTGTTATTGAGAGGCTTTCTGAGGAGTCCACATGTGAAGAGATTTATGACAGCATGGGAGGAGACCTTGGAGTTGGCACAGGTGCACTTGCACAAAACTACAAGGAGGATGAAGAAATGTGCAGATAAGGATAGACAGGACACACAATTCAGTGTTGGGGATATGGTTTTTCTCAGGATCACTAAAGATCAATTTCAGCCACTAAAAGGGACTGTGAGAACTTTGACAAGGAAGTATGAAGGGCCATTCTAGGTAAAGAAGTGGGTTGGAGAGGTTACATATAAGTTGTAGCTTCCAAACCACGTGCATTTGAAACATCCTGTTTTCCATATGAGTCAGCTTAAGAGATGTCGACTTGATGCATATCATCCAGATAGAGTATAACCACCAAGGGGACCAACCATGATTGTGGATAGGCCACACCTTGTTCTAGAGAAGATTTTCGATATTCGGATTATGGGTGTTGGGAGCACTACGAAACGGGAGTTCTTTTTTAAATGGAAGAACACATCAAAGGAGAGTAGCTGGAAGACAGAGGATTCACTGTGGAGATGGAAGAAGGAGATTGCTGAGTACGACAAAGAGTTAAGGAGAGTAGCCGGATTTCCGAGGACGACAATGACTTCTGGTGGGGGAGGATGTCAGGCCCTTGAGTCACCATCTCACTTGGGAGAGTCAAGCGCCCACACCGGGCACATTTAACTGATCAGTTGGCAGAGGAGTCGTCAGGGCGCGTTTAACCGACGAGCTGGGAAGGCGCGCACATAATCGATGAGTTGGTTGGGCGCACTTAAGCGACGAGCCATGGAGACGCGTTTAACTGACGAGCTGGGGCAAATGCACTTAACTGACGAGTTGAGGGGTGCTAACATGAAGAAACAACTAAGTGTTGGACGCACGAGACAATTTGTTTTATAGACGAATGAGTTGGAAGGCGATGAGCTGGGCACACTACCGAGGCTGATGTATTAGCCGACGTGTTGAGTTTATGAGTTGGAGTAAGGATGGGCTAACTGGACCAAGCCAAGCACCCTCCACACATCCAAGAACTCATAATTATGCAGAGGGTAAGAGTTAGACAAACCATCAAACAAGTCACAACTCGCAAGCATTTCGGGTATAGAAAGGAGTGAGGAGTCGAGAAAACAGGATGAGCCCACAGGTCAGGAAGAGTTGAACAAAAAAACAACGCGGACAGGATGAGGGTGACTACAGTTGGGCGAGTTGACCCGTCGTGGAGTTCTGGTGTGTAGCCAGGTGGACAGGCCGCGAGCTGGGCGGGCCTACACGTGAGTTGTGTGCGAGTCATGTGGCCACAGGCTGGGCAAGCCTGCACGAGAGTGGTGCGACGAATATTCGATATAACAAGGCGTGACAATGCAGCATGGAGTTGCGATAGGGCAGTGAGTGTGACGAGATGGTGTAGTGCTGAGGTGTGGGCAGGCCTGAACAAGTTGCGGTCGGGTCATGCAGCAGACCAACCGACCGGGCAACTCACCCATCCATGTTGTAATTTATAAAACCAGTTGAGTTTTATCTCCTGGCATATTGTAAAATCTGCAACATTATTACATACTTGATAATCACATGAAAATGTGTCTTGTGCATTTGTTATTGTCGTGAATGTTTTTTAAGTTATTCCACATTTAAACTGAATAAAAAGATGAAAGATGAATGTTATAGGCGTAGTCTGGAAAATGATAAAGAAACTAATGTGTTGAATCGTTTAGCTGGTGCAGCATGTTGCTCAATTCGGGAAAAAATAATTAGGGTCGTGGCAATTAGTGAAGTAGATTGTCTTGTTATATTGCACTTTAATGAAATCCTCACTCCCTAAGAGAGTTCATTTCTAGTGGATTTTACTGAGGAATTATGTCCCATTGGAAGTTGTTAGGCTAATAGAAAATTAAAAATAAGTTTTCTAAAAAACTAGATTTTTTTTGAATTGATGGAAAATAAAAATATTTAGCATTTTCCACAAACTTCTTTTAAAATTGTTAAAAAAAAAAATTAATGCACTTGAAAACTTCTTTTAAAATTGCTAAAAAAAAAAAAAAAAGCAAAATAATGCTCTAGTCTAGGACAAAGGCAATAACTAATGAAATAAATAAACTTAAAATAAAAATATAATTAAACCTATCCAAAAACACTCAATAGTTATACTAATCTTTGAACCCACTCATGAAAATAAACTTGTCCAATGAAGTAGGGAAATAGACTAAAAACTTAAAAATAAAAAATTCCATAATCTTATTTAAAATTGTTATGCATTTTATATTTGTGAATCATGAATTTATAAAAATGTTAAGTTAAAAATAATTATAATAAATTTATTAAAATTTAATAGCTATTCAATTTAACATTTAATAATAAAGACTAGTTTTAAGAAGAAAAATTAGATATTGAATTATTAACTTAATTTGGTATGTCAACCAAAAAAAATGAGGTTTTAGTAAATGAGAAAAAGTTTTACTTGTAAATGAGGAAGAGCTTTATTTCTTATTTCAAAATTAAAAACCAATTAATGGTATAGTAAAAAACCAAACTTGTTAATAAAAAATTGAGGTTTGAGTAAATGAAAAAGAGTTTTACATGTGAATGAGGAAGAGCTTTACAGCTAATGTAGAATCAATAGTTTTATATCTTATTTCAAAATTACAAATAATTGTAAAAAAAACCAAGGAAAAATGTTGGTCTCTAGTAGACTGTAAATAGAAAACTATAAGTTTTATTTCTGAATCAGGCCAAAGTAAGGAATTCCAAGGAATAAAAATGAGCACAAAGCTATGCCCTATTACTGCTAATCAGTTAGGTATATGTATCAGAAAATGTTGTTAAATATATGTTGTTCAGGTGGGGTTTATGAGTACCAAAAATAAAATGACCTCCTTGGAAAACATTCCTGTGATTCAGGAATTTGTTGATGTGTTTCCAGAATCCATTCCAGGTTTACCTCCAAAATGTGATATTGATTTCACTATTGAGCTCATTCCGGGTGTAACCCCTATATCCAGGGCCCCTTATCGCATGATCATACCTGAGTTAATGGAAATCAAAATGCAGCTTCAGGAGCTCCTAGACAAAAAGTATATCCATCCTATTGTGTCTCCTTGAGGAGCTCCTCTAATATTTGTACAGAAAAAGGACAGGACCCTGAGATTATGCATTGATTATCGATAGTTAAAGAAGCTAGCCGTTAAAAATAAATATCCTTTGCCCCATATTGATGATCTATTTGATCAGGTACAAGGAGTTAAAGTGTTCTCAAAAATCGACTTAATATCGGGCAACCATCAGATAAGAATAAAATAGGAGGACATTTACAAGACAACATTTCGTACCTGTTATGGTCATTACGAGTTCGTAGTGTTTCCATTTGGTCTCACAAATGCCCCAACCACCTTTATGAGTTTGACGCATGGTATTTTCCAGCCCTACCTTGAAAAATTTGTACTGATTTTCATTGATGACATTTTAATATACTCGAAGAATCACGAGGAGCATAAAGAGCATCTAAGAATAGCATTACAAACGCTGCAGGAAAATTAGTTATATGATAAATTTAGCAAGTGTGATTTTTTCAAAGATCAGATTCAGTACTTGGGTCATGTTATTTCAGCCGATGGAATAGCAGTAGACTCGGAGAAGATCAGAACAATCATGGAATGGACAACCCCAAAGAATGTCGCTGATATCCGATCATTCTTGGGTTTAGCCGGGTACTATTGTCGATTCATTGAGGGATTTTCAAAAATCGCCTTTCCAATGACCTCCTTATAGAAAAAGGGGCATACTTTGAAATGGACAGCCGAGTGTCAGCAAAGTTTTGAAAATCTGAAACACCTGCTTACCATCGTGCCAATGCTAAAAGTGGTAGATCCGGAAAAGCCTTTCGTGGTCTACACAGATGCAAATAAAGAGGGTGTTGGTGGAGTGCTAACACAAGAAGGAAAGGTTATTGCGTATGAATCATGGAAATTGAAGGAATATGAAAAACAATATTCTATGTATGACCTTGAGTTGATAGCTGTAGTGCATGCACTTAAAATGTGGCAACACTACCTGTTGGGGAAGAAATTCTTGCTATTAACTGATCATAGCAGCCTTACAAATCTCTTCAACCAGTCTAGCTTAAACGCTTGACAGGTAATATGGACAGCATTCTTAAGCGAATTCGAGTTTGACATGAAACATCTTAAAGGAAAGGAAAATCGGGTGGCTGACGCATTGAGTAGAAAAGTACACTACATTTATGAGGTCCAAATGAGCCAAGCCAGCTCAAATATCCCTGAAATCATAAAGGAAGTAGTTGTGAATGATCCAGAGTATACCTTCATTTGGAAACAAGCAGTGGAGGCCCTGCTAAAAAAGGAAGCATCCGAATTTGAAATAGATTTTGACAATCTTCTTACTTTTAAAAACAGAATTTATGTCCCTAACCAAAACTCGGTTAAACAATTGATATTGGATGAATTTCATAGAAAACCATGTGCTAGTCAGTCGAGGTACCAGAAATTATTTTCAGCCATAAAAAATGGGTATTATTGGCTTGGGTTAAGGAAGGATGTCACTGAATATTTGTCCAAATGTTTGGAGTGCCAACTAATGAAGGCAGAACATCAGCATCCTACAGGTTTGCTGCAACCACTGCCCATTCCGGAATGGAAATGGGAAACCATATCTTTGGATTTTATAACTGGCTTACCTCGTACCAGAAAGCAGCATGACTCAATTATGGTGGTAGTAGATAAGTTGAGTAAAACTGCTCACTTTATACCTGTAAAGTCCACTTACAAAACTGTGGAGATCGCAGACATATTTATGAAGGAGATTTTTCGTTTACACAGAATACCCAAAGTGGTAATCTCTGATAGGGATGTAAAATTTACATCCACCTTCTGGAAAACTCTCTTTTCAGGATTAGGTACTCAGATCCAATTTAGTACCGCCTATCACCCCCAAACAGACGGACAAACTGAACGAGTAAATCAGGTGTTGGAAGACATGTTGCGCATGTTCGTAATGCAACAACCACATAAATGGGAGGATTATCTCCATTTAGTGGAATTTGCATATAATAATGGGCATCATGAATCATTGGGCATGAGCCCCTTCGAAGTGTTGTATGGAAGGAAGTGCAGGGTGCCCATAGATTGGAATAACCCAGTTAATAAACTAGCATTGGGGCATGACATGCTAGCAGAAATGGAGGAGACAGTTAAGAAAATTCGACAAAATCTAAGGGCAGCCCAAGATAGACAAAAAGTGTATGTAGATAAAAATAGATCATACAGAGAATTTCAACTAGGGGATCACGTATATTTAAGAGTAAAACCCTGGAAAAGCTCCTTACAGTGGCAGGGTTGCGCTAAGTTAGCACCCCGATACTGTGGACCTTTTCAAGTTTTGGAACGAATTGGGTCAGTGGCCTATAAGCTTGCACTACCCAACCACATTCGGGTCCATAATGTGTTCCATGTATCCTTACTAAAAAAATATGTGTATAACCCTCAACACATTATTAACTAGGAAAACATTCAGGTAACCAGTAAAGTGGGATATATGAATTTTAGAGCCATTATATATATATATATATATATATATATATATATATATATATATATATATTTTCAGCAGAATCATGACTGTGAGTTGTTGGTTGCAGGTCGAACCGGAAGGAGAGTTCCTGGCAGAACCTCTTCGTATTCTTGACCAGAGAGAAACCACCCTACGGAAGCGAGTCATCACCCAGGTTAAAGTGCAGTGGAAGCACTTTGGCCCGGATGAGGCCACCTGGGAAGAAGAAGAATTTATGCGGAAAGCCTATCCGGCGTTGTTTTCTGAAAGTGAAATGAACACCAGGGATGGTGTTCCTCATATGGGGGGGAGGGGGAATGTAACACCCCAAGGTGCATGAAATTACTAAGGATTAATAAGTTAATTTTATTATCTGTTATTTTAAGTTTTATTACATTATGCTATGTAATAATAAGTGTTGAAGTTGAAAGGCCAAGAAAATTAAATTATGGTTACCTAAATATTTGGAATGATACCTTAACACAAAATAGAAACTATTTACAAGAATTAAAAGAAACAGTTACAAATAAAACAATTACCCAATTTGCCCTGAAGGAAGATTTAGGGGGAAACAAAATAATTGAGGAGAGATCCTTGATCTGGAATAACCACTAGGAGAACTCCCAGGAAAGAAAGTCTGAAAAGAGTACAGGACTTGGGGGCAGGATTGTAGTCCAGGAACCCAAGGTACTTGACTATAACTGGAAATCATCAACCATGACACCAAAAGAAAGTGCTCAGGGGAGAGTCTGGACGTAATTGCCAGAAATCGTGGCAGGGAGGAGAGACTTTCCAAAGAGGATTATTGGCTAACTGTTGCTATTATTATAACAGATAAGTACCATGAAATGTTTAATTTAGGAACTAGGTACTATGTTGTAAATTAATAGCTTAATTAGGTAGGAACTTCTTATTGACTTTAG
This sequence comes from Pinus tabuliformis, assembly GCA_031772625.1. Taxonomy (NCBI): domain Eukaryota; kingdom Viridiplantae; phylum Streptophyta; class Pinopsida; order Pinales; family Pinaceae; genus Pinus; species Pinus tabuliformis. Next base: position 1,056,091,348 of record CM062804.1, read on the forward strand.
AATAAAGAGATTTTGTGTGTGCAGTATATATAAGTATAGAAATTCTTTAGTAATGATACAATAGAAACAATAGACAGAGTGTATTTAATTTCTTTCTCAGGACAAGTAATAATAAATATTCTCTGATAAAATTATGTGAGGAATATTGTAGGTATTTTATGTGTATAAAAGATTTAAAACCATATACAACAAAAAAGCTTATACATCTAAAATATTCATAACGAGTTATGCAAACCTTCATGGAATACACCCAGGAATAATTACATGGTGCGTGCTGAGACCATACACATTTGAGACTGTTTTCAACATTTAACTATAGCATACAACTAAGGAGCGTAATGTAGAATGATTCGAAAAATAGAGGTACCGCCATATAATATCTATCAGTTTATCTATCATCTTACAAATAAATTTGAAATAAACCCTTATTTCTACAAACGCTTTCAAAACAGTTATTTCCATAAAGACTGAACAGTTTTTTGATAAATCATAACATTCTAAAAAATTGGATCAGAGGTAACCAGCCCATTACGAAATAGGAATGACATACTCAAAATATCCATTTAACTCAAACAATGTAATATATAAATAAGAATTCACTCCATTATGAACAAGAAGTTGCGGTCCAAAGTGACCTTCGAGTCCTTATGACCGAAATCACAACATTCTTCACTAATAACTTAACTGACATAAGAGTAGTTATGACAACAAAATCGAAATATGTTCAGAGATTGGGAAGATATTTCCCCATTGTTTGAACACACGTAGAGTCTATCGACTCACTTAAACAACTATCTATATAAGAAGTACAAGAAAATTTAGCTAGCTCTCTAAGCTCGTTTCAGTGAAACATCAAACCCTCTTAATTAAACTGCTGAAGACCAGAAAGCCAACTTGGAAATGACATGCAAGACCATAAGAGTTTGAGCATTGAAGGGTAGGTCCCATACTTGCGCAAGCAGAGAAGGGCGAAGGGATACCTGCCATAAACCTCAGTCAACATAAAACCATTTCATAGCCATCTAACAATAGACAAGAACTATGGAAAAACACATGTAAAGGTTTGGGAGAGTGATACCTAAATCTGAAGGACGCACTCTCCAAGCGCCCACCTGCTCAATCATCAAAACCCTTAAACAAATCTTTCTAAGCTCAAGAAAATGTCAAACTCTTAAGACTCCGGGTTGTCAAGGTTTACCTTTTGAATCTGGAGCAATAACAAAACTATTGTCTTTGTTCTAAAATGCCTTCGAACCATCCTGAACAGAGACAATATCTCGTCAGCCTTGGCAAGAGCCATGTCCTCCACTCAAAACAAACTAAAAGAGATACTGACAGTCAATGTCAAACGACACTTGCCTTCTCCAGCTGCGCCATGATAACCAATGCAAGCCTCAAGAAGTGGAATGACCTTACTGTAACCCTCACGAACTTAACTTGCCATTGTAGAGTAGCAAGAAGCCATGGACCAAAAGCAACAATGAAACCATAGAACGCTGGGTGCGAGGAAGTGGTTAGGTGATGAAACCCTAACCAACCACCACCATCGGATCTCCATACAAGAATCAACGGAGGAGAGGCGGGACAGATGTCCTTTGATTGACAAACCAGGAAGCAATTAAATGTATCATCATCGGCTGGGATCACGCCACGAAGTCTCGTGCATGAAGACCAAATCAGCCAGAGCAGGGCAGTAAATGCCAAAGTACCAAAGGCCATGTGGTCTATTAATGTAAATCTCTGTGGCAGCTTAGTAGACTGTGCAAGTTTAAGCACATACGTTGGTGGGTGAGCTGGATGACTCTACGGTAGCCACAAACCATATCAGGACTTTAAAGTTTAATAAATAAATACGTATCCGTCATCAGTCTTAAGGTTAAACAAATATTTCTTTTATGGTTATTATGTTTATTAAAAGTGAATGTTACACGTGCCTTGTTATATCGCAGACCTATTGCACAACCCTTGTGCAGGCCCACCAACCCTACGTCCACACAACCCATGCTCAACTTACGTACAGGCCCGCCCAGCTCACGGCCTGTCCACCAGGCTGCACACACAAATTCCACGACAGGTCGACTCGCCCAACTGCACTCTCCCTCCTCCTGTTTGCATTATTTTTCTGTTCAACTCTGCCCGACCTGTGGCCTCATCATGTTTGCTTGACTCGCCACTCTTTTCTATACCCGAAACACTTTTGAGTTGTGACTTGTTCGATCGTTTGTTTAACTCTCGCCCTTTGCATACTTATATGAGTTCTTGGACGTGGGGAGGGGGCTTGGCTTGGTCCAGCCAACCCATCCTCACTCCAAATCATAAACTCAACATGTCGGCTAATACGTCGGCCTCCGTGGTGTGCCCAGTTCGTCGCCCTCCAACTTGTTCGCCTATAAATCAAAGTGTCTCGTGTCCCCAACATTTAGTCGTTTCTTCATGTTGGCGCCCCTCAAATTGTTGGTTAACTACGTTTTCCCCGGCTTGTCGGTTAAACGTGTCTCCACGGCTCGTCGGTTAAGTGTGCCTGGCCAACTCATTGTTTATGTGCACACCTACCTAACTCATCGGTTAAACGCACCCTAATGACTCGTCAGTTAAACGCACTAGTGTGGGCGCTCGACTTGCCCAAGTGCGATGGAGACTTGGGGGCCTGACACTAATGGACACATATATGACCTTACCTCAAAACAAGGTTATTTTCTATAATCAAGGTGGTTATATTGACCATATACATTTAAGAAAGACTTTCTTGACCAATAGGGATGTTGTATATATATTATCTAAGATCAAAGGATTAGTATCTTGAAAATAGAAATTCAACACTGACTACCTTGGGCGTCACGGATTCCCCTTCTATTTATAATGTTAAATTTGATGTTTTAAAATATATAATTGATATATGAAAATTAAAATTAAAACTGGAAAATGAATTTCACTAAAAACTAATCTATTTATGGTTATATTTATAAATTAACTATTATATTTCTAGAAATATGTTAGGCCCCTATACTACTAGTGTAACCCGTTATTGTTATTAGTACAGGCCCCTTATTATATTGTTGTACCCATGTAGTCCCCATATTGTTACTATTGTTCCCCATAGAAGCCCACTAGTGTTATTATTGTGCCCTTACATTATTATTGTTATGTCGGCTCTAATTATATTATGACTCCTTAGACTCCTATATATAGAAAGGAGGTCTTGTCATTTGTAGCATCTAAGAATTGTTCATTTGTGTAATGTAAAGGAGGTTGCCCCCTCGAAGAGGCTTATTTCTAAGGCGTTGATCTATCTTTTTATCTTTTTGTGAGTTGGTTTCATAACATTTGATATCAGAGCTTTGGATTCTAGGGTTTTGATGTGCCAAATAGGTCATCGTTGAATTTTTGGTATAACTCTTTTTCTACGACGTTTCAGAAGAAATCGCGTTGAACCTCGGATCCAAATTTCAGATCTTTTCGCACTACATTTGCGAAGATATAATCTGAGGAAGTCAGTTTTTTTGCAGACTCCTGAATTACATTCCAAACAGCTGACCTTGGGAAAATCGTCATAACTTTTGCTTTGAGCATCAGATTGCAATTTCATAAGAAGTTGCAGAAAGAGGATGAACTGTAGTTTCTTGTATATATTTTTTAGACCCGAAGGTTAAAACCGTGAAACGTGGCACCTCATACAAGTTCGCTCTTCTGAAAAGGTATATAATCAAGTCATCTTGGGAGATTTGACATAACTCTTCCTTGGAGAATCCAATTTGGATCAGAATGGTGGCATTGGAAAGAGGACACAGAGGACTACTGTAGATCGTGATTTCAGAATTGGAAGAACCATAATTATAGATTTATAGTCGTTTCAAGCTCGAGCTCTTAAAATCAAGAAAAGGGGATATGAGGAAGTTTGATGGTAAGGATCTGGTAAATTGGATACTTCAGATGGAGCAATATTTTGATCTACATGGTGTACCACTATTACAAAAGGTATGTATTGCATCTTCATATTTAGAACTGGATCAAGTTTTATGGTATAAAGGGCTTTGTTCTCGTAAACAACTTGTTACGTGGTCAATTTTCACGGAGGAAATGATAGCACATTATGAGGATACAAAGAGCAACACCTTCTTTAAAGCAACACCACAACAATTGGAAAGAGTAAAAGAGCTTTGCTACATAGTGGAAAAAATTGTGGCAACAAGGAAGTCTACCCCTCACAAATATAATAATGGAAGTGTTGTTTCTCCTAGCCTTCCACAACCTACAAGGGTTACACAACAGCAATTGGAAGAGAAAAGAGAAAAAGGGCTTTGTTACAATTGTGATAGAAAATGCACTAAAGGTCGTAAGTGTGCTGAGAAGAAATTATTTTACATAGATTATGAAGAGGAGGAAGAAAAGGATCAAGAAACATAAAAAGTAGAGTATATACACCAGGAACAAACCCCAGAGAAAGAAGAAATGAATCCGACCATATCTTGTAAAGCATTGGCAAGAATTACCACTCCTCGAACTCTCAAGATAGAAGGACATATCAAGAAGAAAAAGGTTCAAGAAGTGAAAGATCAAATCGAGGAAGAAGAAATGAATCCAACCATATCTTGTAATGCATTGGCCGGAATTACCACTCCTCAAATTATCAAGATAGAAGGACATATCAAGAAGAAAAATGTTCAAGAAGTGAAAGATCACATCGAGCATTAAGAAATGAATCTGACCATATCTTGTAAAGCATTGGAAGAAATTACCACTCAATCCCTCAAGATAGAAGGACATATCAAGAAGAAAAAGGTTCAAGCAGTGAAAGATCACATCAAGCATCAACAACAAGTTCTCCAACTTTTAAAGGATAATGCCACTTTGGTGCAAAATCAAATGAAACAACAGGTAGATCAACATTGTAGTGAAAAATGTTTTGATGTAGGTGATTGGGTATTTTTACTGCTACATCTCAAGCAAGCTATTTATGAGAATGAAATGTTGGAAATACTACATGCACTTAAGAAATGGCGACCTTACCGAATGGGAAGACATTTCAGGTAAAAATGGATCATAATAGTCTGAAATACTTTTTAGAACAAATATTATCTATAGAAGAACAGAAAAACGGGTCACAATTATATTGGGTTATGAGTTTGACATCATCTATAGAAAAGGGAAGCAAAATTTTGTTGCAGATGCACTCTCAAGAAAGGATGAGGATGTGGAAGCATTGTTTTGTGCTATTTCTATTATCCAACCAGATTGGATAAACGAAGCAAGGGATGAATGGAAGAAGGAAGAAGAAGTATGGCCACTCATTCAAAAGTTGCAAAAGATCCCAATTCAAACAATATTGCCAAAACTTGAAGAGGAAGGAAAAATCATATTGGAACCTGCAACAGTCACAGAAACAAGAACCTGATAGCTACGAAATCAATCAATTTCAAAGTATCTCATCAAGTGGAAGAACTTACCCGCTGAAGATTCCACATGGGAGGACAACAATATTCTACAGAAGCATCAAGAACTACTCAAGCGTTGAAGACAACACTTTTTGAAGGAGAGGAGAATGTTAGGCCCCTATACTACTAGTGTAACCCCTTATTGTTATTATTACAACCCCCTCATTATATTGTTGTACCCATGTAGTCCCCATATTGTTACTATTGTTCCCCATAGAAGCCCACTATTGTTATTATTGTGCCCTTACATTATTATTGTTATGTCAGCTCTAATTATATTATGACTCCTTAGACTCCTATATAGAAATGAGGCCTTTCCATTTGTAGAATCTAAGAATTGTTCATTTGTGTAATGTAAAGGAGGCTGCCCCCTCAAAGAGGCTTATTTCTAAGGCGTTGATCTATCTTTTCTATCTTTTTGTGAGCTGGTTTCATACCAAAATAAGCAAGCAAATATGATCTTTATGAGACCTAAAATGATTACTTCTTAACAAAACTAAGTCATGCATATCTTATTTAAAGTATTAAATATATTGTTAGAAACAATCGAAATCAGGACACCACTCAAAGGGAGCTGAATCAATGGTGTCGCCAAATTATAAAAATTTTCACATATTTCACATTTTAGCCTCGTTAACAACTATTCAAGGGTCAATAACACAACTCAATCAATCATGTATAAAATCATAAACATCAAGCACATGAGAAACATATACACAATACACCAATATTCTTTGTATTACAAGCATCAACTTGATTACATCATGGCCCCACAACACAAGCTACCACTTGTAGGTTTATCTTCTGCTACTGAAAGGAAATTCAATACTTGCATGTTTATCGGCTACCACTGAAAGGGAATGTTGCCCCTGTTCATTTACCAGTACCCACTGAAAGGGAATCTTTTCCTTACTCGTTTATCAGTCTCTGCTGAAAGGGACTCTTGCACCTGAACATTTACTAGCACCCACTAAAAGGAGCTTCAACCCCTGATCTGTAAGCTACCACTTGCTCACCCTGTTGATCCATCTTTCATCTATCTTCAAACTCAAAGAAATAGGCCTTCTCTGCTTTCAATTGAATTCCTTAATCACCAACACCTTTGACAATCTTTGATTACTGATGTAAAAACCTTCAGCAATCTTTGGTTACTGAAAAAATTGTTGGACACCTAATCCTCTAAGGGTTGGTGTGGAAGTTGAACAACCAAAAGGAGTCCAAGAGACCACTTGGAATATGAATCGAAGGGTCACAACATGTACTATAAATGTATATCAATTGTTAATAATAAATGTACTCTCCTGATTATCTTTCCTACTTCTTTTTGCCATGTGTGCGTTTAACATGGTATCAGAGCAGGCGATATCATGCCCTGCTCAAGTGTGAGCCACCTGTTTCTGTGGCCTTTGTAAACCAATGCTCTCCTCCTCATTATACCTTTTTGATCATTTGTTAGAATAGAGGTTGTTACCTCTATCAGCTCTGCCATTCCTCTGTTGTGAGAAGTCCTGGCCCTCTGCGACTTAGATTCTCTATTCTGAAATCCTATCAGCCATATTTTAGTTGCATTCTCTATGCACACTTCCCCAAATAGAAAATCCTGGCAGCTCTAACGCTGATGCTCCCACTGGTCTGACATACCTGACACTAACGCTTCCACTGGTTTGACATACCTGCTCCTGTCGCTGCTGGATACCTGCTCCTGTCGCTGCTCCATACAGCATACAAAAACGCTCAGCCTATCGCTCTCCCATACAATCGATCCACTGTGGTATACTTTGCCCTTTCCATACGTTATACTTGCACCACACTGCGTTTTACATTGGCCACGCTCTGCAAACGCATTGACTCTAGTTTGGCAAACCCACAACTGTCGGTTCCTCTCCCTTGAGCCTCTCACATCGGTTTACATTGTTTTTGGTGATATGTTGTGGGCATCCCTCTGTATCAAGCCTCTTTTGACTAGATTCCAAATTTGGAAGGTGCCTGAATGCTGAAATCTTGCCATGATTGCTGTCTGTAAATTTTCATGAGCCATTGTTGCATTGAAGACCATGAAGTTGTGGTGGTGTTGATTTTTGAAGAGATTTCAAAATAATTGATATTGTTTGTATCATATTCTGCGTTGAAAAATGAACTCAGAGAGGAGGTGTAGTCAGTTCTCTAGCTCTGTGTCATATGTGATGTGACGGCCTGGCCGGAGCTAGCCCTCTGTTTATGAATGTCCCTGCTGGATATAGTCTGAACGTTATAAGAGAGGTATCGGGCCTGTGGCAGAACAGGACATCGACATAATCCATGTCGAGCCTCTTCAGCGAAGCCTTGGTGCCTTCAACAATGTGCTTGTGGAAAAGCCCCTTGTGCCTTCAACAATGGACTTAAACCCATTGCAGCAGAATTGGATGTGCCTCTAGCACAACTTGCTATTGTGTGGTGTGCATCAAATCCAAATGTTAGCACAGTCATTACTGGTGCAACAAAAGAAAGCCAGATTCACGAGAACATGAAAGCATTGGACGTTATTCCAAAGTTGACACCAAATATCTTGGAGAGGTATTGAGCCTGAGAACATAGAAGAGTTGTACAAGTCAGTGCATGCTACAATTCGAGCAAACCCAAAAATCAATATGTTGGGAATGAGGAGGCCACTGGAGAGGACTACAGTGTTTTCAGAGCTCTGAAGGGTGCTTTGGATGGAGGATTAGATATTCCTCATAGCGACAAGCATTTTGCTGGTTATAACAAGGAAATCAAGAGCTTGGATGCTGAGGTCCATCGAAAGTATATTTTTGGAGGTCATGTCGCTTCATACATGAAGACATTGAGAGAAGATGAGCCAAATAAGTATCAATCACAGTTTTCTGAATATGCTAAGAAAGGAGAGCCCCTATAGCACCACCGACACAATCTGAACTTGCAACTAAATTCTTTTACAAAAAAAATGACTGCTTGAGTCTGGAGAATCAGAAGCACCGCAAAACAACTTCACAACGGTGTGGAGAGTAGAGAGACTCTACATTACGTCCGAAGTGGAATTGATTGAGTTGAGTTGGAACGCATAATTGCAAACATACTCTTTGCCCAACGTAAAAATCCCTACGATGTCCTCCTATTCATTGTGCTTACTTGCTGTTGTTGTTCAATCATCTGTACCTGTCACTGTTGTTGCCGATAGCTATTGTTCTATTCCATTTCCTGCACCACTCTTCCATATTGGTATTATAAGAACTATATTGTTCACTGTTCTTTTTAACACAGTCGACTCCCATATGCTCTATATGGTTACAATATCACCCCCAGCTACTTGCTGACCATCGCATGATCTCTCATCAAATGGAGCTAACTTTCTCGTATCAAATGAAGCAGACTTTCTCTCATCAAAAGTATTGTGTGCTGAATGGTCCACAATCCACCATGCTCGGCTCCATACCATTGTTGGCTCCACAGTCAACTCCTCCCACACACAGTCAGCCTCACTTTCTCACAATCGGCCTCACCATTGCGGAGCGAAATTGTTCCCTCGAATTCCTCTTTCAGAACGTTGATTTCCTGGAATAATCCGTTCATTGGTATGTAGCTCCTACAAGTGTGTCATTGTTGTGTTCCTCATTCTTGTTGGAATACTCGAGGTATCGTTGACTCTTTATTGCATTCTGGCATATGCGTTGTTAGTTCTCCATAAATTCTCTGTGTTATATGAGTATTGAGGGTAGATTGTTTTCTTTGAAGAAAGTGGCAAGATCAGAGAATATTGGTTCGTACTCTAGCATTTATATATATGAGCATTCAAGTCTTGCCCATGACATGGTGCTATAGTTGTTGAAGTTTTGATAGCCATCATTTCTTCTTTGAAAGTGAATATGTTGGAGGATAAATTGGAACAACAGAGTTCAATGTTCATAAGCATTGGGGACTGTTTACATTCTTTAAAGTTGCAGTTATTTGGCATTGTGTGAGATATCCGTGCAACATTGTCATTAAATGGAGAAAATTGATAATGCATTACAATTATTGAATAGTTTAATCTTTTCCATTGTTGATGGGATGGTAAAAGTCAGTAAGGAAACTCTTTTTAACATTCAAACTTGCTTGCAAAATGTACAAGACAAAATTGATTTTTTGCAGCTTGAATCACAGCTACAGCAAGAAGAGCTACATCAAAATAGATATCATTCTGAACCTGTTTTTTTTTAGAACATTAAGACAACCACCCATCAGCAGGAAGTCAATATTGTTACAATTCATTCAGATTTAGTACCTAATGAAGCAGTAGTTGTACATGCAGATGTAGAAATTCAGTCTGCACTTTCCAAGTCGATCATCAGACCTTGGGAAGAGCTTGTCCACAACAAGCACAGAACTGGTCTTGGATATGACAAGGATGTGTTCTTTCATATTCCAGACTACTCCATCCAATCCAATTTCAAAGTGCTGGATTTCTTCAGGACGGTTCATCTTCACCTGCTCCTCATGACAGTTCACCTCCAGCTGTTCCAGATTCTGCCCCTCTTCCACAATAATAGCAACAATAATAGATTGTGAAATGCCAACACTGTGACCGACTTGGCCATCTAAAAGATCATTGTTTTGATCTTCATCCATGTAAGCACTGTCATAAAACCAGCCATTCTTCAAACAGATTCTTTAGAAACAAACCTCCTACAAGAACAAAGATTCATCTTGGATGGATCGCTTCTTGGCAATGGGCATTAATAGCCAAGAAGATATTCTGGTCATATGTCCAAACTTGTTCTAGAGTATTGAACAGTCTTGCAGTTAATTTTTCTCCATCATCTAACCTTGTATCTGATAGGGGGGGAATGATGGTCATCTACAAGCTTCAAAGCCACATCAAGCGAGCCTAAGCCACAAACCTGCCATACCAGGTTCAGAGTTGTAGCCAGAGACAAAGATGCCCCTGAGCATGCCTTTAGTCGGTGATACCTCTTCAAAGAATTGGAGACACTTCCTCTAGCAGAAGACTTCATCTTCTTGCCAGTTTTGGAAGAGTTCCAGGAATTGCATGAAGCATTCCAGAGTTATTGGTCATCCTTAAACCATCACAGGTTGAGACTTCCCTTTTCAGGTTGAAGTTCTCCCTTTTATGCAGTGTGAGACCTCCCTTTCATGGTTGAAGGTTTCCCTCATCAAAACATGAGGAGCACTTCCTCTAGCAGAAGACTTGAGCTTCACACCAGACTTGGAAGAGTTCCAGGAACTGCACTAAGCGTTCCAGTATTGGTGGTCATCCTTAAACCACCGCCCTTTATAACAACATATCAGAGAGCACATTCAGCCTAGTGTTGCCATGCATTTTTTCACATTTTGTATTACAACTCTCTTCTCGGACTCATACATAACCATTTGGATTAAGGGGGGGAATGTTGGACACCTAATCCTCTAAGGGTTGGTGTGGAAGCTAAATAACCAAAAGGAGTCCAAGAGACCACTTGGAATATGAATCCAAGGGTCACACCATGTACTATAATTGTATATCATTTGTTAATAATAAATGTACTCTCCTGATTATCTTTCCTACATGTTTTTGCCATGTGTGTGTTTAACAAAAATCACCAATATGTTCAACAATTTTTCATTACTATACACACCTACTCTTACAACGCTCGGTTTCTCTCTCCCATGCAACCACCAACAATTTTTTGCTCTCAAATTCTATTGCACACTGCACAATCTTCTACTTGAATTATCATTCAACACCCCATCCCTTGTAGCCACCTACTTCTTCTCACCACTGCAGAAAATAACTTCGTCATACCAACACATCATTGCACCAAAAGCTCTATCTTAAGCAAAAATTGTGTTGATTCTACTTGATTAGGCCTGCTTTTATAGATTATTCTTGTTGTTATCTTTGACTTTGTTTATTTTTTGAATTTGTGCATGAAGCCTTATTTTTTTCCTTTGTCCTATTCATCTCAATCTTCTAGATTGTGTTTGCTATATTAGGCTTAATCTCAAAGTCAAACTAACATTTAATACCTTTTCTGCAACTTGAGCTGAATTTTTTTTCTTATTCTCTGCATTCTGTTTTTTTACAGAATTTAGCAGTGCGCCTACTACTTTTATCTGAAGTTAATTTGGCTTAACTACTAAATTTTTTTGCCAAAATTGACAGTTTCGTTGTTCTGTGTTTAAGCTCCCTTCGCTAGCTCCTTTTACCTATTTTTCCACCATAGAACTAGTCTTTGTGAGTATTGGCTAGGCCATTAAGAACTTAGCCATATCAAGCCCTCCACATGTTGACTTCCTTTGTTAACAACTCTTATGTCATTGGTCCCAATTCTACGTGAAGCGACCACGCCCAGCAGTAAGGCTGGAGATCCCAAGCTCTCGACTTTTTTTTTTAATTGCAATTCTTAAAAATTTACGGGATTCCGGGTTCTAGGGACGGCCCCACATTCTATTATCATCGCACCCTTGGTTGTGTTTCTATGTGAAGCAATCAAGGGACAGGTCGAGGCGATTAACCCGACACCTCCCAAGAGCCTCTGCGACTCTATTCTCTATGCTCTAGGTTCATTTTTACATGAAATGTTGTGTCCAGGCACTAAGCCCGAGGCTCTTAAACCCGACTCCTTTTATTATCCGCCACACCCCTAATTTCCAATGGCTACATGAGACCTTGTGTGGGCATGTAGCCCGTAGCCCCTTCTATCTTGGTGCACTCCCATGTGCCTCCATATTAATTTTTTAGGTTCCATTCAGCAGGATGAGTTGTCAATGGGGTTCACTTGACACCCTTTTTATTAGCCACCACTCCATTAACTACCACCGTGTCCCAATGCATTACTTCGTGCAATTTTAAATATTCAGGGATAATCTCGCCCGGATGATGTCATAATGACATGAAACCTGTCACATGTTGACCTATGAGGGGTGACATGTGTCACCCAAATACGGGCCATGAGGGTGCCCAAAACTTCCAAAATGACTACGACATGTCCACCTCCTATTGGTTGTGTTGACCTCACCTTCCTCCGTCATCTGGCCCAATCTCATGTTTCCACCTATCCTGTTGGATGAGAGATGAAGGGGGTCCTAGAGACTTGTTCTGCTAGAAATTTCTTTGTTAATTGATTTCTGGGCTTACTAACCATTTCCCTTGTTTTTCATATAATTTTTCCCGATCGGTGCCTTGCTACATTTTCGCTATGTTTTCCCTTTGAGCTAGCCCTCAGCAGGTTGAGCTATCGGAGTGGGATCCTCCACTTAAATATGATTGATCGGATCTCTACTATATTGTCCCGATGTCCGCTGCCTGGTGCATTTATTTTGTGCACCAAAACTATACCGTCGCAGTACTCTCTTTAGGTGGGCTCCACCGACTCTTTGCATCCCGGTCGCTTAGACCAGTGAGTGAAAAGGATTGTGTTGGGGTTATGTCATCGAGCTTCCTCCATTAGGCTAGGTTATCAAGCAGGCTCCACCTGCCTAATAGAAATGCGTCTCACTATTGTTGTAGCTTCCATGTGTGCTCAGTTTGGTCGCTCCGCCGTTAGGTTTGGCACTTGTGCCAACTTTCATTGAATGTTGAAGCTCATGCAACCTCCTTTATCTCTATTATCTTGATCTTCAGGTCAACAACTTTGACTGGTTCTATTTCTTGATCCAGGAGGTCATTTTCAGACTTCCACACACCATTGGAAAGCTCTTTTAGAGATCTATCCATCTGAGTGAGTTTCACCTACATGTGAGATGATCTACTTCTCTAGAACTGGCTCCAAAGTCTCTACACAATTTCTGCTACCTTTTCCACTCTTTTTTATTTCCTTTTCCAGTTGCAATGATTTTTCCTTTGCCTATGACACCTTTTCCATTGCCTTTTCTTTTTCCTATTCACATAATGACAACAACATTAACAATGCTTTGTAATTTCCATTTCCTTTGCTACCTGTTGATATCAATGACAACGTATTTCCAACATTCTCCCCTTTTGGCATTGATGGCAACACCAACATCAAACTAAACACCTTTTTCTCTGTCAACATAGATTGTCTCCTTTGAGTGTTGCTCCCCCTGAGATAAAATTTTGTTGTTGCAGTAATGTTGCTAGTATTGCTGCGAGTGCTACTCGTCTTGAGATAAAAATTTGTTGTTGTAGAATTGTTGTTGGTATTATTGTTGTGCTTTATCACCACTATTTCTCCTTTCATAGATCTCTCCCCCAATTTTTAATTTTGTTTTATTCCATTAGATCTCTGCCCCTTTGAAATCAATGGTAAAGATACTAACATGCTCCCCTTATCAACAATCTCCCTTTATCTTTTGATCTTGTGGACTGTTCAATTGCTTCTTCGTAAGCTGAAAAAATTAGATGCCTTTGATCTGATCCAAGTTGCGTCCTTTCTAACCTGTGAAGAAGAATGAATAGAAAGGAGAGGAGAATTTACTCCCTAATCTTTGCCTCGCGCAAATAAGATGAATCTCTTGCTAAAACAACACATGCTTGTGCAATTGATAAATGAAAAATAACTCTTGTTGGTTTGAGTCTCAACTAGGATTATATTCATAATAGAGCCTACCTAGACACATACACCTGACCTCTAGCAACAAGAACAACCTTTCCCATGCATGCCGCCATCAATTTTCAGTTGATGAACAACAACACTAAGAAGCGCTTACTTGACAAAAATAGAGGGATACTCACCAATGCATGCCTAAACAACTGACTTGTTTTTCCCTTGGCAAACTTCTAATGACAAAAAAATCATCATGAACAACATTCATATAGACCAATATTTTCCTATCAAGATTAGACCATACGAACACCATACTCTAACTATAAATACCAATTGACAATACCTTTGATACCATGTTATACCAATTACCAATTGGAACAATATCATGACAACCAATCCATTATGATTACTAACATATGCAACAAACATGATTAACCTATGTAGCACGTACCCGATACCAATTAATGATACCAATTGTAAATGCATGCTCAAGTATTGACTTGATTATACTCCCCTTGTGTCCATGCTCAACTCCCACCGTGTTCCGATGCCCTGTAACTTGGCGCATTACTTTGTGCCATTTTAAATCTTCCGGGTTAATCCCGTTCGGATGACGTCACACTTGGAACGTGTCGACCTATGAGTGGTGACACGTGTCACCCAAATATGGGCCATTAGGGTGCCCAAAAATGCCAAAAATTTCTTTCACATGTCCACCTCCTATTGGTTGTGATAACATCACCTTCCTCCGTCTTCTGGCCCAATCGCATTTTTCCACCCTTCCTACCAGAGGAGTCTAGAGAAAAATGCACGTGGAGACTTGTTCTATGCATAATTTCTTTGTTAATTGGTTTATGGGCTTACTGGCAATTTCCTTTGTTTTTCATAGATTTTTGTCATGTCGGTGCCTTGCTGCACTGCTGCTTTTTTTTCCCTCCAAGCTAGCCCTCAGTGGGTTGAGCTATTAGAGTTGGCTCCTCCACTCAAATCTCATTGGTTGGATCTTTGTTTCCATGTCCCAACATCCGCCGCCCGATGCAACCTTTTTGTGGGCCAAAACTATACCGCTAGGGTAACTTAGTCGGGTTACTTCCTCTGGGTGGGCTCAACCCACTCTTTACATCCTGGCCACTTAGAACTGTGTGTAAAAAGGATTTTGGTGGGGTAATGTCGTCAGCCTTCCTTCATCGAGTCAGGTTATTAGGTGAGCTCTAATTTCCCAATAGAAATGCTTCCCGCTATTGGTGTGGCTTGCACATGAGCCCGATCCATCGTTTGGTTTCTCCAACCCTAGGTTTGAAACTTGTGCCAACTTTGAATCACGCCAAAGCTCATTCAACGTCCTCTAACTCTTTTATCTTAGTCTTGGGGTCAACAGCTTTTATTGGCTCTATCTCTCTATCTCAGAGGCCATTTTCAGACTTCCACACACTGTTGGAAAACTCTTTTAGAGCTGTATCCATCTAAATGGGTTTCATATACATCTGAGATGATATGCTACTCCGAAAATGACTCCAAAGCCTCTACACCATTCTGACTACCTCTACCACTCTTTGTTATTGCCTTTACTAGTTGCAATGCTTATTCCTTTGCCTTTGGTTTGCCTATGCCACCTTTTCCATTGCCTTTTATTTTTCCTATGCCAATAATGATAACACCATTTACCGTTCTTTGCAATTCCCATTTCCTTTGCCACCTGTTGAAATCAATGAAAATATATTTCCAAGATTCTCCCCCTTTCGCATTGATGGCAACACCAACATAACAAAAAAAAAAACACTTTTTTCTCTGTCAACATAGATTATCCCCTTTGAATGTTGCTCCCCCTAATATAAAATTTTGTTGTTGTAGTACTGTTGTTGGTATTGTTGTGAGTGTTTCTCACCCTGAGATAAACTTTTGTTGTTGTAGTATTGTTGTTTTGCTTGATCACCACTATTTCTCCTTTGATAGATCTCTCCTCAAGATTTTTATTTTGTTTGATTCCACTAGATCTCCCCCCCTTGAAATCAATGGAAAAGATACTAACATTCTCCCCTTGTCAACATTATGCCTCTATCTTTTGATCTTGTAGAACTGTCAACTGCTTCTTCGTATGTTGAAAAACTCAGATGCCTATGATCTTATCCAATAAACTTCCTTTTTGTCTTGTGAGGAAGCTTGAATAGAAGGGTGAGGAGTATTTACTCCATAATCTTTATTTGAAGAAAAAAAGAGGAATATCTTGCTGAAACAACAAATGCTTGTGCAACTCAGCAATGAAAAATAACTCTTTTTTGGTTCGAGTCTCAACTAGGATTACATTCATAACAGTTCCTACCTAGACACATACACCTGAGCTGCAGCAATAAGAACAACCTTTCCTATGCATGACACCATCAATTTTCAATTGATGAACAACAACACTAAGAAGTTCTTACTTGACATAGAGGGGCACTCACCAATGCATGCCTAAACAACTCACTTGTATTTCACTTGGCAGACTTCTAATGACAATAAACTTACCATGAACAACAGTCATATAAACCAATATTTTCCTATCAAAATTAGACAATATGAACACCATACTTTGGCTGTAAATACCAATTGACAATACCTTTGATATCATTTGATGCTAATTACCAATCAGAACAACATCATAACAACTAATACATTCTGATTACTCACATATATAGAAAACACCTTTAGCCTTCGCAACACATAACTGATACCAATTAATGATACCACTTTTCAATGCATACTCAAATATTGACTTTAGTATACTCCCTGTGTGGCCATGCTCCCTCTTTGCATTAGGAATTTGTAAACAATAGTTGCTAAATAAACTTCAGAAGTAAACAAATCATCACATCTACACATACTCAAACTACCAATTGATTTGACAAAAACATTCCATCAACCACACTATTCACACATGAAAGTGGCATACTTCCCTTTATCCTTCATATGCATTCCTTAGCATGTTCCTTTCTTCTCCTTGGATATGACCCTTTTGTCTTCCGTGAAGCCAACCTCTTCTTTTCAATGAAGAGGATCAAGAGATCTAGTCCCCTTAAGTATATTATCTTCCTTTTTTTCCACACCTGCATATGCTCAATTTGCTCAACACCATGAGCTGGGTTCTTGCACTAACAAGCTTGACTGGGTGGAATTCTGCTTGAGTATACAAACCATTGTTGCTCTTATTTCTTACTGTATTGCTTTGAAGACATTTAATGACTGATGTTGCCTCTTTTCACTGATTGGAGTCTCTTCATGTAAGAGAGATCAACCTCTGGAATTTCAGACTCTAAATCTTCTTCATTAAGCACTATTTTGCGCTGCCTCCATTCACCATTTGATCTGCCTTTCTTCTGGGTGTTGAAATAGCTCCTATGCAGTTCCTTTTGTTGGCTCTCAACTCTATTTGTAACATTCTAGAAAAAGAATTTCTTGCTAGATTTGCATGCAGCTACTTTATGCCCAAAATTCTTACACCTGTAGCATTCAACTTTATTCAAGAAGGGGACAAAAGAATTATACTTCTTACCAAATATTGTTCCTGTCCAATTTCCTAGACTGTAATTTTCTCTCTTGTTTCTCTTGGGCCATTGAAAATATTGCCTTTGAGGAGAAAAGGCTCTTTGTGCTTGGTTGGTCGAATTTCTCTTATGAGGAATTTGTGGTTGTGGCTGAAATTGCACATTCCACCTATGTTGTTGCACCTTCATTTTCCTTTCTGGACACTTGGAGGCAAAGTGCCTTATGTTATTACAACAAAAGCATATGAGGGGTTGCATACCTTTATTTTGACTCCTAGAAGTCCCTTTATTTTGTTGCGTTCTTTTCTTTGTCATTATAGAACTATCGGACCTTCTTTTAGCCAAATTTTTGGTTCCCTTTAATGTTGTTGTTGAGTCATTGTCATCTTTAATTGTTATCTTAGCTTGATAGGAACAATCCCTAGTTTGATTTTCTTTAAACGCTTTAGAATTCTCTACATGCTTCTGAAGATTCAACACCTGCTCATTTAATGTCTTATTCTCTTCTTCCAACTTCATATTTATACCTCTGAATTTATTAATATCCTCAAGAGTTGATATGAGATCCTTCTTAAATTAGATGTTTTCTTCAAGATCTTCCAAGTAAATAGAGGAGCAACCAAATTCACCACTAGTGTTTATTGCACTCTCAAAAGTTTGTTCCCTTGATGATTCTAGGGATTCTTTTGTTAATACATGAGATGTCCTTTCTTCTTCTTCACCAAAGGTGGACCCATTGTTTTCTTGACCAATGTCTAGATCTACTATTTCTATTAATGTGGCTCTATATTCACTACCACTTGATGAGAATCTCTCACTTTCACCAATACTTGCAACTGAGCAGTTTGAAGTTAAATGGCCTATTGTTCTACAATAACAACAAAACATCAACTTACATGCATATTGCATCTTCTCTGAGTGTTTATCATCGAATTGGGCTATTGATACAGAGGAATCATCATTTAATTCATGTTTTTAAATTCCCTTTGAATCTTTTCCTGCTTCATCCTCCATGGAAAGCCTCTTGAGACCACATGAAGTTTGCATGCCTACTTCGTAGATGGACTACAATTTGTCCCACGTCTCCTTGGCATTTTTAGAATAGATTACTTTTTAAATCTCTGACTTAGAAAACCCCCTCATGATTTCATTCCCGACTTTTTTGTCAAACTTATTATTTATTACTCCATACTCCACAGATAGCCACACATCCAAATCAAGAGCTTGCAAGTATATTCTCATCCTTACCTTCCAAGTTGTGTAATTTGAGTCATTCAAAAATGAAACTCTATCTTAGGTAATCATGTCTTAGTTCTCCATGATCCTTGATCTTCCTTCTATATGTTAAACTGGTCTTGAAGGACATTGGATCTAATACCAATTATTAGCAACAATGGAAACTGAGACATTAGTGAGAGGGGGTGAATCAGTAGTGTGGCCAAATTATACATTTCTTCACAATTTTCACTTTTTAATCTCTTTAA
This sequence comes from Pinus tabuliformis, assembly GCA_031772625.1. Taxonomy (NCBI): domain Eukaryota; kingdom Viridiplantae; phylum Streptophyta; class Pinopsida; order Pinales; family Pinaceae; genus Pinus; species Pinus tabuliformis. The sequence goes on from CM062804.1 coordinate 1,056,110,265, forward strand.
CAATTATTCATGGATCAACAACACAACTCAATCATGTATAACATCATTAGCATCAAACACATGAGAAACATATACACAAGACACCAATCTTTTTTATTATTACGAGCTTCAATTTGATTACATCATGACCCCACAAGTTACTACTTGTAGGTTTATCACTGCTAGTGAAAGGAACTTCAATTCCTTCTTGTTTATCAACTACCACTAAAAGGGACTGTTGCCCCTAATCATTTACTAGCACACACTAGAAGGAGCTTCAACCCTTGATCTGAAAGCTACCACATGTTGGCCATGTTGATCCATATTTCATATATTTTCAAACCCAAATCAATCGACCCTCTCTTCTTTAAAAATAATTGAATTCCTCAATCACCAACACATTAATCAATCTTTTATTACCGATGTAAACACCTTAAAAAATATTTGATTACTGAACAAATCACCAATATGTTCAACAATTTTTCATTATTGAACACACTTACTCCTGCAACACTCTGCTGCTCTCACTCATGCAACCACAAGAAACCCTTTGCCACGCTTGAATTCTGTTGCGCACTACAAAATATGCTACTTGAATTTTCATTCAACACCCCAACCCTTGTAGCCACCTATTGCTTCTCACCACCGTAGAAAACAACTTCATCGTACCAACACCTCGTTGCATTAGAAGCTCTATCTAAAAAAAAAAGTTGTGTTATCTATGCTTGATTAGGCGTGCTTCTATATAATTTTCTTGTTGCCATCTTTGCCTTTATTTATTTTTTATTTATGCATGAAGCCTTATTTCTTTCCTTTGTCTTGTTCATCTTAGTCTTCTGGACTGTGTTTTCTATTTTGGACTTAATCTCCAAGTCCAAATGACCTTTACTACCTTTTCTACAACTTGAATTACCTTTTACCTGCTTATTATTTGCATTCTAATTTTTTTACAGAATTTAGCAATGCGCTTGTTATTTTTATCTGTAGACAATTTTTTTAACTACCAAATTTCACTGCCAAAACTGACAATTCTGTTGTTCGGTGACTAAGATACCTTCGCTGGCTCCTTTTACTTGTCTTGCTACCATAGAATTGGTGTTCATGACCATCATCTAGGCCATTGGGCTCTTAGCCTTATCAAGCCCTCTGCGGGCTAATTTCCTTTATTAACAAATCTTATTCCATTGGTCCCTTTCTAGGTGAAGCGACCATGCCCAGCACTAAGGCCAGAGATCCCAAGCTCCCGACTTTTTTTGTTAATTGTAATTCTTAACAAGTTACGAGATTCTAGGTTCTGGGGATGGCACCACATTCTATTGTCGTCGCACACTTGGTCATGTTTCTACATGAAACAATCAAGGGACAGGTCTAGAAGCTTAGCCCAACACCTCTTAAGAGCCTCTGCGACTCTAATATTTATGCCCTGGGTTCATTTCTACGTGAAATGTCCCAAGGGTTAGGTCCAGGCGCTAAGCCTGGAGCTCCCAAACCTGACTTCTTTTATTATCTGCGACGCCCCTGGTCTCCAATCGCTGCATGAGACCCTGTGTGGGCGTGTAGCCCATAACCCTTTTCTATCCTATTGGACTCTCGTGTGCCTCCATATTAATTTCTTGAGCTCCATCCAGTGGGATGAGGTGTCAATGGGGTTCGCCCAACACTCTTTTTATTGGCCACCACTTTGTCAACTACCACTATGTCCTGGCACCCTGTAACCTGTTGCATTACTGTCTGCCATTTTAAATCTTTTGGGCTAGTCCCATTGAGATGATGTCACACTTGGTATGTGTCGAACTGTGAGTGGTGACAATTGTCACCCAAATACGGGCCATTAGGATGCCCAAAACTTCCAAAAATGATTATCACGTGTCCACCTCCTATTGGTTGTGTTTACGTCACCTTCCTCATCGTATGGCCCAATTGCATCTTTCCACCTATCCTATCGGAGGAGAGAGAAAGGGGGTCTTGGAGACATGTTCTGGGAGTAATTTCTTTATTAATTGGGTTCTTGGCTTACCGACCATTTCCTTTGTTTTTCATAGATTTCCATAGGGCCTGCACCTTGCTGCACTGTTGCTTGTTTTTCCCGCCGAGCTAGCCCTGAGCGGGCTGAGCTATCAGAGTGGGCTCCTCCGCTCAAATCTCATTGGTCGGCTCTCTCTTGCCTTGTCCCAACGTTCACCGCCCGACGCACTTGTGTTGTGTGCCAAAACTATATCGTTGGGGTAACTCCATCGGGGTACTTATTTCGGGTGGGCTCCACCCACTCTTTTCATCCTAGTCGCTTAGAACTGTGCATCAAAAAGGATTGAGCTGGGGTAATGTCTTTGGGCTTCCTCTGTCATGACAGGTTGTCATGCGAGCTCCACCTACCCAATAGAAATGCTTCTCGTTGTTGTTGTGGCTTCCATGTGAGCCCGATCGATCATTTGGCCACTCCATCGCTAGATTTGGCACTTTTTCCAACTTTGTTTATGCACCAAAGCTCATCCAACCTCCTCTAACTCTATTATCTTACTCTTAGGGTCACCAATTTTGACTGGCTCTATCTCTCGATCCAAGAGGCCATTTTCAGAATTCCACACACCATTGGAAAGCTCTTTTAGAGCTCTATCCATCTCATAGATTTCATATACATCTCAGATGATATGCTGCTCCAAAAATGACTCCAAAGCCTCGACACCATTCTGACTACCTTTGCCACTCTTTGTTATTGCCTTTACTAGTTGCAATGCTTTTGCCTTTGCCTTTGTTTTTCCTGTGCCACCTTTGCCATTGCCTTTTCTTTTGCTTGTACCAATAATGACAACACCATTTACAGTGCTTTGCAATTGCCATTGCCTTTGCCACCTGTTGACATCAATGACAACATATTTCCAACATTTCTTATATTTTGTCTCAACCTTACATATATCTAATATATTAAATTTTATTATATCTCAACACCATATATAGAATGAACATAAAACCTATAATATTTTAAAACTTTAACCACTATAATAAATCGATTCAAAGATTCAACTCAACTCATGTGAGATACTATGTATTTTTATTTAGATTTTAGTAATAGATTCATTTTAATTATTTAAATACTTCTAAAAAATTAAAAATTAAAACACAAATCTATAATTTCAATCTTAAAATTAATTTAAAAAAAATATTCATTATAAGTGAAATTTGATTTAGATATTTGATTTTATTATTATTTAATATTAAATTTTATGAATGGCAATTTTTCCATATTGATTTATTAATCTGAAACTACCAATAAAATTCTATATTTAAATGGTAGATGTAAACACATTGAATGATTTTTAGTATAATTGATTCACATATTAATATTATTTGTATTATTCAATGTGATGTTTGATGAATTTTAATTTTTAAAAATTAATAATTTACCTAATTTATTTTATTTTACAAAGTTTTTTTTGAAATAAAATAAAAATTAGAAGTATAAATATAATATTACAATAATATATAGATTAAGTGTTTTTATTTTTTTAAAAATGAGAAATTATAAGTTTATTAATAATTCACTATATTTCTAAAATTATTATTCCAAAAAATAAAAACAGTGTTATTCCAAAATATTGTAAAATAAAATAAAAATTAGAAGTATAAATATAATATTACAATAAAATATAGATTAAGTGTTTTTATTTTAAAAATAATGAGAAATCATAATTTTATTAATAATTCACTTTATTTCTAAAATTATTATTCCAAAAAATAAAAACAGTGTTATTTCAAAATATTAAAAAATAGATTGGTTAATAATATTATGTTTTCTCAATTTCAATTGTTTTTAAGTTTAATTTATTATCTTTACAACAATAACAATATATCTCATATAATTATAATTTAATTGAAAAAAAACAAAATTAAATTTCTATTTCTATTTCTATTTCTGCTTAAAAAGCCTATGCAAATTTATTTGAAACATTTTTATGCAAATCTGCCTTAAACATTATTCAAAAGAGACTAGAATATCTTAAGTTGGAAATACGAGGCCCACTTTCAGAGAGACATTATGCAAATTTATTTAAAACATTTTTATGCAAATCTACCTTAAACATTTTTCAAAAGAGACCAGAAATATCTTAAGTTGAAAATCCTAGGTCCATTTACACAGATACTAAATTATCTTAAGAATCTCAAAATTAATAATGCAATTTCATGTATATGTTTTGTATTATAAAAAACAATACATAATTCAGAAAATTGGGCTTCTGTAGCTCACTTCTGCATATATCTATTATCTATATTTGGCATATATACACATAACCTCGCATTCTTCTTAATGATCATCAACGCTATGTGGCACTAATGAGTATACAAAAAAAGAAAGAGTATCCATCATTATCAACTATATAGTAAAGCACGATGAAATTCCGCTATACATATATATATATATATATATACAAAAAAGGAACAAAAAGCATATGATGTTTACTTATCTCTTCTGGCAGCGTCCATCTTTGTTGTAGAAATTGTAGGATGTGTTTGCTACCCTGGTAAGAGGAGACATCCAACACCCATAGTAAGTGTCCCCATCTTTATTTCAATGTTCATTCCATTCGGTGCATCCAGAAGACCCATTTTGGACATTTGATCTGCATTCTGGTTATGGTCCTGTCCAATATGCTGTATAGTGGAGTCCTGAAAAGTGGCCCATTGCTTTTCAATCAGACATAGCCAACCATGAAGTGTGTTTTGTTGAATCTTATTTTTTCCCAGGATATGATCTATAATGATCCAGGAATCCCCAAAAATGTGTATGTGAGGTATGTCCATGTAATTTGCAAACCAAAGTAAGCCCCATAGAGCCATGGCTTCAGCCTTCATGTTTGTGCCCCAACCCACATTCCATTGTACCCAATACTCTTGCTCATCTGAAAACTTGATCCGAAAACTACATCCGCAAATCCTTCCTTCTTTGGGATGGCCCATCAAAAAACCCCGCACGGTAAACTGCGCATGTACCAACCCCCTTACAAGTCTTATCCTTGGGCACTCTGCTGATAGCAAAATCATCACTGATCCATTTTGAAATACGGGCTAATACCTTGTCTTCTTTTACCTTAACATTTTCAAAAATAATATGGTTTTGCCACCTTCAAATCTCCCAGAAGACAGCCAGAGGAAGCAGCCTCCATGAGGAACATTGTTTGCTCCACCAATTTAAACAGTTAGAAATATTAACATACTGAAAATATGGAATGCCAATTTTAACTATAAAGTATCACCATATGTGTACAGAGTATGGACAATTTAAAAATAAATGACTGTTATCCTCCCCTTCATTCCAACATAGATAACAGATTCCCGACCCTTGTCACTTTCTCTTTTGTAGGTTGTCCCAGGTAAGGTTTTTATTTTTCCAGGTTAGCCCAAGGAACATGATCATCTTAGAGGGAAATTTTGTGCGCCAAAATTTGTAGAACCAACGTATCTCAGTAAGATGAAGCTCATGTGCACAAAGGTTATAATAGGTGTATGCTACCTCAATCTCCCCGATCTTCTTCTTACTAGCCCATGTGACATGATCTCCTCTTCCCTCATGACAAAAACCAATGGATTTCATCATGGTTCTGATGCACTCCCATTCAAGAGAAAATCGGCCTAACAATCCTAGCGCATTAGCCCTCTTCCAAATAGCTATATAACCAAGCCATTCCTGAATGACTTGGTTCCAAAAGAAAATACCTCTTCTATTGAAAATATGTAATAAGTCCACATAAATGTATGATCCCCTGCTCGTACCAAGGATCTGGTCCCCTCCTATCATAATCCGGTGTCCTATATCAAATTGCCAGACAAGATTTTCAAGAAAAATATTTTTGATATTGTTAAAACTAAGCCATATAGCCGATCCCATGGAAATGCCAATGGACCCTCACATCCAGTATACAAATTTTTTGTCCTTAAGATATTTGAATCTTATCACTTTACCCCATATGCCCTCTCCAAATAAACCATGCCATAGAGATTTCAGCAGCAACGCCCATCCAAAGCACCGTAGATTTATAACGCCCCATCCTCCCAGCTTTTTTGGTATAGTAATGTTTTCCAATTTAACCAAGTGGTATTTAAATTTTTGAGCCACCCCAAACCAAACGTATTGTGCCATAATGCGCTTCAAAGAGTTAATAATTGAGTCGTCTAACGAGGCAAAGGAATTGCCTCGACGGCTTAAAGTGGCTGTATTAGGGCAAAAAAATTTCAAAAAATCTTGTAGAGACAGTGTTTGAATCGTGTTTTTGATTGTGGAAATGGATTCACCACCATCAAAAACGTCAAGAACACTTAAAATTTTGAAGTTTAACAATTATAACTTGGATTTACAAAAATCCTAGCTGGATTTTCTCTAAATATAACCAGAATTTCTATGACTTTCCGGGCCACTCCTTTGCCTTGTTAAACTACGTGGTTAATAACAAACTGAGGAAGTCAATATAGATGAACCCAATAAATCCAGCAAGTATGTGAGAATAATAAACAAAAAAAATTAAAAAATACCTTAATTTAACAAGAAGATTAAAAAATCTATAAATGTCATTTCAGAAGCCCGGTATACATATTCCTATATATAACATTTTTGAAAATAAATAAATAAAAAAGGTGGATTGGATCTACTGGGAAATGAGAGGAATCTAAACTTATAAAGCCGAAAAGTGAGGGGAAGGCATCTTCTGAACTAAATAAAGCCGATGATCAGCACGTCATTTTTAGCACCATAGGGAAATGAGAGGAATCTAACCTTAATTCTTATTATTATTATTATTCAGATGATTACCACCATTGATTTTCATGGCGCGCTTCTCCGTCCTATACAAATCTAATATAAACATAACTTTTTATTATTATTATTCAGATGATTACCACCATTGATTTTCATGGCGCGCTTCTCCGTCCTATACAAATCTAATATAAACATAACTTTTGATTTCCAGGGTACATTTATTTTCACGGCGCGCTTCTCCGTCCTATACAAATCTAACATAAACATAACTTTTGATTTCCAGGGTACATTTATTTCGCCGTACGTCTGAGTCCAAGATGCTGCGACTGGTCACCGTGCTACATTTTTTTGATAAAAGTGATAACATGGGAATGGGATAGATTCGTAGAATTAATAAATTAGGTTATTATTATTATTTTAATATTTTATTTTTAAAATAAACGTTAATCCGATTAATTTTAATTAAATTGAATTAGAATTAAATTAAGTTTTATTTAAAAATATATAATTTTCCTCATTATAAAGAAGTTTAGTTTTTTGGTTTTTAATTTTGAAATAAAATATAAAATTATTTCTCATATTGAGTATGGAGTGTGTACTTTTTTTCATTAATTAAAATTTTATCTTTTAATTTCAACATATTAAATACAAATTAATAATCTAAGTTTCTATACTTTCACTACCTCTGTGCAAGCCTCATTTCATTTATTTTTAAATTGGACTTTGAAAACATATGAGCACTGCGGCAACCTAGCATCAAAGCTCAAATAAAATTGCAACAACGGTTGCCATTCAAAACAATCTCATCAAACCACTACATCTATCCAACATCAACACCACAAACATTGCATACATATAATGGCTGAAATATACTTCAGCTCACTGCTGCTACGACTGCAAACTGATTTAGTAAATATGCATAATATGGCTCACAAAGTTTGCAAGCTCTTCTCCAAGATCTCACTCACTCCACACACTAGTGCAATCAACCAACCAAATAGACTCAATGTCTTCATCTATTTATCAAATTCCTGAGATGATTAACTTAGTAAATGCTATAGGTTATGGAAGACTCAACAACTCCTTTCACATGCTTCAAATTTGGTTTAGGAAGGCATCTTGACCAAATTAAGCACTAATTCCACTATCCCTTTGATATCTTCAAACTTGATCTACTTATAGAGACACCACGACCTTTTCCGACCACATATTCGAAATTTTCGATCAAGGTATAACATAAAAAACAAATAAAACATTTGAGGAGCGCGAGAAACACACTCATCTACAAGCCCAGTCGCTCCCATGACCCATTGTGCAAGCGTCCAGGTCCTTAGTCGCTCTCATGACACATTGTGCCAACGTCTAGAGGCCCTCTAGTTGCTCCCACAAGCCTCTATGCCTGCGTCCAAGGCAGGGAACCTTCTTTTTCTCCCAATCTGGACCGAATTTTCAAAAACTGCTCATGGGGCAGATAATTGGGTTCATTCTGCACAAAAAGCATGTCTCAAAATTTTGAAATTCATCTTTATTTGCCCAGAAAGTCAAATCCAAAACTTCCACTTCTATCCAAACACCATACTCAACAATTGGGCCAAAAACTAAAGTAAAACATCTGTTCTTCAGTCCAGAACCTCTGCCACCTGATCCATCATCTTCCTCTACTCCTGTACACTCCTCCAAGCCTATACAATAGGTCTGAAACTAATGAATAGGCAAGGAACAAGTCTAAGACATGATAGACCTATTTTTCCAACTTTAGGACCAAGACCAACACTTCCAGCTCCTCAAGCAACAACCTCAATATCTCTGACACCTGTAGCAACATCCTCAAGTCCTGCAGCATCAGCAACATGCCATACAACTGCCTCTAACACTGATGGAAGCACCTCCAACACAAATAGCCTAGAACCATCACATGAAGCAACAAACCAATGTCTCTAAGACAAGTAGAGACATATGTAGCAACTATAGCAGCACTCTAACAACCTCTTGCAGTAGCAACATATCCAAGCTACACCACAACACCATGAGCAGCTCACCATCCTCCTGCAACAACAACATATCCAAGCTACACCACATGTGGAATCCATCTCCACTCAGTAGTCACAACATCATCTCTATTAGGTCTAGTCATAAGTATGTTGACATCAATGCCAACTAAACAAGACCATCACCAAACATGCATCCATCACTCATGCATATGACCAACAGCACCAAGAGCTCGTTGACATCAATGCCAACACCATAATGCCAACAAACTCCCCCTTTGGCATTGATGGCAACCTCAACCCAACATGTGAGGCTAACTCATCAATCCAAAATCTCTCCCCCTTTGACATCAATGGAAAAGGGCCATGCAAACATGGAAGTACCATGCCAATAATGTGTCGGAAGAGAAGAGTGTTCCCCTTGTCATACTCAACACCATAATTGATGCATCCCAAAGAAGTGTCTCTTGTAAGATAAGCATGAAGACAAGGAAATTGGCTGCCAAGACCACTACCAATGCCATGCCAACTCTGAACATTGAACATGCTCCCCCTAAGCATGTAATGAAGCTGCAACCATACACTCTATTTGCTGAAGAAACACATATGCCTGTTGCAATAAGACTCCTTGCTAAATGCAAGAGACTACTCCACATGACCATGACTCCTACTAACTTTGGACATGATACACAATTCATTAAAATACATAATGCCTCATGGAGAAAATACATGGTTGTGACATATACATAGGACTTGACATATGAATCCTCTATAAAACCTCCTATCACCAACCATGACTCTATGGACCCAAGTTTATATCATGCACCCAAATGTGTGGGGCTACATCAATGATATACATCATAATACATGACTTGGACATCCATTGACCCATACATAGTAAATGACAATACATACTAGACACCATGGGTCTCTCCATGAGAAATGTACCCAAAAGATGGCATAATGACAATACATGGATTTTGCATCCACACACAATGGTTCTCTCATCAATACATCCCCAAAACATGAAATAATTGAGTACATGGCAACAGTGAGCATCAAAATATGCTCCATATGGCAACAATAATACAATGGGATACATGGTATATCCATGAAACACAAGGCCTCCATGAGCTATAACATAAGCTCTTCAAATGCAACAATAAATAGGAACATTAACCAAAAAATGTGCTAGTGCATGGGGCCATCATCCCATCAACAAATATCCTGTAGAAAAATCACCATGCAACCACCATACTCCTCATGTGCACCAACAAGAAAGTAAACTAATAGCACCAACATAGGAATATGTCATAAACAACAACAAATACATACATAACATAATGCATCATAGTTAGTAGCAACAACAATAACATTATGTCCGAGCAACAACGTTCAACATACCAAGCATCATAGGCAACAACGAATACTTATCCTCATCAAAGGTGAGAAATATATCATCAATGAGGCATAAGCAACAAATCAGTGAGCAACAATACAAGTATACTCCATATATGAGCAACAACATATATAATAATCTCTCATCCATCCAAAATACATGAGCGACAACATGCATAATGCATCTAGATAAAAACATGAGCACTAAAGTGCACAATCTAGATGAGCCAACAAATCTCCATGGAAGAAACATACACATGGCATAATATCATCTAGCAACAAAATCAATGCCAAATTTGCCATGCAACCATACTAGCTCATCCAACATGCAATGTGTGGCAACAGTAACAAAAATCTTCCTGAAACACAATGCCAACACATTCCAAAAACATTTGGAAGCACAAATGCTCCCCCTGAATGTGTGATTTCTCACCACATCTTGACAATGCATGACTACCATATCATCATTAGCATCATAACCACTCCAACATGTAGTTGCTCCAAACACCATCAGTAAAAACATAACTGATCCACTGATAAATAAACTGGAAGAAAATAGATCAGACATAAAAATACACTTCACCTCCAATAAGACAGGTTGATCCTGTGGACCTGAATGTGCATGAGGCTGAAATGAACTCATCATATGCTGCTGAAAAATCCATAATACGCTCCCCCTAAGGTTATGCACCTCTCATAATCTGCAGTCCTTAATAAGTATGCATGAAATAACCATGGACTACAGGAGGGAATGTTCTTCACTAGTTGAAGAGCTGAAGCTCCTTCTTCTTCCACACAGTCTTGGGTTGCTTCCTTTCTTCCTTTATCTACTTCTTCTCTTCCTTCACTGGTTTTGTGCTAGATCCTCTTGGTTTTTGCTACTTTTGACGATTTTTCCTTGAGTAATGGGGCAACAAATAATCTCTTTCCATATGGCCAAATCTATGGAAAATATAGTGTTGAGATTGTTTGTCATCCACAATCTTAAGTGTGTTCTTTCGTATGATCAAATTTTTGGTGATAACATATAGCACTCCACATGGCTAAGAGGATCAACTCTTCTTCTACTCGTCTCTCCTCCGACGGTTAAACCTGCAATCTATTGCCTTATGGCCAAACAAGTGACATGAGTTACAATAACCATAAAAATCACAAGTATACCTATTGACCATTCTCCTTGGCTGTTGATATTGTTGGAATCTCTGTTGATATGGTCTATACATTTTGCTCCAACAATTTGTTGCAATATGCCCAAACTTGTGACAATTGTAGCATTGTATCTCATGCATCAAAGGAATAAAAGGACTTTGCTTCCTTTGAAATCTAATGGAGCTTCCACGAACATCTCTAGGAGAAAAGGATCTTCTGAATGTAGATGCTCCTTGATATTTTCTACTCTGCTGCTGGTTCTGCTTATTTTTTTGTTGTTGATTCTTTTGTTTGCTAACTCACTGCTAGATCTGCTTCTTGGTTCCTTGGTTCTCATTTTTGCTGCTGGTATTGTTTGCAATAGGTTTCTTGGGTTCTTCTTTGATGTTCTTACCTGCATGCAAACTAGATTCACCCTTTTTAAATCCAAGACCGGATTTATCCAATGGTGATCTTTGGATTTCAAGCAAATTATCCAAGGCCATGGTACTCTTCTCCATCTTCCGCTTCTTTCTCAAGGAAACAATTTCAGCTTCTAATTTCTCAACCTCTTCTACCTTTACTTGATATTGTTTCCTCATTCCTTCCTCAACTCTTTCAAACTCTACCATTTTAACTTTCAAGCTCACAACCTCTTCCTTGAGCTTGGCCTCCTTGTCATCACAGATCTGCAAAAGTTTCTCTTGATCCTTGCATGCAATTGTTAGTCTAGAAATCTCAGATCTAAGACTTTTAATAACATTCTCATCTTCACTATGTGCTTTAGCATGATCTAAATCAGAATCATCAAGATTATAACTTAACATAAAATCATCAAGATTTATACCTTTAGGAGCATGACTTTCTGGTTCCTTCTCATCATCTACTAAATCATGTGCACTAGAAGAATGAGATTCTTGTAGCTAAGATTCTTGTTTCTGGAAGCTCTTCTTTTTGTTCTTCTTCTTGTTTCTCTTCTTCTCATTTTCAAAATTGTTGTTGGTACCATCTCCAAATATGGATTCTAGCTTGTCCCACATATCTTTGGCACGTTTCAAACCCACTAGTCTCTTCATATCATCATTATGAAGATTCTCATACATTATACACCGTGCTTGTGCATCCTGCTGCAAAACTTCATTTGAAATTTGACCTTTGCCACAACCTTCACAGACTACTTTCCAAATGTTGGATCCACAAAATAAAATTTGATATTGTACATTTTTGTGCCATAACTTGTACTTTGCAGCAGTGAGGACAACCATTCTGAAGAAAAAAACAATTTTCGCCAACAAACTCCTGATCTACTCTCCAGAGATCAAGCTACAACCAAGAGCCCCACTTTGATACCAATTGTTGGAAATATATTTGCTACTGAGAGTGGGGGGGGGGGGGGTGAATCAGTAGTGTGGCCCTTCTAAACGTTTTTCTATAATTACTTAATCTTTTATACCATGCACAAACTGAATCACAAACCATATATTAGAGCACCAAAAATACAACATGCAACCATAAAAACAATCAACACATAAACATAAGTGTTTCTAGTAGAAAACCCATCCCGGGAAAAAAACCACCCTGTTGCTACTGTGCTACTCAATTCTTGTATTATTCATCAAGAAAATTACGCATGGATAAGCTCACTCCTATAAGCCTTGAAGACTTGCTTCTTTCATAGTCTTTTGGTCCTTTCAGACAGGAACCTATCTCTCTCTTGAATCTACAAACTACCTTCCGTTGAAGGCCACCATGATTAGTCGATCCTCGCCCCACTCCAATGGGACTATCCAACTCCTATTGGATGGAGAAAACTCTTCCCTCTACTGAATCCACCAAGTCATTGTCTACTCAAAGCCTCCATGCCTTCACTACCTCCATGCGAGCCTCGTTTCATTTATTTTCAAACTGGACTCTGAAAAATTGCTCAACATGAGCACTGCAACAACATAGTATCAAAGCTCAAATAAAATTGCATCAAAAACTGCCATCAAAACTCCTATGAAAATCACCAACACAAGGAGCAAAACAATCTCCTCAAACCACTACATCAATCCAACATCAACACCACAAACATTGCATAAATGTAATGCCTAAAATATACTTCAGCTCACTGCTTCTACAACTGCAAACTGATTAAGTAAATATGCATAATATGGCTCACACAGTTTGCAAGCTCTTCTCCAAGCTATCACTCACTCCACACACTAGTGCAATCAACCAACCAAATAGACTCAATGTCTTCCTCTCTTTATCAAATTCCTAAGATGCTTAACTCAGTAAATGCCGCAGGTTATGGAAGACTCATCAACTCCTTTCACATGCTTCAGATTTGGTTTAGGAAGGAACCTTGACCAAATCAAGCATTAATTCCACTATCCCTTTGATATATTCAAACTCTATATGCTTCTAGAGACACCATGACCTTTTTCGACCACATACTCGAAATTTTCGATCAAGGTATAGCATAAAAACCGAATGAAACATTTGAGCAATGCAAGAAACATGGAGAAAACTCATTTACAGGCCCAGTTGCTCCCATTACACATTGTGAAAGCTTCCAGGTCCTTAATCGCTCTCATGACACACTGTGCTAGCGTTCAGAGGCCCTCCAGTCGTTCCCATAAGCCTTTATGCATGCGTCTAGGGAAGAGAACCTTCTTTTTCTCCCAATCTGGATGGAATTTTGAAAAAATACTCATGTAGAAGATAATTGGGTCCGTTTTGCACAAAACCCATGTCTCAAAATTTTGAAATTCATCTTCATTTTCCCATAAAGGTCAATCCAAAACTTCCACTTCTATCCAAACACCATACTCAAAAACTGGGCCAAAAACTGAAGTAAAACATCTGTTCTTCAGTCCAAAACATTTTCCACCTAATCCATCATCTTCCTCTATTCTTGCACACTCCTCCAAGCCTATACAATAGGTTTTCAACTAATGAATAGGCAAGGAACAAGTCTAATACATGCTAGACCTATTCTGCCAACTTTAGGACCAAGATCAACACTTCTAGCTCCTCAAGCAACAACCTCAATATCTCTGACACCTGTAGCAACATCTATATCCTCTATAGCAACATCCTCAAGTCTTGCAACATCAACAACATGCCATACAACTACCTCCAACACTGGTGGAAGCACCTCCAACACAAATAGCCTACAACCATCACATGAAGCAACAAACCAATGTCTCCAAGACAAGTAGAGACATATGCAACAACTATAGCAACACTCTAACAACCTCTTGCAATAGAAACATCTCCAAGCTACACCAAAACACCATGAGAAGCTCACCATCCTCTTGCAACAACATCATATACAAGCTACACTACATGTGGAATCCATCTCCACTCAGCAGCCACAACATCATCTCTACTATGTCTAGTCATAAGTATGTTGACATCAATTCCAACTAAACAATGCCATCACTAAACAAGCACCCATCACTCATGCATATGACCAGCATCACCAAGAGCTCGTTGACATCATTGCCAATACCATAATGCCAACAACAAAAACTTATCCCTCCCTGATCGATGTCCAATTGATCACACAGTGACACCTATCCCTTCCTAATCAATATCCAGCTAAATAGGAGAATTGCCCTTTTATAGGCATGGTGCCACTTACTTCATATTTTAATGATGTATTATAATATTATAATATATCAAGACACTTTTCTTGTCGTGGAGTTCAAATGCCCCATACTCTTTTCATCCTTCGATCTGCAACTATGGTGATCTTAGTTTATATACATATCATGTCTTCCATGTTCAATAGCCTTTTACCACATAGGCTCTTTAGCCTAATCACACAGACACTCTCACCATAAAACTCATAATTACTTTGGCTCACTAGCATAAAACATTTATACACATACAAAAACACTTGTCTCAATAGAATCTGGCTCACTAACATGCATCGGCTCACCAACCTAAATATCATATGTAGATAATCAATACAACCCAGGGATTAATCTGGGTATATTACTTTTTCCAAAAAATGTGTATTTTGTTACATGTTTAATTGACTTCATTAGTTTCAAAACATGCAAGACTAAAAAAATATAGGAAACTAAAGTATTGATCCTTGGGGAAAAATCCTAGAGACACTCCACACAATTTTGTAATCTCATGACATTTTGTTGTATTTTTAGTTAAGCTTTAAGATGCATTGCACACCATATCGTTTTGTAAATTTGTGGATGTATTTGGTATCTTTTGTTCATCTTGGAGTTGCCTTTAAGATTGCATTAAGCCATTGTTTATGTCTCATTTTGTATTTAGAAGTCTCATTCCTTTTCGTGAGTTTTTTTTTAATCTTATTTTTTCATTAATTTATATTTTTCTATGTTATAAGTATTTTGTATGATTTTCATTCCTAACATTTTTATTTGAAAATTTAGTTTGTTGCTGAGCCATTTTACTTGGTAGAATATTTCAATCCTCGTTCAATATTGTTCTTTACACAATGCCGTGCATAATATAATCCCTTGCTTTGTTCTAAAATTCTAAAAACCTAATTGAAAGACATTCTACACTATAAAGTCTTTTACTTTTATTATTATTATTATTTCAAATTTATGATAATAAAAATTAAAATAATCAAGTAAATTTTAATCACCATATAAATCTCTTTCTTAAAACGATAATGATGTTTTAAGATACAAAATAATAAGTTAAAAATGTTGTCACCTGATATTATGTAGACAATGATCTGCTTATCATATCATAATTCTAACACAAGTTTACTGATATTATGTAGACAATGATCTGCTTATCATATCATAATTCTAACACAAGTTTACATGAATAATATTTGTTTTCTCGTTTTTTTTTGTCTTTTCAATTATACACTTGTCAAATCGAATCATAATTTAGAAAATTTATAGTGAGAATATTTCCTTTCCTATGTATAACTTTTATTTTCACTCACAATCAACTAGAAGAGAAGCTCGACGAGATCTGTCACTTTGTCATATAACCCTTTTTCTTTATTTATCTTTCAAATTTATTTTCTCTTTTTATCTTACTTTTTTATTTTTAGTGATAATCACCTCATTTCAGTTATAGCCTCTTGAAAGGTAACGTCATTGGATTTATTACTAGTTATAAAATTATAGCCCTTTCCATGATTAAATCCACTTGTCATTTTCCTGGAAAAAATTATTGTAGCTTTGAATTTATTTAGTTTTTACTTTGTTTGTTTGGATTCAATGACATGAAATTTGAAATTTTAGATAGTGGAATTTATTTATTTATTTATTTTTTTCCATCTTTAATTTAATCATGCCGAAAGGTATTCCCTTGGGATGAACTCCCTTCTCATTTTCATTGTTTTCACTATGTTCCGTCTGATATGATATTAGATGATTCAAAATTTCTTCCACCATTAGATCCACCACTTGTCTAAACTATTAGCTGACTCCTTCATTTACGCTGCCTTAACTAATAACTAACTCAACTTCTCGATCCTTCTGTGACATGCGTCGTTGCACAAGATTTCAGACATGACTGGTTTTATTAGATTCAGAAACAATTTTCTTGCTTTTCTTTTAGACAATTTGCTTTACCTTGATTAAATTTTCTTCGTGGAAAACTATGCATTTATTGTTCAAAACCTTTGTTTTCACTAGAGATCTTTGATGCTCTCGCTCGAAGAAGAGGATGGCGTTATGTGGAATTCATTAACAAGGAGAAACTTCATGATTTCTACTTGCACATCTCTGCTCAAAGCATTGATTCTCATATGCAAATTTTCTTTGACATTAAAGATAATTCTGTCATTTTTAGTTGTGTGGATGCAAATACAAGAATTCAATTTTTTCCCTTCAGATGCTAAAATTTGGATGATTCATGATTGCCTTGCAATTTTCTCAAGATTTTTTCTATCAAAGCTTTGACATTGTCACTGAGCTTGCAATTTTAAATGTTTTGAGCGAGAATTTATTTTATTGTATTTTGTTTACATGTTGTTATTTGTTTAATCATTTTTAGAGTCATGACCTCACACATTTTTGTTTTTGGAGAAAACTTGTGCAGGTGTGATAAACATGCAGACATCCAGATTTTGGAGGAAGAAATAAAAGTGGTAATGAGTTTCCTGAACATTTAGTGACTGGTATAATTGTGTGGTTCCTAATATATGTAATTCAAAAAGGGATACAAGGAAAAGTTGGTTTGCATTAATTACACCACTTACTCTTTAAATAAGAACTGAGCTAGATATGACAACGAATATGTTATGTCGACATCAATCCCAAAATTTAAAATACCACACTGGATACCAAAGGGGAAGGGTAGAACCTAGAACAAGTTACACCTCACACCTTGTATCAGTAAAAGCAAATAAATATATATAAAATCAACATAAATCCTATATAGGGTGGTATTGCCTCTTAGAATACTAAATGTAATTTAGGTGAATGAACCCTATATTTACATATATGCATTGAATTCCAAGAGAAAATAAAACACCTTGATGTAATGAAAACATAATCCTTCACTATAATATAAGCAGAAAAACTATGAAGAAGTAATCTTCTCTGTGCAATTTACCAAGACATATTGGACAACATATTTCTGTTTATACTGTGCTCAAGTAGGTTGTTTGATTAATTCCCTTTTTAAAGAAAAGAAAAACAATCTTGATATTGTAATAAAAGAAAAATTTCAGTAGAGGAAGTATATATATTCGAAATACAGTATTGACGACATATTCTCTCTCTCTCTCTCTCTCTCTCTCTCTCTCTCTCTCTCTCTCTATATATATATATATATATATATATATATATATATATATATATATATATATATATATATATAGATATATAAAATAACGCCTTGTAATTGATTCACAAAATGACTTTCAAAAGTCTGTATAGGTACATTTCTGAAGATAACCAAGGAATTTGATAGAGATGAGTTTTAGTAGCAGTCACTAGAAAATACTAGCAAAAATACCCTTCCCGATTACATCATGAAATCTCATAGAAAAAACCCAAAATAAAATATGAGATACTATGTTTGTTGAGAATCCATATCTTATTCAGAAAAACAAGTTAGGTTCATGGTTGTTCCTTCTTAAACAAATATCTTGTAACATCATTCATGATAATCAGTGCAGCCCATCTAATTGAATCTAATACCCTTGCTCAGGAAGGAAGTAAAGACTTATGGGCGAGAAGAAAAAACCTGGAAGAAGAATACACAATCCATAAGGAAAAATCATCTCAGATAAAGTATGGACTTTGTTAAAGAGTGGTAAATCTTGAATGCTTGGTCTGTAGATGCGCACATATGTCAACCATACACACCTAAAAGGTGCAAACAACAAACCCAAGTTAGGGTTTTAACTCAATGATAAGGAGGCGAAGAAATGGAGAAAGATAAAAACACGTTTAAGAGACCAAAGCTTCGTATTGAGTACTTTATCTATAACCTTAACTCCTCACTGGAAATCTGGAAAAATAAAAACATAAGGTTTTCTTAGTTTTGTCCATAGAAAAGCATTGTATTAAGTGAGATAATTAGAGGAGAGTATTACCTTCAGAGCTTGCAGACCATTAGCGAGGTTGACATAAATAGAAGGTAAAGTTCTTTTCCTTGAGGGTCATAAGAAGAGGGAAAAATTTTGCCAAAGAAGAGCCCTGCCATTTACACTCATAGATAAAGAAGAGAAAAGTTAAAAGAGGCAAGAAGTATGATCAACATCAAACACAAAAAAGTTCCCATTAATACTTCCAAAATGGTTATTCTCAGAACAGAAACATACCTTACCATAAGGTAAGCCTTTTTGATTGATGGAAATCCTCTTGCAGGAGTGGCTAAGTGAAAAGGAACGTCCAAGATTGAAATTGAGCAGTGGTGACTATCATAATGGAGGGTTGAAACCCTAGGAATGCAAATCTCCAAACCCACAGTTATGAGAGCCAGAATGTGTCCTAGCTACGGTGAAGGAGACAAGGGAGTTACCCAAAAATACCTTGAATACTCCTAACCATCTATCATAGACCCCAATTCCTAAGATTCATAGATCCCATGGCACCTTGTAAGCTCTGAGTACAAGGTATGATAGAGAGGGAGGTCAATGTACCAAGCCACATGCTCTCCACTCATTTCCAGAGTCTAGAGAGTTCCATCAATAAAAATAAATTCGACCATATAAACATAAGTATATCTCATGTAAATAAATATGTGGCCGAGGGTAAATACTTTATCATAATATTTAAACAATGACAATGATAAATGGCGTTCCATTAATATGTCTAGGAGGGACCTAAACAATAAAGACCGCATAACTAGCATACATGTCATCCCTATATATATGATATCATGGGTGAGAGTGATCATGGTATGATAGACATGGAGGGGTAGTTCATGGGTATAACTGTAAACTTATTCAAAGAGCACAAAATAGATATAAATACCAAAATCATGTAAATTATAATATATAGTGGTTACTCATTGAGATCGAGTCTTTGCAAATTACCAATCTCTTTTACAACTTATGGTAAGGAATACCATCCAAACTATAATAAAAGTTTAAGCCAATAGATATTATCGGTTCCAATCGGGAAGAATCCCATATAGAGAGCAATCCAAAATTTGAGATATCTATTGGACGAAAATTGATGTAGGGCTTGGGTTACTGTTATATGGTTTGCGACTATGATGGGGTTGTTCACGTGGAAATTCATACAGTATAGGAACAAAGGCATATTCAAAGTAGCAGGATATTATTTTTTGTATGGTTAAAGGAAGCGCGGAGACCATCAAAATATGAAAGCTCTATAGGTTGTCCTTCTTCCCAAGTACACCATTCCCCATACCTCGCTCAATTTGCACACATAATTTCCTATTCAATAATTTCTCATGATGCCAAAATTAAGTTAAGTTGAAGTTCTCTACAAGGGATGCTTGATCTCTATAGGGCTCCTAACACATAACATAGAAGCTATATACATAATCCATGCACATCACATCAAAGGAAATATTCTCGGGCTAGGTACCCCTAAACATTGTTTTACTAGAATTTGGAACTAGTAATGAAAAATGAGTATTGAAAACACTACCAAATTTGGAAATAAGAAGTCACTGCAATCACCATATGATATATTCTTGAAAGAAAAAATCACTCCAATGCTAAAAATTTATATTCAAGGGTCTGTGAGTCCTTTGGTAGATTTCCGATGAGTAAAATTGCAACATGGAATTGCTAGACTTTCATTAATTTTTATTGGTGAATGATGTTTAATGATGCAAGGAAGAATTGTAAAACTAATTGCTAACCTTTAAATCTTAAATTATATTAAGAAAGAATTCCTATCATGTTTTCTTAGAAACTACAAACAATAATGAAATTCCCTTGAATTACATTTATATTTATTGAGAATGAAATTTAACCTTTGAAAATATTGAACAAACTCCTTTGGCTCCACTAAGCTTTCACTTTGATATCTCAACTTTGCACTTCTAACTATAACTAGTACATTATTCCTGAATTATGTTGTCAACACACATTGTGCAGGGGCCAATAAAAAATTACCATCAATTCTTTGTTTCAACCAAATCAATTATGTTGTCAACACACTTTGTGAACATGCCAATAACAGATTACCAGTAGTTCTTTCTTTTAGCCAAATCAACCTTTTTCGTAGAGGCAAAATGTTTATAATGTACTAAATTAATGATGTGTTATAATCATGTAATTAAGAGCTATTTCGAAGAAACTGAATTTTGTTGTACTAATTACAGAATTGCAATGCATAAAAACAATTTTTTTTGGTACAGAGTTGACCAAAGAGCTTGGGGAAAATTGTTAGTGATTGCAAGGACATGTCATTTTGGACGAGAATTTTTTCATATTCTAATTTATAGTGATGCATTTCAAAAAATTCACCAAGGCCTGTCGAAACCCCTACCATGAAGGCACCTTTTTAGTTGCAAGTCTTTGGCCTCTATGTGATAATATAATATCTTAATCTCTAAAAAATATATGATCTTGACCATGAAAAAACATATTAAAAGTTTTTAGTTAAATGATGTTGACAATGTATTTTATGCAATGGTGTTATGCAAATTAGAGCAAGTCACATGTTTACCTTGTCATCAATTATGTACATATAATTTAAAAGTGAATATGTTCATAGTGCATTACCATAATATATATATATATATATATATGAAATTGACCCAAAACCCTTCGCTTAACAAGAGAAGCAAACGACTCATCAATGGGAATGGAAAATAAATGGAAATGACTATAAAAGGACTTGAGTCCCCTTGGCATGCTCACTATAAATACCATCACTCCCTAATTTGCGATAAGGATATTGTTTGATTCTTACTCATAATTTTGTATCATATGTAACATTTTTTAATTTATGCTTGTGTTTCACAAAAGGGGAAAAATGGACACCAACCAATATTATTTGTAGAAGATAGGATAACATGCACTCATGTAATAAAAAAGGAAAGAGAAAAAATAGAGCTAGTTGTCGTGAAATGGATTTTTAGACTCTAATTAATTCCCACGAGAACTTTCCGTAGTTTAGCAAAGAATACAAGATAAAAGAAGAAACATGAATAAGAATCAATGGGATGAAAAATATGATTTTTTGTTGAGAATGAACAAAGTATGATAATGATGTTTTATACATAGCGTACATACTTGTAACTATATCCCATGCGTTACTTGTGGGCATGTCAAATATGGCGAGCTTTGGGAAGAGTAGTCGGTTAAAATTGATCAAGTGTAGGCTAATCAATAATCACCATACATAATATTTAACTACTCTCCACTTCTTAGCAAGTTCACATTGACCAATTATAGGCTAGTCAATCTTCACCATACACAAAATAATTATTGGTAAGTATTCTCTAAATCTTGGCAAGCTCACATGGACCAACTACTAGAGATTCATTTCTCACTGTACACATAAGAAGTCTTGAAAAGTACTCTCCCAATATGCTAATTGATTTTCATGCATTAAAAGTGATTTTTTCTGCATTATTTCATATTGTTAGGTATACGAAGTATGAGTATGCCATGTATGTAAATGTGGTGAGTATAGGTATGTTATGTTTTTTAAAATGGAAAAATTCTTAGGCTTTGGATTTTTTTGAGAAAAAACAAATAGAACTACAAATAATGGCACATAAATGCTATGACATTGTCGAAAGTTGCAATATACATTGGGCATAATGATCATCAAGGGATTACATTCATAGAAATATCAAGACTCTCTTATCTATAAGTTCTCCACATTTTCCCTGCATTCACTTCTGATCGTTACATCAAAATGCAAGACAACAAAAATATCACACAGAGAATGTTCTAAGGTTTATTAATATGAAGAATGGTGACCAACCTGTAATCCATCCAAGCAAGCTGGAAAATCTAACCAAAAGTTGTAAGGCCCAATCTAGAGAAATAATAAATCTTATGGGGTTTCTTCCTTGTAATTATGGATGGCTGATGGCATTCTATAACAAAATATTTTCATATCCTATCATAGATATTGTTCTGCTTGTGTTTATTGGTTTATAAGAACATTGAGAATGACTATTTTTGTACTTCTGTTGTTTTTAACTTTAAAATAGTATTGAATACTTAATTATGTTGTTATTTTATTTGATTCTTCTTAGATTGTAATGTTAAGCAATAAGGAAATATGAAATATTACTAGTTATAACTCTTATGTACCATAAATAATGTTCATCAGCCAACCCTTTTGTCTTCTAAATTGGTTATTCATTTAAGCATGCTTCATTGCATGCATGATCTAAGATAGACATTCCAATCCACCTTTCAAATTACCCCTCACCATGGCTCATTTATGCTCTTAAATCTATTCCTAAATTATGGATAAATAATAAGTTGCATGTGAAATAAAGTTGATCTAGGAACATGTTCTCCATGACTATGAAATGTATCGTGGTAAATCCTATGTAGTGCCCAATATTCATCAATGTTAGATTGGATAAATAGTGAACATTAGATTTATTTCACTTAGACCTATTATAATGACCATTTATAATTTATTTATATTGCAGTTGTCTTAATCTTCATCTAAACTAAAATGCTTGTAGAGTCTAAATTTATTTTGAACTTAAATTTTCATTTGATGTGAAATACAATATTTTTACACTTCCAACAATATTGATAGTATGGAGTGCAGGTGTGGTTAAACACTTTATAAGATGAGGGGAGTAGATTTATCATGGAAGATTTTGTCAAGAGAGGAAGAGGTCCAATCAATATGTTCAATTATTATGTATAAGATCTTTTGTTAATAAAATTAGTCTCATGTACAAGTTATCTAGGTAATTTTTATTGTTTATGCCAACATATTATGGAATATTATTTTAAAGTTTATTGCTTTTAATTTTAAAACAAGATTGAGGGAAATAAGTCTCCATTTATGTGAGCATTGCGAAATGTAGAGGGAAAAAAATTATGTTTCAAAGGAAATAGTTCCAAATTGGGAAATATTTATATCGCATAACATATCACATCTTTCTTCATTTATTCTCTTCTTTCGTATGCTGCAAACTTATCACGTGTCTTTTGCAACATCTAGCACAATTTATAGTTATAATCCTTTAAAAGAGAAACTCTGAGTTATTATCTTTATTAAGATAAATAATGGTACTATTCTAGATATTATGAACAAAAACTTATAATAATTAACAAGGTTTAAATATATGTATAATATGGTTATCATAAATGTTAAAAAGGTGTAGTAAAGCATTTAGATATAGTATTATATTATAATCTAAATTAATTATTAGGATCTAGAAAGTATTCTACATAATAGTTTTAAATAAATGTATAAATGTTTTTAACATTATAATGATAATTACATCTTGAATGGCCATATAACACCTTTGTATGGCGTTTTAGCATGTGAAAGCGATATAGGCACTATTATTAAACAAAAACACATTGTCTTAATGAGAATGTATCGTAGTTCGACATCATGAATCATTAATGGGGTCATGATTGGGGATTTCTAACATTTGAGTGGGATACACGTGCCATGAGTAGGTTTTGTACATTGGAAATGGGCTTCAAGTTCTAAACATGGTTGGTTGGGGGGGGAGGAATAAGGAGCTTAAGAATTAAATGAACTTTCTAGAGGATAACACTTGGGCCTTAGCCCCTAAATTCCAATTCTCGAGCACAAACATCATCAACAACTACAAATCATGACACATACCCTTTCTAGGGCCTTTTAGCATCAAAGTTGGATATAGATGCTTTTGGGAGCCTTTACACATTGAGGATGGGTCATAATGCCTTAAACATGGGTAAGGAAGGAAAGCAAGTTCCTTAAGATATTATTGAATCTTCTCAAGCTCAAGAGCCTTGAATGAGTCCTTGAACCACTATATGAATTATTTTTAGGCATTTTTTGTAAGCCTTTAAGTGGTATACAAGGGCCATGAGTTGGTTTTGTGAATTGAAAATAGGTATGAATGTCTACACATGGTCAGGGGGGTAAATAAGGGATTTTATCCCTAATTGAACATTCTCTTACCTGATAACCATGAACAATCCTTTTACATAACAACATAAGTAATATTTACATTGGTTGGGGAGTAAAAAAGAAACAATAATCCATATGCATAACTTCTCTCACTCAAGTACCATGAACACATTCTCACACCACCACATAAGAGAAATATGGTTTGCAAGGCCTTGACTCAAGCACCATGAACATGTTTTTAGAGCACCACATAGGATAGTGGATGGTTATTAATGCCTTATTGAACATTTTAAATCTTAGGACCATGAAAACACTTAGAAACCATGAATCGAGCCCTCTCTAGGGAGTCCTTGACATTTGAGTTGAATATGTGCACCACTATGAGGTCTTAGACATCATGGATGGTCTCTAGTTGGTGACCATATCTAGAGGAGGGAAATAAGATCGTCTACCCCTATACCTTGGTTCTTAGGCTCAAGCACCATGGATAATTCCTCAAACCTCCACATCTAACATCTTTTGGTTATAAATGTGCTCTATGGGTGCTATGAGTACCATGACTAGGTTATTTATGCACTAAGAACATGTTTAGATGTCTAAACAAGGTCACGAGAGACGAATAATGGACCTTATACCTTAAGGGATTCTTTTCAATCTCAAACACCATGAAAAAAACATAATACCCATGGAGCTTCTAAGGCTATAATGATGAACATGTTCTTAAACAACCTCATGAGATCCTTGTATGACATCTTTGGGTTACTGGAGAGATATGGATGCCATGAACCACAAAACATGCCTTGAATGAGAATGTATGTTGGGCCCACACGATGAACCATTCTTAGGTCCATGGTTGGGGTTCTTTAACATCTAAGTAGGACATGGATGCCTTAGGTAGCATTTATTTAATATAAATAGGTCGCAAGATCTAAATATGGTTAGTGGAAAACAAGGGAATTAAGCCATAAATGAGCCTTCTAGAGCTTAAGTTCTATGGTTAGGAGAGGAAAAAATTTCTTCCTTAGGCTATAAAAACCACTTCTTCATCTCAATTATAATGAAAAACACTTGTAAGCTAGAACACCAATAATATCTAGGGAAGTTTTGGGATCAATGTTGGATATAGATCCAAATATGAGTTTTTGTGCATCGAGGATTTGTTGCAAGACTATGAACATGGTAAAGGAAAAACTTCCATAGGATATTATTGAATCTTCCTGGGATCAAGAGCCTTAGATGATTCATAGAACCAACACATCAATCTTTGATATGGGTTTTTGGTAGGCCTTTGAGCGTAATATGGGTGCCATGAATAGGTTTTATGCAATGGAAATGGGTTTGGATGCCTAAACATGATTAAGTGGGTAAAAAAGGGTCTTGACCCATAATTGAACCATGTGAAGCTCCAGTATTATGAATATACCCTACACATAGTGACACAAGATGTCACTAAGGGGTCTTTGCCCTAAGAGTTGGATATGGGTGGCACTAAGATGTTTCATGCATTATGGTTGGGTATTGATTCTTTGAACATATATTTGGTATAGAAAAAAAACTCACAACCTTGATCTTAGTCAAGGGAGGGAAATAACAAACTCATTCCATAAATAACCACTACATGAGGGCCCAGATGGTTTGTGGGTCCTTATCATCATCAAACATTGAAAATAATTATCTTCAAATGTTATTGAAGCTTGTCATGATCAATAGCCTTGAAAAAATACTCAAATGAACAAACATGAACTTTGTAGGATTTATTTGGCCTCTTAGTAGGATACATGTACCATGGGTTTGTTTGGGCATCTGAAATGTGTGTCAAGGAATAAACATGGTGAAGGGGTAAATAATGAAATGAATCCCTAATTGAACCTTCTAAAACATAAGCACCATGAACAACACCAATAAGCAATGACACATGCCCTCTCTAAGGGGTCTTGCACATGTAAGTTGAATATTGGTGGAATTATTTTGTCTTAGGTATCATAGATGAATCTTAGGTTCATGCCATAGTTGAGGGAGGGAAAGAAGAGACTCTAGCCCTAAATTTTCTTCTCATGCTAAAGGGTGAATCCATAAATATATGAACAACTTTTTAATGAAATGTGGCAATGAAAATTTGATGTTTCACATTTTTTTTAAATTGAAACCTTCAAACTCATATATTTGAATGAATAAGTAATCTTTGACATTTAAATAAAAACAATTGAAAACATATTTTTTATTATTTTTTTGAAGTGAACAAATTAAAGACACATTTTTGTTCCCAAAGTTGCATTTCACCTTTTACCTAAAATGGAAAACCGATAACACCCCTCTTTTGAATAAGAAAACATCTATAGAGTGCACACATATATTTTTAAATGTTTTAGTTGTGTAGCTTTAGAGATATCTTTTTGTCTTTGGGGGGCTTGACTATTCGATAAATTTATATGTATAAGTTTTAGAATGATAAAAATGAGAAAATGAGAAAGTTTTGTCATTGGATAGAGAATTCAATGATGAATATCTATGCATCAAGTCCACCACTTTCCATAGAAGAGATGAAAGAATTTTACCCATTGAAAAAGATGAAGTTCCATGAAAACTCACAAAAATGGTGAAGGATTATTAATTTTGAAGCCCTTTATCGACGTCTAAGTCTCAATCACATTTTTTAAAATTCCTTGAAAGCTCTCAACTGTGGTATTTTAAAACCCTTAATCAAGGTTATTTTCAAATATATAATTGTTTTTAGTTTAAAAGTCTTGATTGATGTTTTAAGCCCTTGATTAAGGTTTCAAAACTTGTACAAGGGTTAAAAACTTGATTAAGATAAAATCTTGATTGAGGGTCCACATAAGCCATTTTCATGTGCATGGCTTGCCAAAAAGTGGGATTGATATTCCTAAGTTCACTGTGAAGTGCCATGGAAATCCTCAAACATGCAGATTAGATCTTTGTTGGTTATCATTTGCTTCCAAGGGTGATGTGGGCACCATTAGTAAGTTGGTCACCAAGAATGCATCTAGATATATAACCAATATTGTGAGAAACAAGAACAACCTTATGCTCTAAATGAATCTTATCTCCATTGCTACAAAAAACACCTAAAATCCACCAAATATTGCATACCATGCGCACATTTTCAATATGAGTTATTTACCAAGGGACATTATGTGTTTTCAATGATATTAATGGGTCTTTCCATCTTGATAATGGTTAATAAAGTATAATAAGGGCCTTTGGCATTTAACAAAGGCTATTGGGCTTGAGCATGGTGAAATATGCATTGACACACCACATAGGACCTTTCTATGGGATGCTTTCCCTCTAAGTGAGATATGGTTGTCATTATTTGGTTTTGGGAATCAATGTTGGATCTAAAAGCCTAGACCATTGTCAAAAAGGAATACAAGGTCCTTATGTGGGAAAATAAACCTTCTAGGTTGCAAGTATTATTAACATGGTATTCAACCATGACACATGTCCTCTCTATAGAGTCTCTAACACGCATGTAGTATTCCTTTTGTCATTAGTCATAGAAGGGATGGGCCTAAGCTCTTGACTATGCCTAGGGGAGAAAGTAGGTCCTAATGCTAAAGTTTTGCGTTTGAAACATAAGTCCTAATAATAAAGGAAAGGAAGACTCACATAGTTATGAATTTATGTAATAAAACACATGAGTATTACTATTAATGCATGTGCATTCTTGTATATTCCAAAAATGGCGGGCTTGCCTCTTTTCCTATATATGTTAGATGAGTCAGCTACTTTGTTTTTAGCTTCAAATTAACAAACCTTGTTGTTCAATCTGCATAATAAAAAACAAATCCATTTTTTAAAACCCTGTTCTTATCGCTATTTTCAACCATATATTTTAGATATAATCTACATGTTCATCAATGATGAAATTGTGCACTCATTAAATATTTGTATGAAGATACACGATATTTGGTCATTTCAATACAAAATACATGAGCATATAGAATAAAAAGTAACATACCACAAATAGAAGAATGCAACTTTTTTAATTTATCAAATTTCCATAAATGAAAGTGATATATATTCCAAAAACCAAACTACTTTTCATTTCATTTCCTAATAAGTTGTGCACGTACATATAATAAATCCTAGTCAATAGGTTGTTTTTTTTCTAGATTTCCATTACAACTAAACTATCATGATGGGGAAGCATTAACTTGCATCATGCAAACCAAATACATAAAATGACATAAGAGATCATAGCACAAATAATGTAATACAAATATGAGTTCAAAAGTTAATTCTAGAAGAGGACTCGTTCAAGTTTAATGCACAAAGTCCAAGTGGAGCCATTAGAGAATTTTTTAGTTTTAAAATGGGCCTCAAAACAAAAATGTACAACCAAAATCAAATTTATAAGAACTAATATGATTGAAGATGATGATGATGATGATGTCAATCATGGGGGATGATTCACCATTTTTGGAGTAAAAAGGTAAAAAAATTAAGAATAAAAAAATAAAAATAAAAAACACTTTTTCAACTCATATTTTCAACTTATCTCCCTACGATTTTACTCAAACGTAGAGCTAGATCACTCATTGGATGTGGAATTTAATTCCTCTTCTAAGGAGTACCCATGTTGCATACTTTTGATGGACCATGCTATACGAAAAATGAGAAATACATAAAAAACACTATTGCAATCACAATTTTTCATGTATTTCTCATTTTTCATATAGCAGGGTCCATCAAAAGTATGCAACATGGGCATTCTTTGGATGAAGAATTAAATTCCACATCCAATGAGTGCTTCCGCTGGAAATTTTAGTAAAACCGTATGGAGATAAGTTGAAAATACGAGTTGAAAAAGTAGTTTTTTTACCCTCTAAAATTTGATGATGTAATATAATCTTATTTTATTATTTCCACTATTATTATATTAATATTCTTTAATAGGCCCATTTTAAACCTCAAAATTTCTCTAATGCTTGAGAGATAAGTTATGGAAATATGCTAAACTTGTTTAGATTTAAAGGTTGAAATGCTTATATCAATGCCCTATAGTCCCAACTCCCTTTCTCATTTCAGGAGAAGCAACAAGGCCTTATTGACCCTATAACAAAATGGAAATTAATTTTTTCTTTGTATGATATTACAAACACTAATTAATATGAATGTTTTTTATTAGATTAGCATTTACTATGTAGAAGTTTCACAAAAGAAGCATGTCCTTCTTGTCTCCAACTAGAAATTTATTTTGGAATCATCATTATGCTTATTGATATTGCAATTTTATTTAGAACAAGTTAAAGTACCCTTTCCTGAGTAAGATCCACTAGAAAGGAACTCTATTAGGGAATGAGGATTCCATTGAAGTGAAATATAATAACATAATATACTTCCCTAATGGAAACATATATGAACTTCTCTCAAAACAAGGTTATATTTTCTAGAATTAAGATGGTTATCTTGACCACATACATGAGATTGCCTTCACTATTAGTGATGTTGTTTATTTATTGTCTCAAATCAAAAGATAAGTATCTTGACAATAGACATTCAAGAATGACTACCTTTAATGCCATGGATGTCCCTTCTACCTGTAATGCTAAATTTCTTGTTTAAAATCTATAAATTGTATATGAAAACTAAAACTAGAATTGGAAATTGAATTCCACTAACAATTTATCTATTCATGATTAAATTTATAAATTAACAATTAATTTCTAGAAATAAACATTACAAATATGATCTTTATGAAATGTAAAACGACTACTTATTAATACAGAACTAAGTTTTGCACATTAAATTTGAAGCACTACATATATTTCATTTCTTAACTCTACTTGTCTCATCCTTATATCCAATATGTTAATTTCTATTATATGTCAACAACATATATAAATGAACATAAAACATCATAATATTTTAAGGCTTTAACTATAATAATAAATGAATCTAAAAATTCAATGTATTTGAGATAGAATGTATTCTCATTTAGATTTTAGTACTTGAATTAATTTAATTAGTTAAATATTTTTTAAAAATTAAAAATAAAATAAAAATGTATGATTTCAATTTTGAAATTAATTTAGGTTTTAAGACTTTAACTACAATAATAAATGAAACTAAAAATTCAGTATTCAGTATATTTTAGATATGATGTATTTTTTTTTAGATTTTAGTTCTTGAATTATATTAATTAGTTAAATATTTTTAAAAAATAAAAATGTATGATTTTGAAATTTATTTATATAATAAAAAAATTATTATAAATTAAAATTAATTCATATAATTTAACTTATTATTGTTTAAAATATAACTATATATTTTATGAATTCTAATTATTTTAAATTTAATTTATTAATATGTAATTCACACTAATTTATTTTATTATGTCGTTATTTTTTAACATTTTCTAATTATTATTAATTTTATTTAAAATTTAATTAAAAATTTTAAAAACAATTAAAAATTATAAATATAAGATTGCAATATTGTGATGGATTAAGAGTTTTATTTAAAAAAAAAATGAATATTATAATTTCATTGATAATTACATCACTCTATTCCTAAAATCCTAAAATTAAAATTTTAACTGGTTAAAAATATTATGTTTTATAAATGTGAATTGTTTTTCAATTTAATTTAATTTAATTGGAAAAAAAAAGAAAACAAAATTAAAGAAATCTATATTTATTTAAAACACTTCTAATACAAACCTACCTTAAACATTTTTTAAAAGAGACTAAAAATAATTAAAAATTCCAGGTCAATTTACACTGATACTAAATTATCTCTCAACATTAATAATGTAATTTCAAGTATATCTATTTTAATTTAAAAACAAATTAACAAATTTATGAATCTCAATTTAGAAATTAACACATCTAAAAATGTCATTTCAGAAGCCCACATACATATTCCTATCTAAACATTTTTGAAAAAATCAACAAAGATAGATTAAGGTGAGTAGCAATAATAATTATCATGTGATAAACAATAGAAACCACACTGAAAATCCCAAATCTAGGTAAACTGAGTCTTTATTTAAAAGTCGTGGTAAAGTAACATCTATGACACTGCACAAACATCCTTCGTGCCTGCCGGAAGATACTGGACTTATTATTAGACACCAGTTGGAGAGACGAGCACTATTACAGAGAACATATTGACTCAGGTGTGGCAGCTGCAAGTATCGCACTGGCAGTTGGGGCCGCACTTGCAGTCGTTCTCCAGAGATGCATGCACAACATGCCTGTTTACACCAAAACCAAATAAATTCAATTATCATATCATTCTGGAACCATAGAAATGAAAGTTATAACAACTACATATAACGCAGTACCCCATCTCATAGCTTGTCTCCACAATACTGTCCATCTGGAAGCCCTTTTTACTGTGCAACAAAACAACCCAAAAACGAACGAGCTCAGACGTAGCTAGATTCGAACTCGTGACAAACGACACGAAAGTTGAAAAGGGAAAGAAAGAGAGATGGATAGAAATCGAGATTAAAAGAAAACTGTAAAAAAATGAGTAGAGAACATACGTGCAGTGGCTCTTGTCAGCGCAGTCACAATTTGCGCAGTCGCTCGACATGTTCGCAACAACAATTATCACAGAAACCAATTCCTTCACATGTAACTTCTCAAGTGCTCGCTTACCTTCTCAAGCTTTGCTCGCCCACCAATATATAGAGTGCAGGCCACAGCGCGGCAGCCTGGGTAAGCGGGCCGAAGACCCCTCCTCGAAAGTCATGAAATCAGCGGGGAGTTGCAAGCGTCCGATCTAGTAGATCCGACGGACGTATTGAAGTTCAACTTTGGGAAAGGCATCTTCTGAACTCAATAAAGCCGCTGATCGGCACGTCATTCGTATAGGGAAATGAGAAGAATCTAACATTATTGAGATGGTTACCACCATTCATTTTAATGGTGCGCTTCTGCCTCCTATACAAATATAGTATAATATTGCGGTGGGACTCGGAAACTTTACTTTTGAATTTGAAGGTACATTTAGTGCGCGGAACGGCTACAAGATGCTGCGACTGTGCTGCATCAGTGAATAGTTCTCAAGTTTCCAAATAGCTATATTTATTTCATGTAGCTATATTTATTTCATCGTAGATGTAAAACTCTTCCTCATTTATATATAAAATTTTTTCTCGTTTATTAAAAAAACATATTTTATTGAACTATCAAATTATCCAATTAAGTTAAAAGTTAATAATTCAATATAGAATTTTTAAAACTTTTTTCACTCAATGAAAACTCAGAATTTATTTATTGAGATACAAATTAAGTTAATAATTCAATATATTATAATTTTTTAAACAATTTTTTTTATAATTTTTTAGTCACAAATATAAAATGCATAATAATTTTAGATAGTTGAATTGAGGCTTCTGTGATCCATATCAAGTTCACATGATATTTCATTTGTCGACACGTTTCGAACCAACCAGTGTGTTCATCGTTAGGATAAGTTGAAGAATCAGATCAAGTATTGCATGTTAAATAGTCGAGAAGAATGGCTATAATTCTTGACTAGACAATGGCTATATTGACTAATGTCCCCTCGACCTTTAGGCCCCTTAACACCATTTGTAAGTCTCTCGGATTAGTGAAGGGTCCTATCAACCCTAAGGATATGAAAGGGGTATATATTATCCCTTGTTTCTGTGCGACCCCCTATATTGGTGACACTGGTCGCTCCATTAATCAAAGGATTAGTGAACATGCAGTTGACCTTAGACATAGGAGAACCAAGTCTTTTGTTTTAGCTGAACATGCAAAAAAAACAAACATCATGTGTGTATTGATGAGGCTAGTGTGATTGCTAGAGTTTCGCAATTCCATCATCGGAAATTTAGGGAAGCCCTTGAGATTGGAAAAAGGTCGAGCAATCTCAATAGAGAGGATTGCTGGAAGATTAGTAGTTGCTAGGTCCCAACACTCTCTTCCTAATTGTTTTCTTCCCTTCCTCCCCTCCCTCGTTTTTTGGCTTGTTCTTGTTATCCCGTATCCTTTATCCGGTATCCTTTGGCCTGTGTTCTCTTTTTTTTTTCACTTTAATTGTATGTTAATTTAACGATTAAGATAATCTATTAATTATATCAGAATATTATTTTCTTTCGAACATTTGACTTAGTCTAATAATATATTTCTATTTATAACTAACTATTATCTTAAAAAAATTAAATATATATATATATATATATATATATATATATATGTAAAGACTTTTAGGTAAATTCATATAAACAATTAAATTAGTTAATACCTTTAGGTTAATTTAACAATTAGATAAACAATTAATTAAATC
The DNA here is from genome assembly GCA_031772625.1 of Pinus tabuliformis. Lineage (NCBI taxonomy): Eukaryota > Viridiplantae > Streptophyta > Pinopsida > Pinales > Pinaceae > Pinus > Pinus tabuliformis. Next base: position 1,056,144,287 of record CM062804.1, read on the forward strand.
TGAATATTTAAAATCTTATTTTTTCTAACACTTGACTTATTCTAATATATTTTTATTAAATAGTTAATACTTTTTATAACTAACTATTAACTTAATAATCATTTAAAATTAATTAATTTTATATATATATATATATATATATATATATATATATATATATATCTATATATATATATATATCTATATATATATTTAAAACCCCTAAGAAAATTCATATATCCCTTTGACTTTTAATTTAATAATAATATAACTAACTAGCAATGAAATTAACTTATTTTTATGCCTCTGGTCTGTCTAACTGTTCCCCAGTGATATTTAGCCGTTAGTCAATATAGCCGTTGCCTGGTAAAAAATTATAGCCGTTGGAGGTTCTGCTCGGACTATTTAACAGGCAATGCTTGATCTGATTCTTCAACTTGTCCTGACAATGAACCACACTAGTTGGTTCAAAAAGCGTTGACAAATGAAATATCATGTGATTTACGCTGAAAAATCTCTCATAAATTTTAGATAGAATAACTATTAATTTTTAATAGATGTATTATAATTATTTTTTAATTTAGTTTTTTATAAAAAAAATTATTTACAAATATAAAATCCATAACAATTTTAGATAAGGCTATAGAATTTTAGACTCTTAAGTTTTTAAGTCTTTTTTATGTATTTTGGTAATACATTTCATCATTTAAAGTTTAATTATTTTATTAATTCTTGCCTCCCGAGTGTGGTGCATTATTATTATTTTTTTTGCAATTTTAAATAAACTTTTTGGAAAATGTTGAATGCTTTTATTTTCCATAAATTAAAAAAAAAAAATCTAGTTTTCTCGAAAGCTTATTTCTAATTTTCCATTGGCCTAACAACTACCAATGGGACATAATTCCCCAGTTAAGTCCACTAGAAATGAAATATGTTAGAGAATGAGGATTCCATTGAAGTGCAATATAACAAGATAATCTACTTCCCTAATGGATACATATATGATCTTGGCTCAAAACAAGGTTATATTTTCTATAGTCAAGTTGGTTATCTTGACCATATACATTTAAGAAAGGCTTCCTTCACCATTAGGGATGTTGTATATATATTATCTAAAATCAAATGACAACTATCTTCAAAATAGACATTCAACAATGACTACCTTCAATGGCATGGATGCCCTTTCTATTTATAATGTTAAATTTGATGTTTTAAAATCTATAATTGATAAATGAAAATTAGAAGTAAAATTGGAAATTGGATTTCACTAAAAATTAATCTATTTATGGTTAGATTTGTAAATTAACCATTATATTTCTAAAAATAAGCAAATAAATATGATCTTTATGAGACCTAAAATGACCACTTCTTAATACAAAACTAAGTCTTGCATATCTTATTTAAATTATTGCATATATTGTTAGAAACAATGGGAACCAAGACACTACTGAGAGGGAGGTGAATCAATAGTGTGGAAAAATTATACAGTTCTTAACAAATTTCACTTTTTAATCTCTTTAACAATTATTTATGAATAAGCAATGCAACTCAATCATGCATAACATCATAAACATTTTGCACATGAGCAACATATACACAATACACCAATCTTCTTTTTATTAAAAGCTTCAACTTGATTACATCATGGCCCCACAAGCTACCAATTCTAGGGTTAGCAGCCACTATTGAAAGGAACTTCAATCCCTCCTTGTTTATCACCTACCACTGAAAGGGGTTGTTGCCCCTGCTCGTTTACCAGTACCCACTAAAAGGGACTCTTGTCCCTGCTCGTTTATCAGTGTCTATTAAAAGGGATTGTTGCCCCTAAACATTTACTAGCGCCCACTAGAAACAACTTCAACCCCTAGTTTGCAAGTTACCTCTTGCTAGCCTCGTTGATCCATCTTTCATCTATTTTCAAACTCAAATCAATAGGCCTTCTCTACTTCCAAAATAGTTGAATTCGTTAATCACTAATACCTTCGGAAATATTTGATTACTGATGTAAAAAACTTCATCAATCTCCGATTATTGAACAAATCACCAATACGTTCAACAATTTTTCATCACTGAACACACCTACTCCTACAACACTCTGCTACTTTCTCTCATGCAACCACCAGCAAACCTCTGTTGCTCTTGAATTTGATTGCACATTGCACAATCTGCTACTTGAATTCTCATTCAACACCCCAACCCTTGCAACCACTTGTTTCTTCTCACCACTGCAGAAAACAACTTCACCATACTAACACCTCACTGCACCAGAAACTCTGTCTTAAAAAAGATTCTATTGATTCTGCTTGATTAGGCTTGCTTTTATATATTTTTCTTGTTGTTATCTTTGGCTTTATTTATTTTTTTATTTTTTGCATGAGAACTTATTTTTTGTCTTTGCCTTGTTCATCTCAGTCCTCTGAACTATGTTTCCTATTTTGTGCTTAATCTCCAAGTCAACCTGACCTTTACTGCCCTTTTCTACAACTTGAACTGGGCTTTTCTACTTATTCTTTGCATTATATTTTTTTACAGAATTTAGCAATGCACCTGTTGTTTTTATTTGTAGTTAATTTGGTTTAACTACCAAATTTCCTTGCCAAAACTAATTGTTTCATTGTTCTATGCTTAAACCCCCTTCGCTAACTCCTTTTACCAGTTTTGCAACCATAGAACTAGTCTTTGCAACCATCGGCTAGGCCACTGGGCACTTAGCCTTGTCAAGCCCTCCACGGGTTGATTTCCTTTATTAACAACTCTTATGTCATTGGTCTTGCTTCTACGCGAAGCAACCATGCCCAACACTATTGTCGAAGATCCCAAGCTCTTGGATTTTCTGTTAATTGCAATTCTTAATAAGTTACGGGATTCCGAGTTCTAGGGATGGCCCCACATTCTATTGTTTTCATGCCCTTGGTCATGTTTCTATGCGAAAATATCAAGGGACAAGTCCAAACGCTTAGCATGGCACCTTCCAAGAGCCTCTACGACTCTATTCTCTATGCCATGGGTTCATTTTTACGCGAAATGTCCCAAGGGTTCATTTCTACATGAAATGTTCTTGAAGGTACCCGAATCCTTTTATTATCCACCACACCCCTGGCCTCCAATGGCTACATCAGACCCTATGCGAGTGTGTGGCTCGTAGCCCCTTCTATCCCGACACACTCCCGTGTGCCTCCATATTAATTTCCTGGGTTCCATCCAGTAGGATGAGTTATCAATGGGGTTGACCCAACACCCCTATTATTAGCCACCGCTCTGTCAACTCCCGTAGTGTCTCGATGCCCTGTAACCCGATGCATTACTTTATGCCATTTTAAATATTTCGGGCTAACCCCATCAAGATGACATCATAATGACATCACACCTACCATGTGTCGACCTGTGAGGGGTGACATGTATGTCACCCAAATACAAGGCATGGGGGTGCCCAAAAATGCCAAAAATGATTGCCACATGTCCACCTCCTATTAGTTGTGCTGACATCACCTTCCTCTTTCATCTGGCCTAATCTCATGTTGCCACCTGTCTTATCGTAGGAGAGAGAAAGTGGGTCCTAGAGACTTGTTCTACTAGTAATTTCTTTATTAATTGGTTTCCAGGATTACCAGCCATTTCCTTTATTTTTCATAGATTTTTTCCCTGCCAACACCTTACTATACTGTCACTATGTTTTCCCTCCGAGTTAACCCTCAACGGGCTAAGCTGCCAGAGTGTGATCCTCTTCTCAAATCTCATTGGCTAGCTCTCTACTGCTGTGTATCGGCGTCCTTCGCCAGGCACATTTGTTTTATGTGCCAAAACTATACCGTCAGGGTAATTCCACGAGGGTACTGCCTTCGGGTGGGTTCCACTCGCTCTTTGGATCTTGGTCACTTAGACCTGTGAGTCAAAAGGATTGCACTGGGGTAATGTTTTCGAGCTTCCTTCACTAGGATAGGGAGTCAAGCGGGCTTCGCCTGCCTAATAGAAATGCTTCCTGCTGCTACTATGGCTTCCACGTGAGCCCGATCCATTGTTTGGTTGCTCTGCTGCTAGGTTTGGCACTTGTGCCAACTTTGGTTGTGTGCCAAAGCTCATCCAACCTCCTCTAACTTTGTTATCTTGATATTGGTGTCACCAACTTTGTCTCATTCTATTTCTCGATCCAAGAGGCCAATTTCAGACTTCCACACACCATTGGAAAGATCTTTCATAGCTCTATCCATCTGAGTGGGTTTCACCTACATCTGAGATGTTCTGCTACTCCAGAATTGTATACAAAGCATTTTCACTATTTCAGCCACCTTTTCCACTCTTTTATATTTCCTTTACCAGTTGCAATGCGTTTTCCTTTACCTTTGTTTTGTCTATGCCACCTTTGTCATTGCCTTTACTTTTTCCCATTCCAATCATGACAACACCATTTATAGTGCTTTGCAATTTCCATTTTCTTTATCACCTGTTGACATCAATGACAACATATTTCTAACATTCTCCCCCGTTGGCATTAATGGCAACACCAACATCAAACAAAACACCTTTTTCTCTGTCAACATAGGTTGTCTCCTTTGAACTGTGTTTCTCCCCCTGAGATAAAGTTTCGTTCTTGTAGTATTGTTTCTAGTATTGTTATGAGTGTTGCTCTCCCTGAGATAAACTTATGTTGCTGTAGTAATGCTACTAGAATTTCTATTGTTCTTGATCACCACTACTTCTCCTTTGATATATCTCTCCCCTAGTTTTTAATTTTGTTTGATTCCACTAGATCTCCCCCCCTTTGAAATCAATGGAAAAGATACTAACATGCTCCCCTTGTCAACAATTTTCCATTGTATTTTGATCTTGTGGACCATTCAACTGCTTCTTCGTAAGCTGAAAAACTCAGATGCTTTTGATCTGATCCAAGCAACTTCCATTTTGTCCTATGAATAAGATTGAATAGAAAGGAGACTCGAAGTATTTACTCCCTAATCTTTGCCTCAAGCAAACAAGATGAATCTCTTTATAAAACAATACATGCTTGTGCAACTAAGCAATGAAAAATAACTCCTGTTGGTTTGAGTCTCAACTAGGATTACATTCATAACAGTGCCTACTTACACACGTACACATGACCTCTAGCAATAAGAACGACCTTTGTTGTGCATGACACCATCAATTGTTAATTGATGAACAACAACACTTAGAAGTTCTTACTTGAAAAACATAAAGGGACGCTCACCAATGCATGCCTAAAAAAATCACTTTTATTTAACTTGGTAGACTTCTAATGACATCAAACTCACCACGAACAATAATCATATAAACCAATATTTTCCTATTAACATTAGACAACACTAACACCATACTCTGACTGTAAATACCAATTGGAAACACCTTTGATATCATGTGATACCAATTATCAATTGGAACAACATCATAACAACCAATCCATTCTGATTAGTCACATACGAAACAAACACCATTAGTCTCTGTAGCACATAACTGTTAATAATTAATGATACCAATTTCCAATCCATGTTCAAATCTTGACTTGAGTATACTCCCCCTGTGGCCATGCTCAACTACCATTGTGTCCCAGTGCCCTATAACCTGACACATTACTCTGTGCCATTTTAAATATTTCAGGCTAATCCTACTAGGATGATGTCACAACTAGCACATGTCGACCTCTGAGCAGTGACACATGTCACCCAAATACGAACCATTAGGGTGACCAAAAATTCCAAAAATGGCTACCATGTTTCCACCTCATATTGGTTGTCTTGACGTCACCTTCCTTCATCATCTAGCCTAATTGCATGTTGCCACCTGTATTGGCGAAGGAGAGAGAAAGGGGGTCCTGGGATTGCACCAATGTCATGCCCGGAGGCTTCCTCCATTGGTCCAGGTTGTTAAGCGGTCTCCACTTGACGAATAGAAATGTTTCTCGTTGTTGTTGTGTCTTCCACGTGAGCTTGATCCATTATTTGTCAGCTCCGCTGCTAAGTTTGGCACTTGTGCCAACTTTGGGTAAAGCTCATCCAACCTCATTTAACTTTGCTATCTTGGTCTTTCAGATCTCTATCCATATGAGTGGGTTTTATCTACATCTAAGATGATTTGCTTCTCCAAAAATGGCTCCAAATCCTCTTCACCGTTTTGGCTGCGTTTTCACTCTTCGTTATTGTCTTTAATAGTCGCAATGTTTTTTTCCTTTGCCTTTGCTTTTCCTGTGCCACCTTTGCCATTGCCTTTGATTTTACTTGTGACAATAATTACAACACCATTTAAAATGCTTTGCAACTTCCATTTCCTTTGCCACCTATTGACATCAATGACAACATATTTCCAACATTCTTCCTCTTTGCCATTGATGGTGACACTAACATCAAAGAAAACACCTTTTTCAATGTCAACATAGATTGTTTCCTTTGAGGGTTGCTCAACATGAGATAAACTTTTGTTGTTCTAGTACTGTTGTTGGTAGTGTTGTGAGTGTTCCTCCCCTTGAGATAAAATTTTGTTGTAGTACTATTGCTGGTATTGTTGTTGTGCTTGATCACCACTATTTCTCCTCTGATAGATCTCTCCCCAAGATTTTAATTCTGTTTGATTCCACTAGATATCTCCCCCTTTGAAATCAATGTTAAAGATACTAACATGCTCCCCTTGTCAACAATCTCCCTCTATCTTTTCATCTTGTGGACCTGTCAACTGCTTCTTTGTAAGATGAAAAAGTTTTATGCTTGTAATCTGATCCAAGCAACTTCCTTTTCGTCCTGTGAAGAAGTTTGAATAGAAGGGAGAGGAGTATTTACTCACTAATCTTTGCCTCAAGCAAAAAAGAGGAATCTCTTCTTGAAGCAACACATGCTTTTGTAATTGAGTAATGAGGAATAATTCTTGTTGGTCTATGTCTCAACTACGATTACATTCATAATAGTGCCTACCTAGACACATACACCTGACCTCTAGAAACAAGAACAACCTTTCTTATGCATAACACCATCAATTGTCAGCTGATGAACAACAACACTTAGATGTTCTTACTTGAAAAACATAGAGGTACACTCACCAATGCATCCCTAAACAACTCACTTGTATTTCACTTGGCAGACTTCTAATGACAACAAAATCACCATGAACAACAGGCATATAAACCAAAATTTTCCTATCAACATTAGACAACATGAACACCATATTGTAACTACCAATTGACAATGCCTTTGATACCATGTGATACCAATTACCAATTGGAACAATATCATAACAGCCAATCCATTATGATTATTCACATATGCAACAAACACCATTAGCCTCTGCAACACATAACCCATACCAATTAATGATACCAATTTTCAATGCATACTCAAATATTGACTTGAGTATACTCCCCCTATGGCCATGCTCCCTCTTTGCGTTAGGGATCTATAAAAAAATACTTGTTAAAGAAACTCCAACAGTAAATAGATCATCACCATCTACACATACTTAGACAACTAATTGATTTGAAAACAACATTCAATCAACTACACTATTCAGACATGAAAGAGGCATACTTCCCTTCATCCTTCAGATGTATTCCTTAGCATGTTCCTTTCTTCTCTTTGCATCTAAATTTTTTGGCTTCCTTGAAGCCTGCCTCTTCTCTTCAATGAGGAGAATCAAGAGATCTACTCCCCTTGAGTAGATTACCTTCCTTTTCTTCCACACTTGCATATGATGAATTTTCTCAACACCATGAGTTGGTTTCTTACACTGACTTACTTGACTGGGTGGATTTATACCTAAGCATACAAACCATTATTGCTCTTCTTTCTCACTATATTTCTTTGGAGATCTTTCATGACTGATGTTGCTTCTTTTAACTGATTGGAGTCTCTTCTTGTAAGAGAGATCAACCACTAGAATTTCAGACTCTAAATATTTTTCATCAAGCATTGTTTTGCACTGCCTCTATTCACCATTTGATCTGCCTTTCTTCTGGGTGCTAAATTAGCTTCTATGTAGTTCCTTTTATTTTTTCTCAACTTTATTTGCAACATTCTAGAAAAATAATTTCTTCCTAGATTTGCATGCAGCTGCTTTATGCCCAAAATTATTACACTTGCAACATTCAACTTTATTCAAGAAGAGAACAAAATAATTATACTTCTTACCAAATCTTGTGCATGTCCAATTTCTTGGATAGAAATCTTATCTCTTGCTTCTCTGTGGCCATTGAAAATATTGCCTTTGAGGAGAAAAGGGTCTCTGTGCTTGGTTGGAAAAATTTCTCTTATGAGGAATTCGTGGTTGTGGTGGGAATTGTGTATTCCACCTATTCTGGTACACCTTCATTTTCCTTTCTAGACACTTGGAGGCAAAGTGCCCTACGTTATTACAACAAAAGCATATGAGGGGCTACATATCTTTATTTTGACTCTTGGAAGTCCTTTTATTTTGCTGTGTTCTTTTCTTTGCCATTGCAGCATTCTCGAACCTTCTTTTAGCCAAATTTGTGGGTCCCTTTAATGTTTTTGTTGAGTCACCATCATCTTCAATTGTTATCTTAGCCTGAGAGGAACAATCATTGGTTTGATTGTCTTTAAATGCTTCAAAATTATTTTCATGCTTCTGAAGATTCAACACCTGCTCATTTAATGTCTTATTCTCTTCTTCCAGCTTCGTATTTATAGCTCTAAATTTATTAATCTCCTCAAGAGTTGATATGAGCTCCTTCTTCAAATAGAGTTTTTCTTGAATATCTTCCAAAGGAGCAACTAGATTTAGCACTAGTGTTTATTTCACTCTCAAAAGTTTGTTCCCTTAATGACTCTAAGGATTCTTTTGTTTATACGTGAAATGTCCTTTCTTATTCTTCACTAGAGGTGGACCCATTATTTTCTTGACCATTTTCCAGATCTACTATTGGTATTAAGGTAGCTCTATCTTCACTACAACTTGAGGAGAATATCTCACTTTCACTAGTACTTGCAGTTGAGCAGTTTGAAGATAAATGATCTATTGTTCTACAATAACACAAAACAACAACTTACTTGCAGATTGCATATTCTCTAGGTGTTGATCATCAACTTGGGCTATTGATACAGAAAAATAATCATTTGATTCATGCTTTTCAATGCTTTTTGAATATTTTCCTACTTCATCCTCCATGGAAAACCTCTTGACACCACATGCAATTTTCATGTCTACTTCATTGTTGCACTGCAATTTGTCCCATATTTCCTTCGCAGTTTTAAAACAGATTAATTTTTCAATATCTGACTTAGACAACCCTCTATTCCATTCTTGGGTTATTTATCAAACTTATCATTTATTACTGCATACTCCAAAAATACCCATACAACCAAATCAAGAGCTTGCAAGTAGATTTTCATCGTTACCTTCCAAGTTGTATAATTTGAGCCATTCAGAAATGGAACTCCATCTGAGGTAATCATGTCTTGGTTGTCCATGATCCCTAATCTTCCTTCCAATTTTTAAACTGATCTTGAAGGACACTAGCTCCGATACCAATTGTTAGAAATAATGGAAACTAGGACACTACTGAGAGGGGGTGAATTGGTAGTCTGGCCAAATTATACAATTCTTCACAAATTTCACTTTTTAATCTCTTTAACAATTATTCATGGATCAACAACACAACTCAATCATGCATAACATCATAATAATTGATCACATGAGAAGCATATACACAAGGCACCAATCTTCTTTTTATTACAAGCTTCAAATTGATTACATCATGGCCCCACAAGCTACCACTTGTAGGTTTATCAACTGTTACTGAAAGGAACTTCAATCCCTGTTGGTTTATTAGCTACCACTAAAAGGGACTGCTTCCCCTGAACATTTACAAGCACCCACTAGAAGGATCTTGAACCCTCAATTTGCAAGCTACCACTTGTTGGTCCTGTTGATCCATATTTCATCTATTTTCAAACTCAATTCAATAGGCCTTCTCTGCTTTCAAAATAATTGAATTCCTTAATCACCAACACCTTCAACAATCTTTGATTATTGATGTAAACACTTTCAACAATCTCATATTACTGAACCAATCACCAATGCATTCAACAATTTTTCATTACTGAACACCCCTACTCCTGCAGCACTTTGTTGCTCTCTCTCATGCAACTACGAGCAACCCTATACTGATCTTGAATTATTTTTCACATTGAAAGATATGTTGCTTGAATTCTCATTCAACATCTTAGCCCTTGCAGCCACCTATGACTTCTCACCACTGTTGAAAAAAAAAAACTTCACCATACCAACACCTCGTTGCACTAAAATCTTTGTTTGATTTTTTTTTTTACTGTTTCTTCTTGATTAGGCCTTATTTTATTGATTTTTCTTGTTGCTATCTCTGGATTTTTCTATTTTTTTATTTTTGTATGAAGCTTTATTTTTTGCCTTTGTCCTGTTCATCTTAGTCTTTTGGACCATGATTTCTATTCCAGGCTTAATCTCTAAGTCAAACTGAACTTTTCTACCTTTTCTGCAACATGAAGTGAGTTTTTCTACTTATTCTTAACATTCTGTTTTTTTTACAGAATTTAGCAATTCTCCTACTATTTTTATCTGCATTAAATTTGGCTTCATCGCCAAATTTCATTGCCAAAACTAACAGTTTTGTTGTTTTATGCTTAATCTCCCTTCGTTGTCTCCTTTTCCCTTTTTTCTGCTTGAGAACCGGTCTCCGTGACCATCAGCTAGGCCATTGGGCGCTTATCCCTGTGAAGCTCTCTGCAGGATAATTTCCTTTATTAAAATCTATTATGTCGTTTGTCCCACATTTATGTTAATTGCAATTCTTAACAAGTTACGAGATTCTGGGTTCCATGGATGGCCCCACATTCTAGCGTCGCCGTGCCCTTGGTTTTGTTTCTACGCGAAACAATCAAGGGACGGATCTAGGTGCTTAACCCAACACCCATGAAGAGCCTCTGCGACTCTATTCTCTATGCCCTTGGTTCATTTCTATGTGAAATATCCCAAGGGTTAGGTCCAAGCGCTAAGCCCAAATCTCCCAAACCTAACTCCTTTTATTATCTACCACGACCCTTGTCCCTAATGGCTACATGAGACCCTGTGCAGGCATGGAGCCTGTAGCCCCTTCTATCCTAGTGCACTCTTGTGTGCCTCCATATTAATTTTACGAGCTCCATCCAATGAGATCGGTTGTCAATGGGGTCCGCCTGACACCCTTTTTAATAGCCACCGCTCTGTCAACTGCCACCATGTGCCGGCGCCCTGTAACATGGCGCATTACTTTGTGCCATTTTAAATCTTCTAAGATAGTCCCGTCGGGATGATGACACACCTGCCATGTGTCGACCTGCGAGTGGCAACACGTGTCACCCAAATACGGGCCATTAGGGTGCCCAAAAATGATTGCCACATGTCCACCTCCTATTGGTTGTGTTGATGTCACCTTTCTCTTTCGTTTGGCCCAATTGCATGTTGCCACCTGTCCTGCCAAAGGAGAGAGAAAGGGGGTACTCAAGACCTTTTTTGCGAGTAATTTCTTTGTTAATTGATTTTCGGGCTTACCAACCATTTCCTTTGAGTTGTTGGAGTGGGCTCCTCCACTCAAATCTCATTTGTCGACTCTCTACTATTGTGTCCCGACGTCCACCTCCTGGTGCATTTTTTTTGTGCACCAAAACTATACCACAGGGGTAGATCTACCGAGGTACTTCCTCTGGGTGGGCTCCACCCACTATTGATAAGGGCACATCCACCTCTAGGTAAAAATAGAAAGTCCATTGAATGCACAAGAAGGAATAGGCCACCCCACAACGTCTTGCTATCAACTCTCTCCTTCTCTATTTTTATCCTAATCGCTTAGACATGTGCGTAAAAAGGATTTTTTCAAGGTAATGTCATTGGGCATCCTTCCCTGGGAAAAGTTGTTAGGCGGGCTCTGCTTCCCCAATAGAAATGATTCACGATGTTGTTGTGGCTTCCACGTGAGCTCGGTCCATCATTTGGCCACTCCGCCGCTAGGTTTGGCACCTGTGCCAGCTTTGGTTGCGTGCCAAAGCTCATACAACCTCCTCTAACTCTGTTATATTGGTCTTAGGGTTACCAAATTTGACTGGCTCTATCTCTCGATCCAAGAGGCAATTTTCATATTTCCATGCAGCAATTGAAATCTATTTCATATCTTTATCCATCTGATTGGGTTTTTTTTGCATTTGAGATGATCTTCTACTCCAAAAATGGCTCCAAATTTGTTTCACCATTCCCGGCTACATTTGCCACTCTTTGCTATTGCCTTTACCAGTTGCAATATTTTTTCCTTTGCCTTTCGTTTACCTTTGCCACCTTTTCCATTGCCTTTTCTTTTCCCTGTGTCAATCATGAAAACACCATTTATAGTGTTTTACAATTTCCATTTCCTTTGCCACTTGTTGACATCAATGACAACATATTTCCAACATTCTCCCCCTTTGGCATTGATGGCAACACCAACATCAAAGAAAATTGACCTTTTTCTCTGTCAACATAGATTGTCTCCTTTGAGTATTGTTCCCCCTAAGATAAACTTTTGTTGTTGTAGTACTATTGTTGGTATTGCTTTGAGTGTTTCTTCCCTTGAGATAAACTTCTACTACTATAGTACTGCTGTTATTATTGTTGTTGTGCTTAATCACCACTATTTCTCCTTTGATATATCTCTCCCCCAGATTTTAATTTTGTTTGATTCCACTAGATCTCTCCCCCTTTGACACCAATGGAAAATATAATAACATGCTCCCCTTGTCAACAATCTCCCTCTACCTTCTGATCTTGTGGACATCTCAACTGCTTCTTTGTAAGCTGAAAAAATGATATGCCCCTGATTATATCTAAGAAAATTCGTTTTTGTCTTGTGAAGAAGATTGAATAGAAGGGAGAGGAGTATTTACTCGCTAATCTTTTCCTCAAGAAAACAAGAGGAATCTCTTGCTAAAAAACACATGCTTGTGCAACTGAGCAATGAAAAACAACTCTAGGTGGCCCGAGTCTCAGCTAGAATTATATTGATAATAGTGCCTACCTAGACACATACACCTAACCTCTAGCAACAAGAACAACCTTGCCTATGCATGACACCATCAATTTTCAGGTAATGAACAACAACACTTAGAAGTGTTTACTTAACAAACATAGAGTGACACTGACCAATGCATTCCCAAACAACTCACTTGTATTTCACTTAGTAGACTTCTAATGAAAACAAACTTACCATGAACAATATTCATATAAACCAATATTTTCCTACCAACATTAGACAACACAAACACCATACTCTAACTATAAATACCAATTGACAATACCTTTGGTACCATGTGATACCAATTACCAATTGGAACAACATCATAACAACCAATCCATTATGATTACTAACATATGCAACAAACGCCATTAGCCTATGCAACACATAACTGATACCAATTGTCAATGCATACTCAAATCATGGCTTGAGTATACTCCCCCTATGGTCATGCTCCCTCTTTGTGTTAGGAATCTGTAAACAATACTCGATAAAGAAATTTTAGCATTAAACATATCATCACCATCTACACATACTTAGTCTTCTAATTGATTTGACAACAACATTCAATCAACCACACTATTCAGACATGAAAGAGGCATTCTTCCCTTTATCCTTCAGATGCATTCCTTGGCATGTTCCTTTCTGCTCCTTGTATCTAACTTTTCTGGCTTCCATGAATCCAACATCTTCTCTTCAATGAAGAGGATAAAGAGATATGCTCCTCTTGAGTATATTATCTTCCTTTTTCTTCCACACTTGCATATGTTGAATTTTCTCAACACCATGAGTTGGTTTCTTGCGTTGAATCACTTAACTAGGTGGATTTTTTCCATAGCATACCGACCATTGTTTCTCTTCTTTCTCACTGTATTGTTTAGGAGATCTTTCATGACTGATGTTGCTTCTTTTAATTGATTGGAATCTCTTGCAGTAAGAGAGATCAACCACTGGAATGTCAGACTCTAAATCTTCTTCATCAAGCAATGTTTTGTGCTACCTCCATTCACCATTCGATATGCCTTTCTTTTGGGTGTTGAAATAGCTCCCATGTAGTTCCTTTTGTTGGCTCCCAAATCTATTTGCATCATTTTGGAAAAAGAATTTCTTGCTAGATTTGCATGCAACTTCTTTATGCCAAAATTTTTTACACTTGTGGCATTCAAATTTATTCAAGAAGCGAACAAAAGAATTATAATTCTTACCAAATCTTGTACCTATCTAATTTCTTGAATTGTAATTTTCTCTCTTGTTTCTCTTGGGCCATAAAAAATATTGTCTTTGAGTATAAAAGGCTCTTTGTTCTTGCTTGGTCAAATTTCTCTCCTGAGGAATTCGTGGTTGTGGTTGAAATTGCCATTCCACCTTTATTGTTACACCTTCAGTTTCCTTTATGGACACTTGGAGGCAAAGTGCCCTGCATTATTTCAACAAAAGCATATGAGGGGTTGCATACCTTTTTTTTGACTCCTAGAAGTACCTTTATTTTATTGTGTTCTTTTCTTTGTCATTACAATGCTGTCGGACCTTATTTTAGCCAAATTCGCGAGCCCCTTTAATGTTGTTGCTGATTCACCATCATCTTCAATTGTTATCTTAGCCTTAGAGGAATAATCATTGGTTTGATTGTCTTTAAATGATTTAGAATTCTCTGCATGCTTTTGAAGATTCAAAACTTGCTCATTTAATGTCTTATTCTCTTCTTCAAACTTAATACTCATAGCTATGAATTTTGTAATGTCTTCAAGAGATGATATAAACTCCTTATTCAAATAAATCTCTTCTACAAGATCTTCCAAATCAATAGAGTAGCAACTAGATTCACCACTAGTTTTTATTTCACCCTGAAAAGTTTGTTTCCTTAATGAATCTAGGGATTCTTTTGTTGATACGTGAGATGTCCTTTCTTCTTCTTCACTAGAGGTGGACCCATTGTCTTCTTGACCAATGTCCGGATATGTTATTGCTATTAAGGTAGCTCTACCTTCACTACAAATTAATGAGTATCTCTCACTTTCACCTATACTTGTAGCTAAGTAGTTTGAAGATAAATGTTCTATTGTCCTATAATAACAACAAAACAACAAATTACTTGTAAAATGCATCTTCTATCGTTGTTTATCATCAAATTGGCCTATTGATACAAAAGAATCATCATTTGATTCATGATTTTCAACACTCTTTGAATATTTTCTTGTTTCATCCTCCATGGAACGCATCTTTACACCACATGAAGTTTGCATGTCTACTTCATAGATGGACTGCAATTTGTCCCATATCTCCTTGGTAGTTAAAAAAAAAATTAATATCTGACTTAGACAACCCTCTCATGATTTCCTTCCTGGCTTGCTTGTCAAAATTATCTTTTATAACTCCATACTCCATAGATAGCCATACATCCAAATCAAGAGATTACAAGTAGATTCTCATCCTTACCTTCCAAGTTGCATAATTTGAGCCATTAAAAAATGGAACTCCATCTAAGGTAATCCTATCCTGGTTCTCCATGATCCCTGATCTTCCTTCTAGTAGTTAAAATGACCCTAAGGGACACTGTCCCTGATACCAATTGTTAGAAACAATGGAAACCAGGACACTACTGAGAGGGGGGTGAATCAGCAGTGTGGCCAAATTATACAATTATTCACAAATTTAACTTTTTAATCTCTTTAACAATTATTCATGGACCAACAACACAACTAAATCATGGATAGCATCATAAACATCAAGCACATGAGAAACATATACACAAGGAACGAATCTTCTTTTTATTACAAGCTTCAACTTGATTACATCATGGACCCACAAGCTACTACTTGTAGGTTTATAAGCTTCTACTAAAAGGAACTTCAATCCCTAATCATTTATCAGCGACCACTAATAGAGATTGTTGCCCCTGCTTGTTTACTAGTACCCATTGGAAGGGACTCTTGCCCCTGCTCATTTATCAGTCTCTATTGAATGGGACTAATGCCCCTAAACATTTACTATCACACACTAGAGGGAGCTTCAACTCCTAATCTACAAGCTACCACTTGCTGGCCCTGATGATCCATCTTTCATCTATTTTCAAACTTAAATCAAGAGGCATTCTCTTATTTCAAAATAATTGAATTCCTCAATCACCAACACCTTCAACAATTTTTTATTACTGATGTAAACACCTTTAGAAATTTGTGATTATTGAACAAATCACCAATACATTCATTTATTTTTCATTACTGAACACACCTACTCTTGTAACACTCTAATGCACTCTCTCTCATGCAACTTCCAACATCCCTCTGTTCTCTCGAATTGTTTCACACTGCATAATATCCTGTTTGAATTCTAATTCAACACCCCATCCCTTGAAACCACTTGTTGCTTCTCACCACTATAGAAAACAACTTCACCATATCAACACCTAGTTGCACCAGAAGCTCTGTCTCAATTTTTTTTTTTGTTGATTCCACTTGATTAGGCCCGCTTTTATAGATTTTTCTTATTGTTATCTTTGGCTTTGTTTATTTTTGAATTTGTGCATGAAGCCTTAATTTTTGCCTTTTCCATGTTCATCTTAGTCTTCTGAATTGTGTTTTCTATTCTAGGCTTAATCTCCAAGTCAAACTAAACTTTACTACCTTTTCTGCAACTTGAACTGAGCTTTTTTGCTTATTCTTTACATTTTGGTTTTTTACAGAATTTAGCACTGTGCCTGTTATTTTCATCTGTGGTTAATTTGGCTTAGCTTCCAAATTTCATTGCCAAAACTAACAATTATGTTGTTTTGTGTTTAATCTCCCTTTGTTGGATCCTTTTACCCATTTTTCCGCCATAGAACCAGTCTCCCCAATCATCGACTAGGCCATTAGGCACTTAGCCCTGTCAAGCCCTTTGCAAATTGATTTCCTTTGTTAATAACTCTCATGTATTTGGTCTTGCTTGTACACAAAGCAACCACACCCAACGCTAATGTTGGAGATCCCAAGCTCTCAACCTTTTTGTTAATTTCAATTCTTAACAAGTTACGAGATTCCAGGTTCTGGGGATGATCCCACATTCTATTGCAGCCACACCCTTGGTTGTGTTTCTACATAAAGCAATCAAGGGGAAGGTGCAGGTGATTAGCCTAACACCTCCCAAGAGCCTCCATGACTCTATTCTCTACGCCCTAGTTTCATTTCTACGTGAAATGTCCCAACAGTTGGGCCAAGGTGCTAAGCTTGGAGCTCCCAAACCTGACTCCTTTTATTATGCGCCATGCCCCTGGTCTCCAATGGTTGCATGAGACCTTATGTGGGCATGTGGCTCGTAGACCCTTCTATCGTGGCCCACTCCAATATGCATCCATATTAATTTTCCAGGCTCCATCTAGCAGGATGAGATGTCAATGGGGTCCTCCTGACACCATTTTTATTGGCTACCACTCTGTTAACTGCCTCCATGTCCTCGCGCCCTCTAACCCGACGCATTACTTTGTGCCATTTTAAACCTTCTGGCCTAATCCCATCAAGACACGTGCCAACCAAATATGGGCCATTAGGGTGCCCAAAAATGTCAAAAATGATTGCCACATGTCCACCTCTTATTGGTTGTGTTGACTTCACCGTCCTCCGTCATCTGTTCCAATCACATGTTGCCACCTGTCTTACCAGAGGAAAGAGAAAGGGGGTTCTCGAGACTTATTCTGCAAATAATGTATTTGTTAATTGGTTTTTGGGCTTACTAACCATTTCCTTTATTTTTCATAGATTTCTGTTGGGTCGATGCCTTGTATCATTGTTGATTTGTTTTCCCTCTGGGCTAGCCCTCAGCGGGCTAAGCTGTCGGAGTGGGCTCCTCCACTCAAATCTCATTGATCGTCTCTCTGCTATAGTGTCTTGGTGTTCATCGCTCGAAGCATTTGTTTTGTGTGCTAAAATTGTACCTCTGAGGTAACTTCGTCGAGGTACTACCTTCGAGTGGGTTCCACCTGCTCTTTGCATCCCAGTCGCTTAGACTTGTGTGTTAAAATGATTGCGTTGTGGTAAAGCCAATGAACTTCCTCTGTCGGGCCAGGTTATCAGGCGAGCTTCACTTGCCCAATAAAAATTCTTCTTGCTACTATTGTGGCTTCCGCATGAGCTTGATCCATCATTTGGCCACTCCGTCGCTAGGTTTTACACTTGTGCCAACTTTGGCTGCTCGCCAAAGTTCATCCAACCTCCTCTAACTTTGTTATCTTAATCACGGGGTCACCAACTTTGACTAGCGCTATCTCTCAATCTAAGAGGCCATTTTCAGACTTCCATAGAGCGTTGGAAATCTCTTGTAGAGTTCTATCGATCTAAGTGGGTTCCATTTGCATCTGAGATGATTCACTGCTCCAAAAATGGCTCCAAAGCTTCTATACCATTCTGGCTGCGTTTGCACTCTTTGCTATTGCCTTTATGAGTTGCAATGTTGTTATCTTTGCCTTTGCTTTGCCTGTGCCACCTTTTCCATTGTCTTTAATTTTTCCTGTGCCAATAATGACAATGCCATTTATAGTGTTTTTCAATTGTCATTGCCTTTACCACTTGTTAACATCAATAACAACATATTTTCAACATACATATCATTTTTTACTTTTTGATCTGAACCTTACATATATCTAATATCTAATATATTGGATTTCATTATGTCCCAGAAGTATATATATAAAGAATATAAAACCCTATAATATTTTAAGACTTTAACCACTATAATATATCGAATCAAATATTTGACCCATTAATTTATAATAGGACTAAGAAAGAAACTAATTGATTGAACGAACGAAATCTAATTGTTGCTATGAAACTATTGGTTTTCATTGATAATAGAACCAAATAAGCTAACTCAATAGTGTATGCGAAAGGAAGGATAACGCTAGAGGAAACGAATCCAACTAAGAAAACGAATGAAACAAACTAATACAACTAATGGTGCATTAGAACGTCTATAACAAGGGAGCGACTGTCGTAGCGGTAGTCCCTGCCGGGGTGCTAGAAGCATGAACAGTGCCATATACGAATTTAGGTTATGCTTCGCTTATGGCTTTTACAGGGCTTCTTGTACCCGTTCATAGGTATATCCTGTCTTGTCTATGACCTACACATATTTTTCATGTTATCAAACAAGAAAGTGACTTGCTTCCGAAGGAAGAAAAACCACAGTACTCAAAAAACATGTGCACTGTTCCAAGTTCGTTCTTTTCAGTTCCAAGGACATAACCAAGAATAGTTAATTCAAAAAAGGAAATGTATTCTTGATTTGTGGTAGTTTATATTTATCTTGTGAGGTACAATCAGTGAACTCGTGATCCAACAATCAGATTTTTGTTGCTTATAAAATAAAATTCAGTGGTATGAATTTATGTTGCTTTTAAAATCCAGTTGTAAGAATTTATTTCTTTTTAAAATAAAATCCAGTTGTAAGAATTTATGTTGATTTTAAAATAAAATCCAGCTGTAAGAATAGTTGTTTTATGGGCAAGCCGTCTAAGAAAGAACATGCATAACACTTTTATGATTTATGATTGCTCGTCTAGTGAGAGCATAACACTTTTCTGATTGCTCCTTAGCAGTTATGTTAGTTTCATGATATCAATCTCTATGTTCAATTCCCTTCAGATATCAAGCATAGCGAATTCCTTTCAGATATCAAGCATAGCGAAATTAAGGTGAGAAGCTTGCATGCTTGCACAACTAACACCTCAATGACAAATAGCTGCACAATTCAAGCTATAAAATCAAAATTCATAATATGCCATTAACATTTTTGAGCAGATACCAAGCAGTCTATATATGAAAAACATTGCATCACTAATGAAATTAGTAGTTAACAGAAGTGAAATCCATATACATTTGAAGGATTACTGCAAAAACGGTGCGAAAACAGTGTAGAGAAATCCTAAACAATGTTAAACTGCAAGATTGTGTAAGCCCAAGAAATTCTTTGAGCCCAAAAAATGTCACGACCATACCTATCAAATAAAGATGGACCTCAAAGGCTGTCAAATTAAACTAGACTTCAAAAGTTGTAGCAGTTAACTGCTTTGAAACTGTAATGTATAGAGGTAAAGACAAGCTGTAACGTATCAAGCTAAAGACAGAGCTTTAAAAAAAAAGACCTCTAAGACATAGTTTATAATTTCAAAGCAATCTAAATTCCTTTTCATGAAAAATGTAATAACATTTTATGTTATGGACTAATGCTAATGTAAAATGGACTAATGCTAATCTAAAATAGAAATGTGCATATGAACTTTGGTTAAAACTGATAATTCTTTGGTTAATGCTAATATGAACTTTGGTTAAAAAAGATCCTTTAGGCAACTATGCAATAAGGCCTCAAATTTTTATAGCGAATAATCTTTGAAAGAAATGGTATTTAAAATATAATTTATATTTGTACTTATGGAAACTTTGGTTTAAGAAAATGCAATAGTTTAGATATGTCTTTCACAATATCAGGAGGTAGTGAACTTTCTCCACCTCCGACACTAGAAAATAGTATAACTAGTCCATGTAGGAGAAGCAAAAGTAGATTTAGAGTAGCATTAAGTGTTACATATCACAAAAATAGATTTAGAGTAGCATTAAGTGCTACATATTCCTTCTTTTGTACAAAAATGATGCTCCATGAGATCTGAAGATAGTTCACTTGTTCTTTGTTTCAGGGCATGTTTTGCTTATGAGTTGATGAGAGAGCTTTTATTCCAAGTAATGTAGCTGCTATACAATCACACTAAAATATGTCAGTGGCAGATGATATTGCATTAAGTTGAGATAGAGGAAATTATTTTGAAAGAAAACGTACCTGAAGATCGAACTGTTCATTTGCAAAGCAAAATTCTCTTTCTGATGTTGACATATTAATTCTCTTTCTGATGTTCACATATTGATAAAGGAGGAAAGTAGATGTAGCAGACCTGAATCGTACAAAATTCAATTTGAACATTAGTATAGATGCAAATATCAAAAGAAAACAGAATTTAATTCTAGAGACGGATCAGAATACATACCATAGTCGAATAGGGCAAGTCGAACAGTACAATTGTAGAAGGTTTCTCGAAAAGCTGAAAAGCTCTAGAGACATCTAGCAACTAGTAGAGCCGTCAAATCGAGGGTGTTTCTATTTTAGAAGTTGGGAGATGCAGAAGATTTCTTGAAAAGATGGTCCATAGACATCTACCAACTAGTAGAGTTGTCAGATTAGCAGTGGTTCTTGATAAATGACTATTTTTTAGATCAGATTTGCGGAACTCGATATGCAAATTGATAAAATTTTGGAATGTCAGCAATCGGTGAAGGAATGATGTATGTGACACCAAAAGTAAATCATGAATTAAATGATCTATCTAACATCAAAAGCAAATCACGAATAAAATCCTGGTGTTAGATTGCAAGTTTCATTGGCTGCCAATCATAAATGACTAGATTAGATGTTTTTTCAAAGTTACAACTACCTTCACTAACTTTCATCTACCCAATTAACTGCTTGGAAAAACAATAAAGGACATCGGTTGTCAGGTTTAGCAGTTGAGTCCAATAGGCTCCAACTTCTTGGTTCTGTTGTAGTTAACAATTTCTTCTATGGACAATTTTAGAGTGTAAGATACAGTAGTGACTTTCAGTCAGGTTTAGTGGTTCAGTCCAATAGGCTTCAACTTCTTGGTTCTGTTGTAGTAAACAATCTCATCCATGGTTTTTCTAGCCTGGCCATTGTTAAGTTGATTGTGACATAAGATCAATCATAAGTTGCAATGGTAAACTTCAAGGAAATATTCATTACAGTAATGACAATTTTTGCAGCAACATAAACTACACCAAATGCAACAGTTCAGCCTTGCAATTGTTAAGTTGATTGTGATATAATATCAATTGGAAGTTGTAGTGGAAAACATCATATGATTAATAGTTGGATAGGCATTATTTTTCTTAATAGGCTTCAAGGAAATATTCATTACAGTAATGAAAAATTTGCACCAGCATAAACTACACCAAATCCAACAGTAATAGCATCTCCAGCCTACAGATTCTTTAGCTAATTCTACATTATTTTCTGGCAGTTCTGGCCCCCATGTGCAATGCATGATAAATTTACTTGTGTTAAGGTAAAAGCTGATGACTATGTAGAAATTTTCTGAGGATTTCTATTACCTGGCATGGATGCTGTAGAGGCAGAAGCACTGGATGGATAGTCTAATAGCCGAGGACTTGTCGTAGATTCCTATGCTCCCCATGATTGATAGTTGGGGTTCCTGTTCGAGATGTTATTGTTAGTGGTTGTTTCTTGGTTTCCTTTTCCTTTGTGCTTCTACTTTTAGGATGTCCATAATCAGAAGAGTCACGAGAACAAGCGCTAAAAGAAACAACACTGCCAGTTGAGTAAGTTCGGTTATGCTAATGGATTCCATGTAGCTTGTTACTACATTGATCAGAAATGGTATTCAGATTGAGGCTATGTTATATGAAGCAGAGAGATGTATGTCAATATATAGGTGTAGAAAGAAGTTATGTCTTCTAGGAAAGTGAGAAGTTGGGCATTGCTTTTGCCAATTTATAGAAAAGTTCAAGGTGTTTGCAAGCTGGTTTTAAGTGTGAATGGAACTGAGTTTTTGGGAATATTTAACGGTAAGCAAGAAGCAATTAGTTGAAAATATTGAAAGACAGTGGGTAATGGATGTCTTTGTGTAAAAATGGCTTAGCTGGCAGAAAGCATGATGAACTTTTGACAATTAGCAAAGGTGTCATAAAATTTAGTTTGTTGATGGTTGGTGTAGTTTGTAGAACCTCATGGAACGAGCCTTTTTGGGGCTTGCTAGACTGAAGGCCATAGGAAAAGAAAGCAAGGAAGAGCTACCTAAGGCAAAGCACTTCAAGTAAATCTAAAGTGCATGGAAGATTATTTTATCTTTTATTAAAAGACAAGCTGAACACGATTCCAAATGGGTAGGGAGAGACATTTGGAAGGCAAGCATTATGTACCCAGCAGTGCCTACATTGAAAACACCTCAGAATGAATAAAATTTCTCCTTAGAATCGTTTCCATAGGGGGCCGAGTAGGTCTGAACCAGAATCATATATTTTTACAAATATAATACAACATTGATTTCCCAGCAGGTGCAGAGCATGTCTGAAGGCACACATTATGCACCTGGCATTGTTTCATCGAATGTGTATCTTGGAATATATACTACTTGATATATTCCATATACAAAATATGGAGCAACTTAATAAGTAGACAAATTCAATCTCTTTAAAGTTTTACGTTGATCCACTTAATTTTTTCAAATTCTAACAACTTGGACTGTCTTGAAATGAGCGAAGCCGCTTTGTGGTCAAGTTCAATGGGCCAAAGCCCTTTGTGGCCATGTTCAATGCAGCACTGTGGAGGGCTTATTGATTGTGCCTTGGGAATGCCTATTAGGTTGGAAGTTGTGTTCCACTCCTTAGATAAATTAGCCATGTACAGGTCCAAACTTAGCAACCTGGTACAGATTTAATGTAAAGCATTGGGTCACAATTGGCATAAAATCTACCTCAATGGCTTCGGTTAAGTGTTCCATTGAGAATATATATGTACAAACAAACAAAACAAATGGTGGTGCTGAGCAAGATTACCCATAAATGAGGAACTCATGAGAATTTAAGCATCTCAAGGACATTATATGAAATATAGAGACTCTGGAGATATCAGATTTGCAAGTCTGCATTTGCAAAAAAGTGAAGCAACAAAAATACACTTTAACTTGTAAGTAAAGAAACACTCATCACTTTGCAAGCTCTTCCTTTCTCAAATCAGGGGGCATTCCTTAAAAAACATACGTGACATGCAAAAAAAACCACAAATATTGCTACCATTTAATATCAAGAGCATCAAATTTCAAAGCAAATAGTAAAAATACTGATTACAAATGAAACAATTTTCAGTTCGTCTTCGACTTACACTGGCTTAATCCTAGATTTTAATAATCTAATTGTCCCAGTGAACATAACCTAGGAATGGCTGCACAAACAATACAATTTCAAATGTGTTATTTATTTGTTTCCCATTTTATGATGATACTAATTTTTAATCCTCGTAGTCAGTCACATTTCAGAACCTTGTTTCTGACATTTGTTTAATATTACATAAAAGCCAAAAATATTAATAGCTACCTTGTAACTTCTCCATTTTCTCCATTTGTTTAATGTTACATGAAAGCCAAAAATGAGTAATAGCTACCTTGTAACTTCTCCAGCTTCATTTGTGAGCATTTCATTACCAAAGTTGTCCACAACAATCTGCAAACATTAAAGCCCACAATGTGACTGATAAAATCAATATACCAAAGCATGCATGACACCTGGCTACAGTTAAAAGAACATGATGCAACAAGTCAATCTGCTTGGGCTTGCTATTAAAACATTGAATTATACCCATTTTATAAGCGCTAATGGAAGATGGTTGGGAGGGTCCAAAGGTGTTCTAATTATTATGTCAAGTCCCACTCGATACTTTCAAACATGGGCCTGTCGTGCAAATAAGTACAAACACCATTATTTTGCTCTATATACAAGTTCATTCCAAAAATCGAACTGCCTGCATCTCAATGTCATTGAAGACATGACGTTAAAATCTTGCCCATAAAATGAGTTTTTTTCAAAAATTAAACCCTCAAGGTTTTCTTTAAAAGAAAAACATTTTAGGACGGATAAATATTTAATCAAATCCAATCAGTTTTTCAAAAAGATTTGTTATTATAATGCTATCGCAATGCCTCACGTAATAAAATCCCTAGAAACCAACAAAAATAAATAAAACATCAAAAGTTGTTTTACCTTTCGAATTACTTACGATTTGCCAGAGATTCATCCTCAGTTCCTTTGCTTGCTTGACTGATAAAACTGACTAAAACATGGAAATGAAAAGGCAAAAAAAAAGTTACAGGGAGAAATAATAACAATATCAGTTTACATGAAGATATTATAACAATGACTGTCACGGGAGATAATAGTAGTATAGATTACTAGGAAGAAACCAGGAGAAACCAAGCCAAGAATAAGCAGAGCTTGCCGAGGTTCATAAGGCCATGCTGCTAACCCCTCAACATCCTGTTAGAGCCTTCCGCAAAATGCAGGCTGAATACATGCAAATATGTAACATAGAAAGATCTTTAATCATCACATATAAATCATTTGTCTGACTGTCAACTTGTCTGACTGTGTGTTTTTGGCATATTAAATATGCAATCCAAGAGAACCAGAGGGAAAAAGAGAGAGCAGGTGATTCATGTGATTCTTGGAAGAGAGCATTTACATACATGTGATTCTTGAAATCAATTCCAGGACAAGCTGCAAGACTTGGGTGTGGTTGCTCTGATCCAATGAGCTTCGATGGGCGTTCATATGGGTGACACTCCCTTTCTTTCTCTTTACCTGCTAGGCTGTTGTGCCTTCAACTGTTTTGTCTCTTCTGGCTACTTCCATAGTATGGATGCTTGAATGTGCCATAGCTACCTGGGCAAAAGCGTATCTAGATTTTCTGGTATATCTTGGAGAGAAATTAGGGTGGATCGTAGAGTTGGATTTTACAGCTGTTTCAATGGCTGGAAACATAGCAATTCATTGAGAATGTGTATCCCTATAGTGTTTAAACCGCTCATTTTCCCTACATGTATAACCAGAAATTTAGGTTAGAATTTACCAAAAGAAGAAAATATTCAAGCAGGCAGTAAAATATACGCAGTAAATTAAACATCACCTGAAGGTATCCAATGTAATCAATTCTGCAAGCTTTATGTAGACTTTTACAAGTATCCATGGGTTTCTGTAGATATAAGAAAGCAAATAACCCTGTAAACCAAAATAGTTTGGCATTGACAAATGTGGATGTCGCCCTTATAGACTTCTTAGCTGATATCTGTAAACACTTTACGTTAACTATTTTAACAACCTTGCACCAATCATTCCTGGAAAATGAATTGCCTAGAATTTATTTAGCCAACTATTAAGTATTAACCACTGTCTGCAGAACCTTATCTTGATCGGTCCTTGGATTTGCACATGGTACACA
Source organism: Pinus tabuliformis (assembly GCA_031772625.1). Classification (NCBI taxonomy): domain Eukaryota; kingdom Viridiplantae; phylum Streptophyta; class Pinopsida; order Pinales; family Pinaceae; genus Pinus; species Pinus tabuliformis. The sequence continues at coordinate 1,056,170,319 of CM062804.1, forward strand.
TTCTTGAGACGTAAATCACCCAAATTCAGATATAAACAAACAAATAACCCTGCAAACAAAAACAACTCGACATTGACAAATGTTGAAAAAGAGAAAGAACAGGAGAATAGTAAAAATCTCGACAAAAAATCGACTAAGAAATTTATAGCCCATTAGTAACTGAGTATTAGCACATGTGAGATAATAGAAAATCTAGTATTAACAAATATGAAAAGGATTAGGAACATAAATAAATTATCCTACAAACATGAAATAAACATGAAAGGCAAGACCAGCATTGAAAGGTTAAGAACCCTGTAAACAAAGATCATGACACTTGCTAATGATCAAGTATCACTTTGAATCAACTAGCAAAATCAAACTCTATGATTCAACATACATGCCACCATACTGATCAAAACTGCAAATACATACTGATTGTAGTGAAATGCTGCAACAAATTATAATACAGAGTAAACAGTAACATAGTTGCAACTTAAAACAGTTTAGCTCAGAGACACATCCCAAATAGTTATGTTGCACATCCTGTGGGCAAAAGCCTATCTGGATTTTCTGGTATATCTTGGATAATTACTGAAAGGTTATTACTATGAGGTATGAAACTGTAATAAACACACATTGAACATAAAATCAAGACAGTTCTACAAAGATGAAAATCTACTAATTGCTACTGTACAGGCACATACCAACATAATCATGACTATATTTTGGGGATAGTTGGATTGCTTGAAGAAAAGAAAGATCAGTCCCTTGAAAAGAGAAGACAAAATAACATTACAATCTCATAATGGTTTCCATTCTCTATAACTAGAAATTAGGGGAAGTATATCACAAGGATACATACCCAAATTAAAGTCTTCTTTTCATTTTTGTTCTCCCTGTTATGATCCATCTCAAGCTCAACCAATGCCTTCCTTCCTGACAACATTTCTCAAGTAAAATATTTGGTATAAGCAGTGTCCAAATTATTTGCACGAGCATTTATATATGTCTTTTATAAAGATACCACATGACATTTTAAAATTTTCAGACAAGAAGCAGCAGAAGCAGGTTTCTTGCATACCATCTACAAGTTCAGATATCCTTTGCAACAGTAAAATGGTTGCAGATAGCTGTTCAGTGTTGTACTGAAGGCAAGAATGCAAAAGATTTGTTGCTACCTCAACAATGATCCCTTCACATATACAGAGAAAATCTACAACATCAAATAATTATATCGCTAAAATAGCACACAAAATGTTAAGATGTGTCAAGGAATCTATCTGTCTGATCTTAGCATGTAAAGATCACCTTTACTCTGGTAAATCTCTCTCCTTTTGTAACAAGGCTCTACAATGCAATATGAAATATTGTTACATTTAGATGTCATTTCATCATTGTAAAATGTCAGTGATAAAATGAAATTAGATGTCATTTCATCATTGTAAAACCTTAGTGACAAAATAAAACATAAATCACCTCTGTGTATCATTTAGCAACAAACAAAGAACTTCAGTGGAAATCTAGATTTCACATGGGCAAGTATTGTGTACCCAGTAGTGCCTGCAATGAAAGCAGTATATCCTGGTATATATGCTATATATGATGTCCAATTTGATGGCCAAATGACCTCAGGTTTCCTCAGCCTATCCACTCCAAAAATACCTCAAAATGAACCAGAACCATATATTTTTACAAATATAATACAACATCGATTTCCCAGTAGGTGTAGAGCATGTTTGAAGGCACACATTATGCATTCGGCATTGTTTCATGGAATGTGTATCTTGGAATATATACTGCTTGATATACTCCATATACAAAATATGGAGAAACTTAATAAGTAGACAAATTCAATCTCTTTAAAGTTTTACCCTGATCCACTTAATTTTTTCAAATTCTAACAACTTGGATTGTCTTGAAATGAGCGAAGCGGCTTTGTGGTCAAGTTCAATGGGCCAAAACCCTTTGCGGCCATGTTCAATGCAGCACTGTGGAGGGCTTATTGATTTCCCCTTGGGAATGCCTATTAGGTTGGAAGTTGTGTTCCACTCCTTAGATAAGTTAGCCATGTACAGGTGCAAACTTAGCAACCTGGTGTGGAATCTGGATAATTACCGAAAGGTTACTACTATGAGGTATGAAACTGTATGCTATGAAAAGGATTAGGAACATAAATAAATTATCCTACAAACATGAAATAAACATGAAAGGCAAGACAAGCATTGAAAGGCTAAGAACCCTGTGGACAAAGATCATGATAGTTGCTAATGATCAAGTATGACTCTGTATCACCCAACAAAATCGAACTCTGTGATAGAACATAACTATATTTAATACAAAAACTCCAACAACCCAACAACATTACAGCTATCCTAAGTCTATATTTCTTCATTGAATTGGTATAATTTTTAGGTTAATTTGCCTTTTATTTTGGGTTGGTCAGTGTGGCTCTGGTTTATCTAAAGTGCATGGAAGATTATTTTATCTTTTATTAAAAGACAAGCTCAACACCATTCCAAATGGGCAGGGAGAGACATTTGGAAGGCAAGAATTATGTATCCAGCAGTGCCTGCATTGAAAGCAGTATATCCTGGTATATATGCTATATATGCTGTCCAATTTGAGGCACACAGAATAACTGCCTTATTCAATTCCAATATAGAAATCAATGCACCTCATGCCAAACCTAAATTTGTTCAATTCCAATATAGAAACTAATGCACTTCATTCGGTGACGGCTATTTCATATGCACCTGGAAGCTGACCTATTTAACATGCATATGCATCTGGAAGCTGACCTATTTAACATGCAGTAGTATGGCCCTATTTACTTCCAGCCTCCTGGTAGCTAATTTAGCAAGTCAAAATGCTGGTAAACTAAGAAGATAAACCAAGTAAACCAAGGTTTAAATGATAAAGATAAAATGCATAACCATTTAAATAAAACAAAACATTGCTAAAAAGGAATAATATTTAAATAAATTTCCATAGCTCGTTGAGAGACATCATACCTACATTGTGTTATCCATGCTTGTTGAGAGACATCATACCTGCATTGTGTTGTGTTATCCATGTCCACTCCAGAAAGAGATTTGAAACCGCAACCTACACTAAATGTGCAGTGTGAGGAAATTGTCGGGACTCAGGAAAACTAAATGCCTAATTCTATAGAGAAATGGATGATAGGTGGACAAATGGTTCCTTACGGTATGACTACCAATTTACTATACAAATTCCTCTTACTTGTCTTCAGCCTCATAAAGATTAAGATTATTGGTATCACATTTTGAGTTGTACGTATCTGTCTTGCTCTTTTCCTTTGGAAAAACTCAGTGAATCAGACACCACCTTCTATATGTACAAGAGTTCAAGGAAACATTGAAAAAAACCCCATCACCTTTAGATTGTTTTGGGTTACATTCTGAAACATTTATATACCATAAATATGCATTATAGCACATGTAAAATGTACTTTCAAATCGGCAGGGACTACCATTGGCTACTAATAAGGACTGATCTAGATGGTTGAAAATCAGATCTTTTCACAGGTATTTAGAAATTGGTAGAAAATTATGCACCGTGAATTTTTCCGTTGAAAATTGACTCAAGAGTACGTACTGGGAAGTTTTCAAATCAGAAAAATATAATATGAATATAAATCTAAAGATAAGAGACATTTCAGGCATTCCATGATCCTATATGATCTCTTCAGTGTTTGTTGTGACATTGTTTTAGTCGTTAAATCCTTACAAAGTAAGGGCTGCACGAACACTCTAGGTTATCAACAGTGAGCAATTATTGAATCACTGATTGCACAATAAACTATTTCACCAATGCAATAATCTATTGGAATTATTGTTTGCCCATCCAACTAGATTTTACTATTTGAACCAATTACACTGTTGATGCAAACGCAGATCTAAACATGGAAACCCCAACTAAATTTCTGTCATGATATACCAATAGTGTGTCCACTGACTTGGGTAGAGGGCAGTAATTTCTGATAGCATAGAACTCCTGAGTTCATGAGTTACAATTTCCCATAAAACGCAGATAATAAATTATAAGATGAAAAATAAACATCATGAAGTAAATGGAAATACTAGCAGTAACAAGATGAGGGTCTCCTCTTATCAGAGAAGCAATTTCAATTGTGAAGGGTGATATCTCTGAGGACAGAGAATCAGTTATTACAAGATAGGAAATCAAATATTCAAGAAATAAGATAACATTACAAGGTTGCTTCTCACCTTAGTTGGACATTTGCCAGACATGTTATGAATGTAAACCCTGATAGGAAATCAAATATTCAAGAAATAAGATAACATTACAAAGTTGCTTCTCACTTCAGTTGGACATACAATTGACTGTTGCAAATAAGGTTTTCTCCATGCATAGCTATAGTAGCTGCCCATGCATTGATACTTGCAGTCATAGTATAATCAAAAGCCATTGGTATTGCACCATGAGTGGCATATCCTTGGAAATAAAAGAGAAGTATTCATAGCATATAGGATATCTACTTATTGCATACTAAGAAAGGAGCAGTGAATGCTCAAAACTAGAGTAATGAATTTCAGAATTTCAGAGAGACTTTTGTAAAAATTATGGGTAGAAGTAGGACAAAAATAGAACAATTTCTTTTAGATAATCAACAGAAATTATGGAACATTATGATAATCAAAAAATATTGTACAAGAGTATTGTGCCATAAGTACATTTTCTTGGTAAATGAGTGGAAACTGCAAGTTAAATAGTTCTATTAGAATAAGACCATAATATAAAGAAACATATTCATATGACTTTTGCATTTGCTGTGTACGTGAAGGCAGTCAATCGCATTGAACAAGCTATTGGATTCCAATAGTTGCCATGTTGCTGGTTTTTGTGATCTGTGTAACAAATAATTAGTTAAAATAAAATGATAACATTATGAATTGAATAGAGGACATATTTGAAAGAAAAGATGTTAAGGCATATGTTGATGTACCTTCCATTTGTCAGCCGACATGTAATAGTTCACTATCTTCATTCAGTGTGAACTTGCTGTGAATTTTGAGGTCACGTAACATGTATACAGTGGTAGCTTTCTGTTCCAGATATGCTTCATACGACATTGGTTTTAAATCAGGAAGTAAGTCATGTAGTAAAGGTTGTCTGATAATGCAATGCACAATGTTATTTGTAATAGATTCTATTACAACATTTATACAATGCTTGTAGACGAAAGGGCAATTATTATTGCATTGTGAACAATAGATTGTCCCATTGGTTATCAGTATGGATGAACTGATTGGAGAGTTACAAATAGCACAAACAGGTTCAAAAGGAGTTGAATATGAATTTTCTACCATCAGGATACCTTCGACCTGTTTATAAAATATTCAAATGTTAATGTACATTATTACATATGAAATACAAAGTTAGTAAAAAGATCATTATTGTTATACTTACAACATAAGTAGATGTAGTTAGTTTTCTGAGATTCTTTACTGCATCTGTGTTAAGTTCAGTTATGAATGTTGACTTTGTTGTTTTGAATATTTTTTCTTTTGCGTCTATCCTTTTTGTTATATTCTTGAAAAGAATCAGGGGGAACTCTCCTTTTTGAAATTGTTGTTCCATTGAAATAAAATATTGTTCGTATGTGTCGAACAATTGCAACTGCAAGAGACAAATTACAATAATTATATAATGAAGTAATGCATGTTATCTATTAAAAATTACGAATAAGTAATATGCAAATACATACTGTTGCATTGTCATTTTCAGAATCTCCATCTTTGATATGGAGTATGTAATGCAATCCAACCCGTTTGGCAAGTGTAACGGTTGCACCGATTGTACCAATTGGGTACATTTCTTTTTTGTTTGCAAAATGCTTAATGGTTGTATCTGGAATGAAACAATATTCTTTGCAAACTTCAGGCACAGTTTCTATGATACTTGATTCATTGAGCGAAATTATTTTGTCACAGTCACCGCGATCATAAACAGTTTTAGGCAATATTCTGAAATTTGTAATTGATATGTTGTTGCCTTGCAAAATTTTTTGTTCATGTCGCTCAACTAAATGTGCAGGTATAGTTAATGTTATAGTCATCATTCCTTTAGCATCTGTCAAATCAGCGCGTAATATTTGACGTGATTTGTTTACTTTATCGAGAAATGTGCTATACACAACCATTATGTCTCCAACAAATAACTGTCCAATTCTACGACTGTTCAGGTCTTCAATTGATACTTTAACCGGGAGTATCTGTTTTTGCCTATAAAAATTTCTTAGTTAGATACTTCTATAAACATTTCTACAATGCTATGTTTTTTCTATAAACTGTAGAAGTATAAATAGATTACAATGTTGCATTTCATATGCATACCTTTTTAATGTATCATTTCGTAGATTTGTTGAATCAACTTTTGTTGTTTCTGTTTCACTTGCACTAAAAAAAGTAATTGCATATTTCAATATGATCTGGATATTATCGCATGTATTTTGCATAAGCAATGAATAAAAAGTTTATGATATCTAACCTGTACATATATTGTTGCTAATAGTGCTTTCTTCACTTCTCCAACATTTTCTAATTTATATACATTTAATTATACATATGTAAAAACAGAATGCATATATAGTAAACATTAATATTGTAAATACAAATTAGCATATTTGTATAGTTGTCATAGACATACCTTTTTAAAACAAGTGGTTGGCTTGCATTGTCTATTTGGCCTATGCTTGTTGCTATCCTGTTGCAATTACAGAATAGGAACATATTTTGAGTTTGATTTTCCAAATACAAAAACATATGCCATGTTTAAAAATTATTTGTATCTAATTAGTTATACAAAATCTTCTTGTACATATATTGTTGTTGCGTTGTCTGAAAGGACTGACTAGTGGTGCTTTCTTCACTTCTCCAACATTTTCTAGTTTATATACATTTAATTATACATATGTAAAAACAGAATGCATATATAGTAAGCATTAATATTGTAAATACAAATTAGCATATTTGTATAGTTGTCATAGACATACCTTTTTAAAACAAGTGGTTGGCTTGCATTTTCTATTTGGCTTATGCTCTCTATCTCTTCAGTCGTTTCTATTCTGTTGCAATTACAAAACAAGAACATATTTTAAGTTTGATTTTCCAAATACGAAAACATATGTCATGTTTAAAAATTATTTGTATCTAATTAGTTATACAAAATATTTTAACTGCATCAATGTAAGTAATTTGTGACAAGTAAAATTGAAATAAAAGAAATGATGGAGATACTTATGGGCATACTCTTTGGTAGGTTCTTGCTCAGCCTGTTCTTTGGTGTCGCCAAACAATTTTTGTTCTTCTTGACGTGTTTTCTCTTTTCCTTTTTCAAGAGTTATGCTATGTTATAGAATAGTAGCATATATTTAGTTCAATTTAAAAAAACATATAAAAGTAAAAAGTGAACAAGAACATAAAAACCATATAAAAGAAAAAGAAAGAAGAATATACTTTCTTGCTTCATGTTCCATGTTCTTGTTCTTTTTTCTCGTTCGTTTTGTTTAATTGAAAAGGGTTTTACTGGTACAATCTGCATTCAAGAATATATGAAGTCATATGTGTAAATTTACAATAGGGTGCTTGTTTTGCTTAATTGAAAAGGGTTTCATTGGCACAATTTGCATTCAAGAATATATGAGGTCATATATGTAAATGTACAATAGGATGCATAATATATATGGTCTTATTATTTGGTTTATTACAGAGAGAATATGCTAATATGCTTTAGTAAAATAGAAATGGCAAAAACAATGACATATTTCAAAAGTATCAAAATTTGCAATTTTGTAAAGTGTTTCATGTGTATATCATAGCTGAAGGACAAGAGATATTGTATCATGATCAGACCAATATGTATCTAATATGAAAATTTTATATTTTATATTAGTTAGATTTGCCCAAACATGGTCAATGAATGATTTATGCATGTTATTAGTTTTGTTAATAAGAAAATGAAGATTGTAGTTCTTCATGTAGCTTTCTAGCTCTTTTGTTTTTTGATTGCAATGTACCATATCAATATTGAAGTCCCCCAATATAATTATGATATCGTTTAGATCTAAGTGGCATAAAGCTTTTGCAATGACATTCAAAATATTGTTCAAATTTGCATGTGGTGATGCATATATATTGAGTACTACAATTTGTGATCTGTGAACTTTTATTTTTGCCAACAATGCTTCTACAAGTTGCTCTTCAAAATGGATATGTTCAAGGATAATGATATGTTTTTTTTATCAGTATCATTAGTCCATGCTTAATGCAACTTGAGATGCAATTGAAATTTTTGAAGTACTCATTTTGCATACACAATGACATATATGTTTCTTGTAAGCATAAGATATCAGATTGCATTGTGTCATAATCATTGCATATGTCATTAAGATGTGCATGAAGATTACGAGTGTTCAATGAAAGAATAGAGATGGATCGCAATGATTGTATTGATGAATAGTCATATTCTAATTGCCATTTTGCAGTGCTTTGCAAACGTTGCATTTCACAATTTACTTTCTGCTTAACCTTAAAATTATTGCTTCTAAGAGCATTAAGCAAATACAATGATTCTATGTTTCTAACACGTGATAGTGTTGTGTATACTAAGCCATGCACTTGTATTCCAGTAGGGTCGAATGCAAGCCTATCCAAGGTTAAGCCCTGTGATCTATGTATTGTGCGTGCACATGCAAGTTGAATTGGGAATTGTTTCTGTATCTTCAAATGAGCCATCTTTGGTGTGATAAGCATTGCTTTTGATATTCACAATATTGGTGTCCAATTATGTGCTATGTTTGAAGTATACAAATAAGCCAGTTTTCTAGATTGTCGATGACCAATATTAGGGTCATGGAACTTAATCCATAGAACATCGACCTTATCTATATGGGTATATGATTTAACTATTCCATCTGCACCATTTACTAGCCCATCTGGTGCATCATAATTGCAAGCATACATTTCAACTAACATGTTCAACTTTATCACAAGTTGTGAAGGCAAATTAGTTGTATGTTGATGTCTTGGAAAATTTCCGTTATTCTCCTCATTTGCATTAATTAAAATTTCATTGCCAGGCATGAGCATTAACATTGTCTTGTTATGCATTGCAACATCCTTGTTTTTGTAAAATAAATAGGGAAATGTTGGATCATTTGGTACAGGGCGCATGCAAGTTGTATTAATATATGTTATATCATCAGATGTTTGACAATTTGTTCACATTCTATTTAAAACTAATATGAATCTCTCATCTGTTTGTTGCATAGTCATATGCAATTGGAAGCACTTGACATTATCCTTCCAGAAATCATGTGTTATTGTTTGATTGTTGATTCTTGGTTGTTCAAAAATAAGAGAGTCTTGAATAGGTTGTGCTTGATAGAAATCACCACAAAATATGATGTCAATGTTTCCAAAGTATTTGGTTTGGACATGTTTTATGTTTCTGAGTCTATTGTCAATAGAATATAAGAACCCACTATCAATCATAGAGGCCTCATCTATGAAAGCTATTTGCAATTCTTGATAGCTTTGATAAGTTGTCTAATAATTCTTTGCTAAGTGGCAACAATTGAGACTAGTTAAAAGGCATTAGTAATGCAGAATGGATTGTTGTTCCACCAACATTATATGCAGCTTTTCCTTTATATGATAATATTAGACCCTTTTGTTTCATAGGATCAATTGTGTTTTGTGAATCATAAATTTGTATAAGCATTTGGAAAATTGCTTTTGTTGTCAGTGTTTTGCCTACCCCTGCTCCACATGTAATAAATAGGTAAATTGGTTCATTGAGGTTTCTTTTTTTTTTATTCCAACATCTTTTACAATTGCTTGTTACTCTCTGTTCAACATTCTTCTAAGTTTGTAATACTCATTGTTCTCCATTAAAAATGGATGAGCAGTTATTTGAAATCCAAGATTGATTTTTTTCTTCATCTCATATTGTTTTCGAAATTGTAAGTCCGATTGCAAATCATATTCCTCATAATGGGAAATTCTTTCTTGGTTTCGCATATTTATTTGATTTGTATCCAAAGAACTAATTTGTTCTTTTGTTGCATGTTGACATTATGACACAGGTGTTGTCCTTGATGGCAACTCACTCAGATGACAGATCACAGTTCAGGATCATAGAATGAAGGAAAAAGAGGTATACGCAGGTTCCCCTTGACCAAACCGCGTATACACGCGGGTTCGCAGACCAAAAGGCGCATATGCGTATACACGCACTTTCACGCAAGGAAAAGCGCGTACATGTTGGAAAACTTGGTTTTGGTCCGTGGTATTTGGTCCTTGGTATTTTGACCCATGGTATTGGTCCAAGGTATCTTGTCCGAAGTGTTGACCCCAGGTATTTGGTCCAAGGTATTGATTCTAAGTGGTTTTGGACCATGGTATTGAGTAAGGCCTAAGAGGAGGAGATCATTAGGCAAGGGCACTCAAGTATTGAATATCTAATGAAGAGCAAGATCTAGAATATTGGTCATTGGGTTATGGTGCATAGCTGGATCTGAATCAAGGAGGAACCTGAGTGCTTGAAGAAGGATAAGTTCTATTGATGGGTCAAGATCTTTAGGCTTGAAGAGAAGTATCTTTGTGTGATTTTGATCTTTTATAATTGGTGCATGTCGTAATCTGTAAATCTGATGATCTAGGTATAACTGATGTCTGAATAGTTGTAAAGGTTAAATCATCTTTTACATATATGTACGTAGGTTCAGTATAGCAAAGGTGCGTATACACACTGGTTTGACATTTCAAAATAGCATATATGCAGGTTTGCCTTCATATAACAATGTATGAATGCAGGTTCGACACATTGAAGTAGCGTACATCTCATAAAATATGTTTTAGCTACTTCTGTTTGTTGTTGCAATGTTTTGGGTTCTGGATTGGGTTCTAGTTACTGTTACTGTATTCTGGTTACAACATTCAGAAAATTGATTGTTTGATTCAGTTTTGGTTGGTACAAAGGAGATTGGTTGATGCAGATATATTTGATGTTTGATTGATGTTATTGATGGATCCAGTATGAAAATTTATGAAACGTGGTCCTTGGAAGAAAAGAGAAGGTTGTAGCCTTCTGTAGGTCAGCACCTACGTACTAGTAAACACATCAGCTAGTACAAGAGCTAAGGGGGTTGTAGCTCCCTTCCAGGAAAAGCTGGAGAACGAGAGAAGGTTGTAGCCTTCTGCAAGTAGAAGCCTGCATACTGGTATAAGGCTGCACCAGTACAAAATTTGTAAAAAGAAGTTTCTTATTAAAGAAAGATAGAGACAATTGCAGCAGGTGGTTTTCACCCACATTGGGTTTCCACCTTATATCTTGTGTTCATGTGTGTGATTGTCTGTTTTGTTTACTGCACTTGATTACTGGTTATATGGTTCTGATACACATATTAAAGATCAACTAACTAAATTATAAGTTTGCAAGGTATATGCTGGTTGCTCTAAACACAGTTACGTATACACGCAAGTTTCATTAACAGAAGTAGCGTATATAAATCTGTTTATGGAAATGAAATATTGTTAAATTTCTAATACTCATTCACCCTCCCTCTCAGTATTATTTCCAACAATTGGTATCAGAGCAAGTCCTTCAGAAGAAGCTTGATTGCTTGAAGGAAGATCTATCATCATGGGCAGCTACGAAAGAGAGGGATCCATTAGACCACCAATCTTTGATGGGAGCAACTTCGTCTATTGGAAGGTAAGAACCACAGCCTATCTCAATCTATTGGAATAGATGTTTGGGAAATCATGGAAGGAGGATATACATTTCCATCAACAATTTCTACAGATACGGCAGGTAAAATGCAGTATGAAACAAATGCCAAGGCTGTCAATACACTATTGGGGAGTCTGTCACAATCAGAATTTGTCAAGGTTATGCAGCTCAAAACCACCAAAGAAATATGGGACAAGTTCATTCTACGCTATGAAGGAGACAATTAGGTAAAACGTGCAAAACTGCAATCTCTCAGAATTCAATATGAAACTCTCAAAATGCACAATGATGAAAGTATAGCTCATTACTTCCTACATATAGATGAGATTGTTAATCGCATGAAAAACTTGGGTGAAGAGATAAAAGAAGTTACTTTAGTTGAAAAGGTTTAAGATCCTTGTCTTCTAAGTTTGAATCAAAAGTTTTTGCCATAAAAGAAAATTAAGATCTTCAGAGTATGACTATGACACAGCTGCACAGAATCCTAATTGTTGTTGAAATGAGAAAAGGAGGTCCATCAGATATGAGAGAAGCCGCATTCAAGGCTTTAGGAAGAGAAGAGCTCAATGAATCAGGACACATTTCAGAAGGAGAGGAAGAAACAAAATTTATCAAAAACCTTCAACGAGGTTCTGGAAGATTCAGAGGTAAACTACCTTTCAAATGCTTTGCTTGTGGAAGAGTCGGTCATTATGCAGCCAAATTTAATCATAAAGATAACCTTGATAAAGGTAAGGAACCGACAAAATGGAATAGAAAATAGAATGTAAGTAAGAAGAGCTACTATATGCATGAAGATAGCAATGGTTTATCAAATAGTGATGAAGATGAATATGGTAATGATTATAGACTTTTGATGGCTTTTGAAGATGATGATTTCTTGGACGCTTTAGATGAATATGGTCTCTATGAAGAAATTTCTAAACTTAAAATCTGTTTAGAAGAAAAGAGTATGATTATAGATACTCTGACATTCCAACTTGCTGAAAGGGAAAAACACAATGAAAAGTTAGAATGTGAAATTGTGGGTCTAAGAAAAGATATTAAGAAAACAAAAGCTCTCAATCTTAGATTTGCGAAAGGATCAGAAACTTTAGATAAAATTATCAAAGTGCAACGTTCTCCTCTAATAAAGACAGGTCTTGGATATACTGAAGAAGCATCTCAAGCACAGAAGCCATCAACCTCCAAAATCTATCTTGATGCAGCAAGGAGAAGTGAACAGGTTGACAATCGTCAGCAAAGGCATAAAGCAGATCACCAAGTAAATCAGGTTCAATCTACTTCAAGGATGAACAGAAGCTATAACCAACCACAGGTAAATCAGTCTCAATTTGCTTCAGGAATGAATGTTAATGGAAACTACAATCATCGGGTCAATAGATTCGATAATCGCAGGAATTTCTTTAATGGCCAATCTTTTTCATGTCATAACTTTGGACACAAAGCTGCTCAATGTGTTGCTTACAAGACCATCATGATTAGAGAAGCACGAAATCAAAGGAATGTGACTGGGATCATGAAAAGGACCTACAATAACTTTTCTGCTCTTGAAAATGAAATAGAATGCTCTATCTATAACAACTTCGGTCATGAAGATTCTAAATGCAAGAGTAAATTTTAGAAAACATCTTAGAAGGAGCAAGCTTCATTGGGTCCAAAAACATGGAGAAAGAAAGAATCACAAACAAAAAGATGTGGTATAGCCTTGTATGCAGAAGGACAAGAAATAAGTGGTACATCAACAGTGGATGCTCGAAACACATGATAGGTGATAAAGAAAAATTAATATTAAAACAAATTAATATTAAAACAAATTAATATTATATATATAAAATTAATAAAACAAATTAATATATATATAAAATTAAAAAAAAAACAAATTAATATTAAATTATATAAAATTATATAAAATTAATTAAAAATTATTTCAGCTGACAGTTTGTTATTCTAAAAGTTTTATCCTCATCACTATTTATTATTTCTTTGTTGCTCTTCTGTCATCATCATTCTCATATCCTGATGATGGATCCCATTTGGGATTTGAAACGTTGGTACAAAAATGTTAAAACTGTGGATTCTCCGGTCAATGATTCAAAAGATAAAGAAAAACTTCAGTCATATAATGCCTCAGAAAAGGAAAAGAAGGTCTCATTTGGTAATGACACTCCTGCAGCCATAAAAGGTAAAGGCTCCGTTCTCTTAAAATAAAAAGTTAAAGCTGGGAATGTTATGTATGTAGATGGTCTAAAGCATAATCTATTGAGTGCCAGTCAAATGCGTGATCAAGGAAATGAGGTAGTATTTCAATCAAATGGATGTGTTGTTCGTGAGCTTGATACATGAGAAATAGTGATCAAAGGTGTAAGAACTCCAAACAACCTGTACATACTCAAGGGGGGACAACAATAGTGCTACCTAAGCAAAAACGATGAACACTGGTTATGGCACAGAAGATTGGGGCATCTAAGTTTCTCTCAAAGAATAAAAGCATGCCGATACCAGGCTGTTCGTGATCTTCCAGATATTAGCATTCCAGAGAATACAATATGCAAATCATGTCAATTTGGTAAGCAAACCAGAGCACATTTCTCTTAGAAGGAAGGATCAGCTAGTAAGCCTCTTGAACTTGTTCACACTGATTTATGTGGTCCATCTAGGAAAAAGTCACCTCATGGAGAAGAATACTTTATATTTTTCATTGATGACTTTTCCAGAATGTGTTGGATAGGAATTCTAAAGCATAAAGATGAAGCTTTCGAAAAGTTCAAAGCCTTCAAAGCCTTGGTTGAAAATGAATCAGATCGCAAAATCAAATTCCTCAGGTCTGATCGAGGAGGGGAATTTACCTCAGATGAATTCTTCGACTTCTGTGAAGAACATGGAATAAGAAGGGAATTCTCTATCGCAAGAACTCCTCAGAAAAATGGGGTGGTAGAAAGGATGAACATAATTGTTCAACAAATGGCTCGTGCTATGCTAGATGAGTCTGGAACTCCTGCAACCTTCTGGGGTGAAGTTGCATTTGCTGCTGTCACTATTCTCAACAAAACAAACATCCGAGTAAACAGCACTCAAACTCCACATGAACTTTGGTATGGTAAGACTCCTACTATAAAATACTTCAAAGTTTTTGGAAGCAAATGTTACATCAAAAGCACTGATGAAAAACTTGGCAAGTTTGAACCTAGAGCAGATGAAGGCATTCTCCTTGGTTACTCTTCCCGAAGTAAAGGATATAAGTGTTATAATAAAAGACTTGGGAAAATTTTTGAAAGTATTGATGTTGTGGTTGATGAAGCAAGCAAAAATCCAAAGCAGGTAAAAACCGAAGATTATGAAGAAAACGAGGACTATCCTTCCACATCAAATCAGACTAATTCTAAAGAAGAAACCAATGAGGCACCAAAAGAACAGATAAGGGTAGAAGAAAAGACTCCATCTAGGTATGTTCAGAAGAATCATCTAGAGACTCAAATTTTGGGGCAGAAAGAGGTAGGTGTGTAGACAAGAAGAACTATTACAGAAGCTTCAAGCTATCTAGCATTGCTTTCCTCCGTCGAACCGCAAAATGTAAATGAAGCATGCAAAGATGAATGTTGGGTCAAGGCCATGAATGAAGAACTTGAGCAAATTGAAAAGAATAATACTTGGGAATTGGTTCCTAGACCTAATGATAAGAATGTCATAGGAACCAAATGGATATTCAAAAACAAGCTGAATGAAAATGGAGAAGTTATTAGAAACAAGGCTAGACTTGTTTGTAAAGGGTATGCTCAACAAGAAGGTATAGACTTTGAAGAAACTTTTGCACCTGTTGCTAGAATTGAAGCCATAAGAATGTTCCTTGCTCTTTCTATCTTTCAGAAGTTCAAAGTATATCAAATGGATGTGAAATCTACCTTTCTTAATAGAGACCTAGAAGAAGAAGTATATATTGAGCAACCAGACAGATTCATCCTTGGAAATGATCCAAAACTTATATGTAGACTCAGAAAGGCTCTCTATGGTCTAAAACAAGCTGCAAGGGCCTGGTATTATTGTCTTGACAAATACCTTCATCAACAAGGTTTTTCAAAAGGATCAACTGATAGCAATCTATCTATAAAAATTGGCAATGATAAATTGCTAATACTTGTTGTGTATGTTGATGATATCATTTTTGGTAACAATGAAGAAGCCATGAGTCAAAACTTTGCTTTGGTAATTCAGAAAGAATTTGAAATGTCCCTGCTTGGTGAGCTCACATATTTCCTTGGTTTACAAGTTCAACAAAATAAAGATGGTATTTTTATATCATAAACCAAGTACCTCAAGCAGATCTTGAAGAAATATAGCATGGAAGATTCTAAACTAGTATGTACCGCTATGGTAACAGGATGCAGCCTCAGCACAAATGATGAATCAACAGCAGTACATCAACCAACCTATAGATCCATGATTGGTAGTCTGCTCTATCTAACAGGTACCCGACTAGACATCATGCATGCAATGGGAATAGTTGGAAGATTCCAAGCAAATCCAAAGGAAGCACACCTTCAGGTAGTCAAAAGGATTTTCAAATATCTTCAAGGAACACAAAACGCTGGTTTATGGTATCCTAGGGATACAGATCTTACACTTCATGCATATACAGATGCAGATTGGGTAGGAAGCATGGATGACAAAAAAAGCACTAGTGGTGGTGCATTCTATATGGGTTCCAGATTAGTATCTTGGTTCAGCAAGAAACAAAGTTCAATTGCATTATCTACAGCTGAAGTAGAATATGTGGCCGCTGCATCTTGCTGCACACAACTCCTTTAGATGATACAAACATTGCAAGACATTTAGATCACATGTACTCCACCCATCTCCATTCTATGTGATAATACAAGTGCAATCAGTATTTCAATCAATCCAGTCATTCATTCCAAGACCAAGCACATACCTATCAAATATTATTTTCTCTGTGAGCAAGTGCTTGAACAAAAGGCCAAATTGGAGTATGTTCCCTCCAAAGAACAGGTTGCTGATATATTCACCAAACCACTGCCTAGAGAGACATTTGAATATCTCAGACAGAAGTTGGGAGTAGTTGATGCATCATCTTGTTGTTGAAACCTATCTGGTTCAGAGAAAAGTGGTTGTACATGAGTTTCATGAAGCATATCTGCGTACATATGCTTGTTGTTGTGGATACAGTCGCGTATATGTTGGTTTGAAGAAAAACAATGGGCTAGACTCAGGATGAAAAGAGTCTGATATGGGTCTGACAAAGACCATCTGGCACAAGTTCAGGGGGAGCATATACTTCTAATAATGCATTGTTGGCATTATCTTAGAAGATCTTGGTACAATTTCACAGTTGTTTTTTGATTCAGGTGGAACAGGTGCAGAGGGAGATCATGGTTGCTGATGGTGTTTGACAGATGCTGCTGATGATAGTTGCTGATAACTATCTTGTTTTAGATATTTTGTCTCTATGTCATGTATATATTTTATTATCAAGGTCATGTAACGATCTATTTTGTTTCCCCACTATGCCTGGGATGCATGATGTAATGTTCTTGTTTTATCATGTATAAACTTTTGATATATCCCCAGTTGGTTGGGAGATGGATGTATGTATGAGTCTTTGGTGATAGGAAGGTCATTTATGATGTATAGAGTCATGTTCTTCTTGTAGAACATCTTTTTGTAGACCTTGCTTACAGTCAAGGGGAGCATGAACAACACACTTCAACATATCAGAGAATTCAGCATGTACTCAGGGGGAGCATAACCCTTTGCCCTTGATGACAATGGGGGAGAATGACTTGGGATTTCCATCAAGTACAAAGGGGGAGTTTGTTGGCATTATGACACAGGTTTGGCACTATGACACAGGTGTTGTCCTAGATGGCAACTTGCTTAGATGGCAGATCACAGTTCAGGATCACAGAATGAAGGAAAAAGAGGTATACGTAGGTTCCCCTTGACCAAACTGCGTATACATGCAGGTTCATAGACCAAAAGGTGTGTATGCGTATACACGCACTTTCACTCAAGGAAAAGCGCGTACATGTTTGAAAACTTGGTTTTGGTTCGTGGTATTTGGTCCTTGGTATTTTGACCCATGGTATTGGTCCAAGGTATCTTGTCTAAAGTGTTGACCCCAGGTATTTGGTCCAAGGTATTGATTCTAAGTGGTTTTGTACCATGGTATTTAGTAAGGCCTAAGACTATAAAAGGAGGAGGAGATCATTAGGCAAGGGAACTCAAGTATTGAATATCTAATGAAGAACAAGATCTAGAATACTAGTCATTGGGTTATGGTGCATAGCTGGATCTGAATCAAGGAGGAACCTGAGCGCTTGAAGACGGATAAGTTCTATTGATGGGTCAAGATGTTTAGGCTTGAAGAGAAGTATCTTTGTGTGGTTTTGATCTTTTATAATTGGCGCATGTCGTAATCTGCAAATCTAATGATCTGGGTATAACTGGTGTTTGAATAGTTGTAAAGGTTAAATCATCTTTTACAGATCTGTATGCAGGTTCAGTATAGCAAAGGCGTGTATACACGTTGGTTCGGAATTTCAAAACAGCGTATACACAAGTTTTCCTTCATATAACAACGTATGGATGCAAGTTTGATACATTGAAGTAGCGTACGTCTCATAAAGTATGTTTTAGCTACTTTTGTTTGTTGTTGCAGTGTTCTAGGTTCTGGATTGGGTTCTAGTTACTATTACTGTATTCTGGTTACAAAAATTAGAAAAGTGATTGTTTGATTTAGTTTTGGTTGGTACAAAGGAGATTGGTTGATGTAGATATATTTGATGTTTGATTGATGTTATTGATGGATCCAGTCTGAAAATTTATGAAATGTGGTCCCTGGAAGAAAAGAGACGGTTGTAGCCTTCTGTAGGTCAGCACTTATGCACTAGTAAACACATCAGCTAGTACAAGAGTTAAGGGGGTTGTAGCTCCCTTCTAAGAAAAGCTGGAGAAAGAGAGAAGGTTGTAGCCTTCTGCAGGAAGAAGCCTGTGTACTGGTATAAGGCTGCACTAGTACAAAATTTGTAAAAAGAAGTTTCTTATTAAAGAAAGATAGAGACAATTGCAGTAGGTGGTTTTCACCCACATTGGGTTTCCATCTTATATCTTGTGTTCATGTGTGTGATTGCCTGTTCTGTTTACTGCACCTGATTACTGGTTATATGGTTCTGATATACAGATTAAATATCAACTAACTAAATTATAAGTGCGCAAGATATACACTGATTTCTCTAAACACAGTTGCGTATACACGCAAGTTTCATTAACAGAAGTAGTGTCTATAAATCTGTTTATGGAAATTAAATATTGTTAAATTGCTAATACTGATTCACCCCCCCTCTTAGTATTATTTCCAACATTGCAGTCTCTAAATTACCCCATGTTGGATTGATGTTATATGTAAATTTAGCTTCATTGGTATGAACTGTTTTTTCATGTAATGTATATGCAGATAGCCATGTAAGCAAGTCTTGTTTCAATGTATTTTCACATTTTTCAAATGGCATATATAATAATAATTTCTCTCTACAAAAGTTTTCAACATCATTGTATTTGTTATATTTGACAAATCGTATAACATTTGGTTTTTTCCTTTTTGATATGTGTGCGACATCTTTCTTGTAATTTGATACAAACTCTGCAAGGTAGATTTTGCTAATGGAACTTGGGCTTCCGATGTAGTAATCGATAATGGAGTGGCACATCACATCCTCTAAATCATTAGGTTCTTGTTTCAAGAGAATAGTCGGTTTAAGCATAAATGTGCGTTCATCAACTGGAGATGTGTTTATGAATATACATTCTCTTGAACTACAACTCAATGGAAATGAAAGTGCTATATGCACTGCTTGTTGAGCTGACATTTGTTGGAGATTAAGTAATGTATTTCCGAGTTTACGAATCATTTGCATAGCATCAATTTCATTTTTCTCATGCTCTTTGCGTATTCTTCTAAATGCATTTGTCATAGACTTGTCAATTTTGGTCATATATGAACTACAATATGATGCTGCAACATATGAATTTAGCACAAATTGTGCATCTGTATTTGCATTCCATAGAGTAGGCATAACCTTTGCAAAACTGTTATTCCAAATGTGAGAAGGTTTTCGTTTCAGGAAAATTGTTGATTGCTTTATTGTACATTGTAATAGTTGTATGTACTCACTTTCTATTAGTCCTATTTCTACCAAGAAATTGTCATGGGTTATTGAATCATTGTAGTTTGTTTGCTCCAAAAATGCCAAAAGTGATATTGATTTCTCTGTGAGTTTTTTATTCAGTACACTGGTTGGTTCAATGATCATTGTTGATTTCATTGGTGGCATGGGGAAATTATATCTATAGTTTGAATTTTTTCACTTCTTACAGCTTCTTGTATGGTGATGTTTATGCCATTTAACAACATCCGACTCCAAATGGTCTGTATCACAAGTTATGTAATTGTCAAGAAACTTCTCAATTTCTGGAATTATAGAAAAGAGAGAATTTCCCCAATTTAAACGTTGATGGGTAGTGTTAGCCCTCTGTCAGCTGGGCTACATAGACTTTTTTCACCAAAGGTCTTTCTCTCACAATCTATTTAAGGCTATCCTCCATTCCTACATTGTATTGCAATAAGGTCGTCTGATATTTTTAAAATCCTGCAAAGGGCATTCCTATTGGACTGATTGGATCCATGCTGGTCGTCATAATGTAAACAACATCGATTTCCCAGCAAGTCCAGGGATTCTTGGTTTCTCCGGGATGCCAAGGAGAATTCCAGACTACCCATATGCATACGCCGAGTGTAATCTATTCTCATGAATTGGTCAAATGATTTCAGTTATTGCTTATCTTCGGATATGTTCACCCTTCCGAAGGACTTTCAAAAACTGATATACAGAATATGGTAAAATTAGCAGAGATGTATTCTCAAAAAGATCAAGAGAGAAAGAAATTGATTGAGGCAAAGAACCAGGCAGACAACACCATATAGACAGACTCCTCATGGAGTTATGGATGAGGCAAACCCAAACCCTCTAAGGACAGTTGCTTTGACTACGTTCATGGAGCAGTAACTTGTAGGGGAACCCTTTGGACGTGAAGACTCTCTCGTGGATTATACAGACTATTTTTCATCACCCTTGAATCTGACGATGAACAGGGGGTCACAGATCAATTGTGATTCACTCAGCCAAGAAAACACACGTGGTCTTCCAACAGATCTGAACGACCAACACCATACGCCATTGATTAAGGCACAACTAACACCTCAATGACAAATAGCTGCACAATTCAAGCTATAAAATCAAAATTCATAATATGCCATTAACATTTTTGAGCAGATACCAAGCAGCCTATATATGCAAAACATTGCATCACTAATGAAATCAGTAGTTAATAGAAGTGAAATGCATATACATTTGAAGGATTACTGCAAAAACGGTGCGAAAACGATGCAGAGAAATCCTAAACAATGTTAAACCACAAGATTGTCTAAGCCCAAGAAATTCTTTGAGCCCAAAAAATGTCACGACCATACCTATCAAATAAAGATGGACCTCAAAGGCTGTCAAATTAAACTGGACTTCAAAAGCTGTAGCAGTTCACTGCTCTGAAACTATAATGTATAGAGGTAAAGACAAATTGTAACGTATCAAGCTAAAGATAGAGCTTTAAAAAAAAAGACCTCTAAGACCCACAAAAAAAAAGAAACTGGAAGACACCTGTAACACATGCAAAAAAAATGTATAATACAAAAATATATTTCAACACGTAAAACCCTGTGGGCCCACAATTTTACCACTTGCCTGCCTCTCGTCTTTCTTGCATACCCAAGGTCTCTACTTCCGTCTCTCTTGCATGTCCAATGTGTCTACTTCCTAGCTAGGTGGAATGGATTGCTCAGCCTGCAAAATAAATAAGTTCACAGCAAGACCCCATCTTCATATAGCAAGCATGAAGCCAGAAGCTAACCAACTCATTAAGCAAGACCTCAGATGCAGCTAACCCCGGAGAAGTATCTTAGATTCGAAAGGCCCTTGATTTAGCAAGGAAAGACAGGAAAAAATATGCCTGTTGTTGCACTCTCGACAATACGGATCGAACTCCCACAGAGTGAGATAAAGAGGGCTTGTCAGACATGGAATGAGATAAAGAGGACCTGTCAGACATGGCTTCATCGTGTTTGTTAACCTATTCATTCTGAGTGAAACATTCCAAGGTGTAGCAACCAAAAATGGCTTTGGGTTTCAAGCCCAGGCTTGGCTTCCTTTCAGGCCTAGAATCACCTTCACAGAGCTTAGGGTAACATGCCTCTAATGTAATGCTCTATATAGCGGAATGTAATGCTCTATAAGCCTCTGGTAAAGTTATCCAAAATAACAGGGAAAGCCAGTAGAAATGGTAAAGTTGTGCAGAAAACAAGAGGTAAGTGAGCAGAAATTACCAGAACAGAGATAAAGAGGGCCTGTCAGACATGGCTTCATCGTGTTTTTTTACCTATTCATTCTGAGTGAAACATTCCAAGGTGTAGCAACCATCTCTACATATATATCATCATCTTGCAGTAGTGGATTCTTCTCTAACAAGCTTGGAATTTTTTCCTGTCACGCAGCCTCACTTGAATCCAACAAGGGCATGAGAAGACACGCAGCCTCTCTCGAATCCAACAAGGGCATGATATGTCTTCTCATTTGTAATCTTGTTGGATCAAGGCATTGTAGGTCTTCTCGTTTGGGCATTGTAGGTCTTTTCGTTTGTGATTTGTTAAGGTATTTTAAATTGGATAGCTAGGAAATAGAACCTGCCTTTCTAGAACCTGCTTTTCTTGGAAGATCGAGAACAAACAAGAGAGACTGGGTTTCAAGCCCAGGCCTGGCTTCCTTTCAGGCCCAAAATTGAGCTCAGGGTTTTGCCTCAGGTAATACCTGGCCTTCCAGAATCACCTGAAAGTACTTTTGATTGATAAACTAGCAGAAATGGTAAAGTTGTGTAGAAAACAAGAGGTAAGTGAGCAGAAATTACCAGAACAGAGATACCCTTCGCAAACCCCTTCCATTTTGCATGCTAGAGACTACATGGAATTTGAACCCTAGCCTTCTAGTTAGTTTTTTGGACTTTGATCTACAGCTGAAACCTTAACCATGATATCCCCACCAGCAAGCAGTCCACTTTCCTTCGCAAACCCTAAAACTGAAATTCATCAAGCCCTGCCTCTCCTCCTTGATTGAAACTGAAACTCTCCTCCTTGACACCTGAAACTGAAACTCTCCTGAAACTCTCTGCTTTGCTCCTGAAACTCTCTCCTTTGCAGGACACCTGAAACTCTCTGCTTTGCTCCTAAAACTCTCTGCTTTGCATTACACTTCCTTGACACTTGGCTCACCGTGGATGCATTTGAACTTAGCCTAAGCCTAAAACTCGTTTTATAAAATATAAAATGAGCTAAATAAACTTTGCCTAAAATGAATGGTCACTCAATGTTAAAATGAACTTTGTATAAAATTACATTGTCCCGTGCATTTTATTGCATCCGAAAAACAAATCCTGCAATAAGAGGTCCATTTTTTTACAATCAAAACCTTTACTAAAAAATCAATTGATAAATATAATTGCTATAAAACTTTGGTTAAACCATAAATAAACAGGGGAAAAATTGGTCAACGGGGAATTTAATTGGATTTCAACGATCTATCGATCGCTATAGTCATACTGAAGGCAGGGACTAATAAGAAATGACAAAAATGAATGAATGAATGAGCTAACGGGAATGGTTTACTTACTTATGAACTCCTACTTGAGCTATATTCTTGGACAGAAGCTTTCTGGGCTAGTTCCCAATAGAACTCAGTAAGCTCAACAAGGTCACCAAGAAAACTCGACTTGCTAAACAAACTACACTAGCTAATTTGAGATAAAACTGTATTTTTATTTATATTTTAACAATCAATTCATTTCAGTTATTTAAATATTTAAAAAAAAATGATCTAATATTTAATATTAGATTTTATGAATTACAATTTTTTCAGATTTATTAATTATATTAAAATGATATACCTAAACACATTACATGATTTTGACTATAATTGATTCACATATTAGTATTATTTATATTATTCAACGAGATATTTAATGAGTTTTATTTTTTTTTAATTAATTAATTTACATAATTTATTTGATTCTACAATTTTTTTTAATATATTTTTGTTATTATTAATTGATATTTATATTATTGTTGAATAAGATATTTGATGAGTTTTTTTTAATTAATTAATTTACATAATTTATTTTATTCTACCATATTTTTTAATATTTTTTCATTATTATTAATTTTATATAAAATTTAATTAGAAAAAAAAATAAACAAAAATGGAATTGTAATATATATAGATTAAGTGTTTGTAAATAATGAGAAATTATAATTTTATCAATACTTCATTTTATTTCTAAAATTATTATTCCAAAAGATTTAAAAAATTAAAAAATATTCCAAAAAATTAAAAAATATATTGGTTAATAATATTATATTTTATAAATTTCAATGGTTTTTCAATTTAATTTATTACTTTATCTTCATAACAATATTTCATATTTCATATAAATTAATTAAAAACAATAAATAAATAAATAAAATTTATATTTATATTTCTCCTTAAAAAACTATGCAAATTTATTTAAAACATTTTTATAGCAATGTACTTTAAACATTTTTCTAAAGAAACCAAAAATATCTCCAGTTGAAAATCCGAAGTCCACTAATACTAAATTATCCTTAAAATCTTAAGATTAATAGTGCAATTTGATTTTTAAGATTAATAATGCAATTTCCTGTATATTTACTTTAATTTAAAAAAAAAAAATTAAGAAATTTATAAATGTCATTTCACAAGCCTCGTATAAATTTTCCTATATAACATTTTTGAAAAAAAATAATTCAAAGATAGCTTAAGCTGAGCAACATAATAATTATCACACCATGAACAATACAAGTCACATTGAGAACCCGAAATCTGTGTAAACTGTTTTTATTTAAAATTCCTGGTACAGTAGCATCTATGATATTGCACCAGGATTCATCATATCTGACGGAACATATTGGACTTATTACATCTCGTAAATCTGACAGGCGTATTGAATTCCAACTTTGGGAAAGGCGATGGGAAGGCATCTTCTGAATTCAATAAAGTCGATGATCAGCACGTCATTTTTAGCACCATAGGGAAATAAGAGGAATCTAATAATGCTTTGGAGCACAACGTTCTCCCATTCCTTCCCTTGCACCGAGTGTTCAATATGGACCACCCTCGACCATGCTTCCCACCATTACTAGACACATCAGAGGTTGCAGAACAACTCACCAGGGACCAAGTTCAACAGAAGTTTCCTCACCTCATGGAGGAACTCAATGCAATGGGGACCATTACTTCCTAAGGGGGGAAGAATGATCCAGGTGGATGGTAGTGGCCACCCACCTATCCCACTTGGATCAATTTTTCATTTTCCTTAATTATAGCATAATTTACTATTTTTGGCAATTTTTCGAGTCCTAAACTTCTAGAGCCATTTTGAGGACCTAAACGACATTTTTTGGGAAAACTAGGAGAAACATGGGTCCAGGGACTGATGTTGCTCACTCAAAAGTTGTATTTCTTAGATAGATCTTTCTAACGAGGTATTGTGTGCGTCATACGGAGATAGTATGTCAAAATTATGACTTTGGGAAGTTGATGTACCAATTTTCCCAAATGGGGCCCATAGTTTGGCGCTTCATCTCCTAAGGTTAGGTTTTTAGATCTTTAGGGTTTTCCATTGTTTCTCAACAATAAATAGGCCTTCGAGCCTCGTTGTAACATAGTTCAATGGCATGTAGCCACCACATCTTTTCTCAGAGATAAGCTATCATCGCCCGAGCTAGTTTATTTCCATTTCTATTTGTAAGCATATTTTCAGTATTTTACATCAATGAAATGAACTATTATTTCTATTGCATCTCTGTATTTATGGGCATATCTGTAATTTGTTGTGTTCCTGTTTAAATCCGGATCAGTGGTATCAGAGCGGTATGCTCTTTCTCTATTTTTCTTTGCATGTCCCCAACGAGGTCAGGATATAAGGAGTTAGGGCTTGAACTGGTCGAACCCTTGCAAGACTAGCCTCGCAAATCCTGACGGCCTCCCATGGTAGTTGAAAAGAAAGACGAGGGGGTAGGAGATCCTATCAAAATCTTGCTCGAATAAGCCCTCGAGCAACAAAGGAACGCGATGATGGAAAACTTTGCCCAGATCCTCCATGAGCTACCCAATGGCGATGCATCTACTTCCAATAGCTATGCTGGAAATGCCACACCCTTTAAGGTACAAGTTAACTTTGAAATACACATATTCGACGGTCATATAGACGTAGATGTTGTAGATAAATGGTTAAATATGCTAGATGGTTATTTTTCTGTTCATGATTTTTCCAGTCGTGAAAGGATCACTTTCACACTTCTCAAAGTGGCCCCCCACATCAAGAACTGGTAGGAAACCTACTGCGAGCAGAAGGATGAAAGTACGGGCTCACTATTTTCAGCCGCACCCACTTGGAATTCATTCCGGGATGCCATCAAGGAGCAGTACTACCCTTTCAAGAGCTATGAGGACAAATACATAAAGTGGACCATGCTGCGGTAGGGAAGGGACCAAGATTTTCCGAGTTCACAAATATTTTTCATACCCTTTGCACAAAGTTGGGTATCAAGGATTCTAAGCTATATTTGGTACTCAAATACCGCGACTGCCTACATAGGAACATCCAGGACGAGATGGAGTTCCTGGACATGTCCTCGCTCGGCACGACATACCGATGCGTTGTCAAGATCGAGTAGAAGTTTAAACAAGAGAAGTGAGACTTTGGATCTGCGTATCCGAAGAACAAAGGACAAAGCCAAGGCGAGGTAACCCAAGAGAACTCGTTGAAGCCGCAAGAAAAGAAAAACACCATGAAGTCAAAGAAGGACACATGAAAGTGGTGTGAGTTCCATAAGAGCCCGACTCATAACACAAGTGAGTGTCGGACCAAGCAGTCGTTGGTGGCCGAGTTGAAGGCTTCAGAATCAGATACATGTTATGACCCTGAGCCAGAACCCGACAAGAGGAATGACAAAGGGAAGAAAATCATTGATGTGGAGCCTAGTGCCATTGTCGCCACCACTACGATCTAGAAGAATGAGCCTGAAGATCTAGAGGAGGGGGAGCGTCTTTTCCACTCACAAATGTAGGTGAAGGGTTCGCCGCTACAATTCATTATTGATAGTGGGAGCCAAAAGAACCTCATTTCAGCAGAGGTTGTGAAGTGGCTGGGCCTACCGACGACACCACACCCACAACCATACAACATTGGGTGGCTTCACCAAGGGCGAGATCTCTAAGTCTGCCAGTAGTGCCGCCTTCCCTACAACATCAAGCCCTTCACAGATGTGGTATTGTGTGATGTTGCACCTCTTTATGTTTGTGATGTATTATTATGCCAACCATACTTGTGGAAGAGACATGTTGTGTATGAGTCAAGGCCTCGCGCTGTTATTATTTCTTTTTGTAATTCATTATACAGGATACCGGAGGCAACCCCACCTACCGCCACCTCTTTGATCTCGGTTAAGAAATGTAGCAAGATCATCACCCAGACTAGGAAATTCATTCTTTGTCTGGTTCACTCCCAAAGTAAGGGGAAGATCGTCACCACATCCATGACCCCCGTGAAGGGTTCCTCCACGCAGTAGTAGTAGCATATGGATACAGTCATGAAAGAATACAGGAACATCTTCTCGTCACCCACAGGGGTACCTTTGCACTGTCAGGCCAAGCATTCATTCGATCTGACTCCTAGAGAACCTTTACCCAACAAGTTGATATATCGTCGCTCCATTATGGAAAATGCCAAGTACAAGCAACGACATGATCATCATTAGGTACCACATAAGTTTCAAGTGGGCGACAACATCTGGTTGCATCTGCAGAAAGAACATCTTACAAGAGTCCATCAGAAGCTCAGACCACTCTGATATGGTCCTTACACCATTACCAAGGTTGTGGGAAACAATGCTTTGGAGCACAACATTCCCCCATTCCTTCGCTTTAACCAAGTGTTCAATATGGACCGCCCTTGACCATGCTTCCCACCATTACTAGACACATCAAAGGTTGCAGAATAGCTCACCAGGACCAAGTTCAGTAGAAGTTTCCTCATATCATGGAGGAACTCAACGCAATGGGGACCATTGATTCCTAAGGGGGGAGGAATGACCGAGGTGGATGTTGGTGGCCACCCACCTATCCCACTTGGACCCCCACAACTGTCTCTTTCAATTTTTCAGTTTCCTTAATTGTAGCATAATTTACTATTTTTGGAAGTTTTTCTGGTCGTGAACTTCTGGAGCCGTTTTGAGACCCCAAATGACGTTTTTTTGAAAAACTTGGAGCAAGAAGGATTATTGGACCAATTTGGTCACCTAAAAGTTGTATTCCTTGGATATATTTTTCTAACAAGGTATTGTGCGCGTCAAACAGAGATCATATGCCAAAGTTACGACCCCGGGTAGTTGATGTACCAATTTACCCAAACGAGGCCCATAGTTTGGCACTTCATTTCCTAGGGTTAGGTTTTTGGATGTTTAGGGTTTTCCATTGTTTCTCAACAATAAATAGGCCTTTGCGCCTCATTTTAATACAGTTCAAAAGCATGTAGCCGCCGCATCTCTTCTGAGAGATAAGCTACCATCGCCAGAGCTAGTTTATTTCCATTTCTATTTGTAAGCATATTTTCAGTATTTTACATCAATGAAATGAACTATTATTTTTG
Source organism: Pinus tabuliformis (assembly GCA_031772625.1). NCBI lineage: Eukaryota > Viridiplantae > Streptophyta > Pinopsida > Pinales > Pinaceae > Pinus > Pinus tabuliformis. The sequence continues at coordinate 1,056,198,924 of CM062804.1, forward strand.
TTGCATCTCTGTATTTATGGTCATATCTGTAATTTGTTGCATTCCTGTTTAAATCTGGATCATTGGTATCAGAGCGGTCTTCTCTTTCTCTATTTTTCTTTGAATGTCCCCAACGAGGTCGAGATATAAGGAGTTAGGGCTTGAACTGTTTGAACCCTTGAAAGACCAGCCTCAGAAATCTCGACGGCCTCCCATGGCGGATGAAAATAAAGATGAGGGGGCAGGAGATCCTATCAAAATCTTACTCGAAGAAGCCCTCGAGCGACAAAGGAACGCGATGATGGAAAACTTTGCCCATATCCTCCAGTGGCTACCCAGGGGCGACGCATCTGCTTCAAACAGCTACGCTCAAAACGCCACACCCTTTAAGGTACAAGTTAACTTTGAAATCCCCATATTCAAGGGTTAGATAGATGTGGATGCCATAGATAAATGGTTATGTGCCAGATGGATATTTTTCTGTTCATGATTTTTCCAGCCAGGAAAATATCACTTTTGCACTTCTCAAAGCAGCCCCCCGCATTAAGGACTGGTGGGAAACCTACTACGAGTAGAAGGATGAAAGTATGGGCTCACTATTTTTAGCCACATGCACTTGTAATTCATTCCGAGATGCCATCAATGAGCAGTACTATCCTGTCAAGAGCCATGAGGACAAACACATATAGTGGACCACGCTGCGGCAGGGAAGGGACCAAGATGTGCCGAAGTTCACAAATATTTTTCGTACCCTTTGCACAAAGTTGGTTATCAAGGATTCTTAGCTACATTTGGTACTCAAATACCGTGGTTGCCTACACAGGTACATCTAGGATGAGATGGAGTCCCTAGACATCTGCTTGCCTGACACGGCACACCAATACGCTGTCAAGATCGAGCAAAAGTTTAAACAAGAGAAGCGAGACTTTGGATCTGCATATCCAAAGAACAAAGGACAAATTCAAGGCAGGGTGACCCAAGATAACCCGTCGAAGCCACAAGAAAAGAACAACACCATGAAGTCAAAGAAGGACACATGAAAGTGGTGTGACTTCCATAAGAACCCCACTGATAACACAAGTGAGTGTCAGAACAAGCAGTTGATGGTGGCCGAGTTGAAGGCTTTAGAATCAGATGCATGTTCTGACCCTGAGTCAGAACCCGACAAGGGGAATGACAAATGGAAGCAAATCATTGATGCAGAGCCCAACGCCATTTTTTCCACTGCTATGATCCAAAAGAATGAGCCCAAAGATCCAGAGGAGGGGGAGCGTCTTTTCCACTCACAAATGTGGGTGAAGGGTTCGCCACTTCAATTCATTGTTGACAGTGGGAGCCAAAAGAACCTCATTTCAGCAGAGGTTGTGAAGTGGCTGGGCCTACAGACCACACCACACCCGCAACCATACAACATCAAGTCTCTTCAGCAAGGTCAAGATCTTTGAGTCCGCCAGCAGTTCCACCTTCCCTACACCATCAAGCCCTTCACGGATGAGGTATTGTGTGATGTTGCACCTCTTGATGTTTGTGATGTATTATTAGGCCAACCATACTTGGGGAAGTGACATGCTATGTATGAGTTAAGGCCTCGCGCTATTATTATTTCTTTGGGTAATTCATTATACAGGATACCAGAGGTAAACCCACCTACTGCCACCTTTTTGATCTTTGCTAGGAAATGCAACAAGATCATCTCCCAGACTAGGAAATTAATTTTCTATCTGGTTCGCTCCCAAAATAAGGGGAAAATTGTCGCCACATCCATGACCCCCATGAAGGTTTCCTTCATGCAGTAGCAGCAACATATGGATACAATCATGAAATAATACAGGAACATCTTCTCCTCACCCAAAGGGGTACTGTTGCACTGTCAGGTCAATCATTCATTCGATCTGACTCCTAGAGCACCTTTACCCAATGGGTCGATATATCGTAGCTCCATTCTGGAAAATTCCAAGTACAAGCAGTAACATGATCAGCATCAGGTATCACACAAGTGTCAAGTGGGTGATAAAGTCTGGTTGCATCTGCAGAAAGAACGCCTTACAAGAGCCCATTAGAAGCTCAGACCACTCCGATATGGTCCTTACACCATTACCAAGGCTGTGAGAAACAATTCTTTAGAGCGCAACATTCCCCCATTCCTTTTCTTTCACCGAGTGTTCAATATGGACCGCCCTCGACCATGCTTCCCAGCATTACTGACACATCAAAGGTCGCAGAACAACTCACCAGGGACCAAGTTCAGCAGAAGTTTCATCATCTCAAGGAGGAACTCTACATAATGGGGACCATTTCTTCCTAAAGGGGGATGAATGATCCAGGTGGATGTTGGTGGCCACCAACCTATCCCACATGGACCCCCACAATTATCTCTTTCAGTTTTTCAATTTCCTTAATTGTAGCACAATTTACTATTTTTGGCAGTTTTTTGGGTATTGAACTTTTAGAACCATTTTGAGGCCCTAAACGATGTTTTTGGGAAACCTAGGAGCAACATGCTTCCATGGATTTCCTGTTGCTCACTCAGAAGTTGTAGTCCTCGGATAGATCTGTCTAACAATGTATTGTGTGCGTCAAACGAAGATCGTATGCCAAAGTTACGACCCTGGGAAGTTGATGTACCAATTTACCTAAATGCGGCCCATAATTTGGCGCTTCATCTTCGAGGGTTAGGTTTTTGGATGTTTATGGTTTTCCATTATTTCTCAACAATAAATAGGCCTTCGAGCCTCATTGTAACATAGTTCAGAGGCATGTAGCCGCCACATCTCTTCTCAGAGATAAGCTACCATTGTCCAAGCTAGCTTATTTCCATTTCTGTTTGTAAGCATATTTTCAGTATTTTACATTAAAGAAATGAAGTATTATTTCTATTGCATCTCTGTATTTATGATAATATCTATAATTTTTGGCGTTCTTGTTTAAATCCAGATCAGTGGTATCAGAGTGGTCTTCTCTTTCTCTATTTTTCTTTGCATGTCACCAACGAGGTCGGGATATAAGGAGTTAAGGCTTGAACTGGTCGAACCCTTGCAACACTAGCCTCGCAAATCCCAACCGCCTCCCATGGTGAATGAAAAGAAAGACGAGGGGATAGGAGATCCTATCAAAATATTCCTCGAAGAAGCCCTCAACCGACAAAGGAACATGATGATGGAAAACTTTGCCCAGATCCTCCAGTGGCTACCCAAGGGCGACACATCTGCTTCCAACAGCTACGTTGGAAACGCCACACCCTTTAAGGTACAAGTTAGTATTTTTCTGTTCATGATTTTTCAAGCTAGGAAAATATCACTTTTGCACTTCTCAAAGCAACCCCCCACGTGAAGAACTAGTGGGAAACCTACTGCGAGTAGAAGGATGAAAGTACAAGCTCACTATTTTCAGCCGCACTGACTTGGAATTCATTACAAGATGCCATCAAGGAGCAATACTACCCTTTCAGGAGCTATGAGGACAAATACATAAAGTGGACAATGCTGCGGTAGGTAAGGGACCAAGATGTGCCGGAGTTCACAAATATTTTTCATACCCTTTGCACAAAGTTGGGTATCAAGGATTCTAAGCTGCATTTGGTACTCAAGTACCACGGTTGCCTACACAGGTACATGTAGGATGAGATAGATTTCCTAGACATCTCCTCTCTTGGCACGACATACCGATACACTCTCAGATCGAGCAGAAGTTTAAACAAAAGAAGCGAGACTTTGAATCTGCATATCTGAATAATAAAGAAAAAAGCCAAGGCGGGGTGACCCAAGACTAACCGTCGAAGCTGCAAGAAAAAATAACACCACGAAGTCAAAGAAGGACACAAGAAAGTGGTGTGAGTTTCATAAGAGCCCCACTCATAACACAAGTGAGTGTCGGACCAAGCAGTCATTGGTGGCTGAGTTGAAGGCTTCAAAATCAAATGCATGTTCTGACCCTGAGTCAAAACCAAACAAGGGGACTAAAAAAGAGAAGCAAATCATTGATGCCTAGCCGAGCACCACTATTGCCACTGCTATGATCCAAAAGAATGAGCCCGAAGATCCAGAGGACTGGGAGCATCTTTTCCACTCACAGATATGGGTGAAGGGTACATTGTTGTAATTCATTGTTGACAGTGGGAACCAAAAGAACCTCATTTCAGTAGAGGTCGTGAAGTGGATGGGCCTACCGACTACGCCACACCCACAACCATACAATATTGGGTGGTTTCACCAAGGGCGAGATCTCTGAGTTTGCTAGTAGTGTCGCCTTCCCTACAACATCAAGCCCTTCACATATGAGGTATTGTGTGATGTTGCACCTCTTGATGTTTGTGATGTATTATTAGGCCAACCATACTTATGGAAGCGACATGTTGTGTATGAGTCAAGGCCTCATGCTATTATTATTTCTTTGGGTAATTCATTATACAGGATACTGGAGGTAGCCCCACCTACCGCCACCTCTTTGATCTCTACTAAGAAATGCAGCAAGATCATCTCCCAGACTAGGAAATTCATTTTCTGTCTGGTTCGCTCCCAAAGTAAGGGGAAGATCATTGCCACATCCATGACCCCTGCGAAGGGTTCCTCCATGCAGCAGCAACAACATATGGATATGGTCAGGAAAGAATACAAGAACATCTTCTTGTCACCCATAGGGGTACCGTTGCATTGTCAGGTCAAGCATTCATTCGATCTGACTCGTAGAGAACCTTTACCCAATGGGTAGATATTTCGCCGCTCCATTCTGAAAAATTTCAAGTACAAGCAGCAACATGATCAACATCAGGTGCCACACAAGTTTCAAGTGGGCGGCAAAGTCTGGTTGCATCTGCAGAAATAACGCCTTACAAGAGCCCATCAGAAGCTCAGACCACTCTAATGTGGTCCTTACACCATTACCAAGGTTGTGGGAAACAATGCTTTAGAGCACATCATTCCCTCATTCCTTCGCTTGCACCGAGTGATCAATATGGATTGTCTTGGACCATGCTTCCCACCATTACTAGACAAATCAAAGGTTGCAGAACATCTCACCAAGGACCAAGTTCAACAAAAGTTTCCTCATCTCATGGAGGAACTCAACGCAATGGGGACCATTTCTTCTTAAGGGGGAGGAATGATCAAGGTGGATGTTAGTGGCCACCCACCTATCCCACTTGGACCCCCACAACTATCTCTTTCAGTTTTTTAGTTTGCTTAATTGTAGCACAATTTAATATTTTTGGTAGTGTTTTGGGTCCTGAACTTCCAGAGCTGTTTTGAGGCCCTAAACGACGGACCGATGTTGCTCACTCAAAAGTTATTGTGCTCAAATAGATCTTACTAATGAGGTATTGTGCACGTCAAACAGAGATCGTATGCCAAATTTATGACCCCGGGAAGTTGACGTACCAATTTACCCAAACAGGGCCCATAGTTTGGTGCTTCATATCCCAGGGTTAGGTTTTTGGATGTTTAGGGTTTTCCATTGTTTCTCAACAATAAATAGGCCTTCGAGCCTCATTGTAACACAGTTTAGAGGCAACATCTCTTTTCATATATAAGCTACGATCGCCCGAGCTAGTTTATTTCCATTTCTGTTTGTAAGCATATTTTCAGTGTTTTACATCAATGAAATGAGCTATTATTTCTGTTGCATATCTGTATTTATGGTCATATTTGTAATTTGTTGCATTCCTGTTTAAATCCGGATCAACTACTGATCATCATGCATTCATACGAGTAGTCTCAATTTTTTTTATGTTCCTACTATAGGGAATCCTTCCTGTGGACTGGTTAGGCTTAAAACATTAGGAAACAGGGTTCAGCATGATGTACCAATAGATAGGTAGTTCGTTACCTAGTTATTTGATGAGTAATACTTTTAACCTTATTACTACTGGTTAACTGGACTTTCTTGGCATTTAAGGTATTTTCCTTGGCGGTTCAAAATAAATCAATCTACTAGGGAACCCTTTTTTTTCCTCTTGCACTTTTTCTTTTCTTTTTTTCTTACTAGGGTTGTATGAGGTTTGCTTACAGAAAAACTTCACTTTAGTTGCAGATGAGTTCCTGACCAGCTTAGTTTAGGATTCAGACTAGACTTATTCTATTTCACTTTTGTAGTAACCAAGTGTCTGTTTTCCTTTATAGGTTATTTGGTCGGTCTCGCACCGCAACCGGAAATTTAAGGTTTTTCTTACTTGCTTACATGACTTCATGCTGTGGGTTCCAAGTTTTTTGTTAGTTTTACCCTCTGCCAGAACTAACCAAATCTGATTTGTCTAACGTCAAGAATTAGAATATTCCTAAGTTTCCAAATTCAGTTATTCAAGTGCTAGCTAATTCATGACCCAGGTTCTCACTTTATTCGATTCACAGGTAATCCCCTTACTAAAATTTATTACGTGGGGGTTAGTTTTCCTTTTTTGTCAATATTCAATCTATTTAATATTTGATTAATAAAAATTCATCACTTAGCCCTCTTTCTTTTAATTTCTAAAGAAGGAAACTTCTAGTAATTCACTGATATTAATAAAAGCACTCCTTAATAACTCTTAATTGTACGTAGATATAAACATACAGAATTTAAACAAAGCCAAAATTTTGATTTCTATAAGAACTATAACATTTAAAAGGAAACATATGTTCAAGAGAATTAAGTACACTTATTTGAATGGTTTGAGATAGACGGGGAACTCAACTAGAAAGAGACCGTTCCTCCCTACCAAGGAGAATGGAAATTACATCTGGTTCTCCCCCCGATATTCTCAATTTCCAGAACAATCAGTTTGACAACGACCTATAAAGGTCAGTTCACAAGTGTCAAGAACTCACAATCCAACCTAGAACTTGCAGACTTATATTTATCTTGCATTTTTCCACTGGCTCTAATCCAGCTCAAGAAACACTCCGTAGACATTGTCTTGCCTCACCTTCTATAACAACCTCCTTCCACATTTACCCAATTTAACCAGTCTGTTGGGGTAAACATGTGACGAGAGGCTACTATGATCTGATTCAACTCGCTATGTATAGTTAAGGAAGTGGAACCGACACAACACAACAAATCGAACACTCTACACATGTCACAGAACCTCTAGGAGCCAACCAAAATTTTCAAGCGATCAACCCCTGAGACAACTTGACATTTTATTGCCCTAGAAGCTCAGTCACTCCCATGGCATGGGAATGCATGTGACCCAAACCCTCCAGTCAATCTTAGAGCAAGGGCATGCAAGTGACTGGGGAGCTTTTTAGCTAGCTTAGAGCCTGCGACCCTAGATTCTGTGCCAATTTTTCAGGATCAGGACTCAGGCCACTGCCTAGAACTCTATGAAACTTCCAAAAATGAAAAGTAACATCGAAATAATGATATTAATGCAAATACTTGAACAAATACTTGACTGGACCCCTACTAGCCATGACATGAATTTCGTCAAACATGTCAGAAATATGCATCGTACAGGTCATAACAACATATCTAAGCATAGGGGTCTCATACTTATCTGAGAATATCTAAGAAGCATTGATGCCTTATCACAATAGCTGTATTATCATCTATTAGGCCATATATTCATTATTCATTCATTTATAAATCAAAACATTATGAGAGCCATACATAATCACTGTCATAAAAAATACTCATAACCAACATATAAACAAAATATATAATAAGGATACAACAACCATAGAATCCACTTATAAAACAATACATATACACACGAAATACGAAGGAGAAGGAACTCTTATTAATGAATGCAAATTCCAACCAGGTCTGGGACTTCCATGAACCAACCAACCATAGATTGACTGAACCAATTTTTTCTTTCAGCCAATCACCCTTGTGCCATATTCCAAGCATGAATGTGGGTCTCATAACCAAAACTCCACTAGGGATTCGTGAGGCTAAACCATCTCACCCTTATCAATAGAACCAGACTTCACCACAATCCACATCGGGTCACTAGGCCATAAACAAGCATGGATGCCACCATATTTCTCCACCTACACAGTGAGGAATTTTCCTATCTCCTAGTCTCTGGGTTTTACCACAATCCACCCCGGATCATTAGGCCCTAACCGTGACCCCACCCTCTAGGATTTACCGTATATTCTACCATTCATAGGAAAAGGATTCTTAGGCTTAACTAGGGCACCCAACTCTAGGCTTTACTGTATATACCTCCATTCACCGGTCAAGGATTCATATGCCCACCGAGGCAACATAAAATTCGACTTTACCACAACACACAATCTGGTTTAAGGTTTACTAGGCCAAGGCTTACCACAATCAACAGTGTGATTCACAGATCACTAGTCCATGTGTTCTTTCTTTCAGAGACCACCTCACTTAGTTTCAAATCCATCCAACATTCCAGCTCAACCAAAACATGAAAACGCAATCACACCATGGCTATCTAGAAATGACAAGGCAAGGCTGAAGAACATTGTCACACCTAGAAAAGCCCATGCCCATGACAACAAGAAAACCAAGAACTAACATGGATAACCATGCATGTCAAAACTAGCAAGGAAATTACACATGCAAATCGATACCTACAAATAATCCCCCTGTAGCTGTTTGATCCTGCTCTTCCTTGCTTTATCTTTGCTTCCTCTTTTCCTTCTTTGCTTTTCTTGATCCAATGTTGAAGTGCTCGAGGAAAACTCTAAGTGTCCAAGAGTGTGAGAGAGAGACTAGAGAGAGAGTGCTCTAAAACTGTACTGACAAAAGGTTACAAACAAATCCTCATAAGCCATTTTATTAATGAGGCCTCTATTTTCTTCATTTTCTTCCTCACATGCAACTCTTGACCTTTCACCTTCCTTGTCTCCTAATTTCCATTATTTTATGAATAAAATACCAAATAATGCATCATTCCTTTCCAAAGCCTTTTCCATTTCCTTTTCCAATTTCCTCAGCCATACTAAACCAAATGAACACCCACACTAGGATGTTTTGTCCAACATTCATCTTGGAATAAGTGTCCCATGACCTTGGTTATTATTTTTCTTTTATTAACTTTTATTACATGGAATTTTCACCAGGATTTTTACATAACCCACCCCTTTTGGGAAACACTGTCCTCGGTGTTCAATGACACCTACAACCAAAAAAACTGTTGTAAGAAAAACATACTGCCTATGGAGCTTTATAACTTAGCTCGATGTAGCATTTATAGTGATCAACCTGCTAAGAAGAAACCAACATGACAACATAACAACATGACACCCATACCACTTATTGGAGCTTTATAACACAAATCATAGTGGTATTTACATCCATATACATATGTACATATACCAAAAACATCACACCAAAACATATACCAAAAATATTCACTCAACCAACGAATAGAGAATGATACATAGTCCACATCTGATCTGACATCTCCAATGTAGCTTCATCGAGCCCAAAGTTCTTCCATTGCACTTTAACCTGCTTGATTGCTCGGTTCCGGAGCATGAGCATATTTCTCTGTAATATACACTTAGGTTTCGACTGAAATTCTCCATCTGGCTCCACCTACAATATAGACCAGTCAATCACATGATCAACATATCTAACATACTTCATAAGAAATGAGACATGGAAAACATCATGGAATTTCACTATTGGAAGCAGTGCAAGTCGATAGACTACTAGTCTAATCCTTTCAAGAATCTTGAAAGGTCCACAAAACTAAGGTCCCTACTTGGCACACGATCCAATCTCCAAGGAGCTCTTCTTGGGCTTGATGCGCAAGTACACATGTTCCCAAACATAAAACTCCTTAAACAATCTGTTCCGATCCCAATAATTTTTTTGCCTCTCCTGTGCTTCCTTTAGATTCTTCTTAGTTATCTGCATCTCCTATTCCATCTCTGCCAACACATCTGGTCCAATCAACACCAAGTTAATGGGATCACTCCAACTGATGAGAGTATCACAAATCTTCCCATGCAATGCCTCAAATAGACTCATCCTCAAAGATTCCTAATACCCATTATTGTACGTGATCTCATACAACCTCAACATGTCCTCCAATATTCTGTTGACCCTCTTTGTTTGTCCATATTTCTGCGGATGATAAGTTGTACTAAAGGCCAACTCTATACCCAAACCTACAAATCACTCCTTCCAAAACTTAGAAGTGAACTTAGAATCTATGCATGACACAATCTTCCATATAACACCATGCAATATGACCACATCTCTGATGAAGACCTGTGTTACATCACTAGCTGAATAAGTAGACTTCACTTGAATGAAGTGTGCTACCTTTGTCAACATGTCTACCACAACCATGATGGAATCAAGTTGTCTAGATGTCCTCAGAAAACCTGTGATGAAATACATGGAAATGACCTCCTACTTCTACTCTAGAATCAGAACCATCAACCTAGATTCTTAGACTCTGCCTTTACTTGCTGACAGTCCAAACATCTAGCCACAAAATTTTCCACATCCTTCTTCAGATTCGGCTAATAATAGAAATTCTTCACCATTGTCAATGTCTTTTAGTATCATGGGTGACCTAAATATGGTTTCGCATGAAACTCTCTCAAGATAGTCTTATTGAGCTCACTATTTCCTGGCACATATATCATGTCCCTAAAACTAGTCAATTTATCTAATGTGAGACGATAGTTCACATCTTGATCACCTGTACCTTATTGTAACTTGTGCCTAAGATCTCTATACCTGTCATCATCCTAACCTGCCTATACGATCTAATCCTATAAATCCGTCCCATAGGATCTCATAGCTGCTATATGATTCACATGTACTCTCCTTATAAGAGCATATGCAACCCTGTTCTCTTTACCCTTGGTGTACTTGATCTCAAATTCAATCTCACTTATCGTGTCCAACCATCTAGCTTGCCTGGAATTCAAGTTCGGTTGATGAAACAAGTATCTCAACCCACTGTGATCGCTCATCAATACAAACCTCCTGCCAAGAAGATAGTGCCTCCACATCTTTAACGCATGGATGATCGCTGCCAGCTCAAGATCATGTGTCAGATAATTCTACTCATGTTCATTCAGTTTCCATGACTCATAACACACTACGTGTGCTTCTTGGATAATGACCTCACCAAGTTGTCTCTTGCAAGCATCTGTGCATAACAAAAATTCTTTGTCCGGATCTGCAATCTTTAACATTGGAGCATTTATCAATGATTGATTCAATTTCTCAAAACTAGCTACATATTCCTCCATCCATTCAAATTTATTACCTTTCCTTTGCAATGATGTAATAGTATATGAAATGCGAGAGAAGTTCCTAATGAAACTCCTATAATAACCTATTAACCCCATGAATTATCATACCTCATCCACATTTCTAGGAGCTTTCCATTCCATGATATCTCTTATCTTCTTTGGATCCACTATTATACCTTCCTTGGAAACAACATGTCCAAATTAATGTACCTTTGTCTAAAAGAAACTGCATTTTCTAAGCTTGGCATACAACTAATGCTCTCTCAGTAATCTCAACATTGTTGCTAAGTGCTCAACATGCTCTTCCTCATTTTTAGAATATATCAAGATGTCATCAATGAATATAATAACAAACTTGTCCAGATAAGGATGCAATACACTATTCATTAAGCACATAAAGGTAGTTGGAGCATTAGTCAAACCAACTACAAAAAGCTCATAATGCCCATACCTGGTTCAGAAAGTTTTCTTGTATATGTCCTCTTCCTTAATGTGTACATGATGATATCTTGATCTCAAATCAATCTTTGAGAACACTGCTACTCCCTTCAACTGATCAAACAAATCATCAATCCTTGACAACAGATACTTGTTCTTGATGGTTACCTTGTTCAACTGCCTGTAATTGATGCATATCCTGAGAGTACCATCCTTCTTCTTCACAAACAATATCGATGCACCCCAAGGTGATACACTTGGCCTAATGTATCCCTTGTCAAGCATTTCCATCAACTGTAACTTTAACTCTACTAACTTTGGTGTGCTCATCATGTATGGTGTTTTTGATGCTGGTGTTTCCCCTGGTACCAACTCAATAGAAAATTCCACTTCTCTATGAGGCGGTAAATCTGAAATATCTAATGGAAACACATCATGACACTGATGTAAGATCGAGTACCTACTCAATAACTATGCATCCTCATCCTCCTTATCTTTATCGCTATAAATGTGTACTGCAAATAAAACACACCCTTTTATGCGACTGCGTTTTTCCTGCATAGCTATCACCATTCTAACTGATGTTGTCTTCTTCTTACCTTGCAAGATTCTATGTTCTCCATTGTCATCAAAACACTCAATGGATTTGTCATAACAATCCACTTTGGTCCTATGAAGATAGAACCAATCCATAACCAAGAGCATATTATATGATCCCAATGACAATACATTTAAATGTGCTGATGTAGGCATACCTTTCAACTCAAATTCAAAAGCTCTTACCCATTGATATATTGTCTTCTTTTTGCATGTAGCAAATGCACTAACCAAGATTCTACATGCACTTCTTTATTCAAACCACACTTATCCACCAGTTCAGGACTAACATAACTATAATTAGATCCAAGGTCAATCAAAATGGAAACAACTTGATCACAAATCTTACCATCCATCTCGATAACAGTTGTCTGGTGCTCTACCTACTTGTTATCCAGTACTACATAAATTCGTGGAATGTTATGTCCAACATCCCCAACTGTCTTTGCCTCCTATGCACTATATATCTAAGGCCTACCACCCTAATTCTGCAGACAATATCTCTTAAGATGTTCCTTACCACATGTATAACACTCCAACTGTCATTTACCATCACCTCTATTATGTTGTTGTGACCCATGTCCTTGTCTAGCAACACTGAAATTCTTGTATGGTGCAAAGTTCTCTTTCTCTTTTGCATTCCGAGGCCTTGTTCTTTACAGCTTCCATTTACATATACCTTTATCTTTCCGTTTCCATCCTTATTGAGATTCATTCTTATGCTTTGACTGCTCATAAGAGAGTTTCAATTTCCCATTAACTTCCTCAAGTGACCTAGGATCATCATACTCAATCCGATCTCTAAATGCTAATGGAAATCCACTAATAAATCTCTGAACTTTGGCCTTCTCATCCTTAAGATATTATACATACCCCAATAACTCCAGGAGCTTAGTCGTATAATCCTCATTTGTCATCGGTCCCATATTTATCTCCTAAAATTATTTGGCCTTACTATCGTGGTACCTTTCTGACAAGTACTTCTTCCTAAATTCATGCCAACTCGACTCTTCGGTTCTGATGTATCTGAACCACTTCACATCTTCCCACCAGATGTCTACTTTCCCTTTAAGATTGAAGATAGCTATTCTTGCCTTCATATTCTCTGTGTATTCATGCAACTCAAATAATTTCTTCATCGCAGGTAGCCATGCTTCTGCATCCTCCAGCTTCTTTAAATCTCCATCAAAGGTAGGTGGCTTAGCTTTCTTGAACTCATATGGAAAGTATCCCCTGTCACTCCTATAAGGGTGATAATGATGGCTGTCATAACCAAAACTGGAGTAGTGGCTATGTCCATCACCTCTCTTATCCGGAGTATCCAAGAGCCTACCACATCTAACCATGTCATCCCTATCCGACCTGTGACCACCATGATACCTACTGTCATATGCCCCATTAGTTTTTTCCTCCTTCCCATGGTTGATATGAAGTGGTCGCTATCTCTACAATTCGACAAAATCTGAAGGATTACTGCATTGACTTATGTTTGTTTCTCCTATGCCTGAATGATTCTATCATTATTTTCTTTACAACTTCTTAATTCTTCCTTAAATCTTCTCAATGTGTATGCTAAGTCATAAGAGTGCCCAACACCACACAACTCGTCTAATCCTTAGGAAGAATTTCAGGAATTGTAATCTACCATATTGTTATTTATCTTCCATATTCTTCTTGCCAAGCATAACATGTCATCTAAACCAAAATATAAACATAATCAACATACCTCAATATAGTTCAGGGAGGATATCTCATCTACAAGGTCAACCATATTAGCACAATACATGTATAAACATAATCATAACAACATATAGATATCATCCTAACCATATTCTAGTCATCAATGCATGACCATATCAACCACACACCATGACCTCATACATGACAACTACAATCATGGAAATGTATGCATAATCAACATATGTATGGCATGAATGGATACATGATACATATAAACACTGAAATACATAACCAGTGCATAACCGACCTATACTCATGATAAACACATCCAACATCAACACCATTAACTTTCACATGTAGACACCACTTCAACCACGGACACCACCATGCTTACGCAACAAGTACATAGACCTCAAGCATAGAGAACGCATATGCAACTGACATGAATGCATGACCAACACACACCACACATCCAGTCCAAGGGGTGAACCATGGTCTAATACCACTCTATAACACCCTCCTCCCACATTTACCCAAGTTAACCAGTACGTTGGGGTAAACATATGATGAGAGGATACTATGATCTTATTCAACATCCCATGTACAATTAAGGAAGTGTAACTGACACAACACAGTCGATCTGACCTTCTACACGTGTCACAGAACCTCTAGGAGACAACCAACCTTTATAGGTGATCAGCCATGGAGATGACTTAACATTTCACTGCCCTAGATCCTCAGTCGCTTCCATGGCATGGGAATGCATGCTTGGGACCCTCTAGTCTCTCACATAGCAAGGGCATGCAAGCAATTGGGGACTTTTTTAGCTAGTTTAGAGCCTCCGACCCCATATTGTGTGCCACTTTTTCGAGGCCAGGACTCAGGCCACTACCTAGAAATCCATGAAACTTCCATAAATGAAAAATAACATCGAAACAATGATATTAATGCAAATACTTGAACAAAGACTTGACCGAACCCCTACTAGCCATGACAGGCATTTCATCAAACATGTCACAAATATGCATTCTACAGGTCATAACAACATATATGAGCATAGGGGTCTCATACTTATCTGAGAATCGCTAAGAAGCATTGATGCCTTATCACATTAGCTGCATTATCATCTATTAGTTCATATATTCATTGTTCATTCATTTACAAATCAAAACATGATGAGAGCCATACATCATCATTGTCATAAAACATACCCATAACCAACATATAAACAACATAAATAATAAGGATACAACAACTGTAGAGTCCACTTATAGACCAGTCCATCTACACATGAAATACCAAGGAGAAGGAACTCTTATTAATGAATGCAAAAGAAAACCAGGTTTGGGACTTCCACGAACCACCCGACCAAAGATTGGCTAAATCAAATCTTTCTTTCAGCCAATCACCCCCGTGCCATATTCCAAGCATGAATGTGGGACTCATAACCAAAACTTAATCAGGGATTCCCGACGCTGCACCACCTCACCCTCATCAATAGAACCAGGATTTATTGCAATCCACACCGAATCACTAGGCCCAAAACAAGCATGGATGCCACTAGATTTCTCAACTTACATTGTGAGGAATTTTATTATCGAGTAGTTTATGGGCTTTACCGCAATCCACACCTGATCACTAGGCCCTAACCGATACCCCACCCTCTAGGCTTTACCGTATATCTTTCTATTCACCGAACAAGGATTTCTAGCCCTGATCGAGGGCACCCACCTTTAGGATTTACCATATGTCCCGCCATTAACCGTATAGGATTCCTAGGCCCACCAAGGTAGCATAAAATTCGGCTTGACCACAACCCACAATATGTTTCAGGGGTTACTAGGACAAGGCTTTACCCCAATCCACAGTTTGATTTAGGGATCACTAGGCCATGTGTTCTTTCTTTCAAAGACCAACTCACTTAGTTTCAAATCCATCCAGTAATCCAGCTCAACCAAAACATGAGAACCCCATCACACCATGGCTATCCAGAAATGGAAAGGCAAGGCTGAAGAACACTGTCACACCTGGAAAAACCCATTCCCATGACAACAAGAGAACCAAGAACACACATGCATAACCATGCATGCCAAAACTAGTAAGGAAATCACACATGCAAATCAATACCTATAAATAATCTCATTGTAGCTGCTTGATCCTACTCTTCCTTGCTTGATATTTTCTTCTTATTTTCCTCCTTTTCTTTTCTTCATCCAATGTTGAAGTTCTCCAAGAAAACTCTAAGTGTCCAAGAGTGTGAGAGAGAGAGCTCCAAAACCGAACTGAAAAAAGGTTACAAACTGATCCTCAGAAGCCTTTTTATTAATGAGGGCTCTATTTTTTTCATTTTCCATTATTTTTCCTTCATTTTCCTCCTCACATGCAACTTGTGACCTTTCACCTTCTTTTTCTCCTAATTTCCATTATTTTCATAAATAAAATGCCAAATAATGCATCATGGCTTTCCAAAGCCGTTTCCATTTCCTTTACTAATTTCCTTAGCCATAATAAACCAAATGAACACACACACTAGGATTTTTTGCCCAACATTCAACTTGGAATATGTGTCCCATGACCTTGGTTATTATTTTTCCTTTATTAGCTTTTATTACATGGAAATCTCACCAAGGATTTTATGCCTTCCCAGCGTCCTGTTCAGATTTACAAGCTTCTTGTTGGGTTGCGTTATATTCTTTCCACGACTAGCCCACGTAGTTAAACGGGGGGTTAGAGGGGGGGCTTGCATAGTGGGGGGGTCACAAGGGGTTTGAGGGGTGCAAGTAGCCCCCCTCTATGGGGTCCGGGGCAGCGCCCCGAAAAATTTTGTTTTTTGACCCTATATTAGGTTGGGTGGACCTACCTATGGTTTTGTGCATGATTTTCACACATGGGTTTGGACACGATGGTTTTCAGTCCATGGTTTTGGATGCAATGGTTTTCGGTCCATGGTATTGGATGCTTCGGCATGTATAAATATGTCTTGTAACATTGAAAGGAACATAATGAAAAATCAAGCTGGCAGTCCTGGTTTTGGGATCTAGGGGAAAATCTCTGTGTATATGTGTTTTATGTGTTATGCTCTCGTATTATTTATTTTCTATGTTTTAGAATTCGTATGCAGGTAATTTCTGTATGGGGTTAAAACCTACATTTGGTATGAGAGGTATTTTGGCTTCAATGGGACACCTTTGTTGCTGAGGGGTTTCACTTGGGCCTGTGGTAGACCCTGTTCAGTGGGAGATCTGCGGGATCGATTCTAGTGGTGAAAGAATATGGAGAGCAGTGGAAAGATAGAGATCGAGAAATTTAATGGTTAGAGTTTTTAGTTATGGAAACTCAAGATGGAGGATCTATTGGTGGATAAAGATCAGTGGGTCGTGGTAGATCCAGGTACTAAAACAATGGGAGTGTCCGATGAAGAATGGAAGAATTGGATCGTAAGGCTAAGAGCACAATACGATTATGTGTCTCAGATTCAGTATTGCTGAATGTATCAGGGGCAGCTATGACGAAGGCTTTGTGGGACAAGTTAGGGTCTTTGTACCAATCTAAGTCTCTAGTGAATAAACTATTCCTATGGAAAAATCTGTATAACCTGAGGATGAAAGATGGAAACTCGGTGATAGAACATCTGAACGCATTTAATACTGTGGTAAGTCAGTTATTATTTGTTGATATTAAAATTTCAGATGAAGATAAGTGCATTAGTTTGTTGTGTTCTCTACTAGATTCGTGGGATAGTCTGGTTATTGCAATAGGTAGCAATGCAACCGCCTTGAAGTTTGATGAAATAGTCTCATCCTTGCTGATGGAGGAGATGAGATGGAAAAATATTGAGAGCCAGAATGGTGATGCCTTGCCTGTATGAGGACAGTCCCAGAATATAAACAAAAATAAGTTATCGAGTAGGAGATCTAAATCTAGAGGGAGATCTAAATCTCCAGGAAATCCTATAAAAGTGGTGTGTTGGAAATGCAGAAAGGAAGGGCACTACAAAAGGGATTGTAATCTAAAGCTCTTGACAAAGGAAAGAGATCTAATTATGCTCCTTCTACAGAGGCGAAAACCACCTCAGATGAAGGTGGGGATGTGTACTTGGCTTCTTCAAGTACACATGTAGATCATGAGGCATGGTTGATTAACTTAGGTGCATACTTTCACTTCACTCCCCATAGAGAGTGGTTTTGCGAGTATGAGAAATATGATGGTGGTGATGTCTTCTTGGGGGATGACAGGAAGTCTAGAATCATTGGTCGTGGAAAAATAAAGTTGAAGTTGCAAGGTGGAAGGGTTAGAACACTTCCGGGTGTTCTGCATATTCCTGCATTGGCAAAAAAATTTATTTTCGTAAGCAAGATGGATGGTGCAAATTTAAAAACAGTGTTCGAGAAGGATACCTACAAAATGGTTCAGGGAACACTGGTATTAATGTGGGGAGTTCGGATTGGAACTCTATACAAGCTGCAAGGTAGCACTATTATTGATGGGTGCAACAGTTCTGTGGTTCCTGAAACTGGAGCAGAAAATATAGTGGTCTCTGGAGAGAAGACCATGTTGTGGCATCAAAGGATTGGACATATTGGAGAGAAGGGCCTTCAAATACTTCATGGTAAAGGTATGGTAGAAGGTATGAGTAACAACCCTCTGGATTTTGATTTCTGTGAAAATTTTGCATATGGGAAGCAGAATCGGGTGAGTTTTCCCTCTGGTGGTAAGAGGGCGGAACATATATTAGAACTTGTGCGCAGTGATGTGTTTGGACTTGTGAAGGTTCCAACACTGGGTAAGTATGTGTACTATGTATCATTTATATATGACTTCTCAAGGAATACATGGATATATTTCCTTAAGAAGAAATCCGAAGTCTTTGACAGGTTTAAAGAATTTAAGGCTCTGGTGGAAAACCAGATAGAGAAGAAGATAAAGGTGTTGAGGACAGATAACGGTGGAGAGTTTTGCAGCAAAGAATTTGAAGAATTCTGTAAGAAGTGTGGTATAGCATAGAAGAAGACTACTCCATACACACCTGAGCAAAATGGAGTTGCAGAAAGAATGAACAAGACACTGATGGAAAGGGAAAGAAGGATGCTCAATGGTGCCGAGTTAGGACAAGGATTCTGGGCAGAGGCGGTGGAAACAACGTGTTACTTGGTCAACAGATCACCTTCATCAGTGTTGGAGGATAAGACTCCACAAGAGGTATGGACTGGTAAGAAACCCTCTCTTTCACATCTGAGGGTATTTGGATGTGATGCATATGTACATGCTCCAAAGCAGAAAAGAACCAAGTTGGATAGTAAATCTGAAAAGTACATCTTTATTGGGTATAAGGATGGTTTAAAGGGTTATAAGCTTTAGAACCCAGTAACAAGGAAGGTTGTGTACAACCGAGATATGGTGTTCAGAGAGGTGAAAGATGTTATTAAACATAAAGTCCAACCAAAGGAACCTGAGAAGATAGAGTTTGAGCTTAAGGAGGAAGAATCAGACTCTACAACAGAGGAGGAATCAGAAGATGAAGAGCCACAAACTCCGGGTGTGAGAAGATCAGTTCGAGAAAAAAGGCAGCCGGAAAGGTATAGTCCATCTCCTTTCTGTTCAAATTTTGCTTTATCTGTTACTAATGATGATCCCAAAACTGTGAAGGAAGCAATAGATTCAGAGGATGGAAAACTTTGGAAAGAGGCCATGGTTAATGAAATGGCATCTTTTCACAAAAATGAGGCTTAGGATCTAGTGGAGTTGCCGGCTAGAAGGAAACCCATTGGCAGCAAATGGGTGTTCAAAAAGAAGACAAATGCAGAAGGAAAGGTGGAGAACTACAAAGCTCGATTAATGGCAAAAGGATATTCCCAGGTGCCAAGAATTGATTTTGGTGATATTTTTTCTTCTCTTGCCAAGGTAGCTTCTATAATATTACTTTTATCTGTTGTTGTTGCTTTTGATTTTGAGGCAGAACAGATGGATGTGAAGACAACATTTCTTCACAGGGATCTGGAAGAGGAGATCTACATGAAGCAACCTAAAGGTTTTGCGATGAAGGGTAAGAAAGAAATGGTATGCAAGTTAAAGAAGTCTCTGTATGGGTTAAAACAATCACTAAGGATGTGGTATCAGAAATTTGATACATTTATACGGGGACTTGGCTTCACCAGAAGAAAAGCATATCACTGTGTGTATTTTAAATTAATTGGTGACCGTGTTATTAATCTAGTCTTTTATATGGATGATATGTTGCTGGTTGGAAATGACAAAGAAATTATCCAGGATTTGAAGACCCAATTGTCCTCCAAATTTGACATGAAAGGTCTTAGTGTTGCAAACTATATTTTGGGCATGGAAATTAAAAGAGACAGGGTAAAGAGGAAGCTCTGGTTAAACCAGAGGAAGTATGTCGAGACATTATTGCAGAGGTTTAATATGCAGGATAGTAAACCGGTGAAGGTTCTTATTCCTATAGGTGTGAGGTTATCTGCTGAACAGTGTCCCAAGGCACAAGAAAAGGAAGATGACATGTCCCGTGTTCCATATGCAAGTGCAGTCGGTAGCCTGATGTATGCAATAGTCTGTACTACACTAGACATTGCACATGCAGTGGGAGTATTGAGCAGGTTTATGTCAAAACCAGGGAAGAAGCACTGGACAACAGTGAAGCAGGTTTTCAGGTATTTGCGTGGCACTAGTGATTATGGTTTGTGCTATGAAGGAAGACCAGGATTGGATAGAGTGTTGGATATTCGTGGCTCTGTTGATGCAGATTAGGTTGGAGATCTGGATCAGAGAAGATCTACAAGTGGATATGTTTTTAACCTATTTGGAGGTGCAGTCAGTTGGATGAGTAAGAAACAATTTGTAGTGGCACTATCAACTACAGAAGCAGAATACATGGCAGCCACTCATGCAAACAAGGAAGTAGTTTGGTTGCAAAGATTGTGTTCAAGTATGGGGTTAGTACAGAGAGCTATAAGGATAGACTATGACAACCAAAGTGCAATTTTCTTGGCAAAGAACCTTGCATATCATTGAAAGTCAAAGCACATTGATGTTCAATATCACTTTGTGATGGATATGATAGAAGACAAAAAGGTGTTGCTGGTAAAGGTGGACACTTTTAAGAATACTGCAGATGTATTGATAAAATCTGTAAGCTCTGAGAAGTTCTCTTGATGTAGAGAAACAATGGGCGTTGCAGGGCTGGATAATGACTAAGCTTTCTTGTGGCCCCCTATGGAAAGAAAACAAGAAGTGGGATAATGTTGGGTTGTGTTATATTCTTTCCACAACTAGCCCATGTAATTAACCGAGGGGTTAGAAGGGGGGGCGGAGCCCCCCCTTTGTTGCGCCGATTGCGTAGTGGGGGGGTCACAAGGGGTTTGAGGGGTGCAGGTAGCCCCCCTCTATGGAAATTTTTTTTTATGACCTTATATTAGGCTGGGCGGACTTACCTATGGTTTTGTGCATGATTTTCACACATGGTGTTGGACGTGATGGTTTTCAGTCCATGGTTTTCGATGCGATGGTTTTCGGTCCATGGTATTGGATGCTTCGGCATGTATAAATATGTATTAGAACATTGAAAGGAACATAATGAAAAATCAAGCTAGTAGTCCCAGTTTTGGGATCTAGGGGAAAATCTCTATGTATATGTGTCTTATGTGTTATGCTTTCGCATTGTTTATTTTCTGTGTTTTAGAATTCGTATGCAGATAATTTCTGTACAAGGTTAAAACCTACACTTCTCTCTTTTCTCTTGCAAGGTAGCTTCATCTTTTCCTTATTATTGCTAAACCCCTTGTTTTCCCACTAAAATATTTTATCTCTAAGGAATGAGAGAAAATAATAGTTTCTAACTATCTGAAAAATGAAAATTCATTTAAGGTCCTTTCCTTTCCTATGAATTCCAAAACTCATCCTACAATAGAAACACTTAACATTTTTTTAAAGCATTAATGTTTCATTAGGGTTTTCATTAAGCCCATAGATTCTTAGGATTGGAGTAAAAGCAAATGTCATTAAATACATAAATATCGACAACAACCGGGGTGTTACAATATCTAACTTTTCTTAATAATAATACATAATTTTTAATTTTTTAAAATAACCAATAATAATAATTTTTGTTATTATTAATAAATTCATAACCTAAATTAATAGTATTAGTATTATTGTTATTTTTATTATTCTTATAATAATAAATTTTGTTACATTTAATGTTTTTATTTATAAAATATAAATTTTGTTACATTTAATATTTTTATTTATTTTTTATAAATTCATAAGACAAATATAAAATGCATAACAATTTTAGATAGGTTTATGGAATTTTTTGCTATTAAGTTTCTAGTCCATTTCCATACTTTGATAGTACATTGGATAAGTTTATTTTCATAAGTGGGTCCAAAGATTAGTTGATTTGTTGAGTGTTTTTGGATAAGTTTAATTTTTCCAATGCGTTGATAATATAATATTTTTATTTAAAATTTAATTTTAATTTTTTTTATTTAATTTGTTAAAAAAATTATATAGGTTTAAAAATATATAATTTTGATATATATTTGATTTTTTATTTAATATTAAGGAAAAAGTTTTTAGTAAAAATTAAGAGTTTTTAGTAAATTTTTATTTAATTTTATTAGAGTGAGAATCATATATTCGACATAGCTATTAAATTATGGCATTGAATCATTATCACAATGGTGAATTCAAATTTGTGACATATATAGTCGAATGTTACACATATACAAGATGATATATACATCAGATATATAGGTGTAAACAACTTCTAGTTAACATATTTGTCATTGAGGATTCTTGGCAAACTCAGAAATTTTAACTTGGTTTTATATTTGAATTCATCTATCGGGATGCCTTTTTCTCTTGCTACGTCCACACTAAAACTCCCATGATGGAAAGCTTACCTTTTCTACTCATCTTTTGATATCCTTCTTTGTGTATTTGGGAAAATATCATGAGGGAAAGATCTCCATGGCTCTAGTTAACATATCTTTGAATCATAGAAGTAAAAATCCATATTTATCGTATGCATTTTGTCAAGCACTTGGTTTGAATCCCTCAATTTGTTGTATTTGACATACAATTTCACAAATTTCATGCCCATAAATGCATTCAAGTCTTGATTGTTGAATACTATGCAATCATGGAGTATTTTTCCTTTAGTGACAACCTTGTTAAATGAATGTAGTTGTGTTATAAGTTCTCCATAACACTACATCTTATGCATGCATTATGTTGAAGAAATTGCAAGAATGCTCCAAGAAATTAGCTTTTGTCCTATGTTTCCAGCCTATGTAGGCTTTGTGTTGAAACACAAGCTTTCATACCACTTGTAACATGCCCTAGTCACTCACTTAGGGAAATGCCATTACCACCGACACTGATGGCATAATTATAAATGATACGTATACATAACACAACATAATAACATGCAATAAAAACAATAAAATATAAAATCAACAAACTAGTAAAGTAGAAGATCAACAAACTGGTAAATTATGTTGGACACCTTATCCTCTATGGGTTGGTGTAGAATGTGAACAGCCATGAGAGTCCAAGAGACCTTGGGATGTGGAACCCAACGGTCACACAAATGTACTATAAATCCATATCCTTGTTAAGAATAGACACACTCTCATGCCTATCATTCATCTTCTGTTTCTGCCATGTATATGTTTAATATGGTATCAGAGCGGGCGATATCTCGCCCTGCTCATATTTGAGCCACTTGTTTTATGGCCTTTCTGTGCAGGTTAGTTCTACCATCTATAATTTTGATGTCATTCTCAGCTTGGCGTGTAAATCATTCCTCCTCACTGTGCACCTACTCTAACGCTCTAAAATATGCTTCATCCTTTTGTTCAGAAAGTAAATCGTTCTGACAGGTTTGTGGATTATCTGTCTACCTCTTTATGCCTCTGCTTTGTTTCTGCAATAGTAACGTTGGTAATTTCGTTGTGGTTACTCTCTACGCACTTAAGAAATACCAACGCTGACATTTATGTTACCCTTTCCAGACCTGCACTCCATACATTCTCCAACTGCCAGTGATATATATCTGCCTCACTAATATATCTTAACCCTACGCCTGACATTAAATGATACTTAGGGATTTTCCCCGTCCACTTGTGATAAGTCATCACATTTGCTTGATGTCAGGCTGCAAATGGTTTTGCCACCATTCTCGGCATTGTTTTCCTCTACGCCCCAGCAAATAAATGGTTATATTCCCATAGATGGCACCAATCATTTAATGGCGGTACTCACCAGATAAACAATATCTCGCATTTTGGTATCTTCTCTTTTTGGTTGGAAGCTAGCTTCGAGTCTTTGTGTGCATATTATTTCATCTCCTTGGTGAATATCTGAACAATTGAGGCTCAATTCCAGCATCTAGAGGCATCTATTGGATAATAAAGATCTTGTGTTACTGTTGCCCATGCCTTTCAACTACATGAATCATTAAACTATCGTCATCAGGCGTCCATTGACCCTTGGTCTTCTTTAGTTGTGCATACTCCTTTGGTTTTACAGTTGCGTGGACATACATGGCTAAGTATTGAATGCGATTGAGAAGATCCATCGAGACCCATGAGCCATTATCATTATTTCTGCACTCTATCTCTGGTATCTATTGTTTGAAATTGGTCGTTGTAAAAGAGCAGTGGTGTACATATGTATTGGGTTGTAGGTATACATATTATATTATAGTCATTGAACTATGGCATATGACAGTGTATGGTGTGGTATATGACAACGTATTACTCTGACAAACATGTTGTTCAGTGTGTTGATAAACCATGAACGTTGAAAGTCATGGTATATGTTTTTCTTGGTGCGTTGAAAAGTCTTTGAAAGGTTGTAAATGAAGTGATCACATATATGAGCATTGGAATTAAGCGTATGGTCTCTATTGTGAAGCCGCAAAAACAATCTTGAGAACTGTGCATCAATAGACCTCATATTGCAGCCATTTTGCTATGCTTCGAGCTAATCCGTCACCAGCAAAGAGGTATACACAATCCAGGCACTCGGAAGCTGAGTTCTTCTTCCAACGACTTTAGTAGCTCATTGTCATATTATGTTTAAGGTTGTTGTTTAATATTTTAAACACTGACCGTTGGATTTGAGAATAGGGGCCTGATTTCCACAGCGCGACTAAGGGAAGGGGGTTGTGCTTGACTTGCAAAGCAGAGAAAAATAGCCTGTGTCACCACGGTTTAAGATTTGTCTTGTATTGTATTGGTGGTCATGGCTCCTTTTGTTTTAAGCTCGTGGATGTCTGGTGGTTGCTCTATTTAATTTTATATGCTGGTCATGAGTGAACTGTTATGCATATGTAGTGGATTGTGAATGCACTACAATAATTGTTGTTTGTTGGTTGGAGGATTAAGTCTCTGCGTTGAAGTCCTGGTATGTACATTGAATAGAGTTATTACACACTAGTTATTTGGTGCACATTTACAGAGGATATTGCAGTGACATTGAATTGTGAGTGATTGTTGCTTCTTCCTCATTGGTTAATAGTTGTGATCAGTTTCTTTAAAGTGTAAGTTTGATAATGAAGAAAATGACCAGACTTGATAATGCATTAGAGTTGTTAAATACTCTTATACATTCCAATGTTGATGAGATGGTTAAGATCAACAAAAACTATGTTTGCAATATTAAAATATGTCTGCAAAATGCACATGATAATATTGAGTTTTTGTAGCTTGAGACAAAGCTACAACAAGAAGAGTTACAACAATATAAGCATCATGACACCCATCAGCAACAAATCAATAATGTTGATCTAGTACCACATGAAGCAGCAGTTGTACATGCAGATGCAGAAATTCAGTCTACACTTCCCAAGACCGTCATCAGAACTTGGGAAGAGCTTGTCCATAACAAGCGCAAAACCAGACTTGGATATGACAAGGAATTTTCCTTTCATATTCCAGATTACTCAAAGCCCATTCAGTTTCAGAGTGCTGGATTCCTTCATGACAGTCCACCTTCAGTTGTTCCAGATTCTGCTCCTCTTCCACATTAGCCACAACAAGTTGTTAAATGCCAACATTGTGACTGAATTGTCCATGTGAAAGATCACTGTTTTAATCTTCATCCATGTAAGAACTATCATAAAACTAGTCATTCTTCAAATAGATGCTTCAGAAACAAACCTCCTGCAAGAACAAAGATTCGTCTCAGATGGATCGCTTCTTGGAAATGGGCTTCAACAGCCAAGAAGATATTTCGCTCATACAACAGGATTTGTTCATGAATATTGAATAGTCTTGCAGTTGAATTTTCTCCATCATATCACCTTGTATCTAGCAGGGGGGAAATGTTGGTCATCTACAAGCTTCAAAGCCACATCAACTGAGCCTAAGCCACAACCTGCCATACCAGATTCAGAGTTATAGCCAGAGACAAATATGCCCCTAAGCATGCCTTCAGTCAGTGATACCTCTTTAAAGAATTGGGGACACTTCCTCTAGCAGAAGACTTTAGCTTCTTGCCAATTTTGGAAGAGTTCTAGGAATTGCATTAAGCATTCCAGAGTTGTTGGTCATCCTTAAACCATCACAAGTTGAGACCTCCCTTTCATGGTTGAAGGTTTCCCTCTTCAAAACATCAGGAGCACTTCCTCTAGCAGAAGACCTGAGCTTCATGCCAGACTTGGAAGAGTTCCTGTGTTGGTGGTCATCCTTAAACCACCCCCCTTATACCAACATTTCAAAGAGCACATTCAACCTAGTGCTGCCATGAATTTTTGCACATTTTGTATTACAACTCTCTTCTTGGACTCATACATACCCCTTCGGATTAAGGGGGGGAATGTTGGACACCTAATCCTCTATGGGTTGGTGTAGAATGTGAACAGCCATGAGAGTCCAAGAGACCTTGGGATGTGGAACCCAACAGTCACACAAATGTACTATAAATGCATATCCTTGTTAATAATAGACACACTCTCATGTCTATCATTCATCTTCTGTTTCTTCCATGTATATGTTTAACAAATTAAACCATGGGCATGAATAAAATAGGTTTTAGAAATGTATCTGTTAAAATACGTTGACTAGATGCAGACCACAAATGCACTACCCAATCGTAAACAATGCTTTTCTAGCTCACTCAACAGTCAATCACCCTTGAGCTAGTGTTATGACTCAATTATGGTAACAACTACTCAAGCGGGGTATATATCCAGTACCAAGTATGATGAGTGCCAAGGTACCAAACCCAGTAGCCCCCAACCAATAGGGTCACATCCCCCATCAACCCCAATCCAAGTAGTGTCTTCCCCCTTCTCTACACTCAATCCCTCAAGCTATTCTACTACCTCCAGGGTGTCCAACTCAGGTTGTCTAAGGATGTCTCAAAGCCTTGTGTCTTCAAGGAGTTGTTCTTTCCCTCGAGGGTCTCCAGACAACCTCTAGGCCCTTATACACAGACAATTATTCTTCCTTGATCAATGTCCAATTGATCACACAGTGACACCTGTACCTGCCTGATCAATATCCTACTAAATAGGAGAACCACCCTTTTATAGGCATGATGACCCTTATTTCATATTTTAGTGATATATTGTAATATTATAATATATTAAAACACTTTTCTTATCATTGAGTTCAAGCTCCCCATACTGTTTTCATCCTCTAATCTTCATCCACGGTGATCTTAGTTTATTTACATATCATGTCCGTCGAGCTCACTAACCTTTTCACACATGGGATCTTTGGCCTAACCACGTAGGCACTCTCACCATAAAACTCATAAGTTCTTTGACCCGTTGGCCTAACCAATTTATACACATATAAGAACACATGCCTCAATAGAATCTTGCTCAATAACGTATTTCACATGCACCATCTCACCAAACTAAATATCATATGTACATAATCCTTACAACTCGAGGATTAATCTGGGGGTATTACTTTTTCCAGCAAATATGTATTTTGTTACATGTTTGATTGACTTCATTAGTTTCAAAACATGCAAGACTCAAACATTATGAGAAATTAAAGTGTTGATTCTTGGGGGAAAATCCTAGAGACACTCCACATGACTTTGTAATCTTATGGTGTTTTTTGTATTTTTTAGTTAAGTTTTAAGATGTCTTGATAAATGCATTGCACACCATATCCTTTTGTAAATTTGTGGCAGTATTTGGTATCTTTTCTTCATCATGAAGATTCCTTAAAGATTGCATTAAGTCATCGTTTATGTCTCATTATGTATATAGAAGTCTCAATCTTTTTAGTTAGTTTTTATTATTATTATTATTATTATTTGTTTTATTAAATTATTTTGTTGTGATATATATTTTTTATGTTATAAATATTTTATTGTATGATTTTCATTTATAACATTTCTATTTGACAATTTAATTGGTTGCCAAACCATTTTACTTGATAAAATTTCCATCTTTGTTTAATATTATTCTTTACCAAGAACCACATATAATAGATTCCCTTACTTTTCTATACAATTCTAGTAGCCCATTTAAAAAAAAAATCTATACTATAACTATAACGTATTTATTATTATTATTTTAAATTAATTTAATTTTCAAATTTATAATGAAAAAAATTAAAATAATCAAATTATTTATAAGTAAACATAAATCACCATACAAACATCTTTCTTAAAACCATAACTACGGTTTAAGATGTAGTCACCCAATCTTATGGGACAATCATCTACTTATCGTATCATAATTCTAACCCATGTTTTCTAGCCCATGTTTTCTCCATTTTTGTCTTGTCTTTTCAATTATATCTAAGTCAAATCAAATTATAGTTTAGAAAATTTGCACTCTAATAGTATTTCCTAAATTTATACTATGATATTATTTATTTTCATATATGTATCTTTCATTTTCAAACATGACCAACTAGAACGTAATCTATCACTTTGCCATATAATATTTTTCCTTCAAATATATTTTCTTCTTTATCTTATCTTTCATTTTCAATTATAATCACCTCTTTCTCAATTATAGTCTCCCCAAAGGTAACGTCATTGAGTTTCTTTTCAGTTATAAAATGATAGCCCTTTCCGTAATTAAACCCGCTTGTCATCTTCCTGAAGAAAAAAAATTGTCACACTTTGAATTTATGTAGTTTTTATTTATTTTATTAGTTTTTAATCACTTTCAATGATGTGAAATTTCAAAATTTGGATAGTGGATACTATTTTTCCTTTTTCATTTTTTCCACCTTTAACTATAATCCTTTAAAAGATAAATTCCGATTTATTATCTTTGTTATCATAAATAGTGATTCTATTTTAGATATTGTGGAAAAAACAATTAACGAGGTTTAAATATGTGTATAGTGCATGGTTATCATAAATATTAACAAAGTTAAGTAAATCATTTAGATATAGTATTATATTTATAATATAAATTAATTATTAGAATTTAGAAACTATTTAATTGAATAGTTTTATTTTTTTACTGGCTTCAAATAAAAATATAAATAATTTTAACATTATAATTTTAAATGGTGTTTTGGTGTTTTAGTCGGTTAAAGAGATATACGCATTATGATTAGACAAGAAAATATGGTTTGAATGACAACCATGAAAATGTATCTTAGTTCGATATCATGAATTAGTTGGATATCATGAATTATTAATGGGGTTATGATCCAGGGTTTTTAACATTTAAGTGGGATAGAAGTGTATGAGTAGGCTTTATACATTGGAAATGAGATTCAAGTTTTAAACATGGTTAGTTGGGGAGAAGGAATATGGAGCTTAATCCTTAAAAGAACCTTTTTAGGGGATAACACATGGGCCTTAGCCCCTAAATTCAAATTCTCGAGCAAAATCATCATTAACAACATATACAACGCATAACACATACCCTCCCTAGGTCCTTTTAGCATCAAAGTTGGAAATAGATGTTATTGGCAACCTTTACATAATGAGGATGGGTCACAACACCTTGAATATGGTTAAGGAATGAAAATAAGTGGCTTAAGATATTATTGAATCTTATCAAGCTGAAGAGACTTGAATGAGTCCTTGAACCATTATGTGAATCCTTTCTAGGCATTTTTTGTAAGCCTTCGAGTGGGATACAAGTACCATAAGTTGGTTTTGTGCATTGGAAATAGGTAGGTATGTCTAAACATGGTCAAGGGGTGAATAAGGGATTTTATTCCTAATTGAACATTCTCTTACCTAAGAACCATAAACAACCCCTCTAAATAACAACATAAGCAACATTAACATTGATTGGGGAGAAAAAAACCAACATTGATCCCTAAACATAACTTCTCTCACTCAAGCACCATGAACACATTCTCAGACCACCACATAAGAGAAAGGACAGTTTACAAGGCCTTGACTCAAGCACCATGAACATGCTTTTAGAGCACCAAATAGGAGAGTAGGTGGTTTTTAAGGCCTTATTAAACATTTTAAAGCTTGAGCACAATGAGAAACACTCAGAAACCATGAAATGAGCCCTCTCGAGGGAGTCCTTGACATTTGAGTTAGATATGGGCACAATTATTAGGTCTAGACATTATTGATGATCTCTAGTTGGTGACCATAGCTAAAGGAGGGAAATGAGATCCTCTAACCCTATACCTTGGTTCTTAGGCTCAAGCGCCATGGATAATTCCTCAAACCTCCACATCTAACATCTATTGGTTATAAATGTGTTCTATGGGTGATATGAGTACCATCCCTAGGTTATTTATGCACTAAGAACACATTTAGATGTCTAACTAAGGTCATGGGAGAAGAATAACGAGACTTATACCTTAAGGGATGCTTTTCAAGCACAAACAACCATGAAAAAAACATAGTACCCATGAAACCTCTAAAGCTATAGTGATGAACATGTTCTTGAACAACCTGATGAGATCCTTGTATGACATCTTTTGGTTACAGGAGGGATATGGATGCCATGAACCACAACACATACCGTGAATGAGAATGTGTGTTGTTCCCACACAATTAATCATTCCTAGGGCCATGGATGGGGTTCCTTAACACCTAAGTAGGACATGGGTCCCTTGGGTAGCTTTTATTCGCTAGAAATGCATTGAAAGGTCTAAATATGGTTAGTCGAAAGAAAGGGAATTAAGCCATAAATGAGTTTTCTAGAGCTCAAGTGCTATGGTTAGGGGAGAAACATTTTCTCTTTAGGCCCTAAACACCACTTCTTTGGCTCAATCATAATGAACAACACTCGTAAACTAGAACACAAATTATATCTAGGTGGTTTTGGGAATCAAAATTGGATGAATATTCCATTAGGAGTTTTTGTATGTCGAGGATTCCTTGTAGGGCCATGGACATGGTAAAGAAATGAACAAAAATCTGATGGTATATTATTGAATCCTCTTGGGATCAAGACTCTTAAATGATTTGTAGAACCAACTCATGCATCTTTGATATGGGTTTTTGGTAAGCCTCTAAGTCTAGGAATTTGGGTGCCATGAATAGGTTTTATGCAACGGAAATGGGTTTGGATTACTAAACATGGTCAACGGGGTAAACATAGGTCTTAACCCCTAATTCAACCATATGAGGCTTAAGTATTATGAAAGTACCCTACACATAGTGACACATGACCTCACTAAGGGGTCAATGCCCTAGGAGTTCGATATGGGTGACACTAAAAAGTTTCATGTATTATGGTTGGGTATTGAGGTTGTGACCATATATGTGGTATTGAAAAAAAACACTCAGGGCCTTGATATTAGTCAAGGGAGGGAAATAACAACCTCATTCCCTAAATAACCACTACATGAGGGCATGGGTGGTTTGTGGGTCCTTATCATCATCAAACAATGAAAATAATTATCTTCAAATTTTATTAAAGCTTTTTATGATCAAGAGAATTGAACAAATACTCAAATGAACAAACATGAAATTTGTAGGAGTTCTTTGACCTCTTAGTAGGATACATGTAACACGAGTTTATTTGGGCATATGAAATGTGTGTTAAGGAATAAACATGGTCAAGGGCTAAGCAATGAAATGAATCCCTAATTGAATCTTCTTAAACATAATCACCATCAAAAACACCAATAAGTAATGGCACAAGATATCTTTAAGGACTATTGCACATCTAAGTCGAATATTGTCACATACCCCATGGGCACAATACTACAAATTCCTTCTATGCTCTACTCGATCCTTGATGTGGAATTTTAGGTTCAATTAATAAATTTACATTCCAAATCAACCCTTATGCATACATTACAACTAGGGAAAAAAGAGAGTTAATCATGGGCATTCAATCTAATGAGATTCTTGCACTCGAACTTCATGTTTTGAGGACCCAACACAAGCATTAATGGAATGTTATCATGAATATACTGTAACTAGCATTGCCATAAATCATGATCATAGTCCTACTAGCATAGTCGAAAATATTACTAACATATATCTTATGCAATATGAATAAATAGCTAAACCAACCTCAGTGGATACAATTCACACCATGATAGATAATTCATAGCATAGATAACCTGAACCATAGGCTATACAATTTCCAACCTTAAAACATAATTATTCACCATATTAAAAACTGAGATAGCACATAAGTTTAAATATGTGACACCATAAAGAGTTAGGGCCACATACAATACATCCCAAGCAATTGAAGAAAACTAGATCAACTGAAGAAAGTCACTTGGAAAACCGAGCATTGCCACCCAACCTAAAACTGACTTCCTCCTGTTCACCCTTGATCCGAGAGTTCTTACCATGGATCCCCTCCTCTCTTGATCCCTTCAATGGGTATTTTATACCCTCTTTCATGATATGGTTTACTTTAGCGGCATCCCGCTTTTAGGTGGATATTTTAATCTATTTATCTAGGCTTTTCATGGAAAAGCTCCCCTTTCTCTCCCGCAAAGCTTTTCCCATAAAAGCTTGCCTTTCTCTCCTGCAAGGATTTTATGTTAAACTTAACATCTTTTTTCCAGCTAAGAAACCTAATGGATATTTATCTCCCAATCCATTAAGCTTATATAGAATTTTATCTAGAAGTATTATCATGAAAGAATTATCCATTCCGATTCACAAATGGAATTTTATTTGGAAAGAATCTCATCTCTTGGTGTCAAATTTTCCAAGTGATTAATTTATCTTTATTTATTTAATAATAAAGTATTTACTTTCATTATCACACCCTGGGCCTAGCCTTTCTTAGCTTAGGTTAACAGAGTGTTACATACAAAGGAGGGGTGTTACATACTCCCCCCGTTGAATTTACACCATATTATTGCATCTTAAAATAATTTCTCCTCATTCACCAGTAGTTGTTTCTGAATTTTCAGGTTCCCATTGCATTGCCACCTGAATCAAATCTTTCGATATATATCTATTACAAAGGAGTTATACCAACAAATCTCCTTCCATTTCTACCTGTTACATTGTTGGGTCCCTATAATGCTAGTGATTACCCCATTACTATTGTAGTTATACCCCTTATTAATATTTTTGTGCCCCTATTGCCCCCATATTGTTATTACTGTGCCCCACAGAATCCCTCTATTGTTATTTTTGTGGCTTTATATTATTGTTGTTAGGTCGGCTGGGTTATATTGTGACTCCTTAGACTCCTATATATAGAAAGGAGGTTTTGTCATTTGTATCATCGAAGAATTATTCATTTATGTAATGTAAAGGAGGTTTCCCCCTCGAAGAGGCTGAATTCTAAGGCGTTGATCTATCTTTTCTATCTTTTCTTGAGCTAGTTTCATAACATTTGGTATCAGAGACTTGGATTCTAGGGTTTTGCTGCTCCCAACAGGCCATGGTGGCATTTTCGTTATAAATTTTTTTTTGCGACGTTTCAAAAGATAAAAAAAAACCCATTTGAGAAGACATCTTGCTGAATCTCGGGTCCAAGTTTCAGAACTTTTCGCGCTATATATGCGGAGATATGATCTGAGGAAGTTGGTCTTCTTGCAGACTCCTGTATTACATTCCAAACAGGTGACCTGGGGAAAATCTTCATAACTTTCTTTTTGAGCATCAGATTGAAATTTCGTAAGAAGGTGTAGAAAGAGGATGGACTGTAGTTTCTTGTATATATTTTTTCAGAGCCAGAGGTTGAAACAGTGATTCATGGCATGTCATACAAGTTGGCTCTACTGAACTAGTCTATAAGCAGGTCACTGTGGGAGATTTTGCATAACTATTCCTTGGAGAATCCAATTTGGATCAGACTGGTGCCATTGGAAAGAGAAGACGGCTACTACAGGTCGCAATTTCAGAACTGGATGATCCGAAATTACAGAGATACATCAGATTCAATATCAGGCTTCTACGAAGTGAAAAAAGGTGTGTACTTTTTTTTTAAATTTTTGCGTAAGCTTGGCTTGAAGGAATTCAAAGGGCATAGTAAAGCATTATTATCGGTAACTAATGCCCCGAGGAAAGAAAATGCAAACACCTAGTAAGGAACATGAAATCTCTAGCATGACTCATGAAGAAGAGGAAGAAATGCTACATGATATATCAAAATTACAAGAACAAGTGCAACAAATGTCACGCTCACAAAAGCTAACAGAAGCTAAGATAAATGGCGTGGAATCTAAGATAAATGGCGTGGAATATAAGCTAAAGGGCATGGAAGCTAAGATGGATGATTCGAAGACAGAATTGAAGAGAGACATGGCAGATTTGAAGACAGACATGGCAGATTTGAAAACAGATTTGACAAATTTTCTACAAGAAATGCTTACTAATGGTGAAAAGGTTGTAAAGGAAACTCATGATGTGAACAAAAGAAATGTTAATCATGATTCCATAGACTCTAATTTTGGATCGAAGACCCACCATATTCCAAAAATCGATATGAGGAAGTTTGATGGCAAGGATCCTGCAACATGGATATTACAGATGGAGCAATTTTTTGATCTCAATAATGTGCAAAACACACAAAAGGTACGTATGGCAACTTTATATTTGGAACCAAATCAATTTGTATGGTATCAATGGCTTTGCTCTCATAAACAATTTATCACTTGGGCAATTTTTACGGAAGAATTGATAGCACATTATGAGGATACAAAAAGCAACACTTTTTTTAGCCAATTGATAAGTCTCAAACAAAATGGTTCAATAATGGAGCACATTGAGGAGTTCCAAAAATTGAACATAAGGGTAAAATATATTCCAGAGGAGCATAGGATTGATGTGTTCATAGGGTCTTTAAAGGATAATATCCAACATGATGTTCGCCTTTGGGAACCTGATTCATTAGAGAAGGCATTCAGGTTAGCAAGAAAAATGGAAAGCAAAATTATGGCAACCAGGAAGCATACCACTCATCGCTATAAAGACGGAAGTGTTGTTGCCCCTAGTCTTCCACAACCTATAAGGTTGACACCACAAAAATTGGAAGAAAAAAGAGCAAAAGGGCTTTGTTACAGTTGTGATAGCAAATACACTAAAGGTCATAAGTGTGTTGAGAAGAAATTATTCTACATAGATTGTGAAGAGGAAGAAGAAAAGGAGCAAGAAAGGTCAAAAGAAGAGGATATATTCCAGGAACAAAGCCTAGATGAAGAACAAATAAATCTGACCATATCTTGTAATGCATTGGTGGGAATTACCACTCCTCAAACCATCAAGATAGAAGGACAAATCAAGAAGAAAAAGGTAATAGTGTTGATTGATTCAGGAAGCACCCACAATTTTATTCATTGTAAGGTAGCAAAAGAATTGAATTGCTTCCTATATCCAGCACCAGAGTGTCAAGTGATGATTGCAAATGGAGGAACAATAAATTGCTCTGGAAAGTGCCATAATATCAAGCTATCCATGGGAGAATATGTATTGACTAGCCCAATGCTTTCCATTCCAATGGGAGGTGCTGATGTTGTACTAGGAGTCCAATGGCTACAATCCTTGGGTACAATAGCTTTTAATTTTCAAGAACTTTTCATCAAATTTTCTATGGAAGGAAAGGAAGTTGAATTAAGGGGTATTGCAGGGAAACCAGGAAAGATAATCAGCTCTAATGGTATGACAAAGCTTCTAAAAAAGAAACAAAGAGGTGTAATTGCACAATTATGTTCGCTAGATGTTTCCACATAGGAATCATCTATTTCTCCAGATCTCCAAAAAGTCCTGGACAATCATTCCAAGGTATTTGAGACTCCCAAAGGTCTCCCACCTATGCGTGATCATGATCATGCTATTCATCTGATTCCAGGAAGTGTTCCTCCAAACATCAGGCCGTACAGATATCCCTATGTCCAAAAGAGTGAAATTGAACGTATGGTTGCAGAAATGCTAGAGGCTGGTATAATTCAACCGAGTCAAAGTTCTTTCTCTTCTCCAGTAGTATTGGTGCACAAGAAGGATGGATCATGGCGCATGTGTCCAGATTATAGGGAGCTCAACAAGCTCACTATTAAAGATAAGTTCCCCATTCCTGTCATTGATGAATTACTGGATGAATTGCATGGATCAATTTACTTCACCAAGTTGGATCTTCGTTCAGGATATCATCAAATCAGAATGAAGACTGAAGACATTCCGAAAACAACATTTAGAACTCATGAGGGTCATTATGAATTTTTGGTCATGCCTTTTGGCCTTACCAATGCACCTTCAACATTTCAAGGTTTGATGAATTCAATTTTCAAACCATTCCTTAGAAAATTTGTGTTAGTATTTTTTGATGATATACTAATCTACAGCAAGTCTTGGAAGGATCATGTTGAACATGTTGACAGGGTGCTACAACTATTGGAGGAGAAACAATTATATGCAAAAAGATCCAAATGTTTCTTTGGAGTCCAGGAGGTGGAATATTTGGGTCATATTGTATCTCATGAAGGAGTTAAGGTAGACCCTAGCAAAATTAAAGCCATTAAGGAATGGAAAATTCCCACATCCATAAAGCATCTGCGAGGATTTCTCGGGTTGACAGGGTATTATCGCAAGTTTGTTAAGAATTATGGGAGAATAGCAGCACCTCTAACAACATTATTGAAGAAAGATGCATTTTCATGGACTCTGGAAGCAACAAAGGCCTTTGAACATCTTAAAGAGGCAATGTGCCAAGCACCGGTCTTAGCTACACCGGACTTCACAAAAACCTTTATTGTGGAATGTGATGCTTCAGGAAATGGAATTGGTGCTGTTCTAATGCAAGATGAAAGACCCATTGCTTTTGAAAGTCGTCCAATCAAGGGAAAGTTTTTAAGAAAAGCTATTTATGAGAAGGAAATGTTGGCAATACTCCATGCACTTAAGAAATGGCGACCCTACCTAATGGGAAGACACTTCAAGGTAAAAACGGATCATGATAGCCTTAAATACTTTTTAGAACAAAGATTATCCTCTGAAGAGCAACAAAAGTGGGTCACAAAGATGTTGGGTTATGACTTTGAAATCATCTACAAAAAGGGAAGCAAAATGTGGTGGCAGATGCACTCTCAAGAAAGGATGAGGATGTGGAAGCATTGTTGTGTGCCATTTCTATTATCCAACCAGATTGGATAAACGAAGCAAGGGAGGAATGGAAGAATGACGAAGAAGTGTGGGCACTTATTCGAAAGTTACAACAAGATTCCAGTACGTCTGATACATTTAGCTGGAAAAATGATTCGTTATGGTACAAAGATCGCTTATACCTCTGTAAGAATTCCCAGCTAAAACAAAAGATTCTTATGGAATTGCACACTTCTCCCTTAGGAGGGCACTCAGGATTTTTAAAAACTTACCACAGGGTTAAGAAGGAATTTTTTTGGGATGGCCTTAAATCAGATATTCAAAAGTTTGTGGCGGAATGTTTGGTTTGCCAACAAAATAAAGTTGAAACAATTAAGACACCAGGTCTATTACAACCTTTATCCATTCCAAGCCAACGTTGGGAGGAGGTTTCAATGGATTTTATCACAGGTTTACCCAAGTCTGAGGGAAAGAGTGTCATCATGGTGGTAGTTGACAGACTTACCAAGTATGCACACTTTTTTGCATTATCACATCCATTTAAAGCCAGTACAGTTTCTACTGCATTTATGGAAACAATTCAAAAGCTACATGGAAACCCAAAGATTATTGTAAGTGACAGAGATCCCATTTTCACTGGAAATTTTTGGACATAATTATTTTCTTGTCTTGGTACTCAGTTAGCTCATAGCTCATCTTATCATCCTCAATCTGATGGGCAAACTGAGATAGTAAACAAATGTTTGGAAGGATATCTTCGTTGCTTTGTATCTGATAAACAGACACAATGGGTCAAATGGTTGCCTCTGGCTGAATGGTGGTATAACACTTCCTTCCATACAGCAACAAAAATGACCCCATTTATGGCACTTTATGGGTATCAACCACCATCCATCACATCATATTTAAGAGAAAATTCTAAGGTTCAGGCAGTGGAACATCACATCGAACATCAACAACAAGTCCTCCAACTCTTAAAGGATAACCTCGTGTTGGCACAGAATAGAATGAAACAACAGGCAGATCAACATCGCAGTGAAATAAGTTTTGATGTAGGTGATTGGGTATTCCTACGGCTACAACCATATAAGAAAATGTCCCTCAAGCAAGCTAAGAAGGATAATAAATTATCACCAAAGTATTATGGTCCGTACAAGGTTTTGCAAAAGATTGGTACTATGGCATACAAATTGGAGCTTCCTGCAGCTTCTCGATTGCACCCAGTTTTCCATGTTTCATGTTTAAAGAAGGTTATAGGCGACAAGCTCCCAGTTCAAACAATATTTCCAGAACTTGACGAGGGAGGAAAAATTATATTGGAACTGGAAGCAGTCACAGAAACAAGAACTCGACAGCTACGAAATCAATCAATTTCGGAGTATCTTATCAAGTGGAAGAACTTATTTACCGAAGATTCCACATGGGAGGATGAGAATTTTATACAGAAGTATCCAGAACTACTCAAGCGTTGAGGACAACACTTTTTTGAAGGAGAGGGGCATGTTGGGTCCCTATAATACTCGTGATTACCCCATTACTATTGTAGTTATACCCCTTATTAATATTGTTGTGCCCCTATTGCCCCCATATTGTTATTACTGTGCCCCATAGAATCCCTCTATTGTTATTTTTGTGGCTTTATATTATTATTGTTAGGTCGGCTGGGTTATATTGTGACTCCTTAGACTCCTATATATAGAAAGGAGGTTTTGTCAGTTGTATCATCGAAGAATTGTTCATTTATGTAATGTAAAGGAGGTTGCCCCCTCGAAGAGGCTGAATTCTAAGGTGTTGATCTATCTTTTCTATCTTTTCTTGAGCTGGTTTCATAACATACATTTGTTTCAATCAAATTTGTGAGAGATTTCAGATGCAGAAACTAGTTTTTGTTTACCATAGTTAACGTAATAGTACTACTATTTGAGTAACTACACTTCTTCATGTTCATTGTATTTAAAGAAATGCAAGTTCTTCCAATGCATTCTTCCAATGCCTTTGTGTTTTTTCCAAACACTTGCTTCCTACAGTTTCCTTGCATTAGTAACAACAAGTCAAACTAGCACATTTGACTAATCAACATGTATAAAATATCATATCAGGTTAACTCAAACATAACCATCAATATCATACCCCATATGTAACCGTCATAAAGTAGAACCATGTGTCATATGTATACTATGACTGAAACAAAATGAAGATACTTATCCTTAGTTTCCAATACCAATCCTTAGTTTCTACCTTTGTCTTGCCTCTGTACGCACTCTGGATCAGTTTCCACACCAAGCAATCATCCAATGCTTTCTCCTCAACCTTGTGCACCTGCACATAGTGTCCATTACACACACATATTATCATGCAATACGTGCATCCTTACTAGTACCATATGTATCGTTTGTACACAGTACCCCGTGTACTCGTGTACCCAATATCAATGTCCATAGCATCACCTGCATGAGATATACTTCATCCACATGTTTTCAAACATGTTAGTATTATGCCAAAAATTTCTGCATTTATTTATATTACCTTTAGGCAAGTTTGATCAAACCGTGATCAATTTATCAATTTGAGATTAAGGAATTTCATGGACCTATTCAACTTCTGCAACCGGTGAATAATTTTATGTCAAAGTATTCAAGTAATTTTATTTAGCGAATTTTTTTCATGTGTTTTGTGGTTTCAGTACCATAGAGGTAATCATGCATACTGCAACTTTATCATACCCATAACTTTGAGTTTTGGTCTCACTTAGACAAGGTTTTAACAACAACGGAATATGACCCCCGCTTAATCATAAAACAAATTATAGACTACGATAGTTATTCTAGTATGGACTTCAATGTTATATTTGAAGTCTAATAACAACCTTAACTTTGTCTTTAACCAAGAAAATATCGTTTGATACTCAAAAGTACTCCACACTTAAACTAAAAATGTCATATGATTTATTGTTGCTCTTTTTACACTTCTTCGAACACCTTGTTGACCATGAATAATTCAGTGTATGTCAAAAACCAATTGAAGAATCAGTATGAAAATACATACATTTCCCATACATGAGTTATAAATGAAGGTTACAGTATTCTCAATTCCACACCCCCCAAGTTTTCTAGGCACTATGTGTACCAAGGTGTGAACCTAGGTCATTTACATGTTTACACCTCACCTTAAACATTAAATAACCCCTGGAAAACAAGAGAATATAACTCATTTATCAATTATCAAATTCATTAACATGAATTCCCGCGTCATTTATGCAATATTTGTTATGTTTTCTTATTCAGAACCAGACAACACTATTAAAGCAATATGACAGGCATACTTCTTCAAGATTATTTGATAGGAATTAGTGGTACAAAATATGCATTTAATATTATACGGTTGTCCATTTATTTGAATTGATTTCTAGATACCCAATATCTTTGTACACAACAATCCTGATTATTGGTTCCACTTAGGCATCATCTTCTTAATTTAGCAACAAGTTGTTGCATGATTTGTTATCCTCTTTCTTCCTTGTCTAGAACATTTTATATGTTCCATTTTACTTGATGCATGCATTATTTTACTACCAGCCTAAGATCATTTGATTATCATAAGTTGTATTAATGTGAAACCTTTTGGTTTACTAAAGATTGGTTTATTAATTTGGACCAGTCATGTTCCAAATCTAGTGTACAATTCCTATCAGTCATTAGGCTTCTATGAATTTCTCTAATGCATCAAGCACCACCATATATAATCTGCAAGTATACTTGACTCATATAAAGTAGAAACACATTGATCATTTTTACGTTATCACTTTAGACAACAAATACAATTGTAAGGTCTTTGTTATGAAACCAGCTCAAGAAAAGATAGAAAAGATAAATCAACGCCTTAGAATTCAGCCTCTTCGACGGGAAACCTCCTTTACATTACATAAATGAACAATTCTTGGATGATACAAATGAAAATACCTCCTTTCTATATATAGGAGTCTAAGGGGTCATAACATAATCAGAGCCGACATAACAATAATAATGTAAGGGCACAATAATAACAATAGTGGGTTTCTATGGGGCACAATAATAACAATATGGGCACTACATGGGTACAGTAATATAATAAGTGGGTTGTACTAATAACAATAAGGGGTTACACTAGTAGTATAGGGGCCTAACATGCTCCTCTCCTTCAAAAAGCGTTGTCTTCAACGCTTGAGTACTTCTTGAAGCTTCTGTATAAAATTTTTGTCCTCCCATGTGGAATCTTCAGTGGGTAAGTTCTTCCACTTGATAAGATACTCTGAAATTGATCGATTTCGTAGCTGTCGGGTTCTTGTTTCTGTGACTGCTCCAGGTTCCAATATGATTTTTCCTTCCTCTTCAATTTTTGGAAATATTGTTTGAATTGGGACCTTTTGCAACTTTTTAATAAGTGGCCATACTTCTTCGTCCTTCTTCCATTCATCCTTGCTTCGTTTATCCAATCTGGTTGGATAATAGAAATAGCACAAAACAATGCTTCCACATCCTCATCCTTGAAGAGTCTTCCAATTCGGTAAGGTCGCCATTTTTTAAGTGCATGTAGTATTGCCAACATTTCCTTCTCATAAATAGCTTGCTTGAGATGTAGCAGTAAAAATAACCAATCACCTACATCAAAACATTTTTCACTACGATGTTGATTTACCTGTTGTTTTGTTTGATTTTGCACCGAAGTGGCGTTATCCTTTAAAATTTGGAGAACTTGTTGTTGATGCTCGATGTGATCTTTCATTGCTTGAACCTTTTTCTTCTTGATATGTCCTTCTATCTCTAGAGTTTGAGGAGTGGTAATTTCTTCCAATCCTTTACAAGATATGGTCGGATTCATTTCTTGATGCTCGATGTGATCTTTCACTTCTTGAACATTTTTCTTCTTGATATGTCCTTCTATCTTGATAGTTTGAGGAGTGGTAATTTTGACCAATGAATTACAAGACATGGTTGGATTCATTTCTTCTTTCTCGATGCGATCTTTCACTTCTTGCACCTTTTTATTCTTGATATGTCCTTCTATCTTGAGAGTTTGAGGAGTGGTAATTCTTGCCAATGCTTTACAAGATATGGTCTGATTCATTTCTTCTTTCTCTGGGGTGGGGTCCTGGCATATATCTTCTTCTTTTGATGTTTCTTGATCCTTTTCTTCCTCCTCTTCATATTCTATTTAAAATAATTTCTTCTCAGCACACTTATGACCTTTAGTTCATTTGCTATCACAATTGTAACAAAGCCCTTTTTCTCTTTTTTCTTCCAATTGTTGTGGTGTAACCCTTGTAGGTTGTGGAAGGCTAGGAGAAACAACACTTCCATCTTTATAGTTATGAGGGGTATGCTTCCTGGTTTCCATAATTTTGCTTTCCACTATGTCACAATGCCCTTTTACTCTTTCCAATTGTTGTGGTGTTGCTCTAAAGAAGGTGTTTCTCTTTGTATCCTCATAATGTGCTATCATTTCCTCCGTGAAAATTGACCACGTAACAAGTTGTTTATGAGAACAAAGCCCTTCATACCATAAAAATTGATCCGGTTCTAAATATGAAGATGCAATACATACCTTTTATAAAAATGGTACACCATGTAGATCAAAATATTGCTCCATCTGAAGTATCCAATTTACTGAATCCTTGCCATCAAACTTCCTCATCTTTCTTTTTCTTGATTTTAGGAGCTCGATCTTGAAACGACTGTAACTCTGTACTTTTTTATCTTTAAGTTCTGAAATTGCAAGCTGTAGTAGCCCTCTATGTCCTCTTTCCAATGCCACTAGTCTGATCCAAATTGGATTCTCCAAGAAAGCGTTATGCACAATCTCCCACGATGACTTGATTATAGACCTTTCCAGAAGAGCGAACTTTTATGAAGTGCCACGTGTCACTGTTTTGACCTCTGGCTCTGAAAAATATCTACAAGAAACTACAATCCGTTCTCTTTCTGTACCTTCTTACGAAATTTCAATCTGATGCTCAGAGAGAAAGTTATGATTATTTTTCCCAGGTCACCTGTTTG
The DNA here is from genome assembly GCA_031772625.1 of Pinus tabuliformis. NCBI lineage: Eukaryota > Viridiplantae > Streptophyta > Pinopsida > Pinales > Pinaceae > Pinus > Pinus tabuliformis. Next base: position 1,056,242,272 of record CM062804.1, read on the forward strand.
GAATGTAATTCAGGAATCCGCAAAAAGACAAACTTCCTCAGATCATATCTCCGCAAATATAGCGCGTACAGCTCTGAAATTTGAACCCAAGGTTCAACGCGATTTCTTCTCAAATGGGTTTTTTTTGCAACTTCGGAAACATCGCAGAAACAAATTTATAGCGAAAATGCCACGATGACCTGTTTGGAGCAGCGAAACCCTAGAATCCAAAGCTCTGATACCAAATGTTATGGAACCAGCTCAAGAAAAGGTAGAAAAGATAGATCAACGCCTTAGAACTCAACCTCTTTGAGGGGGCAACCTCCTTTACATTACATAAATGAACAATTCTTGGATGATACAAATGAAAAGACCTCCTTTCTATATATAGGAGTCTAAGGGGTCATAACATAATCAGAGCCGACATAACAATAATAATGTAAGGGCACAATAATAACAATAGTGGGCTTCTATGGGGCACAATAGTAACAATATGGGCACTACATAGGTAGATCAATATAATAAGTGGGTTGTACTAATAACAATAAGGGGTTACACTAGTATTATAGGGGCCTAACAGTCTTCAATCATTCTACTGGAAGCATCTTTTTGAAAGGTTCTTATTTGTGAGATATTAAGAGAAACCTCATCTATATATAGATGGATATATACATTAAGGTTGTGAAGTTCGAGGTTGCACACTTTAAGTTGCAAATTTTTACACATTAGAATTTGAGTGAGTCTATGCTCTTAAGCTTAATAATGTCTTTATGCTATTAGCCGAGAAGCAATAGGAGTTGCTTTTACACTCCCATTATGTATTTACACTAGATGTACTTTTGGTGTCTGTCACATTGACCTTCTTATTAAAATCATAATTTATTAATGTATGATGTGTCCTCCAAGATGTACACACTGAGTTGTACTGCATTTGTGCATTTCCTTCACAACTCTAACCCTAGTTCCATCTAGATTGGAATATAATTTGTGCCTCTTATCTACTTTAGTTATAATTATTGAGATATTGCTTTACTCAAAGAAACTTGTAGGTTCCAAACTATGCATGTCCAATTAATTATGCATATTGCTATTGAATATCTGAATAATAACCTGGTAAGGTTTAGTTCCCTCCAATAGTGTATATTTGGAGCATTTTCCTACTAAGGGTGAATTAAATGATTCATCCATTGGAAAAACCATATCAAAAATGAATTGCATCATTACATGTAGATGCACCAATCAACACAACAATATTAAATCGAAAGGAAATAATATAATTTGTACAAGGACCTGTATTTCATGAGTAAAATCTTCAGAATTTGTTCGAGGATGGAACCCACTTAATTAACCATCAATTTCTGGAGATTTATATAGTTTCCATTTATATATTTTTATTTTAATCTTTCTTCGTGTTGACCATGATCTATGGAAATGACACTTGTCATTTTATCTTTTATGTTTCCATTTACCTCATAAGAGTTCAACATTTCTTCCCTTAAGATCTCTTATAAGTATAATCTTCATTATATTAAGCTGTGTCCTTGCATAGCAATCATGCAACTCATAATTTAATTTTAATATGAGTAAAGTAATATGGTGATGGTATGGAAAAGAGACCTATTGGTACACAATTAAACATAGTATTCAACTTTCTTTATTCCCCATTACTCCTTTCAACACCTACATTTATATTTATAACCCATGATGGCCACACCACTAGAATTCCTCATCCAAACTTTTAATACAATAATCATACCTTACAATTTGTTTATTCATCAAGCTCAACTATGAACATTTAAAAAAGGTCTATCATGTATAAGTATTTTAAACCACTTTTACATCATGGTATAGAGTCCTTGTGCCCTCCCAAGAGCATTCAACAATAATTTAAGTTTTGGAGAACATATAATGAAATAAAAATTTACCTTCCACATAATTCCCAACACTTAATAATTAGGCAAAATAAAACAGTGACCAATTTGTCCATTTCTACTTATTGAAATTAATCAACATGTTAATTGTTGTTATTTCTTTGTATTACTCTCAATTCCACCACATCACTACAAGGTTCTATGTTATATAACCCCATTGCAAAATTATTTATTCACATCTAACTTTTTTGGTTTTCTTCTCTCCACAATGCTACTATAACTATCCACAATGGTGTATGAAATACCATACTTAGACTTGAGAAATTTAAGTTAAAGTGCAAGGATTAAGTTCAACTTGTTCAAACTCAACTGTCTTTGAACCATTGAAAGAGTATACTGATTATTGTAATTTGGATTACAATAAAATAATTCTGCATAATGGGTTTATTGAAGAGTGATGAGAATCTCTAGTCTAGAAGAATATGATCTATGTGATCGCTAATATCTAGATCGATGTCGTTGTCCTATGTATAATGATCCCACTGGATTGAGCCACAAATATAACCACACAGGATAGTATATAAATGCCATATATGTTCACTACGAACTACAGACATTCACAATGAGTTATTGAGCAAGCAATGTGAATCACAAAGTGTTAAGAAGAATGAGCCACATTTGTGGTTTAATACATGTGTGTCTCTATTTAAAGGATATCCATGCCATAATGAATCTATGCCACAAGAAGTGTGTCATCTCATTACAAAGATAGGGCAACCAAAATGGGCCACAATAGTTGTCTATTGAGTCACATTGTGCGATGTCAAAGTAGTATAGGTTGAGTGTTGTCACTTTAATTAAAACGTTCCTAGGAAATACAAAGCCTTATAATCAATTGAATTTCAGATATCGACCTTCAGATGCGAGTGCAAGACCTCATAGTAAGAGGAAGAATCATTGAAGTATGGACAATGATCTTATAACAGGGAATGCAACCTACAGGAAATGAGAATTACTAGCTTGCAAGTTACAATATCTGAGCCTCAGTCAGAAAATCAAATACAAATGTGTGCCATCATACTAATGGCCATAAATTGTATGTAAGTACATGCATGTAATCATGTCATGAAAAATAGGAAAGGTTGAACACATAATGCAATCACATAACTCCGAGGAGGTAATTAATAGAAGGTATGCGTTATGCATTAAAACAAACAACTCATAATTTAATTATTGCATCTTTGGTTTCGTGCGACTCCAGGTTGCCTCTTTGCCAAACATTCCTCGAAACCCGAAAGGAATATAGGCTTCACATTATGGTTAAAATTCTTTGCCACCCCACGAGCTTCCTCTTTCAACCCTTATTTCCCATCCTACATCAAACATACTTCTCTCCTTTCAATTCCAGGATAGCGCATTCGCTATGAGAGAGTTTAATGGAAATTTCTGCCTCAATCATCTTGGAGGAGCCTTGCCAAGACCATTGATCACATGTGTGTGACCACCAAAGACGTTGGGGATTATTAGGTGGAATCATAGTCCACGACCTGTAGATTCTTGGTCGACTTACTGTACCATCATTGACTAATTCAAATTTTACGTTAGGCTTCCCTCCTTTACGTGCAATAGCATGGTGGATCGGCCTTCGCTGGCTTAACTTCCCATGAGGATTTTTTTTATGAATCCAATTTGTTGTCCTTCTTGCATACCCCTGATCATGGTGGATCAATATATCTCTAAGGAAGCTATGGTTAGCACCGTCTCATTCCAAGAAGGTACAACCCATAACACCCAAGGTCAATAAACTTAGACCCCATCACGTAATGGCTATAGTCGCTATTTAAAATGACCTTGACACCCTCAAATATGCATTTCCTCTATCCATAACGTAAAGGTGCAATAGATTTATCAAACAACTGGATAACCATTATCTAACGGTTATGACCCTTTTGGAAACATCTCCAACTCAGTGGATAAAGTGAGCAAACCGAGTGATACTGAAAAAAAAAGACATCAGTCTTGCTGATCCAATCTTTAGCGGAAGGGAAAAAATATAGCTATGATCATTGTCAAAGGGATAAACCTCATCCAACTTGTTATCACCCTGTAAATTGAAGGTTGTAGGACAAATCACAAGAATGTAACATCAAACCAACTTCGAGATGGGAATCTAGCCCTTCCAATCCCAGAGAGGGTTCTCTCTATAAAATTTATCTTTGTTGCTTGAAAATCTTAGACTAGTTATGATAGTACTTGTGTTTTGGATTTTGGAATTCTGATTGTATTCAATTTAATTAGCATTTATTGGGCAATGGAGTCAAAAGGTAAATTGGATGGTTGCATAAATTTTTCACAGAGTAGACTTAGGGAAAGTTAGGAATATTTACTGGATCTTTCATAATAATAAGTGGATGATGGCAGAACAATGAAAACCTTCAGGAGAACTAAAGAGCAATTAAGAATTCTTTAGTGTGGCATTCAGTCAATCAAGCAAAACTAAAGAGCAGTCAAGAAATATTTAGTATGGCCTTCAGTAGAAAACATACAGATTGCAAAAGCACCCAGAATAAGGTACTCAAAAGTAAATCCTATTCATCACATTTTTTGTTTTGCAATTGGAATTTAGATGATTACAGTGAAACACTTTAACATAAGAAAGACATCACCAGTATTTAAGCCACAAGAATCCTATGAATGGTCTGCTTAATATTGATGCTCTAGTGCTTTTAAAAAAACTTACAATGCCCCAACAGATCACTAATATTTCTGATCTCAAACAATTGACCCCTAATACTTCAAAAGTAGAAGTATTTATACAAAATTTATAAACTGTTTACAATAAATTCTCTCTCTAACAGACATGACATTTTTAGACTATAGATGAACTAAAAAGCTCTAACTATTAATAGTTCTGGTGGAATGTGTTGTGCAAATTTTGTTGTTGTGAAAGTGGGAGCATGTAGGATGTGGACCCAAATTTGTGGTTGTGCTAGCAGATGAACTCGCAGATGCAAATGTATCTCTCTTTTTCTTAGTAATTCACTCAACTGCTTGCTGATCCTTTGACTTGATAATATGGTTGATCCTATGACTGCTTTGCTGTTTTATTATTCATTAGTGTCAAAAAATATTTTGGAAAATATATAATAATATATATATTTGAATAATATTTCCAAAATATTTTAAATGAAATTTATAATTAAATTTCTACAAAACCATGTGTAGTTTTGTTTCTATTACTCCTTCCTATGTAAATTCATTTTATCTATATATAAATTCCTTTTACCCTTGTAGATGGTTTTGCAAAACCATGTGTTGATTTGTATGGTTGGAAGAGTATTCTCACTTTACTCTTTTACTTTGACCTGCAACATGATTTTACACCTGTAAATTGATGTCACCATGCGTGTAAATTGATTTCACCTTAATCTTTTATTGTGAAATGCATTTACATGAATGTTATATTTTCTCTCCTGTACACTAATTTCATGTGAAAATTTCCCTCTTATTTTCTCATAAATTCATGTAATCTGTGAATTTTATTTCAAGTGTCGTTGTAAAACCATTTTAGCTTTGAATCTCATTCCACAACCTTAGTCTCATATTTCCTGTAGCTATATAATTTTACCTCAAGTATGGTTTCACCCGTAGCTCTGAAATATTACCACATTCTCATATCTCTGTATTTCACTTGAAATTAATCCACCCTATATTCCCTTAACATTTATAATATTCAAAACCAAAACAATTAATGGAATCCACCCTATATTCCCTTAACATTTATAATATTCAAAACCAAAACAATTAATGGTTTATCACACTGCTTTAAAGTGGTAGGTGGTATTATTTTGGAGGACGCGATATAACGTGGGGTTGCCAAGTAGAAAAAAGGTGGGCTGGGAAAACCACTAATCTCGCGTGCTTTTTGAGTGTTAAGTGTTGGAAGAGCTGAGCGCACGATATGGAATTTTAATCGTTCATTTATTTTTATGAATCTAGAGGTAAATAAAAATGAAGGGGGTTTAATTCTTAGTGCAGGGTGGGCCATTGGTTGACTTTGCAAGGGAAGAGGAAGTATAGACTCATGGGGAGAAATTAATATAAAGTCCAAAACTTTATATTAATAAGGTTTTGTGAAGGAAGGGGTAAAAAGAGGGATTTTATATATATATTTTACTTTAGGGGATTTATCCCATATTCACAAGGGAACATTCTTCATGATGGTTTATATAAGCCCATAGTTACATTATGTTTTGACAAAATAAGCCCAAGGCTACCCGCTTGTGCTTGGTGTTAGGTGTGCTAGGCTTAGGTATTGTGAATGCAGGTTGCATGGAGATGGAGTGGGAGATAAGCTTCTGGGCTTATTTTTTATGCAAATTTCAATAAAATCCAAGGCTTTAAAACCAGAAGCCCTTTTTGTCACACAAACCTATTCTTAATGATTTGAAAGTAGGTATTTGGCTTATGTTGGGGTAATATTCAAATGAATTAACAAGGAAAGTGGGTGATAAAGCAGGAAACTGAGTAAAGGATGATGGAAAATGGAGAGGAAGTTGGGGAGTCAGCAAGCCAAAAGCTTCATTATGAGAGCAACAAATAATATTTGAATCATCATATTTCCTATAATTATAGGACCCTAACATCAGCTCCACCTTGGGGATGGCAGTCTCCTTGGAGGTGCAAAGAACTACAGATCTCTGAGTTTATAGATCAATGCCTTCTTCATTGGGTTGTTCTCAAATATGCAACCTATTTTGCCAACTCTCAAACTGAAATAAAAACCACTCTGCATACTGAACATTGAACTACACACTGAACTGAAAGTTGAGAAGCAAATTGAATTTGAAACTTAAAAAAGGCTCAGAGTCCTGAGCTTATTTTCACCCAGATACCTACCCTATATTGTTGAAAATCAGGCTGACTTAAATAATATAGAAATTCCAATGAAGCCAGTCAAGCAGCTGCAGAAACAAATGGACTGCTTGATTTATTGTTAGTTAACTCAGAAGTATAATTTGTTCATGTGTACACATAATAAAAGTTGTGATATATAATGGTAACTGCTGATGTATTTGGTCCTTATAGAGAAAACATGTTTGAAAACGTGAGTTGAAAAGAACCTCCATGTAATCTGCTATAGGATCAACAAAAGCATAATGTATGATATTTGCTTCTAGGCCTTCAATGAATGTGTCCACATAATCAAAGTTGTGATATATAATGGTAACTGCTGATGTATTTGGTCCTTATAGAGAAAATATGTTTGAAAACTTGAGTTGAAAAGAACCTCCATGTAATCTGTTATAGGATCAATAAAAGCATAATGTATGATATTTGCTTCTAGGCCTTCAATGACTAATCGATCAGTTGTATCCTCAATATTAAACATTGAAACTACTTCTTCAGTCTTGTACTTGAAAGCATAATCATCCTCAATCTGCTTGTCAAAAGGTAGTACAATTTTCTTTTGCTTTGGAGAAGGAAGATTTTCCAAGAATTCTTTAGGATCTCGGAAATTATATGACTGAATTTGAGAATGCAAAAGTTTAATGCCATTTTCATATTTTTCAGCAACTAACTCAAGAACACATATTTAATTTCAGGATAAAATTTTCTTGTTTTGAAAATAAGAAGAACAACTCTTAAAAAATCTTCATCCAGCTAAAATTCTGATAACCCATCCCTAAATTCATTTAAATTTTCATGAAATGAAAGGTTTGCCACAAACCCTGTCATCCTGTATCACCATTAATGCTTTGGAATATGGATTCTTTGGTTATGGAATCGCTCTGAACTTTGAAGCTCGCTTTGGAATATGGATTCTTTGGTTATGGAATCGCTCTGAACTTTGAAGCTCTTGACCTTGAACAATGGAGTCGCGAGATGAAAGGTACAACCTTCTGGTGTCTGATCGTTATTCACCATCAATAACCATATCTAAATTTTGATGCACTTTTTTGAGGAAGATAAAACATTTTGTCCCCAGTATGGTCACCACTATGTTATCATCCTATAATTTGAAGGTTGTAGGACAAATCACAAGAATGTAACATAAAACCAACTTCGGGTTGGGAATCTAGCCCTTTCAATCCCAGAGAGTTGTAAAATTTATCTTTGTTTATTGAAAATATTAGACTAGTTATGATAGTACTTGTGTTTTGGGTTTTGGAAGACTGATTGTATTCAATTTAATTAGCATCTATTAGGAAATGGAGTCAAAAGGTAAACTGGATGGTTGCATCAATTTTTCACAGAGTAAACTCAGGGCAAGTTGGGAATATTTACTAGATCTTTTAGAATAATAAGTGGATGATGGCAGAGCAATGAAAACCTTTAGCAGAACTAAAGAGCAATTAAGAATTCTTTAGTGTGGCATTCAGTAAATTAGCGAGAACTAAAGAGCAATCAAGAATTATTTAGTATGGCCTTCAGTAGAAAACATATAGATTGCAAAAGCAGCCAGAATAAGGTACTCAAAAGTAAATCCTATTCATCACATTTTCTGTTTTGCAATTGGAATTTAGATGATTACAGTGAAGATATGATAGTGAAACACTTTAACATAAGAAAAACATCACCAGTATTTAAGCCATAAGAATCTTATGAATGGTCACCAGTATTTAAGCCATAAGAATCTTATGAATGGTCTGCTTAGTATTGATGCTCGAGTTCTTTTAAAAAAAACTTACAATGCTCCAACAGATCACTAATATTTGTGATCTCAAACAATCGACCCTTAATACTTAAAAAGCAGAAGTATTTATACAAAATTTACAAACTATTTACAATAAATGTTGTCTCTAATAGAGAAGACATTTTTAGACTATAGATGAACTAAAAAGCTCTAACTGCTGCAGATTAATAGTTGTGGTGGAATGTGTTGTGCAAATTTTGTTGTTGTGGAAGTGGGAGCAGGTAGGACGTGGACCCAAATTTGTGGTTGTGCTGGCCGATGAACTGGTAAATGCATATGCATCTCTCTTTTTCTTAGTAATTCACTCAACTGCTGGCTGATCCTCTAGCTTGATAATCTGAGACTTTCCTCACTGACTACCCTGTTGTTTTATTATCCATTAATGTCAAAAAATATTTTGGAAAATATATAATAATATCTATATATATATATATGAATACTATTTCCAAAATATTTTAAATGAAATTTATAATTAAATTTCTACAAAACCATGTGTTGTTTCCAATCATGGTTTTGTTTTCTCTTTCCATGAATTCACAAAACTATGTGTAGTTTTGTTTCTATTACTCCTTCCTCTGTAAATTCATTTTATCTAATTCCTTTTACCCTTGTAGAATACCTCAATGGTTTTGCAAAACCATGTGTTGATTTGTATGGTTGGAAGAGTATTCTCACTTTATTCTTTTACTTTCACCTGCAACATGATTTTACACTTGTAAATTGATTTCACCATGCCTGTAAATTGATTTCACCTTAATTTTTTTATAGTGAAATGCATTTACGTGAATGTTATCTTTGCTCTTCAAAACCAAAACAGTTAATGGTTTATATCACCGCTTTAAAGTGGTAGGTGGTATTATTTTGGAGGACGCGATATAACGTGGGACTGCCACGTAGCAAGAAGGTGGGTTGGGATAACCACTAATATCGCGTGCTTTTTGAGTGTTAAGTGTTGGATGAGCTGAGCACGTGATATGGAATTTTAACCATTCATTTATTTTTATGAATCTCAAGGCAAATAAAAATGAAGGGGGTTTAATTCTTAGTGAGGGATGGGCCATTGGTTGAGTTTGCAGGGGAAAGAGGTAGTATAGGCCTGCGGGGAGAAATTAATATAAAGTCCAAAACTTTATATTAATAGGGTTTGTGAAGTAAGGGGTAAAAGGAGGGATTCTCTCTCTCTCTCTCTCTCTCTCTCTCTCTCTATATATATATATATATATAGATATATATGTTACTTTATGGGATTTATCCCACATTCACAAGGGAACATTCTTCATGATGGTTTATATAAGCCCATAGTTACATTGTGTTTTGACAAAATAATCCCAAGGCTACCCACTTATGCTTGATGTTAGGTGTGCTTGACTTAGGTATTGTGAATGCAGGTCGCATGGAGATGGAGCGGGAGATAAGCTTTGGGGCTTGTTTTTTATGCAAATTTCAATAAAATCCAAGGCTTTAAAACCAGAAGCTTTGCAATATATAACCTTTTTGTCACACAAACCTATTATTAATGATTTGAAAGCAGGTATTCAGCTTATGCTGGGGTAATATTCAGATGAATTAATAAGGAAAGTGGGTGATAAAGCAAGAATTTGAGTAAAGGATGATGGAAAATGGAGAGGAAGCGGGAAGAGTCAGCAAGCCAAAATCTTCATCATGAGAGCAACAAGTAATATCTGAATCATCAGATTTCCTATAATTATAGGACCCTAACACAACCAATTGCTTTTAAGGCAACTCAAACCTCTCTGGATTAGTGGCTAAAGCAAAAGATCGACACTACAGATTAGAAAGAAACTCAGTGGTCCTCAACAAGATTTTCTCCGCTATTGCAATTGGAAAGGTGTTGTTGCTTTAAATCTACCCATAAAACATGCTTCTAAGTTGTCATAACTGGGAATTCTTTAAAGCTCAAAGGCTCAAAATTTTGTTACAAACCTGTGAGTTGTATAAGCAAGAATCCAATTCTACTGTAATTGAGAAAGCGTCCCTCATGCTTTATCCTCATTCCTTCAATGGTCAAACCAAGTGATTTGCTCAGTGCCCACAACGCAAGAGGCAAGTGAAGGGAGGAGCTCATGAGGGCACTACCTTTGTTTAATATGAAAGGTTGTAGTGGGTTGCATAGCAAAGCTGCCATGGAAGTTCTTAGACAACTCTGTAAAACTCGTTACCTAATGGAACTAATTAAGTTGAACAATGCTGGGTAAGGTACCTACCCGGGGAAGGTTCAATGTTCAATACATTTATTGATATGCACAAATAACTATACTAACTTCTACCGAAAAATAAAACATGAATGTATGTTGACACTTCTGTTGCATGCATTTTATCAGAAGTTGTGTAGTTCACAGGGAACCAGACTATAAAAGTTCCACAACTCAACTAACCACTATGCGCAAGCTATTGACTCTTTTTCACAATAACCCTTGCAGCCAATGATACTCCCTGAGGTGTTGGTCTTCATTTTATTCTACAGCCTTCATCTTGCAAGTGCATGTGAGTTCAAATTTATTTAAACCCATTGACCATTACGAAATTCCTATGCATGTTTCTAACCAAGAAAAGTGATTTCCATTACCACCTCAGGGATCCATTGTGGTTCCCATGTTCCATCTACCACCTAATTCGTTTTGTTTTCACATTTAGACTTTGTCTTACTCTTTATTTATAAGGCATATTTACCACACCCCCCCCCAACAAAAAAAAAAAACACATAATCTTTCTAGCGCTAGCTTGGATTTTAGGTTTGTCAATAATGAATTATTGTTAGTGATATTATCTTCCTCTGAAGACATTGACTATGATCTAAGAGAAGGCATTCTTAAACTTTACAACGATGATTTAACCTTGCATAGGTTGATAAATATGACCTTTGCAATGTTAGTCAAACCTTTTATCAGTACCTTTGTATTGGTCTTTCAATGCCTTTGTATGATCTTTAAACATAATGTATCATAGTATCACCTTCATTGCAATGTTTTAATCTATATTCCTTTGTATAGCATGATACAAGGTTTGCCATGATATATATATCACTTCATACATACTTTACCAACTACAAAATCATTATAAGAATAAAATTTTCATCGGAATATTGCTTGAAAACTCAGTATAGGCATGTACGGATTCTACCCTTCTTCCTTCACTATCTAATGATCCGATGGACTACTTTTGTTTTTAATTGATTCCTTTATTCCAATTGGAATCACAGTTAGTTACATGCTTGACAAGAAATATAGGAGATTTCACTCCTCAAAACAAAATCCATGATTTTAAATGCCTTAGTTCAAAATTATCATTGATTGCAAGTAACACCTCCAGCAAAAAGGTGTGTACATGATCAACTGCTCTTGCGGAGAACACTATATTGGGGAAATAGGCAGGTCGGTAAAAATTAGGCTCAAAGAGCATGGTGCAGACATCCGTAATGAGAGAATGCGTTCCTCAGCTTTAGCTGAGCATGCAGGTAAGACGAACCACCACATATGCCTCGAAGACACAAAGGTCATTTCCAACGAGAAACATCATTTTAAATGCAAAGTCTGAGAGGAAATTGAAATCATCAAACATCCACATAACCTCAATAGAGATGGAGGCTTGGAAATTAGCAGAAACTGGATCTCTCTTCTCAAACCCAGTGAATAGAAAGCCCCCTTGGTTCATATTAAACTCACCATTTTTTTCATTTCCGTCCTTTTTCCCCTTAACCTCACAACTCTCTTTTTCATCTTCATCTTCACATAACAAACACTTCACCCTATATTAAATTAACCATTAATTTAATTAAAACATATTTAATATTAATAAAGCATACCCTTACATATAATTAAACATACTAAAAATGATTCATTTATTACCTTAGAAAACTAACCATTAAACAAAAACAAATAAATCTTAAACCTATTTCCCAAATTAATATAATAATTTATGAACATAGTCAAAACAAGCTAATGATAAATTAATTGTAATATAATTTCAAATAAATTAATTTATAAAACAATTCTTATAAAAATAACATAAAAGCATAAGGTAAAGTATATTAATAACATAAATATTAGAACCATAAAATAAAATATAATAATACATCAACACATCATTATCAAACATAATAAATAATAGAGAAACTAATAAAATTAAAAACAATAAATAATTAAAATCAACAAAATTGAACTAGTCGGCTTTCTTTAAAAATTCCTTGAAACATATTTATAACTAACACTTCACTTCTTTGATAATCAGTCCTGAGGATGAGTCTTGTTCTAGACTCGAAACGTAGACAACACAAAAATGAAAATTGTGGAATATCTGAATACTGAACCTCAAAAACCACACCACAGAAATATGCAAAACATAATGATATTGTAACATAACATACACATTATATTATATATGTTATTGCTTCAATGTCCTCATTTTAAGATTGAATTTCAATCCTTTATGGATTCTAGAATATAGCAATTTTATAATGAGTCAAACCTCTTATTTATTTAGGACCTACATTTCACTCATATATTATAGAAGTGGGTTGTCCTTTAGGCCACAATATTGAACTTAGAGCTCTGATACCATTTGTCACATACCCCCTTGGCACAATACTACCAAGTCCTTCTATTCTCTACTCGATCAATGATGTGGACTTTTAGGCTCAATTAGACTTACATTCCAAATTAACCCTTATGCATACATTACAACTAGGAAAAAAAGAGTTAATCATGGGCATTCAGTTTAATAAGATTCTTGATCAGACTTCATTTCTTTGAGGACCCAACACAACCATTAATGGAATGTTATCATGAATATATTGTAACCAGCATTGACATAAATCATGATCATAGTCTCACTGGCATTGTCGAAAGTATTACTGACATATATATTATGCAATATGAATAAATACCTAAACTAGCCTTAGTGGATGCAATTCACCCCATGATGCATAATGCATAGCATAGATAACCTGAACCATAAGCTATACAATTTCCAGCCTTAAAACATAATTATTCACCATCTTAAAAATCAAGATAGCACATAAGTTTAAAGATGGGACAACATAAAGAGTAAGGGCCACATATAGTACATCCCAAGAAATTGAAGCAAACTAGAGCAGTTGAAGAAAGTCACTTGGAAAACCGAGCACCGCCACCCAACCTAGAACTGATTTCCTTTAATTCACCCCTGAGCTGAGAGTTCTTGCCATGGATCCCCTCTTCTCTTGGTCCCTTCAATGGGTATTTAATACCCTCTTTCATGATATGGTTTCCTTTAATGACGTCCCACTTTTTGGTAGATATTTTTATCCATTTTCTATGTTTTTCATGGAAAAGCTCGCCTTTCTCTCGTGCGAGGCTTTTCCCATAAAATTTTTCCTTTCTTTCCTATAAGGATTTTATGTTTATCTTGCTCGCCTTTCTATCCCACAAGGCTTTTCCCATAAAATCTTGCCTTTCTCTCCTGCAAGGCTTTTATGTTAAACTTATCATATTTTTCTAGCTAAGAAACCTAATGGATATTTATCTTCCAATCCATTAAGCTTATCTAGAATATTATATAGAAGTCTTATCATGAAAGAATTATCCATTCCCATTCACCAATGGAATTTTATTTGGCTAGAATCTCATCTCTTGGTGTATCGTTTTCCAAGTGATCAATTTATCTTTATTTATTTAATAATAAAGTATTTACTTTCATTATCACACCTTGCACTTAGCCTTTTTTAGTTTAGGTTAACAGATTGTTACATACAACGCAAAGGTGTTACAAATATGGATGACATTATTTGGTATTAGCATCACAGATGAAACTTAGGTTTGTACCATAGTTGAGGGAGGAAATAAATAGTCTCTAGCCCTAAAAACATTATTCTCAGGCTAAAGGGTGAATCCATAAATATATGAATCACTTTTTAGTGAAATGTGGCAATGAAAATTTGATGTTTCACATTTTTTTTAAATTGAAACCTTGAAACTATTATATGTGAATGAAGAAGAAATGCTTGGTATTTTTATTTTTTTTTAGAAAAAGTATTTTTAATTGAAAAAAATTAAAAACACATTTTTGATCCAAAAATTGGTTTTCATGTTTTACCTAAAATGTAAAACCAAGAACACTCCTCTTTTGAATAAAAAAGAATCTAGAGAATGCACACATGTATTTTAATATTTTAGTTGTGTTGTTTCAAAGATATATTTTTGTTGTCCACGGGGCCTTGGATATACGATGATCAGGTGCACTATTAAGGCACTCCTAGATGTTAATTCACCTGTTCAATTCTCTACCCTATTCAAGTGTTATTCTTTGATATGACCATGATGTAGCCTCATCAATGCTGAAATTACAAAAAAAAGAGAGATATCTTTTTGTCTTTGGTGGCTTTGACTAGTCGAGATAAAATGCTTCATATAAGTTTTAGAATGAGAAAAATGAGAAAAAAAAAATCATTGGATAGAGAATTTAATGATGAACACATATGCACCAAGTCCACCACATCCATGCAATAGATCAAGGAATTTCGTCCATTGAAAAGTTGAAGTTCCATGAAAATTTACAAAAATGTGGAAGGATTATTAATTTTCAAGCCCTTGATCAATTTTTAATCCTCAATCATAGTTTTTTAAATGCGTTGAAAGCTGTCAACTATGGTATTTTTAAAACCCTTGATCAAAGTATTTTTCAAATATATAATTTTTTTTAGTTGTAAAGTCTTAGATGATGTTTTAAGCCCTCGATTAAGGTTTCAAAACTTGGTTGAGGGTTGAAAACCTGATCAAGGTAAAATCTTGATTGATGGTACACTCAAGCCAATTTCATGTGCACTACTCACCAAAAAGTGGGACCGATATTCATAGTTTCAATGTCAAGTGCCATGGAAATCCTCAAATAACTATATTGGACTTCTGATGGTTATCAGTTGCCTCCAAGGGTGATGTGGGCACCATGACTAAGTTGTGCACCAAGAATTTGTCAAGAGATCTAACCAAGACCATGAGAAAAAAGTACAACCTTATGCCTAAATGATGCTTATCCCATTTGTTACTAAAAACATCTACAATCCACCAAATGTTGCATATTGTGTGTATACTTTCAATATGAGTTGTTTAGCAAGGGACATTATGATGTTTTCAATGATATTGATGGGTCTTTCCATATTGGTAATGGTTAGGAAAGTATAAGAAGGGATTTCGGAATTTAACAAAGATTATTGGGCTCCACCATGGTGAAATATAAATTGACATGTACTCTAGAGGAGATTTCTATGGGACATTTGGTATCTAAGTGAGATATGGTTATCATTTTTTGGTTTTGGGAATTAATGAAGGATCTACAAGCCTAGAACATAGTAAAAACTGAATGCAATGTCCTTATGTGGGAAAATAAACCTTCTTGGTTGCAAGTATTATGATCATGGAATTCAACCATAACACATGTCCTCTCTATAGAGTCTCTAACTCCCTAGTAGTATTGCTTATTCCATTATACATAGAAGGGATGGGCCTAGGGTCTTGATTATGCCTAGTAGAGAAAAGTAGGTCCATGCTAATGATTTACGATCGAAACATAAGTCCTAATAATAATGGAAATGGAAGTCTCACATAGTTATGAGTTTATTTAATAAAACACATGAGTATTACTATTAATGCACATGCATTCTTGTATATTCAAAAAATGGCGGGCTTGCCTCTTTTCCTATATGTGTTATATGTGTTAGATGAGTTAGCTACTTTGTTTTTAGCTTCAAATTAACAAACCTTGTTATTCGAGTTTCATAAACAAAAACAAATTCATTTTTAGCACCTTATTTTTATCGCTATTGTAAACCATGTTTTTTAGATATAATCTATATGTTCATCAAGGATGAAAATGTGCACTCTTTAAATATTTGTATGAAGATACAAGATATTTGGTCATTTCAATACAAAATACATGAACATATAGACTAAAAAAGTAACATACAACAATTAGAAGATCACATTTTTTTAGTTTATCATTTTTCCACAAATGAAAGTGATATATATTCCAAAAACCAAACTATTTCACACATCATATCCTAATAAGTTGTGCAAGTACAAATAATAACTCCTAGTCAATACATTGTTGTTTTCTAGATTTCCATTACAATTAAAGTGTCATGATAAGGAAGCATTAACTTGTGTCATGCCAACCCAATACAACAAATGGCATAAGAGATCATAGCACAAACAATGTAATACAAATATGAGTTTAAAAGATAATTCTAGAAGAGGATTGGTTCAAGTTTAATACACAAAGTTCAAGCAAAGTTTGAGAGATAGGTTATAAAGATATGCCAAAACTTGTTTCGATTAAAGACCAAAATGCTTATATCAATGCCCTATAGCCCCTTTCTCATTTGAGGAGAAGCGATGGGGCCTTATTGAGCCTAAAACAAAATGGATAATACAATTTTATTTTATGATATTGCAAACTCTAATTTAATATGTATGTATTTTATTAGATTAGCATTTAGTACGCAAAAAAATCACAAAGGATGCATGTGCTTCTTGGGGCCAACTAGAGACCATTTGACATTTATTTTGGAATCGTCATTATGCTCATTCATATTGTAATTTTCCTTAGAACAACTTGAAGTACAATTTCCTCACTAAGATCCACTAGAAAGGGATATTTTTAAGAATGAAGATTTCATTGAAGTAAATATAATAACATAATCTACTTCCCTAATGAAACATATATGATCTTGGTTCGAAGCAAATTCATATTTTCTAAAATTAGAATGGCTATCTTGACAATATACATATAAGAAATGAAACCTTCACTATTAGGGATGTTGTGTATATCTTCTCTAAAATCAAAAGATTGGTATTTGACAATACACATTCAAGAATGACTATACCTTTAGTACCATGAATGCCTTTTCCACCTATAATGTTAAATTGCATGTTTTGAAATCTAAATTGTATATGAAAATTAGAACTAAAATTGGAGATTGAATTCCACTAAGAACTAATCTTATTTATGGTTAGATTTGTAAGTTAACCATTAGATTGCTAGAAATAAACATTGTAAATATAATCTTTATGAAACCTAAAACGACTATTTCTGAATGCAAAACTAAACCTTGCACATTAATTTGAAGCATTACACGTATGTCATTTCTACACTCTGTGTCTCAACCTTACTTATATATAATATGTTAGTTTTTATTATGTCTCAACAACATATGTTTTAAGATTTTAACTACAATAATAAATGAAACTAAAGATTCAACACATTTTAGATACAATATATTTTCATTTAAATTTAGTATTCCATTTATTTTAATTATTTAAATAATTTGAAAAAAAATAAATATAAAACAAAATTTCTCATTTTAATTTATATTAAATAATTAATTTTTTAATTTATATTAAATAATTATTTTTTTATTATAAATTAAAATTGATTCATAATTTAACTTATTGAAGCCCAACTTTGGGGAAGCGAAGTGGAAGGCATCTTCTGAACTCACTAAAGCCGATCAGCACGTCATTTTTAGGACCAGAAGGTTGATTGGGAAGAATCTAAACTTATTATTAGTATTATTGAGACGGCCACGAACTTACCACCATTGATTTAATTGGCGCGCTTCTGCCTCGTATAATAATCTAATATATTATTGTTCCGACACCTATCCTTCCTTTTGAATTTTCATGATACATTTATTGCGCCGAACGTCAGTGTCCAAGAGGCTGCGACTGTGCTACAGCTATGAAGAGTTATGAAGTTTCCAACTGACCCTAGGTAAGAGGGGCATTTTGTATAAATGTTTGGTTTTTTTGGTTGAGGGGCATTTTGTATAAATAATGATAATGGTTTGTTTTTTGGTTGAGAGTTGTCTTCACTAATATTTTTGGAAGTTTTTCTAGTTTAATTTTTTTAAAATTTGAGAGGAATTTATTGAAATTACAAGTTTGATGGGTAATTTTTATACAATCTAAGTGCTCGAAGGGTTTTTCCTGATGTTGAATCCATATATACAGTGAAAAAAACCAATTTAAATAACACAAATCAAGATTTTTTTCTTTAGAAGTTGGAATATTGACAGAAGATTCCTTTTTGATAAAGAGAATAACATGTGGAATGACCATATATTCATAGAATTAATAAATTATATTATTACTATTATTATTTAATATTTTATTTTTTTAAATAATGAGTTAATTCGTAATTAACATATAAAAATATTTCTTTATATAAGAAATAGATAAGACTATGGAAAATATTTCTTTATATAAGAAATAGATAAGACTATGGAAATTCTAGATTCGCAGATATAAAATGCATAACAATTTTAGATAAGACTATGGAATTATTGAATTATATGTTTTTAGTCTATTTCCTTATTTTTGTAATACATTGAATACATTTATTTTGATGAAGGGGTTTAAAGATTAGTTTAACTATAGAGCGTTTTTTTGATAAGCTTAATTTTTTCAATGTGTTCATGTATTTTTTTTAAAGTTTAATTATTTCATTAATTCTTGCCTCGCAATGAACTATAACATTCATTTGCATTGTCTGTGTCTGTTTTTTTGTTGTTGCAATTTTAAATAAAGTTATTGAATATTTTTATTTTTCATAAATTCGAAAGTAATAATTTTCTAGTTTCTTGGAAACCTTGTTTCTACTTTTCGATTGCCCTAACAACTTCCAATGGAACATTACTCCTTAGTGAAATCCACTAGAAATGAACTCTTTTAGGGAATGAGGATTCCATTCAAGTGCAATATAATAAGACAATCTAATTCCCTAATGGACACATATATCTTCCAATGGAACATAACTCCTCACTAAAATCCACTAGAAATGAACTCTCCTAGGGAATGAGGATTCCATTCAAGTGCAATATAACAAGAGAATCTACTTCCCTAATGGACACATATATGACCTTGACTCAAAACAAGGTTATATTTTCTTTAATCAAGTTGGTTATCTTGACATATACATTTAAGAAAAATTTCCTTCACCATTAGGGATGTTGTATATATATTATCTAAAATCAAAGGATGGGTATCTTGAAAATAGACATTCAACCATGACTACCTTTGGTGCCATGAATGCCCTTTCTATTTATAATGTTAAATTTGAAGTTTTAAAATCTATAATTGATATATGAAAATTAAGAGTAAAATTGGAAATTGAATTTCACTAAAAACTAATCTATTTGTCATTAGATTTATAAATTAACCATTATATTTCTAGAAATAAGCAAGCAAATATGATCTTTATGAGACCTAAAATGCCTATTTCTTAATACAAAACTAAGCCTTGCATATCTTATTTAAAGTATTACATATATTGTTAGAAACAATGGAAACTAGGACACTACTAAGAGGGGGGGGGGTGAATCTGTGGCATGGCCAAATTATACAATTCTTCACAAATTTCACTTTTTAATCTCTTTAACAATTATTCATGGATCAACAACACAACTCAATCATGCATAACATCATAAACATCAAGCACATGAGCAACATATACACAAGACACCAATCTTATTTTTATTATAAGCTTCAACTTGATTACATCATGGCCCCACAAGCTACGACTTGTAGGTTTATCAACTACTACTGAAAGGAACTTCAATCCTTGTTCTTTTATCAACTACCATTGAAATGGATTATTTCCCTTGCTTGTTTACTAGTACTCATTAGAAGGGACTCTTTCCCTTGCTCATTTATCAGTCTCTGTTGAAAGAGACCATTGTCCCTAAACATTTACTAGCACCCACTAGAAGGAGCTTCAACCTCTATTTTGCAAGCTACCACTTGTTGGCCCTATGTTCAAAATCGATGTTTGAATTAATAAAAAACAACCACTAGTCAGCTCTACGACAGAGAGTCTGAACCAGGAGAGTCTGGCTCTGCAGAATGCTCTACATTGTCCATGTACATCACACATTATATAGCAATCATGGTTTTAGGGAAGTTAGAACCATACCCTAAGAAATAGAAACTAATTCCTATCCTGAGGTACTGTGAACCAATTCACTATTCTAAGATATTCTCCATTATCTCTAACACTCCCCCTTAATGGAGAAGGGGTTCACAAATATGCCTAACATCTCCCTAAACATTTCAAACTTAATTTTTCCAAGAGGCTTAGTGAAAATGTCTGCAACATTATCACATGTATTACAATATACAAGATGGATTTCTTTTGATTGTACTTTCTCCCTGACAAAGTGGAATTGTGTATCAATGTGTTTAGTGTTCTTGTGAAACACTGGATTATTAGCACGTTTGATTGAACTCTAATTGTTGCATTTGATTGTTGTTGCATCTTTCTGTTCTTCCCCAACATCTTGGAGAAGTCTCTGCAACCAAACTACCTCACACGTTGCTGCACACATAGATTGATACTCTGCTTCCGTTGAAGATAAGGAAATTGTGTTCTATTTCTTGCTGCTCCATGTAATTACCTTGGATCCAATGTTAAATGCATAGCCTGTTATGGATCTGCGGTCGTCTACATTTCCAGCCCAGTCGGAATCTGTAAATCCTATCAATCTAACATCAGAAGAATCAGTATAAATAATACCATAGTCTATAGTACCTTCTAGATACCTCAAAACACATTTTGCTGCATTCCAATGACTCTCAAGTGGGTTGGACATGTATTGACTTAGCACACTGACTGCATAAGACAAATTTGGTCTAGTAGTGGTTAGGTAGATTAAGCTCCCAACGAGTTGTCTGTAAAGCGTCGCATCTGCCTCTTTAGAGCTATACTTACTCTAAAGTTTAATGTTCTGCTGTAATGATACTACCGCAGCCTTACACTGGTCCATCTTGAATATTTTTAGTACACCTTTGGCATACTTACCCTGGGACAGAAAAGTTTGTCCTGAATCTCTCCAAATCTGAAGACCCAAACAATATTGTAATTCACCAAGGTCTTTCATTTCGAACACCTATGACATTTGTTGCTTGATTTCTTTGATTAGAGAAATAGCATCACTAGTAATAATTAAATCATCTACATACAAAGAAATCAACATTATGCGCCCCTGTTCATCTTTCATGGTATACAAATTAGGGTCATTTTACTTCTGTTGTAGCCAAGTTGTAGAAAAAATGAATCAATCTTTTCATACCAGGACCTGGGTGCTTGCTTTAGTTCATATAGAGCTTTCTTTAATCTACAGAATAAATGTTATTTCCCTTTTTGGACAAACCCCTCAGGTTGCTCTAAATAAACCTCCTCTTTTAGTTCTCCATTTAAAAATGCAGACCTTACATCTAGTTGGTGAATCATCCAATGTTTCCTAGTAGCTAAAGCAATCAACATTCTGATGGTATTTAGTTTAGCTATGAGGGCAAAGGTTTCTTCATAGTCAATGCCTTCTTTTTGTGAATACCCCTTTGCTACCAATCTAGCTTTTAGTTTATCTATGGTTCCATTTGCATTAAACTTGGGTTTATACAACCATTTACAACCTATGGTTTGTTTCCCTTTAGTAAGTTCAACCAATTCCCAAGTGTTGTTCCTGATTATAGATTCATATTCATGTTCCATAGTTGTTTTCCATTCACTACATTCATTTGCTTCCTTATAACTAGAAGGTTCAACAACATTCATCATACTAGTTATAAAAGCATTTTCCCTATATCTAGCAGGCAATTGAGTCTGCCTACCTGATCTTCTGAGCGTTGGTGTAGCTTTTGACCTATTCTAAGTTTCCTTTGCTGGACTTGGCTTGACTGCTGCATCTGAATTCTCTTCTTCTGCCTTTGTCTGTTGATCCTGGTTGTTTCATGTTTCTTCGCTTTCTTCCACCAAGAACGGAATATCCCATTCCTCATTGTGCTTATGAGATTCTTCATGATCCTGCTCATGGAATATGACATCTATACTAACAAAAATATTGTGAGTAGAGGGATTAAATAATCTAAAGATTTATATTGTGAAAAATACCCTATAAAGGTACATCTGATGGATTTTGAATCTAGTTTTCTTCTGTCTTCCTTTGGAATATGGGAAAATGCTTTAGACCCAAACACTCTTAAATGTTTTACTGCAGGTTTAAATCCATATAATGCTTCATAAGGAGTTTTAAACTCAAGACTCTTTGTAGGATTCCTATTTTTCAAATAAACTGCAGTATTCAATGCTTCAGCCCAAAAACCATTCGAAAGATCCTTACCTTTCAACATGCTCCTAGCACATTCCACCAATGTTTTATGCTTTCTTTCTGTTACTCTATTCTGCTAAGGAGTATGGGGTACTATGAATTGCTGTAATATCCCATGGTCTTTACAATACTTGATAAGCTCATCCTTCCTGTATTCTCCCCCTTGATCGGAGCGGAGAATTTTTATATGCTTCCCTGTTTTCTTTTCAATCATGTTTCTGAACTGCTTAAATTACTCAAATGTGTGACTCTTCTTACTCAAAAATATACCCAAGAAAACTTTGTGCAATCATCAATAAACAGTAAAAAATACAGTGCACCTCCTAATGACTTTGTTTGCATGGGTCCACAAAGATCTATGTGCACTAATTCAAGTATGTCTCTCTGTTTCTTCTCTACTCGAACATGGAATTCCTCTCTATGCATCTTTCCTAATGTACAAGCATCACAATCATTATGCACTTATTTTAACATAGGAAGATCTCTTACCATTTCCTTTTTCTAAAGTAACAGAAAATCATTGTAGTTGATATGACCAAATCTCTGATGCCACAGCTCTTCTGTAGTCAAACTCGCTGCTGTCAAAGCTCGAACTGGTGCTGGTCTTACATCCAATTTGTATAGACCTCCTGTTCGAATTCCTGTAGCAATAGTCTTCATGCCATCTAACAGATTTTTAATGTAACAGTTAGATTTAAAAAATTCAACTTTAAGATCTTGATCTGTAATCATGGATACAAAAATCAATTTCTTTGTTACAAGGGGCACATACATGACATTATGAATTTGTCTTACAATACCATTAGGTAAAATGACAGAAATTTTCCACTCCCTTTGATCTGATGACTTCTATCATCACCTAGGTAGATTTGCGCTCCTTCATTGATTTCTTTAAAATCTTCAAACCTTTTCTTGTTCCCCATAATATGTGTGGATGCTCCCGAATCTACATACCAGATTTCTGCATCAACATTCTCATCAAATTCTGCCATGAACAATTTGAAATTCTGCTCATGATTATCATTTGTGAGATGACTTGCATGTCGTTTTTGGGCTTCTGTTGTTGTTCATGGTATTTCTTCTTCCTACACTCCTTAGCTATATGACCAAGTTTTCCGCAATAAAAACATTTAATTTCAGAGTTGTTTCTATTCGGATGCATACCTTGAGTCTGATTTGGTCTTTTTCGTGATTTTCCTCCATTTTGTTGTTGCGGATTTCCTTTTCCTTTGAATAAGTTCTTTCTCGCCATCAACGCAAGATCTGCACTCTGGGGCTTCAAAGTCAATCTTATTTCTTCTTCGTGCATTAATATTCCTGTCATTTCTTCAAACTTTTGGATTTTCTCTCTTGCATTTATCCCAATGATAAACATTTGGTAGTCATCTGTCACACCATTCATGGTAATGGTTACTAGATCTGTATCTGCAACTGTTTCACCAATGTCTGCCAAATTGTTCTTTAGATCATTGATCCTCGCTATGAAGGCATCAACTGTTTCATTCTCCTCCATCTTCAGGGATAAAATCTTTCTCTTGAGGAACAGAAGACGATTTGTATTCTTGATCTCATACAAATTCTTCAATATTCCCCAAAATTTGCTTGCTAATTTACATTCTTTGATATGTGGTATGATGTAGTCTTTCACTAACATCTTCAGCAACGTCCTTGATTTACCTTCTCGCTTCTCCCAATCTGGGATCAATGCTGATCTAGTTGTTGGCTTCTACTCATCCCCATTTGCAATCATCCAAGCACTCTGCACTTCTTATAGAGTCTGCACCTTGAATTTCCAATTCGCATAATTGGAGCCATCGAGCTTGTTATGCTCATTCAAGTATGCTTCAATCCTTTGATTATTCATCTTGGCGATTAAAAAAAATGACAGGTAAAAAGATATATGTTATATCTATCCCAGATCTATGTCAAAGACAGAAATCTCTAATCTCCACGAGTCTGATTTCTGGTATTTTCAACAGCCTCTAGTACTGGCTGATCCCTTGTAGTCTACACGCCCTCTCCACGTGGCCTTCGGGCAAGTATCCACCACACTATGCGCTCTTGATGGAAGTCCTATGAGGAACCATGTATAGGGTTGTCACAGCCTTCTCTCGACAGACCTCGACCTCCACGCAGCCTTCTCTCAGCAGCCACTGCCAAGACGCAGCCCTATTTTTTTTGTTTGCACGGTCAGCGCGATTCGCCAACACGGATTTGCGATGGTTGGTGCAATTATCCAACAGGGATTCGTGACAGTCGGCACAATTATCCAACAGGGATTTGCGATGGTCGTCCAAAATAAAATGCGGGAAGTCTCATTGGGATCGGCGTGATTCTTCCCCAAACCACGCAACGATTTTGCCTCAAGCGTGCCTTTCAAATCCTTCACTCAGCGAACAGGTTTCTCAGCCCCGATGCTCTGATACCATGTTAAAAAGCGATGTTTGAATTGATAAAAAAATAGCCACTAGTCAGCTCTACGACAGAGAGTCTGAACCAGGAGAGTCTAGCTCTGCAGAATGCTTTACATTGTCCATGTACATCACGCATTATATAGCAATCATGGTTTTATGGAAGTTAGAACCATACCCTAAGAAATAGAAACTAATTCCTATCCTGAGGTACCTTGAACCAATTAACTATTCTAGGATATTCTCCATTATCTCTAACACCCTGTTGATCCATATTTCATCCATTTTCAAACTCAAATCAATAGGCCTTCTCTACTTTCAAAATAATTGAATTCCTTAATCACCAACACCTTTGACAATCTTTGATTATCGATGTAAAAACCTTAGCAATATTAGATTACTGAACAAATCACCAATACGTTCAACAATTTTTCATTACTGAACACACCTACTCTTGCAACACTCAATTTCTCTCTCTCATGCAACCACTAACAACCCTCTGTTACTCTCAAATTTTGTTGCACACTACACAATATTCTACTTGAATTCTCATTCAACACCCGAGCCCTTGCATCCACCTGCTGCTTCTCACCACTGCAGAAAACAACTTCACCATAACAACAACTCGCTACACCAGAAGCTTTGTTTTAAAATAAAATTGTGTTGATTTTGCTTGATTAGGTTTTCTTTTATATATTTTTCTTGTTGTTATCTTTGGCTTTGTTAATTTTTTAATTTGTGCATGAAGCCTTATTTTTTTCCTTTGTCTTGTTCATCTCAGTCTTCTCGACTATGTTTTCTATTCTGGGCTTAATATCCAAGTCAAACTGACCTTTACTACATTTTTTGTAGCTTGGAATAAGTTTTTTTTCTCATTCTTTGCATTCTAGTTTTTTACATAATTTAGGAGTGTGCCTGGTATTTTTATCTGTAGTTAATTTGGCTTAACTACCAATTTTCGCTGCCAAAACTAATAGTTCCATTGTTTTGAGCTTAAGCTCCCTTCACTTGCTCCTTTTAACTGTTTTGATAGCATAGAACTAGTCTCTGCGACCATCAGCTAGGCCATTGGGCGCTTAGCCCTGCCAAGCCCTCCGCGGGATGATTTCCATTGTTACCAACTCTTATGTCGTTGGACCCGATTCTATGTGAAGCGACCATGTCTAGCGCTAAGGCCGAAGATCCCAATCTCTCAGATTTTTTGTTAATTGCAATTCTTAACAATCTAAGGGATTCTAGGTTCCAAGGATGGCCCTAGATTATATTTTCACCACACCCTTGGTCGTGTTTCTATGCAAAATAATCAAGAGACGGGTCCAGGCACTTATCCTGACACTTTGTAAGAATCTCTGCGACTCTATTCTTTACGTGACTGGCTCATTTCTATGCTAAATGTCCCAAGGGTTGGGTCTAGATGTTAAGGCCAAAGATCCGAAACCTAGCTCCTATTATTATCCACCATGCCCCTGGTCTCCAATGGTTGTATGAGACTCTGTGTGGGTGTGTATCCCACAACCCCTTCTATCCCGGTGCACTCTCGTGTGCCTCGATATTAATTTTTTGGGCTCCATCTAGCACGATGAGATGTGAATGGGGTTTTCCTGACACCCTTTTTATTGGCAACCACTCTGTCAACTGCCATTATGTCCCGATGCCCTATAACCCGACACATTACTTGTGCCTTTTTAAATCTTCTGAGCTAATCCTGTCGGGACGACTTCACACTTGCCATGTGTCAACCTGTGAGTGGTGACACATGTCACCCAAATACAGGCCATGAGGGTGCCCAAAAATGCCAAAATCTACTGCCACGTGTCCAACTCCTATTAGTTTTGTTGACGTTGCCTTCCTTCATTATCTGCCAAATCACATGTTGCCACATGTTTTGTCGAATGAGAAAGAAAGGGGGTCCTAAAGGCATGTTTTGCAAGTAATTTCTTTGTTAATTGGTTTCCGAGCTTACTAGCCATTTCCTTTATTTTTCATAGAATTTTTCCCGACCGACGCCTTACTGCATTGTTGCTTTGTTTTCCCTCCGCACTAGCCCTTAATGGGCTAAGCTCATGGACTAACATCCTCTGCTCAAATCTCATTAGTCAGCTCTCTACTGCCATGTCCCCGCATCCACCACTCGACACATTTATTTTTTGCACCGAAACTATATCGACGGGGTATTGCCTCCATTTGTGATCCACCATCTCTTTTCATCCGGGTTGCTTAGACCTGTGACCAAAAGGATTGCATTGGGGTAAGCTCGTTGGGCTTCCTATACTGGGCCAAGTAGTCAAGTGGGATTTTCCTGCCTAATATAAATGCTTCCCGCTGATGTTGTGGCTTCCACGTGAGCTGGGTCCATGGTTTCATCGCTTCGTCTCTAGGTTTGGCACTTGTGCCAACTTTGGTTGTGCACCAAAGCTCATCCAACCTCCTCTAACTCTGTCATCTTGATATTTGGGTCACCAACTTTGACTGACTCTACTTCTCGATCCAAGAGGCCATTTTCAGACTTCCACACACCATTGGAAAGATATTTCACATCTCTATCCATCTGAGTGGGTTTCACATGCATATGAGATGATATGCTACTCTATAATTGGCTCCAAATCCTCTACACCATTTCGGCTACCCTTGCCACTCTCTGTTATTTCTTTTACAAGTCACAATTCTTTTGCCTTTCCCTTTTCTTTGCTTGTGCCACCTTTGGCATTGCCTTTAATTTTGCATGTTCCAATAATGACAACACCATTTACAATGCTTTACAATTTTCATTGTCTTTTCCACTTGTTGACATCAATGACAACATATTTCCAACATTCTCCCCCTTTGGAATTGATGGCAACACCAACATCAAACAAAATAACCTTTTCTCTGTCAACATAGATTGTCTCCTTTGAGTGTTGCTCCCCATTAGATAAACTTTTGTTGTTGTAGTACTCCTACTGGTATTACTATGAGTGTTACTCCCCATGAGATAAACTTGTTTTATTGTAGTATTGTCATTGGTATTGTTGTTGTGCCTAATCATCACCATTTCTCCTTCAATAGATTTCTCCCCCAGTTTTTAATTTTTTTTTATTCCACTATATATCTCCCCCTTTGACATCAATGGAAAGGATACTAAGATGCTCCCCTTGTCAACAATCTGCCAAGTTTGTCTTCTGATCTTGTGGACTGTTCAACTGCTTCTTCATAAGTTGAAAAACTCATATGCCTTTGATCTGATCCAAGAAGCTTCCTTTTTTTCTTGTGAATAAGATTAAATATAAAAGAGAGGAGTATTTACTCCCTAATATTTTCCTCAAGCAAACAAGATGAATCTCTTGCTAAAACAACACATGCTTGTGCAACTGAGTAATGAAAAATAACTCATGTTGGTCTAAGTCTTAGTTAGGATTACATTCCTAACAGTAACTACCTAGAAACATACACCTAACATCTAGCAACAAGAACAAAATTTCCTGTGCATGACACCATCAATTTTCAGCTGATGAAGAACAACACTTAGAAGTGCTTACTTGACAAACATTGAGGGACAATCACCAATGCATGCCTAAACAACTCACTTGTATTTCACTTGGCAAACTTTTAATGACAACAAGCTCACCATGAACAATAGTAATATAAACCAATATTTTCCTATGAACATTAGACAACACGAAAACCATACTCTGACTGTAAATACCAATCTGAAATACCTTTAATACCATGTGATACTAATTACCAATTGGAACAACATCATAACATCCAATCCATTTTGGTTACTCACATACACATAAAACACCATTAGCCTCTCTAACACATAACTGATACCAATTAATGATACCAATTGTCAATGCATGCTCAAATCTTCACTTGAGTATACTCCCCCTATGGCCATCCTCAACTTCCACCATGTCTCGGTGCTCGGTAACCTGACGCATTAATTTGTTCCATTTTAAATCTTCCGGGCTAATCTGACCAATATGATGTCACACCTAACACATGTCAACCTATGAGTGGTGACACATGTCACCCAAATATGGACCATTAGGGTGCCCAAAAATTCCAAAAATTACTTCCATATTTCCATCTCCTATTGATTGTGTTGATGTCACCTTCCTCATCATCTAGCCCAATTGCATGATGCCACTTGTCTTGTTGTAGGGGAGCGAAAGGGGTTCCTAGAAACCTATTCTACGAGTAATTTCTTTGTTAACTGGTTTATGGGATTACCATCCATTTCATTTATTTTTCATAGATTTTTGTTAGGTCGACGCATTTATGCAATGTTGCTTTTCTTTCCCTAAGTGGGCTGAGCCATTGGAGTTGGCTCCACCGCTCAAATCTCGTTGGTCGACACTCTACTATCATGTCTCGGCTTCCACCAGCTATATTTTTCTTTTGTGTACAATATTATACCTCTAGGGTAACTCCAATGGGGTACTTCCTTTGGGTGCGCTTAACCCGCTCTTTTCATCCTAGTCGCTTAGATCTGTGCATCAAAAGGATTGTGTGAAGGTAATGTCATTGGGCTTCCTCCGTTGGGCTAGGTTGTTAGGAGGGCTTCACCTGCATGATAGAAATGCTTCCTACTGCTATTGTGGCTTCCACATGAGCCCGTCCATCGTTTTGCTACTCCGCCTCTAGGTTTGGCACTTGTCCCAACTTTGGCTACATGCCAAAGCACATCCAACCTCCTCTAACTCTATTATCACCAACTTTGACTGGCTCTATCTCTTGATCTAGGAGACCATTTTCAAACTTCTACATACTGCAGGAAATCTCTTTCAAAGATCCGACCATCTAAGTTAGTTCATTTGCATTTGGTATGATCTTGTACTCCAAAAATGGATCCAAAGCCTCTGCACTATTCTGGCTACCTTTGCCACTCTTTGCTATTTCCTTTACGAGTTGCAATGTTTTTTCTTTGCCTTTGATTTTCCTGTCCCACCTTTCCCAATGCCTTTTATTTTTCCTATGCCAATAATGACAACACCATTTATAGTGCTTTTCACTCCACCCGTTGACATCAATGACGTCATATTTCGAACATTCTCTCCCTTTGGCATTGATGGAAACACCAACATCAAAGAAAACACCTTTTTCTCTGTCAACATAGATTGTCTCCTTTGAGTGTTGCTCCCCCTAAGATATTTTTTGTTTTGTTTTAGCACTACTATTGGTATTATTGTGAGTGTTTCTCCCCCTACGATAAACTTTTGTGATTGTAGTATTGTTGTTGTGCTCGATCACCACTATTTTTCCTTCGATAGATATCTCCCCAAGATTTTAATTTTGTTTAATTCCACTATATCTCTCCCCCTTTAACATCAATGGAAAATATATTAATGTGCTCCCCTTGTCAACAATGTCCCTATGTCTTTTGATGTTGTAGACTTGTCAACTTCTTCTTTGTAACCTGAAAAACTCAGATGCCTTTAATCTGATCCAAGCAACTTCCTTTCTGTCCTATGAAGGAGTTTGAATAGAAGGGATAGGATTACTTACTCCCTAATATTTTCCTCAAGAAAACAAGAGGAATCTCTTGTTGAAATAACACATTCTTGTGCAATTGAGCAATGAAAAATAACTCCTATTGGTCTGAGTCTCATCTAGGACTACATTCATAACATTTCCTACCTAGACACATACACTTGACCTCTAGAAACAATAACAACCTTTCCTATGCATGACACCATCAATTGTCAGTTAATGAACAAAAACACTTAGAAGTGCTTACTTGACAAACATATAGGAACAATCACCAATGCATGCCTAAACAACTCACTTGTATTTCACTTGGTATACTTATAATGAAAATAAACTCATCATGAACAACAATCATATAAACCAATATTTTCCTATCAACAGTAGACAATACAAACACCATACTTTGACTGTAAATACCAATTGACAATACCTTTGATACCAAGTGATACCAATTACCAATTGGAACAACATCATAAAAACCAACCCATTATGATTACTCACATATGTGGTAAGCACCATTAGCCTCTGCAACACATAACTGATACCAATTAATGATACCAATAGTCAATGTATACTCCAATATTGACTTGAGTATACTCACCTTGTGGCCATGCTCCCTCTTTGAGTTAGGAATATGTATACAATATTTGTTAAAGAAACTTCCACACTAAACAGTTTATCACCATCTACATATACTCAAAATACTAATTGATTTGAAAACAACATTCAATCAACCACACTATTCATACATGAAAGAGTCATACTTACCTTTATCCTTCAGATGAATTCCTTATCATGTTCCTTTTTCTCCTTGCATCTAGATTTTTCGGATTCCTTGAAGCCAACCTCTTCTCTTCAATTTAGAGGATCAAGAGATCAACTCCCCTTGAGTAGATTGTCTTCTTTTTTCTTCCACACCAGCATATGCCAAATTTTCTCAACATCATCAGTTGGTTTCTTGCGTTGACTTTCTTAAATGGGTGGTTTTTTTTCCTGAGCATATAGACCATTGTTTCTCTTCTTTCTCATTGTATTTCTTTGGAGATATTTCATGACCGATGTTAGTTCTTTTAACTAATTGAAGTCTCTACCTGTAAGAGAGATCAACCACTGGAATTTTAGACTCTAAATCTTCTTCATCAAGCATTGTTTTTCACTTCCTCCATTCACCATTCGATATGCCTTTCTTCCAGTGTTGAGATAACTCTTGTGTAGTTCCTCTTGTTGGCTCTCAACTCTATTTGCAGCATTTTGGAAAAATAATTTCTTGCTAGATTTGCATGCAACTGCTTTATGCCTAAAACTATTACACCTGTTAGAGCCTAGATTTGCCTTAGGCTGAAAGACAAGGTTCTAGGTCCACATCAAACCACGCTCAGCCTCGTAGCTAGCCCTACGAGTACAAGAGAGGGCTCTCTCCGGGTCAATCTCGGAAAAAGACAAGCGATGGGGCTTGAGATGACTGAAATAAAAGCTAATTTTAGGCTAGGTATGAAGTACAAGGGTTTGATTTGAGTATTTGGGGGTTTTGTGCTGGAAACAGGGAAAGGCAAATTGGGCTCGGGGATGAGGCACAGTTTCTGCAGAGTTATGATTGGGGAAAGGAAGACAATCTTTTTGATGCTTTAAAGTGTGTGAATGGATATATCTGACTGGTGAGGAGCTAAGGAGAGCAAGGGAGTCTCAAGAATTCTCCTTAAACAGACAAAAACATGGAATTTAAACAAATTCAAAGGCAGAGCATAGCAGTTAATGGATTCTACCTTAATCACTCATTTGTTCAAATTCAGAAGAAGAGACAGGAAAATGATACACATAACACTAATGAACTTATAATTACTTATAAAAGAACACCATCAAAACATAAAGCCACATGGATCCCAAACAATGTTGCAAAACCCTGGTCTTTCCTTAGCCAAAAATGCAAAGATAGAATGTACAATGATATGCCAAAGCAATCCCTAGTGTCCAATCCTGAAAATGACTTAGAAATTACATAATATAGACAATACAAACCTATTCCCTTGCCTCTAGGGGTCGATCTCATCATTCTAGGAGCTATTTGAACTAATTCTAAACAAGGAACTGAAATCTAGGTGGTCAAACAACTTACCCCTATATGCTAGGAAACTGATTCATTCATTAAATTTTCACCTTTTAGTGAATGAATCTTCTAGAACAAGTAAAATGTGCCAATATTACATCATGGTTGTCAAATTACATCATGAAAAGTCAAGAATAACTTCAAGAAGCAAAACTGGTCAAAACTGGGCAAATTGCTGAGCTGAACAGTGAAAAACAAGCCAAAATTCTCTATGCGCCGCGCCAAAATCTGTATGCGTCGCACCACTTTGGGGCTGATTTTGAGGCACTTCCTGAAGTCCAAATTGAGCCCAAGTGTGCTTGTTGGAAAGCCTTGCCTGTCTACTTTCCAACCTAAGTGGAATTTCTGAATTTGGTGCCCATTTTCTCCTCCAAAACTTCAATCTCCCAAGATTGCTTCCTGTGTGTCAAAATAGGGGCAGTTAGGTCATTTTTTGAGTGTTTTTGACCCTTTAGGCCACCCATAACTTGATGAAATCTCTTCATAAGCGCGCGCCAAGTGGTGCGACGCATTGGGAAGAAAAGCCTGTTTTTGCTCAAAAATGTCTAGGTCCACACTTCCTCTATGTATTACCTATGGTCCCGCACCCATTGGTCATGTATCTAGTGGACCTGACCGCACCTTTTCTTTGTGATAGGTGCGGACCCTTGAGTGCGCCGCGCCACTGCCCAGGTGCGCTGCGCCTTTTTGCAGATGACTTTTGGAGACCTTCCTAGTGTCCAAATTGGGTGCGGGATAGCTCGTTGGAAATGCCTTTAAGTCTACTTTCCAACCCAATTGGAATTTTTCAATTTGGAGTTCAGTTTCCATGTCAAAAATAAAATCTCCCAAGACTGGTCAAAATGTGCCAAATGAGGTTACCTCAAGGCAGAGTGCTGTTGCAGGCAACGTTTGAAGGTCTTCCTCAACTCCAAATTGAGTTCATGATAGCTCATTGGAAATATATTTGTGTCTAGTTATGATTTGACTCATCAAGAAAGTTACTTTGCCAACCAAGCTAGAAGAAAACTTGATTTTCCCAAGGTCACTCCAGAGGTGCACTCAATTTCCTGAGGCAACGGTATTTTTGACATTTCTCTTAAACCATGACACCTGTGTAAAATGTGAAGGAGGTTTTTCTTCCTTGGAATATTTTGGACAAAAACCTCTCTCATTTTTCAAAATTCATATTTTCTAGCTCAGAAACATCATTTGAGTAAAACCTACCCCGATGTGTGGAAAAGGAGATTTATCGAAATGAAGTGAAATGAATGGGATAGGGGGCTTCTAAATTATTGATAAAATTTTGAGAAGTAGGGAGGGATGTTAGGAAGTAGGGGAAAGTGGATTTTCAAATATTGAGTGAGGGGAAGGGGTCCAAAAGGGCAAAACACAGGCCCAACCTAGAAAATTGTCAAGTTGTAGCAAGAAACTAGGGTTTGTGGAAAAATGAGGAATTTGGGGGATCCCAGTGATGGGAAGTGTTTAATAAGGTACATTCAGGATAGATGAAGGTTTATAAACATCAGGATACAATTTTTTCCAGTGATTTTACCATCCAAGAGAAATTGCCTTCAAAACCTTAGGAGAGGGAAATGACCTTACCTAGGCACAATTGAAGCATGAACAAGGCATAAAATGACCCAGTGGAACTTAGCATGATGATGAAAACCCTTTGAATGGTGACATGGACCGACATTTGGACAACTTTGACAGGAGTAAAAGCAAACCCTAGACCTAATGCCTAGTGACCAAATTTTGCTTGAAGACTCACTGAAATGACAAAATTTGACCTTGACACTTTAAAATCACTTTGTAAGAGCATGTTTGATCACTGGAGGAAGGCTGAAAAGACTGACACTAACAACACCTATATATCATTCAACTTTATTCAAGAAGGGAACAAAATAATTATACTTCTTACCATATATTGTGTGTGTCCAATTTCCTGGACTGTAATTTTCTCTCTTGCTGCGCTTGGGCCATTGAAAATGTTTCCTTTGAGGGGAAAAGGCTCCCTGTGGTTGTTTGCTCAAATTTCTCTTTTGAGTAATTCATGATTGTAGTTGAGCTTTTACATTCCACCTATGTTTTTTCACCTTCGTCTTCCTTTCTCGACACTTGGAGGCAAAGTGCCCTACTTTATTACAACAAAAGCATATGAGGGGCTACATACCTTTATTTTGACTCCTGGAAGTCCCTTTATTTTGTTGTGTTATTTTCTTTGCCATTGCAGTGCTGTCAGACCTTATTTTAGCCAAATTGTTGGGTCCCTTTAACATTGTTGCTGAGTCACCATCATCTTCAATTGTTATCCTAGCCTGAGAGGAACAAGTTTTGGTTTGATTATCTTTAAATGCTTCAAAATTATTTGCATGCTTCTGAAGATTCAACACCTGCTCATTTAATATCTTATTCTATTCTTCCAACTTTGTATTTATAGCTCTAAATTTCTTAATCTTCTCAAGATCTTATATGAGCTCCTTCTTCAAATAGAGGAACAACTAGATTCACCACTGGTGTTTATTTCACTCTCAAAAGTTTGTTCCCTTGATGACTCTAGGGATTCTTTTGCTGATATATGAGATGTCCTTTCTTATTCTTTACTATAGGTGGACCCATTGTTTTCTTCATGAATGTCCAGATCTACTACTAATATTAAAGTAGCTCTATATTCACTACAACTTGCTGAGCATCTCTCACTTTCACCAGTACTTGCAACTGAGTAGTTTGAAGATAAATGGTCTATTTTTCTACAATAATAGTTCAAAACATAACTTACTTATAGATTGCATCTTCTCTGGATGTTGATCATCGACTTGGCCTATTGATACAAAAGAATCATCATTTGATTCATGATTTTCAATGTTGTTTGAATCTTTGCTTGCTTCATCCTCCATGGAAAGCCTCTTGACACCACATGTAGTTTTCATGTCTTCTTCATAAATGGACTGAAATTTATCCCATATGTAACTTAGACAACCCTCTCATGATTTCCTTCCTGGCTTGTTTATCAAACTTATCATTTATTACTCCATACTCCACAAATAGCCATACATCCAAATCAAGAGCTTGCAAGTAGATTCTCATTCTTACCTTCCAAGTTTTATAATTTGATCCATTCAAAAATGGAACTCCATCTAAGGTAATCTGATCCTTGTTCTCCATGATCCCTGATCTTCCTTCCAACTTTTACACTGATCCTTAAGGAAATTGGCTCTTATACCAATTGCTAGAAACAATGGAAACCAAAACAAGAGGAGGTGAATCAATAGCCTGGCCAAATTATACATTTATTAACAAATTTCACTTTTTAATATCTTTAATAATTATTCATGGATCAACAAAGAAAATCAATCATGCATAACATCATAAGAATCAAGCACTTGAGAAACGTATACACAACACACCAATCTTCTTTTTATTATAAGCTTCAACTTGATTACGTCATGGCCTCACAAGCTACCACGTGTAGGTTTATCAGCTGCTATTGAAAGGAAATTCAATCCCTGCTTGTTTATCATCTACCACTGATAGGGACTACTGCCCATGAACATTTACTAACACCCACTAGAAGTAGCTTCAACCCATGATCTTGAAGCTACCACTTATTGGCCTTGTTGATCCATCTTTCATCTATTTTCAAACTCAAATCAATAGACCTTCTCTTCTTTCAAAATAATTGAATTCCTCAATCACCAAATCCTTCAACAATATTTTATTACTGATGTAAACACCTTTAACAATATTTGATTACTGAACAAATCACCAATATGTTCAATAATTTTTCATTATTGAACACACTTACTCCTGCAACACTCTATTGCTCTCTCTCACGCAATCAAGAGAAGCCCTTTGTGACTCTTGAATTTTGTTGCACACTGCACAATTTTCTGCATGAATTCTCATTCAACACCCCAACCCTTGCAACCACCTACTTCTTCCCACCATTGTAGAAAAAAGCTTCACCATACCACCACCTCGCTGCACTAGAAGCTCTATCTCAAAAACAAATTGTGTTGTTTTTGCTTTATTAGGCATGCTTTTATAGAATTTTCTTGTTGCAATGTTTGGTTTTGTTTATTTTTTAATTTGTTCATGAAGCCTTATTTTTTGCATTTTTCCTATTCATCTTAGTCTTCTGGAATGTGTTTTCTATTATGTGATTAATCACCAAGTCAAACTCACCTTTAATAGCTTTTATGCAACTTGAACTAAGTTTTTCTACTTATTCTTTGCATTATGTTTTTTATAGAATTTAGCAGTTCGAACGCTATTTTTATCTGCAATTAATTTGGCTTAAGTGTCAAATTTCGCTGTTAAAACTGACAATTCCATTGTTATGTTCTTAAGCTCACTTTGCTGGCTCCTATTACCTATTTTCCACCATATAAGAGGTCTTCGTGACCATCGACTAGGCCATTGGGTGCTTAGCCTTGTCAAGACCTCTGTGGGTTGATTTCCTTTGTTAACAACTCTTATGCCATTGGTCTCTCTTCCACGTGAAGTGACCATGCCTAGCACTAAGGCCAAAGCTCCCAAGATCCCATGTTTTTTGTTAATTTCACTTCTTAGCAAGTTATGGGATTTCAGGTTCCAGGGATGGTCCCACATTTTATTGTTTTCACGCACTTGGTCGTGTTTCTATGTGAAACAATCAAGGGATATGTCTAGGTGCTTAGCACGACACCTCCGAAGAGCCTCCGCGACTTTATTCTCTAGGCCCCGGGTTCATTTCTATGTGAAATGTCCCAAGGGTTAGGTCTAGATGCTAAACCGAAGCTCCAAAACCTGACTCCTTTTATTATCCACCATGCCACTGGTCTCCAATGGCTGCATGAGACCCTGTGCAGGTGCGTAGCCCTTTCTATCCCAACACACTACCTTATGCCCCCATATTAATTTTATGGGCTCCATCCAGTGGGATGAGTTGTCAATGGGGTCTGCCAAACACCATTTTTATTAGCCATCACTATGTTAACTACCACTTTGTCCTGATGCCCTATAACTCGACACATTACTTTGTGCCATTTTAAATCTTCCAAGTTAGTCTCATTGGGATGACGTCACACTTGCCACGTGTCAACCTGAGTGGTGACACGTGTCACACAAATACAAGCCATTAGTGTGCCCAAAAATTACAAAAACGACTGCGACATGTCCACCTCCTATTGTTTGTGCTAACGTCACCTTCCTCTGTCGTTTATCCCAGTCACATGTTGCCACCTGCCCTGCCAGAGAAGATAGAAAGGTGGTCCTGGAGACTTGTTATGTGAGTAATTTATTTGTTAATTAGTTTCTAGACTTACCAACAATTTCCTTTATTTTTCATAGATTTACGTTAGGTTGACGTCTTGTTGCACTGTCGCTTTATTTTCCCTTTGAGATAGCCCTTAGTGGGATAAGTTATCAGAGTGTGTTCCTCTGCTCAAATCACATTGGTCATCTCTCTACTTCCATCTACATGTGTCTGATGCTCAACGCATTTATTTTGTGCGTCAAAACTATATCGTTGGGGTAACTCCACCAGGGTACTTCCTCCACATGGGCTCCAAATGCTCTTTGCATCCTGGTTGCTTAGAACTATGAGTGAAAAGGATTTCTCAGGGGTAATTCCATCAGGCTTCCTCTGTTGGGATAGGTTGTCAAGCGAGCTCCACTTTCCCATTAGGAATCTCTTGCTGAAACGACACATGCTTGCGCAATTAAGCACTAAAAAATAACTCCTATGGGTTTGAGTCTCAACTAGGAATACATTCATAACATTGCCTACCTAGACACATACACTTGACCTCTAAAAACAAGAAAAACCTTTCATATGCATGACACCATCAATTGTCAGTTGATGAACAACAACATTTAGAAGTTCTTACTTGAAAAAGATAGAGCGACACTCACTAATGCATGCCTAAACGACTCCCTTGTATTTCGCTTAGCGGACTTCTAATGACAACAAAATCACCATGAATAACATTCATATAAACCAATATTTTCCTATCAACATTAGACAATAATAGCACCAAACTTTGACTATAAATACCAATTAACAATACCTTTGATACCATGTGATACCAATTACCAATTGGAACAACATCATAACAACCAATCCATTCTGATTACTAACATATGCAACAAACATGATTAGCCTCTACAACACATACCTGATACCAATTTCCAATGCATACTCAAATACTATCTTGAGTACACTCCCCTGTGGCCATGCTCCCTCTTTGCATAAGGAATCTGTAAAGAATACTTGCTAAATAAAATTTAGAAACAAACATATCATCACCATCTACACATACTCATACTACCAATTGATTTGACAACAACATTCAATCAACCACGCTATTCAAACATGAAAGAGACATACTTCCCTTTATCCTTCAGATGCGTTCCTTGGCATGTTCTTTTCTGCTCCTTGCATATGAATTTTTTGGCTTCCATGAAGCCAACCTCTTCTGTTCAATGAAGAGAATTAAGAGATCTACTCCCCTTGAGCAGATTATATTCCTTTTTCTTCCACACATGCATATGTTGAATTTTCTCAACACCATGAGCTGGTTAATTGCGCTGACTTGCTTGACTGGGTGGATTTTTCCTTGAGCATACAGACAAATGTTTCTCTTCTTTCTCACTATATTTTTTTTTATATCTTTCATGACTGATGTTTCTTATTTTAACTGATCGGAGTCCTTGGAAGTAAGATAGATCAACCACTCAAACTTCAGACTCTAAATCTTCTTCATCAAGCATTGTTCTGCGCTTCCTCCATTCACCAGTCGATTTGCCTTTCTTTTGGGTGTTAAAATAGCTCTTTCGCAGTTCCTTTTGTTGGATTTCAACTCTATTTGAAGAATTCCGAGAAAAGATTTCCTTTCTAGATTTGCATGCAACTGCTTTATGCCCAAAATTTTTACACCTACAACATTCATCTTTATTCAATTAGGGAACAAAAGAATTACACTTCTTACCAAATATTGTGCCTGTCCAATTTCCTGGAGTGTAATTTTCTCTCTTGTTGCTCTTGGGCTCTCTGTGCTTGGCTGGCCGAATTTCTCTTCTAAGGAATTCATGGTTGTGGCTGAAATTGTGTATTCTGCCTATGTTGTTGCACCTTCATTTTCATTTCTAGACACTTGGAGGCAAAGTGCCCAGTGTTATTACAACAAAAGCATATGAGGTCTTGCATCCCTTTATTTTGACTCTTGGAAGTCCCTTTATTTTGCTACATTCTTTCCTTTGTCATTGTAGCGTTGTCAGGCCTTATTTTATCCAAATTCATGGGTCGCTTTAATCCTAGTGTTGAGTCACCATCATCTTCAATTGTTATCTTAGCCTGAGAGGAACAATCATTGGTTTGATTTTATTTAAACGCTTCAGAATTCTCTACATGCTTCTAAAAATTCAACACTTGCTCATTTAATGTCTTATTCTCTTCTTCCAACTTCGTATTTATAGCTCTGAATTTCTTAATCTCCTCAAGAGCTGATATGAGCTCCTTCTTCAAATAGATATTTTCTTCAAGATCTTCCAAATCAATAGAGGAGAAACTAGATTCACCACTAGTGTTTATTTCACTCTCAAAAGTTTGTTCCCTTGATGACTCTAGGGATTCTTTTGTTGATATGTGAGATGTCCTTTCTTCTTCTTCACTAGAGGTGGATCCATTTTCTTCTTGACCAATGTCCATATATGTTATTTCTATTAAGGTAGCTCTATCTTCACTACAACTTGATGAACATCTCTCACTTTCACCAATACTTGCAGCTGAGCAGTTTGAAGATAAATGGTCTATTGTTCTACAATAACAACAAAACAACAACTTACTTGCAGATTGCATCTTCTCTAGGTGTTGATCATCAAATTGGCCTATTGATACAAAAGAATCATCATTTGATTCATGATTTTCAACGTTCTTTGAATATTTTCCTACTTCATCCTCCATGGAAAGCCTCTTGACACCACATGTAGTTTGCATGTCTACTTCATAGATGGACTGCAATTTGTCCCATATCTCCTTGGAAATTTTAAAACATATTACTTTTTCAATGTCTAACTTAGACAACCCTCTCATGATTTCCTTCTTGTCTTATTTATCAAACTTATCATTTATTACTCCATACTCCACAAATAGATATACATCCAAATCAAGATCTTGCAAGTAGATTTTGGTCCTTACCTTCCAAGTTGTATAATTTGAGTGATTCAAAAATGGAACTCCATCTGAGGTAATCCTATCCTGGTTGTCCATGATCCCTGATCTTCCTTCTAGCTGTTAAACTAATCTCGAAGGACACTGGCTCTGATACCAATTTTTAGAAACAATGGAAACCAAGACACTACTATGAGGGAGGGGGGAATCAATAGTGTGGCCAAACTATACAATTCTTCACAAATTTCACTTTTTAATCTCTTTAACAATTATTCATAGATCAACAACACAACTCAATCATGCATAAAATCAAGCATATGAAAAACATATACACAAGAAACCAATCTTGTTTTTATTACAAGCTTTAGCTTAATTACATCATGGCCCCATAAGCTACCACTTGTAGCTTTGTCGATAGCTATTGAAAGGAACTTCAATCCCTACTCGTTTATCATCTACCACTGAAAGGGACTGCTGCCCATTCTTGTTTACCAGTACCCACTAGAAGGGACTCATGCCCCTGCACATTATCAGTATTCACCGAAAGGGACTATTGCCCCTGAACATTTACTAGCACACACTAGAAGGAGCTTCAACTCATGAACTGTAAGCTACCACTTGCTGGCCCTGGTGATCCATCTTTCATCTTTATCAAACTTAAATCTATAGGCCTTCTATTCTTTCAAAATAATTGAATTCCTCAATCACCAACACCTTCATCAATCTTTGATTACTGATGTAAACACCTTCAACAATCTCGTATTATATAACAAATGACAAATACATTCAGTAATTTTTCATTACTGAACACACCTACTCTTGAAGGACTATGTTCTCTCTCTCTCTCGTGCAACCACCGCTAGACCTCTGTTGTGCACTACATAATATGCTACTTGAATTCTCATTCAACACCCCATCCCTTGCAGCTACCTTCTACTTCTCACCACTGTAGAAAACAACTTCACCATACCAACACCTCGTTGCACCATAATCTTTGTCTCAAAAAAAAAAGTTGTGTTGATTCTGCTTGTTAGGACTACTTTTATAGATTTTTCTTATCGGTATCCTTGGCTTTATTAATTTTTTAATTTGTGCATGAAGCCTTATTTTTTTCTTTTGTCCTGTTCATCTCAGTCTTCTAAACTGTGTTTTTTATTCTTGGATTAATCTCCAATTCAAACTAACCTTTACTACCTTTTCTGCAACTTGAACTATGTTTTTCTTCTTATTCTTTACATTATGGTATTTTACAGAATTTAGTAGTGTTCCTGCTAATTTTATTTGCAGTTAATTTGGCTTAACTTCCAAATTTCACAGCCAAAACTGATTGTTCTGTTGTTTTGTGCTTAAGCTCCCTTTCCTAACATATTTTACGTGTTTTGATGCCATAGAACCAGTCTCCATGACTATCAGCTAGGTCATTGGGTGCTTAGCCCTGTCAAGCCCTCTGCAAGCTAATTTACTTTGTTAATAGCTCTTATGTTGTTGTTCTCGCTTCTACGCGAAGAAACCATACCTAGCGCTAAGGCCAGAGATCCCAAGCTCTCGAATTGTTTGTTAATTGCAATTCTTAACAAGTTACGAGATTCTGGGTTTCGGGAATGACCCCACATTCTATTTTTGTTTCACCATTGGTTGTGTTTCTACGTGAAACAATCAAGGAACAAGTCGAGGAGCTTATCCCGACACCTCCCAAGAGCCTCCATGACTCTATTCTCTATGCTCAGTGTTCACTTCTACACAAAATTTCCCAAGGGTTGGGTTTAGGCGCTAAGCCCAGAGCTCCCAAACCCGACTCCTTTTATTATTCGCCATGCCCCTGATATCAAATGACTACATGAGACCCTATGCGCAAGTGTAACCCATAACCCCTTCTATCACGGTGCATTCCCATGTGCCTCCATATTAATTTTTCGAGCTCCATCCAATGGGATGAGCTATCAATGGGGTCTACCTGACACCCTTTTTATTGGTCACCGCTCTATTAACTACCATTGTGTCCCAACGCCTTGTAACCCAGAGCATTATTTTGTTTCATTTTAAGTTGTCGGGGCTAATGCCACAAGGATGATGTCACACTTGCCACATGTCGACCTGTGAGTGGTGACACATGTCAGCCAAATATGGGCCATTAGGGGTGCCCAAAAATGCCAAAAATTACTGCCACGTGTCCACCTCCTATTGTTTATGTTGACGTCACCTTCCTTTTTTGTCTGGCCCAATCTCATGGTACCACATGTCTTGTTGGAGGAGAGAGAAATGGGGTCCTGGAGACTTGTTCTATGAGTAATTTTTTTGTTAATTGGTTTCCGGGCTTACCGACCATTTCCTTTGTTTTTTTTATAGATTTCCATTAGGTTGGCGCCTTGCCGCACTACCACTTTAATTTCCCTCTAGGTTAGCTCTTAGCGGGCTGACCTCTCGGAGTGGGAAACTCCACTCAAATCTCATTGGTCGTCTCTCTATTGTTGTGTCCCACTGTCTGCCGCCTGATACATTTGGTTTGTGCACCAAAACTATACTGACAGGGTAACTTCGCTGAGATGACTGCACCGGGCTACTGCCTCCGGGTGGGCTCCACCTGCTCTTTGAATCCTGGTTTCTTAGACCTGTGCATAAAAAGGATTGTGGCAGGGTAATGTCATCGGGATTTTTTTACGGGCTAGGTTGTCATGCGAGTTCTGCATGCCCAATTAAAATGCTTACCGTTGTTGTTGTGGCTTCCATGTGAGCCCAATCCATCATTTGTCCTCTTCGCCGCTAAGTTTGGCACTTGTGCCAACTTTGGATGTGCACCAAAGCTCATCCAACCTCCTCTAACTCTATTATCTTTGATCTTGGGGTCACCGTCTTTGATCTTGGGGTCACCGACTTTGACTGGCTCTAGCTCTCGATCCAGGAGGCCATTCTTAGACTTCCACACATCGTTGGAAAGTTGTTTTAGAGCTCTATCCATATGAGGGGGTTTCACCTACATATGAGATGGCCTGCTACTCCAAAACTGGCTCCAAAGCCTCTACACCATTCCGGCTACCTTTGCCACTCTTTCCTATTGCATTTACCAGTTGCAATGTTTTTTCCTTTGCCTTTGGTTTTCCTGTGCCACCTTTGCCATTGTCTTTGTCTTTTCCTATGCAAATAATAATAATGCCATTTATAGTGCTTTGCAATTGTCATTGCCTTTGCCACCTGTTGATATCAATAACAACATATTTCCAACATATATATCATTTCTTATATTTTTTTATCTCAACCTTGCATATCTAATATATTGGGTTTCATTATCTCTCAACAACATATATACAATGAACATAAAACCCTATAATATTTTAAGACTTTAACCATTATAATAAATCAAATCAAAGATTCAACTCAACTCATTTCAGATAAAATGTATTTTTATTTAGATTATTTTAGCAATCAATTCATTTCAATTATTTAAATATTAAAGAATTAAAAATATAAAAACACATTTTTATGATTTCAATTTTGAGATTAATTTTAAAAGGTATTTATTATAGATGAAATTTGATTTAGATAATTTATCCTATTAGATTTTATGAATTGCAATTTTTTCAATTTGATTTATTAATGTGAAATTAACAATAAAATTTTATATTTAAATGGTAAATATAAATATATTAAATGATTTTTACTCTAATTAGTTCACATATTAATATTATTTATATTATTCAATGTGATATTTAATAATTTTTTTTTTTTAAATTAATTAATTTAAATAACTTATTTTATTCAAAGTTTGATTAGAAATTAAAGGAAAAATTGAAATGTAAATATAAAAATATCAATAGATTAAGTGTTTATATTTTAAAATAATGAGAAATTGTAATTTATTATTACTTAATTTTATTTTAAAAATGATTATTTTAAAAAATTATTATTTCAGAAAATAAATATATATATATTAATTAATAATATTATATTTTATAAATTTCAATTATTTTTCAATTTTATTGAACCTTTTTACCAATAACAATATTTCATATAAATATAATTTAATTTAGAAAAAACAAAAATAATAAATTTATATTTATATTTATACTT
Source organism: Pinus tabuliformis (assembly GCA_031772625.1). Classification (NCBI taxonomy): domain Eukaryota; kingdom Viridiplantae; phylum Streptophyta; class Pinopsida; order Pinales; family Pinaceae; genus Pinus; species Pinus tabuliformis. The sequence continues at coordinate 1,056,287,157 of CM062804.1, forward strand.
AAAAAACCTATATACTATATATAAATTTATTTAAAACATTTTTAATGCAAATTTACCTTAAACATTTTCAAAAGAGACCAGAAATATCTTAAATTGAAAATGGTAGGTCCATTTACACTGATACTAAATTACCTTAGAATTTGAAGATTAATAGTATAATTTTATGTATATTTACTTTAGTATAAAAACAAAAAATTAAAAAATTTATAAATGTTATTTCAGAAGCCCAGTATACATATTCCTATATAACATATTTGGAAAAAAAACTCAAAGATAGCTGAGGCTGATCAGCATAATAATTAGCATGCCATGAACAATGAACAATAGAAATTGCACTGAAAATCCCAAATCTATGTAAACTATATATATATATGATGATTAGGGCTGTTGGTTGTCAGGCTCTTTGCCAGATTTCGATTTCCGACGCTGCTAAACAGCCTATATTTACTATAATGTGGTTTGTAATGTAAATGTAAAAATTAATAATATAAATGTAAATATAATATGATAGTTGTCAATTTATCTAACATGTTTATGAATCCATTATACTGCTTCTGGGAATTATCCCCTTCCATTAAAAAAAAATCAGATCTCGTAGATCCAACGGGCGTATTTGTAAAGGGGAGGGGAAGGCACCTTCTGAATTCAATAAAGCCGATGATCGGCACGTCATTTTTAGCACCATAAGGTTACTGGCAGCTGAGAGGAATCTAACATTATTATTATTATTGAGATGATTTACACAATTGATTTTAATGGTGCAGTTCTCCGTCCTATACAAATCTAATATATTATTGCGGTGGGACTCGGAAATCTTTTATTTTCAGGGTATATTTATTTCGCCGTACGTCTGAGTCCACGATGCTGCGACTGGACCGTTCTTTTTTTTTTTTGGGGATAGAAGTGGGAATGAATATAAGTTCGTAGAATTAATAAATTAGTTATGGCTTTTAAAGGTTTAAAGGTATATTAAAAGAATAGAAAAATTTTATTGTTGGATACATGCCGATAAAGTGTATCAAAATTTCCAATAAAATAAGTAATTAAAATATAAATTATTAGTTATTAAAAATTAATTATTATTTTTTTTAATAAGTGGAAATTAAACATTATTACAGTGATTTTTAATCCCTTAAATTATAATTAATTTTTAATTATTATTATTTTTTATTATAGAAAATTAAAATCATCCATTAAAATATTAGAATAAAAATGTAATAATTATATATATATATATATACTCAAAACAAATTAAATGGGTATATATATGTTCAAAACAAATTAAGTAGACTATTCAAAAATTATGAGAAATTAGTCAGTTACTACTACTTCTCATGAAAATCGTCATAGATGAATGACTTACTTAACTAAGTTGAATCCCAAAAATGATATCTAATATATTTATTATTTTTTCTCTTTAATTTGTTTTGAGTATATATATATCCATTTGATCAAAGTTGGCATGTCCTCCATTGAAAGTGCAGCCATGTTTAGATATCTGATGTATAAGAAGAAGCTTCATAATATGGAATCCAAGAAGCTCCCATAAATTGCTTCTAACTTTAGTCAAAACCCCCACCTTCGCCTTAATTGTGGGTGGCATCAAGATGCTCAGTCTTGGCTCAACTTTTGGGGGATTAAGGAGGAGATCATCATGGGAAGCAAGGACAATATCAAAGATACTATTACCTTTAGTTTTAAGGACAAGATGTGGGATGCTAAGGAGCTGGAGGGTAAAAGGAAGCTAAGGTACTATAAGGAGGTGATCAACCCCACCCTCGATAACCATAATTATCTCTCTATGTTGACTAACACTAAGAAGAAAATGAACATCACTAGGATTAGAACTAACTCTCATGAGCTTTAGAGTGAGACCAGGCAATGGTCTACTCCCAAGACTCACTGCGATGATAGAATTTGTCAGATTTGTGATACTAAGAAGGTGGAGGATGAAAAGCACTTCCTTTTAGACTGCCCATCTCTTGCCCACATTCACTCCCAATTCTCTATCATCAGTCACACCTTCAATATTCTTAACTTATTAAGCCAACCCAACTATAGCGATCTTGGAAAGCTTCTTTCCCTGCTCTTTGATCACCGAAACAAGATTTTGAAGAATGACAACTAGACTCTCTTTACTTGAGGTCTAATAGACCACATTGATCTTAGTAGATGTTAATCATCATCATCATCATAATATATATATTATTTTTTTTATTTAATGTAAATTAAACAAAAAGTTTTCAGTAAAAAAAGAGAGTTTTTAGTAACTTTTAATTTAATTTTCTTAGAGTGAGAATTATAATTCAACATAATTATCAAATTATGGCATTGCATCATTATCACTATGGTGAATTCAAAATTGTGACATATATAGCTCAATGCCACACAAATAAAAGATGATATATATAATAGATATATAGGTGTAAACAAATTCTTGTTAACATGTTTGTTATTGAGGAGTCTTGACAACCTCAGAAATTTCAACTTGGTTTTATATTTAGATATCAGGACACATTTTTCTCTTGCTACTTCCGCACTAAAAGTCTCATCCTGGAAAGCCTACATTTTCTATTCATCTTTTGATATCCTTCTTTGTGTATTTGGTAAAATATCTTGAGGGAAAGCTCTCCATGGTTCTAGTGTGGCTCTAGTTAACATATCTTTAAAACATAGAAGTAAAAGGCCATATTTCTCTTATGCATTTTTTGAAGCACTTGTTGTGCATCCCTTAATTTATTGCATTTGACATACACTTTCACAAATTTCATGCCCATAAATGCATTCAAGTCTTGATTGTTGAATACTATGCAATCATGGTATATTTTTCTTTTTGTGGCAAACTTCTTAAATGAACATACTTGTGTTGTAAATTGTCCATAACAATGCATCTCATTCATGCATTATGTCAAAGAACTTGCAAGAATGCTCTGCGAAATTAGCTTGTGTGTTATGTTTCCAGCCTATGTAGGCTCTGTGTTGAAACATGGCCTTTGATACCACTTGTAACATCCTTAGTCACCCTATTAGGGAAATTCCATTACCATCGACACTGATGCCATAATTATAAATGATACATATACATAAACATGAAAGAATAACATGTAATAAAAACCATAAAAAATAAAATAAACAAACTAGTAAAGTAAACCATGGGAATGAATAAAACAGGCTTTATACATGTATATGTTAAAATTTGTTGATGGTATGTAGATCAAAAATGCACTACCTATTCATAGACAATGCTTCTCCAGCTCACTCAATAGTCAATCACCCCTAAGATAGTGCATTGACTCCACTATGGTAATAAATACACAAGTGGGGTATATATCTAATACCAAGTATGAACAGGGCCAAGGTACCATACCCAGTAGCCTCCAACCAATAGGCTCACATCCATCATTAGCCCTAAACCCAAGTAGTGCACCCCATTCTTTGCACTCACAATCCCTTGGGCTGTGCCACTACCTCCAGGGTATCCAACTCAGGCCATCTAAGGATGTCTCAAAGCCTTGTGGCTTCCAGGAGTTGTTGTTTCCCTCGAGGGACTCTAGGTACCCTATAGGCCCTTATACATAGACACTTATCCCTCCCTGATCGATGTTCAATTGATCCCACAGTGACACCTGTCCCTTCCTAATCAATATCCATCTAAATAGGAGAATTACCCTTTTATAGGCATAGTGTCCCTTACTTCATATTTTAATGATATATTATAATATTATAATATATCAAGACACTTTTCCTTTCGTGGAGTTCAAGCCCCCCTATAACCTTTTCATCCTTCGATTTGCACCATGGTGATGTCAGTTTATTTACATATCATGTCCACCATGTTCACTAGCCTTTTACTACATATTCTCTTTAGCCTAATGTATTTCAGAGGCATCGACTCACCAACCTAAATATCATATGTAGATAATCATTACAACTCAGGGATTAATCTCGGGGTATTACTTTTTCTAAGAAATGTGTATTTTTTTACATGTTTAATTCACTTCATTAGCTCAAAACATGCAATATTGAAACAATATGGGAAATTCAAGTACTGATTCTTGGAAAAATCACACATGATTTTGTGATCTCATGGCATTTTTTTGTATTTTTAGTTAAATTTTAAGATGCTTTGATGAATGCATTGCACCCCATATCTTTTTGTAAATTTCTGGATGTATTTGGTATCTTTTTTTCATCTTGGAATTTCTTTAAAGATTGTATTAAACTATTATTTACATCCCATTATTTATTTAGAACTCTGATTCTTTTAGGATAGTTTTTTCTTTAATCTTATTTGTTTCACGTAATTTATATTTTGTTATGTTATAAATATTTTGTATGATTTTCATTCATACAATTTCTATTTAAGAATTTAGTTTGTTGCTAAGCCATTTTGCTGGCTAGAATATTTCAATCTTTGTTCAATATTTTTCTTTATACATGAGCCACACATAATAGATCCTTTGCTTTTCTCTACAATTCTAAAAACCTAAATCTCTTTCTTAAAACCATAATGATGTTTTAAGATACAAAATAATAAGTTAAAAATGTGGTCACCCGATCTTATGTACACAATCATCTACTTATCGAATCATAATTCTAACACAAGTTTACACGAATAATATTTGCTTTCTCCATTTTTGTCTTATCTGTCTTTTTAATTATACCTTTTTCAAATCAAATCATAATTGCTAACACAAGTTTACACGAATAATATTTGCTTTCTCCATTTTTGTCTTATCTGTCTTTTTAATTATAGCTTTTTCAAATCAAATCATAATTTAGAAGATTTACAGTGAGAATATCTCCTTTCTTATCTACATCTTTCATTTTCACTCATAACCAACTAGAATATAAGCCACACGAGATCTGTCACTTTGGCATATAACCTTTTTTCATTTTTTGTCCTTCAAATTGATTCTCTCTCTTTATATTATCTTTCATTTTCAGTTATAATCAACTAATTTCAATTATAGCCTCCTGAAAGGTAACGTTAATGGGTTTCTTTCCAGTAATAAAATTATATCTCTTTCTGTGATGAAATCCACTTGTCATTTTCCTGGAAAAATTTAGTGGAACTTTGAATTTATACAGTTCTTACTTTCTTTGTTTCTCTTTCAATATGTGAAATTTAAAATTTTGGAGATTGGAATTTTTTTTTGTTTTTTTCCATCTTTAACCACACCAAAAGACATTTCTTTGGGATGAACTCCCCTCCCGTGTTCGTTGTCTTCGATATATTTCGTCTGATATGTTATTAGACGATTCAAATGTTTTCACCATTAGATACGCCACTTGTCTAAATTATTAGTTGAATCCTTCATTTATGTCACCTTAACTAATAACTAGCTCAACTTCCCGATCCTTCTGTGGCATGTGACACTGCGCAAGATTTCAGGCGTGATTGGTTTTTTTCAGGGGAAGTGCATCCTCGCTGAAGAAGCATCATATTACACATATTCGTTGAAAACGAGCAGATACAATATATATATATCGTCGAAGCGAGCATATATACGGGCTGTAGATACTGCAAGACTTGATACTGACCGGAGGCGTGTAAACCGACCGCCCCGACCATTACATCATGCACTCACGTGCCGCGTGATTGGTTTTATTAGATTCAAAAAACCAATTTCTGTTTTTTCTTTTAGACAATTTACTTTACATGGAATATATTTTCTTCGTGGAAGATTATGCATTTGTTGTTCAAAACGTTTATTTTCACTGGAGATTTTTGATGCTCTCTCTCGAAGAGGATGGCGTTAGGAGGAGTTCATTAACAAGGAGCAACTTCATGATTTCTGCGTTGATGCTCTCTCTCTCGAAGAGGATGGCGTTATGAGGAGTTCATTAACAAGGAGCAACTTCATGATTTCTGCGTGCACATCTCTGCTCAAAGCATTGATTCTCATATGAAAATTTTGTTTGATGTAAGATAATTTTGTCATTTTTAGCAACTTGGATGCAAATACAAGAATTACATATTTTTCCCTTCAAACGCAAAAATTTGGACGATCCGTGACTACCTTGCAATTTTCTCAAGATTTTTCTATTCACGCTTCGACATTGTCACTAATATTGCAATTTTAAATCTTTTGAGTGAGAGTTTCTTTTACTGTATTTGGATTGCGTGTTGTTAGTTGTGTAAGCATTTTCAGAGTTATGAACTCCTACATTTTTGTTTTTGGAAAACTTATGCAAGTGTGATAAACATGTAGACAAAACGAATTTTGCAGGACGAAATTGGAGTGGTCATGAGTTTCCTGAATGTGTAATGAATGGTATAATTATATGGGTCATAATATATGTAATGCATAAAGGGATACAAGGAAACATTGGTTTGCATCATAGTTTTCAAAACTGGCCTTGCTAACCAGTTACCGGTCTAACCGTCCGGTTCGCAGGCCCACCGGTCGAAACCGGCCAAAAAACCCGGTCAGAGGGGGCACTTTGCCATTTTTTGCAGAAAACTGGTCCTAACCAACTGGTTTACCAGTTCCGTCCTAAACCGGCCGGTTAAGAGGCACGCCCACCGTGAGCGCAAAAAGTGACTTTTTGACTGTGTTTTAGGGGTTTTGGAGGGAAATGAAGGGCACTTTCCCTCCAAATACACCCTCTCCAAGCCTTTAAGAGGCCCCTCTCCCTCTCATTTGTCTCACACATCTCATTTGGAGTGTTTGTGAGTTTGCTTGGGAGCTTGGAGAGTGTTGAAGTTTTGCTGGAGTAGTGGAACAACAGAGTTTACGCTAAGTAGTAGTCAGCATGCCTCCAAAAGCCAGAGATACTGCATGGGCTCATTGTGATATGATTGATGGCAAAATGATCTGCAAATATTGCCAAAAATCCATTCAAGGAGGGGGTATTAACAGGTTCAAGCAACACTTGGATGCGATAGGAGGCCATGTAAAGCCATGTGGAGCACCAAATGAAATAATAGGGCATATAAGGGCAGAATACCTTCAAAAGTTTGAGACTCAAGTCACTGAATCAATAGAGAAGTTTGTGACTGCAAAGTTTGGGAGTAGAGACTCAACCAATTGAGTTTGATCATGATGACTCATGAGAAGTTTCAAGTGATAATGTTGATCACTATTATAGTATTATCATATATGTAGACTTGAGTCTTGTAGTAGACCACTGGCCCCATAGTTTGTAGGCTTTGTTTTTGCACTCTAGAGGTCATTTAGAGCCTCATTGCTTATGTATTTTGTCGATGATATGTATTGCACTCGGTGCCATTTTGATATATTCAACTTTACATGGTATATAAATGAGCAATATTTGCATATTTTGTCTCTATTGGCTTGGAATCATGATTTTAAATCTTAAAAATAGTTTTTCATTAAAAATTAATTATTTAATGTATTTTTCTAAAACCGGTTCGTTTAGACAAACCAGTCCTAGATAGACCGGTTCCGATCGGTAAACCGGTTCATTAGGTGGACTAGTCTGGTCACCGGTTTCGGTTTTAAAAACACTGGTTTGCATTAATTACAACATTTACTCTTTAAATAAGAATTAGGTTAGATACCAAAATGAATATGTTGTGTCGGTATGAGTCCCAAAATTTAAAATACCACACTAGATACTAGAGGGGAAGGGTAGAACCCAGAACAAGTTCCACTCCACACCTGATATCGGTAAAAACAAAAAAATATATATACAACCAACATAAATCCTATATAGGATGGTATTTCCGCTTAGACTACTAAATGTAATTTAGGTGAATGAACCCTATATTTACATATATGCACCGAATTCCAAGAGAAAATAAAACACCTTGTTGTAATGAAAATAAAATCCTTCACTGGAATATAAGAAGATTAAATATGACAGAGGAATCTTCTCTGTGCATTTTACCAAGACATACTAGACAACATATTTTTGTATATACTATGCTCAAGTAGGTTTTTTGATTAATTCCCTTTTTAAAGAAAAGAAAAAAATCTCGATCTTGTAATAAAAGAAAAATTTCCATAGAGGAAGTATATATATTCGAAATACAATATTGACGACATATTCTATATATATATATATATATATATATATATATATATATATATGAATAACTTGTAATTCATTCACAAAATGATTGTCAAAAGTTTGTATAGTTACATTTCTGTAGATAACCAAGGAATTTGATAGAGATGTGTTTTAGCAATAAACACCAGAAAATACTAGCAAAAATACCCTTCCTGATTACATCATGCAGTCTCAAAGAGAAAACCCAAAATAAAATCTGAGATGCTATCTCTATTGAGAGTCCATTGCTTATTCAGAAAAACAAGTTAGGCTTATGGTTGTTCCTTCTTAAACAAATATATTGTAACCCCATTCATGACAATCATTGCAGCCCATATAATTGAATCCAATACCCTTCCTTAGGAAGGAAGTAGATCCCTAGGGGTGAGAAGAAAAACCTGGAAGAAGAATACACAATCCATAAGGAAAACTCATCTTAGATAAAGTATTGACTTTGTCAAAGAGTGGTAAATCTTCAATGGTCAGTTTGTAGCCATTCCCATACATCAACCATATGCATCTACAAGGTACAAACAATGAACCCAAGTTAGGGTTTTAACTCAAAGACAAGGAGGCGAAGAAATGGAGAAAGGTAGAACAAGTTAAAGAGACCAAGTCTACCTATATAGTACTTTATCTATAACCTTAACTCCTCGATGGAAATATGGAAAAGAAAAACATAAAGTTTCATTAGTTCTATTAATAGAAAAATGTTGTATTATGTGAGATAAGCAGAGGAGAGTATTACCTTCAAAACTTGCAGACCATTAACGAGGTTGACATAAATAAAAGTTGAAGTTCTTTCCCTTGGGGGTCAGAAGAAGAGGGAAAAATTCAACCAAAGAAGAGCCCTATAGTTTACACTCATAGATAAATAAGAGCAAAGTTAAAAGAGGCAAGAAGCATGATCGACATCAAACACAAAAATATTCCCATGAATACGTCCAGAACAATTATTCTCAAAACAGAAACATACCTTACCATAAGGTAAGCCTTTCTTGTTGATTCCAATCCTCATGCAGAAGTGGTTGAGTGAAAAGGACCATCCAAAGTTGAATTTGAGTAGTTGTGGGGGTTAGAACAGAGGGTTGAAACCTTAGGAATGCAAAGCTCCAAACCCTTAGTGATGAGAGGTAGAATGTATCCCAACTACAATAGAGGAGACAAGGTGGTTACCCAAAAATACCTTGAATACACCTAATCATCAATCATAGACCCCAATTCCTAAGAGTCACAAATCCCCTGACACCTTGTACGCTTTGAGTATGAGGTTTGATAGAGAGGGAGGTCGATGTACCAAGCGACACACTCTCCACTTGTTTCTAGAGTCTAGAGAGTTCCATCATTAAAAATTAATTTGACCATATAAACATAAGTATACCTCATGTAAATAAATATGCGGCCGAGGGTAAACCCTTTATCATAATTGTTAAATAATGACATCAACAAATCATGTTCCATTAATATGTCTAGGAAGAATCTAAACAATAAATACCACAACTGGCATACATGTCATTGCTATATATATGATCCATTGTCACCAAGCATCAGAAAACTAAAAGAAATTGGATGTGTAGCCATTTATAAAAATATCATGGGTAAGAGCGATCATGGTATGATAGACATGGAGGGGTAGGTCAAGGGTATAACCATAAACTTATTCAAAGAGTAGAAAATAGATCTAAATGTCAAAAATCATGTAAATTTTAATATATAGTGGTTACTTGTTGGGTTGGAGTCTTTTCAAATTACCAATCTCTTTTACAACTTATGGTAAGGGAGGCCATCAAAACTATAATCTAAGTTTAAGCCAATAGATATTACTGGTTCCAATCAGGAAGAATCCCATATGGAGAGAAATCCAAAATGTGAGATATCTATTGGATGAAAATTGACATAGGGCTTGGGTTATTTTCATATGGTTGGCGACTATGCTAGGGCTATTCACATGGAAATTCATACAATACTCGAACAAAGGCATATTAAAAGTAGCGGGATATTGTTTGTGTATGACCAAAGGAAGTGTGGAAACCCTCAAATTATTAAAGCTATATTTGTTGTCCTTCTTTCCAGGTGCCCCATTCCCCATACCTCGCTCAATTTACACACAAAAATTCCTATTCAATAATTTCTCATGATGCCACCATTAAGTTAAGTTGAAGTTATCTAAGGGGATGTTTGGTCTCTAGAGGGCTCTTAACACAAATCACATAATCTATATACATAATCCATGCACATAACATCAAGGGAAATATTCTTGGGCTATGTATCCCTAAACATTCTTTTACTATAATTTGGAACTAGTAATGAAAAGAGAGTACTGAAAACACTACAAAATTTGGAAATAAGAACTCGCTATAATCACCATATTATATATTCTTGAATCTTTTTTTTCACTCCAATGCTAAAAAATTATACTCAAGAACCTGTGAGTGCTTTGGTAGATTCCCAATGAGTAAAATTGCAACATATAATTGCTAGACTTTCATTAATTTATATTGGTGAATGATGTTTAATTATGCAAGAAGCATTGTAAAACTAATTGCTAACCTTTAAAGCTTAAATTTTATTCAAAAATAATTCCTATCATGTTTTCTTAGAAATTACAAATAGTAATGAAATCCCCCTGAATTATTTACATTTATATTTATCGAGAATTAGATTTAACCTTTGAAAATATTGAACAAACTCCTTTGGCTCCACTGAGCTTTCACTTTGATATCTCAACTTTGCACTTATAATTCTAACTATTAAATTATTCCTCAATTTTGTTGTCAACTCACATTGTGAAGGGGCCAATAACAAATTACCATAAATTCTCTATTTCAGCCAAATCAATTCTATCATCAACACACTTTGTGAATAAGCCAATAACAAATTACCATCAGTTCTTTGTTTAAGCCAAATCAACCTTTTTCTTAGAGGCCAAATGTTTATAATTTGCTAAATGAATGATGTGTTATAATCATGTAATTATAAGCCATTCCGAAGAAATTTAATTTTGTTGTACTAATTATAGAATTGCAATGCATAAAAACAAGTTTTTTTTTTGTACAAAGTTGTCCAAAGAGCTTGAGGACAATTGTTAGTGACTGCGAGGACATGTCATTTTGGATGACAAGTTTTTCATATTCTAATTTCTGTGATGCATTTCATCAATTTCCCCAAGGCTTGTCTAAACCCCTACCATGAAGGTGCCTTTTCAGTTGCAAGTCTCTGGCCACTAAAATAGCAAGAATATAAAATTCACGAGGTAGTCTATGTGATAATATAATATCTTAATCTCTAAAAAAAATATGATCTTGACCATGGATAAATATAGTAAAAGCTTTTAATTAAACAATGTTGACAATGTATGCTATGTAATGTTGTTATGTAAACTAGAGCAAGTGACATGTTTACCTTGTCATCAATTATGTACATATAATTTAAAAGTGAATATGCTCATAGTGCATTACCATAATAAAAATATACATATAAATAGAAAATTGACCCAAAACCCTTAATTTAACAAGAGAAGCAACTGACTCATAAATGGGAATGGAAAATAAAGGGAAGTGACAATAAAAGGAATTGATTCCCCTTGGCATCCTCACTATAAATACCATCACTCTCTAATTTGTGAGAAGGATATTGTTTGATGCTTACTCATAATTTTGTGTCATATGCAACATTTTTTAATTTACGCCTGTGTTTCACAAAAGGGGGAAATGGACACCAACCAATATTATTTATAGAAGATAGGATAACATGCACTCATGTAATAAAAAAGAAAAGAGAAAAAATAGAGATAGTTGTTACGAAATGGATATTACAACGCTAATTAATTCCTATGATATCTTTTAGTAGTTTAAAAAAGAATACAAGGTAAAAGGACAAACATGAATAAGATTCAATGGGATGGAAAATATGAGTTGTTGTTGAGAATGAACAAATTATGATAACAATGATTTATACATAACATCCACACTTTCAACTATATCCCATGAGCTACTTGTGATCCTGTCGAATATGGCGAGCTTTGGGAAGAGTAGTCGGTTAAAATTGATCATGAAAAGGAAAATCAATACTCACCATACATAGTATTTAACTAATCTCCACTTCTTAGCAACCTCACATTGACCAAGTATAGGCTAGTCAATGCTCACCATACATGAAATAATTATTGGTAAGTGTTCTCTACATCTTGGAAATCCCACATTAACCAACTACTGGAGAGGCATTGCTCACTATGCACACAAGAAGTCTTGACAAGTACTCTCCCAATATGCCAATTGATTTTCACGCATTAAAACTTATTTTCGTTGCATTATTTCATATTGTTAGGTATGCTAAGTATGAGTATGCCATATCTGCAAATATGGTGACTATAGGTATGCTAATTATGTTTTTTAAAATGGAAAAATTCTTAGGCTTTGGATTTTTTTGAGAAAAAACAAATAAAACTGCAAATAATGACACATAAATGCTATGATATTTCTGAAAACTACAATAGACATTGGGCATAATGAACATCAAGGGCTTATATTAATAGAAATATCAAGAGTCTCTTCTCTACAAGATTTCCACATTTTTCTACATTCACTTTTGATCGTTACATCAAAATGCAAGACAACAAAAATATCACATGGAGAACATGCTAAGGTTTATTAATATGAAGACCGGTTACCAACTTGCAAGCCATCCAAGCAAGTAGAACAAGATAACCAAAAGTTGTAAGGCCCAATCTAGGGAAATAATAAATCTTATGGGGCTTCTTTCTTGTAATTGTGGATAGTTGATGGCATTTTATAATAAAATATTTACATATCCTATCATAGATATTGTTCTGCATGTGTTTATTGGTTTATAAGAACATCGAGAATGACTATTTTTTGTGCTTCTGTTGTTGTTAACCCCTGAAAATGGTATCAAATACTTAATTATGTTTCTATTTTATTTGATTCGTCTCAGATTGTAATGTTAAGAAATAACGAAATCCAAAATATTACTATTTATAACTCATATGTACCCATATATATTGTTGATCAACCAACCTTTTTGCCTTCTAAATTTGTTATTAATTTAAGCATGCTTCATTGCATGCATGATCTGAGATAGACATTCCAATCCACCTTTCAAATTACCCACGACCATGGCTCATTTATGCTCTTAAATTTGTTCCTAAAATATGGATAAATAATAAGTTCCATGTGAAATAAAGTTTCTCTATGAACATGTTCTCCATGAATGTGAGATGTATCGTGGTAAATCCTACATAGTGCCTAATATGGATCAATGTTAGATTGGATAAATAGTGAATGCTAGATTTAATCCAATTGGACATATTATAATGACCATTTATAATTTACTTATATTGCAACTATCTTAATCCTCATCTAAACTAAAATGCTCGTAGAGTATAAATTTATTTTGACCTTACATTTTCATTTGATGTGAAATACAATATTGTTACACTTCCAACAATATTGATACTATGGAGTGTAGGTATGGTTAAACGCTTTATAATATGATGTGAGTATATTTATCATTTTAGATTTTGTCAAGAGAGGCAAAGGTCCATCAATCTGTTCAATTATCATTTATAGGATATTTTGTTAATAAAACTAGTCTCATGTACAGGTTATCCATGGAATTGTTATTGTTTATGCCAACATATTATGGAATATTATTTTAATCTTTATTGCTTTTAATTTTAAAACAAGATTGAGGGAAACAGGTCTTCATTTATGTAAGCATCGTTAAATGTAGAGGAAGAAATTTATGTTGCAAAGGAAATAGTTCCAAATTGGGAATATTTAGATCACATAACATATCACATATGTCTTCATCTATATTCTTCTTCCATACACTATCGACTTACAACATTTCTTTTGCAACATCTCGCGCGATTGTTAGTTATAATCCTTTAAAAGATAAATTCTGAGTTATTATCTTTATTAAGATAAATAGTGGTACTATTCGAGATATTATGAACAAAAACTTATAATCATTAACAAGGTTTAAATATATGTATAGTATGGTTATCAATAATTCAAAAAAAGTGCAATAAATCATTTAGATATAGTATTATATTATAATCTAAATTAATTATTTAGGATTTAGAAAGTATTTTACTAAATAGTTTTATTTTTTTTCTTAGGTTTAAATAAATGTATAAATATTTTTAACATTATATTGTTAAATACATCTTGAATGGTCATATAACACCTTTGTCTGGTGTTTTAGCTTGTGAAAGGGATATGGGCGACATGGCGACATGATTAAACAAAACCACATAGTCTCAATGAGAATGTATCTTATTTCGACATCATGAATCATTATTGGGGTCTTGATTGGGGGTTTCTAAAATTTGAGTGGGACACACATGCCATGAGTAGGTATTGTACATTGGAAATGGGCTTCAAGTTCTAAACATGGTTGGTTGGGGGGAAGGAATAAGGAGCTTAAGCCTTAAATGAACCTTCTAGAGGATAACACTTGGGCCTTAGATTATGATTTTTTCTTGGGGAAAAAACACTTGGGCCTTAGCCCCTAAATTCCAATTCTTGAGCACAATCATCATCAACAACTACAAAGCATAACACATACCATTCCTAGGGCCTTTTAGCATCAAAGTTGGATATAGATGCTTTTGGGAGCTTTTACAAATTGAGGATGGTTCATGATGCCTTGAACACGGATAAGGAAGGAAAACATGTTCTTCAAGATATTATTGAATCTTCTCAAGCTCAAGAGCCTTGAATAAGTCCTTGAGCCACTATATGAATTCTTTCTATGCGTTTTTTGTAAGACTTCAAGTGGGATACAAGTGCCATGAGTTGGTTTTGTGAATTGAAAATAGGTATGGATGTGTAAACATGGTCAGGGGGTAAATAAGGGATTTTATCCCTAATTGAACATTCTCTTACCTGAGAACCATGAACAAACCTTGTACATAACAACATAGGAAACATTACCATTGGTTTGGGAGTAAAAAAGCAACATTAATCCCTAAACATAACTTCTCTCACTCAAGAACCATGAACACATCCTAAGACCACCACATAAGAGAAATATGGTTTGCAAGGCCTTGACTCAAGCACCATGAACATGTTTTTAGAGAACCACATAAGATAGTGGATGATTTGTAATTCCTTATTGAACATTTTAAATCTTAAGCACCACAACCAACACTTGTAAACCATGAAATGAGCCCTCTCTAGGGGTTACTTGACATTTTAGTTGATTATGTACACCACTATGAGGTCTTAGACATCAATGGATGGTCTCTAGTTGGTGGCCATAGCTAGAGGAGGGAAATAAGATCCTCTATCACTATACATTGGTTCTTAGGCTCAAGCACCATGGATAATTCCTCAAACCTCCACATATAACATCTATTGGTTATAAATGTGCTCTATGGGTGCTATGGGTACCATCATTAGGATATTTATGCACTAAGAACATGTTTAGATGCCTAACCAAGGTCATGTGAGCAGAATAATGGTCCTTATACCTAAAGGTATGCTTTTCAAGCTCAAAAACCATGAAAAAAACATAATACTTATGGAGCTTCTAAGGCTATAATGATGGACATGTTCTTGAACAACCTCATGAAATCCTTGTATCACATA
This sequence comes from Pinus tabuliformis, assembly GCA_031772625.1. Classification (NCBI taxonomy): domain Eukaryota; kingdom Viridiplantae; phylum Streptophyta; class Pinopsida; order Pinales; family Pinaceae; genus Pinus; species Pinus tabuliformis. The sequence goes on from CM062804.1 coordinate 1,056,302,792, forward strand.
TTTGGGTTATTGGAGAGATATGGATGCCATGAACGACACATGCCTTGAATGAGAATGTATGTTGGGCCCACACGATGAATCATTCTTAGGTCAATGGTTGGGGTTCTTTAATATCCAAGTAGGACATGGGTGCCTTGGGTAGCTTTTATTCACTAGAAATATGTTGCAAGGTCTAAATATGGTTAGTGGAAAACAAGGGAATTAAGCCATAAACGAGCCTTCTAGAGCTCACTTGCTATGGTTAGGAGAGGAAAGAGTTTTCTCCTTAGGCCCTAAATACCACTTCTTTGGCACAATCATAATGAACAACACTTGTAAACTAAAATAGAATAATATATAGGGGGTGTTTGGGATCAAAGTTGGATTTATATACCATTAGGAGTTTTTGTATGTTGATGATTTGTTGTAGGGCCATGGACATGGTAAAGGAATGAAAAAAATACGATTGGATATTATTAAATCTTATTGGGATCAAGAGTCTTAAATGATTCAAAGAACCAACTTATGCATCTTTGATATGGGTTTTTGTCAGAGCTTTAAGTGGAATATGGGTGCCATGAATAGGTTTTATGCAATGGAAATGGGTTTGTGATCAGGGGCTCAATATTTAGCTCAAAATTCAAAGTTCTCAGATTGGCTCGAAAACTGTATGGCTATGTTCGTCTAGTCAGGACGATCACAACGCAATTTGTTTCGTCGAAAATGGAATCCTGATGAAGGAGAAAAGGCATATTGTTCATTTTCCTAAACAACGAAAAAATTGCAGAATGGGACGACAATCCAGTCAACAAGGGAAATCTTTTTCAATTTTTGCCCAATGAGGTTATGAAAAGTGTCACCTCTAGATTCGACAGTGTGGTTGTGTGAAATGGAAATTGCTGAGTTAGCTCCAAGTGGAATTCGAATTTATTTTTATATAAATATTATTATATATATAGTATTATTTATATTATATAGTTTTATTTAACTATATATTATATTACATATATTTAAATATTAAATATCAATATTTAAATCCACATGTGAATTAAAATAAAGTATGAATTTATTGCGATATATGTTAAATATTCGAATGATATATAAATATAAAGGGCCGCATTAAACCAAAGTCTATAAACTATGGGTTACGTACAGGCGGAGGTCGGTTTTGAACCCGTGACCTCCCCTTCCTATTTTCATGCATTGCCATCAAACTATAAGGCACACCTTTGAAATGTGATGCTGCGAACTTGTATTTAAACGCGTGTTTTATGCCAACGGCGGGGGTGGTGGGAGCTAGCCCTTCGAGCCATCCCCCACCCCATGCGACCACAAGTGCACGACCAAGGGCCAGAATGGAAGCACGATTAGCGCCCAATCAGGATTAGCTTTAATTAACCCATTGATTAAGTTAGCGTAATTTATGGTGGAGCCACCAAATCTAGAACTGCAATCAAACTTGGCGGACTTAACTGGAGTCTCTCCAGATTTAGCGGTGGTTTTCTAGGAAAAATCGTTTGAGCCATAACTTGCTCAATTTTTGACCAAATTGAGATAAGAAAGAAGTGTTCTTGGCTAATTTGGACCCTCTGAACATATTGGTGTAGGTATCAAGAGCCATAGAGCTTTTTAAATAGAATTTTTTCCACATTGAGCTAATAAAATGGCCTATCCATGGAAGCTGGACCAAGGAGATGTAGCCCACGAGAGGTGAACTCCTCATCAAAACACTGTGTTAATGTGTCTCTTTGATGGTTTTCTGCATTGTACATGTTTGTTGTTCATTATTCATTTTTGAAGTTATTTTTCTCATGAATGCCTTGTTTAACTTAAGGAAATTTACTTGTTTGTAAGCACCAACAACTAAGGAAACCTCAACACAAAAAGCAAAAATCAAGCACATGTTTATAAATCTGTAATTGTTATTAGCACAACAAAGCTAATCATATAAAAACAGATCAAGTTGGTATCAGAGCTTAAGGTTGAATTGCATGATTGCTTGAGTTTGTGCAATTAGGATTTTAATGGTTGCAAAACTGTGATGTATACAAGGTTAAAGTTGCAGGGAGAAGGGAAGCTATTGGTTGCAACTCCTAAGGCAATTCCCAGAAGAAGGAGAGTCACAAGGCCACAATATCCAACACCCAAAGTTCCAATTCCAGATGCACTTGAAAATCCTCATGTTTTTCCTTCAATTGAGATTGAAGAGGTATAATCAGTACAAATTTTTGAGCCTGAATCCATAGCCATTATGTCTAGATAAAGAGAGCCTGGAGGTCCCTCTTCAGAAGTGGAAGAATTCAAAAAAGTTTTTTATACTTTGACTGAGATGGTTAAAGTCCTCTATGAAGAGAGGAACACTAGAATGGTTGGAGAGAGTTCTAAACCTCCACACAGAGAAGGAAGCTCATATGACAAAAAATATGAGAAGAAGGATTCCAAAGGGAATGGTGGAAAGCCACCTCCATCTCCACCATCCTCATCATCTTCCTCGTCATCTTCACCACCTCACACAACATCATCTTCCACTACCACCACTGAAGCCACCCATACTCATTCCAAAACCCCAAAAGGAAAAACTCCATTATTGAAATTGGACATAAAATTCGAACTTCCCATGTACAATGGAGAAGTGAATGCAGAAAAGTTGAACAATTGGATTCAACAGTTGGAGGTATACTGCAGAATTTAGAACCTTCAAGAAGATGAGATAGAGATCCAGTTGGCTTCACTGAGGCTAGAAGGAGCTGCACTAGTTTGGTGGGAAGCAAAGACTCAAGATGAAATGAGAATCCAAGGTAAGACATCCATCACTTGGGTTGATTTTTTTATTTTTTATTTTTTATTTTTATTTTTTCTGCAATTAAATGACAGTTTTATCCTTTAGTTTATAAGCAAAAATCCATTATGAGTTGGTGGAATTTTGGGCAGCTTAAAGGTCAAATGATCCAAGATTGTAATAGGAGTTTAGGAAAAAAGCTTTTTTATTAGGAGTGAATTTAAATTCCCAAGACACACTGTTGAAATATATTGGGTGTTTACATTCCTATCTAAAACATACTATTCTTATGTTCAATCCAACTAATTTGGATGAAGTATGTGTGCAAGTCATGCATCTTGAATCTAGAGGAAAGAACACTTATGAAGATGATAGTAATAAAAAGCCACCTAAGGGTAACGAGAAAGATAAAGGAGGAAAATGGAAGGGAAAGAAGAATGCAAGTGTGAAAAAAGAAGGGGAGAAAATCACATGCAAACATTGTTCCAAAGAGGCGCATGATGATGTCCACTGCTGGAAATTGCATCTAGAAATGAAACCAAATAAGTTCAACAATAAAGGGAAACAAAAAACCACTACTATCACTCAAGAAGATTTAGGTTTCGAATCAGGTGATGAAAAAAAAATCACTGTCGTGGGAATCAAAGCAAAACAACATATTGCAAGCACTAGTTCACAACACTGTAACACTACTACTACTCCAGATGAAAAGAGACGAATTGAGTTATTTCATGTTAGGGTCATATCTAAACATACCAATATTGACACACTCTTCAATAGTCGGTCACAAGCGAATCTAATCTCTGAAGACTTAGTCAACAGATTGAATCTTCAAACTGTACCTCACCATAAACCATACCCTTTGGGATGGATAACAAGAGACACACGTTTATGGGTTACAAGAAAATGTTTGTTTAAGTTTGAAATCACTACAAATTTTGTTGACGAAGTAGAGTTAGATGTGGTACCGCTTGATATTTCAGGTGTGGTGACCGAAAAGCAGTCTTTTACCGCCATGAAAATAAGTATCACTTGTTCAAGTATGGTGTGGAGTACATAATGAGAACCCATCACAAAAAGCTGAACATTTCTTTGGTTAATGCAGGGGAGGAAAAAAGACTAGTGAATTCAAGTAAAAATTTAGTACTTCTCATGTTCAAGCCAAATGATGATATTGTTTATGAAAATTTTGTTGCATGTAATGCAAGTTTCAATTCTGATTTGGTTGGTTCAGTTCATCAGAGTGATGAAGTATTTCAAGTTGTGAAAGAATCGTCCTTCAAGGAGAAAGAAACTTCACATGAAATATCTTTGCAGCAAGAGGTTTCTCTTTGTGATGTTAGCATGCAAGGGTTGACAAAATTGCAAAGTGTAGAGACACCAATGTAATGCAATTTTTTTTTGAACAATGGGCTCATTCAATCATCCCTTATGCCATGTTGTGCACCAATGGTTATGGTGCCAAAGAGGAATGGTAAGTATTTCAAGAAAGAGGAAAAATTGAGTAGTTTTCACCAAAGCAAAGTTGTAAAAAGAGGTCAGTGCAAGAATATACATAACACCAAACAAGAATGGTTTGTATGGCTTCTAATGTTGTATGTTTTTTGTAGCACTTCTATTACATACATGAATTTGAATTATGGAAAAAAAGAGTCCTTGCTTGAAGAAATTGTACACTTGGGTGACATACACATGTTTAGAAAGTTTTCTTATGCACATGTCATCTATGAAGGAAAATTGTTTGATGTTTTGAAGATATCAAAGTACACGTTGGATTTCACTTCTTTGATGCATTTGGGCCATGATATTGGAGGAGGTAAGTTGAAGGAAAGAATCTCCAAGTTGGATGCCATTGTTTATTGGTCAACGCCCAAGGTTGTCATTTTGATAAGAGGTTTTTTGGGAGCAGCCCAATGTTGGAAGAGAGTTGATTTTGACATTTATTCTTTCGAAGCTCCTTGGCATGCATTTCCATGTGTATGAAAAGTATTCCAGTGCGGAGGAAAACAAAAAGAGGCATGTGTTGCTTCAAACCAAAAGATCAGTTCAATTATTTTTTTATGCTCTTTCAAACTTGAAAAGTTCATTTGAGTTTCATGTTTATGCAAGCAACTTCACCCGTCTTATTTCATTCAGAATATTTCCATGGTGTAAAGATTAAATTGCAGTGATCAGGGCACTTTCATTGGATGGATACTTGTCAAAACTTTCACTTGGTTTAAAGGTACAAAAGAGATATAAACAACAAGTTTATTGTTATGCCTTTTAGGCCTATTGGTTATGTAACTGTTGTATTCAAGTGTCATTATGTTTTACATGAAATTTATGTTCATAAAATTTCATACTTTCAAGATGTACAATCCGGCTTCAGTCATGAAAGCCAAGTAGTGAAATTTGTCATCCATTTGCATTACATTTTGTTATGTCATCATGGTAAGAAGGATGTTGCTTTTGATGGCAACATGGACAAAACCATGAGTTTCTATGAACGACTGAAAATGGTGCAACAAATAGTGCAAGATCAGCTTGAAAGGGGCAAAGACAAGTACAGGTATAGAATGTGGTCCTCAAGGCAAGTGACTGTTGATTTCCTTAGAGAGGATCTCAAGGAAAAAAATTCATCAAAAGCCACTTGGATCGAGCTTCAAAAGGTGAAAGGGTTGTACCCTCATTTACTTGTAAAATTATAGTATCTTTTGGGGTCCAAAAGGCTTCTAGTGGGGAGGAGTGATCAAGGGCTCAATATTTAGCTCAAAATTCAAAGTTATCAAATTGGCTCGAAAACTGTACAGTTGCATCTGTCTCATCAAGATGATTGCATCGCAATTCATTTCGTCAAAAATGAAGTCCAGATGAAGGAGACAAGGCCTGTTGTTCGTTTTCCTAAACAACTAAAAATTGCAAAATGGGAAAGAATGATGGCATGGTAATCCAGTCAACAGTCCAGTCAGCAAGGGGAATCTTATTCAATTTTCACCCAATGGGGTTGTGACAAGTGTCACCTTCGAATTCACCAGTGTGGTTGTGTGAAAGGGAAATTGACTAGTTGGCTCCAAGTGGAATTCAAATTTATTTTTATTTAAATATTATTATATATAGTATTATTTATATTATATAGTTCTTTTTAACTATATATATGTAAATATTAAATATCAATATTTAAATCCACATGTTAATTAAACCAAAGTCTGAATTTATTGGTGGAGGTGGGTTTTGAACCCATGACCTCCCCCTCTTATTTTCATGCATTACCATCAAGCTATAGGACGCACATTTGAAATGTGATGCCAAAAAGTTGTATTTAAACATGTGTTTTATGCCGACGACGGGGGTGGTGGGAGCAACTCCTGCAGGCCAACCCCCACCCCAACAACCACAAGTGCGCGACCAAGGGCCAGAAGGAAAGCACGATTAGCGCCTAATTAGGATTAGCCTTAATTAACTCGTTGATTAAGTTAGTGGAATTTATGACAGAGCCACCAAATCCGGAACCGCCACCAAACTTGGAGGACTTAACTGGAGTCTCTCCAGATTTAGCAGAGGTTTTCTAGGAAAAATTGTTTGAGCCATAACTTGCTCAATTTTCGACCAAATTAAGATTAGAAATAAGTGTTCTCGGCTAATTAGGACCTTATGAACACATTGGTGCGCGTATCAAGAGCCATAGAACTTTGTAAACAATATTTTTTCCACATTGAGCTAATAAAGAGGCATAAGCCATATAAGCCTAACCAAGGAGATGTAGCCTAGGAGGGGTGAACTCCTCATCAAAACACTGTGTTAATGTGTCTATTTGATGGTTTGTTGCACTGTACATGTTGGTTGTTCATTATGCATTTTTTAAGCTATTTTTCTCTTGAATGTCTTGTTTAACTTAAGGAAATTTACTTGTTTGTAAGCACCAACAACTAAGGAAACCTCAACACAAAAAGCAAGAAGCAAGCACATGTTTATAAATCTGTAATTGTTATTAGCACAACAAAACTAATCATACAAAAATAGATCAGTTTGGATGGCTAAACATGGTCAAAGGGGTAAAAACAAGCCTTAACCCTAACTGAACCATATGAAGTGTTAGTATTATGAACATACCCTACACATAGTGACACAAGACCTCACTAAGGGGTTTTTTCCCTAAGAGTTTGATATGGGTGGCACTAAAATGTTTATGTGTTATGGTTGGGTATTGAGACTGTGACCATATATGTGGTATAGAAAAAACACTCAAAGCCTTGATATTGGTCAAAGGATGGAAATAACAACCCCATTCCCTAAATAACCACTGCATGAGGGTATGGGTGGATTGTGGGTTTGTTTCATCCTCAAGTATTGAAAATAATTATCTTCAAATTTTATTGAACCTTGTCATGATCAGGAGCCTTAAAAAAATACTCAAATGAACAAACATGAACTTTGTAGGAGTTCTTTGACCTCTTAGTAGCATACATGTAACATGGTTTTATTTGGGCATCTGAAATGTATGTCAAGGAATAAATGTGGTCAAGTGATAAATAATGAAATGAATCCCTAATTGAAACTTTTCAAACATAAGCACCATAAAAAACACCCATCTCTAAGCAGTCTTGCACATCTAAGTGGAATATGGGTGACATTATTTGGTATTAGGCATCATAGATGAATCTTAGGTTTGTACCATAGTTGAGGGAGGGAATAAAAAGTCTCCAGCCATAAAAATTTCTTCTCGGGCTAAAGGCTGAATCCACAAATATATGAACCACTTTTTAGTGAAATGTGGCAATGAAAATTTGATGTTTCACATTCTTTTTAATTGAAACCTTGAAACTCATATATGTGAATGAAGAAGTAATACTTGGAATTTCTTAATTTTTTTTTTTGGAAAATGTATTTTTTATTAATTTTTTGAATTGAACAAATTAAAAATAGATTTGTGTTCCAAAAAACGTTTTCACCTTTTACCTAAAATGTAAAACCAAGAACACTCCTATTTTGAGTTAAAAAACATCTAAAGAGTGCACACATATTTTTTTTATTTTTTAGTTGTGTAGTTTTAGAGATATGTTTTTGATGTCCACAGGGTCTTGGATAGATGGTGATCAGGGGTGCTACTAATGCACTCCTAGATGTTAAGTCACTTGTTCAATTGTTTTCCCTATTCAAGTGTTATTCTTGGATATGACCATGATGTAGCCTCACTAATGCCAAACGTACAAAAAAAGAGATGTTTTTGCATTGGGGGCTTTGACTACTCGAGATAAAATGCTTTGTATAAGTTTTAGAATGAGAAAAATGAAAAAATGAGAAATTCTTGTCATTGAATAGAGAATTCAATGATGAATATATATGGATCAAGTCCACCACATTCCATGGAAGAGATGAAAGAATTTCACCCATTGAAAAGTTTAAGTTCCATGAAACTTACAAAAATGGGGAAGGATTATTAACTTTCAAGCCCTTGATCAAGGTCTAATCCTCAATCATATTTTTTTTAAATGCCTTGAAAGCTCTCAACTATGGTATTTTTAAAACCCTTGATCAAGGTATTTTTCAAATATATAATTGTTTTTAGTTTAAAAGTCTTGATTGATGTTTTAAGCCCTCGATTAAGGTTTTAAAACTTGGTGGAGGGTTGAAAACTTGATCAAGGTAAAATCTTGATTGAGGGTCCACATAAGCCAATTTCATGTGCATGGCTTGCCAAAAAGTGGGATTGATATTCATAGGTTCACTATCAAGTTCCATGGAAATCCTGAAATAACCAGATTAAAACTCTGTTGGTTATCAATTGCCTCCAAGGGTGATGTGGGCACCATGACTAAGTAGTGCACCAAGAATACATCTAGAGATCTAACCAAGACCATGAGCAACAAGAACAACCTTATGCCTAAATGATGTGTATCTTATTTGCTATGAAAAACACATACAATCCACCAAATATTGTATATCGTGTGCATAATTTCAATATGAATTGTTTACCAAGGGACACTATGATGCTTTCAATGATTTTGATGGGTCTTTCCATATTGATAATGGTTAGTAAATTATAATAAGGGCCTTGGGAATTTAACAAATATTATTGGGCTTGAGCATAGTGAAATATGCATTGCCACACCACATAGGAGATTTATATGGGACATTTGGTCTCTAAGCGAGATATGGTTGTCATTTTTGGTTTTGGGAATTAATGATGGATCTAAAAGCCTAGATCATAGTCAAAAAGGAATACAAGGTCCTTATGTGGGAAAATAAACCTTCTAGGTTGCAAGTATTATGACCATGGAATTCAACCATGACACATGTGCTCTTTATAGAGTCTCTAACTACCAAGTAGTATTGTTCGTGCCATTATGCATAGAAGGGATGGGCATAGGGTCTTGGCTATGCCTAGGAGAGAAAAGTAGGTCCTAATGCTAAATATTTACGTTTGAAACACAAGTCCTAATAATAATGGCAAAGGAAGTCTCACATAGTTATGAATTTATTTAATAAAACACACAAGCATTACTATTAATGCATGTGCATTCTTGTAAATTCAAAAATGGTGGGCTTGCCTCTTTTCCTATATGTGTTAGATGAGTTAGCTAATTTTTTTTTAGCTTCAAATTAACAAACCTTACTGTTCGAGTTGGGTAAACAAAAATAACCTCAATTTTTTAACACCTTATTCTTATTGCAATTATCAACCATGTTTTTTAGATATTATCTACATGTTCATCAAGGATGAAATTGTGTGCTCTTTGAACCTTTGTATGAATACACAATATATTTAATCATTTCAATACAAAATACATGAGCATATAAACTAAAACGTAACATACCACAATTAGAAGAATGCATTTTTTTTTAGTTTATCAATTTTCCATAAATAAAAATGATATATTTTCAAAAAACCAAACTATTTTTCACATCATATCTTAATAAGTTATGCGAGTACAGATAATAACTCCTAGTCAACATATTGTTGTTTTCTAGATTTCCATTACTAACATGGAAGCATTAACTTGCATCATGCCAACCCAATACCTGAAATGACATAAGAGATCATAAAAAAACAATGTAATACAAATATGAGTTCAAAAGTTAATTATAGATTAGAACTTGTTCAAGTTTAATACATAAAGTCAAGGCGGAGTTTGAGAGATAGGTTATCGAGATATGATAAACTTGTTTGGATTTAAAGGCCCAAATGCTTATATCAATGCCCTATAGCCCCTTTCTCATTTTAGGAGAAGCGATGGGGCCTTACTAAGCCTAAAACAAAATAGATAATAAAATTTTCTTTATATGATATTACAAAATCTAATTTAATATGTAAGTTTTTTATTAGAATAACATTTACTACGCAGAAATTTCATAAAGGATGCATGTTGTTCTTGAGGTCTACTAGAGACCATTTGACATTTATTTTGAAATTGTCATTATGCTTATTGCTATTGCAATTTCGTTTAGAACGAGTTGAAGTACACTTTCCTCACTAAGATCCACTAAAAAGGGACTCTTTTAAAAAATCAAGATTTCATTGAAGTAAATATAGCAACCTAATATACTTCCCTAATGGAAACATATATGATCTTGGCTCAAAGAAAGGTTATATTTTCTAAAATTAGAATGCTTATCTTGACCATATACATTTAAGAAAGATGACCTTCACTATTAGGGATGTTGTGTACATATTCTCTAAAATCAAAATATTTGTCTTTAACGACATACATTCAAGAATGACTATACCTTTAGTGCCATGAATACCTTTTTTTACCTATAATATTAAATTGCATGTTTCAAAATCTAAATTGTATATGAAAATTAAAAGTAAAATTGAAGATTGAATTCCACTAAGAACTAATCTATTTATGGTTAGATTTGTAAATTAACCATTACATTTTAGAAATAAACATGGTAAATATGATCTTTATAGGATCTAAAATGACTATTTCCTTATACAAAGCTAAACATTGCACATAGATTTAAAGCATTACATATATGTCATCTCTAAGCTCAATTTGTCTCAACCTTACTTATAATTTGTCTCAACCTTCCTTATATATAATATGTTGGATTTTATTATATCTCAACAACATACGTTTTAAAATTTTAATTACAATAATAAATGAAACTAACGCTTGATTATTTTCATTTATTATTTTACCTACAATAATAAATGAAACTAAAAATTCAACACATTTTAGATAGAATATATTCCCATTCAAATTTAGTATTCAGTTTATTTTAATTATTTAAATATTTTTTAAAAACTAAACATAACACAAAACACTGTGATTTTAATTTTGTGATTTTAATTTTGAAATTAATTTATATTAATTATTATAAATTAAAATTGATTCAAATTATTTAACTTATTATTGTTTAATATTAGATTTTATGACTTCTGATTCTTTTAATTTAACTTTTTATACATTAAGTTAATTTTTGCTAAAATTGATTTACATATTACTATTAATAAATGCTATATTTTATTATTCAATTTCTTATTTAATGAATTTTAAATTTTTAAAATTAATTAATTTATATAATTTATTTTATTATATAGTTTTTTTTAATATTTTCTAATTATTATTAAGTTTTTTTTGAAATTTTACTACACATTTAGAATATGTAACACATATTACTACACTAGATATTAACTTCTTTTTTACATACAACAAAACTTTATTTATTCAAAACTAATAGCCAAACCTTTAGATATATCGTTATGTATTTTTTAGAATTCTAAATAACTTTATTTATTCAAAATTAATAACCAAACCTTCAGATATATCGTTATGTATTTTTCAGAATTCTAAACAGATCTGACAGTTCTCAGTACTATGGTTTAATGACACTCTTAAATTGAATTAACTCGGGCAGCTCAACTCCCAGTACACGTTGCTTATCCAATTAATATTCTAGTATCCGACACCAGAAGGATCTGGTAGCTCAAGACACTTGGCGTTGTTTACTCCCTTCGATTTGGGTTTGGAGATTTGATGATCCTCAGCGTCCAGGGTTTACTGAGGTAACCGTTCCCTCTACCTCCTGCTGTGAATGGATTCATTTGGGTTATGTCATTCTTCTGGTTTTCTGCTCTGCAACTAAGCAAATCCATCTCTGCGGCAAAGAGGGTTTTAGTCCGTCCAAGCTCGGTTTGATGGAGAGATGCAACAGACACCACCCTTCAGGTACTCCACGACCTTTGCCTTTCTCCTCGATTTGGATTCTTTCTTCCAGTTTTCATCTCTGTCTCGAAGGTGCACAGGCAAGATTTTTTGTTCATTCGGTCTACTGTGCAGGGAATGCTTGCTTCCGCCGGCTTGCCACTCCAGATGGAGGTGAATTCGAAGACCTTCGTGCTTGGAGAGGTAATGATAGCTTAAACAGGTTTTTGGTTTTCATTCTCCTAATCTGAGCGACTGCTAACTCGGTGTGAGGGTTTATGGCACAGGCGGGCTTCATAATCCCAACACCGACTTCTCTCAGGTACCTTTCGACTCTTCTAAGCAATGATTTGAGTTTAATGTTAAGGGTTTCTCTTTTTAACGATGCTTACTTTGAAATTACAGGTATTGACCCTTGCCGAAACGCTCCCCTTGTGGATGTGCTAGTCTGAAAGGAATCATACTCATGCATGGTTATCGCCTTCTGGTTTTCAGGTTGATTTCACTGTTGAACCCAATGGTGGCTTATCTCTCTCATATATTTTCATTTGTTTTGTGGCTATTCTTGCAATCGATCCACTAGATGCTACCCTAGCTTTTCTGGGTGAAAGCGTGAATATTGGCAGAGGCTACAAGTCAGCCATGATTTGCAATTGAATGCTTTAAGATTAAAATAGGTTTTGGGTACTCAGCGAACTGAGATGTTCCAAATTCCTTATGGAATATATATATATATATATATATATATATATATATGGCCCTGTTGAGGGTTTGACATTGGTTTATTTCATGATGGGTCTGTATAATTTGGTTTGTAAATCTTTTGAGAGTTTGAATATGGTGTCGACGGCAGTATTTAACGTTTTCATGGTTTATTATCCCTTTCTGTTTTTGCTTGGCTTCCTATGTCAAAGCTTGTCTGTCTTGGATACATATGACTCTACAGATTATGTACATGGATTATTTTCTTTTGTTTAAGTTATGAATGCCTAGATTGTGATAACTCATTTTATCATAATTTGACCGAGTGTTGCTCGACCTTTGAATTCAGTAATGAGTGCTTTCTTTCCAGTTATGAAAATATAGAAAAAACTAGCTTCACTCTTAGCATTCTTACAGTTTTCATGTATGTAAATTTAATTCTCTATTTGTGTGACTGTTTGGAAAAGAAATGTTGGGCTTTTACTCTTGGCATTATGATAAAGGTGTTGTCCTTGATGGCAACTCACTGAGATGAAAGATCACAGTACAGGAGGTTAACAACAAAGAATTACAGATCAGTCTACACAGAATGAAGAAAGAGAGGTATACGCAGGTTCACCTTGACCAAGCTACGTATACACGCAGGTTCACTGACCACAAGTAGCGTATACGTACACACGCACTTTCACAGAAGGAAAAGTGTGTATACCTTGGAAAACTAAGTTTTTGGTCCGAGGTATTTGGTCCAAGTTACCTATTCTAAGGTATTGACCCTAGGTATTTGGTCCAAGGGATTGGTCCTAAGTGGTTCTGGTCCATGGTATTGAGATAGGCCTAACACTATAAAATGAGGAGAAGATCATTAGGCCAAGTGTGCAAGTATCGAATATCTGATGAAGTGTGAGATCTAGTATACACGTTATTGGCTTATGGTGCTGTGCTTGATCTGAACCAAGGATGAACCTTAATGGTTGATGAAGGATAAGATCTAACGATGGTTCGGGATCTTAAGGCTTGAAATGAATTATCATTATGTGGTTTGATCATGTATAGTCTAGATCTGAATACTGACGCATGCGTTATTATGTAAATATTATGATCTGAGTATAACTGAAGTCTGTAATAGCTGCAGAATTATGAATTAATATTTGCAGATGTATACGCTGGTTGGCTTTGAGAAAAGCGCGTATACACGCAGGTTCGACACATGGAAGTAGCGTATACCCTATAAATTATGTTTCACTTGTTTCTGTTTGTTGTTGCAGAGTTTTGGGTTCTAGTTTGGATTCTCGTTACTGTATTCTGGTGACAGTGTTCTGAATAATCAGATTCAGGTTCAACTATTGGTTGATGCAGATGTACTTAATGATTGTATTGCAGTTATTGATAGGTCCAGTAAGAAAATTGAATGAAACGTGGCCTTTAGATTGTGGTGTTGTGTTCCAGGAGTATCCAGTCTGAAAATTCATGAAACGTGGTCCCTAGTAGAAGAGTGGAGTTTTATGTAGGCTGGCACCTACGTACTAGTAAACATATTGGATAATAAAAGAGCTACGGGGTTGTAGCTCCCTTCCAGTAGAAGCTAGAGAATGAGAGAAGGTAGCAACCTTCTGCAGGTAGAAGCCTACGTACTGGTATGAGTTTGCACCAGTACAATGTTGTAAATATATTTTATTTTTATTATTAAAAGAAGACAAAGACGACAACAATAGGTGGTTTTCACCCACATTGGGTTTCCACCTTATATCTTCGTGTTCATGTGTGTTGCTTATGTGTGATTCTTTATTCTGCTTTTACTACACTGTCTAATAAATCTCTGATATACTAGTTAAAGTTCAATGCATTATAAATTGGGTAAATCAAAAGTTCTCTGCATATACGCTGGTTTCTTTAAGTACAGTCTCGTGTACATGCTAGTTCATTTAGATGAAGTAGCATATACAAATCTGTTTGGGAAATAAATTTATTAATCTGATAATACTGATTCAACCCCCCTCTCAGTATTATTTCCAACAATTGTTATCATAGCAGGTCCTTCAGAAAAAGCTTGATTGCTTGAAGGGAGATCCATCATCATGAGTAATCAAGAAAGCGTGGGATCCATAAGACCGCCAATCTTTGATGGGAGCAACTTTGTTTATTGGAAGATAAGAACCACGGCCTATCTACAATCACTTGGGACGGATGTCTAGGAAATCGTGGAAGGAGGATATGCATTTCCATCAGCAATTCCTAAAGGTACGGCAGGTTAAAAGCAATATGAAACCAATGCCAGGGTTGTCAATACATTATTGGGAAGTCTGTCACAATCAGAGTTTGTCAAAGTCATGCAGCTCAAATCAGCCAAAGAAATATGGGACAAAATTGTTCTAAGCTACGAAGGAGACTCTCAGGTAAAACGGCTAAAATTCAAACTCTCAGAATTCAATATGAAACTCTTAAGATGCACAATGATGAAAGTATAGCTACTTAATTCTTACGTATAAATGAGGTTGTCAATTATATGAAGAATCTGGGTGAAGATATAAAGGAAGTTACTTTAGTTGAGAAAGTTTTAAGATCCTTGTCTGTTAAATTTGAATCAAAAGTATCTGCCATTGAAGAAAAATAGGATCTGCAAACTATCACTATGACACAGCTTCACGGAATCTTAACTGCCTTTGAGATGACAAAAGGAGCCCCGTCAGATATGAGAGAAGCCGCATTTAAAGCTTCAACAAAAGGAAAGGAAGAACTCAATGAATCAGGACATATTTTAGAAGAAGAAGATGAAGTAAACTTTGTCAAGAAGCTTCAATAGGGTTATGAAATATTTAGAGGTAAACTTCCCTTCAAATGTTTTGCCTGTGGTAGAGTCGGTCATTATGCTACCAAATGTCCTCATAAAGAAAAAAATGATAAAGGGAAGGAATATGCAAAATGGGATAGAAAACAAAGTGTAAGTAAAAAGAGTTACTATACTCATGAAGATAGCGATGGTCTATCAAATAGTGATGAAGATGAAAATAGTAATGACTATAGACTTCTAATGGCTTATGATGATGATAATTTTTGGGATGCTTTAGAAGAAGATGACCTTCATGAAGAAATATCTAAACTCAAAATCTGTTTAGAAGAAAAGAATATGATTATATATACCTTGACATACCAACTTGCTGAAAAAGAAAAACACAATGAAAAACTAGAATGTGAAATTGTGGGTCTAAGAAAGGATCTTGAGAAAACGAAATCTCTCAATCTTAAATTTGCTAAAGGTTCAGAAACTTTAAATGAAACTATAAAAGTGCAGCGTTCTCCTCTGATAAAGACAAGTCTTGGATATACTGAAGAAGCATCTCAATCACAGAAGTTGTTAACTTCCAATAAAAGCTATCTTGATGCAGCAAAGAATAGTGAACAATATGACAATCGTAAACAAAGGCATAAAGCAGATCACTAGGTAAATCAGATTCAACATGCTTCAAGGATGAATAGAAGCCACAACTAACCTCAGGTAAACCATACTCAATTTGCTCCAAAGATGAATATCAATAGAAACTACAATCACCAGGTCAATAGATTCGATAATCGCAGGAACTTCTTTAATGGTCAATGTTTCTCATGTCATAATTTTGGACACAAAGCTACTCAATGTGTTGCTTACAAAACCATCATGATTAGAGAAGCACGAAATCAAAGGAATGTGACAAGGATCAAGAAAAGTTCCTATAATAACTTTTCTCTTCTTGAAAATGAAATAGAATGCTCAATCTGTAACAAATTTGGCCATGAAGAATCTGAATGCAGGAGCAAATTTCAGCAAACATCTCAAAAGGAGCAAACTCCATTAAATCCCAAGATATGGAGAAGGAAAGAACATAAAACAGAAAGATGTGGTATAGCCTTGTATGTAGAAGGACAAGAATATTAGTGGTACACCAACAGTGGATGCTCAAAACACATGATAGGTGACAAAGAAAAACTTCACTCATATAATGCCTTAGAAAAGGAAAAGAATATCTCATTTGGAAATGACACTACTGCTGTTATAAAAGGTAAAGGATTTGTTTTATTGAAAGAAAAGGTTAAAGCTGGGAATGTTATGTATGTAGACGGTCTAAAGCATAACCTGTTGAGTGTCAGTCAAATGTGTGATCAAGGAAATGAAGTGGTGTTTCGATCAAATGGATGTGTTGTTCGTGAGCTTGATACAAGAGAAACCATGATCAAAGGTACAAGAACTCCAAACAACTTATACATACTCAAGGGAGGACAACAACAGTGCTATCTAAGCAAAAATGATGAAAATTGGCTGTGGCATAGAATATTGGGACATCTAAGCTTCTCTCAAATAAGAAAAGCATGTAAATTCTAGGTTGTTCGTGATCTTCCAGATATCAACATACCTGAAAATACAATATGCAAACCATGTCAATTCGGTAAGCAAACTAGAGCTCACTTCATTGAAAAGGAAGGGTTTGATAGTAACCTCTTGAACTTGTCCATACTGATTTATGTGGACCATCAAGGAAAAATTCACCTCGTGGAGAAGAATACTTTATTTTGTTCATTGATGATTTTTCTAGAATGTGTTGGATAGGTCTTCTAAAGCATAAAGATGAAGAATTTGAAAAGTTCAAAGCCTTCAAAGCTTTGGTTGAAAATGAATTAGATCGTAAAATCAAATTCCTTAGATCTGATCATGGAGGGGAATTTACCTCGGATGAATTCTTTGACTTTTGTGAAAAAAATGGAATAAAAAGGCAGCTCTCCATCGCAATGACTCCTTAGCAAAATGGAGTGGTAGAAAGAATGAACAGAACTGTTTAACAAATGGCTCGAGCTATGCTAGATGAATATGGACTTCTTGCAACCTTCTTGGGTGAAGCTACATTCGCCACCATAACTATTCTCAACCAATCAAATGTTCAAGTAAACAACACTGAAACTCCACATGAACTTTGGTATGGTAAGACTCCTACTGTAAAATACTTTAAAGTTTTTGGAAGCAAATGTTATATCAAAAGGACTGATGAAAAACTTGGTAAGTTTGAGCCCAGAGCAGATGAAGGTGTGCTTCTTGGTTACTATAAATGTTATAATAAAATACTTGGGAAAATTGTTGAAAGTATTGATGTTGTAGTTGATGAAGCGTGCAAAAATCCAAAATAGATTAAAACCGAAGATTAAGACAATGAAGAAGATGAGGATTATTTTCCCACATCAAATCACAATGATTTTGAAGAAGAAACAAATGAAGCACCAGAAGAAGATATAACAATAGAAGAAAAGAATCCGTCCAGGTATGTTCAGAAAAACCATCCAGAAACTCAAATTTTAGGGGAAAAAGAGGCAGGTGTACAGATAAGAAGAACTACTACAGAAACCTCAAGCTATCTAGCATTACTATCCTTCACTGAACCTCAAAATTTAAATGAAGCATGCAAATATGAATGTTGGTTCAAGGCCATGAATGAAGAACTTGAGCAAATTGAAAAGAATAATACTTGGGAATTAGTTCCTAGACCTCATGATAAAAATATCATGGGAACTAAATGGATATTCAAAAACAAATTGAATGAAAATGGAGAAGTTATTAGAAACAAGGCCAAACTTGTTTGTAAAGGGTATGCTCAATAAGAAGGTATAGATTTTGAAGAAACTTCTTCACCTGTTTGCTAGACTTGAAGCCATAAGGATGTTTCTTGCTCTTTCTAGCTTTCGAAAATTCAAATTATACCGAATGGATGTAAAATATGCTTTCCTTAATGGAGACTTAGAAGAAGAAGTCTATATTGAACAACCAAAAGGATTCATTCTTGGACCGTACCCATCATCTAATCCTTCCTGGCAGAAGGGATGGTTGGCAGCACTAACTAACCGGTGGGTTGAAGGGTCAAGTATCTATCTGGTGGATGCTCGTAAGTAAAGGGTTCATAGTGCCGGCCGTACACAAAGCATTCATTAAGCAATGAGAAAAGGCATATCTTAGGTCTGAAGCCCGTCCAGCTCTTTGATGCAAAACTTGTATGAAAACTTAGAAAGGCTCTATATGGTCTAAAACAGGCTCCAAGGCCCTGGTATTACTGCCTTGACAAATATCTACACCAATAGGGTTTTTCAAAAGGGTCAACAGATAGCAATCTATATACAAACATTTACATTGATAAATTGCTAATAATTGTCGTTTATGTTGATGATATCATTTTTGGTAGCAACGAAGAATCCATGA
The DNA here is from genome assembly GCA_031772625.1 of Pinus tabuliformis. Taxonomy (NCBI): domain Eukaryota; kingdom Viridiplantae; phylum Streptophyta; class Pinopsida; order Pinales; family Pinaceae; genus Pinus; species Pinus tabuliformis. The sequence continues at coordinate 1,056,321,594 of CM062804.1, forward strand.
GTCAGAATTTTGCTTCAGTAATGCAGCACGAATTTGAAATGTCCTTGCTTGGTGAACTTACCTATTTTCTTGGTCTACAAGTTCAGCAAAATAAATATGGTATTTTTCTTTCACAAACCAAATATCTCAAATAGATCTTGAAAAAGTACGGCATGGAAGATTCTAAACCTGTATGTACCCCAATGGTAACAGGATGTAGTCTCAACTCAAATGATGAATCAGCAACAGTACATCAACCAACTTACAGATCCATGATTGGTTGTCTGCTTTATCTAATAGGTACCCGACCTTACATCATGCATGCAGTAGGAATAGTTGGAAGATTCCAAGCAAATCCAAAGGAATCACACCTTCCGGTGGTCAAAGGATTTTCAAATATCTTCAAGGAACACAAAACTTTGGTTTATGGTATCCTAGAGATATAGATCTTACTCTTCATGCATATATAGATGAAAATTGGGCAGGAAGTGTTGATGACAGAAAAAGCACTAGTGGTGGTGCATTCTACATGGGTTCTAGGTTAGTGTCTTGGTTCAGCAACAAACAAAGTTGAATTGCGCTATCTACAGCTGAAGTAGAATATGTGGCTGCTGCATCTTGCTGCACACAATTACTTTGGATGATGTAAACCTTGCAAGACATTCAGATCACATGTACTCCACCCATATCCATTTTATGTGATAATACAATAGCCATCAGTATTTAAAAGAACCCAGTCATGCACTCCAAGACCAAGCACATGCCCATCAAATACCATTTTCTACGTGAACAAGTGCTTGAACAAAAGGTCAAATTGGAGTATGTTCCCTCCAAAGAATAGGTTGCTGATATATTCACTAAACCACTGCCCAGAGAGACATTTGAATATCTCAGACAAAAGCTGGGAGTAGTTACTGCATCATCCTATTGTTAAATACAGTTTTTTAGAAAAAAGTTGTTATACGCTTTGTTTCATAAAGTAGAGTCGTGTACACACGCGGGTTTCTATGGGTCAAAGAGCGTATATGTTTTTCAGACAAGAAAAACAGTGGGGCAGGATCTGATATGGGTGCTCTGACTGATATTGATGATTAATGTTTATATGCTCTATTCATTAACTTTACCTGACTGACAAAGATGCCTTGATCATTGGTAGCACAAGTCCAGGGGGATCATTAGCCTTCACATACATTCAGCATTGTTGGCATTATGGTTACTGAGTCCAGCTATGGCTTCAGATATTTATATCATTTGTTGCTTCAGTCATGTAAAAATATAGGGTGTGATACATTTGAATGGGTCCTCTTGGACAAATGATGTAATTTATATCCCCACTTTACATGGGATGGATGATGTAATATTTCTTGTTTTTGTCATGTATAAACAATTGGTATATCCCCACTTGGTTGGGTGGATGAGTCAAATTTGGTATATCCCCACTTGGTTGGGAGATGGATGTATGTATGAGTCATTGGTGATAGGAAGGTCATTGGTGAGGTATGTATAGAGTCATGTTATTCTTTTAGAAAATATTTTTGTAGACTTTGCTTGTGCTTAGGGGGAGCATGGACTCAATCATGGGAACTCAATTAGTACAGTTCAACATATTAGAGAATTCAACATGTACTCAGGGGGAGCATGACCCTTTGCCCTTGATATCAAAGGGGGAGAGTGACTTGGTGTTGTTTTTGCCATCAAGTCCAAAAGGGGAGATTGTTGGCATTATGATACAAGTGTTGTCCTTGATGGCAACTCACTCAGATGAAAGATGACAGTACAGGAGGTTAACTACAAAGAATTACAAATCAGTCTACATAGGATGAAGAAAGAGAGGTATACGCAGGTTCACCTTGACCAAGCTGCGTATACATGCAGGTTCACTGACCACAAGTAGCGTATACGTACACACGCACTTTCACAGAAGGAAAAGTGCGTATACCTTGGAAAACTAAGTTTTTGGTCCGAGGTATTTGGTCCATGGTATTTTGATCCATGGTATTGGTCCAAGGTACCTAGTCCGAGGTATTGACCATAGGTATTTGGTCCAAGGTATTGGTCCTCAGTGGTTTTGGTCCATGGTATTGAGATAGGCCTAAAACTATAAAAGGAGGAGAATATCATTAGGCCAAGTGTGAAAGTATCGAATATCTGATGAAGTGTGAGAGCTAGTATACACGTTATTGGCTTATGGTGTTGTGCTTGATCTGAACCAAGGATGAACCTTGGCGGTTGATGAAGGATAAGATCTATGTTGGGTGTGGAGCCTGATTATCTTCTATATTCAAAGGTATCGCCACATTGGACCCCAGTTCGAAATGGGGGCGGCAACGCTACCCATAAAATATTCGCTGCAGGGGGGGTTCTAGGGGGGGCGGCTGCGACCTTTGGGAGCCCCCCCCTGGTGGGGGGTTTTGGGGGTAGCGCACCCGAAGCTAAAAACAACAATAAAATTGCCTTGTAAAAGTATAGTAGTTTGTAGTCAATCTGGGCCGTTCATTAGGCGGATGATCTGACGGTAGAACTTGTGTTTAGTTTAGGGTTTTTTTCCCTAGAAGGCAACCCTTCTCTTTGTATGAGGGCATTGTATTCGAGGCTGTGTAATAGATGTGTATAGGGTGAGCGGGAAATAGAGAGGTGAGACTGTGAGAGAAAACAAAGGATATTACAGCGGATCTGCTGTAGGTTGTGTCTCTTCATTTTGCTGGATAATAGAAAGGAAGGACTGGCTGTTTGGGGTGGACATAGGCCAAACTGGGTGAACCACGTATATCTGTGTCTCTCTTGTTTTATGCGTTTTGTGTGTTTATATTTCTGCAATATTTTATGTGTTCCATTGCCCCATAATATATAATTTCTAACAATCTAATGATGGTTCGGGATCTTAAGGCTTGAAATGAATTATCATTATGTGGTTTGATCATGTATATTCTAGATCTGAATATTGACGCATGTGTTATTCTGTAAATATTATGATCTGGGTATAACTAAAGTCTATAATAGCTGTAGAATTATGAATTAATATTTACAGATGTATATGTTGGTTGGCTTTGAGAAAAGCACGTACACACGCAGGTTCGACACATGGAAGTAGCGTATATCTTATAAATTATGTTTCGGTTGTTTTTGTTTGTTGTTGCAGAGTTCTAGGTTCTGGTCTGGATTCTGGTTACTGTGTTCTGGTGATAGTGTTCTGAATAATCAGATTCAGGTTCAGTGATTGGTTGATGCAGATGTACTTGATGATTGTATTACAGTTATTGATGGGTCCAGTATTAAAATTGAATGAAACGTGGCCTTCAGATTGTGGTGTTGTGTTCCAGGAGTATCCAGTTTGAAAATTCATGAAACATGGTCCCTGGTAGAAGAGTGGAGTTTTTTGTAGGCTGGCACCTACGTACTAGTAAACATATTGGCTAGTACAAGAGCTAGGGGGTTGTAGCTCCCTTCCAGTAGAAGCTGGAGAATGAGAGAAGGTAGCAACCTTCTACAGGTAGAAGCCTACGTACTGGTATGAGTCTGCACCAGTACAATGTTGTAAACATATTTTCTTATTATTATTAAAAGAAGACAGAGACGACAACAGCAGGTGGTTTTCACCCACATTGGGTTTCCACCTTATATCTTGGTGTTCATGTGTGTTGCTTATGTGTGATGCTTTATTTTTCTTTTACTACACTGTCTAATAAATCTCTGATATACTGGTTAAAGTTCAATGCATGATAAATTGGGTAAATCAAAAGTTCTCTGCATATACGCTGGTTGCTTTAAGTACAGTCGCATGTACATGCTATTTCACTTAGTTGAAGTAGCGTATACAAATCTGTTTGGGAAATAGATTTATTAATCTGATAATACTGATTCACCCCCCCTCTCAGTATTATTTCCAACATTTACTTGTGATTGTCACATATTTTATAAATGTGTACTACATTTAGTTAGGTCGTTCCATATACATAGTATTATCAATGCTATGTCTCAGTATTTAGGTTGTTCTTTGTTTAAATGTAATATTAACAATTCTCTGTTTAAATATAAAATAGTTCTTTGTTCTCTGTATAATATGAACAATTTTATGTTTAAATACATAAGTTGTTCCGTATGCAGACTAATAATAATTCTCTAATTAAATATGTAACCTATTTCATACTAGCTTATGATGCATAACAGACCATTTCGGAATACCTAGCACAAGCACAATCCTGACAATAATTCATCTGTTATTATCCATCAATCATTGTAGAATCATTATTCTAATTCTCATCAATCATTAATAGCATCATTATTCCAATAGTCATTAAGTTAAAGAGTTTGATTTCTTATTTGTTCACCGCCTTGTATTTCTATAGTTCCTCTTCGAGAAGATCTCACCACCCAACCGTGAGTCTGACAATTACATCCAAACTCTCCCCCAAGCTCTTCCTCCTCCGAATAGTTAAATGAGTCTGTTGCAATCAGGTATCTTGGGCATCAAGACTCATTGTCCAACCTCAAGTCACATACCTCTCTAACTATACTCAAGGTTTTCCCACTGGTTTATTCCACCCAGCCTAAGGAATTATGGGTAGCAATGTTCTGCTCCCTTGACCCATCTGGTATTCTATTCTTTATGTTTTCTCTAGACCCCTAGGCCTTTGTTGAATTCCTCTTTTGAGGAGACAAATGAGTAACCAATTTAACTGTCTGAGGAGGTTAACAACTGTCTGTTTCAGTTCTTGTCAAAATACTTTAACTCTTAATATTCATTAATTAAATAATAAATACGGTCTGGCCTTCCATCCATAGTTCTTTAATATTATGTGTCAAACATTTGATGACAAAGTCAAAATATAAAGTAGAAAGTAAAACATGGTAACCCAAATTAAATGTCTATGCAACGTGGGGTGTTACACCTTTCCCCCCTTATGAGGAACATCGTCCCTGGTGTTCTTCCTGGTTTATGAAAATAATGTCGAATAAGCTTTCCGCATAAAATCCTCTTCTTCCCAGGTGCCCTTCTCCGGGCCAAAGTGCTTCCATTGCACTTTAATCTAGGTGATGTCTCGTTTCCGCAAGGTGGTTTCTCTCTGATCGAGAATATGAAGAGAATCTGCCAAAAAATCGCCTTCCGGTTTTGACCTACACATTTTAAAACCTGTTGTTAGAAACTTTTCAAAATAGAAAATTATACATCATTTGTTCTATTAACTTATTACATGTACATTTTCCCAGTTAATTATATGCTGAGGGTTGTACACATATTTTTTTAACAAGGAGACATGGAAGACATTGTGGACCCGGATATGGCTTGGTAATGCGAGTTTGTACGCTACAGGTCCAATCCGTTCCAAAACTTGAAAAGGACCACAGTACCGAGGTGCTAACTTAGCACAACCCCTCCATTGCAAGGTGCTTTTTCTTGGCTTTACTCTCAAATACACATGATCCCCTACCTGGAATTCTCTATATGTTCTTCTTTTATCCGCATAAACCTTTTGTCTGTCTTGGGCATCTTTTAAATTTTGATGAATTTTCTTAACTTTGTTGACAAGACTATTCCAAGCTATGGGCACCCTGCACTTTCTTCCATACAACACCTCAAAGGGGCGCATGCCCAATGACTCGTGGTATCCGTTATTATAATCAAACTCCACTAAATTGAGGTAATCTTCCCACTTATGTGGTTGTTGCATCACAAACATTCTTAACATATCCTCTAGAGTTTGATTCACTCGCTCTGCCTAACCATCCGTATGTGGGTGGTATGCGGTACTAAATTGAATCTATGTACCCAATCCAAAAAATAACATTTTCCAAAAAGTGGATGTAAATTTTACATCCCTACCAGAAATTACCACCTTGGGTATCTCGTGTGTTAGGCCCCTGTACTACTAGTGTAACCCCTTATTGTTATTTGTACAACCCCCTTATTATATTGATGTACCCATGTAGTGCCCATATTGTTACTATTGTGCCCCATAGAAGCCCACTATTGTTATTATTGTGTTGTTACATTATTATTATTATGTCGACTCTAATTATATTATGACCCCTTAGACTCCTATATATAGAAAGGAGGTCTCTTCATTTGTATCATCCAAGAATTGTTCATTTGTGTAATGTAAAGGAGGTTTCCCCCACGAAGAGGCTAAATTCTAAGGCGTTAAAATATCTTTTCTATCTTTTTGTGAGCTGGTTTCATAACATTTGGTATCAGAGCTTTGGATTCTAGGGTTTCGCTGCTCCAAACAGGTCATCGTGGAATTTTCTCTATAATTATTTATTTATTTATTTATTTTTATTTATTTTTCTGTGATGTTTCAGAAGATAAAAAAAACCCACTTGAGACGAAATCGCACTGAACATTGGATCTGAATTTCAGAGCTTTTTGCACTATATTTGCGGAGATATGATCTAAGGAAGTTAGTATTTTTGAATACTCCTGAATTACATTCCAAACATGTGACCTGGGGAAAATCGTCATAACTTTCTCTCCGAGCATCGGATTGAAATTTCATAAGAATGTATAGAAAGAGGATAGGTTGTAGTTTCTTGTATATATTTTTCAGAGACAAAGGTCGAAATAGTGACTCGTGGAATGTCGTGCAAGTTCGCTCTACTGAGCTAGTCTATAATCAGGTCACTGTGGGAGTTTTGGCATAACTCTTCCTTGGAGAATCCAATTTGGATCAGACTGGTGGAATTGGAAAGAGGATGTAGAGGGCTACTGTAGGTCGTAATTTCAGAACTTAAAGATATGAAAGTACATAGTTACAGTCGTTTCAAGATTGAGCTCCTAAAATCAATAAAAATCAAGATGAGGAAGTTTGATGGCAAGGATCTGGTAAATTGGATACTTCAGATGGAGCAATAATTTGATCTACATGGTGTACCACTATTACAAAAGGTATGTATTGAATCTTCATATTTAGAACCGGATCAATTTTTATGGTATAAAGGGATTTGTTCTCGTAAACAACTTGTTAAGTGGTCAATTCTCACGAACGAAATGATAGCACATTATGAGGATACAAAGAGAAACACCTTCTTTAGAGCAACACCAAAACAATTGGAAAGAGTAAAAGGGCTTTGTGACATAGTGGAAAGTAAAATTATAGCAACAAGGAAGTCTACCCCTCACAACTATAAAGATGGAAGTGTTGTTTCTCCTAGCCTTCCACAACCTAGAAGGGTGACACCACAACAATTGGAAGAAAAAAGAGAAAAAGGGCTTTGTTACAATTGTGATAGCAAATGCACTAAAGGTCATAAGTGTGCTGAGAAGAAATTATTTTACATAGATTATGAAGAGGAGGAAGAAAATGATCAAGAAACATCAAAAGAAGAGTATATACACCAGGAACTAACCCCAGAGAAAGAAGAAAAGAATCCGACCATATCTTGTAAAGCATTGGCAAGAATTACCACTCCTAAAACTCTCAAGATAGAAGGATATATCAAGAAGAAAAAGGTTCAAGAAGTGAAAGATCACATCGAGAAAGAAGAAGTGAATCCAACCCAAGGATAATTTTAGGGGCGAATGTTCGCCCTTTGGCGGAAGTTCACCCTTTGGCGAAATTAAGGGGTTTTAAATTTTTAGTGGGCGAATATTTTGTATCATAGTACATTTTTACAAATCACCTCAAATAGCCCACCTTATTTTAAGGGAGAGGGTAAAAAAGGTAAATTTAGCCCTTGAAATTAGGACTTACAACCTTCCATTCGCCCATTTTCAAGAATAGGTTTTATTTAAGTGAATCCATTCGCCCATTTTCAAGAATAGGTTTTATTTAAGTGAATCTTATGGGCCAAATACCATATTTATAAAAGAGGTATGGTAAATTAATAAAAATATAAATAAATGAGAGGTATGGTAAATAAATAAAACATTTTTTATATTTACTCCATAAGTCACCTTACATACATGTAAGGGTGTAAACAAATAAAAATATAAGTAAAGTGGAGGTATGGTAAATAAATAAAACGTCTTTTTATACTTACTCAAAAGGTATGGTAAATAAATAAAAATATAAATAAACTAGACGTATCGTAAATAAATAAAACCTCTTTTTATATTTAGTCCATAACCCTCATTCTATTTATGAAGGCTCAAGAAAGAGGTTTTATTTAAGTGAATCCTATGGGCCAAATACCATATTTGTAAAAGAGGTATGGTAAATTAATAAAAATATAAATAAACGAGAGGTATGGTAAACAAATAAAACATTTTTTTATATTTACTCCATAAGTCATCTTATATTTACGAACACTCAAAAAATGGGTTATATTTAGGTGAAACCTATGGCCAAAATACTATGGGACAAATACCATGGACTAGATTGTTATTAATACCATGCAAAAAACCATTATTAACCCTAATATTAGAATTAATACAAATAAAAATGGCACATGGTATTGACCCATGGTATTCACCAAAACGGCACATGGTATTGATCCATGGTATTCACCTGGAATGTAGCCTATTTAAATGGGAGATTTAAACCAGCATGTAGCCTATGCTAAGATTCACTAGGACTTTACAAATTTTTATTATTTAGTGAAAGACTCGTCAAGATCTTACAATATTTTATAATTGAGTAAAATATTCGCCATGCCTGGTGAGAGATTCGCCAAAAAATTATATATACATATTATATTATTGATAAAATCGCCTTCCATTTTTCCTATATACCATGGAGATTCGCCCATTTATTATATTTATAAATTTAGGGGGGGTTCTTAAAATTTTCCCTGATCCAACCATATCTTGTAATGCATTGGCTGGAATTACCACTCCTCAAATTATCAAGATAGAAGGACATATCAAGAAGAAAAATGTTCAAGAAGTGAAAGATCACATCGAGCATCAAGAAATGAATCTGACCATATCTTGTAAAGAATTAGAAGAAATTACCACTCCTCAAACTCTTAATATAGAAGGACATATCAAGAAAAAAAAGGTTCAAGCAGTGAAAGATCACATCGAGCATCAACAACAAGTTCTCCAACTTTTAAAGGATAACGCCACTTTGGTGCAAAATCAAATGAAACAACAGGTAGATCAACATTGTAGTGAAAAATGTTTTGATGTAGGTGATTGAGTATTTTTACTGCTACATCTCAAGCAAGCTATTTATGAGAAGGAAATGTTGGAAATACTACATGCACTTAAGAAATGGCGACCTTACCAAATGGGAAGACACTTTAAGGTAAAAATGGATCATGATAGTCTTAAATACTTTTTAGAACAAATATTATCTATAGAAGAACATAAAAAATGGGTCACAAATATATTGGGTTATGAGTTTGACATCATCTATAGAAAAGGGAAGCAAAATTTTGTTACAGATGCACTCTCAAGAAAGGATGAGGTTGTGGAAGCGTTGTTTTGTGCTATTTCTATTATCCAACCATATTGGATAAACGAAGCAAGGGATGAATGGAAGAAGGATGAAGAAGTGTGGCCACTCATTCAAAAGTTGCAGAAGATCCCAATTCAAACAATATTGCCAGAACTTGAAGAGGAAGGAAAAATCATATTGGAACCTGGAGCAATCACAGAAACAAGAACTCGACAGCTACGAAATTGATCAATTTAAAAGTATCTCTTGAAGTGGAATAACTTACCCGCTGAACATTCCACATGGGAGGACAAGAATTTTATATAGAAGCATCAAGAACTACTCAAGCGTTGAGAACAACACTTTTTGAATGAGAGGGGCATGTTAGGCTGCTATACTACTAGTGTAACTCCTTATTGTTATTTTTACAACCCCCTTATTATATTGATGTACCCATGTAGCGCCCATATTGTTACTATTGTGCCCCATAGAAGCCCACTATTGTTATTATTGTGTCCTTACATTATTATTGTTATGTCGGCTCTGATTATATTATGACCCCTTAGACTCCTATATATAGAAAGGACGTCTTTTCATTTGTATCATCCAAGAATTGTTCATTTGTGTAATGTAAAGGAGGTTGCCCCCTCGAAGAGGCTGAATTCTAAGGCGTTCAACTATCTTTTCTATCTTTTTGTGAGCTGGTTTCATAACACCGTGCAATCTGAAAATTTATCTCATAAATATGTCTGCAATTTCAACATTTTTGTAAGTGGATTTTACTGGTATGAAATGAACGGTTTTGCTTAGCTTATCAACCACCACCATAATTGAGTCGTGCTACTTCTTGGTGAGAGGTAAACCAGTGATGAAATCTAGGGTAATTGTCTCCCATTTCCACTCAGGGATGGGTAAAGGTTGCACTAGCCCAACGGGATGCCGATGTTCCACGTTCATTAACTGACACTCCAAACATTTAGTTAGGTATGCAGTAATATCTTTTCTTAAACCTAGCCAGAAATAATCTTTCCTAATGGCGGAAAGTAATTTGTGGTACCCTGGGTGGGCAACATAAGGTTTCCTATGAAATTCGTCTAATATCAATTGTTTGACAGAATTTTGATTAGGAACATAAAATTCAGTTTACGAAAGTTAGCATTTTATCCAGGTTTATACCATATTCAATCTTTTCCCCCTTCCCTTGGTCATCAATTACTTGTTGCCAAAGAAAGGCATACCTTGGATCGTTAAGGATGCTTCTTTAATTATGTCAGGGGGTTTAATCGTACCTCGCTAAATTGCACCTCATAAATACAATGCAATTTTTTTCTTAATGCATCGGTTACCCGATTTTCCTTTGCCTTAAGGTGCTTCATTTCAAAGTCAAATTCGCTCAAGAATGCTGTCCATCTGGCCTATCGGGTGTTTAGGATGGATTGGTTAAAGAAATGTGTAAGACTACTATGATCTGTTAATAGCAGAAATTCATTCCCAGTAGGTAGTGTCGCCACATTTTTAGTGCATGCACTACTGTCGTTAATTCAAGATCATAGGCAAAATATCGTTGCTCATATTCCTTCCATTTGCGGCATTCATAAGCTATAACTTTTCCTTCTTACATTAATACTCCACAAACACCTTCCTTACTTGCATCTGTGCAAACTACGAAATATTTCTCTAGGTTTGATACTTTTAGTACAGGTGCAGTAGTAAGTAAATGTTTCAATCGTTCAAAGCTCCGCTGGCATTCAGTTTTCCACCAGAAAGTTCACCTTTTTTTCTGTAACTAGGTCATGGGAAAGGAAATTTTCGAGAATCCTTTAATGAATCGATGGTAATGACTGGCTAAGCCCAAGAAGGATATAATATCAACAACATTCTTTGGGTGGCCCATTCCATAATAGTTTTAATCTTTTCTGGGTTCACCGCTATACCCTCTACTGATATGACATGACCCAGATACTGTATCTAGCTTTTGTAGAAGTCACACTTGATATATTTAGTGTATAAATGATTGTCCCGCAGATTCTGCAACACCATTCTCAAGTGATTTTCATGTTCCACCTAATTCTTAGAGTAAATCAATATATTGTCAATAAAAATAAACACAAACTTATCTAAGTATGGTTGAAAAATACTGCACATCAGACTCATAAAAGTGGTTGGGGCATTTGTAAGGCCAGGTAATACCACGATGACCATAATGAGTTCGAAACGCAGTTTTACAAATATCTTCTTCCTTTGTCCTTATTTGATGGTAGTCGAGCCTTAGATCAATTTTTGAGAACACACTAGCTTCTCGAACTTGATCAAATAAATCGTTAATGTGTGGTAAAGGGTATTTATTTTTAATAGTCGGTTTATTCTAATGACGATAATCAATGCACAATATTAAAGTTCTGTCTTTTTTCCATACGAATAGTACAGGGGCTCCCGAGGGGGAAACAATGGGGCAAATGTAACCTTTATTAAGTAGTTCATGTAGTTGCATTTTGAGTTATGTTAACTCAGGTATGCTCATGCGATAAGAGTTTTGGAAACAGGAGCTGCACCAAGGACTAATTCAATCGTAAAATCGATATCACGTTTAGGTGGTAATCCAAGAATGGATTCAGGAAACACATCAATAAATTCTTGAATGACGGGAATATTTTCTAAGCAAGTCATTTTTCTCTTGGAATTTGTGTATCCTACCTCGACAACATAAATATGATAGCCTTTCCTAATGCATTTCCCCAGCTGGTTAGCAGTAATAGGACGCAACTTAATATTTTTCTTGATTCCTTGTATTTCCTTTCTCTGTCTCGACTCGGTAAGGTAGCTAACATATTTTTCCTTGCAATCAACTAAGGACCAACATCCTTCCAACCAATCCACCTCTATCAACACATCATACGAACCCAAAGGGAGGACATTTAGATTAACATAAATCTGCTGTCCTGAAATAGTTACAAGACAACGCTCTGTTTTTGCAGCTACCCTTCTCTTTTCCCCTCTGGCTAGTTGAACTAACTAAGGTTTTTGAAATTTATTGCTTTGCAGTTAGCATCTCTCTACAACGTTAGGACTAACATAGCTTAGGCTAGCACCCAGATCAAACAAAATATAGACATGTTGATTAGCGATCATACCTTCACACTTAATCATGGTGGGTTGGTACTCTGCTTGATGGTCGTCAAGCGCAACATTAATTCTAGGCATACTCCTTGCCACCTCCCCAACTGTGGAAGATTCTTGCATGTTTGAAAGTTGTTATGTTCTTTCCCTATGCGGGCAGTTTTTGTAATAATGGGGTTCTCCACATCCCCAACACTGCAGGGGTTGTTTCTGTTGCTGATCATTGACAGGCTTATTAATCCCCTCCGACTATCTATTTTCAGTGGATGCTGGGACCTTTGACTGATTCCTTGTTGGAAATTTACTAAAGGGTCTTTGTTGTACATTCCTTCCATTGGTAGCTTTTGTTTGTCTGCTTAGGGGTAAATTTCTGCCCCTCCAGCTCAATCCTCCTTTTGATCCTTCATTCTTCTGTTTCATTTGTTGATAACATATATGGGATTTTCACACCGCATCATCCATTGTTCTTGGGTAATTAAATTTCAGCTTTTCCTTCATAAAGTCAGCTAGACTACTAATAAAATGATGAACCTTGGCCTTTTCTTCCTACATATATGGTACATACTGTAATAGGGAGGTAAATCGTTTCACATATTCATCCATGGTCAAGGCTCCCAACCTTAAATCATGGAACACCTTTTCTTTTTCATCATAATAATGCTTGGTTAAGTATTTATCTTTGAAATGCTTTTGAAATTCTTTCCATGTAACCCTCTCTTCGTCAATTTTTCTTACATATTTTATTTCCTCCCGCCCCCACCAGAGGGTGGCCTTACCTATTAATTGATAAATTGTTAGCCGTGTCTTAAGTTTATCATTGTAATCATAGATCTGAAAGTATTTACTCATGTCAATTAACCATGCTTCCACTCCTTCCTCGGACTCTCCTTCAAAGAGTGATGGTTTTATCTTTTTGAATTCCCCTTGTGCTACAGGAGCATCGAAGAACCCTTAATCAAAATTTAAATTCAAAGCTGTGAAAGAGGAGACGTGGACAAAGATCTGAAAAGGGGCATTAATTTCCATTAAATTTAGTTAAAATGATAAATTTATTCCCTCAAAGGTAAAATCCATATGTTTCTAGAAGATTTGATTTGTTCTCCAAATATGCCATGTAATTAAAAAGGAGCGGTTCCAGGGGATTTTTAAGCGATTTCAGGAGGAAATCGTGGATCCTAGATGATCCACGCTATTGTAATCTCTTTTAAAAAGTAAAGTCTATTCTTTGTGGGAAGGAGCCAGCTACAATGTAGATCTGCGAGTGAGGACCAGAACCTTGGAAGGCCCTAGAAATGTAATATCTGGCTTGTGATTTTAAATAAGAATCTGTGTATTTTTATGTATTCTGGACAGTTCTGGATCATGTGTTATAGTTGTGGGGTTTTAAATAAGATTTAGTTTTAAACATATATTTTTTTGTGAAGAAATGAAGATTGGGCGTTCAGTTATATTTGTTATTGTTTGTTTGGGTGTGTTTGTTCGTGAGGCTCGATTTCAAATTTGCGTGAGGATTGTTTTAAGACAATAGTGTGGGTTGAGATCTTGTCACATAAATCAAGCGAGAGATAGACGGTTAAGGAGTTATATCGTATTCAACCAAAGTCCTTTAACGCAGATCGCAGTCTGGTGGAAAGATTTGGGAATTGCGATTTAAATACTGCAATCATAGTGCACAGTGGAGATTAATTCAATTTTTCATGGGCCATAACCCACAGGTCCACGAATTGTGTAAAGATGTAGCTTTGTTGTATCAAAGTGGTATCAAAGCAGAAGAAGATTCTGCATGCATTGGAAAGAAGTATGATTACACTGTGGATTAGTTAGCGTTGGTCTTTATATTTTTGTGCAGGTAGTAGAAGAGGAAGGTGAGAATATTTGCAATGACCTAAATCATGGAGTGCTCATATGGTTCCAGAAGAGAGAACCAGAGAGATGCCAAAAGACTGAGCTCAGAGGAGAGAAGCTTAGTGAGGTATCATGTAGCAGGGAGGACTTGCTACTGCAGAGGTTTTGTTGCAGCTCAAGAATGTTGTTACAAGAGACCAAGAAGGCATATGACCAGGAGGTCATGAAATTTTTGTACCTCGAGAGTCTGACGCAGGAGCATCAGAGCAGCCTTAATCAAAATTTAAATTCAAATCTATGAAAGAGGAGACATGGACAAGGATATGAAAAGGGGCCTTAATTTGCATTAAATTTAGTTAAAACGATAAATTTATTCCCTCAAAGGTAAAATCCATATGTTTCTAGAAGATTTGATTTGTTCTCCAAATATACCATGTAATTAAAATGGAGCGATTCTAGGAGATTGTTAAGCGATTTCAAGGGGAAATCGTGGATCTTAGATGATCCACGCTATTGTAATCGCTTTAAAAAAATAAAGTCTATTCTTTGTGGGAAGGAGCCAGCTACAATGTAGATCTACGAGTGAGGATGAGAAGCTTGAAAGGCCCCAGAAATGTAATATCAGGCTTGTGATTTTAAATAAGAATCTGTGTATTTTTATGTATTCTGGGTAGTTTTGGATCATGTGTTATAGTTGTGGGGTTTTAAATAAGGTTCAATTTTAAACATATTTCTTTTTGTGAAGAAATGAAGATTGGGTGTTCAGTTATATTTGTTATTGTTTGTTTGGGTGTGTTTGTTCGTGAGGCTGGATTTCAGATCTGCGTGAGGATTGTTTTAAGACAGTATTGTGGGTTGAGATCTTGTCACAAAAATCAAGCGAGAGATGGACGATCAAGGAGTTATATCGTATTCAGCCAAAGTCCTTTAACGCAGATCGCACTCGGGTGGAAAGGTTTGGGAATTGCGATTTAAATACTGCGATCAGAGTGCACAGTGGAAATTAATTCAATTTTTCATGGGCCATAACCCACAGGTCCGCGAATTGTGTAATGATGCAGCTTTGCTGCATCAAAGTGGTATCAGAGTAGAAGAAGATTTTGCGTGCATGGGAAAGAAGTATGATTATATTGCGGATTAATCAGCGTTGGTCTTTATATTTTTATGTAGGTAGCACCAGAGGAAGGTGAGAAGATTCGTAGCAGCCTAGAGCATGGAGTGCTCATATGGTTCCAAAGGAGAGAACCAGAGAGATGCCAAAAGACTGAGCTCAGAGGAGAGAAGCTTAGTGAGGTATCATGTAGTTGGGAGGACTTGTTACTACATAGGTTTTGTTTCAGCTCAAGAATGTTCTTACGAGAGACCAAGAAGGCATATGACCAGGAGTTCATAAAATTTTTGTACCTCGGGAGTCTCATACAAGAGCATCGAAGCACCCTTAATCAAAATTTAAATTCAAAGTTGTGAAAGAGGAGACGTGGACAAAGATCTGAAAAGGAGCGTTAATTTCCATTAAATTTAGTTAAAATGATAAATTTATTCCCTCAAAGGTAAAATCCATATGTTTCTAGAAGATTTGATTTGTTCTCCAAATATGCCATGCAATTAAAAAGGAGCGATTCTTGGGGATTGTTAAGTGATTTGGGGAGGAAAACGTGGATCCTAGATGATCCACACTATTGTAATCTCTTTTGAAAAGTAAAGTCTATTCTTTTTGGGAAGGAGCTAGCTACATTGTAGATCTGCGAGGGAGGACGAGAACCTTGGAAGGCCCCAGAAATGTAATATCCGGCTTGTGATTTGAAATAAGAATCTATGTATTTTTATGTATTCTGGACAGTTCTGGATCATGTGTTATAGTTGTGGGGTTTTAAATAAGATTCAGTTTTAAACATATTTTTTTTGGTGAAGAAATGAAGATTGGGTGTTCAATTATATTTGTTATTGTTTGTTTGGGTGTGTTTGTTCATGAGGCTCGATTTCAGATTTGCATGAGGATTGTTTTAAGACAGTAGTGTGGGTTGAGATCTTGTCACAAAAATCAAGCGAGAGATGGACGATTAAGGAGTTATATCATATTCAACCAAATTCCTTTAATGTAGATTGCACTCGGGTGGAAAGGTTTGGGAATTGCGATTTAAATATTGCGATCAGAGTGCATAGTGGAAATTAATTCAATTTTTCATGGGTCATAACCCACAAGTCCGCGAATTGTGTAAAGATGCAACTTTGTTGCATCAAAGTGGTATTAGAGTATAAGAAGATTCTGCGTGCATTGGAAAGAAGTATGATTATATTGCGGATTAGTCAATGTTGGTCTTAATATTTTTGTGCAAGTAGAAACAGAGGAAGGTGAGAAGATTTGCAGTGGCCTAGAGCATGGAGTGCTCATATGGTTCTAGAGGAGAGAACTAGAAAGATGCCAAAAGACTGAGCTTAAAGGAGAGAATCTTACTGAGGTATCATGTAGCAGGGAGGACTTGCTACTGCAAAGGTTTTGTTGCAGCTCAAGAATGTTGCTACGAGAGACCAAGATGGCATATGACCACGAGGTCATAAAAATTTTGTACCTCGAGAGTCTAATGCAGGAGCATCGGAGCACCCTTAATCAAAATTTAAATTCAAAGTTGTGAAAGAGAAGACGTGGACAAAGATCTGAAAAGGGGCGTTAATTTCCATTAAATTTAGTTAAAATGATAAATTTGTTCCGTCAAAGGTAAAATCCATATGTTTCTAGAAGATTTGATTTGTTCTCCAAATATGCCATGTAATTAAAAAGGAGCGATTCTAGGGGATTGTTAAGCAATTTCGAGAGGAAATCGTGGATCCTAGATGATCCACACTATTGTAATGTCTTTTAAAAATTAAATTTTATTCTTTGTGGGAAGGAGCTAGCTACAATGTAGATCTGCTAGAGAGGACGAGAACCTCGTAAGGCCCCAGAAATGTAATGTCCGGCTTGTGATTTTAAATAAGAATCTGTGTGTTTTTATGTATTCTGGGCAGTTCTGGATCATGTGTTATAGTTGTGGGGTTTTAAATAAGATTCAGTTTTAAACATTTTTTTTGTGAAGAAATGAAGATTGGGCATTCAGTTATATTTGTTATTGTTTGTTTGGGTGTGTTTGTTTGTGAGGCTCGATTTTAGATCTGCGTGAGGATTGTTTTAAGACAGTATTGTGGGTTGAGATCTTGTCAGAAAAATCAAGTGAGAGATGGACAGTCAAGGAGTTATATCGTATTCAACCAAAGTCCTTTAACGCAGATCGCACTCGGGTGGAAAGGTTTGGGAATTGCGATTTAAATATTGCGATCAAAGTGCACAGTGGAAATTAATTTAATTTTTCATGGGCCATAACCCACAGGTCCACGAATTGTGTAATGATGCAGCTTTGCTGCATCAAAGTGGTATCAGAGTAGAAGAAGATTCTGCGTGCATTGGAAAGAAGTATGATTATATTGCGGATTAGTCAGTGTTGGTCTTTATATTTTTGTGCAGGTAGCAGCAGAGGAAGGTGAGAAGATTTGCAGTGGCCTAGAGCATGGAGTGCTCATATGGTTCCAGAGGAGAGAACCAGAGAGATGCCAAAAGACTGAGCTCAGAGGAGAGAAGCTTAGTGAGGTATCATGTAGCAGGGAGGACTTGCTACTGTAGAGGTTTTGTTGCAGCTCAAGGATGTTGTTACGAGAGACCAAGAAGGCATATGACTAGGAGGTCATAAAAGTTTTGTACCTCGGGAGTCTGATGCAAGAGCATCGGAGCACCCTTAATGAAAATTTAAATTCAAAGCTGTGAAAGAGGAGATGTGGACAAAGATTTGAAAAGGGGCATTAATTTCCATTAGATTTAGTTAAAATTTATCCCTCAAAGGTAAAATCAATATGTTTCTAGAAGATTTGATTTGTTCTCCAAATATTCCATGTAATTAAAAAGGAGTGATTCCAGGGGATTGTTAAGCAATTTCGGGAGGAAATCGTGGATCCTAGATGATCCACGCTATTGTAATCTCTTTTAAAAAGTAAAGTTTATTCTTTGTGGGAAGGATCCAGCTATAATGTAGATCTGCGAGTGAGGACCAGAACCTTGGAATGCCCCAGAAATGTAATATCCAGCTTGTGATTTTAAATAAGAATCTGTGTATTTTTATGTATTCTAGACAGTTCTCGATCATGTGTTATAGTTGTGGGGTTTTAAATAATATTCAGGTTTAAACATTTTTTTTGTGTGAAGAAATGAAGATTGGGCATTCAGTTATATTTGTTATTGTTTTTTTGGGTGTGTTTGTTCGTGAGGCTTGATTTCAGATATGCGTGAGGATTGTTTTAAGACAATAGTGTGCGTTGAGATCTTGTCACAGAAATCAAGCGAGAGATGGATGGTCAAGAAGTTATATTGTATTCAGCCAAAGCCCTTTAACGCAGATCGCACTCGGGTGGAAAGGTTTGGGAATTGCGATTTAAATACTGCGATCAGAGTGCATAGTGGAAATTAATTCAATTTTTCATTGGCCATAACCCACAACTCCGAGAATTCTGTAAATACGCAGCTTTGCTGCATCACCTTGTAACTCTGATTTCTCTCTTTTTGTTTTCTATTGGTCAGAAACATTATCAGAACGTCCTTATTCATCCTCCTTGTGTCTTTCTCACAGTTCAACATTATTCTCTCCTTGATGGACCATCATGGTTTTCTCTCCATTACCAGCGCTGGGGTCTAGTCCCCATTGATTCTATCGGTTGGAAAAACTTTTAAGGATTATCTATTTCTCTTGCCACAATTGTTCATTATCCGTCCTTAAATTTATCATCTCATTACGTAACTATTGAATAGTTTCAATTAGGGCAGCACTGGCTTCTTGAGATTCTTCTCCCAGCTGTATCCACATGTCAGGGTTGGCCCCTACATAGGTTGCTTCTGGATGGTTCAGTGGTCTGGAACCCCTTTGAATTCTGCTCCTTGGTGTTGATCTCTGTGTTCACATTCACATTCACTTAGTTTGTTTATTTTATATTATACATATCCCAAAAGCCTCAGTGTGTGAACCGAGCTCTGATACCACTTGTAACACATATTACTACACCAACTATTAACTTTAATTTTTCTTTTTCTTTTTTACATACAACCAAACTTTATTTATTCAAAATTAATAACCAAACCTTCATATATATCGTTATGTATTTTTCGGAATTCTGAACAGATTTGACATTTCTCAGTACTATATTCTAATCACACTCTTAAAATGAATTAACTCGGGAAGCTCATCTCCCAGTACACGTTGCTTATCCAATTAATATTCCGGTGTTCGACACCAGAAGGATCTGGTAGCTCGAGACACTTGGTGTTGTGTTCTCCCTTCGATTTGGGTTTGGAGATCTGATGGTCCTTGGTGTCCATGGTTTATTGAGGTAACCATTCCCTCTGTCCCCTGCTGTGAATGGATTTATTTGGGTTATGTCACTCCTCTAGTTTTCTACTCTGCAACTAAGCAAAGCCATCTCTGTGACAAAGAGGGTTTTAGTCCATCCAATCTCAGTTTGATGGGGAGATGCAAAAGACACCACCCTTTAGGTACCCTGTGACCTTCGCCTTTCTCCTCGATTTTTTTTTCTTTTTTCCAGTTTTTGTCTCTGTCTTGAAGGTGCAGAGGCAATATTTTCTATTCATTCGGTCTACTGTGCAGGGAATGCTTGCTTCTATTGGCTTGCCACTTTGGATGGAGGTGAATTAAGAGACCTTCATGCTTAGAGAAGTAATGATAGCTTGAATAGGGTTTTGATTTTCATTCTCCTAATCTGAGCAACTGCTAACTCAATGTGAGGGTTTATGGCATAGGCGGGCTTCATAATACCAACATTGACTTATCTCTGGTACCTTTCGGCTCTTCTAAGCGATGATTTGAGTTTAATGTTAAGGGTTTCTCTTTCTAACGATGCTTACTTCGAAATTGCAGGTATCGACCCTTTACCGAAACCCTCCCCTTGCGGACGTGCTGGTCTCAAAGGCATCATACTCATGCATGGTTATTGCCTTCTGGTTTTCAGGTTGGTTTCACTATTGAACCCCATGGCGGCTTATCTCTCTCAGATATTTTCATTTTTTTTTGTGGCTACACTTGCAATCGCTCCACTGGATGCTGCCCTGGCTTTTCTGGGTGAAAGAGTGAAGATTGGCAGAGGCTACAAGCCAACCATGATTTGCAATTGAATGATTTGTGATTAAAATAGGTTTTGGGTACTCGATGAACTGAGATGTTCCAAATTCCTCATGGCATATATATATATATATATATATATATATATATATATATAGATATAGATATAGATATAGATATAGATATAGATATAGATATAGATATATATATATATATATATATATATATATATATAGATAGATAGATATAGATATAGATATAGATATAGATATAGATATAGATATCTATATCTATATCTATATCTATATCTATATCTATATCTATATCTATCTATCTATCTATCTATCTATATATATATATATATATATATATATATATATATATATATATATATATATTTATATATATATTTATATATATTTGGCCATGCCGAAGGGTTTGACATTGGTCTATTTCATGATGGGTCTGTATAATTTGGTTTGTAAATCTTTTGAGAATTTGAATATGGTGTCGATGGCAGTATTTAATGTTTTCATGGTTTATTATCCCTTTCAGTTTTTTCTTGGCTTCCTATATTGAAGCTTGTTTGACTCTACAGAGTCTATACATGGATTATTTTCTTTCAGTTAAGTTATGAATGCATGGACCGTGATAACTCATTTTACCATAATTTGACCGAGTGTTGCTCGACCTTTGAATTTGATAATGAGTGCTTTCTTTCTAGTTATGAAAATTTAGAAAAAAACTAGCTTTGCTCTTAGCATTCTTACAATTTTCATGTATGTAAATTTAATTCTCTATTCGTGTGACTGTTTGGAAAAAAATATGTTGGGATTTTACTTGTGATTGTCACATATTTTATAAATGTGTATTGCATTCAGCTAGGTCGGTGCATATACATAGTATTAACAATGCTCTGTCTCAGTATTTAGGTTGTTCTCTCTTTAAACATAATATTAACAGTTCTTTGTTTAAATATATAGCAATTATTTGTTCTCTGTATAATATGAACAGTTCTATGTTTAAATACATAAGTTGTTCCGTATGCAGACTAATTATAATTCTTTGATTAAATATGTAAGCTATTTCATACTAGCTTATGACACAGAACATACCATTTCAAAATACCTAGCCCAAGCACAATCCTGACAATAATTCATCTGTTATTATCCATCAATCACCATCTATTATTATCCATCAATCACTGTAGAATCATTATTCCAATTCTCATCAATCATTAGTAGTATCATTATTCCAATAGTCATTAAGTTAAAGAGTTTGATTGCTTCTTTGTTAAGAGCCTTGTAGTTCTCATCAATCATTAATAGTATCATTATTCCAATAGTCATTAAGTTAAAGAGTTTGATTACTTCTTTGTTAAGAGCCTTGTAGTTCTGTAGTTCCTCTTTGTGAATATCTCACCACCCAACCATGAGTTTGGAAATTACCTCCAGACTATCCCCTGAGCTCTCCCTTCTTTGAATAGTAAAATGAGTATTCCCTGAGCTCTTCCTTCTCTGAATAGTAAAATGAGTTTGTAGCAGTTAGGTATCATGGGCATCAAGACTCATTGTTTAGCCTCAAGTCACATACCTCTCTAGCTGTACTTAAGGTTTTCCCACTGGTTCATTGTCTAGCCTCAAGTCACATACCTCTATGATTGTACTCAAGCTTTTCCCATTGGTTTATTCCGCCCAGCTCAAGGAATTTTGGGTAGCAATGCTCTGCTCCCTTGACCCATCTGGTATTCTATTCTTTTTGTCTTCTCCAACCCCCTAGGCCTTCCTTGAATTCCTTGAATTCCTTTTTTGAGGAGACAGATGAGTAACCACTTTAACTATCTCATGAGGTTAACAACTTCAGTTCTTGTCAAAATACTTTAACTCTTAATATTCATTAATTAAATAATAAATATATTCTGGCCTTCCAACAATAGTTCTTTAATATTCGGTGTCAAATATTTGATGACAAAGTAAAAAGATAAAGTAATAAGTAAAATATGGTAACCCAAATTAAATATCTATGCAACCTAAAGAGAATGTAGAGTTGTAAATATAAAATTGCAATATATTAAGATATTAAATATTTTTAGTTTGAAATAATGAAGAACTGCAATTTCATTAATAATTACATCACTTTATTCTTAAAATTGTTATCCCAAAATATTAAAAAAAAGTTTTAAATTGGTTAATAATATTATGGCTAATAAATTTCAATTATTATACAATTTAATTTATTACCTTTACATCAACAACTATATTTCATATTTAATTGCGAAAAATAAATAAAAAAAATTTAAAAAAAATTATAAATATTTTTACATTTTTTTCTTTAAAAATCCATATAACATAATACAAATTTATTTAGGAAAATTTTATGCAAATTTATTTTAAACATTTTTGAAAACAAACCAGAAATATCTGAAGTGGAAAATCTAGATCTATTGAGACTCTTAAAATTAATGATGCAATATCATGTAAATGTATCTTAATTTAAAAACAAAAAATTAACCACTCTATAAATGTCACTTCCAAAAGCCATATAAGTTATACATATTCCTATATAACATTAAAAAAAAAAAACAAAGATAACTTAAGGTGAGTAGCATAGTAATTGGCATGTCATGAATAATACAAGTCACACTGAAAATCCCAAATCTATATAAACTGAGTCTTTATTTAAAATTGCAGGTACAGTAACATCTCTGACACTGCACAACTATCCATCACGTCTGGTGGAACATAGTAGACTTATTACACACCAATTGGAGAGACAACCACTATTTAAGAGATTCTATTGATTCATGTGTGGCAGCTGCAAGTGCCGCACTGGCAGTTGGGGCCGCACTTGCAGTCGTTCTCCACAGATACATCCCCAACATGCTGTTTACACCGAAACCAAATAAATTCAATTATCATATCATTATGGAACCATAGAAATGAAAGTTATAACAACTACGTATAATTCAGTACCCCATCTCATAAATTGTCTCCACGATACTGTCCATCTGGAAGCCCTTTTTACTGTGCAACAAAACAACCCAAAAACGAACGAGCTCAGACGTAGCTAGATTCGAACTCGTGACAAACACACTAAATTTGAAAAGGAAAAGGAAGAGAGATTGATAGAAATTGAGATTAAAAAGAAAACATACGTGCAGTGGCTCTTGTCAGCGTAGTCACAGTTTGCGCAGTCGCTCGACATGTTCGCAACAACAATTATCACAGAAACTAATTCGTTAACTTGTAGCTTCTCAAGTGCCCATTTGCCTTCTCAAACTCTCTGCTCGCCCTCAAATATATAGAGGGCAGGCCAGCCTAGGGACGCGGGCCAATGACCCCTCCTCCAAAGTGATGAAGTCGGCGGGGAGTGGCAGCCATCGGATCTCGTAGATCCGACGGGCGTATTGAAGTTCAATTTTGGGAAATGCATCTTCTGAACTCAATAAAGCCGATGATAGGCATGTCATTTTTAGCATTATTGGATGTATAGAGAAATGAGAAGAATCTAACATTATTGAGATGGTCACCACCATTCATTTGAATGGCGCGCTTCTCTGTCCTATACAGATCTATATACTAGCAATTGTCCCAACAGGTACAAAGAGAGGCCGATAGGATTATTAAATTGAAATTGTTGAATTTTTTTAGAAGAGTTAATTGGTTTGTGGAAAACCTTGTTTTCTTGGACTGGGTCATTGTACAACTACTTTTCTTTAGATGTTTTGTTTATATCTATATTACAAGGAACACATTGAATGTCTTATTTCATTTTAGAGTAAGTTAATTATCCAAAATCAAGAGGTTAAGTTAATTACCCAAAATCAAGAAACCTCGATAGATGGCCAAGCATATACGAAGCTTGCTAGTGACCAAGGCAATAACCACCATGACTATCCCCTACTAATATATTTCATTGAAAACCATAATTGTATATTGCATTTAGAAATTCAAAACATAATATTAGAAAACATGTTGATATATTGCTATTAAAAAGTTAATTCCATTAGAAACCATGATATTATTATTATGTTTTATAAAGAATAATATACATATATATAGAATGATACTACATTGAGAACCATAATTGTATATTGCGATTAGAAAGTCAAAATATAATATTCGACACCATGCTAAATATGACATTACAAACCTTAAATGTCAAAGGGAGAACTTAGAAGTTGGAAATTAAATTACCACATCCATTCCGAAGACCATGTCTATAGAGAACCATGGTCAATGCCAAATTAGGAGGCCGGAAGGCAATAACAAAAATAAGAAAATACCAAATCGTTGCTAACATTACATGTAGCAAGAATAAAAGAAGCACTTCTTCCCCACGGATGCCTTCCTAATTGTGATCTCACGCTCGCCTGAAGACGACCATCTAAACATGAACACGCACGCTCGCCTGAAGACAACCATGCCTAAAGACGACCATCTAAACATGAACGCGATCGTGTTGGAGCCTGGTTCATAGCACATGCTATTGTGTTAATAATATTTGACTAAATTAAATGTCGCACAACAAGAATCAATCATTATCTGCATGCATAATGAAACACCATGGCAAATTATGCAGTGCAGTAAAAAAAGAACAGTATGCAGTTTTCAATAAAAAAATTGTTTTATATTGTCTACATACAAGAAATGATCCAATGGGTACAGCAAGACCTCTACAAAAACTTTAAATAGAAAACATAGGTCAGCTAGCATGCAGTTGCATAAAGCAACGCTTCCTCGAATGGCTATCCCTAGAGGCCACGCCGCTTCCTATACAATCGAATCAGAATATAGCTGAGAAAAAAAAGGCATCATTATGCTAGTAATAAAGGAAAAATAAATCATAGTACCACAAATATAATATTAAGTATGATTTAAACACACGAGCATACTTGTAAATCCAAGTATCTAGAAAGGAGCAATTGGCGTAAACCAACAGCTTTGACAACTTCTGCCATATCGGATGGAAGAATAGCTCCTCGAGCCTCTACCTTTTCGAATACTTCCTCTGCATTTAAAATAGGTCCACATTCATCTTCACCATCATTCCCACCTTGATCACCCTCATTGTTCCTACTACCACCTTTTCCCCCTTCTCCTCTAAAGTTTCCATTGTCATTCCCTCCAAACCATCCTCCGTCCCCACCATTATCAACATTTGAACCATCTTCTTTAATATCCGCACTATTTCCTATTCTTGACTGAGATAGGCTTAGATCTCCTCCAACCATTTTCAAAGGAGCAGTGACAACTTCAGGATCTTTAACTGATTCAAAATCAAAATCCATCTGGGATTTAACCCTGAAAGGCCTACCTGCCTTAAATCTTCCTATTGGAAAGTTTATAATTAACTCTATTGTATTTTTCTCTCCTCTACAAAGATTACGGAAACCTAAGGTAACTTTTGATTTTCGGGGTAAATTTATTTCGCCGTACGTCCAAGATGCTGCAACTGTGATGCATTAACCATTAAATTATAATAAATTTATTTTTCATTAATTAATTATTTTTAATAAATTCATCCCTTACAAATAATAAAAACAATGTATAATAATTTTATTTAATACTATGTAAAAAAAAAGGCTGTAGTCTAACTAGCCGGAGGAATTGTCCGGAAAGTTATGGAAATTTCGGTCATATTTAGAGAAAATTGGCAAGGATTTTTGTAAATCCAAGTTATAGTTGTTAAACTTCAAAATTTTAGGTGTCCTAGATGTTTTTGATGGTGTTGAATCCATTTCCACCATCAAAAACACGATTCAAACACTGTCTCTACAAGAATTTTTGAAATTTTTTAACCTGGATTCTAGCCACTTTTGGCCATCAGGGCAATTCTTCCACTCGTTAGACGACTTCAAAAGAAAAATCTGTTTTAGTCTCTTTCCATACTTAAGTAAGGAAAATTCTGTTATAGTCTCTTTCCACACTTTGGTAAGGCATTGGTTAAGTTTATTTAAAAAAAAAAAATTGTTTTAGTCTCTTTCCCTACTTTGGTAATGCATTGGTTAAGTTTATTGTTTTTTCAATGTGTTTAAAATGTAGCATATATTTAAATTTAAATTTTATTATTTTCTAAGAAAAAATCATATGAATTTAAAGATATATATACATACATACATACATATATATATATATATATATATTGATTTAAATAAAGTAAAGAAATTTGAGTAAAAAATGTGTTAAAATGAGAATTACATGAATACATTATTTTTAAATAAAATTATATGTTTAATTGGATTTAGCAAATGTATTTAGGAGAAATTTTGTATTCCTCAACACCCGATTGAATGTCATGTTGAGTTTGTAATGATATGTATATCTCTCATACAAAATATAAAGATATTTTTCATGGGAAAAAGTGTTAATTATTGAGCAACCCATTATGGTAGAGATGTTGTAATGTAATGTAATGCCATATAAACATTTTGACTAGATCAAAATAAAATAAAATAGAAATGAAAATAAAAATAAAATAAAATAAACAACACAAATTTAATAATTATAATTAATATTTAAACTAGCTTAGATCCATTTTAACTATGGATCTACCAAATGTCAAGAGGGATACAATCTTTTGAGGCACAAACCTTTTTAAAAGTAAAAAGAGATTTAATCACTCTAGTAGATCCAAAGTTAAGATGGATTTAGTTTTCCAAATGACCCATGTGGTGATAGAGAAGGCATCAAAAAGGGATGCCCCAGTAGTGGATGCGTTGTCTATACAAGGGTTGTCCGCAAGCCAGATCAATTTATCCCAGGAAGCCTCCAGTGAAACCTAATTCCACCAATATCCAAGCCACTCTCTTATCTCTAGCCCCCAGGCTTCTAGGATCCATATATAAAAAGTGACCTACGGCGTTCGAAATCTTGGTCATAACTCTGCGTGTCCAGTGTTCCAAGGGTAAACTCCTGAGTTTTACCCATACAAAATTATTCTTCGACATATCTCGCAGTGGATTGAAACCCACATACCATTTGTGCACTTATAGAAATCTACACTCGCGAACCCAAGGAGTTTTCAATATACACTCCAAGTCATCTTGGTGCAGTAAATGGAAACTATACTAGGCATTCATAAGTCTGTTCGATTTCGTGGGCTAACCTAAAATAGGAGCCCATTTATTCTTCACTCACTCTTACATATTTTGTTCTAGGAGATCTGTAAAATCCCATCAACCGACTAGAGCCCGCTTCTGCAAACGGGTAACTCTATCCCACATCACATCGTAACCAAAGCTTAATAATTTTGTTTCAGAGGACGGATTGATAGCCTTACCACAGACCTACTTCCTTGTCCGGCGACCTTCATCGATTTGTGTAGGGTTTGGCTTCCGAAGCACTGCATGAAAGCCACTTGGTGATATGTAGAGGATGGGTGGAGAGTCGTTCGATCCGAGGGACCATGTCCCGCGTCAAATTTCCTTTCGAGGAAGTATGCACATTCAACATCTAAGGTGGCTTGGATGAAAGCCTCATGTCTGGAAACATCAACATCTAGAGCTGTAATACAACCATCAATGTGGGCCATGTCCCAAATTCAAAGCCCGAGTGGCATCCGAATCAATAAAGAAATCCAATCGGAGGCATCTAGTGAGACACCAACACAAGAAATAGAGAAAGTAGCCCAACCTAAGAATATGCACAATATAACAATGTCGAAACGTATACCAACTCCCACCTAGGGATCTACAGAGAGAATGGAACATAGTCCTCTATCTGAGATAGTCCTGCCCACCATTCGTAAAATATGGCGCATGCCATAAACAAATGCGTAAGAGCCCACCAAAGAAGTAAACTGGAGAAGAATGCCACCAGTTTCCAAAAATAGACCAAGTAGAGTGATGGAGAAGACTGTTGCCACATTCCAAAAATAGACAAGGTGGAGAAGAATGCCACTGGTTGTTTATCAGTCTCTTCTCAAAGGGACGGTTGCCCCTGAACATTTAGTAGGACCCCCTAGAAGAAGCTTCAACCCTTGATCTGCAAGCTACCACTTGTTGGCACTATTGATCCATATTTCATCTATTTTCAAACTCAAATCAATAGGCCTTATTTCCTTTCAAAATAATTGAATTCCTTAATCACCAACACCTTCGACAATCTTTGATTACTAATGTAAAAACCTTCAACAATCTCTAATTACTGAAAAATCACCAATACGTTCAACAATTTTTCATTATTGAACACACCTACTCTTGAAACACTCTGCTGTTCTCTCTCATGCAACGACCAACAACCCTTTGTTGCTCTTGAATTCTACTGCACACTACACAATCTACTGCTTGAATTCTCTTTCAACACCCCAACCCTTGCAGCGACCTGCTACTTCTCACCACTATAGAAAACAACTTCACAATACCAACACCTCGCTGCACGAGAAGCCCTGTCGTAAAAAAAATTGTGTTGATTCTGCTTGATTAGGCCTGCTTTTATAGATTTTTCTTGTTGCTATATTTAGCTTTTCTTATTTTTGAATTTATGCATGAAGCATTATTTTTTTCCTTTGTCTTGTTTATCCCAGTCTTTTGGACTATGTTTTCTATTATGGGCTTAATCTCCAAGTCAAACCAACCTTTACTACCTTTTCTGCAAATTAAGTTGAGTTTTTCTACTTATTCTTTGCATTCTAGTTTTTATAGAATTTAGCAGTGCGCCTACTATTTTTATATGTAGTTAATTTGGCTTAACTGCCAAATTTCACTTCCAAAACTAAAAGTTTTATTGTTTTGTGCTTAAGCTCCCTTCGCTAGCTCCTTTGACCTATTTTACCACCATAGAACCAATCTCTACGACCATTGGCTAGGCCATTGCGTGCATAGCCCTGTCAAGCACTCTGCGGGCTAATTTCCTTTGTCAAAAGCTCTTATGCCACTCATCTCACTTCTACGCAAAGTGACCACGCCCAACACTAATGTCAAAGATCCCAAGTTCCCGCATTTTTTATTAATTGTAATTCTTAATAAGTTGCGGGATTCTGGGTTCCGGGGATGACCCCGCATTCTATTATTGTCGCGCCCTTGGTCATGTTTCTATGCAAAATAATCAAGGGATAGGTCTAGGAACTTATCTCCACACCTCCCAAGAGCCTCCATGACTCTATTATATATGCCCTGAGTTGATTTCTATGTGAAATGTCCAAAGGGTTGGTTCTAGGTGCTAAGCTCAGAGCTCCCAAACCCAGGTCCTTTTATTATCTGTCACACCCCTTGTCTCTAATGGTTTCATGAGACACTATGAGGGAACATAGCCTGTAGTCCCTTCTATCTTGACGCACTCCCGTGTACCTCCATATTAATTTTCTAAGCTTCATCCAACGAGATGAGTTGTCAATGGGGTCCGCCCGACACCCTTTTTATTGGCCACTGCTCTGTCAACTACCATCGTGTCCCGACGCTTTGTAACCTGATGCATTACTTTGTGCCATTTTAAATTTTCTGGGCCAATCTCGCTGGGATGAAGTCACACTTACCACGTGTGGACCTATGAGTGGTGAAACGTGTTGCCCAAATACGGGGCATGAGGGTGCCCAAAAATGCCAAAAATTATTGTCACATGCCCACGTCCTATTGGTTGTGTTGACATCACCTTCCTTTTTCATTTGGACCAATCACATGTTGCCACCTATCTTTTAGGAGGAGAGAGAAAGGGGGTCCTATAGAACTCCTCTGTGAGTAGTTTCTTTATTAATTGGTTTCCAGGTTTACCAGCCATTTCCTTTATTTTTCATATATTTCCACCCAGTCAGCCCCTTGATGCACTACCACTTTGTTTTCCCTCTAGGCTAGCCTTCAACGATCTCAAATGTTGGAGTGGGATCCTCCACTCAAATCTCATTGGTTGTCTATCTAGTGTTGTATCCTGGCGTTCGCCCCTAACACATTTATTTTGTGTGCCAAAACAATACAGTTTGGATAACTCCACCGAGGTACTACCTTCAGGTGGGCTCCATCTTCTCTTTTTATCCCGGTCAATTAGACTTGTGAGTCAAAAGGATTGTGCTGGGGTAATGTCATTGAGTGTACTCCACTGGGCCAAATTGTCAAGCAGGCTCCACCTACCTAATATAAATTCTTCTCGCCACTATTGTGGCTTACACGTGAGCCTGGTCAATCATTTCACCTCTCTGTTGCTAGGTTTTTCACTTATGCCAACCTTGGTTGCACACCAAATCTCATCCAACCTCTTCTAACATTGTTATCTTGATCTTGGGGTCACCAATTTTGACTGGCTCTATTTATCGATTCAGGAGGCCATTTTCATACTTTCACACACCATTGGAAAGATTTTTAAATCTTTATCCATATAAGTGGGTTGCACCTACATCCGAGATGATCTTCTTCTCTAGGACTAGCTCCAAATCCTTTGAACCATTTCGGCCACCTTTGCCATTATTTTCTATTTCCTTTACTGGTTGCAATGCTTTTTCCTTTTCCTTTGCTTTTCTTGTGCCACCTTCGCCATTGCATTTGATTTTTATTGTTCCAATAATGACAATACCATTTACAATGCTTTGGAATTGACATTGCCTTTTCCACCTGTTGACATCGATGACAACATATTTCCAACATTCTCCCCCTTTGGCATTGATGGCAACACCAACACCAAATAAAATACCTTTTTCTCTACCAACACAGATTGTCTCTTTTGAGTTTTTCTCCCCCCTGAGATAATTTTTTTTTGTTGTATTACTGTTTTTGGTATTGTTGTGAATTTCTCCACCTGAGATAAAATTTTGTTGTTGTAGTATGGTTTAAGGTATCGTTTTTGTGCATGATCACCACTATTTCCCCTTTGATAGATGTCTATCCTGATTTTTATTTTTATTTTTATTCCATTAGGTCTCTCCCCCTTTGACATCAATGGCAAAGATAATAACATGCTACCCTTGTCAACAATTTACCTTTGTCTTCTGATATTGTGTATAGTTTAAATGCTTCTTCGTAAGCTGAAAAACTCAGATGCCTTTGATATGATTCAAGCAACTTCCTTTCTATCATGTGAAGAATATTGAATAGAAAGAATAGGAGTATATACTCCGTAATATTTTTCCTCAAGAAAAAAAACATGAAATCTCTTGCTAAAACAACACATGCTTATGAAACTTAGCAATGAAAAATAACTCCTGTTGGTCTAAGTCTCAGCTAGGATTACTTTCATAACAATGCCTACCTAGACACATGCACCTGATCTCTAGCAACATGAACAACCTTTCCTATGCATGACACCAAAAATTATCAACTGATGAACACCAACACTTAGAAGTTATTACTTAAAAAAAGAGAGGGATCAGTGCCAAAGGATGGGAAAACCCACACCTAGGGATGAAATGTCCCTACAACCTCAAGTGGCCTTAGAGCCATTTGAAAAGTGGGACATGGATTTCATTGGCTCAATTGATCCACTATCAAGACATAAAAAGTACATCATTGTGTGCACTGATTACTTGAAAAAGTGGGCTTAGACAAAGGCAACCAAAGAAACAACTAAGCATAAAGTGGCAGGATTTTTAAGAGAAAATGTCTTCTACAAGTTTGGGTATCCAAGGGAGGTAGTCATTGATCAAGGAGCATAATTCACATCCATTTTGATTGAATATCTCATGAGGCAACACTGTATCAAGCACAAGACATCCACTTCCTAGCATCCTCAAGCAAATGGGCAGGTAGAGGTCACAAACTGATCATTGGAGAGCATCCTCACCAAGGTTGTTAGCAACAATAAGAAATATTAGGTAGAGAGACTAGTAGAGGAAATTGCGCCTATAATACCACTTGGAAAACCACCACTGGATTCACTCCATATAATTTTTTTTATGGGAAGAAAGCTCTACTTTCTATTGAGTTTGAATATAACACTTTGAGAATGGCAACTCAGTTGGACTTAGATGTCACCACAACACAACAAGAAAGGTTGCTCCAACTGAATGGCTTAGATGAGTTCAAAATGTAAGCTCTCTTACACATTGAAGTCATATAACTGCAAAGGAAGGTTTGTCATGAGAAGCATATTAAGGAAAATCCTTTTCAAGAAGGGGATTAGCCCCTATTATATGAATCTAGGTTCAAAGATTTTAAAGGGAAGCTAATGACAATATAGTTGGGTCCATACCTAGTGCAAAAGTGTCATGAAAATGGATATGTCCAAATCAGAACCATTTATGAGGAAGGCATTCCATTGCTTGTAAATGGTTATAGGTTGAAGTTATATAGAAGACCTCTATCCAAGGAGGAATTTATTAGTTCGATCAACAAATAATTAAATGTGATTGGGGGTTTCATTACTTCTAGTCCACAACATTCCTGGAAATTTGAAAAAATAAAAAATCATAATAAAAGGTTTGGATGAGGAATCTGAGGCTAACTCCAGGGTTGAAAATCTCTCTAAGGCAGCCCAGGAGCAAACAAAAAGAGAGAAAAAATAATCAAGATCCCTAGGTGAAAAC
Organism: Pinus tabuliformis; assembly: GCA_031772625.1. Lineage (NCBI taxonomy): Eukaryota > Viridiplantae > Streptophyta > Pinopsida > Pinales > Pinaceae > Pinus > Pinus tabuliformis. Next base: position 1,056,354,451 of record CM062804.1, read on the forward strand.
CTCCCTTGAGGCACCTAGGGTAGGAATGCAGGTTTAAAACCTCCTCTGAGGTAGCTTGTGTGTCCCAAGAAAAAGTAAAATAAAATAGAAAATAAAAGAGAAAAGAAAAAGAGAACAAGGAAGAAGCTTATATCATATTTGCTAACCTTTCTTTTGTTTTGCAGAATTGTACACAGTGGCAGATTTCATGGCTACAGGCCAAGACCTACAAGCTATCATCCATTCCTCCATCCATACACCTCATATCCATCCTCTCCATTCATATTACTATCTCTCTCCACCATCCCATCATCAAGAAATCCAAATTTCACCTCCTCTCTGTGATGCTACAAGAAGGACCTGTATTGCTACAGGAAGGTCCTGTAATGCTATAGGAGGATCTTGTGGAGCTACAGGAGGGAGATCCAAGGAGGAAAATAATCCAAAAGACCATCATGACTCTGAGAAATGATAAAGAAGGTCCTCCTATGACTTTTCCATCATCCATCCATCACCCATCCACTCATTTCACCAAACATTTGCTCAAATTCTCCACTCTGTCCTACCTTAAGAAAAAACACAAAAGCTACTATTTTCTATCTCTACAATGTCTACACTACTCCTCCATGAATCTAACCTTGTCCTCATAGCTTATCATCATCTCCCTCATCTCCCTCATCTCCCTCAAGCAAACTAAAGACTCCAAGGGGAGTAAAAAAGACTACTACAAGAAGAAACTCCTCCTATAGCAGCCTATGCAACCACACAACAATCATTGATATTATTTTTTTTCCACCACCAAAAGGGATGATGAAGCTTTGTTTGTAGCTATGAAGAGACACCTCATTCTCAAGGAGGCTTTCCACCAGTAGAAACAACTTGGATATCAAAAGAGGCACCTGCAAACACACAACAAAAGCAACAATCAAGGTAGCATCAAGAATGAAGACATGCACAGGAAATAAGTCAAAGAGGTCAACTCCCTTTATCATAATGATATATGGTCCAACTCCAACATGAAAACCTATGCAGTAGTTTTATCGACAGGTAGGCTCGGGTATGGCAACCCTAACCTCCTTCTTTTGCATAAAAACGATAAAAATGTGTTTTAAGCGAGAAAAGGTGTTTTAATAGGTTGGAGGTGGCCAGTGAACTTGGCCACCCTCGACTAGTAAACTCAAGTGTGATTTAAGTCACCCATGTAATGTGGAAATTCCAACTCAAAACAAAGTGGTGTCCTCGAAGAGTGGGGTGATCATCACAAGGAGGGAGAAATGATTACAATTAGTGGGGAGGACGGTCCAAAAGAGAAAACTCTTGTTAATGCCAAGTCATTAGATCACTCCAAGATTTTAACCAAAAGAGGATATTATGAGTTGGCTCAACTTCATTTGCACCAGCACTCTTTCCAAAAAAAGGTAGAGGAAGGACGAGCTAGTGCATCGAGGAGCCTAGAGTGCCACCGAGGAGCTTCGAACCCTGCCTAAAAAGTGCTACAAGAGAAAGCTACAGGAAGGCCAACAATTGCTACAAGAGGGGCAATTGGTGATCCGAATTGGATCCATGAAAGAACTGTCAAAAGAACCATGAATGTATCAAGTCGGAACAAATCTCTAAAGAATCCAAAACAACGATAAAAAACACCCTGAACCAGTGGCGGTCGCAGCCAGCGTGGAACGGCGAGGACCTCGGTCAAAGAACGCTGACCGAGGCCCATGGAGACTGCACAGGAGGTCAAAGTAGCCCTTGGGAGCCTCGGATCGGGAAAAGGAGGTGGTTTTTGATGCGCGATTAGCACCTAGCACTAATCGCGCATCGCTGGGCGAACAGGGCCATGAAGGAAAAGCCCGAGCACTCGGTCGTGTGGGGGAACCGGAGAACCGCGGGCGGAAAAAACGAAAAGCGTTAACATACAAAGGCGGGACCCGCGCTTTGGAAAACCGGTGGTATTGATCGGGGTGCCCACAAACAGTAAGAGGTTTTGGACGAGAGCGGGGTGACTCCATACATCGATCGACACGTGGCAAGCAAAGGTGAGAGAAAATCGCCGTAAATCGCGTGCTATACGTCGAGCAAGTCAACCGCGTGAAACGTGCATATGACGTTGGATCTGGGGGACCCAGATTATATGGCTGAGATCACACCCGATGGAGGAAGCGCAATTGACAAAGGAATATGCTGCGTTTTAGAAGGATTTGGAATCTGTTTGACTACCATGGTGGAGGAAGAACACATCCACGACGTAACTGAAGAAATGAACTAACGAAGCAGGCTGGCGTCATTTAGAGGAGGACATGTGGCCACTCCCTGAGCGTTCATGATGATGCTGAACAGGGAACTCCAAGCGCAGCTACAGAAGGTGAATCGATAAAGGCAGAAGAGGAACTGAACAGGCATTGGAACGAATGGCTAAAAGCCATGAACAGAGACAGAATACAGTTAGTTGGAGTCAATCAGAGTGAACCCCGAGACGAGGACTGAACACTGAGAGACAAAAACCAGAGAAGAGGTAGTTAAGTGAAACCAGAAAGAGACAGAGGGCCGAGCTGACCAGCGGCAGCATCGAGCACCAGAGAGCTTGAGAGATTCAAGCCATCCCATGGAGGAATCTATCCGGACTGAGCACCACATTTGACTCTTTCCACTGTAGACCAGAAGGTCACAGAGTTGGTAGGAAGAAGTAGATTCTGTGTACTCCAGTGGCTTGGGGAATCCAAGAACCACCCTGCCATGCAAAACCTGCTTCAGGGGAACTCACATTGAGTCCATGTATTGTAATTCTCTGCTTGAAACACAATAAAATAAGGCCACCACTGAATCTAGACTAGAGATGTAACCCTGGAGAATAGGGTGAACTCCTTATTAAATTCTTGTGTTCTTATATTTGCTTACTGTATTTCTCTACTATCTTTCCAGTCAATTGTTTGTGTGTTTCCAATTTGATCGATCCGTTGCTTAAATAACATAGACAAACACCAGCATATGAGTCTGTAATACCTTCATTTAATAAATCTTTAACTGAGGTCACTCATAGGGTGATTATCAGATCAAGTGGTATTAGAGCTTTACGCTGTAAGGTTAGACAAGCTTGTGCTGGTTTAGCTGTTGAATGCTCACTAGATCAAAGCTCAAATTAGGAGAAGGAGAGTTGGTGGAAACTAATCCTGAAATTGGGAGAGTCTATCCTCGGAAGACAATGTCAGAGGAAGGTTCTGTGGGGCTAGACCCTCAATTCATAGAAAGTTTCCTAGCTATAAAGGCTATGGTAGAAGAAATGTATAGGGACTTTAGAAATCATAAGGATGAAGATTCATCAGGTTCTAAACAAGATAAAGAAGAAGATGAGTCTCATTCCCATGACCACTCAAAAGGAAAAGGGAAAGAGGAAAACTTTCTCACCCCTCCTAATAGTCCTATGCATAATAAGAAAGCATCTTTGATTAAGCTAGATGTTAAATTTGATTTTCCTATATATGATGGAGAGCTAAATGCTGAAAAGTTGGAAAATTGGACTAGACAAATTGATGTGTATTGTAGGGTACAGAACATAGACTCAGACAAGAGTAAGATTCAGCTGGCAAGCCTACGCCTAGGAGGCATTGCCTTCGTTTGGTGGGAAGGCAGAACCCAAGCTGATATGAAAAGACATGGTAAGACCATCTCTATCTGGAGTGAATTTGTTGTTGCAATCAAAAAGAAGTTTTATCCATTGGCCTACATGCAACAAGCCATGATGAGTTGGCAAACTCTTCGGTAGTTGAAAGGGAAAAGTGTGCAAGGGTATACTCAAGAGTTCAGAAAGAGAGCATTGATGTTGGGTATCTCATTAGACTCACCAGAGACTCTTCTGAAGTACATTGGTGGTCTACACAACTACATGAGGCATACCATCCTCATGTTTAATCCCACTAGTATAGATGAGGTATCTGTACAAGCTACTCATCTAGAGGCTAGATGAAAGAATGGAAATCCAGAAGTTGGGGGAACATCCCAACCCACTGCAAGCAAGAGCAAGGAGAAAAGAAAGAAGAAGTGGAAAGCAAGGAAGGCTAACACTACACAAAAAGGCAAAGCTTCATGAACTCACTGTAAAAAGGAGGGGCATGATGATGAGCACTGTTAGATTCTGCATCCAGAGCTGAGACCTAGGAAGTCTGAGGGCAAGAAGAAGAAGATTGCTACAGCTATTCAGAAAGATTTGGGGTCAGACTCGGGAGATGAAACAATCATTGCAGCCACAAGAATGTACAGGTTGTCCACTTTAGAGAATGCTGAAATCAAGAAGCAGGTGCAGGAGTTGCTTGAGAAAGGGTTCATTAGGCCTAGCACATCACCATGTGGGTCACCAATTATTTTGGTGAGAAATAAAGATGGCTCGTGGAGAATGTGCATTGACTACCGAGCAATGAACAAGATAACAATAAAAAATCGTTATCCCCTTCCTCGCATAGATGATCTTTTAGATCAATTAAAGGAAGTTGTTTATTTCACCAAGCTGGATTTGCACAGTGGATACCATCAGGTCAGAGTTGCAGAGCAAGATGCATGGAAGACTGCTTTCAAAACAAAGCAGGGATTGTATGAGTGGCTGGTTATGCCTTTTGGCTTGACCAATGCCCCTCCTACTTTAATGAGATTAATGAATGATGTACTCAGACCTTTTCTTGATGATTTTGTTATTATGTATCTGGATGACATTCTGATTTTTAGTAAAACGTGGGAAGAACACTTAAAGAATGTTAAGCAGACATTAGGTATTTTGAAAAGAGAAAAACTTTATGTTCAACTCTCAAAATGTGAATTTGGAAAAACATCTCTAAATTATTTGGGTCATATAGTAGGGGGTGGTGAATTGAAAATAGATCCTTCTAAAGTGGCAGTCATTGTAAACTGGCCTAAACCCAAGTCTGCTACAGAAGTGAGAAGCTTCTTAGGAGCAACACAATATTGGAGGAAGTTCATCTCAAACTTTTCCTCAATTGCAGCTCCCTTACATGCTTTGACAGGATTGAGCAAGGTGTTTCAATGGGGAGGCAAACATCAGAAAGCCTTCGACACCTTGAAAGAAAAGATTAGTACAACACCTGTACTATCACTGCCTAATCTACAAAGACCATTTGAGATCCAAACTGATGTCAGTGACTATGCCATGGGAGTAGTGTTGACACAACACGGTAAACCCATATGTTATCATTATGAGACTTTTAATCCTGCAGTAGTTAACTATCCTACATATGATAAAGAATTGTATGAATTAGTTCAGAGTGTGAAAAAGTGGAAACATTACTTAATGGGCAAAGAGACAATAATACATACTGATCATCAACCACTTCAATATCTACACTCCCAAACTAAGTTGCAGCAATCAAGACATTATAGATGGATGGGTTTTCTGCAACAGTTTCACTTAGTCATCAGATGTAAAAAGGGCATACATAACAAAGTTGCAGACATGTTATCTAGACCCATTATAAATGCATCTACTATACTTAAGCATAATATGTGCTACATGAAAGCTACATATAACAATATGCTCAAGATATAGACTTTAAAGATGTATATGCGACTTTGAGTCAAGGCAAAATGGTAGAAGAATTGGATTATCATGTGAAGGAATGACTCTTATATCATTGTGGGAAACTATGCATTCCACAAACAGAGAGAGCACAGATAATTAGAGAGGCACACGCTTCTCTGATATCAGGTCACTTTGGGGTAAGTAAAACAGTTGCACAGTTGCAAAGGTTTTGCTATTAGCCGAAAATGAATGAGATGGTTTCTAGATATGTAAAAGGGTGTACTGTGTGTGCCAAAAGCAAGCCCAACAACAGAAAACTAGGCTTGTACACTCCATTTCCAGTTCCTTCTCACCCTTGGGAAAGTGTTTCCATGGATTTTGTTGGAGGACTGCCTAAATCTAGGAAAGGTCACGATTATCTGTACGTGGTTGTGGAAGGTTCAACAAAATGTGTATTTTGATACCTTGTAATAAATAGATTACTGCTAAACAAACTACAAAATTATTCTTTGAACATGTATGGGTTCATTTTGGATTACCCACTTCTATTGTATCTGATCGAGACACCCGATTTGTGGGGAAGTTTTGGTCGAGTCTGTGGGAGCTGATGGACACCCAACTGAAGAAAAACACAACCTTTAATCCACAAATCGATGGCGAGACAGAAGTCGTTAACATGACAGTGATCCAGTTACTCAGGGGATATTGCAGCAAACATCCTAAGCTTTGGGATGAACATTTGTGTTATGTGCAACATGCTTACAATAGAGCCAAACACTCTTCTACATAGAGATCTCCTTTTGAGACTTGTTTTGGTTTCATACCAAGGTCTCCTTTGGATTTTGTCTTTGGTAAAGATACCATGGTTGATGGACACAGTGATGTGGACAAGGCAACTAGGTTCATTGAACAGATCCAGGAGATCCACCAGGCAGTACAGGAACAGCTGGAAAGGACCCAAGCAAAATACAAGGCAAGGCATGAAAAGCATCGGATGGAGCATATTTTTCAAGTTGGAGACTAGGTCTCGCTGTATATGAACAAGGACATGATGCAAGGTGAAGGTAAAAAGCTAAAGCCTATCAGGTATGGACCTTTTAGGATACTTGAGAAGATTGGTGAAAATGCTTTTCGCCTTGATCTACCAGCTTACATGCACATCTACTCAGTCATAAATGCATATTGCTTGAGATTATTCTAACCCTCAATGATTGAGGATCCCGAAGAGCAGAGTCAATTGCCTTCTATTGTTGACCTGCTACCTGAATATCTGAATGAGTTGCAGGAAGACACAGTCTTGGATAGGAAGGTGAGGACAATGCGTAGAGGAAATGTCGAGTACCTTAGAATTGGACTCAAAGGTTCGAAGCCGAGCAGTGCAAAGTGGATTGAGATTGGGCAAGTGAGACAACAGTTTCCTCACTTAGTCGATGCTTGATAGAAAACCAACTTTTGGTGGTCCAAAAGCTTTTCAGTGGGAAGGTCGTGATCCGAATTGGATCCATAAAAGAACTGTCAAAAGAACCATGACTGTATCAAGTCGGAACAAATCTCTAAAGAATCAAAAACAGCTATAAAAAACACCCTGAACCAGTGGTGATGGCAGCCAGCGTGGAACGACAAGGACCTCGGTCAAAGCACGTTGACCGAGGCCCATGGAGACTGCACAGGAGGTCAAAGTAGCCCCTGGGAGCCCCGGATTGGGAAAAGGAGGTGGTTTTTGATGCGCGATTAGTGCTAATCGCACATCGCTAGGCGAACAGGCCCATGAAGGAAAAGCCTGAGCACTTGGTCACGTGGGGGAACTGGAGAACTGCGGGCGGAAAAAATGAAAAGCACTAACGTACAAAGGCGGGACCCATGCTCTGGAAAACCAGTGGTATTGATTGGGGTGCCCACAAACGGTAAGAGGTTTTGGACGAGAGCGGGGCGACTCCATACATTGATCGACGTGTGGCAACCGGAGGTGAGAGAAAACCACCATTGATCATGCGCTATCAATCGAGCAAGTCAACTGCGCGAAACGTGCGTATGACATTGGATCTGGGGGACCCAGATCAGACGACTGAGATCACGCCCAATGGAGGAAGCGAAATTGACGAAGGAATACGCCACATTTTAGAAAGATTTGGAATCTGTTTGACTGCCACGATGGAGGAAGAACGCATCCACGACGTAACTGAAGAAACGAACCGATGAAGCAGGTTGGCGCCGTTTAGAGGAGGACATGTGGCCACTCCCTGAGCGTTCATGATGACGCCGAATAGGGAACTCCAAGCACAGCTGCAGAAGGTGAATCGATATAGGCGGAACAGGAAGCGAACTGGCATTGGAACGAATGGCTAAAAGCCATGAACAGAGACATAATACAGTTAGTTGGAGTTAGTCAGAGTGAACCCCGAGAGGAGGACTGAACACTTAGAGACAGAAACCAGAGAAGAGGCAGTTAAGCGAAAGTAGAAAGAGACAGAGGGCCGAGCTGACCAGCGGCAACATCGAGCACCAAAGAGCTTGAGAGGTTCAAGCCATCCCATAGAGGAATCTGTTTAGACTGAGCACCACATTTGGCTCTTTCCACTCTAGACCAGAAGGTCACAGAGCTGGTAGGAAGAAGTAGAGTTTGTGTACTCCAGTGGCTTGGGGAATCCAAGAACCACCTTGCCAAGCAAAACCTGCTTCAGGAGAACTCACATTGAGTCCCTGTATTGTAATTCTCTGCTTGAAACACAATAAAATAAGGCCACCACTGAAGCTGGACCAGAGATGTAGCCCTGGAGAATAGGGTGAACTCCTTATTAAATTCTTGTGTTCTTGTATTTTCTTACTGTATTTCTCTACTGTCTTTCCAGTCAATTGTCTGTGTTGGCAATCTGATCGATCCGTTGCTTGAATAACATAGACACACACCAGCATATGAGTCTGTAATACCTTCATTTAATAAATCTTTAACTGAGGTCACTCATAAGGTGATTATCAGATCAATTGGAGATACAGGAGGAGTTTGGAGTAGAAAAAGGAGTCATAGTGGCTCAATACTATCTCGAAAACTTCATGCAAACCCAAAATTTCTTTGATAAGATGTAAGTGATAACCTCCTTCTTTGTTTTTACACCCAATTTCAGGAGCAATCTACTTGAAATTAAGAGCCGATAGCAGTCAATTAATTAGTAAGGGGTCCTTTTGGATGTTTTTTGTGGTTAAGAGAAGAGAAAATAGTTTGGCTGATATCAATTCGAGCACCCTTCTTCCTCACTCTTACCAAGAATTGTTCCACTATTTCACCATTTTTTGTGTCACTGTTTCACGACTGAGACTCTTTTAATTTCTTTTGAATTCTACACCTACATAACATCAAGGACTAATAGAGAAGAGATGGGGGGAGGATTTAACATAAGGGAACCCTCAGACACTAGGAGAATTTACCAACACCCTCTTGTAGTCGAAATCTTCAGAAACCACGATTGGTTGGGTTTCTTTGAGCTGCTAGAGGGGTATGATGATGATGTTTCACATGAATTTTCCATGGCATTAAACTCTCAAGAGGAAGACATTGCCACAACTATAAGAACACATTTATACACATATGAGGACACATGCCTCAATAGAAGTTGGCTCACTAAGGTATTTCACATGCACCGACTCATAAATTTAGATATCATATGTAGATAATCGTTACAACTCAGGAATTAATCTCGGGGTATTACTTCTTCTAACAAATGTGTATTTTGTTACATGTTTAATTGACTTCATTATTTTCAAAACACGCAATATTGAAATAGTATGGGGAATTCAATCGCTGATCCTTGGGGGAAAATCCTAGACACTACACATGATTTTGTGATCTCATGGATTTTTTTTGTATTTTTAGTTAAGTTTTCATATGCCTTAATGAATGCATTGCACACCATATGTTTTTGTAAATTTGTGGATGTATTTGGTATCTTTTCTTCATCTTGGAATTGTCTTAAAGATTGTATTAAGCCATTGTTTATGTCCCATTCTATATTTAGAAGTCTCATTCTTTTTAATTAGTTTTTTTAATCTTATTTGTTTCATTAAATTTGTGGTGATTTATATTTTTTTATGTTATAAATATTTTGTATGATTTTCATTCATACCATTTCTATTTGAGAATTTAGTTTGTTTCTGAGCCATTTTGCTTAATAGAATATTTTAATCCTTATTCAATATTATTCTTTACACAAGAGCCACACATAAGAGATCCCTTGCTTTGCTCTACCAGTCTAAAAACCTAAACCTCTTTCTTAAAACCATAATTGTGTTTTAAGATACAAAATAATAAGTTAAAAATGTGGTCACCCGATCTTCTGTACATAATCACCTACTTATAAAATCATAATTCTAGCACAAGTTTACATGAATAATATTTGTTTTCTCCATTTTTGTCTTATCTTTGCCTTTTCAATTATACCTTTGTCCAATCAAATCATAATTTAGAAAATTAACAACGAGAATATTTTCTTTCCTATCTATATCTTTCATTTTCACTCATACCCAAGTAGAATATAAGCTCGACGAGATCTGTCACTTCGTCATATAACCTTTTTTCTTTATTTGTCCTTCAAATTGATTTTCTCTCTTTATCTTATATTTATTTTTCAGTTATAATCATCTCGTTTCAATTATAGCCTCTTGAAAGGTAACGTCAATGGGTTTCTTTCTAGATATAAAATTATAGCCCTTTCCTTGATTAAATCCACTTGTCATTTTCCAGAAAAAATTGAGTGTAACTTTGAATTTATATAGTTTTTACTTTCTTTGTTTCACTTTCAATGATGTGAAATTTAAAATAATTTTTTTTGTTTTACTTTCAATGATGTGAAATTTAAAATAAAATTTTGGATAGGGAAAATTATTTTTCCTTTTATTTGTCTATTTTTTTAACTATATAGTGAATTGGTAACTGTCAAGCTTAATCTATGGGAGACCAAAGATCAAACCTCATAGCTGCCACTATAACACCAAGAACATAACCAACTACCTGCAAGTCAGGTATACTAAGTTCCTATGATTTTAGTCTATTTTTTTAACTATATAGTGAATTGGTAACTGTCAAGCTTAATCTATGGGAGACCAAAGATCAAACCTCATAGCTGCCACTATAACACCAAGAACATAACCAACTACCTGCAAGTCAGGTATACTAAGTTCCTATGATTTTAGCCAGAGCAGACTCACGGGAAAAGAGAATCCGCCCTGCTGTCACCACAGCAGGTCATTGTACTCAATGAGATTTGAACTTCGGTCTGCCCGGGATTGGCCCATATGACTTACCGTCAAACCATTTCCATCTTTAATCACACTGAAAAATATTCCTTTGGGATGAACTCCCCTCCTGTCTTCGTTGTCTTCGCTATATTTCGTCTGATCTGCTATTAGACGATTAAAATGTATTCCACTGTTGGATTCATCGCCTGTGTAAACTATTAGCTGACTCCTTCATTTACGTCGCCTTAACTAATAACTAACTCAACTTCCTGATCCTTCTGTACATGTGTCACTGCACAAGATTTCAGGCGCGACTGGTTTCATTAAATTCAAAAAACAATTCTCTTGTTTTTCTTTGAGACAATTTGATTTACCTTGATTATATTTTCTTCATGGAAGATTATGCATTTGTTGTTCAAAATGTTTGTTTGCACTGGAGATCTTTGATGCTCTCGCTCGAAGAAGAGGACGGCGAGATGTGGAGTTCATTAACAAGGAGCAACTTCAAGATTTCTGCTTGCACATCTCTGCTCAAAGCATTGATTCTCGTATGAAAATATTGTTTAACACGTAAGATAATTTTTTCATTTTTAGCAGCATGGATGCAAATATAAGAATTAAATATTTTTACGTTCAGATGCTAAAATTTGGACGATTTGTGACTACCTTGGAATTTTCCCAAGATATTTCATATTAAGACATTGAGTGAGAGTTTATTTTAAATGTTTTGAGTGAGAGTTTATTTTATTGTATTTGGATTGCGTGTTGTTATTTGTGTAAGCATCTTAAGAGTCTATGAACTGATACATTTTTTTGGGAAAACTTGTGCAGGAGTGATAAAAATGTAGACAAACGAATTTTGGAAAACTTGTGCAGGAGTGATAAAATGTAGACAAACGAATTTTGGAGGACGAAATAGAAGTGGTAATGAGTTTCTTGAATGTGTAATGACTGGTATAATTATATGGCTCATAATATATGCAATTCAGACATGGATACAAGGAAAAGTTGTGGTTTTCATTAATTACAACACTTTTTAAATAAGAACTGGGTTAGATACCGCAATGAATATGTTGTGTCGGTATCAGTCCCAAAATTAAAATACCACACTGGATACTAGAGGGGAACTGGGTTAGATACCGCAATGAATATGTTGTGTCGGTATCAGTCCCAAAATTAAAATACCACACTGGATACTAGAGGGGAAGGGTAAAACCCAGAAAACGTTCCACACGACGCCTCGTATTGGTAAAAGCAAAAAATATATATAAAACCAACATAAATCCTATATAGGACGGTATTTCCACTTAGACTACTAAATGTAAGTTAGGTGAATGAACCATATATTTACATATATGCACTGAATTCCAAGAATGAACCATATATTTACATATATGCACTGAATTCCAAGAGAAAATAAAACACCTTTGAACAACATCTTTTTGTTTATATTATGCTCAAGTAGGTTGTTTGATTAATTCCCTTTTTAAAGAAAAGAAAAACAATCTCCATATTGTAATAAAAGAAAAAATTCCATAGAGGAAGTATATATATTCGAAATACAATATTAATGACATATTCTATATATAAAAGAAAATAACAAATAATTCATTCACAAAATGATTGTCAAAAGTCTATATAGTTACATATTTGAAGATAACCAGGGAATTTCATAGAGACGAGTTTTAGCAATAATCACTAGAAAATACTAGCAAAAATACCCTTTATGATTACATCATCAAGTCTCATAGAGGAAACCCAAAATAAAATTGGAGATACTATCTCTGTTGAGAGTTCATTGTTTATTCAAATAAACAAGTTGGGATCATGATTGTTCCTTCTTAAATAAATATATTGTAACCCCATTCATGACAATCATTGGAGCCCATCTAATTGAATCCAATACCCTTCCTTAGGAAGTAAGTAGAGCCTTTGGGGCAAGAAGAAAAACCTAGAAGAAGAATACATAATCCATAAGGAAAACTAATCTCAGATAAAGTCTTAACTTTGTAAAAGAGTGGTAAATATTGAATGGTCAGTATGTAGCCATGCCCATACATCAACTATATGCAACTAAAAGGTACAAACAATGAACCCAAGTTAGGGTTTTAACTCAACGACAAAGAGGCGAAGAAATGGAGAAAGATAGAACAATTTTAAGAGGCCAAATCTACCTATAGAGTAATTTATCTATAACCTTTACTCCTCGCTGGAAATATGGAAAAGAAAAACATAAGTCTTCCTTAGTTTTGTCCATAGCAAAATGTTGTATTATGACAATGAGATAAGAAGAGGAGACTATTACCTTCAGAACTGGCAGACCATTAGTAAGGTTGACATAAATAAAAGGTGAATTTCTTTCCCTTGAGGGTCAGAATAAGGGGGAAAGCTTCTGCCAAATAAGAGCCCTACAATTTACACTCATAGATAAAGAAGAGAAAATTTAAGAGAGGTAAGAAGTATGATCAACATCAAACACAAAAAATTCGCACTAATACTTCTAGAACGGTTATTATCAAAACAAAAACATACCTTACCATAAGGTAAGCCTTTCTTGTCGATTCCAATCCTCATGCAAAAGTGGTTCAGTGAAAAGGACCATCCAAAGTTGAATTTGAACAGTTGTGAGAGTAAGAACAGAGGGTTGAAACCCTAGGAATGCAAAGCTCCAAACCCTTAGTGATGAGAGATAAAATGTATCCCAACTACGACAGAGGAGATGAGGTAGTTACCCAAAAATACCTTGAATACTCCTAACCATCAATCATAGACCCCAATTCATAAGAGTCACAGATCCCCCAACACCTTGTAAGCTTTGAGTATGAGGTTTGATAGAGGGAGGTCTATGTACCAAGTGACACACTCTCTACTTGTTTCCAGAGTCTAGAGAGTTCCATCAATAAAAATGAATTTGACCATATAAACATAAGTATACCTCATGTAAATAAATATGCAGCCGAGGGTGAACCCTTTATCATAATATTTAAAGAATGACATCGAGAAATTATGTTCCATTAATATGTCTAGGAGGGACCTAAACAATGAATATCATATAACTAGCATACCTATCATCATTATATACATGATCCATTGTCACCAAGCATAAAAAAACTAAAATAAATTGGATGTGTAGTCATTAATGAAAATATCATGGGTTAGAGCGATCATGGTATGATAGACATGGAGGGGTAGGTCAAGTGTATAACCATAAACTTATTCAAAGAGCACAAAATGGATCTAAATGCCAAAATCATGTAAATTATTATATATAGTGGTTACTCATTGAGTTGGAGTCTTTGCAAATTACTAATATCTTTTACAACTTATGGTAAGGAAGGCCATCAAAACTATAGTCAAAATTTAAGCCAATATATATTACCGGTTCCAATGAGGAAGAATCCCATATGGAGAGAAATACAAAATGTGAGATATCTATTGAATGAAAATTGACATAGGGCTTGGGTTATTGTCATATGGTTGTCGACTATGCTGGGGTTGTTCATGTGGAAATTCATACAATACTGAAACAAAGGCATATTCAAAGTGGTGGGATATTGTTTTTGTATCACCAAAGGAAGTGTGGAAACACTCAAATTATGAAAGCTCTATCTGTTGTCCTTATTTCCAAGTGCCCCATTCCCCATACCTCACTCAATTTGCACACAGAAATTCCTATTCAATAATTTCTCATGATGCCACCATTAAATTAAGCTGAAGTTCTCTAAGGGGATGCATGGTCTCTATATGGCTCTCAACAAAAAACACATCATCTATATACATAATGCATGCATGTAACATCAAAGGAAAGATTCTCGGGCTATCTATCCCTAAACATCTTCTACTATAATTTTGAACAAGTAATGAAAAGAGAGTACTGAAAACATTACCAAATTTGGAAATAAGAACTCACTGCAATCACCATGTTATATTTTCTTGGAAAAACATTTCACTCCAATGCTAAAAAATATATATTCAAGAGCATGTGAGTGCTTTGGTAGATTTATGATGAGTAAAATTTCAACATAGAATTGCTAGACTTTCATTTATTTCTATTGGTGAATGATGTTTAATTATGCAAGGAAGCATTGTAAAACTAATTGCTAACCTTTAAATCTTAAATTGTATTCAGAAATAATTCCTATCACGTTTTCTTAGAAATTACACAGTAATGAAATCCCTCTTAATTATTTACATTTATATTTATCGAGAATGAAATTTAACATTTGAAAATATTGAACAAACTCCTTTGGCTCCACTGAGCTTTCACCTTGATATCTCAACTTTGCACTTCTAATTCTAACTAGTAAGTTATTCCTAAACTTTGTTGTCAACACACATTGTGAAGGGGCCAATAAAAAATTACCATAAATTCTTTATTTTAGCGAAATCAATTCTGTTGTCAACACACTTTGTGAACGGGTGAATAACAAATTACCATTATTTTTTTGTTTTAGGCAAATCAACCTTTTTCTTATATGCCAAATCTTTATAATTTTATAAATGAATTATGTGTTATAATCATGTAATTACAAGCCATTTCGAAGAAATTGAATTTTGTTGTACTAATTATAGAATTGCAATGCATAAAAACAAGTTTTTTTTTACAAAGTTGTCCAAAGAGCTTGAGGACAATTGTTAGTAACTGCGAGGACATGTCATTTTGGATGACAAGTTTTTCATATTCTAATTTCTAGTGATGCATTTCAACAATTTCACCAAGGCATGTCTAAACCCCTACCATGAAGGTGCCTTTTCAGTTACAAATCTCTAACTACTAAAATAGCAAGAATATAAAATTCACGAAGTAGTCTATGTGATAATATAATTTCTTAATCTCTAAAACAAATATGATCTTGACCATGAATAAATATAGTAAATTTTTTTAGTTAAACAATGTTGACAATATATGATATGCAATGGTGTTATGCAAACTAGAGGAAGTCACATGTTTACCTCGTAATCAATTATGTACATATAATTTAAAAGTGAATATGCTCATAATGCATTACCATAATAAAAAATATTTATAAATAGGAAATTGACACAAAACAGTTTGTTTATCAAGATAAGCAATCAAACCATAAATGGGAATGGAAAATAAATGGATATGAATATAAAAGGACTTGAGTCCCCTTGGCATCCTCACGATAAATACCATCACTCTCTAATTTGCGAGAAGGATATTGTTTGATGCTTACTCATAATTTTCGGTCATATGCAACATTTTTTTAATTTACGCCTTCGTTTCATAAAAGGGGGAAATGGACAATAACCAATATTATTTGTAGAAGATAGGATAACATGCACTCATGTTATAAAAAATCAAAGAGAAAAAATAGAGCTAGTTGTTACGAAATGGGTATTCCAACACTAATTAATTCCTACGAGATCTTTCGGTAGTTTAGAAAAGAATACAGGATAAAATGAGGAACATGAATAAGATTCAATGGGATGGAAAATATGAGTTGTTGTTGATAATAAACCAAGTATGATAATGATGCTTTATACATAGCATCCACATTTGTAACTATATCCTATGAGTTACTTGTGAGCATGTTGAGTATGGCGAGCTTTGGCAAGAGTAGTCGGTTAAAATTGGTCAAGAAAAGGCTAATCAGTACTCACCATACATAGTATTTACCTGATCTCCACTTCTTATCAACCTCACATTTACCAAGTTAGGCTAGTTAATGCTCACCATACATGAAATAATTATTGGTAAGTGTTCTCTAGATCTTGAAAATCTCACATTGACCAATTACTGGAGAGTCGTTGCTCACAATACACACAATAAGTCTCGACAAGTACTCTCCCAATATGCCAATTGATTTTCATGCATTAAAAGTGATTTTCACTGCATTATTTCATACTATTTGGTATGCTAAGTATGAGTATGCCATGTCTGCAAATATGGTGACAATAGGTATGCTAATTATGTTTTTTTAAATGGAAAATTTCTTAGGATTTTGATTTTTTTGAGAAAAAACAAATAAATTTGCAAATAATGACGCATAAATGCTATGATATTTCTGAAAGCTACAATATACATTAGACATAATGAACATCAAGGGCTTACATTCATAGAAATATCAAGAGCCTCTTCTCTAGAAGATTTCCACATTTTTCCCGCATTCACTTTTGATTGTTACATCAAAATGCAAACCAACAAAAAGATCACACGAAGAACGTGATAAGGTTTATTAATATGAAGAATGGTGACCAACTTGTAAGCCATCCAAGAAAGTAGGACAAGCTAACCAAAAGTTGTAAGGCCCAATCTAGGGAAATAATAAATCTTATGGGGCTTCTTGCTTGTAATTATTGATGGTTGATGGCATTCTATAATAAAATATTTGCATATCCTATCATAGATATTGTCCCGCATGTGTTTATCGGAAAATGACTATTTTTTGTACTTCTCGTGTTGTTAACCTAAAAATGGTATCAAATACCTAATTATGCTGTTATTTTATTTGATTCTTCTTAGATTGCAATGTTAAGAAGTAACGAAATCCAAAATATTTCTATTTATAACTCGTATGTACCCATACATATTGTTGATCAACCAACTTTTTGCCTTCTAAATTGGTTATTAATTTAAGCACGCTTCATTGCATGCATGATCTGAGATAGACATTCCAATCCACCTTTCAAATTACACATGACCATGGCTCATTTATGCTCTTAAAGTTGTTCCTAAAATATGGATAACTAATAAGTTGCATGTGAAATAAAGTTTCTCTACGAACATCTTCTCTATGAATGTGAGATGTATCGTGGTAAATCCTAAGTAGTGCCCAATATGGATCAATGTTAGATTGGATAAATAGTGAATATTAGATTTAAACCAATTGGACCTATTATAATGACCATTTATAATTTATTTATATTGCAGTTGTCCTATTCCTCATCTAAACTAAAATGCTCGTAGAGTCTAAAATTATTTTGACCTTACATTTTCATTTGATGTGAAATACAATATTGTTACGCTTCAAACAATATTGATAATAGGGAGTGTAGGTGTGTTTAAACGCTTTATAAGATGATGGGAGTAGATTTATCATTTTAGATTTTGTCAAGAGAGGCATAGGTCCATCAATCTATTCAATTGTTATTTATAGGGTCTTTTGTTAATAGAATTACTCTCATGTACAGGTTAAACAAGTAATTGTTGTTGTTTATGCCAACATATTATGGAATATTATTTTAAGGTTTATTGCTTTTAATTTTAAAACAAGATTGAGGGAAATAGGTCTTCATTTATGTAAGAATTGCTAAATGTAGAGGAAGAAATTTATTTTGCAAACGAAATAGTTCCAAATTTGGGAATATTTAGATCACATAACATATCACATATGTCTTCATCTATGTTCTTATTCCATACGCTATCCACTTACAAGATTGCTTTTGCAACATCTAGCGCAATTTCTAGTTATAATCCTTTAAAAGATAAACTCTGAGTTATTATCTTTGTGAAGATAAATAGTGGTACTATTCCAGATATTATGAAAAAAAACTTACAATCATTAACAAGGTTTAAATATATGTATAGCATGGTTATCATAAATGTAAAAAAAGTGCAATAAAGCATTTAGACATAGTATTATATATTGTAATCTAAATTAATTATTTAGGATTTAGAAAGTATTTTACTGAATAGTTTTATTTTTTTATTAGGTTTAAATAAATGTAAAATACATCTTGAATGGTCATATAGCACCTTTGTATGGTGTTTTATCTTGTGAAAGGGATATAGACAATATGATTAAACAAAACCACATGGTCTGAATGAGAATGTATCTTAGTTTGACATCATGAATCATTATTGGGGTCATGATTGGGGTTTCTAACATTTGAGTGGGATACATGTGCCATGTGTAGGTCTTGTACATTGGAAACAGGCTTCAAGTTCTAAACATGGTTGGTTGGGGGAAGGGGAGGGGGGGTGGGGAAGGAGATTAAGCCTTAGCTGAACCTTCTAGGGGATAACACTTGGGCCTTAGCCCCTAAATTCCAATTCTTGAGCACAATCATCATCAACAACTACAAAGCATAACATATACCACCTTTGGGAGCCTTTACAAATTGAGGATGGGTCATGATGCCTTGAACACAGTTAAGGAAGGAAAACATGTGCTTTAAGATATTATTGAATCTTCTCAAGCTCAAGAGCCTTGAATGAGTCCTTGAACCACTATATGAATTATTTCTAGGTGTTTTTTGTAGGCCTTCGAGTGGGATACAAGTGCGATGAGTTTGTTTTGTGAATTGAAAATACGTATGGATGTATAAACATGGTCAGGGGGTAAATAAGATATTTTATCCCTAATTGAACATTCTCTTACCTAAGAACCATGAACAAACCTTGTAAACAACAACATACGAAACATTACAATTGGTTGGGGAGTATAAAAGAAACATTAATCCCTAAACATAACTTCTCTCACTCAAGCACCATGAACACATTCTAAGACCACCACATAAGAAAAATATGGTTTGCAAGGTATTGAATCAAGCACCATGTACATGTTTTAAGAGAACCACATAGGATAGTGGATGGTTTCTAATTCCTTATTGAACATTTTAAAGCTTAAGTACGAATAACAATACTTAGAAACCATGAAATGAGCCCTCTCTAGGGATTCCTTGCCATTTGAGTTGATTATGTGCACCATTATGAGGTCTTAGACATCAATGGATGGTCTCTAGTTGGTTACCATAGCTAAAGGAGAGAAATAAGATCCCCTATCAATATACCTTTGTTCTTAGGCTCAAGCGTCATGGATAATTCCTCAAACCTCCACATCTAACATCTATTGGTTATAAATGTGCTCTATGGGTGCTATGAGTACCATCACTAGGTTAGTGATGCACTAAGAACATGTTTATATATCTAACCAAGGTCATGGGAGAAAAATAATGGGCCTTATACCTTAAGGGATGCTTTTCAAGCTCAAACAACATGAAAAAAACATAATAATTGTGGAGCTTCTAAGGCTATAATGATGGACATGTTCTTGAACAATCTCATCAAATCCTTGTATGACGTCTTTGGGTTATTAGAGATATATGGATGCCATAAACCACAACACATGCCTTGAATGAGAATGTATGTTGGGCCCACATGATGAATCATTCTTAGGGCAATGGTTGGGGTTCTTTAATATCTAAGTAGGACATGGATGCCTTGGGTAGCTTTTATTCACTAGAAATGTGTTGGTCTAAATATGGTTAGTGGAAAGTAAGGGAATTAAGCCATAAGTGAGCCTTCTAGAGCTCAATTGTTATGGTTATGAGAGGAAAGAGTTTTCTCCTTAGGCCCTAAACACCACTTCTTTGGCTCAATCATAATGAACAACACTTGTAAACTGGAACACTAGAATACAATAATATATAAGCGTTTTTTTGGGATCAAAGTTGGACGTAGATGCCATTAGGGGTTTTTGTATGTCGAGGATTTGTTGTGGGCCATGGACATGGTAAAGGAATGAAAAAAATTATGATAGGATATTATTGAACCTTCTTGGGATCAAGAGTCTTAAATGGTTCATAGAACGAGCTTTTGTCAGACCTTTAAGTGGAATATGGGTGCCATGAATAGGTTGTATGCAATGGAAATGGGTTTGGAATTCTGAACATGGTAAAGGGGTAAACTCAAGCCTTAACCCTTAACTGAACCATATGGAGCTTAAGTATTATGAACATACCCTACACATAGTGACACAAGACCTCACTAAGGGGTCTTTTCCCTAAGAGTTCGATATGGGTGGCACTAAAATGTTTATGCGTTATGGTTGGGTATTGAGACTGTCACCATATATGTGGTATAGAAAAAATACTAAGGGCCTTGATATTGGTCAAAGAAGGGAAATAACAACCCCATTCCCTAAATAGCCACTACATGAGGGCATGGGTGGTTTTTGGGTCTGTATCATCATCAAATATTGAAAATAGTTATGTTTAAATTTATTGAACCTTTTCATGATTAGGAGCGTTGAAAAAATACTCAAATGAACAAACATGAACTTTGTAGGAGTTCTTTGATCTCTTAGTAGCATACATGTAACATGGTTTTTTTTTTGGGCATCAGAAATGTATGTCAATGAATAAACATGGTCAAGTGGTAAATAATGAAATGAATCCCTAATTGAACCTTCTCAAACATAAGCACCATAAAAAACACCAATAAGAAAAGACACAAACCCTCTCTAAGGGGTATTGCATATCTAAGTTGAATATGGGTGACATTATTTAGTAAGGGGTATTGCATATCTAAGTTGAATATGGGTGACATTATTTAGTATTAGGCATCATAGATGAATCTTAGGTTTGTTCCATAGTTGAGGGAGGGAATAAAGAGTCTCTAGCCATAAAAATTTCTTCTCAGGCTAAAGGGTGAATCCTTAAATATATGAACCACTTTTTAGTGAAATGTGGCAATCAAAATTTGATGTTTCACATTTTTTTTTAATTGAAACCGTGAAACTCATATATGTGAATGAAGAGGTAATGCCTGGCATTTCTTAATTTTTTTTTGGAAAATGTATTTTTTATTAGTTTTTTGAATTGAAAAAAATAAAAAGAGATTTTTGTTCCAAAAATTGTCTTCACCTTTTACCTAAAATGTAAAACCAAGAACACTCCTCTTTTGAAAAAAAAACTTCTAGAGAGTGTACACATATTTTTTAATATTTTAGTTGGGTAGTTTCAAAGATACATTTTTGATGTCTAGAGGGTCTTGGATAGACGGTGATCGGGTGTGCTATTAAGGCACTCTTAGATGTTAATTCACTTGTTAAATTGTTTTCCCTATGCAGGTGTTATTCTTGGATATGACCATGATGTAGCCTCACCAATGCTAAACTTACAAAAAAAAGAGATATATTTTTTGCATTGGGAGCTTTGACTACTCAAGATAAAATGCTTTGTATAAGTTTTAAAATGAGAAAAATGAAAAATGTTTGTCATTGAATAGAGAATTCAATGATGAATGTATATGGATCAAGTCCACCACATTCCATGGAAGAGACGAAAGTGTTTCACCCATTGAAAAGTTGAAGTTCCATAAAAACTTACAAAAATGGGGAAGGATTATTAATTTTCAAGCGATTGAGGTCTAATTCTCAATCATATTTTTTTTAAATGCCTTGAAAGCTCTCAACTATGGTATTATAAAAACCCTTGATCAAGGTATTTTTCAAATATATAATTGTTTTTATAAAAGTATTGTTTGATGTTTTAAGCCCTCGATTAAGGTTCTAAAAGTTGATTAAGGGTTGAAAACATGATCAAGGTAAAATCTTGATTGAGGGTCCACATAAGCGATTTTCATGTGCATGGCTTACCAAAAAGTTGCATTGATATTCATAGGTTCATTATCAAGTGCCATGGAAATCCTCAAATAACGAGATTAGACCTCTCTTGGTTATCAATTGCCTCCAAGGATGAAGTGGGCACCATGACTAAGTTGTGCACCAAGAATACATTTAGAGATCTAACCAAGACCATGAGCATCAAGAACAACCTTATTCCTAAATGATGCTTATCTCATTTCTTATGAAAAACACA
This sequence comes from Pinus tabuliformis, assembly GCA_031772625.1. Taxonomy (NCBI): domain Eukaryota; kingdom Viridiplantae; phylum Streptophyta; class Pinopsida; order Pinales; family Pinaceae; genus Pinus; species Pinus tabuliformis. The sequence continues at coordinate 1,056,376,745 of CM062804.1, forward strand.
TACAATCCACCAAATATTACATATTGTGTGCATAATTTCAAGATGAGTTGTTTACCAAGGGACACTATGACACTTTCAATGATGTTGATGGGTCTTTCCATATTGATAATGGTTATGAAATTATTTTGGCTAAAATTGATTCACATATTAATACTATTATTTAATGTTATTTTTTTTGTTATTCAAGTTCTTATGCCAAAAAATTTAAAAAAAAAATTTACATTGCTTAACAATATTATGTCGATTGTTATTGAATTTAATTTATTACCTTTACCTCAACCACAATATTTCATAATTAATTGAGAAAAAACAAAAACAAAATTAAAGGTAACACAAGCCCAATTAATTGAGAAAAAACAAAAACAAAATTAAAGGTAACACAAGCCCATATAACATAACATATGAAAATTGATTTAAAACATTTTTATGCAAATTTATCTCAAAACCTTTTTTTAAAGACATCAAAGATATCTGAAGTTAAAAATCCTAGGCGTATTGACATTGCTACTAAATTATCTTAAGATTAATAATGCAATTTCATGTAAATGTACTTTAATTTAAAAACAAAAATATTAACAAATTTATAAATGTTAGAAGCCCTTATAAGATATACATACTCCAAATACTCCTATATAACATTTTTGAAAAAGAAAACAAGAGATAACTTAAGGTGAGTAGCATAATAATTGCCATACCATGAACAATACAAGCCACACTGAAAACCCCAAATCTATGTAAACTAAGTCTTTATTTAGAATTCCCGGTACTGTAACATCTATGACAGTACACAACCATCCATCATGTCTGATGGAACATACACACACCAATTGGAGAGACGACCGCTATTTAAGAGATTCTATTGAATCAACTGTGGCAGCTGCAAGAGCCGCACTGGCAGTTGGGGCCGCACTTGCAGTCGTTCTCCACAGATACATCTGCAACATGCCTGTTTACACCAAAACCAAATAATTTCAAATATCATATCATTCTGAAACCATAGAAATGAAAGTTATGACAACTATATATAACGCAATACCCCATTTCATAACTGGTCTCCACAATACCGTCCATCAGGAAGCCCTTTTTACTGTGAAACAAAACAACCCAAAATCGAACGAGTTCAGACGTAGCTAGATTCGAACTCGTGAACAACACACGAAATTTGAAAAGGGAAAGGAAGAGAGATTGATAGAAATTGAGATTAAGAAAAGAACTGTAAAGAGAGGAGTAGAGAACATACGTGCAGTGGCTCTTGTCAGCGCAGTCACAGTTTGCGCAGTCGCTCGACATGTTCGCAACAACAATGATCAGAAAAATAAAAACCAATTCCTTCACTTGTAACTTCTCAAGTGCCCGCTTATCTTCTCAAACTCTGCTCGCTCACAAATATATAGAGGGCAAGCACAGCCCGGGAGCCTGGGGAAGCGGGCCAAGGACCCTCCTCGACAGTGATGAAGTCTGCGGGAAGTCGCAGCCGTCCGATCTTGCAGATCCGACGGGCGTATTGAAGTCTAACTTTGGGAAAGCGAAGGGTAAGGCATCTTCTGAACTCAATAAAGCCGATGATCGGCACGTCATTTTCAGCACGTTGATTGGATCTATTGGAAATGAGAGGAATCTAACATTATTATTATCATTGAGATTATTACCAGCATTGATTTTATTGGAAATGAGAGGAATCTAACATTATTATTATTATTGAGATGATTACCACCATTGGTTTTAATGGCGCGCTTCTCCGTCCTATACAAATCTAATATAAACATAACTTTTGATTTCCAGGGTACATTTATTTTCACGGCGCGCTTCTCCGTCCTATACAAATCTAATATAAACACCATAGGGAAATGAGAGGAATCTAACCTTAATTCTTATTATTATTATTATTCAGATGATTACCACCATTGATTTTCATGGCGCGCTTCTCCGTCCTATACAAATCTAATATAAACATAACTTTTGATTTCCAGGGTACATTTATTTTCACGGCGCGCTTCTCCGTCCTATACAAATCTAATAATGGACTCGAAAACCTAACATAACTTTTGATTTTCAGGGTACATTTAGTTCGCCGTACGTCAGAGTCCAAGATGCTGTAACTGACTGTGTTACATCTGTTTAGAGTTTTCGAGTTTCGAACTGACTGTTATTACAAAGTGGCATTTTGTTAAAATAATTAGTTGTTTTTCGTGTGATTTTTGGAAGGTTTTTTGGTATTTTTTTAATTTAATTTATTTAAAATTTATTGAAATCACAAAGCTACTAAGTAATTTCTATATAGTCAAAGTGTTATAAATTTTTTATAAAATATTAATTCCATATATAATTAAAAAATTAATTTAAATTATACAATCAAAATTTCATAAAAAAAATTACACAAAAACAACTCCTTAAAATAATAATAATAACGACTTTAGCTTTTTTAAAGTTCCCAAGCAAATTGACCTTTGTTTCTTTTGGGTAAAGGTAATGACATGTCCCATGGTAATGATTCGGAGAATTAATAAATTAAGTTGTTATTATTATTATTTAGTATTTTGTTTTTTTAAATAAAAAAATAAATTAAAATTAAAATTAATGTTAAATGTGATTAATAATTTATATTATAATCAAAATTAATGTTAATATGATTAGTAATTTATAATTTTGTCGGAGATAATTTTGATAATGATTATAAAAATGTTGAGTTTTTATTTTATTTTATTAACAGTGTTTTGATAGTGACGTATGATTGAAAAATACTTTTCATTATTCAAGATTTTTCAAGTTCAAGTCCAGATACGACGGACTTAAATTATTAATATATATATATATTTTTTTATTGACCTACCAAAATCTAAAAGTTTGGTTTAATCGAAATTTTAGTGATTATAGTGGATTAATTTAAATAATATATATTTTTTTATAATAATTATGTATTAATGATTTACTTTAATCTGAGGTTGAAGATTTTTAATATGTAAATAAGATTTGTTATAATATTATGGTCAAAATTATGGCTTATCAATATCGTATGTTCAAAAAACCAAAACTCATTTTATATGACACTTGTTCTTATCCTATTTTTTTAATTAATAAATTTAATTAAAATGGAAACAAAGAGATGTGATAACTACATCGGAGATAAATTTCAACCTTTGTTTTGCTCATACTATTAAGAATATTGTAGAATATTCCATGAAGGTTAAATCCCTACCATCCACCATATAATTATGGATAGTAAAATTAATATTCTAGAAGCCCTTTTCCAAAATAGACATCCCTAGTTTTATTCCAAAATAGACACATCTATGGGAATAATTAAAAAAATATAATATGAACATGTAACATAGAAATATGAGTTATGGGTTTTTGGGCACATGGTATTGGTAAGCCATATTATTGTAACAAAGCCTACTCACAAGTAAAGAATCTCTGTGATAAAGTGACGTAAACCTCCATGACAAAGAATCTTGTTACATGTTTTTAAAATATGTATATATTTATTTCATATATTATTTCCTTTTATTATTTGATGATAATTATTATTATTAATTAAAAATAAAGTTACAATTTATTTATTTTTTATGATTTTTTTTTGGCAATGTGAGATATACCTTGGGGTAAATGTTTTTATGTATATTTGAGATATAACTAGCATAAATCCATCTTAATCTAAATTTTTTCAAGAATCAAATTCTTTCAAATTTTACAATTAAAAAAGGTTTGCACTTAAATTTGATTCATTCAAAATTTGCAATAAAAAAAAGGGTTTGCGATTCAGAAAGTTTGATAAATATTTAACTAATATAGCTATTAAAATCCAAAAAAATAATATGACCTCTTAAAACACACATCCTCATAATCATTAAACCTACTCTTATATATATATATATATATATATATATATATATATATATATATATATATATATATATAATTGATCCGAGAGCCTCATTCTACAACCCAATACCCAATGTGAAGGTAACATATAACTATATTTGTCCCTCTTAAAATAAAGATGAAATATTCTCTAAATAGAAAAGTAATGTCAACTATAATAAAAAAAAAAAATGCTATGCATATTCAATTAGTTTTCCATATGACCTAATATAATTTCATGTAAAATAATTAGAAGTACAAAAACAATTGTGTGTGAGTATGATGTTTAAGACTTGATATCAACCAAATATATATCTATATAGAAAAAAAAAGAAGAAGATTTTTTTTAATGTTGTATAGAATAAAATATTTATGAATAAAATAATTTAATATGTATTCATATTGGTATACTTAAAAATATATTATTAATAAAAATATGTTGATAAATGATTCAATACAAATATTATGTAATCTCTATAACATTTAAAAATATAATTTAAACAATAAAAAATTACACATTGTTTTTTCACTTTGATCCATCTTAATTTATATTAAACTCATAATTAAAATAAATCCATACTAATACATATCTATTATTTTAAATCTACCAATCTTAAAGATTTAAAAGTCTATTATTTCTACCATTCTTATCATTTCTATCACCTTCACCATTCTTAGCACGGTAACTAAATGACAAGTCTTTTTTTTATAGGTAAACACGTTAAAATTTCTAAAATGTTAGTTACTTTATTAATTGGAAAAATAATCCAACCTAAATTTAAAATCTCCCGATTAACTAATTATTTTAATGTTATTAAAATAAATATAATGGGACTTATTTATCTAGTAGTTCTTATGATTAGAAAGAGACATTCCAAGCCTCTTCATATCTCTTTCTAGTTATATCAAAACAAAGTCATCGTTTGAAGAGGATTCGAGTTCAGCTACGCTAGTAATGTAATGGCGAATGATGGTGGGCACCTTCGCCGCAATGTTAGATGTCGTAGAAGCGTGATGAAATTCAAAATTGTTTTGAAAGTTCTAAAAATTCAGAATAGCATGATAAGATTTTAGTTTTTAATTAAAATTTTCAATAGTATATTTTAATAATTAAGTATTTTTAAGATTGTGTTTGATTGGTGATGGTTATGATATAAAGTATGTGGTTTGAGATTTTTTTTTTTTAAAGATTAATTTAGTGTATCATGAGGTGTATATAGGTTCCCTTAGAGTTTATTATGGTAGTGGTTATAACGTATATAGGTTCATTTAGAGTTTATTAGAGTTTATTATAGCACGTATATAGGTTTATTTAGAGTTTATTATAGCAGTGGTTAGATCTTTCTAAATATCAAATAAATAAATAAATATGTGTTCAATATTGAAATTTTAATTTAAAATATATATTTTTTATTTAATTTGAATAAAATTTAAAATAATAAAAGCTTAGTTGTCCATTTCTCTAAATACCAAATAAAGAAATAAATATGCATTCAATATCTAAATTTTAATGTTTTTTCTAATTTTTTTTTTTTAATTTAATATAACAAAAGGAATTTTAGTTTTCAACTTTTTAATTTAACTTAGTGTTTTTTTAAGTCAATTCCCAAGACCTTTTAGCATAAAAGAGTGTATTATCTTTGTAATATTAAGAAGATTGAAAATGAAAATTATTCTAAATTGTCCATATTATATATTCAACTGAAATTTAAATTCTAAAAAACTTTTAAATAATATCATACAATAAACCATATTTATCCTAATATACATTAATTGTCATTGTGATTATTAATAAAATAAAAGTTATGAAATATCCAATATTAAAAATGTATATCTTTTTATTTATTTTAAAAATTTTAATATATAATAATGGAAAAATAATCTATAAACATTACTTTCGAGTAAATAATTTACTAATAAAAATACTAGTAAAAAAACAATCTTTCCAATATTTTATCCGAAAAGAGAGTTTCTATAAACCAACTTTTAAATATGTAGATATAAAATTTTAAATATTTAATACTCTCCTTATGTTGTGATTTTTGAATCCTAAATATATTAAATAGAATAGGATTCAGATATATTAAATAAAAATTAGTTTATGATGATGACCATCAATGTTTATTAAGGTTAATATGGTCTATTAAATTTTGAGAATTTTGAGAAACTCAAAGATTACTCAGAATTCTTTAGCATTTTATTTTTATGTTCTAAAATATTACTCAAAATTCTAGCATTTTATTTTAGTTTTTGGGAAAGGTTGGTAGTATGACAAATATTTTGGAAATTAGATTGAATGCGAGTATAAGATGGATAATTTAAAGAGTGTTTTTCATCTTCAACTCTCTTAGTTTTGCATAGGTGACAAACCTTTTCATCCCGTAGTGTTTCAGGAATTAACCATTCCCCCATTTCACTGTGAAGTTCATAAGAATTTGTTCTTATTTTAGCATTGTCCATTTTCTTCTTAACATTACTCAAGACATATATATATTTTTTACTTTGGAAATTGGAGTTATTCACCTCTTTATAATATCTTAGTTTCCTTTCTTCTTCTCTCTTTATCACCTCACAATTTATCCTTGAATTTTGAAGTAATAATATTTTTAATGTTCTCATTATTATGCAAAATGATCTCCTACTTAATAATATTTTTAATGTTCTCCTTATTATGCAAAATGATCTTCTCCTTTATCTCCAATTTTCTAGCCAAGATTGAACATCGTTATGACATCCCCACTTTAACCAAAGGTGAGGGTTTTGGGTAGAGTTAGAAACAACTTTAGGAAACCTCTTGGATTCCATGTTGTTTAACTTCTTTTATACATAATATACCTAGTCATTACCATGTTTTAAATTGCGAAAACCTTGCTTCAATCGTGAGAATATGATAATGAATATTTCCTTTGATCTTGAGATTGTAAGTTATAAATTGTTCTTGTACTTGCTCTATCTTCCTATGACTCTTTTGAGATACTAAAACCACAAACCTCACTTCTATATTAAATAAAAAGATTGATGAGAGTCAAAGAGGAGTTTCATGTTTATCCCATATTCAAAGATTTGTTGATTTACAAATTTTTTCCAAGCCCATTATAATATTTCCACCCCCCATTCATCTTTATCCCTATGCTATATTTCAAATTGAGCTTGAAATGGATATTGATTCGAAGATATTTGTATGGAAACTTCATCCAAGTAGTTATTGCATATACGCCAATATCATTTGTGATCCTTCCAGATTTAATTATCATGACTATAATTTTATCAATATTAATAGTCATACCCATCTTGGAGTGGAAATCATAGTTTTATCAATATCAATAGCCATACCCATCTTGGAGTAGAAACCTTGAAAGACTCTTAGTTTCTTGTCAAGATCATAATGACTCCTTGCTAAAAGAACAGTAGTATTATCATAAAGGATAATTTTATGACTATACCAATGAGTTTGGGGCCAAAACAAGCTCTATCTTCCAAACAATATTCTAACTTATCAATGTAAGTCCCTTCAATGACTTCAATATTTCATTTAATTTCTTCCGATAAAACCTTAGTGGTCCTAAGTTGAAAGTAAAATTTTCATACAACCTTGTCAAGGTGACCCTCAACTCTAGAGAAACCATTACCTCTTTCAGCTTCTCCCACATATTTTTGCTAGGAACAATGTCAAAATCTTTTCTAAAGTCAATGAAGCAACACAAGTGATAATTTTTATTTTGCAGGATTCCTCCACAATGATCTTGAGAGTAACAAGGTTATCCATAATTGAATGATATCTATGAAACCCCACTTGGCCTTTAACTCTTTGACCATGAATTTCCAACCATATGATAATCTGCATTCTTAAGATAATTTCATACAACTTGGCCAAAATGTGACTAATGAATGTTTTTTTCCCACTTTTAAAGATAGGAATAATGAGGCTTTTCATCTCAGGCTTATGGAATCCTTGCTTCATTTCTAAATTAAAGATATTATGTATTTTAGGGATGAGGATAAGCTCTCCCATTTTAAAATTTCAAATTGGTAGCCTTCATTATTCTCAACTTTTCCTTTAGCTAGTTTCTTAACCTAAAACTCAATGTGTTCTAAAGAAAAGATACCATCCTCAAGGGCATATCATAATGGTATCCATGTCATCAAGGGATTCATAACTATTTTTAAGATATGAATTCTAGTTCTTCAAAGGGATCTGATTTTTTCTTTAGCTTTACAATTTAGAATTTTCCACTAAAACTTTGTGGGATCATATCTATATAGATGCAATAATTTCTCTTATTTTATTTATTTATTTATATAGTGTATTCCTTTTAATAAGAGCTATGTATTTATTTATCTTATCAGTCTTTAAAGATTCATTAGGAGCATCCCTAATTTCATTTCTAGAATTTTTGCAATCATTATCATAGTAAGGGTTGGTAGTTCTATTACTCGTTTAATATAACACCTCAACAAAGAACTTGCTAAAGGAAGCATATAGGGGTTTAACATGATTATGATTTAGGTTTTCAATGTTCCTTATAAGTTAAGAGGTGTAAATCCCTATTTAAACCCTTTAAGAAGAGATCCATTTTACTTTTGTTGAAATAGAAGGTACCTTTTATTGTCATAATTCTTTTAGATGTGACTTTTATGCATGGAAAATTTTAAACTTAAGGTTAAAGGTCTATGATTAGATTCAGCCTCATGGTCATTTAAAAGGTTAAAATTCACAATTTGTTTGAAAACACATATATCAATATCACACAATCCATGACACTATTGCTAAGTCCATGATTCAAATTCATCCAGTTGGAGTTTGGCCACTTGATTATACCGTTTGCAAATTATAAGGTTTTCAGTACTACATAGATTAACTCACTCAGTACAAAATAAATTCTCATTTAGTTATTCAAAAATTCTTTTGTATATGCTAGCTAACACAAGGTGCTCATCTACTGAAAGAGGATTAGGGCTGGAATCAATATTTAGAAGAATATCTTGGTTAGTTTTAGTTCTAGGATTAATGTCTCCTAAGAAGAAAGTATTATATTCATTCCTTAGATTGTGAATATCTTGTTCCAAGGTATTATACACGAAATTTTTATCTCGATTATTTTTCCTATAAAAAGTAGAATTGATAGATGTGAACTAACAAATTGCAATATAAATCCAGATTGCTATAAATCTCTTAGCATTCAGTCTGAATATACCAAATGAGAGAATCTATCTTATGAATCTAGGGGTGAGGAGAATCATTCTTTTTTGTTTAACAAGTTATTCCTCCAATCCCTTTGTGAGAGGATTTTTGTTCCATATTGACTACAATTCCTCCAATACCTTTGTGAGAGGAATTTTTGTTCCATATTGACTACAAAATGAATCCATCTACGTGAAGAACCTTATTTTCATCATGCTTTCAAGTTTACATTAAAAAATAATATCAACATAACTTAGGATCCAAATTAACATGGAACATTTAAGCCATACAAAACCACAACATTTCCAAAAAGACCTAGTGTTTCAACTTCCTATCTATTACTCTCATTTTTTTTTTTATGTTAGTAATATCTTTTCCTATTTCTAATATTTTTCCATTTTTATTTATTTGTTTGTTTTACCTTTCAAATGAATACTAGAATGAGATCCTAATTTATAAATATTTTTGTCACTTTCTACTTGGAAATTTACTAAATATGCAAAATTTATAATCAATATATCTTTATGTTGAAATATCTTTACCAACATTCTTATTTTATTGCATAACTTGTTCTAATTTATGATAAAAAGAAAAAATACAAGAAAAATATGTTTTAAATGAATTTATTAACTAAGCACTATTTAAAAATAAATTTTAAATATTGGAAATTTAAAATTGGATGTTGCAATTGATATATGAGTAAAGAAATTAGAAAAAATATATTGCAAAATTTGAATATAGAATACAAATTCTAAATAAAGATAAATTTTTGATTAATTTTTATTTAAAAAAAATGAATTTATTTATTATTATAAAATTAATATAAAAACTTAATCATTATTTTTTTAAATTATATATATATATATAGGGGTGAGGTTAGATAATAATCATGTTAAAAAATAACATTGGAAGGAAGTGAAAATTAAATTAATGATTTAACATTTAATAATACCTTAACAATATAACTGACCATCTATCCAAAAATTCATAAAATTTTAATTATAATATTTCATTTTAAAATTAAAAATGCTTTTAAATTACAATTTTTTTTATTATTATTAATAATTAATATCTTTTACCATAAAATTATATCATAGGATTAAAATTTTCGTAAGAATGGACATTCCACTACTAACCAGAAATAGAAAACACATCATTAAAAATATAAAAATAGGGAACCATCGATAACCATTTCAGAAATAGGAAAATGGTCATAAAAATATAAAAATAGGGAACCATTGATAAGATAAGCAGTATTTTAGAGGGTTAAAGAAAATTATTTAAATTATAAATAAGAAAAAATATTTGATATATTTTAATACTTCATTGGTTTGTTGGATTCAATTTTATTATAATTAAAATATGTGAAATAGTAGTTTAGGTTTTTTTTCTTCAAAGTAAAATTGTATAAAAAACTATAATTTAATAGTGGTCAATACTTAAATTAAATTGTATAGTTTTGTTTTGGTAAGAATTAATAAAATGAATTATAAGGCATAAGGATTTGCCTAAATTTTGATGGATGGTAAGTACTAGTATGTTGGGAAGGAAAATATGAATAAGGATGGCATGTAACTCATGGTAATTATATTTATTTACACCTTAGTTCTATCCAATTTTTATGTAAAGATTTGCTTAAATTATGGTGGACAAAAACTGATAGTAAATATATTATTCAGCTCACTATGAGTTATTTTCAAGGATTTTACTTTTGGATGGTTTTCCTAAAAAGTTGAATAAAATATCAGTACAAAAATATATAAAAACCATGCATGAATATTGCAACTATATCCATAAATTGTGGCATAAAATATGTGAGGCACTTATGCGCATAGTATTATATTGTGCAAAGGCTCCAATAATACTTTCAATTTATGGTCTTATGAAATGTTTAAAAAATAGTTCTTTTAATAATATTGAAAAATAAATATTTATTTTCAAAATTTAAACATCATAAGTAGCATCAGTCAATACCAAAAAAAAAAATAGTGGTCAACACGAAAATTGATTGTTGAACTCTTGCCTTGGAAAAGACTAGTAATAATAATTTTCTAATCATTCTCATGTATTTTTTATCATATTTTTCATTGATTATTATTATTATTATTATTATATTTTTTTGGTGTCAATATGTGTTTTTTGGCCCAGTGTGGAAGATATGTTGTAGTGTTACGGAAACATTAAACATTTTGATCTATCATATTACTAGGATAAATTAGAAAAAGAACGAAAGACACTGATTAGGGACAATGCACACTCCAAATAGACTAATCAAGATGATTGATCAATGAAATAACATGGTTTTGGTGTATTGACGGATGGAAACTCTAGTATGAATGGTCCTCAGGGATAAATAGGTGGACAAATACAAATTATTTGCAGAGAAGGAGGATATTTAGCAGATTCTTCGAAATATCCACTATAGTTTGGATGAGATTGTGTCTTGTCTTACAAGGGTTGAGAAATATGTGTTTTTTGACTTCAATACTGAGTCGAAAGAGCTCACTGAAACTCATGTTGTCTTCAATTCTCCCTTCTTCATTGCATCTCCTCATGTTGCTTTTTCTCCTTAGGGGAAATCCTCACCCCTATCTCATGTCATCATCTCAGATTGATATGGTAGCCACCTTTTTAGCACTCTCTTTTTTCAAGTGGAAGTTGATGTGTTTCAACACTCTTTTTTCAAGTGGAAGCCACTTCGAAATTATTTGAAGTGTTCCAATATTTTGACACAATGTTAGTTTAAAATATATAACTATTGAAATAATATTTTGTTGTTTAAACTAATTCATATTTTATAACTATGAAATTAAAATTAAAAAAATATTAATTTATTTATTTATAAGAATATAAATGAAAGGAAAATAATAATTAAAAGTACAAGAATTAATTCATATCATTGATTGTAACACCTTTGTCAAATCCCCTCTTTTTCACAATGTTTAAAGTTAAGGTAAATGGGTTCATTACATTGGCTTTGGACCTAAACAATTATTATGGCCTTTAATAATCTTGTTATGTGAACTGCACTTACACTCTACTCCACAATCTTGTCCATCATGATAGCAACTCCAAACACTCTATTTTTAGGAACAAAATTGAATTCATAAGGTGGTGCAATGAATTCGACACCTTAGCTCTTGGTTGGTTAACCCTAACCCTAAAATCCTATCCCTTAATCTCTTTCTTGCTCTATAACTTCCCCCTTCACCCATAGATCATTTGCTTCTAGCCTACAACTCCTCCTTGAAACCCATTGTGTATCTACAAACGTTTGGTCACCTCTAAATCCATGGATCCCTCTAGCCATAATCATAAAGGAATTAAGTGCAAGAACTTGACTTTCCATGTGTCTTCTAATCCTCCCTATCAATCCTTGGGAAGTTCATGTGTTGAACACAACATGGTCGTTATCTAATATGGATATGCTACATCACCAATTTGAAACCTAAGAATAGATTGATAAACTAATTCAACAAGCTCAACAAATCCATAAACAGACTCCAACATAGAAGATTTGGGAAGAGTTTAAGAACAAGGTTCCAGATTCTTCTGCACCTATAACAAAGATACCAAATTGTTCCATGTAATAAATTCTACTAGATAGCTAAAACCATGAGGCATATCCATAAGGAGGCTTTTGAAAAACTAAGATGAATTAGTTGATAGATTAAAAATTCTAGAAATGAAGTTCAACATTATGCACATATTGGTCTCTGACTTAAGCTTTCAAGGCTATCATCATGGAGATGAGAACTTACTTAAGGTGAATGCTCACTATGATTATCTAGGCACTAGATCCAATCCGGTCATGATTAATGAATAACCAAAGAAAACTCCTCCAATCCAATGATATACAAAAATAAATGAAAAACAAGCTAACCCATCTTTCCAACCTACTTCCAAAACAAAGGTAAATGAAAAGAAAGCTAACCCATCCTTCCAACCTACTTCTAAAGCGAAGGTGCCTTATTTTTCTTTGTAAACCTTGCCTTTTTTTAACATTATTATATTCTCTATGCTCTCATATATCTTCATTGAAGATGTAGACATTAAATGATATTTTCTCTAGTAGTGATATAATTATCATATTGTATTATGTGCAAGCATAGAAAGAATGATCCCTATACTTGTTTCTCATAAAGGGACAAGTGATAACCCCTCATTTATGGGTCAAATAAAATTATAACACAAATATAGTGGTAACATTGACTTAGAGATATACAATCACAACAAAGTGCATTTTACAAGTTGAAGGTTAAGGTGGAGTGGTTGTGTTCGTTGAATGTAAACGGTGACAAAAGGTGCATTGAATTTAGACTCTTTACTCGTTGCATTAAACATGAATATCAAGATTGAGTTGACCCTACCAATAGATAGGCTTCATCGTTGATCTAGAATGGTGGTGGGCGCTCAAGGGTTTTGTGCCACTCCAAGCGTGAGCCTGCGCCGACGACGTTGAGTAAGTGCATTGTCCTCATAATGAGAATCCATTAAGAGGTTCTCCTCGAGCATTTATAGTATGGCTTCGCATTAGGATTATGGAAACAAACCATCGACTCCTGGTGGTGCGTTTCATATTGCCGCTACCTCCAACCATTCAAGAAGTCCATGTATGATTACAACCACGAGTCTCACATGCCTTTCTATTCTTATCAATTAATCAATAAGTCAAATCTATGTCTTCCTCCAGCTAATAAATAAGGGAATCAAGAGTAGGGGCAGTGGCCCCGTGAAGGAGGAGGTTTTTTTCCATGCCCAAGGTCACCTGTTTAAGCGTCTTAATGTTCCTTGGATTGCAGAAGGCACCCATGCAAATATTTTCTTTCTTCTCCATTGTTTCTAGACATTTAATAGTACTGGTGTTACTTTATTGGATGAATGGACAGATGAGAGCAACGAGAAGTGTTAAATTTTTTATGGATATATAATAATATAAAGTTAATTTCATCTTAATAGCGATTTACCTTGGGACTTGAAAATTTGGTGGATATATATATAATATTTTTTAAGTATGTTTTTGTGTCATCAATAAATTTTAAAAAATATTTTGATTTATAAAAAAGATAGTTACATGCATGCAGTAAAAGAAGAATTTCATGAAAAATAAAATATAAGTTGCATGCAAGAAAAACTAGCTAGTACACATTTGAATTTTGGAAAAAATAGCATGTGTTTGCATATATGAGGGTATAACTACTATGCTTTTAATTTGTTGGAAAAAAAATATGCATAGACAATCTTTTATATTGAATGCAATTATCCAATGCATAAGAAATATGCACAGACAAACTTTTATATTGAATGCAATTATTCAATGCACAATAAATATTCACAGATAGATTTTTATATTAAATTCAAATATTTGATGCATGGAAGATATGCATATATAAGTTTCTACATTGAATGCAAATAATCGATACATGAGAAAAATGCATGTGAACATTGCACATAGAAGGTGAAGAAGTCACATTACTCTTTGAAAAAGATCATCCAATTGCATGCTATTATGTTTGACTTCATGAAAAGAATATGTAAATATGTGATTGCATGGTATTATGTTTGACTTCTTGAAAAGAACAACTAAATATGTGATTGCATGCTATTATGTTTGAATTTTTGAAAAGAAATAAGTTATTCCATGCATGAAAAGTAAATTTATTTTGTTAAATTCCTTGAAAAGAAATTTGTTTTTGTATACAAGGATAGAGCATTATTGAGCTATATTTATTTAAAAGGATATACTATTTTCTTTATTAGTTTCTTGAAAATAAGAACTTGTTCTTATACACACATAAATAAATTATATTGTTAATTTCTTGGAAAAGAATATGTGTGAAATACACAAAACAATAGTCCTCATGTTCATTTCTCTTAGAAAGAATATGTGTTTTTCCACCATCTTGAAAATAGAAAAGTGTGCTTGCATGCAAAATGTAGTTAGCTTCTTTTAGAAAGAAAGATGTGTTTTACATGTAGGAAAAATAATTGTCATGTTAATTTCTTTTCAAAAGAAAAAGTAGTTGCATGCAAGAAATAACAATTATTATATTAGCTTTATTTTGGAAAAGAGCATGTATTTTCATTTACAATAGCTATAGTGAATAACTCTCCTCTGGAAAATATGTTGATGGAAAGAACATGCATTTGCATTCATAATAATATTATACAATGTGTTAACTTCCTTTTACATATTTACATGCACCAAAAGTAATAGCTAGGGGGGGCTAGTTCATTGATAAATTTTATTTAATTACATGCATAAAGATCATAACTATTGTTCTAGAAAAATATATATTGACATGCATGAACTATAATATTAGTTTCCTTTTTGAAAGGAGTATTTGTCTACATGTCATAACCTGATGGTGGTTGAGATAGTTCCTTTGAAGGATTAATATACATTTGCATGCACAATAACAATATCTATTATGTTAGCTTTCCTTTGGAAAGGTTATGAATTTGCATGCAAGATTATGTTAACTATCCTTTGGAAAGATTAGGCATGTACACATAATATTATGTTAGCATTCTTTTGGAAAGATTGTGAGTTTGCATGCAAGAGTATGTTAACCTCAGAGTCCTTTTGAGAAAAGATAACGTATCTGCATGTAGTAACAACTATGGTGAAAATTTTATGTATTCGCATGAAAAACCTTAGCTAATGTGCTAGTTTCCTTTAAAGGAATAAAGATAGTTATAGTGCTTTGGAAAAGAATGTGGACTTATGGGTGAGGGGAATAACAACTAATGTGGTGATTGGTAGTTTGTTATTTTTATTAATGCATGTGTAGTGATGTTAAACAAGGCATGACATACTATTATGTTTATGTTTTATGTATGCACACAAATAGATATCGAAGCGTCACTAATAAATATTTGTTATTGGCTTGATTATTATTTGATCTAATCATGATATCAAAGTTCAAAGATAGTAGAAGTTGCAGAAAATACTGTGACTTAAGTGAAAGATGAATTTTACTTAACATTATGGCATGCAATAAACTAGTGGTCTATGCATGTTGAAGGAATGTCAACTGCATCATAATGCATTGATGGGAGGAACGAGGTTGCAAAGACTTCAAGTTCAAGGCTTTATTAGTAAATAATATCATGATGATTGTAATAACTTATAGCTAGTTATGTTGCATTTAAGATGATATTTCTTTATAATATTTTATAAAAATGGTCAATGGATGGAATCCCTTATAACCATTGAGTGAGGGATGAACACCCTCAAGAGTGTTTAATAATAAAATTAAACGTTTGTTGGTTTTCATCGTCTGGGGTTTCTAGGGTATATTAGTGTCTAATGATGTGGTTTCCTACTATGTTAATTTTATGATGTTTATTCCTTGTAAGAGGCAATGTTTTTATTCTTAAATAATTGAGCTAAAAGAATCATTGAATTGATGCAAGGTTACATCAGGAAGTTTAAGTTAATATGCTTTAACAATGGTAGTTAATGGTTATGTAAATTACTATTACTTTACTAAATATTACTATATGTAATGATGATGGTTTATCTAATGGTCATTGAATGAATATGGAAATTAATTTAGAAAGTTACATGTTGGCAATTTCTGTAAAAAAGTTCTAACTCAATGCATTTTCATCCGATGTTTTACCCGGGGATGTTAGAAGTGGTATCAGAGCTGAAGGTTGCAGCACTAGTGCCTTTTGGGAATTAGTAAGCAGAAAAGAAGTAGAGATGTGATACTGGTGGGCATCAACTAAAGTATGATACTAACAAACTACATAATGATATATGCAATAAACTACTTTTGAAATAGTTCAATGCTGACTTTCGTCTACCCATTTTCCTCTGTGGTGACATCCGTCCAAAATTTTATTTGTCCAATAAGCCCTACATGTTATGGAACCTTCCAGAAAGGTGGCAACATTCTCTTAATGTAATAGAAATTTTAGTGTTGCCATTATTCACTGAAGTGGAAATTTCAGCCGCATCTACAAACAATTATTATGCTAAGACATCCAAAAAATCAGTGTTGTTGGAAAGGTAGTTGGTCTAGTTGAAGTAATGGCTTGGTAAAAGTTGCTCTAAGTCATTTCCTTACGTTTCTTTTATGAGCTTTTGACCTCCTTCATTCACAACAACGAAGGTCACATGAACAAACTACTCTTCATCATATTTACAGTTGATTATTCATAGTGCTTTGCTACAATAACTTTGTATGCACATGATCTTGCTGCTCTAATTTATATATCTACTTTGCCTCCCTGAGGTTTCTTACAATTCTTTCTTCTTGGTTATAGACATTACCCTGGAGTACATAGCCGTTGAAAAAGGAGCCTTCAAAGGTTTTGCTTGCAGTGAAAAGTATTTGAGAAAATTATTCTTTTGTTGACAATTAGCATGACATAGACAAGTTAAATTGTTGAAAATGACAAGTTAAATGTGTTTATCTAGAAACCCAACGAGTGTAACAGGAGGCACATTTTTCACAAAAGTATTTGACACAGAAATCATGCCTTCATCTCTTGCAAGTGTTGCTCCCATTCTTCAGGTCGCTAATGAAATATAATCGTTATGTCAAGTAGATTTTATGCTTTTTAGAAAGTATAGAGGCTTAACCCAACCTCTTTTGGTATAAGCGCACGCCAATTCAAGACTATCTACTGCAGTATCTGGAAAGAGTATGAATTGTTAAAGTGTTATAGGTCGACTTTATCTTATGCTTTATATGCATGTTTTCATATTTCATTCTTATGATTCTATTTTTAAGTACACCTTTTTTATATTGTATTTTGGTGATCTTTGATTATCACTCTTAACTGTTTGTGTATTTTTTTTAGACCCTTGCCTTCGATTCTAGCTCTAAGGAGAAGAGTAGCAAGGAAATTCTAAATCAATTTTATTTTTGGTTATTATTATTGTCACCTTCAAAGATACTTATGGATGGAAGTGATTTAATGCATCACACTACTTTGAAGTATTATAGAATTTATTACCTTTGGATATAAATACTACCCTCCAAAACTTCTATTAGTAGTTTCAATACTCGCAACCTAACAAAAAAGGAAGTAATTATGTTCTCTCTGAAATGTAATTTAAAACCTAGTTAGGATTGAAATTTTTATCAATGACTTATATTTCCATCAATATCTATAAAAAAATTATTAAACATTTATTAATATATAAATATTTTGATTTTATTTCATTATATACATTATACCATTTTTTATGATATTCTTGTTTTAAAATTATATATATATATATATATATATATATATATCATAATATGTAAATATTTTGATTTTTATTTCACTATGTATATTATATAATTTCATAATTGTGATGTTAATTTCATAATTGTGATGCTCATTTTAGATTTAAAAGATAGGTTTGATTTCATTATATATATAAAATCT
The DNA here is from genome assembly GCA_031772625.1 of Pinus tabuliformis. Classification (NCBI taxonomy): domain Eukaryota; kingdom Viridiplantae; phylum Streptophyta; class Pinopsida; order Pinales; family Pinaceae; genus Pinus; species Pinus tabuliformis. Next base: position 1,056,395,181 of record CM062804.1, read on the forward strand.
CTTTTTCGACCTGTGTTTTAGATTTCAAAATATATATATATATATATATATATTTTTTATTCACTCTAAAATTTATATATCTCTTTAAATTTCATTGCAAATTATATAATATTTTTATGTATTTTTTTGAGTCATATATATAAAATTTTCAGTAACCATTTATGGAACACAAGTCCTCTTGTTATTAGAGACCATGGGCATCAATTACAAATAGCATGGTTATTATGTTGTTAGAAATTATGAATATTAATTATAAATAACACGGTATAATGAGATTATGGATATTACTTATAAATAGCATGGTTATTGTGTAATTACGTTGTTAGAAATTATGAATATCAATTATAAATAACATGGTTTTTATGTGTTTATTTCAAAATAGGACTTTCAAAATTTTAATTTAATTATGAACAATTATATCCTTAAAATATTTATGAAACATTTTTAATAATTTCAAAATGAAAGATTGAAATTTATATCGGTTTACATTTCATATTGATTTACAAAATGTTATAATATTAAATTAAAATAAAATGTGTATCCACTATATTGATTGTAAAATAAAATATAATTGGTATTGATAAGCTCTAGAGTGTAACAATGGCTAGCCTACTTGCAAGTTAAAATAAATCATCACAATGAAATTTTTTATTATATAAATAAATATATAATAATATTAATGACAATAATAATAATAATAAAACTTATAATTTAATTATTTTTAATAATTTTTTTAATGGTGTTTGGCTATCAAATTTTAGAAATGCTATTGACGTATTTAGATATTTTATTGAAAACAATGGTTTTGGAATTATACTCAAGCCCGATGAATCACACATGGATAAATAATTATGTAAAGGATAAAATAGTTTCACATTGTCCCTTGTCTTGTGCTTAAGAATAATGTCGAAGCAATAAGAGTTACTGCACAAGAATCCATGAAATCATGGCCTTAGAATGACCTAGCTTGTTGTTAGTTTTTGGTAGTTAACTATATATAAAGTTTCGACATTTTTTAACCTTATTTTTCTTTTGTATCTTTCCAACTATTTGGATCTGGTAATCTCAACCTGATTGACAGAGGCTTAGAAGTTTGTTGTTTCCCGATACATTTGTGGCATGATTATTGTTGCATGCAACAACATCAATGCTTGAAGTGAGAGGTCCTCTTCAACATGACAAAGAATGATTGAAAAAATCATCATCAATCTCATTCAATTCACACCCTTACTATATTTGCATACAATCATTTGGTTAATCTTTTCTAACATCTGATTTGGACATCTATCATTAGAAAATCCAATGAAGGCTAGACAACCTTTCCTCATGATGAAGCAAAGGTGAAAAAGAAAAAAAATGGAGGGAGTGCTTGATGTAGAACGAAATCACAACGTACCACCAACAAATAGCCACACACTACAAAAGCAAATAACAAACACATGCATGTTATCACACACATCTAGAAAGAAATAAACATGCAAATTTCCTTTAATAAACTAAAAACAATTTCCATGTGCATAGGAAGCCTCTTGGGCTATTTCCATTACCATAATCACAACAGGGCTTTAAGGGCCTTCTTTTGTTAGAGCCACATAGCTTACCAGGACTATGAGGGTGAATACTATTTTCACAAAACATAGACCACCTTTCGATCCCAATATTTATAAGGCTTACAACTTTCAACACCAAATTTTACTTAGCAATGAGAATTCTTCTTTGCAATTTTTTTGCAACTTATTGTTATTTTTATCTTTGCTGGAAAATTTTAAACTACACATTTTCTTTGTCAAGAGGTATAGGCCCTTCTTCTAAATTGCTTCAAATAGAGAGCAAGTCAAAGGAACACATAGTATATAACCCCAACAAAGCATGCATCAAGTGGGTGAATATTTAGAACATAACAATAGAGGAGGGAAACAAAGAGTAGAATAGTTGGAGGAGTATCTAGAATGGAGTAGTAGAGATTTTTGAAGTCCAACATAGGCAGGATGTGCGTAGTTGAATTTGTTGATTTGTATGTGCAAGTTTTTTTTAGAGTACAAACCAATAAAATGTTTATATCTTAGGATTTAATCTAAAAAAAGAGTCGCAAATAAAACATGCTAATATTAAATAATGACTCCCAAAACCCTATGATTTTGTTTTTTGAATTTTGTCATAAATATTATAAGTTCTTTTCCAATTATAGAAGGTTAAACATGGGATTTACAACCTTTGTCTATGAGTTGAAAACTTTTCTATATTAGCACCTTTTGTCTCATTTCTTACTTTTATCTTATTCGAGAGTGGTCAAATTATATGCAACAATTGGTTCCTCTCCAAATTTTATTTATTAGTGACAAAACATTTTTTGAAATTTTTTTTAGCTACATTGGCACTTTTTTGGAAAACCAAGTTAATAATGTATTATATGTGGAGAAGATCATCAAACTCATCGATGGAATTTTTTATGTGTTATTTTACATTATCAATAGTGAGGACGACAGGAAATAATAAATTATGATTCTTTATGCCTCGTTGCATTCACGATCATCATTAACTGCACTCCCCACCAGATTTAGGACCACCACTTTATAAAAAATAAAATTAATAACAACACTCAATGATCGTCATCAACAATTCCATCATCCAAAATTCACTTCCATCCCTTCTCCATTACTCTATGACCATTTCCTTTCATGTGAGCCGTATGATTTCATTGATACACTCAAGTTCACCATGCCACTAATGTTCTACTATTATCTCAAAAAATGTCTGATTCACTAATCCAATGTACAATGCAGTCAATGTAGTATATCAATTATTGTTTGCTTGATAATGAAAACCAAAGTATAACTTTTTCAAATTTACAATCCTCTCAGTGTCTCTTCGCACCTTTTGGGGCAACTGCTAGTTTTACAAAGCTATTTCTATTCCTAAAGCATACACTTGAAGTGTTTCAATATTTTGACACAATGTTAATTTAAGATATTAATTATTTCAATAATATTTTGTTGTTTAAACTAATACATATTTTATAACTATGAAATTAAAATTAATAAATTATTTATTTATTGATATGAATATAAATGAAAGGAAAATAATAATTAAAGGTAGGGGAATTGGTGGAGATCATTGATTGTAACACCTTTGTCAAATCCTTTCTTTTTCACGATGTTTAAAGTTAAGGTTGATACCTATAATGGTGAAACTGGTTCATTACACTAGCTTTGGGACTAGGCAATTATTATGGCCATCAATAATCTTGCTATGTGCGTTTACTCTGATCCATCATGACAAAAACTCCAAACTCTTGATTTAAGAACAAAATTGAAATCATAAGCTGGTGCAAGGCATTCAACAACATAGCTCCTACTTGGTTGACCCAATCACTGAAATCCCATCTCTTAACCTCTTTCCTACTCTATAACTTTCCCCCTCACTCATCCTCCATTTGCTTCTAGCCCACAACTCCTCTTTGAAACCCATTGTGTGTCTACAAACCTTTGGCCACCTCTGTATCCATGGATCCCTTTAGCCATAATTATAAAGACATTAAGTGCAAGAACCTGACTTTCCATATGGTTCCCAATCCTCCCTATCAAGCCTTGGGAAGTTCACACATTGATTCACACAACGTGGTTGTTATCAGATTTAGAGATGCTACACCACCAATTTGAAAGCTAACAATAGGTTGATAAGCTAGTTCAACAAGCTCAACAAATCCATAAACAGAATCCAACATAGAAAACCACAAAGAATTCAAGAACTAGGTTCTAGATTCTTGTACACCTAAAATCAATCAATTTTAATAATTAGCTAAAACCATGAAGACATATCCATGAAGCCTCTAAAAAAACTAGGATGAATAAATTGGCAAATTAAAAAAACATGGAAAAGAATCTATAACTTGAGCTTTCAAGTCTCTAATCACAGGGGGATGACAACAAAGTGAAGATGAATGCTCACCATTATTATCTACGCACTAATTGCAATCCGGTCATGATCGATGAATAGTTTTAGCAAACTCCTCTAGTCAAATGAAATGCCAAACTAAATGAAAATCAAATTAACCCACCCTTCCAACCTACTTCTAAAACCGAGATACATAAGTTTTGTTTGTAATCTTTATCCCTTTTTAATTAGTATATTCTCTATCCTCTCGTATATCTTCATTGAAGATGTAGACATTATATGGTTTTTTTCTCTAGCCGTGATACAACTATCATATTGTATTATGCTCAAACATCGCAAGCATGATCCTTATGCTGCTTTCTCATAAACGGACAAGTGATAACCCCTCGTTTATGGGTCAAACAAAATTATAAGACAAATATAGTGATAACCTTGCCTCAAGAAATACAATCACATACAATCACAGCAAAGTGCATTTTACAAGATGAAGGTAATTGGAGAACGGTTGTGTTCATTGAATGTAGACGGTGATAGAAGGTGATAGAAGGTGCATTGAATTTAGACTCTTCAGTCGATGCATTGAACATGAATGCCAACGTTGAGCCGAGCATACAAATAGATAGGCTTTACCGTCGATCGGCGATGGTGGTGGACGATCAAGGGTTCTGCGCCACTCCAAGCGCGACCCTGCACGGATTTGGCGGCGGCGGCGGCGGCGGCGTTGAGTAAATGCATCGTCCTCATGATGAGAATCCTCATGATGAGAATCCATGAAGAGGTCTTCCTGGAGCATTTGCTGTATGGCTTCGCATCGGGATTGTGGAAACAACCTATCAACTCCTGGCGGTGCATCTCATATTGCGGCTATCTCCAACGGTTCAGGAAGTCCATGCACGAAGGCAAACAAAAGTCCCTGATTCCTTGTTCTTCTTAAGGGCGTCATAAGCGGGGGAGGTGGCCCCCTGAAGGAGGAGGAAAAGGGGAACGCCTGAGCTCACCTGGTTAAGCGTTTTAATGTTCGTTGGATTGCAGAAGACACCTACGCAAAGCTTTTCTTTCTTCTTCGTGGTTTATACACAGATAATAGTAGTAGTGTTACTGTATTGGATGAATGGATAGATGAGTGCGAGCGAGAAGTCTTAAGCAAATTATGGATATATATAATGATATAACATTAATTTCATCTTTATAGCTATTTGCCTTCGGACTTGAAAATTTTATAGCGATTTGCCTTGGGACTTGAAAATTTTGTGGGTAACTATATACATATATCAGATTTTTTAAATATGTTTTTATATCATCTATATATTTTAATTTATACAGAAGATACTTACAAATTTTATCAATATTATATTTATATATTTTAGATCATCGTGTAAGAATCTCCGCGATGGGCTGTATTCAATGCCTCCAACATAATGGGAGTGAGAGTATTGATAGGGTTAATCTAAACAATTATGGGAATTTGAGAGGCAAGTCTGTGGGCATACAGTGCAAGATTCAATAATATTGGGCAATTTTCAACAAGATTAGGTATTTTGTATTAATTCCTTAAAAAGGAGGGAGTCTTGGTAGCCAGAGCACATAGATGCAAGGAAAGGAGATGGATTCCAAAATAGAGTTGTTACTGAGGTTTGGTAGCTAGAGCACATAGATGCAAGGAAAGGAGATGGATTCCAAAATAGAGTTGTTACTTGATTACTTTAAGACTGACATCTGCTGCTCTGCTTGTGTGGCAACAAATATAATGAAGCAACAAAAATACATATTTGCACTTTATGATTAGGACCAAAAGCAAATATATGAAAGAATAAAAATAGGAGTTGTATTTAGTGTGATTTTGGAGATTCTGGTGACGGAATTCGACGGAAAAAATTGAGGTTAAATCTTGATTTGTATTAGTTAAAATGGTTTTTTAACTGCATATTTGGATTCAACACCCTGAAAAACCCTAGGACACTTTGATTGTGCAGAAATTACCTATCAAACTTGCGATTTCAATAAATTGCTGCCGTAATTTAGAGAAATTTGACTGAAAAAACCCATGAGAAAACCTCCAAAAAATCGCACTAAAAACTACACCATAAATATACATATTTGCACTTGATGATGAGGACCAAGATTATTTTAAGAGCTGGTTGTGCATTCACATGCTTTCTGTTCCCAGTGACGAAATCCTGTGCTCCACGTTGGCAATTCCGCGGTGATGTGTAGAGAGAATCTGTTCCAGCGAAGAGATTACTTTCTCAAGATGCCTGCAGCCCTGGCTGCATCTGTTGAGCACCTCCCTGAGTGAGGTTGCTTCTACCTGCAAGCTTCCCATTTCTGAGTTAATGGCTGCTTCACATTGGGCGTTCCATTGTTGTTGAAGTTTTTGGATCGGGCCAGCTCTGCATGGATGCCTTGGCAGGATTTGCGAGAGGAGTCCGAGGATCCACATGTGTCCGTTTCTTGATTATGGTTTTTGCCATGTTAAAGGTTAAATAAGTTTGAAAGTGTTACTTAATGGTGGAGTGTTTTAGGAAGATCTTTTTATTTCTTTGTATAAATCTTCATAATTTAATTTATTTATTTTTTATAATAATTAATTAAAACTTATTTTAAAATTGTTTTGATACGAAAATAACATAAAATTTTATTAAATGGAAAGGAATTACCATAAAAATTCATTTTCCTCAAAATGTTTACCTGTTCTAGATGATTTCTTAATAATTAAAATCAATTTTAGAATACAATTTCTTCCCCTCTAATTTCAAATCTGATTTCTTCTACCTTATTTGTTTTATTTCCTTGTAACGAATGGGAATTACTAAACACTTTTGTGATCTCGATGTTTGCAAAGATTATCTAGAAGAATTGTGGAGGAATCAATATTTGTCTTTTGTCAACCCATCAAATCAATCTCTCGTGATGAACAACACGTTTATGGATATTGTTAAATCACATGGATTCAAGCGGCAAGCGGTTGCTGAGATGCCAACATTTAATTATTATGAAATCACAGATATATCCATCATTTAATTAATTAGTGCATGCATGCAAATGGAAATTATGCAAAAAAATAAAGAACAATAAAATAGAGCTCACACACCCATAAGACACAAGTTGGAAGGTGAGGTTGCTTTGCTTTCTTTCTTTCTCTATCTAGAAATATGGTTGCAGATACAAAGAAGTAAGGCTTGTGGCTCTTATGCTGCTAAAGATCCTATCTGTGTGCTCTACCTTTGATCTCTCATGGCTATATTTTCTCAGCTATGGAACAAAATTCTTTTAATAGAACGAAATGCATCTTCCTCCTAGTGGTTTGGTTATAGCACAACCCAATAGCCTACTAGTGGTTAAGTTTGTCTATATCAACTCTTAACTAGAGTTACAATATAAACCCTTGTAGATTATTTTACAACGCAATCACGTGGCTAGCCCCTTTTCCATGAATAATGGGGATTGACACAACATCCTCCCGAATTATAGGTGTGAAAACAGGAAGATCAACTTCTAAGCGACATAAATTTTGCATATGAACTTCGATTGACGCGTTTCTTGCACTATTGGAACGATATCCGTGTGTATAATAGCATGAAAAGGTGCAATGCTAAATATGAAAATTTTTAGCCCCCAAAAAGGGAATTTGATGCCTCAAAACACTCCTGAAATGTTTCAGACCCCATTTTGCCAAATGGGCCTTGCCAGTAAAAACGGTCCCGTGAGTTGATTCCTCCATTTTTTCTACTCTGAACGCATTGAGATGGATGGAAAACAATACAATGATCCAATCCAAATCACATTATGTGAAGTTGACATATTTACTTTTATTTATTTTCTTCTCCTGAGGACTTATGAGGTGGTGGTATAGAGGATTGGAAATGAGAGAAGACCCTAAAGGATTCATTATGGACCAATAATGATAATGTTAACGTGTTTTATATCTTTAAATAAGATTTTATCATACTCCTTGTGAATTTGAGGCATAGTCATCATTAAAATGGATTTAATCCTAAGCTCCTCATACCAAATGAGTAATGCAAGACATGAGCAAAAGCGAGTATCTAATTAGAATAAAAGATTGACCTCCATCATTAAAATCCAAATAATGTGGATTAATATATTTGTAGTTGAATGAACTAATATGTCTCATCACAATTATAAAAATTCCCTTACCTACAAAACTACAACATATATATATATATATATATAAACTGACATTTTTTGTCTACTAATATCAAAAAATAAAAATCACATGAATTAGCATCATTTAGTTAGGAAACAAGTTATTTATGTTCTTTTCACACATAAAAATGTCATAACACTCAATCTCAATAGTAATTTGACAGATATCAATAGTAATTCTAATAAATATTCTTATTGAAATATTATGAACCATTTGGGATAATTACCAGATGTCAATTTATATCATATTGGTCGACATCAAATTGATCGTTATTTAAATGGTAGATTAATTGCAATGAGAATGAGTTTGATCATAATTAATATATGGATTGTGCAATAAGATTGAAATATTTCTCACATTGTTGACTTATAAAATTTTCTTTAGTTAAATAACTTCACATGTCTTAATCAATATCAAATCAAATGGCATGATACTAATGGATGTTACTATATTGATCGATGGAAATATTAACCCCTCATGATAAATGCAATCCTAAGTTATCATTGAACTTATTTAGTACATAATAGACTAAATCATAATTTCAATGATATTCATCCATGTTTTTATGTTGCTCAACATAAATTCAATTCCATTGTGAATAAGTCCTATCATATTCAACAACAATTCATAAAACTCAATCAATATCACATGTATTAAAATGATACCAATTAAATTTTCTAGATCGATCAAAAAATTTCCTAGCCTATTATTAGTAGCAAAATTGCTTGTAGGTGTTTGCACAAGCTAATGATGGTCATGAGTGTTAGTGGCAATGTAAACCTAGAAAGAAGGCTTGTAGGCATGGGTCCAAAATTATTATGGTCATGAGCATTAGTGGCAATTCCAACTTAAAAAAATAGATATTTGTTAACTTGGACGGTTGATTAAGTATTTCCACAATGAATTTGAATATGGCGTAAAAATGATGAAATGTAGGAAAACCAAATTAGCTTTCTAAATATGTATGTTGATACAGCTGAATGATCCAACAACAATTACAAGTGATTCTCCCTAGTGTGAGGTCCCAATTAGACATCACACAATTTCGAATGAGAAATCCATCCAGATATTGGCCCAATGGTTGTGATTATTTTTGGGTGTTGTGAGATATTGAAGGATCGTAATAGTAGAATATATATGAATTAACCTACAAAATATCTTCTTGTAACAAAATAAATTATTTTAAGTTAACACTATGTTGAAAACGAAATGAGGACAGGATGAGACCGAATAAGCATAAAAAAATTTGAATCTAGGAAATAATTAGTTAATTACCCATCATTAAGGGTCTAACTAATTAGAGAAAGTAAAAAGTATTCCTTAATTATTCTAACTAGTACTATTTGAAGAAATAAATGACACAAAAATTAGGACATTGTGATAAAATACTATATAGTTCATAGTACGGTCAATTAACTAGCAGTAAAAAATCTCAAAGAATGCACACAAATGATATCACTTTAGATTAATTTGAAGAAAAATCACAATACATGTCAAGTCAAAATATGACAATGACATTATAAAGCTTCTCAATATTAGTTTCCAATAGATCTAAGATAGACTATCTTCCTAGATCGTTCCTTTGAAAATCTGCAAAATTTTCCAAAAGTTCAAGTCATTTTCACTAGGAGTTTCAAAGAATTTACAGGTTACATCCATAACTTCCTCTTGGGAATTCTTGTTTTCCTTTGGGAAGATACGAATTTTCATATTATCATCCTTTTCATGTAGTGAATAAATATAATATTTAGAAATCCTAGAACGTGAAACCTAGAACTGTTACAAGATAATTAGATGCTAAACTAGGACCCTCGAGACATAATGAAAATAAAATACACAAATTTGGTAAAATGATGATATCATCATGATCTTGCTGGCTCATAGCCCCTCCAAGGTGACATGATACTTTTATTTGTGTTGGAAGAGTGCGTGTACATCCTTGTTCAATGAAACAATGAATAAATTTAGAATTGTTCGCTACTTGGAATGTTCTACAATGTCTTACTTGAGGGTGCCCGTAGTGAGCGTATTAGTGAAGACACGAAAACAAAAATCCCTAGCGTTAAGCATCTCCCCTTGATCTGTAAACGACCATGAATACTCCACTGGATAGTTCGTCACAACAAACATGATAAATTATACTTAAAAATATGGAATCTACACTATGGGGATTTATTTCTCTTTAGATTTATAGATCCATAAATTCATGTTTATTTCATTAACATGCAAATTATAATTATGTATAAAATAGATAACATGGAAATAAAAACTCACAAATCATGATTTGATACACGATATAACCTGGGAAACCATTTCGGGAGAGAACGTAACTAGAAGTTGATGCCATTTTAGTCCCTTTCTTTGAATAAAAAATGGTTGTGAGTACGAAGGAGCATGGCTTGTGGCCTTTGGGTTAATACAACGAACAAATCCTCTCTATGTGCTCTCTCCCTAAGCTACACTTGAAAAGAATGGAACCCCATTTCCTCCTAGTGTCCCAGTCATAACAAAGTCTGATGCCTACTAGTGGTTACGTTTTACTACATCAAAACTTAGCCAGAGTTAAAATGTGGACTCTTATAGGGTCCTCTTCATCATAATCAAATGGATATTTCCTTTTCCATGAGTTATGAGGGATGATGTGGCATTATCTCAAATTCTAGTGGGGAAAATAGGAAGGTCAACTTCTAAGTGGCATGACCTTTGCATACAGACTCTGATTGAGGTGATGCTTACACCATTACAAAGGTCTCTCTGTGTAGAATATGAAAATATAGTGTGGCACTAAATAAACATAGTTTTAAACCACAGAAAAAATTATTTAATGCCTCAAAAATCTCTTTGAAGGTTTCAGACCCTAATTTTCCAAACAGGGTGTCGCTAGTAAAAATGGTCATGTGAGTTGATTCCTCCATTTTTCCCACTCCAAAATCATCGATATGGATGAAAAAATATATAATGATCCAATCCAAATCACACCTCCCCATTTTGGGAGGCTTCTGGTCCTCAAAATCTTCTAATGAATGAGGTGAAGAAAATGTTCCTCCAACTTCTCTCGGGTGTACCATTTAGATTTATCTAGAACTTGTCCCTTTCAACCCAATATACCAAAGGTCATGCTTCCTTTGTCTCGTAGTTGTGGACCTCTTCTATAAAATTGTATCTTTTGTAAACTTTTCCTAAGCATTTGGTGCCAAATCGTCTACACAAGGTACGACTTGTTCCTCTTATTGGTCTACTAAGGAAGGCTCATAGAGATTCAGATTCTCTGAATTCACAACTAAGATAAATGTGTATGTATGAATGTAAACTAAGTCTTTTGACATTATATCACACCATTTCCAATATCTCAAAGGGACCATACCATAAAGCATTTATTTTCTTACTAGGACCCTGTAGCCTCTTCTTGTTCTACTGTAACCATAGTTTGTCTCCCACCTTGAAAGAATTATCTATTATGTGGTGAGCATGCCTCGCCTTGTATTTTTCTTGTGACTTTTTCAATGTGTCCTATACCTATATATGGATCTACTTGATCTTTTCAAAAACAATATTCAGCCCTCAAGGCATCCCCTGTAAGATCATCCCTTACTCTTCCTTGCTGTCCATATGCAATATCCAAAGGTGAACATGGAAAAGATCCAAAACAAGTTTCAAATGTTCACTTACTAGTAGAAGTGTGGATTGTTATGTTATAAGAGTGTTGTATTCATACCACTTTTTCATGTTAGGTCTCCAGATGCTTCTGATTATAACCCCTCAAAAGATGTACCAAAGTCTTGTTGAATATTTTTGTATATTGATATGTCTATGGATGGAATATGTTATAGACCTCTTCAAATTTGAGTCCATATTCTCCCATAATGTAGTCCAAATTGCACTAATAAATATTGTGTCACTGTCTTAGATGATGCTCCTTGGTATCCTAAAGTACACGCTCATTAATGGTATTTTTACAAGGAATCAAAAAACACATCTTGTTGAACCTGTCAACTACCATGAATAGGAAGCCATGTCCCTTCTTGGATTTTTGGTAAACCTCCCACAAATCCCATGGGAATGGTTTTCCATAGATGAGTGAGTATAGGTAAGGGAAGTTATAGACCATGTTTCCTATTACCAGGCTTGTTGTTATAACAAATCATGCATCCTCCTATGAACCTAGCTACATGTTCTTACATCTTGGGCCAATACACATACCTTTTCAAGTTGGCTACTATATCCCCTACATTAAAGTGACATGCAACCTTGGAGGTGTAAGCCTCTCTAATCAACTCCATATGCTCACCTTTAATAACACATAACTTATATGGCCTGTAGAGTAACCCATCCTAGAGATCATAGCTAAAGGTGTTGTCACTATAATGAACATAAATATGGATCTGGAACTGTTGAGACACCTCCTTCAAGTCCTCATCATCTAAATAAGGCTCGCTATATGCATCATGGGTGAATGACTCCATGTGCATCAAAGTTACCAAAGCTATGATCTTTGATGTGGGTGGCCTTGAAATCATGTTAGCCAACTTGTCTGTGCTACCTTTCTTATACTTGATCACTAAATGAAATTGTTGTAGAAACCCCATCCACCTGTAATGCTTAGTATATTGTAGCTTACTTCGGGCCTCTAAATATTGTAGTGATTGGAGATCTGTGTGGATTATTGTCTCCTTCCTCATCAGATAATGCTTCCACTTCTTCTCAACTTTCACTAGAGCATATAGCTCCTTATCGTAGGTAGGGTAGCTAAGAGAGATGTGAGTTGGTATGCTATGGGAGAAATTTTGACGTAGGGGGGAAAGGTTGCTGCAAGTTTGGTACTTCCAGAGCTAGTGCTTGATTGATCTTATTCTTTAACTCCTCAAAGGCCCACTGCTGACCCTTTACACATTAGAAACTCTTGCTAGTTTTTATTATGGCATGGAGTGTTGCTACTATTATTGAAAACGAGGGTATGAATTTCCGTAGGAGTTTTTCTGCCCCAACCATTTCATGAGGGAAACCATCTTGATAGGATCTATTTTTAACTCTCCACCACTTATCACATACCCCAGATACACCAAAGACTATTGTGAAAAATCACACTTCTTGATATTTACTAGTAGTTGGTGTTTCTTTAATGTGTCTTACACCTACATCAAATGTGATATGTGCTTCTTTGAGGTAACAATGTATACAATCATATCATCTAAATAGACAATAACAAATGAATCTTTAAATGGTGTATTATATCATCCATTGACTTCATAAATGTAGTAGGTGCATTTCATAAGCCAAATGGCAGGAATAACCACTCATACAAACCTTACATGGCTTTGAAGGCGGTATTCCAAGTATCTACTTATCTAACTTGAACATGGTGATATCCAAACTTTAAGTCCATCTTGGTGAAGTATTTTTTTTTCTACAACTGATCTACTAGATCATGTATCCTTGGTAGGGGGTACCTGTTCTTGAGCATAATTTTATTCAACACCCTATAATTAATACACATTTTCTAAGTCTCATCCTCCTTTGGTAGAATGACGATGGATGACCCACATGATGACGTACTCGGTCGAATTACACCTTATTCGAGTAGTTGCTACAACTTTTTCATCACCTCACTTGTATAATAAACTTCCTGTACAATCCAATATTTGGAAATAAAGAGTCTCACAATAGCTGGATCACATGGTCTGCTTCCCTCTTGGGTGGTAACCATGTAGGCTCTTAGATCAACTACCTATATTCCTATACAAACTCTTCCATTTGTTGTTTATGTTTCTTAGTACACCCCAACAATGATGGCTTTCCTTTCACTGACACTTCGATATACTGAATTTCTCTTACAAACAATACATCATACTTCTTACTAGAACTAACCAGTTTCTTGGCCTGGTTGGCACTTACCAATGAAATTTTTAACTTTCCTTTGTATGTGTTGATGGTGAACGATTTTCCATACTTAATGAGCCAATAATAGTTGGTTATCCGCACGAATATTACATCCCACATATAAATTTAAGGACTTCCAAACACCATTCCATATACATTAAGAGGAATTACATCTAGTTCTACTACATCAATAAAATCAACACTAACAACAAGGCTAATTTTGCATTGTTTTGATACCTTTAACTTTGCATACCTATTTTCCATGCCAATGGATATGGGCTTGGATGATTACGAACTTCCAATCCCAATTTTTTGACTAGCTATACTAAAATGAGATTTTCTTTCAATCCTAAGTCAAACATAACATTAATTTTTGTCCTTTTGACCTGTATCTTGATGTGGAAGGGTTTGGTAATTTCGTTCTCTTCTTGTTGCTAATGAATGCGGAGATTCACCTCATTATGCATTTATGTAAATACGATATTCTCATCCACATATGAGCTACTTTCAACCTGGTTGCTCGAATTAGTGACCATGAGAATCTTCTTCTTATTATATTTCTTTTTTGTTTTCAGGTTAAGCTCCAAATAGAACTTCCAAAATTTATCCTCTATATGATTGTCAATATTATAGTGGTTGTAGTGATTGCTAAGATATTTACACTAGTGTGTTGTGGTTGCCATATATTTATCTTTCCCCCTTTCCATTTCTTCTTCCCTCCATATAAACATCTTGGTGCTCCTTCTACTTTGATCCACTTGATTTCCCCTTGTTTTGGCCTATCTTCTCAAGGTAAAGGTATTGTGCCTATACACAACCCTCGTCGACTAATTTGGGCTTAAACAAAATCACTTGCTTCAACAAATAGTTGTTTAGACCCCTCATATACTTTAGGAGTACATCTATGTGTTTCGGAGAGATACCGAGTAGTATGACCATCTTTTAGAATTTTGTGATGTACTCTTATACACTCTCCCCTTTCATCTTCCTTCAATACCATAGCTGCTATCAAACCTTATGAGAGCCTATAATCTGACGATATATGCTAGATGTCAATCCATCTAGATTCATGTTAATTCTTGTTTTTGTGACTACATTAGGGTTTCAGGATTATTAGCACATGCATGTTTCGTTGTGATACTCATCCTCTAAGATGCACTCTTAACTCGATTTCTCTTTGAGCGTTTCATGATATCTTCCACCTATAGTATTTGCATGATCATAGGACAAAATTATGTTGCATAGCAATATTACCTTTAGGTTGATTGAGATAGTTTATACACTTAAGGGTTCGAGGAAGGTGTTCACGTATCCAAGATTAAATCTTTAAAATACATATATAAATTATTCATCACACCTTTAACAAAGTTATTCATATTAATAACATCTGTAAAATCATTTAAAACACCTACGGTGCTTTTATAACAAGTCTTTTAAAAACCCAACTTGGTAATTTCTTATTTATTGTGCTTTTGAGATCTTAGCCTTTAGAGTTTATAAAAACCTTTCATATAGAATATAATCTTCACTAGCACATATTATTATTGCACATGCAAAATTGATAATAAGGAGTGATTTGTACCATCTAAAAAACACGACGGCACTTCATAAAGATACAAAGACCAAAGTATTTGTCTCATCACTAATGACCAACATACCTGGGGTTTCTACATTGCAAAAGCCTCATTTATTAACACATATCGAGAATGATGATAGGGTGAATGATCAAATACATGTTAGATAAAGCCATGAAGGGGTTTAAATGTGCCATGAAATAAGAGAGCCCACAAGGATTGAAGTGCTTGGTGATGACCAATGCACTTGAAATAGCTATAAGGGCATAGTCAAATAGATAGAAAATACATTGGAGTGGTTTAATTGGTTACATTGTGATATATACATATAAAATCTAGTGCGTTGAGAGATCGACCATGTAACCATCGCACACATTTGGGGATAGAGATGACGCTAAATTGTGAGAGACATGGACATTATACATGCAATCCATGCTAAAGGTTTTATGAGGTGTCAACAAAGATATATGAAACATGTGCTTGGCCTCCAAACAACACGTTGGAGCTTAAAGACATGGCAGCATTTTATTTCAAAATATGACCAATATCACCAACACTGGCAAGAACCATATATTACAAGGAAATGAAGACTGAGTTACCTATGAGTGTGTATGTGGCAACCTATGCCAAAAGCACTGCACATGGCTAGACTCCAGTCTGGAAGTATTCCCTTTAGCCCCTGCGCCAAATGGCAATGCATGGGCTCTTACCATGACAAAGGCAGTGCGTTTAATGGGATGGCATAGAGGTAAAACAAATCATACGTGGATGCACCAAAGACTAAACAAGACTAACACAAATAAAAGGAGTGGCGTATGGTTCATATTTGGTGCAAATTTAACGCACCAAAAGCACTTGTAAGGTTGTGATATTAAAGCCACAATAAATGAATGCAAGGCATGGTAAAGCCAGCAGTGCTTGGGCATTGAGACGAAGAACGCTAGGTAAAGTGGCTCTGCAAAGACTAATACAGAAATCAGTCCAGATAGTGCGTTCGAAGGACTTATACGTTGAAAGGGAGCGTTGAAAACTTCATGTGTTTCGTTGGAAATATTGAAACCTGTTGCATATTATGAAGCATATGCATTGGGAGTTTGCATGATCAAAGAGGTGTTGGAGGTTGTATTCAAAATCCACATGGACACAATGCCGTCACAGGAAACCAAAAAAAAAAAATCATTTACAGTCAGAAGAATTGTGCGGTTAGTTAAAAGTGGTTGGAATTTGGGCAAACAAAATTTAAAATTTTTTGTAGATGCATTGTTTGAATCATATTTTTGATGGTGGAAATGGATTCAGCACCATCAAAAATGTCTAACAATTAAAATTATGAATTTTGATACTTTTAATTGGATTTACAAAAATCCCTCCCGTATTTTTTCAAAATATAACCAAAATTTCTAATTTTCAGAGAAAAAAACATAATTTTTAGAGGACGTCAAAAAAATGAGGAATGAGCGTACATACGATGTGTTGGAAGGCATCAAGACTATGTTGAATGTATGTGAAAATATAATTTAATGAGCACACACGTGAACAATGCATTGGTGCAACTTACACAAAGAATTATAGCAAAGTAATGTGACAGATGCATAAGTCGATGGTAATGTTGAGGAATGAACGTACATACGATGTGTTGGAAGGCATCAAGACTATGTTGAATGTATGTGAAAATATAATTTAATGAGCACACATGTGAACAATGCATTGGTGCAACTTACACAAAGAATTATAGCAAAGTAATGTGACAGATGCATAAGTCGATGGTAGTGTTGACTAGACCAGCGCAGTGTTGACCAGAGCGGTCATGACAGTGATGGTGCACTGGGCTCCTCTAGGTGACAGTTTATGTTTAAAAATTGTATCTATCAAAAGTGATGTTTGGCTAATAAATTAACTTTATATCAATAATTTTTGATTAAAAAATTATTCTCATTTATTTATCATAAAATAGAAAACTAAATTATTATAATACACAAATGACTTATTGAATCTAAAAATCTTATTATTCCTTTATAATTACTAATGATAATATTTTCTATTTAAAAATATATTTTTAATTGTGAAAAATTAAAAATACTTATTCAAAAAAAATTATACTTAAGGTTCCTCATAGCAATTATCGTACCATGCAATGGTGCCTACTTTAAAAACTTTGTTATAATTTTAAACTTGAAATAAATCATAAGAATGACTTTTGATTTTGTTTCAGAATAACAAAAAGACATGATCTCCTTGTAAATGTTGAAACACTCCGTGAGAGAATAAAACTTTAAATGCAATACGCTATGCAACTTCATGAGACATGAAAAGAAAGATGTTTGAGGAGCTAGCGAGCACTCGAACAATCTCATACCCTTTATGCATGCTAAGGTAAGAACCAATAATTATATCCTGGGCTGAGAAGCTGACTGAGCTCGCTGGGCCTTGTGTTTATTCACTGAACCACTAATATCCGTGCACCTCCTTATTTATATACGGAAAAATGGTTCTCAAAGAAACCTCCTTATCTATATACAAAAAGCGGTTCTTGCACTACCTCTCACAGAAATACTTCTTTATGGTGTTATACCATGAATGGGGTGGATCGACTTTAGTAGTTCCATTGGGGCCTCACCCAGAGAAAAAAAGGCTCTCCACATGAATAGAGATCGAGGAAGATTTAGCCTTATATAGATGTTGGGGTGCATCTACCTATTCATGTTTGCCAAGTTGGTTTGCGAGTTGGGAAGAGGGTATTGCCATTTTGATTGCCACAGATGGACATAGTTCAGAGCATATTCAAATGGAAATATGTTAAAATTTAAACTAACCAAAAGCACTATACAAACTGGGAACCGTCCCCTAGATCATCGCAACATCCATATATAATTTAATGCATGGGAAAAGTCACGGCTTGTAAAACATATCCTCCATACCATTTTGTATTCCCTTTTGTTATAAAAACATATTGTGCCCCTTCTCCCTACTCCAAACTCTTGTCCCAATCTGCTATGCAAATCTCATGCATTACAAGATCATATACCATAGATAATTACCAAAATCCAAGTGGGTGAAAATTTTGATTTCAAGCCAAATAAAGGAGGTCCGGAGGGATTTGGAAAGTAATTGGATAAATGCGGATTTCTCGAAACCTGACCCTCCAACAAGTAACTGAGTTTATCTCGCGGGGAGAGGGCGCTCCAACATGGTTCTTCGCTAGAGTAAGACAACCATCTCGTAGTCCCATATTTATGCATATGTATATGGACCAGTTAAATTGTGGTCCTTAAGCCACAAGTAAAGATGCTCGAGACCCTGAGCTCTCCACTAGGCGGCTAACTCCCTGGTGAACTTAGT
This sequence comes from Pinus tabuliformis, assembly GCA_031772625.1. Classification (NCBI taxonomy): domain Eukaryota; kingdom Viridiplantae; phylum Streptophyta; class Pinopsida; order Pinales; family Pinaceae; genus Pinus; species Pinus tabuliformis. The sequence continues at coordinate 1,056,414,033 of CM062804.1, forward strand.
TGAGCGCATGGTGATCAATTCTAGCTATCACTGCTCCTCTGGAGGGTGCTGAGAAAATGAAAGCATGGGCAATTCTAGAGGCGAGCCTCAAAGTGAGTGACCCTATTGGGCATCATTGTATCCCATTATTGGATAGATTCAAGATTGTTTATCTAGTGTCACTATCTAGAAAGTTACTGCTAAACGGAGGAGAAGGGGAAGCTAGACTAATAAAATGATCGGCTCAGTCAAAAGGCTCGCTCAACTGAGTCCCAATGAAGTAGTTGAACGTAGGGAAACGACTACAAACTAATGGATATTCAAATGATTATAGTTACAGAGGAGTAGATACAACAATACACTTCTAAGTCCATTCCTTTATAGATCATTTATGCCTTTTGGGATATTTCTGTGACAATCTCGACTAATACATAGCTGCAATTAGGGCTCCAACTATTGAATTATTTTTTGGTGCATATCACGAAGCTGTGATCTTCTGAATTTCATGTTTACCAAAGCATCATAAGGAAAAGGGGGGAGGTTGTTCAATAAGGCACGAAAGGCACTTAGCGGGTTAGATGGGGCATCAACTAGTCTTATCATAATTGGAATTTAGTCAGGGATACCATTTTGAGTAATTTTCTAGTAAATTGAGGACGACATTAGAACATTCAAATGCATACACACCCATTTTTAGATTTAGGTCTTCTTTAATTTCTAGGTGGCGCCTTTGACTCTGCAGTAGAAGAATGCACGACAGGGGAATGTTGATCTGAATCACTTAGAATTTGAAAATTTTCAACGAAATTCCTCATTATTGTTCATCTAGCAAAGGAGACACTAATGCTAACAAATGTTACCAAATCAACATATCCTAGAACCATTGTTGAAAGAAGACATTATGACCCTAAAACAAAGGCTACGGACAAATTCAATCTATGCAATTGAATGTAGATTTAAAGTTTATGTCATATTGTTTGAAGAAGAACCTAAATCACTACTCAAGCTACTAGAACATATGGTTCCCAAAGAACGGTGTTATCCCCACAACCCCTTTTGTTTTGTTGTTTCGATTGAAATAATTAATTGACAATCCATTGTTTTCATTTCATTGGGATTGATATTGGTGTATGTTATTAATTAAATTGGAGAGTTGGCGCACCTGAAAGTCAGAGTAGTAAAGCGTGCCCAATATAAAGGCCCAGAGCCTGAGCATGAGCGAGGTAGCTGCCAGAAAATCTCAGTGTATCAATCGCCATGTATGCAGATATCAAGGACGTTTTTGAAAAAAATAAACCATCAAAAAAACGTTTGGCAAAGATCAAAACACGTCATAAAAAACGGTAATGTAAAATTTTCAAACGTATTTAATGGGCAAAATATGCCATATGACTAACATTTGCCTATCAAATTCCAACGCTGCCTGCACCCATCACAAGGAAAACTCTCCTTAATCGTGCATATTGCACTTCTAAAGAGCATTCCTCACACCCTTGCTCTCTGAAGATGCGACTTGTGCCCTACAAGGAACTTCTCTTCCCGGATGAACGCGCTGAGACTGGAAGGAGGTACCAATGAAACCATGTTGCAATGATACCAAGTAATGATGCAATATGATCATACCTTCAGGCATAGAAAGATGCAAAACCCCGCTAATACATTGACAGTAAATAGAGGAAATTTCGTATAAAATTCAAGAAGCTACAATGCAAAGGGCACATCATAATGATATATTGCAAGTGTAATGAAATCATTGGTTACTAATGAGGTGAATGTAAACCACGTTGAAGAATACGATGAGTAAAAGGATGTGCAAGGCTCTGTATGCGCTACCATGAAAGAGACTCGTGAGAAATACGGTAAAGTCACCTTATGGGAAGGTTAATAAGATGAGGATTAATCGATGCGCTAGGAGATGAGACACGCATAGGTATATTAATATTTGCTACATTGAAAAGGGAAGTTTCCAGTAGTCAAAATCATTCAGAGCAAGGTGATGGAATCACTTTAAAATGCTCCAGGATATATTGAGACATATACTTTGTGTAAAATAATGGAATGGTCAATGTCCAAACAAACATGCTATAGATAGACAACATGTTGTGCGAGAAGTAAATTAAAAGGGATACGTTGAATGCACTGTGCTACAAGAGACTATTTTGGGAAATATAACGTCTCATTTCGTTGTCAAAGGATGAACATACGGGTGCACAAGAATGCAATGAAAGATGAGACAACACGACCAACTGATGATACATTGCACACCAATAATGTGGCCAAGGGACATTCAAAAGGAGCGCTACAGGCCCATATAAAGGAGATGTTATATGGATTCAATGAGCGATGGAAAATTTGGAGCGATGGAAAATTTGGAGCTTGCGCATGATTGCGCGTACACACCAGAGGAATACAACATTGAAAGGATAAAAGGGAAGCATGAATTAATATTTAAATGCAACGTTAAATCTAGTGGTCAAAGACCATTTACAAAGAAAAAATCACGAAGCCATAGGGAAAAAGAAGTATAACCCAATCAATATTTACTTTAACCTCTGACGTCCATATACCTTCCTTTCCCTCTCAATATAATTTGTGAGAATTGTTGCTTATTTTATTAAAGCATATTCATTTTCTACCTTAATTATTGGAGTAGTCAACTTAGGCCGTAGAATGGCTCGTTTTCCGTCACTGACCCGAAAATCGTTTGGCGCAATCCCTCCGCCCTCCGCCACCCTCCTTCTCCGCCACCCCGAAAATCGTTCGGCGCAATCCCTCCACCCTCAGCCACCCTCCCCTAGCTCCGCCACCCTCCCCTGGCAATCCTGACATTCCCTGCCATTCCCTGACAAAAAATCCCATCGCAACTAGAGAGCCTGACATCCCCTGACAGATCGGGGACGAGCTGGAATTGCAGCCGCGGAGTAATGACAGATCGGGGAACGAGCTGGAATTGCAGCCGCGGAGTATTATTGCCGATTCCAATTAGAATTGAGGAAATGGTCACCCGCGCGCTGCTCACTCACATTCCTCTTCGACTCCGCTAGGTAGACTACTCCATTCTCTCAGTTGATCCGGGGGCGAAGAAAATGGCGAGCGAGCGCGAGATCCTCGAGCTTTCAGGGCCTTGCCATCTCACTATTATCGACTGTTAAAATGCGGGTCGGATTCGAATCACAAGCGATGCATAGCTGCCAGTCTGGTGCAGGGTGTGTACATCCTGGAACGAGATCGGCAGGACCACGGGTTCGGCCACGATGCTTTGGCCGAGAAGTGGTGGAGCTTCTTCAACTTCAAGCTTCTTCACCCGCTGGTCGACCTAACTGAGGGTGGCTGTGTTTTCGGCGCCGTATACAAGTGGAGCAAGAAGGCGGCGGGCTTCCAGTTCCGGCCGCCGGGAGCGCCCAAGATCGTGGTGACCTTTAGAGGAACGATTACCAAACTGGGTTCCTTCGTCGGAGACCTAAGGCTGGATCTCCAGATCCTCAGAAACGGGTGGCGGGCTTCCAGTTCCAGCCGCCGGGCGCGCCCAAGATCGTGGTGGCCTTTAGAGGAACGATTACCAAACCGGGTTCCTTCGCCGGAGACCTAAGGCTGGATCTCCAGATCCTCAGAAACGGACTCCACACGACTGCCCGGTTCTGGACGGCATTCGACGCGGTGAAGAAATACGTTTGCGATCGCGGGCGGGAGAACGTGTGGATCGCCGGGCATTCCCTCGGGGCGGCCATGGCAATGCTCGCGGGCAGGCGGATGGCCGAGGAGGGGCATTTCCTGGAAGCCCATCTCTTCAATCCGCCCTTCGTGTCGGCTCCGGTGGACGGAATAAGGGACAAAAAGGTCAAGCGCGGTCTCCACATCGCAACCACCCTGGTGGCTGCCGGGCTGGCCTTGGCGCTCAAGGACAAGTCCAGCCTCTCAGAGTCCCACAACGCCTTCTTCGCCCTGCGCCCGTGGGTTCCTTGCCTCTATGTCAATCCGAGGGACGATCTCTGTTCAGGTTATGTGGGGTATTTCGGCAACTACCAGGCGATGCAGCAAATCGGCGTCGGAAGCATTGCGAGCTTCGCGGCGCGTCATTCGATCAGTGATTGCGTTATGTCCGCGTTTGGGGTGGAGTCGAAGGCGCTGCATCTCATTCCCTCCGCGAGGCTTGCGGTCAGTTTGGTCCCGGCGCCGGATCTCAGGAGCGCACACGGGATCCATCAATGGTGGGCGCCGGATCTCAGGATCCGGTGCAGCGAATGCAGGATTCCAGAAGGATTTTAGCAGGGCCAATTGTGATTGCAATTAATGTAATTCCTATTACATAGATGGAATGGCCTGCGATGCCAAAGATTTGATTGCTTGCTAAACGATTTAGACTTTTCCAAAGATTTATGTTCAAGATTGCAGTTATGTTGAAGTCCACCATCGTTCAAAACCCAAGAGACGCCATTCTAAAACTTAGATGAAGCCGTGAATGTGAAAGAGTAGTGTACAAAATATTTTTCATGATCAAGCTGCTGCTTTTAGTTTTGGGTTTCAAACAACTGGGCCTACACCCTTTACATTATTTACATATAACTGCACGGATGTTCATTATTTTACTCCTCTAACGTTCCGACTTCCGAGTTACATATAACTGCACGGATGTTAAATAATATTACTCCTAAGGTTCCGAGTTGCCAGCCAAAGCATGTGGCACTTTATTTTTTTGTTGTTGGATGTTCGTGCTTTTTATGGTCCTATGGATTGTGTTAGGCATTCTTTTATCCCGCCTCAGGCTTAATACTTGTTTTTTTCAAATTAATATGCTTTTTTTCAAATGTTTTACTAATAGGAGTGTTTTAGGAGTATTTGAATTGAGTTTTTGATGTTAAAAATAGATTTTTGATGTTTTTGATGTTAATAATTAAATGAATTGAGTTTTTGATGTTAAAAATAGATTTTTAATTATTAGAGCTTTTAGAAGACTCCATTATATTGAGCAAGAGAAACCTACCCATATTCACCCAAAGTAGCAAAGTGATGATAATGTGAATAACTTTGTTGCAAGAGAAACCTACCCATATGAATCATACTTTTACATTTTTTTGTACTATAAGTGTGTGTGCGCGCACACTTTGGTTGTACAAAATGTTAAAAGACTTGTTTTAGTTGTACAAAAGATATACTTTATATTCTTATGAATATGGCCATGAACATAAAAAAATAATTAAAATAATAATACATAATACATAATTAATTAAAAATATATATAACAATATTTTTTAAAAATGGGAAGGCAAGAGCGGGAGGGGTCATCTATTGCCTCGATGAAGAAATAGAGTCGAAATTCGCTTGGGGGCTAGGCAAACCATCAAACTACCAAGCAGAAGCTTTAGCCCTTTAGCAAGGATTGGAGATTGCAATATCAAAGGGGATTCGTTAGCTAATAATCTTCGGTGATTCAATGATAGTTATTCAAAAGTTCCACAAAATCAAATCTCAAATAGAAAAGGACCTACCTATGATATATTCCCGAATATGGTTGCAAATTTAGAAGTTCGAATCCATTGCCTTCTTCCACATTAAAGGGGAAAATTATTAATGTGTTGATAATAAGTCAATAAGGGAGCAAATCTAGACCAAGGGATTAAATTCAGGACCAAGGAGACCCACATATCTTTCATATCCCATGATCATCAAATTAAACATGAAAGGGAACACAATGTCCCAATTAAACTCCTTTGGGCGTTTGATTAGAATGGAATCAATGCATGTTGGGCCGCTTAATGACAACACTAATCCCACGATAGTGAAGAGGCATGACGAACGACAATCTTGCAAGTTGGATCGTAGTGGAAGAATAACCAGCTAGGAGAGCAAGGTAAATGTTGTCATGTTTATGGACAGGTGGAGCATCACTTCAAATGTATTTATACTTCGCATTAAGGAAATGAGGGCTATTACTCCACTAACTCTAGAGCAGTTGCTCTTGCATGAGTTTGGTAGTAGGGCGAAGGCTTTAGTGATGGAAATTCGTGTTAGGATTGCCCAGGGACAGGATAATGGCATTGAATGCGAAGAGACTGATGTTGGAGCAGGAAGAGTCCAGGTTAAGAAATATAAGTGGTGTTTGTTGGTAGTGGAATTATCGTTGGTTTTTGTTAGAGCTTGAGCGCCCTGCAGCATGGAAAACTCAAGCGAGGACGGTCGTGGAGAAAATGTTAAGGAGTAGTTGGTGACAATTATGCCAGATCTCTCGGCCCTCCTAGCTAAGTTAGGTGATCAAGTGACCTTGGAATCTCGTTCCCACTTTTGCTCAGATAACAAGGCAATTGAAGGAGTTGCGCGAGGACATGGGGTGACTCCAGCGAATAATGGATAATCTGGCTACAAAGGTGGACAATCTAATCTTAAAAGTGGATGGTATTGAGTTAACATTTGAAACGATGACTTTGGGTATATTGAAAAATGTGTATGGGATCCCCGAAAATCCTCCTCCTAGAGTGTAGGCAGCTCCACAACTCGACGAGTCGCTGGATCAGATCATGGTTGCAACTCTCCCTCAACAAATGGAAGCATAACAAATTGAACAAGACAAAAACCCCAAGTTGAAAAAGAAAATAGCGGTTAGCAAAAACTATTTATATTTTAAATGTTTTATAAATTTGCTCAATATAATGGAGTCTTCTAAAAGCTCTAAAAGCTCTAAAAATTAAATGTCGTCAAAATTATAACTAGAAAAAATAAGATAAAAATAAATTATTTTTTGAAATATTTTAAAATAATGATGATAAAATCAAAAATATAAAAATAATACTTATTTTCTAATTATATTAATATAAAATATCTATTTTTTAATAATAAAAAAATAATATATTTTAAAAATATATATATTTAATATATAGAATTAAAATTACGAAATCACAACCATTTTAACCAATATCATAACAGCAAAATAATCATAACCATAAATAAATATTTATAATACAACTTGGGAAGCAAACCCACTTTTCAACCTGATGTTCATCGGTAAAATATCACACACTCATCACAAAAGTTATAACAATATGATAAACTTGTATCAATGTATAATAAACATCAACTCGAAAGAATTCGTGTTCTCAACGACCTCTCAAGTACTTCTATGTATTCTTTCTTGACACCTTCAACTAACCTTTTAAATTTATTGGAAAAAATGGAAACTTTGGCAATTTTTGTAAATCCAATCAAAATTTTAAAATTTTGAATGTTTTAGATTTTTTTAATAATATTAAATCTATTTTTAACATCAAAAACCAATTCAAATACTCCTAAAACACTCCTATTAGCAAAACATTTGAAAAAGAGCATATTAATTTGAAAAAAACAAGTATTAAGCCTGAGGCGGGATAAAGAACGCCTAACACAATCCGTATTACCATAAAAAGCACGAACATCCAACAACAAAAAAATAAAGTGCCACATGCTTTGGCTGGCAACTCGGAACCTTAGGAGTAAAATAATTAACATCCGTGCAGTTATATGTAACTCGGAAGTCGGAACCTTAGAGGAGTAAAATAATCAACATCCGTGCAGTTATATGTAAATAATGTAAAGGGTGCAACCAAGTTGTTTGAAACCCAAAACTAAAAGCAGCAGCTTGATCATGAAAAATATTTTGAACACTACTCTTTCACATTCACGGCTTCATCTAGGTTTTAGAATGGTGTCTCTTGGGTTTTGAACGATGGTGGACTTCAACATAACTGCAATCTTGAACATAAATCTTTGGAAAAGTCTAAATCGTTTAGAAAGCAATCAAATCTTTGGCATCGCAGGCCATTCCATCTATGTAATAGGAATTACATTAATTGCAATTACAATTGGCCCTGCTAAAATCCTTCTAGAATCCTGCATTCACTGCACCGGATCCTGAGATCCGGCGCCCACCATTGATGAATCCTGTGTGCGCTCCTAAGATCGGGTGCCGGGACCAAATTGACCGCAAGCCTCGCGGAGGGAATGAGATGCAGCACCTTCGACTCCACCCCAAATGCAGACATAACGCAATCACTGATCGAATGACGCGCCGCGAAGCTCACAATGCTTCCGGCGCCTTTTTGCTGCATCGCCTGGTAGTTGCCGAAATACCCCACATAACCTGAACAAAGATCGTCCCTAGGATTGACATAGAGGCAAGGAACCCACGGGCACAGGGCGAAGAAGGCGTTGTGGGACTCTGAGAGGCTAGACTTGTCCTTGAGAGCCAAGGCCAGCCCGGCAGCCACCAGGGTGGTTGTGATGTGGAGACCGCGCTTGACCTTTTTGTCCCTTATTCCATCCACCAGATCCAACACGAAGGGCGGATTGAAGAGATGGGATTCCAGGAAATGCCCCTCCTCGGCCATCCGCCTGCCCGCGAGCATTGCCATGGCCGCCTCGAGGGAATGCCCGACGATCCACACGTTCTCCCGCCCGTGATCGCAAACGTATTTCTTCACCGCGTCGAATGCCGTCCGGAACCAGGCAGTCGTGTGGAGTCTGTTTCTGAGGATCTGGAGATCCAGCCTTAGGTCTCCGGCGAAGGAACCCGGTTTGGTAATCGTTCCTCTAAAGGCCACCACGATCTTGGGCACGCCCGGCGGCTAGAACTGGAAGCCCGCCGCCTTCTTGCTCCACTTGTATACGGCGCCGAAAACACAACCACCCTCAGTTAGGTCGACCAGCGGGTGAAGAAGCTTGAAGTTGAAGAAGCTCCACCACTTCTTGGCCAAAGCATCGCGGCCGAACCCGCGGTCCTGCCGATCTCGTTCCAGGATGTACACACCCTGCACCAGACTGGCAGCTATGCATCGCCTGTGATTCGAATCCGACCTGCATTTTAACAGTCGATAGTAGTGAGATGGCAAGGCCCTGAAAGCTCGAGGATCTCACGCTCGCTCGCCATTTTCTTTGCCCCCAGATCAACTGAGAGAATGGAGTAGTCTACCTAGGCGGAGTCGAAGAGGAATGTGACTAAGCAGCGCGCGGGTGACCATTTCCTCAATTCTAATGGGAACCGGCAATAATACTCCACGACTGCGATTCCAACTCATCCCCGATCTGTTAGGGGATGTCAGGCCCTCCAGCTGCGATCAGATTTTTTGTCAGGGAATGGCAGGGAATGTCAGGATTGCCAGGGGAGGGTGGTGGAGCTAAGGGAAGGTGGCAGAGGGCGGAGGGATTTCCGGTGGCCTGAGTCGGATTATTTTCCGGCCGGTGACGGAAAACGGACCATTCTACCGCCTAGGTAGATTACTCCTTAATTATTAGTCTTATGTTTATAGGGTTGGAATTTTGGAGCACGTACTAGCTGGGTGGAACTATTATCTAAATTAGTTATATTATCAACATTTAAGTCAACACTGAGGTGATCCAAAGGGGCAATGAAGAATTTATCAAAGTCTAATGTATTTTTATAAGAGGGCAAATCCAAGCTAATTGACCTTTTAATTAACATTTTGTAAAATATTACCTTGCCATTAATGACAAAATATTAGACCATGGAAAAAGACAAAAGAAGAATATCAAAGGTCATTCAAAAGCTCAAGAGTCATGGCAGAAGCCTAAAATTCATAGGGAAGTCCAAGAGTTACTTGGAAGAAAAAAGGTTATGAGGTAGTCTAAAGGTCAAAGGAGAAGGTGAAAGGTCACCCTCCTCATTTCTATAAATGTAACCTCTTGCTTTGAGCAAGAGGGCTTTTAGTAGTTAAGCTAGGCTAGTGTAGTATTACTAATTTATGCTTGAGGAGATAAAATCCTTCACTTTTGGTAGCTTATAGGCAGAGAGATTGTGAAGCAAGTGGTATGTCATGAATATGTTATGAACTTCTCTCATCCCACTATTTGGTTTTGATGAGTTTATATACATGTACTTGAATGGGTTACAACATTAATTAGAAGCTTCAATTCATGCATTGATTCTCATACATGTTAATGGCACTTGTAATGATTATTCATAATTTTTTTTTTTATGTATGCGAGTTTACACATTTTTCATATGTTTATGAACTATTTTGTTTCATGTAGCCAGTGCGTTGGCTTTGTATCTTTGCCCCTCATCCAATGTTAATGTTAGGGATTAATTGTGAATTATTTCACTTTTGGTTTCTAGCATTCTTTCACTTGCGTATATGTCTTAGTTAGTCTCAACTATTTGATTCTTCCTTAAGGCATGATTCTACTCATTATGTTGTTGTTATGTTCTTGTATCATGTTCTGCAAGTCATCAATGGAGAGTTGATTTCGTCACCATTCTTCTGACATAGTACACTTGGTCTCACACTTATCTCTACAATTGATTTCCGAGAGAAAAATACATAGACAATGGCAGTTGGGCAAGTTTCCGGATCAGACTCCTATCACAAATGGTGTGAGGTCTAATTGGGACTTCATAGCAGGGATAACCCCTACTATTGATGATATCTAGCACTATCAACATATCTGGTGCTAGAAGGAGGGAAGATGACGAGATGACCCTCATTTAATTTGTCTACCTTATAATGGCTTCTTCTGAACCTTATGTTTGAAGTTGTGTTTTAGATGAAATTTCTTCTCAAACCCCTGTCAAAGCCTATCTCTTGTCCAAAAACAAGTTTAATGGTGCGGGTGAAATTTTTGCATCCAAACATAGTGTTAAATTTATTGAAGATTGTATATGGATTAATTTTTTGGGTGAAGTTTAATATCCATACTTTTCACTCTTAACTTTGAAGCTCATGTGAAAGCTTGATCTTAAACTGTACCCCCAACTTATATTTGTTCGATTCAACAATTCATGATTGAGTTTCTATCTGCTTTTGAGAGATATAGTTATCAGAACCTTTTTGAAAAGATGAACCAACATAGGATGAAACCTGGTGAATCATTGGTTGATTTTATATGTCGATTTAATAATATTTGTTATACTTTTCTTGAGAGATATGTGGATTGGAATTATTTGCAAGAAATGTGTACAAAATTGGTTCACCTTTCTTTGGAGCAATTTGAATCAGAACTAAATTCTGATCATTCTAACATTATGTCATCTACCAATCAACAAGTTCTAATGTCGACTTGTGTTTCTTATTTCGATGAATCTCAAAAAAAGTCTTAGGTCCTCGAAGAGGAGATGGATTCCAATACCTCATCTCATTCTTCATTGTTTTCATTATCTAGTGAATTAATGGACTCTTATACTGATATTGAAATTTCTATTTCTAATGAATCAAGTAATGAAGGAATTGTACAAGAACAAGAACCATGTTGTCATGCTTCTAGAACTCCAGTAACCCCTATTGAAGTAGAGCAAGGTCAATATGAAAATCAAATAGGTATATCATTCTCTAATTGTTGTGTTGATGATTTTTTTTTTAGTTCAATTAATCACTGGCCTCCTCATGATATGCTGTTACATTTGTTCCCCTATCATGACCAAGGCCTTGTTTTGGGTGGTAATGGATGTTCAAATAGTCTTATAGAGCATAATATGCATAATGATCCAATGTTGTTGTAGGTTTATAGAAATGTGCAAGATATGATATTTGAATATGATTTAGTTGCAATTGATGTCTCTTAATATGGGTGTTTTCATCTTCCTTCAACTTTAATATACTTTCCATTATATTCCGATGTGTTCAATGAGTCTAGTACACCTTCAAGTTCGTTAAATTCTTTATACCTTTATTCTTCTAGTTTTAATTGTAGTTAGGTACAAGATAGCATGGCTTCAAAATTAGCAAATGAAAAGACTGAACCCATTATCCTTGATTTGTTCAACTACCAATATTTCATAGGTTAGGAGGAATATTTTACAGCTTGAATGTTTGTGGGAGTTCTCTCACCGATTCATTCAAATCCTTTACTCATCAAGAGTCTCTTGTGTTACATGTCAAATCTAATCTAATCATTGGCTGTAACATATATCATTCTAATGATAATGTTTTGACAGATATATCTAATGATAGTTTTCATTATTCACATGTTGATTCTTCTGAGCCAATCAAATTCAATGATCAATCATTTGAGGGTTTAGATACTTGCAGAGAGGTTGAGGCACTTAAGCTTCCACTGATGGTTATGTTAGTTCCTCGTGATCTTGACAAGGGCCCTAAGCAATATCCTACTTAGTTTTCTTCACGAGACTCTTCCCCTCACATAGGTTCATGCTCATGTTGCAATGATTTTCATTCATCTCATGTTAATCATTTTGAATTTCATGACAAAATTTTTGATTCGTTGGAGGAATCCTATTTATCAAGTTCTATTGTTGATAAGAAATTTCAATTTTATCTTGTACTTTTTATGAATGAAGATGCATATGGAGGTATATTCATGAGGAATTTTTGGGATGCTTTTGTCTATCATTCTATCTATCGACATAAAGTTGTGGCCAGGGTAAGACATTCTTTTTTTATTAATTCCCTTTCTTGCTATCACGACTTTCATTCTAATGTGTAATCTATTCAGGTAAATGTTTTCCACATTGTTTTGTGTTTTTACTAATTATGTATATCTCCTAGTTTTCTGGTTGGAGGAAACTTCTATGGCTACTTTGGAAGTTTGATTTCACTTAACTCCCGACCTCATTCCTATTTAGATTAGGATTTAGGATGGTCTATTTTATTATTAGAATAGTTTTGCATTTTTGTGTTTCATATACCTAGTTGCAATTGCTTTATATTTCGTCTTGCTCTCAATTGCATCATGCATGACATTTTCGTTTATTCCCTTTAAATTTTTTCCTTCGCATTGCATTTCATTATGCATCTACTTCTCATTTGGGTCTTTTCCACCACATGTTGCATGCAAGTTTGCATATAATGATATCACAAAGAGCTTCCATCATCTACCTTACTTTCTTTATCCATACTATTCAAATGCTGAACCCATGGTCTTTTGTGGTTGATGCAGTCACTTCAGGAGGAAGCTCCTTGTAGATACCAACATTGAAACCAATTCCTTTATGTTTATAGATTAGTCTAATGGTTCAAACACAAAATACGATTGGATACCAGTGGGGAACTCTAATTAGTTCACAATACCTATATCACTAACCATAAATTTTGTTTTCTTTCCTCGTTACAACAATGTATATTGCATTTCATTGTCCACTTGATAGTCAAAGACGTGATACAAAAATATGGCATGAGGACACACCTAACTCATAATATCTTTTTTGTTTCTGTCAAACAAGAAACAAACTTTATTGCTCGTAAAATAAATTGGGATCCCTCTTTCACCCTTGCCCAATGAACACCTAATAAATTCCAAAATCATAATGAAAAAAAAAAATAAAGGGTAAAAGAAGAGAAAGGCTTCCTGCCCAAAGAGGTGATGCAAGAAACTTCACCAGGATACTAAACAATCCTACTGGTAGTAAAAAAGGCTTGTGCTTTCTTGAGTGACTCTTTTAGGGTATTGAACATGCCTATTGGTAGTGGAGCAACACCAAAAACATGCTTTAAATTTATGAATATAATATGTTCTCTATCATGTTCTCTATATCAACATTGAAGGTTGACATGTGTGATCTCTTATTGTGTGTTTAAAGATTAATGGGACCTAGCTATGGAAAAAAAGAATGACATATTTATAAATGGTCAAGATACTCAAGTGGTACCCATAATATATAATTCAATACTTCCTTGCATTTTTTTAAGACTCAATTCATTGAAGAACTAAGGCATAGTTGTTGGATCTTACCATTGGTTTGCCTTGTGTTGTAGCCGCTACAACAACACACCAAAATTTTTCCATATTACCAAATTTCTGGTCCCCCCACCCCTTTTGATTCTCCAGGTGTCAATGGTTAAGGTTATGTCTTTGAATTGGTGAGATATTTCAATACCCTAGCTGCAATCGAACATTATAAGAGCGCGTAATCTAAAGATGCATTCTAGAAGTCAATCCATCTTGATTCATGTTAATTCTTGTTCTCGTGACTGCATTAGGGTTTGAGGCTAATAAGGACTAGCATATTTTAGTGCGATCCTCACCCTCTAAGGCACACTTAACTCAACTTCTCTTGAGCGTGCCATGATATCGTCCACCCATAGTTCCTGCATGATCATAGGTTGAAATTATGTTGCATAGTGATACCTCCTTTAGGTTGATTGAGATAGTTTATACGCTTAAAGGTGCGAGGAAAGTATTGTTGACAAATCCAACATTAAATCTTTAAAGCTACTTATGTACATCATTTATCATACATTTAAGAAAGTCATTCATATTAGTAGTATTTTTAAAATCATTTAAAACACCTCTAGGAGTCGTATAAGAAGTCTTTTAAGGACACAACTTTCTAATTTCTTATTTATTGTGCTTCTAAAGTATTGACATTTAAAGTTTGTAAAATCCTTTCTTGTGGCATATAATCCTACTACCGAATATTATTATTGCTAAGGAGCCTTTTATACCATCTCACAAAGAACACGATAGCACCTCATAAAGATACAAAGACCAAAGTATTTGAGTCATAACTAATGACCAACATACATGAAGTTTCATTAATAGCCACCAGCCACCGGGATGTATGAGACTTTTGCATCTGGCAGTGACCGCAAGCAAGCATGGTGAAAACGGTAGAGTTATTTCAATCGGGCTGAAGTAGAGTGGGTTTCAAGAATGCTTTGAACAACACCCGTCTGGTGCCTTAACAGAATTCTATATTTCTAGTAAAACTCAACAGAGCTATACAGTTCAGTCCTTATAATCAACATCTCCATTTACGTATAGTCTATAAAAATGCTCTCGATTTTGATGGGATCTTCATTCACTTTGAATGTCGGAACCAATTTTACGGTAACACTCTCCTCTTGATGTGCTTTAAGAGGTTGATGGGTTGATATGTCATTCATTCCCAACCTCAAGCAACACTTTCTCGCCCTTTTCTGCTCTTGACGATCCCCATCAAAAATTGGTTTAGCATTGTGGAGCCTTTTCTGCTTTAGGGGAGGAGGCATGTAACCCAGCATATAACTCCTTGTTGGAAATTTCTGGTAATTTCAAACAAATATTGAACAGAGGAAATACTCTGTTTCTACCACAAGATCTTTTGCACAGGGAAGTCCCAAAAAAAAAAAAAAATTCTGAGCAAGACAGAGTTTTTCTTCACCCAAAAAAAGATTCATTCATCAATATGACTGCCTGTTATAAAAAATAGGTCTTCCTCTTAACAGAGGGATTACAAAACTGCTGTTACAAAAGAGTCTTCCTCACACAGAGGGATTCACCAACACTGCTTCAAATGCAGTTTAATAAACAACAAAAGAGTCTTCCTCACACAGAGGGATTCACTAAAATATCTTCCTCACACAGAGGGATTCTCCAAGAGATTATGCTGAAGAGCATCTTCCTCTTCACCAGAGGGATTCACCAGTCTATGCTGAAAAGCATCTTCTTCTTGACAGAGGGATTCACCAAGAGACTGTGCTGAAAAGGACCTTCCTCTTTAACAGAGGGATTCAACAAGAGTTTTCACCAAAAACAATTACTCTGCCTCTTTTACAAATAATTTTACACTGCTGTGTAAAAAAAATCTTTTTACATTTACCGCTGTAAAATAAAATTTCTTACATAATCTAATTACATTCGCACTGCATTTCAAACTCCCAACAAAACAAGATTTACATAACTCTTTTCACTGCTGTGTGAAAAAGAAAACTAACTTTTACTGTTGTAGAATACATCAATAACAAACAAACAAAAAAAACTTGGTTCACCCTTTTCACGCTTCTGCGCTTGATGCATTACATATCCACCAATAAAATTTTATATGCACTGTCTGCACATTTCAGAATGCCTTCTCTGGAAAAATTAACCCTAGCTCTGGTTTCATTTTCTTCGCACTGCTGTGCTCCCCTATTTTTCTTCTTTGCTGCCGTGAGCCCTTTTTTTTTATTTCATCCCTGCTCTGATTTCACAACCCTCGCTCTGGTTTCGTACTGCTGTGCTCTCCTTGGATTTTATTTGCTGCTGCGAACACTTTCCTTCATCCCGTGTGCCATCAATCCATGTGAAAATGAGCACACATAAAACATTACAAATACAAATGCATATCTTATGCACTGTTGTGCATCTCCCTGATTTTTATTCGCTGTTGCGAACCCAGTTTCATTTCAGAGGGATTAAACATTCATTTGCACTATGCTGTGCTGCAATACCTCCTCCTCACCACAAAAAAAAACATTACCTTTGTTTTTTTTACTTGTGCCATAAAAGAAAGCAACTTCCGTGCATTAAAGTCAATGAAAAAATCTTCACCAACATTTACCAACCAGCGTAAATTACATTAATGGTTTCACTGGAAAAAACTGTCCGACAATAATAATAAAAACTTTCCCTTCACGTTAATTTATTAACGATGGTACTTCAGCATGGCAATTAATTAATTTTCTCATATGGCCTGGAGCTCCTTATTGATCAAATGGTGGACAATCATCCTTGCAATCGGACGGTTGACGGCGATGTCGGGAGGCCCTTCCATGCTGAACGTTATTGTCCAGGGAATGGGTGGTCAAACAAAAAGTTCAGACAACTTGTAAAAGATCCTGGTCTATTGACTTAATCGGACGCATATCACTCGCCTAACTCACACAAACCAAACGATACTTAATGCCTGGGAGTTTGGTGGTTTTCGGTTCGTATTGAGGACACGTGGCAGCAGCGGATTGTGTCGGAGCCTCTTCGGGGAATACCACTGTCCGGCAAAGAGCGGTGCGATGGGAGACTGGTTGTTTTGCAAAAACAGTACACTGCCGTTGTTCAACTTTCGCTCCATGGCAGCACTGCAGTTGGAATTAATATTCCAACACTCCCCTTTAATTTCAACTGCTGGGCGTTCAGACATACCCAAACACTTCCTCAAGAGTTCATAACTTTTCTGCCTATTCGTATCAGCTTTCCTTTCATCTCTTTCACTGCTTTGTTCAGGCACTCCAATCATGTAATATCCTCTTTCTCTCTGCCTCCGGCAAGATTTCCAATCTTTGCATCTCTAAGCTATCCTGCAACCTTTTCTTCTCTGCTCTTATGGCAGATTTAATTTCATATCTCTCCCCTATATAAAAACAATTTCATCAAAGAATGACTGTTAATATAGTTCAACATTAATGATCAAGAATTACATGCTCCCCTTAACTGTGTGCATTGTCTTCTTTCAGCAAAGTTTTCTCAAAAGAAACTTAAATCGCCTGGAGAGCTCAAGGGACTTTTAGACTGTATTTCCTTCCTTCTCCATACTTGTGTAACTTTCTTCTTTCGCATGGGTCTAGCTTGTGTAAGAGCCCATGTTAAGTTACAATCACGTGCCATATGCCCAATGTTATGACACTTGAAACATTCTACATTGTTCATGAATAAGATTTCATGATTTCTTCCTGTAAAATTGTTTCTTGGAGGTTTTGTCGGAGACCATAACATCTATCCTTATGAAATGCTCTACAGTATTTTGCCATATGACCAAAGTTTGAACAAGAATAACAATAACCAAAAAATGAACTTTGGTACCTAGGAGATGGAGGTTTCCTTAATGTACTTCTGAAGCTTTTCTGGCTTGAGATCCTTTGATGATAACCATTGCCTCTTGCCTCTTTGACATCATCAATATTTCTTCTTGGAGCTGGTTTTCTCCTTGGAGTAGGATTTCTTCTATTGTAGCCTTGATCTTTCTCCTTGCCTTTGCTGGAACTAGGAGCATCACAATCTCTTTCTGCCTTCTTCACATCTCCTTTGCTTAAAGCATTTTCATTCTTGCTTGAGGGTTCACCTACATACCCGAGTCCTGATTTATCAGATGGAGATCTGTGATAGCTAAGCATGTCATCCAAGGCTTGAGAGCTCTTAATGATTTTGTTCATCCCTTCAACCTTTTTTCTGAGGAGGACAATCTCTTCTTCCAATCTTTCACACTCATTATTCTTCTTTGCAAGTTGTTCCTCAGTGTCATCCTTGCTACGAGTAGCTTCAGCTGCTACTATTTTAAGAGAGATGATATCTGACTTCATTTTGGAGATTTCTTCATTCTTTGCTTGACTGCTCTCCATTTTCCTCTCAGCTTCTTGTGCCTGTTTCTTGGCTTCTTGTAATTGAGACTTAAGGGAGGAGACCTCTACCTTGTATTGTCCAATCTCTTCTACAAGTTTGTTCACTCTCTTGTGCCTTTGTTCAAGTTGACTTGACAAGACATCTTCCTGCTTCTTTGCTTTATTCAATTGATTTGTCATGGATATGACTTCTTCACGATGCTTCCTTTTGCATTGATCAAGTTCCTTCTTAAGCTTGGCGAGCTCTTCATCCCTTTCTTGTACTTGAAGCTTGATGAGGTCAACCTTCTCATTTTCAGCTTCTATGATGGGTTCAGAATTTCCTTCTTTACTGATGGTCATGGTCAGTGCTCCCTTTGCATGAAGGTCATGAAGTTTGTCCCATATATCCTTTGCTAATGTATATTTTCCTAGATTCTTCTTTACAGAATTAGGCAATCCATCCAAGATTGTCTTTGATGCTTGTGCATTGTACTCCTTGGATTCTCTATCCATCCTGCTATCATCAATCACTGATTCCCAAATTTCAATCCCTTCAGACTGTAAGAAGGTCCTCACTTTTATTTCCCATATATCAAAGTTCCCATTGAACCTTGGAGCCTCTAATAGAATGTTTTCAAATTGATTGTTTTCTATTTTAGTAGTAGAGGGAGACACATCCTTAGGAGGATTGGAGACTTTCTTCTTTGACCTTGCCATTCTTAACTATGCTTCAAATACCTGACTATGTATTTAAAATAACTCACTGTTTCTTCAACAGTAACTCAAAAACTTGACTTGAGAAATACCTGGATCCTTTTGCCTGAGTCTTCACTCTGCTGGAGAAGTTGCTGCTGTAAAAAAAACTCCTTCCTTCAGCTTCTTTAACACCTTTAAAGAGCCTGGATCTGCTCTGATACCATGTTGGAAATTTCTGGTAATTTCAAACAAATATTGAACAGAGGAAATACTCTGTTTCTACCACAGGATCTTTTGCACAGGGAAGCCCCAAAAAAAAAAAAAAATTCTAAGCAAGACAGAGTTTTTCTTCACCCCAAAAAAATTTCATTCATCAATATGACTGCCTGTTATAAAAAATAGGTCTTCCTCTTAACAGAGGGATTACAAAACTGCTGTTACAAAAGAGTCTTCCTCACAAAGAGGGATTCACCAACACTGCTTCAAATGCAGTTTGATAAACAACAAAAGAGTCTTCCTCACACAAAGGGATTCACTAAAATATCTTCCTCACACAAAGGGATTCTCCAAGAGATTATGCTGAAGAGCATCTTCCTCTTCACCAGAGGGATTCACCAGTCTATGCTGAAAAGCATCTTCCTCTTGACAGAGGGATTCACCAAGAGACTGTGCTGAAAAACACCTTCCTCTTTAACAGAGGGATTCAACAAGAGTTTTCACCAAAAACAATTACTCTGCCTCTTTTACAAATAATTTTACACTACTGTGTAAAATCTTCATTCACTGCTGTGTAAAAAAAAGCTTTTTACATTTACTGCTGTAAAATAAAATTTCTTACATAATCTGATTACATTCGCACTGCATTTCAAACTCCCAACAAAACGAGATTTACATAACTCTTTTCACTGCTGTGTGAAAAAGAAAACTAACTTTTACTGCTGTAGAATACATCAATAACAAACAAACAAACAAAAACTTGGTTCACCCTTTTCACGCTTCTGTGCTTGATGCATTACATATCCACCAATAAAATTTTATATGCACTGTCTGCACATTTCAGAATGCCTTCTCTGGAAAAATTAACCCTAGCTCTGGTTTCATTTTCTTCGCACTGCTGTGCTCCCCTATTTTTCTTCTTTGCTGCCGTGAGCCCTTTTTTTTTATTTCATCCCTGCTCTGATTTCACAACCCTCACTCTGGTTTCGTACTGCTGTGCTCTCCTTGGATTTTATTCGCTGCTGCGAACACTTGTGCCATCAATCCGTGTGTAAATGAGCACACATAAAACATTACAAATACAAATGCATATCTTATGCACTGTTGTGCATCTCCCTGATTTTTATTCGCTGCTGCGAACCCAGTTTCATTTCAGAGGGATTAAACATTCATTTGCACTCTGCTGTGCTGCAATACCTCCTCCTCACCACAAAAAAAACATTAACATTGTTTTTTTTTACTTGTGCCATAAAAGCAAGCAACTTCCGTGCATTAAATTCAATGAAAAAATCTTCACCAACATTTACCAACCAGCGTAAATTACATTAATGGTTTCACTGGAAAAAACTGTCTGGCAATAATAATAAAAACTTTCCCTTCACGTTAATTTATTAACGATGGTACTTCAGCATGGCAATTAATTAATTTTCTCATACGGCCTGGAGCTCCTTATTGATCAAATGGTGGACAGTCATCCTTGCAATCGGACGGTTGACGGCGATGTCGGGAGGCCCTTCCATGCTGAACGTTATTGTCCGGGGAATGGGCGGTCAAACAAAAAGTTCAGACAGCTTGTAAAAGATCCTGGTCCGTTGACTTAATCGGACGCATATCGCTCGCCTAACTCACACAAACCAAACGATACTTAATGCCTGGGAGTTTGGTGGTTTTCGGTTCGTACTAAGGACGTGTGGCAGCAGTGGATTGTGTCGGAGCCTCCTCGGGGAATACCACTATCCGACAAAGAGCGGTGCGATGGGAGACTGGCTGTTTTGCAAAAACAGTACACTGCCGCTGTTCAACTTTCGCTCCATGGCATCACTGCAGTTGGAATTAATATTCCAACACTCCTCTTCTTCATCATCATCCTCTTGTCTAAATTTGATATAAACGTCGACGCACAAGGGCTTATCATTTGTCACCTCAATAGTGTTGGAGTTAATGCTTACATTCCATATTTAAGAAGTTGGTTTGTGATAGTTGAGAAATTCTCTCAACCTCTCTATCTAATTTAGGAATAAGTTGGATCTCAGAAACTCTATTTAATAGAGTAATCTGAATGTAAATCTGTGTGTGTGAGTGTCTTTGCACATACACCATTTGTGCATAATATATGATTGAGTTTTTGTGATTGTGTGATTTTAGTTGTTTCTATCATGGTATCAGAGCACAGGATCAGAGGCCTGTGTATTGTGAGTCTAAATCCTTGAAAAATAAGAGTGAAAATTGATTTCCTATGTTAATTTATTTGTTTTTCGTACGCCTGTGCAGTCGACGATGCGTTTCTTGCGATTCTCGTATCTGCCTTTTCATTGAAAGGAAAAAGCATTTTGAATGTTGCCGCTTGCATACCAGGCGTCCTGTTTTTTGATTCCCCACATATTTGGTACCATTATCAAAATTCATGAATTGCCGTAGCCGGGAAAAAGAGGATTGTACACCCAGAATATCCTCTACATTCTTGAAGGTCGTAGGTACGTCTCGTAGCACAACAACCCGTCGCCGGAAGCGATTAACTTCCACTCTTGGCCAACAACGGCAGAGTCCCAGAGGTTGCGTCGGGCTTGAAGGAGTTGTTTTTGATTTCAAATTAACCGGGGCCATGTTCTGCTCATAGAAATTATTAATTCCGTCTGTGGCGTTTGAAACTGGGCGTTTCTCTGTTCTGCCTGAGCAGCGATCTCCTGAGCGGTGCTGTTTTTGGCCTCCAACATTTTGACCAGCTATTCTTATCAATCTGCAGCTGCTCCCCGACCATGACGCCTCTGTGACACCACCAACGCTATCTGTCAATCACATGCTCAGCTAGGCGTTTACTGTAAATTTATGGACTTGTCTCCCACGGGCAACAACGTATGAATTTGCAGATGCGGGCCGTATTTGACCAGCTGTTATGGCGGAAAGTTTCTCTGTTCGGGCGTCACAAAGCTTGCGGTGATTCACGAGTAGTCAAGTATCGCTAAAAAGGTAAACATATTTTTGACTTGAAGATGCAACATATCTACCCTTCTGCTTTATCCATTGCAATCAATTGTGTTTGAAGAGATCAAGTAGCAGTAAGGCTCAATATGGATGGTTGTCCAGATAGTATGGCAGTTGCGGATCTAGGGAAGGATCCCTCATTAGTGGTAGACGTGGTGGTTTCCTAATGAGGTTATGCGACAGAATGGGATGTTGTCCAGTAATTGACTTCGGTAGGTCCTTGATTCGGGAGTTGAGGAAGGGAACTCGGGAATCCAACTTGACAACTACACCTTTCCGAGGGTTATGAGGCAACTTGATGGAGCATCTACTGATAAGCTTGATTATTTTGTTATTTTCATGTAATGTAATCATTAAGGGGGGATGTTGGAGTTAATGCTTACATTCTATATTTAAGAAGTTGGTTTGTGATGGTTGAGAAATTCTCTCAACCTCTCTATCTAATTTAGGAATAAGTTGGATCTCAGAAACTCTATTTAATAGAGTAATCTAAATGTAAATCTGTGTGTGTGAGTGTCTTCATTTGTGCATAATATATGATTAAGTTTTTGTGATTGTGTGATTTTCGCTGTTTCTATCGAATAAAACACCAGCGGCTTTTCCTTATCCTGGAACCTGATCAATTTGAATGCTTCAGGTCTTCGTACCCGAGCTGTCACAACGTCTTTTTCTTTATTTCCACGACGAAGAGATTCTTGAGGCTCATATGGAGACTTACAGTTTGGAGGCTTTAATGAGTCCGCCGTATTGAGCCAGCAGGCAACGTCACTGATCTCCTGGCGGCCGTGTGACGTATTCTTTATTTTTTCTGCTTCATGCACAGCGTTTGCAAGCTTCTGATAATCGGTCAGATTGGGTGGCGGGGGCATGGCCGCCAGCATCTGTTGGGGCTTCAACGGCAAAGATGTTGATGCCAAGAGCAGTTGGCGACGATACATCGATCCTTCCAGCAATCGTTTCTGACAACGGATACATGTAGTATTCCTTTTCCATGGCTGCCTCTTCTTCTTATTGGTGCCTCTGAAATTGGGATGGGTGGAGAAAGAATGATTGAAGATCACCCACGAGCCTCTGAAAGGGGAATGAAAACCAGAATATAAAGCAAGCAATTCCGTGGTGAAATTACTTTACTTAAATGCTGAATATAAATGAAATAAATCACGAAAAGCCCATGATACTGGAAACTGTGTTATAATATGGACAGAAACACAAGAATTTCGACTGTCAAGGTGTGCTTGCTGAGGGGGTGTTGTCAAGGTGTGCTTGCTGTGGGGTGCTTTTGGTGTGGCTTGCTAAGGAGAATTTGTCTATTTGGTGTGGCTTGCTAAGGAGAATTTGTCTATTGGATTTTTTCAATTTATCATCATAGGATTGTCAATCGTCTGTTTCGAACTGTCTCATGTCCTTGATCATCTTCACCACGTCTTGCATTCTGGGCATCTGATTTTTGGGCATCTGATCAGGCACTGTAGTAACGAAGGACATGGCAAGCAACTGGATCATCTCTTTTTCTATGTTTTGGTACTAGTACCTCATGTCCAAAACCTCTATGTTTTAGTACGTCATTAATCCTTCGGTATATCTTTGCACCGTTAGATGCAATTGTTAATTCATATTTAGTGCAAATTTAATGCACCAAATGCACTTGGAAGATTGTGATATTAACAGCACAATAAATTAATCCAACGCATGTTAAATCCAGCGGCCCTTGGGCATTGAGACAATGGACGCTACATAAAGGGGCTCTCCGATGACTAATGCGGAAGTTATTCCGGATAATGCGTTCTAACGACGTATAAGGACATATAGGTTTAAAACTTTAAAGGGAGCGTTGAAAACTTCATGTGTTTCATTGGAAATACTGAAAACCTTTGCTGCATTTTATAAAGTGGACGCATGGGGACTTTGCATGATCAAACAAGTGTTGGAGGCTGCATTCAAAAGCCACATGCCTGTGCACACAACGAGATCTTAAAAAAAAAACCAAAGCAATGGACATGTGATGTGTTGGAAGGCACCACGACTGTGTTGAATGTATGTGAGAAAATATAATGTAATGAGTGCACATGTGAAAAATACATTGGTGCGACTGACACAAAGCATTATAGCAATGCAATGTGACCAATGCATGGCAGTGTTGACTAGAGCAGCATAAAAAACCTGTCATGACACTGATGGCTCAATGCACTCCTCTAGCTAGCTAACCGCTCAGCAACCTTTGCCTATTAGCTAAGTGACCTGCTCCCATCACAAAGCGGTCTCTCCTTGAGAGCGCATAGCACACTTCTAGAGAGCAGTCCTCACCCTTTCTCTCTGAAGATGAGACCTGCACCCAGTAAGGAACCTATCTTCTAGCATGAACGCACTGAGACCAGGAGGAGGCGCCAATGAAACCACGTCGCAATGATACCAAGTAATGATGCAATATGATGATACCTGTATGCGTAGAAAGCTACAAAACCCCGCTAATACATTGACAGTAAATAGAGGAAATTTCGTATAAAGTTCAATAATCTAGAATGCAAAGGGGGCAATCATAATGCAAGGATAATGAATAATTGGTTACTATCAGCTGAATATGAAGTGCGTTGAAGAATGCGATGAGTAAAAGGATGCGCAAGGTTGTGTACGAGCTACCATGAAAGAGTCTCATGAACAATACGGTGAAGTGACCTTGTCAGAAGGTTAATAAAGTTAAAGATTAATCTATGCATTAGGAGATCATGCATGCACATATATATTGCTATTTGTTAGGGAAGCTGTCAGCAGTCTAAATCATTGAGAGTAAGGTGTTGCCATCACTTCAAAGTGTTCTGGGATATATTGAGATCATATACTTTGTGCTAAAAATGGAATGGTCAATGCATTGTGTAGAAGGTCCAAACAAATATGTTATAGATAGACAACGTGTTGTGCTAGAAGTAAATTAAAAGTGATATGTTGAATGCAATGCATTACAAGCAAATGTTCTGGGAAATATAATGTTTCATTTCGTTGTCAAAACATGAACATACCAGCGCACAAGAATGCGATGAAAAGTAGGACAGCGCGACCAACTGATTATACATTACGAACAAATAATGTTTGGCCAACGGACATTCAAAAGGAGCATTACAGGTCCATACAAAGGAGATGTTATAAGGATACAATGGGCGATGGAGAATTTGGAGCTTGCGCACGATTGCGCATACAAGCCATGAGAATAAAACATTGAAAGGATAAAGGGGCAGCATTGAATTAATATTTAAATGCAAAGTTACATGTAGTGTTCAAATACCATTTACATAACATAGATCGCAAAGTCGGAGGGCAAAAGTAGTCTGAGCCAAGCAATACTTACATTAACAACAAGTCGGAGGGCAAAAGTAGTCCGAGCCAAGCAATATTTACATTAATATCTCAGGGCCATAAACTTTCTTTTGCCTCTCAACATTAATCATTCAGCTAGAATATAATTTGTGATAATTGTTGCTTATTTTATTAAGGCATATTCATCTTGCACCCTAATGATTGGTCTTGTATTTACAAGGTAGGAATTGGGTACTAATGATTGGTCTTGTATTTACAGGGTAGGAATTAGGTACTAGTCGTGTGGAAGTATTATTTAAATCAGTTATAGCATGAACATTCAACTCAACACCAAGGTGATCCAAATGCGCAATGAAGACTTCATGAAAGTTCAACGTATTTTTACAAGAGGACAAGTCTAAGGTCATTGACCTTTTAATTATTATTTTGTTGTTAATAACAAAATATTAGGCCAAGGGAAAGAACAAAATAAGAATATCAAAAGGACATTTAGAAGCTCAAGAGTCAGGGCAGAGGCCTAAAAGTCATAGGGAAGTCTAAGAGTCACTTTGAAGCCGAAAGGTCATGAGGTACTCCAAAGGTCACAAGAGAAGGTGAAAGGTCACCCTGCTCATTTCTATAAATGTAACCTTATGCTTCAAGCAAGAGGACTTTTAACACTTAAGCTAGGCTAGTATAGGATTGCTACTTTGTGATTGAGAAGCTGAAAGCCTTCACTCTTTGTAGCTTATAGGTGGAGGGATTGTGAGGCTAGTATTATGTCATGAACTACTCTCATCCCACTATTGGGTTTTGATGAACTTGTGTACATGTACTTGAATGGGTGACAACATTAATGAGAAGCTTAAATTCATGCATTGATTCCCATACATGTTAATGGCACTTGAAATGCCTATTCATTCTTTTGTCGTTGATTTATGAGGGTTTACACATTGGTTATATGTTTATGAACTATTTTGTTTCATGTAGATGGTGTGTTGGCTTTGAATATTTTCTCCTCTTTCAATGTTAATGTTAGGGATTAATTGAGAACTATTCCACTTTTGATTTCTAGCATTTTTTGACTTGCCTATGTCTTAGTTAGTCTCAACTAATTGATTATTTCTTAATTCATACTTCTACTGATTATGTTGTTGTTATGTTCTTGTATCATGTTCTCCAAGTCATCAATGGAGAGTTGATTTCGTCACCATTCTTCTCACATAGTACACTTGGTCTCACACTTATCTCTATAATTGATTTCTAAGAGAAAAACACACAAACAATGGAAACAGACGCTGGTATCGAGATGGGGCTCCTATTCCAAACTGTGTGAGGTCTAATTGGGACTTCATACCATGGTGGCCCCCTACTGTTGGTGGTATGCAGCACCGTCAACAAAATATCGTGACATCGACGTTCACTTCCATTTTGAATAGGGACTGTGAATGGTTCACAAAAATCAAATTGGATTAATATTTTTTAGGTCCTTTCTTCAACTCGTTTTCTGTTTCTTCTTGATCTCGCGATCTCCCCTATGATCGGTCCTCTGTGTTAGAAACCCCATCTTCTTTGAAAAACCCAATCTTATTTCTTAGAGACAACATGATGATATTCACATTACGGTTTATATCTGCAAGTTATGCTTCCATCCACAAAAAACTCTTCTCTGCAGGATCATGATGACTATTTACAGATTTGTTGGTCATGACTAGGGTTTTATAACTTTTGACTTAATTGATCTAAATACCTTGCAAATATCCACAATATACCCAAAGAAACCCGCTTTGATACCAATATGATCAATAAACTATGATGTATATTTAACTGGATAGTTTGTCACAACATATCTCATAAATTATACTTGAATATATGTAATCTACGCTATGAGGCTTTATTTCTCTTTAGATTTTGGATTTTTAAAGTCATGTTTATTCCATATGCGTGAAAATCATAATTATGAAAACAATAGAGAAAAATGAAATAAGAAATCACAAATCATGATTTGGAATCAAATATAACCTGTGAAACCCTTTCGGGAGAAAACCCAGCTAGAAGGTAAGGCCATTATTCTCTCTTTCTCTATATAGAAAATGGTTGTGAGTACCAAAGAGTATGGATTGTGGCTCATGGGCTACTCAATGCAAAAATTCTCTTTTTTTTTTCTCTCTCCCTATCCCTCTCAGATACTCTACTCATCTATAAAACAAGATACACTCGAAAAGAATGGAACCCCATTTGCTCCTAGTGGCTTGGTTATAACATAACTCAATCTCCTACTAATGGTTAGGTTTGACTATCTCAACTCTTAACCAATGTTAAAATATGGATCTTCTAGTGTCTTCTTCATCATAATCACGTGGCTAGACCCTTTTCAATGAGTTATGGGGATTTATGTGTCATCCTCTCAAATTATGGTGGTGAAAACAAGAAGGTCAACTTACAAAAGGCATAAATTTTGCATATTGACTTCATTTGAAGTAATTCTTGCGTCGCTGGAAAGGCCTCTATGTGTAGAATATGGAAAAATGGTGTGGCTTTATAGCGACAAATTTTTACACCCAAAAAGCATCGTTCAATGCCTCAAAATTCTCTGAGATGGTTTGAGACCCCAATTTGCCAAGTTCAGTCTTGCCGATAAAAATGGTCATGTGAGATAATTCCTCCACTTTTTCGACCATGAAAGTATCGAGATGGATCAAAAAAATATATTGATCCTATCCAAATCGCTTCTAGTTCTATGTCAACTATTTCATCTGGTCTTAGTTCCTAGGCCCTAACACATGGTAACCTTGTCATTTTGATTAACACTCTAGCTAAGGTGTTATTCTATTGATATTAAGTGATAAATTTAGAGATAACCCTCTTCAAGTTTTCTTGAAATTTCAAATATATATTAAGAATGATAGAGTTGTAATTCAATTCTTCTTCACTAATTATAGGGACTTCCTATGGGGCATGGATGTAGCCTTAGGAAATCACTCCAACTAATTCACAACATTTAGTAGCCCTTTGATTTGATACCTCTTTCCTTTGCTAATTCCCATTGTGGTAACATCTTGGTGGAAATTGCTGAAGTTGATGGAGGTACGGGTAAACTTCTTTAACCATGGATTTATAAGAATCATGCACTTTAGCACTGAGTTGAATAAGCACCTTCCCTTATATGCTTATCCTACCCTCTTGCATTTTTTAATTGATCAAGGGTGCTTCCAAATTCCATAACTCAATATCCTTGAATTTGCCACATGCCATGAAGATAATTTTTTTGATAATCCTCCATTTTAGTGTCATTCTGATTTAGCTTTAGTTTTTCTAAGAGATCTTTCATATTTTTTTCAATGCTTGAGAGAAATTTGTGCTTGCAAAGGCCATGTCTAAGCTATTTTTGTGTGTGTCTAGTATAATGGGCCTTTCCATGGTGACTGAAAGTGGAGGTATATGAGTAGATGGAAATTTCTTCTCCTTTTTTTCCACTATCATATTTTGAGTAGGGTCATACTGGAGTATTCCCATATAAACCACCTTTCTTACCTTCATTGGTGTGAAACCCATCTCCTCGACTAGAAAATGGCCTCCTATGAGCATGAATGTTTTTGGCTAGATTTGGTTAACATTCATTGATGTTGTGTTAGTTTGGGTAACATCTTCTTGGATTTATTGTTGGGATCTAAGGGACGCTTTTTTAGCTTTCACTTCAACTTCTAGTTGTTGTTCCTTTTCTTCTTCTTCTTCTATTTTTCTCCCTTCTTCTCACTCCTTACTTCATTGTTGTTCTTCTGTTTGTATTATGTCCTCTTAGTTCTTTTCAACCTTGAGCTCTTGAGTTATCTAGGTTGTTTCTTCATCTTGTTTGAGTTTTGTTTGTGCAATATGGATTGTTTCTTATTGAGAAAACTTATTTGGCGAGAGCTTCCCTCTTGGAATAAGCTTTCCTCTTTTTCACATGGGAATAATTATATCCCATTCTAAAAATTACTTCTAAAAAATGTAAAACATTTTTCTTCTTTTCCTCCTCAATATAGGTTTTTGATTGGTACTCCCATCTATACTCACATGCTTTACAATTATTTTTCGCTGCAAAATTCAAATCATATCTATGGAATGCCATATCCCTGAATAGGAAGAGAATTAGGATGTTAGATTTAACTCATGCTTCTTTGATATCTTTTAGTTAATAGGAGCATAGGTAGAACGAAATATGTGGCCATGGAGCCTTTTGGTCCTATGAGATCACTCTTCCTACCCCTATGTACACCTTGTATGTTATTTCTTGTATATTTACCCAGTTGCCAACAAATTTGGGCATTAGGTGTAGAGGTTTAGTTGTTCCAAATGTTATTAAATATATGTAGTCCTTTTCCACAAACTAGTCTCCAATTATTGGAAAACATTTCTAAACATTTTTTGAAATGCATGGGGTAGGTGCCTTAAACAAGACTTCATAGAGAGAATTAATGAGTCCTATAAGACATTGGTGTAAGAATCCATATAGTTGGATTCCCATAAAACTTTGCAACATATTTAAATTGGATCCTCCTGCATTTTCCATTTCCAACCCATTGCATGGAATGCATGTTTCACATAGATGCAATCCAAGAGGTAGCATTCCATGAAGAACTGAGGTTGCTGACACTCCCCTAGATTTTTGGCTTGCCCGATGTTTTCTTTCACTGAGAGGTAAACACTACAAGAAAAAATGAAATTGGTGAGGGGTAAAAAATGTCACCATAAGTTCATTGGTGACGGTCAAAAGAGCCTTCGTCACCAAAAACTGAACGCCACCAAAGGTGGCGTCGCAAAAAGTATAGGTGTTGTAGTGACATTCAAAGTCTGTCACCAATAATAAGTTATAATGACGGATAGTAACCGTCACCATTTCATATGAGCAATGGTGATGGACCATAGCTTCTGTCACCAAAAACTGAACGTCACCAAAAGTGGCCTCACCAGAAATATAGGTGTTGTAGTGACATTCAAATTCCGTCACCAATAATGATTTATAATGATGGATAGCGACTGTCACCATTTCATATGAGCAATGGTGACAAACCATAACCTCCATCACCAAAATCTGAATGTCACCAAAGGTGGCGTTGCCAAAAGTATAGGTGTTATGGTGACATTCAAGGTCCGTCACAGATATTGATTATAGTAACGGATAATGATCATCACCATTTCATATGAACAACAATGATTTTTTGTGATGGATCTTTCATGGTCATCACTATTGGTGCATATATATGGTGATGTTCGTTGACCGTCACCAAAAGCCGCATTGCTAGAAGTATAGGTATTGTGGTGACATTCAGGGTCCGTCACGAATAATGACTATAATGACGGACACCGACCATCACCATTTCATATCAACAACAATTATTTATGGTTACAGACCTTTGAGGGTCGTCACTATTAATGCATATATATGGCGGCATTCGTTGATCGTCACCATTTCATATTTTGGCGAGGGCCGAAAAATGTCACCAAAGCTCATTGGTGATGGTCAAAAGAGCCTCCGTCACTAAACATTGATCGTCGCCATTCCATATGGATGTTAGGGAACAATGGAATCGAACCACCAACCTACTGCTTGTAAAGCAAGTGCTCTTCCATTGAGCTAGCACCCTTTAAAGAATTATACTTTTAAAAATTAGACCTTGAAACTTCATAAATTGTAAATTCTACAACTTTCAATAAACTAAAGTCTCAACAATATTTTACTAAACAAGAAAAGCAACATCGAAGCGGCAGGTCCCTACCTAATGGTTATGGAAGTTATGGAAAAATAATTATGTATAAGAGAATTAATATGTTCAGTTGAATATTCAATTAGAAGTGAAACTCCGAAGACATTTATAATCTATAAATGACCTATAACTAGAAAATGCACCAAATATTGCAAAGGAAATGTCATAAGTAGATAGCATATGGAAGAAGAACATTGATGAAGACAGATGCAATATGTTATAGGTTGAGTGGAAGAAAAATCTCAATGTTGTTGTTGTTTGGTGTTTAGATATCTGAATGATATCTAAACTTTTGCGCAAATGTAACACGGATATCCGGAAACTATGAACGACATATGATAAAAAAAACTATATACATATTTCCCCTTTACATAAACCAACATGGAATTTGGAATTTCACAAGTCCACACTCAAAACATGACAACAACCAACAAACAAAAGAAATTGACTTGGACAGAAAGAAATAGCTTCACCTTCATTCTTGAGCTGCTTCTGTTTATTTGAATTTGACTTGTGACATTCTTTATCTGACAAGGAATCAAAATCATCACTAGTATTAAATTCATCCAACATAGACTTTGGATATCCCACCGACATCTACGTTTTTTTTTCCATGCCTGAAAAACATGGAGTTTCCTATCGATAATATAATAAGATGTGTGCCCGCTACTCAAGAACACATTCCTTATTAACCATTGTTACCTGACACAAACCAAAGAGACAACACAATATCAGCGTACACAAAATCCCCTACCGAAATATAATCATAACTTAGCAAAGAATTTTAAAAGATGTTCTTAATTAATAAACTTTATATTTGGAAATATTGTTTCTTTAGATTTAAAAAAGACTATTTTGTACAACACTTATGTCTATTTATCGAGGCAATTATATCATAGCATATGTCACACAGTAGCAATCTACAGTACCTAAAGTAAAAAGACGAATTTTCTCAAGAAAATAGATTTAGAAAAGAGCTTTGAAAACTATAATTTTGTCATCAAAGCTTTAATTAATTTCACAACGAACTACTTGGAGTTTGAAAATCAAAAATCGTTCATAGGAGACGAATAGGACAATGGCCAAAGTCGTTATTCATACAAATAAAGCTAGAGTCACTATTGCCATTGAAGATAACTGAAATTTGGGTAGTGGTCTAACGGTTAGAGCTTATTTTCCGGGAAGACTCATCAATACCATCATTTTTTTTCCACGGTTTGTTGTGTCTCTAGATCCAGATCAGATAGCTTGCCATTCTGAAGTTCTACCTTTCAAGTATTGATTTCTGGCTCACCCTTTAAAACACAATTCTACCACTCCATTTTATTTTGTTTTGTTAAGAGAATTGGCAGGACCTTCCCATCCTCTGTTTTACATCATCAATAGCCATCCATCAATGATATAAAGAATAATAGATACACAACAAAGGCCAAAGATGTGCTTGTTGTATACCTATTTTCTAGGACTCATTTGAATATATTGGTACAAAGAGCTCACCTTGAAAAAGTAAAATCCATGTGGAATTTACAAAACTTTTTAAAATGAAGCTCCAAGTAAACGAATCAAAATATGAACTTCTTTTTAATCAATAAAATCTTTGACTTAAAATAAAAGTGGCCTAGAATTGAATGTTATATCAACCATTTCAAGTAACTAACATTGGGTGAGAAATACAAGACATGCATATTGGATTAGTGAAATAATTGATCTGGTAAAGCTAAAAAACAAATGACTTACAACTAAGAAATGCAAATAAATGACTTAGAACTAAGACATGAGGTTTCCCTTTCAACCCCACCTTTAAATAACTCTTCTTTATGTCAGTTACCATTAAACTTTTTCTGATACTAGGTGGAAGTGGTATTGTAGCATTAGCCTCTGATAGTCTGTGTCCATGACTACTTCTCAAGATCCACTCCATTGCCAACATTTGGGGCTAGATAAGATACATGCCAAAACCATCAACATGAAAATGAAATCTACATCCTTGTAAAAAAATGGGACGAAAAAAAATCCACAATTGAAACAAACTACAGGATAACTCATTCCTGCAACATGATTATCTTGTCATGAACAATAAAAATAAACCAGGAGAAATGCAAATTTTTCCACATTTTGAAAATGAAATCTTTTTCATATTCTATGAACAATTGATGAAAAGAGTTAGCTAAAGCTTGTCAGCATCAGGATTATAGTAAAACATAAAGGAACTGCTCCAACACATATATAATCCTAATAATTGTATATATACATATAAGTATTTATTGAGAACGTTATATTTTGTGAAAATATGGAAGTCAAATCTTTGAAATAACGCAATTTATGGTACCACTGCCTCACAAAGTCCATTCATTTGAGTATTTATGAAGTCCATTCGGGAATTTCTTCAAAGTTCAAATTTCAAGCAATTAACATGTAGCCTAAAAAAGCTCAGATTTGAAAAGGAGATAAACAAAAGATGTAGAATATATATCTCACATTTATATATCCTAATTTCTAGACATTAAAATGACACTTTTTAGCATACTATTGTGAATTCAGCCCAAAATGTTAGAAAAAAATATTGATGGTTATTTTGCTAATATAGAAGTTTTATACATGCATTTATTTAAACAGTTAGCTTGCAATCTCAAACATATCTAAGGATGCACACAATATGTTGCATCTTTAGTGATGGTGTGTGAACTTGCGATAGCGAAGTCCAACATTTAACAATTTGCCAACAATATGCATTAGCCGAATAGGTGAACAATAGTATTGTAGGTATGTGTTATGAATATATGTATTGTAGGCCAATAAGAGTATGGTTGGAACAATTATGTCCAACCCTTCCAAATTTGCCTATAATTTGCACTGGTCTAATAGCTGAACAATAGAGTTGTAGGTGTACATTCTACATCACTTACCTAAATCGACCACCTTCAACATAGAAATTTCAAAGAACATGTCCAAAACTGGTAGGTAATTTTCAAAATGAAAGAGTTGGATTGATTGTTTTTGGAGAAGACTAGATTCTTACATTGTTCAATGTAAATTCATGACACTTTTCCAAACTTAGATGGAACAAAAAGGAACCAATCTAGAAGGTTATTTAAAGAATCCTTACTTAGCTAGGGTAAAATGTTAGCCCTTTTTTTTTCAAAAGGCATAAATGTAAAAACTTTAAGAAATTGAGTGAAGAGACTTTAGAAACGTTCTTATCAAACCACTAACGTAAAGATAGCTAAGAAATATTGCTTTGTAAAAGAGATATTCATGGTCAAATTAACAAGAAAGTGACCTTTTAGCATAGTTAATGCACTAGTGTTGCTATTACAATATTTGGCCCAAACAATAAACATAAATCCCATTTTCAATTTATTAGGACCATGCTGGGCAAATAATCTCACAATAATACTCATCATTGAACATTCTAACCCACTAAATCACTTTTACATCCTTTTGAAGTCCTTCAAAAAAGTACGTAAAAGTTGTGAACAATGTCATAACAATACATCTAGCTATAGAAAAATCATTTCAAGCTTGTCTCTATTTTATGATATGGATATTTCTCCTTCAAACAGAGTTATGTGGCACATAATTACTCCTTAAGAAAAAATGTGGTTGTAAATGCATGCTGAACTCTCTTAGCACAAATATGCTCTTAGAATGGTATAGGATTCTCAGACTAGTGCCAGGTTTAAGGGTGCCAAATAGTATAGATTTTAACTATGATATGATGCACGCTTGGCTTCAAGACAACATATTCTTTAGGCATTTCATGCTGGAAACCTCCAAATGTGTTTCCAGGAAAACTCAAGTTAAATGGAAATTCTTTTGTATAATGGTTGTGATTCATATGGATGCACATTAATATATATGTTTTTTTCCTAAATTTGAATAATTTATGTATTTTTTGGTGACCTTTTAACATAGTTAATGCACTAGTGCCATTGTTACAATATTTGGCCCAAACAATAAATAGAAAAAACCCATTTTCAATTTAGTAGGACCACGCTGGACAAATAATCTCACAATAATACCCATCATTGAACATTCTAAGCCACTAAATCACTTTTACATCCTTTTGAAGTCCTTCAACAAAGTACTTAAAAGTTGTGAGCTATGTCATAACAATACTTCTAGTTATAGAACAAGCATTTCAAGCTTGCCTCTGTTTTATGATATGGATATTTGTCCTTCAAACAGAGTTATGTGGCACATAACCACTTTCACCCTTAAGGAAAAATGTGGTTGTAAATGCATGCTGAACTCTCTTAGCACAAATATGCTCTTAGTATGGTATAGGATTCTCATACTAGTGTCAGGTTTAAGGGTGCCAAAGAATTTAGATTTTAACTATGATATGGTGCATGCTTGGCTTCAAGACAACATATTATTTAGGAATTTCATGTTGGGAAACCTCCAAATCTGTTTCCAAGAAAACTCAAGTTAAATGGATTTTTTTTTGTATAATGATTGTGATTCATATGGATGCACATTAATATATATATATATATATATATATATATATATATATATATATATATATATATATATATATCCTAAATTTGAATAATTTATGTATTTTTTGGTCAACCAGTTTTTTAATCCAGTTTTTATCGAGTTCTGATTCGATTTGACAACAGAAAGAATTCAGGAACTTCAGAGGATAAATTAATATCCTCCCCAACCAAGTTCAATTCCAGCTTGTGATGTGATTGTTGTTCGTGAGGCAATTGTTGATCCATACAAAAAATATATATATTCTTGGAATATGATCTATCTATGAATATGGAAGTGTTCAACTATCTTTTTGAGGACATTGTATTTATGAAAATGTGGAAGTCAAATCCTTGAAATAACACAATTTATGGCAATGGTAAGTTGGAAGTCAAATCTGAAATAACATAATTTTGGGCAGTTGAGAACTTCATATGTGTGTGTAAGAACTGAAATCCATGAACACAGTCACAACTCAGCATATAATGCTCTAAGTTCTCCAAAACCCTAGATATAGAAAACCAATAGAAACCTTAGCTCCACCAAAGATATTTAAAAAAGATATTCAAAAAGATTGATTGTTGGAGTATCTTTGGTGGAGATAGGGTTTCTCTTAGTTTTCCCTATCTAGGCTTTTTGAAAGCATGGAGAATTATATGATAGGTTGTGATTGTGTTCATGGGTTTCATTTCTTCTTTATATATATGAATCTTTCAGGTGAATGCTCCAAGAAACACTAACACCTTAAGACAAAAACAAATAAAGAATATTGAACGAGCGAGAGAGAGAGAGAGAGAGAGAGAGAGAGAGAGAGAGAGAGAGAGAGAGAGAGAGAGAGAGAGTAGCATACTCTTACATCTCTAACCCAATTATGAAAAGGAATATGCACAAGTGCATGATCGACTATAATAACAACTCACTCCTTCCTCTATTTACATGAGAGTAAAGGGGCTTTACAATAACAAGTGGACCTAGTCCACTACAAGTAAACTTGCAAGACACAAGTAGTTCCACCCATGTAAAGCACTCTACTTTAAGTGAAATGTGTGAGGCTCAAAGGTGACAATGATTAACAAGCAAGGCCTCCATGGCATGAGAACTACTCCCTAAGGTCTAAAAATCCTCCAAAGGTCCAAATATTCAATGCATCTCCATGGTTGTGTGTCTCCTTAAGGACAATGCATATCCAGGGTCATGTGTCGCCTTAAGGACTCCCACACCTACATATCCACTCCCTCAACCCAAGAGTCCATGTGTCAAGCGTGAACCTCCATGCAAGCAACAAAGTAACCCCGTGCTATCTAGGGCTCAATAACCTCCTCTGGAATACCCAACTCTACTCTAAGCACAACAACTCCCTTCATGCATCAACTACCTAAAGTCACCAAGCTCTATATTTATCCAACACTTTGAGGAAGAATGTCTTTCAAACATCCAAACAAGGTCTAGCAGCAAATAGTAAACCACCTCCAATGTCCAAGTCCATCATGGAAGAGCATGGTCCAACCATACACCATGCACCCCACATCTTTCATTTCTTCTTTATATATATGAAGTTTTCGGGTGAATGCTCCAAGAAACACTAGCACCTTAAGACAAAAACACATAAAGAACAAAGAAGATTGAACAAGAGAGAGAGAGAGAGAAAGTAGCACTACTCTTACATCTCTAACCCAAGTATGAAAAGGAATATGCACAAGTGCATGATCGACTATAATAACAACTCACTCCTTCCTCTATTTATATGAGAGGTAAAGGGGCTTTACAATAACAAGTGGACCTAGTCCACTACAAGCAAACTTGCAAGACACAAGTAGGTCCACCCATGTGAAGCACTCTACTCTAAGTGACATGTGTGAGGCTCAAAGGTGACAATGATTAACAAGCAAGGCCTCCATGGCATGAGCACTACTCCCCAAGGTCCAACAATCCTCCAAAGGTCCAAAGCTCCAATGCATCTCCATGGTCATGTGTCTCCTTAAGGACAATGCATATCCAAGGTCATGTGTCACCTTAAGGACTCCCACACCTACATATCCACTCCCTCAACCCAAGAATCCACATGTCAAGTGTAAACCTCCATGCAAGTAACCAAGCAACCCCATGCTATCTAGGGCTCAATAACCTCCTTTGAAATACCCAACTCTACTCCAAGCATAGCAACTGCCTTCATGCATCAACAACATGAAGTCACAAAGCTCCATACTTATCCAACACTTCAAGGAATAATGTCTTTCAAACATCCAAATAAGTTCTAGCAACAAATAGTAGACCACCTCCAATGTCCAATTCCATCATGGAAGAGCATGGTCCAACCATACACCATGCACCCCACATCTCACGAAGCACCCCTAAGGCCCAAACATGCTGTAAACATTTTCAAAGTAACCCTAAAAGCTAAAAATTATGTCCCTCTCATCATAAAATCCTTTGTAACTCCATGCATATTTGGTTACAACCTTCACTCATAAGTGTCACTAATCAAAACTTGCAGCTCCTCTTTTCTACAAAAACTGGGAAGACTAACTATAAAATTACCACTAGACATTGGAGTAGAGGCTTTTTATGAAGGCACTTTGAAAGAGACCATTTGGGGCAAGAGCACTATCCAAACTACCTTGTTCCTCAGTTAGCATCCATACCTCGACGAAGATGTTTGTAAAGTGTGATATTGCATGGATTTTGGAAAATACTATTTGGGGTAGGCAACATCCTTACTTCTATTGATTTGACCTGAGTTGGCATCCGTACCTTCTCAAAAGAATTCTTTTGTATCATATTTATTTTCTGGGTTATTCAGCTACAAACTACTTCCTGCTAGCATTTACATTTGTTCTTCAAAGTCAGTATCCAGTTTTGGTTGAAATCACTAGTATTTTTTTATGTTGCTTGTCTTTATATCTCTGTTATTATTTTGTTATTATTCAAGTTTTTGCTACAGTTAGGGTCTTCTTAATTTCTGATTTTTGGTATGCTTTATTTTTCAGATCTCAGATCTAGTTCTGGAACTTTTTTATTTCAAATTTCAGTTATAATAGCAGAATTCAGGGTTAGCAAAAATCATTGGTATTAGAACCCCAATTAATAGCAGATTCATATCAGATTTTTTGTTACAGTTCAGATTATTTACTTATGTTCACCAATCTGTTTATCTTTCAAGGAATCCATGTAAGCAAGACAGAGCAAAGCACAACTCAGAGATATATTGTCACCAACATACACATCAACACAACAACACTCATAGATGCATTCATAAATGCTATATCATACATTTGTATATAGTTTTATTAGCAATCTAAGTGTCATCAAGATGTGATCATTCTTGCACCTTAAGATCTGTCTCACGCAATCATTTCCTCCCCCTATTTACAGATTTTACAATATCCTCAATGTAGATTGTTTTGAAAAAGTATTAAATGATTATCTAATTTCTAACCTTTACCATTTGGCAAAGTCAAAGTTTATTTTCCAATAAATATATATTATCACTTTGATCAAATCAAAGATGATCATCATTCCTCTCATCCATTGGTAATCAAGGAAGTAATTTGCAGCCCTCAACATTAATCTTTTTTACAATGTCAAAGATGACAATCCTCCTCCTAGGCCTTAATCGTTAAAAGACAAGTTCCCAAACTGTTAAGTATCCTACCATGCAATATGTCATCTTTGAGTTTGGCAAAGTCAAAGTTGATCACCAATCCCATGCTTGGAGGTCTTTGGAATGGGAAATTTTCCAAGTTAGCCTCTATGATGATTTTTTTCCATGCCATGTCTAAGGGGGAACCTACTCATATTGTTCACCAACACCATCTCCTACCCTGATTTATACTCCCATGGGCCAAAATATGCTTTTTGTAAGACCAACTTTGCTTTCTACCTATTATTTTCATAGTACCAAAATGTCCACTTGCATAAAAACTGCATGACATGTACATAAATTGCAAAACTGATGGATGATAAGGAAAAGGGGCTATCCTATATGCCATGAAGCATCATATTCCATACTTAGAATGCACCATAAGCTGTCAAAATTGTGTTCCAAGTGGAAAAATTGCATTTCTCAGGTTAAAATTTGTATTACAGCCATACTTGATTGCACACAACCTCCTACAGATTTACTTATGGAGAAGTCATAAAATATAGTGCTACATTATTTCTCCTTGTGCATCTTCCTACACTTCCATAATTCTAATGTAAACCTTCAAGTGAGAGGATTAAGTCTACCAAAACAATTTCACTGATTTACGTCGTCTCTTGCTAAGTGCAAGTAGTCTTTAGTAACATGCACAATGTGTACTCCATAAAATAGACCAATGTAATTATTTCTTCTACCACTCCATAAAATTTTGTGTTTTGAAGTACAAGGTTTGCATCTTTGGAACTCATTGTTTGAGCTTCCATACACACGCCACTATTTTGGGTGGTTCTCTCATTCTCTATGCTTTTTGTATGGAATTTATAACCATTGATTACGAATCCCTTGTACTTATTCATGAATTTTGTGGGCCCATGCGCTAGCCATTTAAGTGTATCAGACACCTTTCCATCTCCTTCCACCTATATAGTTTTAGATTTTTAAATGTAGTTAGAATTCATACATTCAACCTTTGAAAAAATATTTAATTTCCTACATGACAATATTCCCATATACTGATTTTTAAGTACACTTATATTATAAATAATATTGTTACTTGTTATTTTAACCCAGTAAAATTATGGTGTGGAGTTTCTGCAATAGTGCTTCATCTTTTTTTGTTTGGGTGATTGTGTTGGAAATCTCCATTTTGTGCATCCTAATTCAACAATTATGGACAATAGATATGGTGGTTAATGTATTTTGATAAAATATGAATAGAATATTTTTAAAGGTCAAATATGTTAATCTATCCATGGATCTATTTTTTGTTAAACAATAAACAAACAAACAAAAAATTATAGGTCAAATATGTTACTTACTCTATCCATGGATCAACTTTGTTTGTGTGAAATAGAAGCCACCTATGGTCTTGTTCCCAAATAATTTCATCCAGTTCTGAAGGAATTGGAGCAGATAATGGCTTTCCATCAAGGATAACTTCTTCAACTTCCTCATCCCACACTTCATTTCGACCATGTGTGGATCCAATAGCTTCCGTACCTTTCAAGTATCCTCCACAAAACTTTATTGATTCCTCCACTGTATAGCTTTCAACAATGCATTCAGGCCTATTTTTGTTATTAACATAACTCTTATATACTTTCATGTGCCTACAAAATGAACAAAAGAGAATTAAGTAATGTCAAAAGCTTTCAAAAAAATTCATCTTGTCGTTTTGCTTAATAAAAAGTAAAGTTTCACGTACCTCTCAAAGGGGTACATCCATCTATATGCAATCGAGCCACAGTATCGAAACTCTCGTACCAAATGTACATTCAAATGCAACATTATATTGAAGAATGAAGGAGTAAAGTACTTTTCAAGAAAGCACAATGTCTCTACAATATCATTTTCCAACTTGTCAAGACTCTCTACTGAAACTGATTTTGCAT
Source organism: Pinus tabuliformis (assembly GCA_031772625.1). NCBI lineage: Eukaryota > Viridiplantae > Streptophyta > Pinopsida > Pinales > Pinaceae > Pinus > Pinus tabuliformis. The sequence continues at coordinate 1,056,454,945 of CM062804.1, forward strand.
AGATTTTCCTATAAAAGTAAGAAAGCTTACAAAGCATCTTTCGGACAACAATTGGCAACACATGACGCAAAGCCACTAGGAGGAGTTGTTGCATTAGAACATGACAATCATGTGCTTTCATACCATGGAACTTAAGATCTTCCATAGATATATGATTTTTTGGATTAGAGCTATAACCATATGGCTCCTTTAACATGAAAAGAACATGACATAGGGTTTATTTCTATTTCTTTGAAAGAGTATGTGGTGCAGGTGGAAGGAATATTTTTTGTCCATTAACTTCTAGCCATAGTGATTTCCTCACAACTATTTTTTGCAAGTCATCATGTGATTTTTTTCCATCTTTAGACTTCCCTTTTATATCGAAAAGAGTTCCAAAAATGCTTTCACACACATTCTTCTCCACATGCATTACATCTAAATTATGGTGTATTAGGAGTTTATGCATTCCAACACATCAAGAATATCATAACAATATTTAATATGGAGAAATAGATAAACAATAAATTCAACCAAGACATCTAATCACAATGAGGTCAACTAAGCAAGTTGCGTCCAATAATTAGGCATGGTAGATCTAAATTTCTGAGGCCAACACTATTCGAGGAATTTTTTTGGAATTTGCATACTTGAAAAAGTGTTGAAAGGTGTTATGTTGAAAATAAACCTTGAGGATCTAGACACAGGCTTAGCTCTATGGCATCAAATGCAAGAAACAATTTGGTCCAGTCTATTTATTGTGTACAAATTTGTGGTGTATTCCTAAATTAATACAAGCAACCGGATCCCTTATATAGAGACCTATAACACAAGTTTGGTTGACTTGAGCATATAACTTGCTTCCTATGAAATACATTTCAATTTAGAACTTAGAGAACGCGTGGCAGAACGTGTTATAAATTTGGAATCAACAAATGCTAATTATTATGTGCTTCTATCCAACATATACACAAAGACTGGTAGGTGGTATGACATACAAAAGGTAAGGAAAATGATTAAATATAGGAACAACAAAAAGATGACAGAGTGCAGCTTGATTGAGCTAAAAAGAAAGAGCTATAATTTCCTCATTGGAGACAAATCACACCCACAAACACCAAAAATATCTTCAGAGTGGGAGAAAGACATTTGATTAAGTCTCTTGTCCAACATTATTCGCAGGAATTTGTAAAGAAATTCCCTACAAAAAGGATAGTTGACAAGAGTGTTAAGAAATAATAATGGAGCTGGCAAAGGAAGCCATGTAATAGATAAAAAGGATGGAAGCAAATGTTGTGAAAAGGCTTACCTGGACAACTCATTGGATTCTATAGCTAAGCAAATTGATAATATGGTTACATATACACAAAAGAAGATTCCTATCATATGCATGAGCATCATCAATAGGATAAAGAATTAGCAGCCCTTAGTGCTAAAATAGGTGACCCGATCATTGACAAGGAAAGCAAATACCTTGGGAACTACCCAACTAATAGACATATTGTCATAAATAATTTATTTTCCTATAAGAGAACCATTTACATTTGTAACAGTCAAAAGCTTGATTTTTAAACATATGCTTCAAATTCTATGGCAAAAATCATGTATATAAGAGCAGGACAACAGATGTTGTCCAAGTATATGCAACATTGTCATAAGATCTTTGTATATTCAATGTGCCATAAACATCTTTGGTTGTAACGAGTATGGGAATGTTCTTCCTAATCCCCTCATCAAGTGGTTTGCTGGCTGAGAGTATTTAGAGGAATCAAGTGACTCAAACTATCAAAATGTTGTGTAAGGATGATGTGGTTTTTTTTAGAAAGTTGTTCACATTTAAGAATGGTGACAAAGGTATATTTGGATGGAGAGATGAAAAGGCTAAATTGTTTTATATTTTGGAGCCAAATGGAAATGAGACTTTGTTGTTGCAATATTGGGATGATTTTTTTAGAATTGTATGAGAGCTACCCAGTTTCATCAAGCCTTGAAGGAAGAGGATTCCAAATTCAAAAGGACAAGTTCATCTATTTTGCATATTTATATGGTAAATTAAAGGACTATAACTTATAAGTATTCTGTGGGCCAACAAGTGATATGCTTGAAGGACCTCAATATTTGTAACACGTAGATCTGATGATATGAAGTTTAAACCTCAAAATTACAGAGACGTAGCTAATTTTAGAATTATGGGTCTCCAAACATTTACCTAAACTTACAAATTTGACATCAGGATTGTAATTTTACAAAATACATATGGGTTTTTCCTAGACATGTGCATTGAATAAAGAATTATGGATCTTCGAAGGAAATCTAGGTAACTAGTGGAGTAACGAGTAGCAGGCAACTGGTGGAGTAGTGGTGATTGAAGATGACAGGTGGAGTAGTGGTGACTGAAGATGACGAGATATGGCAATTTTTCCTAGACATTAATAACAAAACAAAGAACAAGATTTTTCAAATAGAGAACAAATTATTGGAATCTTCTGAGTCTAACAGAAGAATGCAAGGATCTCATTTGTCTTTCATGAAAGAATTACAAAGACATCACGAGAAATCTAAATATTGTTGGAGATAGAATGTTTAATCAATCAGTTAAAACAAAGAGTGATTTAAGGTCAGAGTTGTTACCTTTTGGGATAGGGCTAAGGCTTTGAATTTAGCTACTTGAACTGCTACAAAATGTGAGGGCTTTTTCGTGGCTATCATCATGGCTCTTTTGGATGAAAAACTATTCTGAAAGATAGAACGAGTAAAATCCAGTAACATTTTTGTTTATTTTTTGTCAAAGTAGCTCAGTCACAACTCTGTTTTCACTTCGGCAATCAGATCAGGGAACACAACTCTATTTTCACTTCAGCAATCAGATCGGGGAAGAAAGTTTTAGAAGCCATTGGTAGTTTTGTTTTTTTGTTTTTGTCAAAATTGATCTACAGTGAATAAGACATCTGGATCCAAAAGAAAAATACTTCACAATAGACACATTATAATGTACAATGAAAGTGCAAGCAATTTTCATTGCCAACTCTTTGAAGATCACTGGAAATTTGAGTGTAGAGGGTGCATTTGTTCTGGAAAGGATTTGATCCATGCGTTGATTTGAAACGTGGAGGACTAACCCTAATGTACAATTAAAATGCAGGAAGTTTGCATTTCCAACTCTTTGAAGATCGCTGGCAATTTGAGTGTAGAGGGTGCATTTGTTCTAGAAAGGATTTGATTCGTGCGAGGATTTGAAACATGGTGGACTCACCCTAATGTACAATGAAACTGCAAGCACTTTGCATTGCCAACTCTTTGAAGATCATTGGCAATTTAAGTGTACAGGGTGCATTTTTTCTGGAAAGGATTTGATCCATGCGAGGAATTGAAATATGGTGGACTCGTCAGGGAGGAGGTATTCTCTGTCACCTTCACCTCGTCGGATGTGGTCAAGATCTAGATCCCGTAGTCCTGTCAGGAAATGGAGGGGAAATGATGAAGTAGATAATCCTGGAAATACCCTTTATGTGACTAGTCTCTCTTGAAATATGGCGGACTCGCCCCAGAGGAGGTATTCTCCATCACCTTCACCTCGTTGGATGCGGTCAAGATCCAGATCCCATAGTTCTATTAGGCAATAGAGGGGAAATTATGAAGCAGATAATCCTGGAAATACCCTTTATGTAACTAGTCTCTCTTGAAATATGGTGGACTCGTCCTGGAGGAGGTATTGTCCGTCACCTTCACCTCATTCGATGCGGTCAAGATATAGATCCTATAGTCCTGTTAGGCAAAAGAGGGGAAATGATGAAGTAGATAATCCTGGAAATACCCTTTATGTAACTGGTCTCTCTTGAAATATAGAAGACTCACCCCGGAAGAGGTATTCTCCGTCACCTTCACCTTGTCGGATGCAGTCAAGATCCAGATCCCATAGTCCTGTAAGGCAACAGAGGAGAAATGATGAAGTAGATAATCCCGAAAATACCCTTTATGTGACTGGTCTCTCTACTCATGTTACAAAGAAGGATATTGAAGAACATTTCTCAAGAGAGGGATTTACAATGAATGTTAAGAGACACCTATCTACGGAAATGTAGCTACCTTTTTCATATCAATAAAAGATAGTCGGTTTATTCAGGTTGGAACAAAAACATAAAATCAAAATAACAATATCTATTTTTGAGTTTTCAGTTGACATAGATGAGAAACCTTCTGAAGGAGGAAAGCCCATCGAGCACATGTGAGCACATATATATCTGGTGTGTGGGGCTTCACCTAGAAAAGAAAACTATGAACATAGTTAGGGAAACTGAGAGAATATCTGATGGGGCTAGCACTTCTCAATTATTATAATTCCCCAGTCTCATAATAAAACCTACATAATAGAGGAAGGTCAACCAACGAATAAGAAGTGAGGGATGAAGAGGTTCCATAGTCTGGAACATAAAATCAAAATAACAGTACAAATGTTTTACTAAAACAATAATGCACCTAAAAAAAATCTAGATCATCTATTGAAAACCCGGATTGACGCAAATAAAACATAATTTTGATGTGAATTAATAGCATACTCATGCTATAAACGGTCGCCAAAGAATAAATCCCCGCCACCGCAAAAGAGACCTTAACGTTCCTTGCTCTATGTTTGTCAAGTACAGCAAAATTATCCCCACCTCACCGAGCAAGAACATAATCCACGACAAGAGCCCTTCGATAATATATTTCTCGTTCACTCTTCCGGAGAGAAAGACCACCATTCTGTGTGACAGGATCCTGCGCTTTTCTGATGCCCATTGTCGATGATATCATATATGAAGCCAGAGACCAACAAGAAATAGGTGGTGAAGATGATGAGAAGATAGTTGTGGCTGAGGGCAAGGAAAAGGAGAAATAGGTGGCGAAGACGAAGAGAAGACAGTCGTTGCTGAGGGCGGGGAAAAGGAGGGCACGTTCAGGGGCACGTAGTACTCAAAGAGTACTGTAAGGAAGCTAGCTTAGGATTAGGATGAGAATCAAGAGATCCATTGAAGATGATGATGCTAATCCAAGCTTTGGAAGGAACCTTTGTCGACATTTTTCCAGGGACAGGCTTTTGCTCAAAGATGAACTTTAGATCGACAGAATTGAGTGTGAGGGTTTAAGCTTTTGGTTGAGGAAAATGTCTTTGCCCTCCGTCATTTGGGTTTTCACGTAACCCTAAGGTATTAGTTATCCGACCTTTTAAGTTGGGCTAGCTCAAAAGATGTTGCTCAAATAATAAATCGGCTACTAAAACACATATTAACAAAATTTATCCAATAATATACAACTGAATTTAATTAAATTTTGATTAAAAATTATCAAAGAAGATGATGCATTTCATTAACTTTTTATCCTACTTAAAAGTTATGTGAAATAAATATTATATTCAATAAGTTCATCTTCCTTGAAGTATGCCATATTTTTCATTTACTTAGTATTGTTTAAGGTTTTTTTATTTAATTAAGAGATCAAAACCCCATTGGAATTTTGGTGAAAATCTTATTGGAATTTTGATCATAGAGAAATTATATCCAATGTTGTGCCTTCAAATATAATTTTGAAGGAATCAATTGGCACCAAGACTTTCACTTAATCTTGGATAAACAAATATCACTTGATTTCCACTAAATCTTTTACAAACCAATCATTGGATATTGTTCATTTCAAATAAATGTTATTGTGTACCTAAATTAGCATCTAAGGGTTTGGATTCCATGGTAGTGGTTTAAGCTTACATACATGTTAGCTAACCATAATAATATTATATTGGACCAAGTTCATAAATTGATTCAATTGAACTCATTTTTATGTTAATATTTCAATTACCTAAATATTGGTCGTGATATTGAAAATGGGGCTATTTTATAAAGTTCATGAAACATGAAACTAATATGTATTGCATGTGGCTTAATTTTAACCTTAACCTTGAATGTTATTTGAACAAACTATTATGTCCAAATAAAAAATTTAGGTCTCCCTTTGGTGGACCCTATGAAAATTGATGGTAAGGCCATAGAGGGTCCTTTTTGTATGATCATTAATGTTGGGGAATATACTTGTCAATAGAATATTAATATACTTGAGAGTTTATAACTCATGGTGTTGTCATTGTAGATGAGTTAAAACCCTAAACATGTGTTCTAGTTTTGTCCCTTGCCAAATCTACACGGGCCTCGGAAATGTCTCTGTGTTATGAGTGACCCTTGCCGATATTAAATGGAATGCAATATAGTTAGGAAAACATATCCCTTAGGCCATAGAGTTTCATTCTTCCTGGATTGTTGTTCATGTTGATTTTTTTTTTTTTTTTTGTGAAAGAAATGAAATGAAATCATATTTTATGATAAAGAACCTTCATAAACTTTCTCGTGGTATCATAGCACATTGATTTGTATGAACCTATTCTTGAAGATTATAATGCAAGTGCAAAGGATTTAGATAAAATGGGGTGTTTGTGCCAACTAATATAATTATAGGTCGTTTCCCCTTGCAACACGAGTAAGGAGCTCCTTGGCCCTTTCACCACGTAGTCAAACTATTCTTAATGTGGTGATAATAGGTCATGTCACGTGGTCAGTGGACATATTTGTTAAAGGAGGGGACACAAACACAACTACTATATTTCTTCAGTGAATAACAACAAATTCTTGAGTATTGTGTTGATCATTTTTTTATTCATTGAAGACTCTCAAGACATGATCCTTTGGTTACTGTTGGAGTCTAATCGAAGGGGTAAGGCACAGAATTGAGTTGGCATGTTAGTGTAAGACATACATCTAACAACTAGTGGATTAAGTTATTTTACGAATAATCCAAGTAATGATTGGGAACCCCAATTATACGAGGAACAACATCATTAACATTTATAGCACTTATTATTGGACAAATAAGATATAAGGTAGAGTTGTTAAACAATAAGCAATTGGTTGATATAGATATTATTAATGTAGTTTATGGAGAAGGAGAATAAGAGGGTCATTGCCTAAAATCCTTCTAACTCCATTTTCAATAGTGTCAAACATTGCAAACTATTCTTATGTACCATGGAACTCATAATCCAAAATGGATCATGATATATTTTTTTATATATCTTGATACTTTCTATGTGGAAAAATTGGAGGAATTGGCTTATAGGGCCAACTTTAGAGTCAAGTTCCACATTAGTGATTTGGGATCTTATAGATTCAATTAAGAGCCCATTTTTCTTACATAGCTCCATCCCTTTGATGTTACTCTAGACATGGGAAGCTTTCCAACTGTGTGAAAATCACCTCAAACAAAGTTTGTATGTGAAAGTTATGCCTCTCGCAAGTTGACCTACCTTATTGATCACCATGGCACTGAGTGGATGCCATGTCAACCCCCATTACTCACACATGTGAATGAAGTTTGAGGATTTTTCTATCATATCCCATGATTAACTCTTCAGTTATCACATTTTTAGTTAGTCAAAAATCAAACCCTAGATAGTAGGATATGGGAAAATTGTGTAAATATTTTATCTATATATGCTAGGGAGTGTGAGGGCCAAGTGCGAGGGAAACACAAGGGAGAACTCATTTCAAATGCATGGAAATGAATTGTTAGCGAGTTCCAGGTGTTCTAGGGAGGGAGTGAAAAGGTATACTAGCCAATGCCAAGGCATCACAAGGGGGAACTAAGTCAAAATGCTTGGAAATGAAAAAATAAGGGTGCAATGTGTCAAGGAGTGTCAACGAATTCCAGGTGCCCCAAGGACGAAGTGTGTTAGGATAAGTGTAGAATAGGAATTGCAGGAGGCAAGCCTGTGGTTGTGATAAGGTGTGTACAAAGTAGTTTCAAATAAAGGGAGAATTTGGGTTGGGCACAACATTGTTTTGTCAATGACTTGGTTGGGTTCCCAAGTCGCAAAAAAAGTAAGGCTATCTATGAGGGCATGACAACTAGGGAGTGCCAAGGTGTTCCAGGGAATGCTAGGAAGTACTAACACATGCTAGACAGTTCCAAGGCATTTTAGGCATGTTATCCAGGTTATCTTTTGCTTATAGATGTATTCAAGAATCACATGAAGAATTTGTAGCTTAACCATAGAAATTTAATGTGCACATGAGAGAAGAAGAAGAAGAAACACATGAAGCATAAGAAGAAGACAAGAATCTTGATAACGGAGTTCTTCCGACTTGGACTACGTCTCCGAGCCTTGCTTGATCAATGGGGAGGCCTTCATTCATTAAATGGCATGATAAAGAAGAAATACACTCATCAGTTACAAAAAAGAGTCTTATACCTCCATGCTGGAAAATGGCCAAGAAATGGAGAGCTCTGTTGTAGAAACTAACACCACCATTGGATTGCTGTTGCCGAGAGGTGCAAAATCGATATAAGACTTGCCCAATTTTGGCACTAGGCCAAAAATGACCCCCTGGAAATTATGCTCAGGAAAGGTTCCACCCTCTGTGCTCAGCTGCTCAGGGTTCCGCCACCTGGTCTCGAAATCCGTGCCTCCATCTCTGACCCACACTCTGATAGAAATGAGTTTTTAAAAGTGTTGAAGGGTGGATTTACCAACACATCAGTTGGGCGCATTGGTAATATTTAGTAGTGGTTAGGGAGGGGTCGGGCGGTCAAACCCCGCCCCTCCCTTTTTAACATACATTTGGTTATATTAACAAAACGGTGGCTTTTAAATGGCGGATAATTATTATGAATCGGCGGCATTTTTAAACTGTTGTTTATTACCCATGGGGCGGCAGGACCACATTTGTGGCCGCGCCCCTTTACTTCCGCCTGCCGTTTGTTGGTTGGTATAAGGGTGAGGTGGCGGGGCGACGGGGTTGGCAGCCCGCGTCCCCACCATAATCCTTGCCGCCATTACGTTTTTAGTTGTGTGGAAGGTTCCCGGGGTGGCGAGGTCATGGCCGCCCACCCCAACATATAATATGTTTGTTATGCTGTGTGGGGTGGTGGGGTCATGGCTGTCCACCCCTTAATTTAATACAATGTTGTTTATATATGCTTAGGCCGACGGGATTGGTGGCCCGTCGGCCTATTAATATATTTTTTATTTTTTATTTTTTTCTAACCAACCTTTGATTTTTAAAATACCCAATTTTAGATCGAAGGAGACAAATTGACCGGGCAACAAATTTGCCTAGAATCCAGCCCAGGTTGGCTGGAATCTGGTGGTCGGGTTTGGTCAAAATTGTGCCTCCTTTAAGCCTGCCACATGGGCAAGTGAACCCTCAAATTTGACTGCTTCTATCTCCTTCATTCAGACTCGGATTGAAGCATCATTCCTACCATCGGAATCAGGGCGACGAGCACTTTGATATGATGTCAAGATAATTGCTTTTCTGCCACTTTGAATTTTTGAGCCTTTTTCATGCCCCTGGTGTCTTGAGATCCACCTGGATCAATCCTCCCCATTGAGGAGCTTTTGGACCTCCAAAAGAATTTACACTTAGCACGTTGTTTCAATCCACACTTTCAATCACCTGCACGCGAAACTGGTACATTCTTGCAATCATGCACACCTCTCATGGCTCAACAACCCCTCCTTGCCAAGAGTTCATAACACACACTCATTGGCTAATGATTACATAAAAAGTAATTAATGCCTCAAATACTAATAAGGAAAGGCCAAAATATCATCGTTGCGTCTTGAAGTGATGGGAAACACACCATCATTTTTACATTTACTTGCAACATATGATTTACAATGGTGGCCATAACAAGCTACTATCCCTAAAAAAAACAACTTAATAAAGAAGATCACCCTGAATGGGGTGGATTCATTTGTTGAACATGTTCACCTTTCGGCTCCTCTAGCGATGTTTCCAGAGCATAGAGCATCAGACACGTGGTTTGTTGGTGTCCCTCTTTGTTGCAATGACTACAATGATTCTTTTTCCTCCAAACTTTCAGGGCTACCTTGGGGCGCTTTCCCCTAGTGTTCCTTCAATAAGTGTTCATGGAGCCCTCACCATCGCTGGACTGTGAGGAAGGAATTTCATCGTCTGTCGTTGGTAGATTACTAGCTGTATTGGAGCTTTCCCCCATTTCCTTTTTGGTGTATCCGAGTCCTGCATGACACGGAAACTCCTTGACTTCGATGGGGTTTATGATGCCTTGTCCTTTGATGCTGAGGCCCTTTCCTTGATACCCCATTTTATTCAATAGTTTGGATCCAATCCCTATAGTATGTTTTTCAAAAGCAGCAAATTCATCATCATGAAAATCATATGAGATCGTAGAATCGCTTTTTACCTCCAGATAGCTATGTTGTAGTTTTTCCAAGGCCTCATCCTTGGCTTGCAACTGGCGTAGTAACCTTTGTTTTTCTTCCCTTGCCTCCTGTAGAAGCCTCCTTAGCTCAGCATTCTTTGCTTGGATGTGGTGGTTGATCTCCTCAAGTTCTTGGAGTTCTGCTGCCCTTTTCGTTATGTCGGTTGAAATCCTTGATTCATTGCTGGAATCAGACCCCAAATCTATGGGTCTTTCTGCCACGATCCCAAGGGTTGCAAACTTCATCTCACTGCCAGAATCAGACCCCAAGTCAATGGGCCTACCTCGTGCAAATCCTACAGCTGTGACCTTCTCATCTTCCTCTGACTTGGAATCTTGGCTTTGTTGTACAGTGGCGATGGCCTTCTGCTTCCCCTTTCTGTCATTCCTTTCAGGTCTTAGCTCAGGGTGTAGCTTCCAACAATTTTCTTCGTCATGCTCCTCTTTCTCACAATGTGTACAAGAGGGCCTTGCTCCCCTTCTCTTGGCTGTCGTGGTTCTCTTTGAGTGGTCATCTTGTCCATGTGTTCCCCTGTTTTCTAGATGAATGACCTTTACACTGGCCGAGTCAATGGTAGTAGGTTCAAACAATAATAAGAAATGTCTAATATAACTATGTAAGGATCCAACATACTTAGTTACTACTTCAAGTAAGTCAAGTGCAATGCCCAAATTAAGTGCTTATTTTCTAAACTCCTTGGTAAAGCTTTGAACATCCTGACCTCTGCCCTACCTTAAGTATTGCCACTCCATTAAGGCTTTTTTCTTATAACCCAAGGGATAAAATTGTTCTTTTAATGCAGAAATGAAACTAGGCCATGAGGAAGGAATATTACCCACACTCTTACTGCTTCGCAATTTTCTCTCCCACCAGACGAGAGTAGTGCCACTCAGCTGAAGAGAGGCCAACTGAATCTTTGCCTCATCCTCTGCGATCTACTGAATCCTGCAGTAGATCTCAATCTACCTAATCCAGTTATTAAGCTTCTCTGCATTACTTTCACCGTTATACATGGGAAGATCAAATTTGACATCTAATTTAAAGAAAGGTTTCTTATGTGTATCCCTTGAATTTCTATGATGATGGTGATGGGAGGAAGAAGAACTTTCACTTGTGGAAGGAGAAGTAGGTGGGTCTCCTCCATCATCTCTGTGCACTAAACCTTGTCTTTTTGGAGTTTTCTTCTCTGCACTCTCAAGTTTTTCAAGTCTGTAGAACAACTTCTCAAAACGAACTGCCATCATGTATAAAGTCTTGCGGAAGTTTACCTCCTCTTCATAACGAGCCTCTTCATCTACCATGTTTCTCCTTTGATGTGCATGCCCTGCTTCGGGATCGAAAGGCTTTAGTTTCCCTTCGCCTCTTCGGAGCTTGTTTCTTGTTAGCATACACACATGCAATTCACATCTAAAAAGACCTGCTCTGATACCACTTGATCCAGGTTATCTTTTGCTTATAGATGTATTAAAGAATCACATGAAGAATTTGTAGCTTAACCATAGAAATTTAATGTGCACATGAGAGAAGAAGAAGAAGAAACACATGAAGCATAAGAAGAAGACAAGAAGCTTGATAATGAAGTTCGTCCGACTTGGACTACGTCTTTGGGCCCTGCTCGATCAATGGGGAGGCCTTCATTCATTAAATGGCATGAGAATGAAGAAATACATTCATCAGTTACAAAAAAGAGTATTATACCTCCATGCTGGAAAATGGTCGAGAAATGGATAGCTCTGTTGTAGAAACTAACACCACCATTGGATTCATGTCGCCGAGAGGTGCAAAATCAATATAAAACTTGCCCAATTCTGAAAGTGGACCAAAAATGACCCCCTGGAAATTATGCTCAGGCAAGGTTCCACCCTCTGTTCTCAGCTGCTCAGGGTTCTGCCACTTGGTCTCGAAATTCATGCCTCCATCTTTGATCCACACTCTGATAGAAATGAGTTTTTAAAAGTGTTGAAGGGCAGATTTACCAACACATCAGTTGGGTGCATTGGTAATATTTAGTAGTGGTTAGGGAGGGGTCGGGCAATTAAACCCCGCCCCACCCTTTTTAACATACATTTGGTTATATTAACAAAATGGTGGCTTTTAAATGGCGGACAACTATTATGAATCGACGACATTTTTAAACTGTTGTTTATTGCCCATGGGGCGGCGGGACCACATTGGTGGCCACGCCCCTTTACTTCTGCCCACCGTTTGTTGGTTGGTATAAGGGTGAGGTGGCGGGGCGACAGGGTTGGCAACGCGAATCCCCACTGTAATCCTTGCCGCTATTACATTTTCGTTTGTGTGGAAGGTTCCTGGGGTGGCGGGGTGATGGCCGCCCACCCCAACATATAATATGTTTGTTATGCCGTGTGGGGTGGTGGGGTCATGGCTGTCCACCCCTTAATTTAATACAGTGTTGTTGATATATGGTTAGGCTAGCGGGGTTGGTGGCCCGTCGGCCTATTAATATATATATTTTTTTATTTCTTTATAACCAACCTTTGATTTTTAAAATACCCAATTTTAGACTGAAGGAGACAAATTAACCAGGCCACAAATTCGCCCTGAATCCGACTCAGGTTGCCTGGAATCAGGTCACCGGGTTTGGTCGAAATTGTGCCTCCTTTAAGCCTGCCACATGGGCAAGTCAACCCTCAACTTTGACTGCTTCTATCTCCTTCATTCGGACTCAGATTGGAGCGTCGTTTGCATCGTTGGAATCAGGGCGACGAGCACTTCGATCTGATGTCAAGATAATTGCCTTTCTGCCACTTTGAATTTTTGAGCCTTTTTCATGCCCCTGGTGTCTTGAGATCCACCTGGATCAGCATGACATGACATGACAAGTGCTAAGGCATGCTCAGAAGTTCCAGGCGCCAGTGTGTGGTGCCAACACATGCTAAGGAATATTAGGGCCAAGTTCCAGGGAAACACAAAGGAGCAATAGTTTCAAATGCATGGAAATGAATGAATAATAGTGTGATAAAGAGTGTTAGCTAGCGAGTACGAGGTGTGCTAAGTGTTAGGGAGTGCTAGGGAGTGCCAAAGCATGCCAAGAAATGCAGGGTATGCTAACATGTGCTACATAGTGCCAAGGGATTATTAGGCATGCCAAATGTTATGGCATGTCAGGATGTAAAATTTGTTGCTTAGTAGTTTACTTTTACGACCACCGTTGGATGTGAGCCTTGTCTTGGTAACTTGTTAAGTTAGATAAGTTGAAATTATACATGAGTAGCCTAAGATGAGTTATAGGAAGTTCTTAGGTGAACAAGGCATAGTATAGTTGTAGTAATTGTAACTTGGTCAAGTTGTTGTTGTAGTTGAGGTAGGATTTTGTTGGGTTCCCATGTTGCAAAAAATGTAAGGGTATGATAGCTAAGGAGTGTCAGGGCATGCTAACACATGCCATATAATTTTTTGGTCTGATGGTTTGATTTAATCTTATGGTGTTATTTTTATTGTCCGCTTTGCATAGCACTATTTTTCCTAGTTTGGAACATTACAGTCAGCGAGTTCTAGGTGTGCTAAGGAGGGAGTGACAAGGTATGCTATGTATTTCTACCAAGTCATGCTAGAGTGCTAGGGAAGAATACCAAGATGCTCCAAGCACCAAGGTGTGTGAATTCGTGCTAAGGAGTGTTAGGGAGTGCCAAAGAAACATAAGGGAGAACTAGGTCAAAATGTATGGAAATGAATGAATAAGAGTGTGTGATAGGGAGTTTCAGCGAGTTCCAAGTGTGTTAAGGAGAGAGTGACATGGTATGCTAGGTTGTGCTAAGTCATGCTATATTTATAGGGAAACATGCAACCAAGATGTGCTAGGTTCCAGTGTGTGTCAATATGTGCTAAGACGTGTTAGAGAGTGCCAGGGAAACACAAGGGAGCACTAGGTCAAATTAGTGCATGCAAATGAACAAAGAAGAGTTTGTCACAGGAAGTGTCAGTGAGATACAGGTGTGCTGAGGGAGTAATAAGGTATGGTAGGCATGCTAGAGGCCAGGGTAACATGCCAAGATGTGCCAGGTACTAGGGTGTGCGAATGCATGGCAGGGAGTGTTATGGAGTGCCAAGGAAACAAAAGGGATCACTAGTTTCAAATACATGGAAATGAATGAATAAGAGTGTGTGACAGGGAGTGTTAGTGAGTTCTAGGTGTGGTAAGGAGGGAGCGACAAGATATGTTAGGTAGTGCCAAGGAATGCTAGAGGGAAACATACCAAGATGTGCCATGTGCCAGGGTGTGTCAATGCGTGCCAACGAATGTTAGGGAGTGCCACAAAAACACAAGGGAGAACTAGTTCAAAATGCATGGAAATGAAGAGATAAGAGTGTGTGATAGGGAGTGTCAATGAGTTCCAAGTGTTCTAAGGAGGGAGTGACAAGGTTATATGCTAGGCAGTGCTAAGGCATGCTAGAGTGCCAAGGCATGTCAGAGAGTGCTAGGGTGTGCTAGGGAGTGCAAAGCATGCTAATAAATGTAGGGTATGCTAACACATGCCACATAGGGCTAAGGGATTGTTAGACGTGCCATATGTTATGGCATGTCAAGATGTAAACTGTGTTTTTTAGTTGTTTTATAGCCATGGTTGGACGTGAGCCTTGAATTGGTAACTTGTTAAGTGGTATGAGTTGACATTGGACATGAGTAGCCTAAGATGTGTTATAGGCAGTTCTTAGGTGAACAACGCATAGTCTAGTTGTAGTAACTATAACTTGGTTAAGTTGTTGTATTCGGGGCAGGACTTTGTTGGGTTTCATCCAAGTCTAAAAACAAGTAAGGTTAGTTGTGAGGGCATGATAGCTAAGGAGTGCTAGGGCATGCCAAGGAATGAAAAGGTGTGCTAACACATGGAAGATAGTGTCAATTGATGGTGAGAAGTGTTAGGGAGAGTCAGTGAATTCCAGGTGTCCCAAGGATGAAGTGTTTTAGGAGAAGTTTAGAATAGGACTTGTAGGAGGCAAGCCTATGGTTGTGATAAGGCATGGACAAAGCAATTTCAGAGAAGGGGAGACTTTGGTTTGGGCAAAATATTGTTTTGCTAATGAATTGGTTGGGTTCCCAAGTCGTAAAAAAAATAAGGTTATCTGTGAGGGTGTTAGTGTAAGTCAGTTCATTCTATCACCAGTGATCAAATATTCTCTTACAAGGTGTTGTTAGGGTGTCAAGTCAAATTTTTGTCATTTCAGTGAGTCTTCAAATAAAAATTTGGTCACTGGCTAGTGTGTCTAGGGCTATTTCCACTCTCTCTAGAATTTCGTATGTCGGTCACTTTCATCACTCAGTTGAGTCTACCATCATGAAAACATCATTAACATCACTTCAGTCACATCATCATGGTCTCCATTCAGCTCAATGTCACCATTAGGTCATTAGGGTTAAGGTCACAAAATTAGTCATTTCATGTATAAATCTGGCAAATGAGGAGTAGCAATAGGTAAATTTGTTCAATAACACTTGATTTCAAATGTAATTTATGATTTTAGATGTAGTAATGTTGCTAACATTATAAAGTTACAAGAAGAGGTTCTAAGGCTACAAAACTAAAAAAGAAAGTGAATTGGTGAGGTGGGCCATCCTACCTCATTAATCACTTAGACACCAAAATCAAATTATAAAAGCACATGGAGGATCTCATTCACATTCATTTGCACTTGTCTACAATCCTAGCATCGATATCATCCCTCTCCTTTGCAAAATATTGTGATTCCACAGCCCTCATTGGCAAAAATTGTCTCTCGTTGCACACAGAGAGCCTTTGCCGCGCACCTGGACAACACACTGCGCATGGGGTAGAGTTGTCCAAAATTGTTGTTTGACCACCAAAATTCATTTTTCAAAGCTCCTCTTCGGTCATTTAATACTCCAGGCTTTCTAACAAGTAATTTTAATCATTTTCATGCCCTCCTTTGCCTCATATGTCAAGAAATGATCAAATACTTCTTCTTATAGGGTTTACATGATTTTAATGGTTTTGATCCTCAAATGATGAGTCGCTGCCCTAAACCCTGTATTCCTTGTCCCTGTATTCTTTTTTCACCTAATACGCCATTTCCATCCATCACAAAGCCTTATCCTCTCATTTTCTATCATTTTCCTCTAAACGCTAATCTACCCTATCTCTTTCTAGGATAGTCTTGTGTTTTGGCCCTTTCCACCCCCTCCCCTCACTCATTTCCCAAAATTCCTTTTTCCCCTACTCACTGACATCATCCCCTACCCTCCTAAATTTCCTTACAAATTTAGGTAACTCCTAAGTCCATCATACCACCTCATTCCCTAAAAGCAAGAAATTTCACTGCTTTTGCTTGCCTTTCACCTAGGGTTTGAAGTATGGAGCATGACTCATCACCATCATAGAAGAGGAAGCACAACAAGGAAGGAAAGATACTAAGGTTTGAGCCCTCTAATTGTAGTGAAATCACCTCCTTCCCATTTTTCATGAAATTCTTTGAAGATGTCAATTGTTTATGGTTTTGTCAAAGAGTGCAGGAAGTAGGTTACCATGAGCATCTCACAGGTATATTTGCCCTCACCTTGAAGGAAGACAATATCACCATTGCAGGGACTGTTTTCATGTTTTCAGTGGATGCCATATCTCAAGCTACAGGCATACCAAACCATGGTGAAAATTGGTTCAAAGGCATGAACCTAGACACAGAAGAGTACAAACCCTACTTGAAATCACAATACGAAGGAGCTCACTCACATGTTTTCCCATTCAGATACTTGTTGGAAAGATATGAACCATTGATAAAGGATATCATGAAGTTCTTCACTTGTGAGGGTAGATTTTCTAGGCTATATCAATACCACATAAGACTGCTTATGTACTTTACAGTTGCCAAGTCTCTAAATTTGTCCAGCTACTTGTATAGGAGCCTAACCAAAATGTCTGAAAGGGTGAAATTAAAAGGAAAAGTGCATTATCCCAGCCTCTTTCACCATAGCCCGATAAAGGTTATAGTACTCCATCAATTGAAAGAGAAGAACATGACATGGGACACCTTCATTGAGGCAGCCTTGAAAATGCATATAACCACTTCACCAAGCCAACGCCAAACCATGTCAGTGCAACCCATGGAGGTGGGATAATAAAGAAAACATGATGAGGTTTCCAAGGAACCTAGGCCTGAGGTGACCAATACATATCAGAGAGGCAGAAGCCTTGTGTTTGCTCCTCAAATTGAGGAAAGGGCCAAGCCTACTACATCAGCGGAATAGGGATCACCATCACATCATGAGGCTTCTTTGCATGATGAGGAGCCCATTGAGCATGACTTTGACCTAGTTGACTTGGAGGCACATGATGAGCATCAAAACCTACAACAAGCCATCAAAGAGAAGGATTATTAGATCATGGAGCTCAAGGACAATTTGGAAAGGGCCAAATTCATCATTTCATTCCTTGAGCAAGAAAACAATCAACTTAAGGCAAAACAACTAGTCATGGAGAAAGAGCAATTCAAAGCCAAGAAACAAGAGATGAAAGGCAAGGCAGTGGTGGACCATGAGGAAACTAAGTAGCATGAAGGAAATGTGGCAAGGAAGAGACCAAGGACAATGGGTCTTAGGAAGGCACTTCATAGGGAAAGAGAACAAAAGCCACCAATGGAAGAATTGACCTTTGAAGAGAGGATTGCCATGGAAATAAATGAGGACAAGGAGTTTTGGATTGAAAAAGTCAATTTCCACCTTGAGAAGCTCCTTGACAAGGCCAACAGGGATAACAAGTTGCAAAAGAAAATGGCCATCCATTATTACACAAGGAATCAGGTTGCCAAGGTCAAAATCAAGCAGTTGAAGGAAAAAATCAAGGACACCCTAATCAGCCAAGAGGTGAAGGGTAAGTTAGATTTTATTGTTAATGCATCCATGATTGCATCACATATCTCATCAGGCATCTCTGGATAAATTTTGGGAGAATTTGGAGAAAATTTTGTGTTTTGGTGCAAACTTGCAATGTTTTGGCAATTTTGTGTCTAGGAGCACAACGAGCTCACGTTGTGCTTCTTCCTCAGGGCTCCAAATGATAGAAAATCAACATTTTTTGAAATCTTATGACCCCCTCTCAAAATAAATTTTCCCACTTTCCTAGTCTGGGGCTCAGTTTTTGAGAGATTTGCAAAAAAGAGGCTAAAAATCACGTTCCTGCCCCTCTTTTTCCATTTTGTTGCGCACCTGGAGACACCTTGGGAGAATGACCATATCTCAGCCAAAAATGGGTCATTTTGAGTGAAAAAATATGCTAAATACATCTTCCCGGATTTCCATAAAAGGCTTCAGATCAGGATTTTAACTTTAGAGAGGCACTCAAAAATGGTCTCCAACAACTCGCTGCACACTTCGAAATTTCTAAGATTTTTGTAAAATTTTCACTATGTAATTTTTTGTAATTCCTAGTTTGACTTTGGTAAAAGTCAAAAGGGTGAAGTAGATGAATGTGAGGGGAAAAAGTAAATATAAATAATGGGTGGTTAGTCTTTGTAAGTTGTTTTGATGTAAATTTGACCTCATTTATGATAGAGGTTGGAGTCAAACTTATTTGTAGAAGTTGCTTTTAACTTCCCTAGACATTAGGGTTTGGTTAGAGCACCTCATGGAATAGTTCCTAGAGTCATGGATTCGACCCCTGAGAGTGGGGAGATGTTGTTTTGGTATTTATGTATCAGTTTCTTAGTGATAGAATGAGTTGGATTTCAGAGGAGAGAACTATTGTAGCTTGTACTTGGACATTTTTTGTAAATCAAAGGACAGTTTGCAACTATTATCTAGGAATTCATGTGCAATAAGTATGTGATGTTATTTTTTTCTATTGTAGCTTTATATGAAAGATATTCATCTTCTCTTTCCATTCATCAATTCTTCAATGGTTTTCCTTACAATTTATAAACAAAATTATTTGCATAAAGCTTTGTTTTGATGGAAAAATCATTATGTGTTACTTTCTTTCTTGATTAATGAATTCATGTTTCATGCTCACTAAGACTTTTTGCTTCTTCTAAACACTACACTACACCGAAAAACCCTAAGGTCCATCACAAAAATAATGCTACCTTGATCCTTTATATCTTTGCTACTGTAACCCTTTGATCCTCTGACCTAGCTACTCGGTTTTTCTCCCTTATCCAACAACAAAACCCTAAATTGTCCAAAACCCACCTAAGCCTAGCTATCTAGCCTAAAATACTTTACATTCTAGTCATCTCTTGGTTGTGACTTAATAGAGAGACCCCTCTCTGGTTTGGTAGGGCTAGCTACCAAACTAAAATCTTGGTCTGTGGTTACCTCCGTCGATCTCCTCATCAGCTTGGGACATTGTGGAGGATAACAGAGGGCATGAAAACTAGGGAGTGCCAAGGTTTTCTAGTGAATGTAAGGTTCCCAAGTCATGGAAAAATGTAATGCTAGTTGTGAGGTCATGACTGCGAAGGTGTGTTAGGGAATGCTAGGGCATGCTAACATGTGCCAGATAGTATGAAGACATGTCAAACAAGCTAATATATGCCAAGTGGTAAGGCGTGCCAAGATGTACAAGGGTGTGACAATGCATGCCAGAGACTGTCAAGGAAGAAAAAGGGAGGAACAAGTTAAAATACAAGGAAATGAGCACATAATAGGGTTAATAAGTCATCAATTTACCTTTTCCATGAGGGGCATGCTAGGCACACCAACACTAGGTGCCAATAGGTGCCAAGTGCCAAGTGTCAATGCATTCTAAGTGCCAAATATTCCTCCGTTTCTTCTCATCTAGTTTCCAATAATTGATCTCAAATAACTTTAATATTAAACCATGCCAAAGCATACCAAGTCATCTCAATGCGTGCCAAGCATGCTAAGACTTTCCAATGTGTGTTAGGGAGTGTGATCCATGCTATGAAGTGGAAGAGAATATAGAAGAGTGCTAAGGTGTGCTAGAGAGTGCCAATGCATGCTGAGGAGTGTTAGGGAGTACTAGGACAACACAAGGGAGAAATAGGTCAAAATGCATGGAAGTGAATGAATATGAGGGTGTGTCGGGGAGTGTCAATGAGTGCTAGCTGTCATGCCAAGGAGGGAGTGACAAGGTATGCTAAGAATGGGTAAGGCATGCCAGGGAATATCAGGGAATGTCAAGAAGTGCTAGAGTGTGCTAGGTAGTTTCGGGGTGGGCTAACATGTGCGAAATAGTGCCAAGGAATTTCAGGTGCTAAGACATGCTAGGATGTGCATGGTGCCAGAGTATGCCAATATGCGTCAAGGAGTTTCAAGGCAAAAAAAGGAATAACCAAGCTAAAATGCAAGGAAATGAACACATAAGAGGGTTAATAAGTCGGGACTTTATCTTTTTCAAAAGGGGCATGCTAGGCACACTAATAATATGTTCCAATACATGCCAAGTGCCAATGTGTGCCAAGTGATAATGTTTTTCAATGATATCATGTGAAGGTGTTCTAGGGCATGCTATAGACTACATGGCATGCCAACACATGATAGGGGAGTGCTATGCTATGCTAGGGCATGCCAACATGTGCTTGGGCATCCTACTCATGGCAAGATGTTCTACGTATAAAGATGTTCTAGGTACAAAGATGTTCCAAGACATGCAAGGTGCCAAGGAATGTTAGTTTACTATTCCTAAGCATGTTAAGGTGTGCCATGAGTTTTGAGGAGTGCTAGGTCTCTCTCATTAATAGAATTGATAGAGCTTGATTATGTATTAAAAAATATAGTTCCTACACACACTAGTGGAACTTTATTTAAAGGAAATTTGATAGATAATAAACCTAATAGAGATGAATCATGTGTTGACTCATAGGAAAGCTATCTTCTTATGACTTGAGGGAAATGATACACATTAGTTACTTCTTAACAAATTGACTGACTATTATAACCACTATGACCTTGGACACATAATAAAAAAGACTCCACAACAATGGTCTTAAATTGTTATCTTTTGACAAAAAATATAGTAACAGGTACATAGAGTCATCAAAAACTCTTTGGATTGATCAATGATGATGAACATTTCTTGAGCATCACCAAAAGTAACCAAAAAGAGAATTGGTGAGGGTCAATAAAAGATCGTCACTAGAAGTGTCACCAAAAAGAGAATTAGTGATGGGCCTTTAACTACCCTCACCAAAAGTGTCACCAAAGAGAGAATTAGTGACGAGCCTTTAACGAACCTCACCAAAAGTGTCATTGAAAATGGATTTGGTGACAAACATTAAAGGACTATCACTATATACACTTACAACAATGATTTTTTAAAGACTGTCACCATATGCAACATTGGTGATGGATCTTAAAGGTCCATCACAGGCATGAAGCGTCATCAAAAAATCATTGGAATGATCAATGATGACGAACATTTATTGACTGTCACCAAAAGTAAACAAAAATATCATTGGTGACGATCAATAAAAGATCGTCACTAGAAGTGTCACCAAAGAGAGAATTAGTGATGGGCCTTTAATGACCCCTACCAAAAGTGTCACGAAAGAGAGAATTAGTGATGGACCTTTAACAACCCTCACCAAAAGTGTCATTGAAAATGGCTTTGGTGACAAACCTTAAAGGACCATCACTATATACACTTACAACAATGCTTTTTTAAAGATCGTCACCATATCTGACATTGGTGACGGACCTTAAAAGTCCGTCACAGGCATGAACCTCACCAATGGCCTTTTTTATTGTAGTGAAAGGATATCATCCTACTTAAAAATGTTTTTTATGACTGCCTTAGAGTACATCAACAAGACTCATTCTTCATCAAAAGTTTATATGTTTAGTAGACCATAACCACCAACTAAAAGGGAGTTCTCTATAGATTTGAAGGATAATATTTATTCATTTGGGGCCTAAGCTTCTGTTATTGATCCACCATGTCTTTAAAGATTCTTTGGGAATAATATTGAAATTATTTATCCAATCTTCATTGAGGGTTATTTCCTCCTTGGGGGTCCTGTAGTACATATCAATATTAGATTAATGAATGAAGTAAAGGATATCCTATGAATTTCCCTAATCATGGTTTATTTATGGTAAACTTATTTTATAATCCATTCAACTGAATTTTCACATCGGATGATAGGGGATGAGTAGCCACCTTGTATAACCAATATCTTCTAACACACCCATACACGTTTAAATCTAGGTCATCCTCTAGCAGGTCATCTCGTTAAAATAAATATTATGCCACTGGCCATGCGTAAGTTGTATTATTTCCAATGAAACATGGATTATCCATAATAATAGGGCCTGGTGTACTAGTGGGTGGGTCATCATTAAGAATGTAAATAATGAGAGCTTTGCAATCCATTTTCCATAACAGGTACATGGCTTTCACTAAGTTTCTGATGTCCTTCTTGGGATAGAGACTCTTAATGCTAATATGGCACAAATAGATCTTTCCAACCGGAAGCATAATGACATCAGAGGGAGATAACACAAAGATACGTGGGCAATAAAAATGATATGGTTTATTTGTTAAGTTTTTTGGAGCTTTAGCACAAAATCAAGGTAATAGAAGCCCCTTTTTACATTTCTTTCGCAATTTTTTATGCCAACAAAACCCTAAAATAAGCTAAGGAATGGTGTGATATGTTGCTAAATAAGGGAAGATCATGACGTTGTATCACTGTGATGAGAAAAATCATATTCCTATATCATTGGAATGAAGAAGTTCGTAGGATTGAGTTACTTAATGAAGGATCATATTGCTAGAGACGGTGAGTCCTTGGGCTATGTATCACTAGTTTAGCCAATTTTATAGTGTTTTGTTGTTGGATAAGACAAGTTCATAGGGTTGCATTGTTGGGACAGAGTACTTTTCCACATTATATCACTAGAGAAATGAACTTCTAAATCAATCTATTGTTGGTGGAAGAGGCTTTTGTAGATTTGTATCATTGGACTAGGCAACATCATAGTGCCATGTTGCTAGGAGAGGAGGCTTCCAAATCTTGTTTAAAGTTCATGTTAAATGGTGGAAAGGCCAAAATAAGTGTGAATAAATTATTAGGAAAGGTATGGTAAAGCATACTACCAGTGTCGTTAGACTCAAGAATATATGGGACCCTTATTTTCATATAATCATTGGTGATACTTAGAGGAAAATAAAGGGGGTTATTGTAACTGCTAAAACAATTGGTGATGCACTTAAAGAACCTCTAAATGTCTGAGTGTGATTTCCATTTCTACTACGCTTCTTGTAAGTATCATTATGAATTGTATTTCATGAAAGGTTAAAATAAAAATAATTATTATGATGGAGGAGTGGACATGGATTCAAATACTAAGGAGGAGGAGTTTCATGGTAAGTGATTAAACCTAGGCTACTTTATTTATTCACGCTACCAAAGTTTGTGACTGAAATTTAATGGTACACATAATAGATAGGTGGATGGAGTATGGATTTCCTGAGGGAAAGGAAGAAACTCATGCCACCTTTTTCCTCTTAATATGTGTTGGTGTGGCCAACACACAAGAGGTAGAATATGGGTTGACAACAAAAGAGACCAATGTGAATAAAAATGTGAGAGAAGTATGCATATATATGCATACAGGAGAAACAAGGGAATGTACATGAAGACAAGAGGGAGATAGGGGCATGCACAGGAGAGAGGCCCGACACAAAGGGAAGAAAATGTAAGAGCACATAGAGGAGTGTGGCATGAAGTGAAGACAAGAGAGAAAAAGGTGGAGACAATGTGTTCTTTGGATTCCTGTATTGTTGAACAAGTGGAGGCATTATGTATCCTATATTCCTGTAGTGTTTAGTAGGTGGAGACACAATGTGATCTATATTAATGTAGTGCTTAGTAGGTGGAGACATTGTGTGCCATGGATTCCTATAGTGCTTAGTAGGTCAAGGCAGTGTGTGCTCTGGATTCTTGTAGTCCTTAGCAAGTGGATACATTGTGTTCCCTGGATTGTTGTAGTGATTTGCAGGTGGAGACACTGTGTTCTCTGGATTCTTGTATTTTTTAGAAAATGGAGGCATTGTGTGATTTAGATTCCTATATTTCTTAGCAACTGGAGAAATTATGTGATCTGGATTCTTGTAGTGTTGTCCTTTAAAATCTAGCTAGTTACCACCTAGATAGTGCACTCTCTCTCATTTAGTGGTTGACTTATATTGGCGTGAATTTCCTTGAGTACTTAACTACTCAGACTCTAAATCTAGCTTAGTGGTGGAAAGTTGGAAGAAATATAGTACTGTAGCTAGCTTATGGCTGGGTGGAGAGTTGAATTCCCTCCCTCAGTTTCCAATCATTAAATTTAATTACATAAGTATATTTACTTGTATATATGTTGCACTGTGAATGTTGCATGATGTTGTTATGTGTTATTTTATGTATAAAAATTGTTAAAGGAGGAATGTGTTATTCTAGTTTGTCTATGATCAAATGATTTATTTTAATGTATTCATGGTTATGAGGGGTTAGCAGGCCTCTATGTTTGCTAATATGTTAATAAAGAGTAGATCTATTTTCACGGTCTTGAATGACTAGTTGATTCACTTAGCTAGACTGTTGCAGTGTATGACATTCCAATATGTAATATCATGGATCTCTATTTGTTTAAATACTATGATTGACTTTCCAAAGAGTGTGCTATGATTGGTGCAATGCATGATAGATCAATATATATTATAGTATCTTCTTGGGATAATCCTTGTGATATTGTATCGTGTTGCTATATTTGAATTTACATAATGGATAGATCTATGGAATGTATGATAGCCAAGTATAATAAGTAGAACATTTTGTGGTTTTATATGAGTTTATCTTTGTAAAATGGATGTTCTTAGCAATGTCTAGCATCAAGGAGAACCTTCAAAAAGTCCCTTAAAGTTCTAAGGTTTTATAAGTCTTTAAGTGTTGCGAAGATGAAATTTTATATACAGTGTCAGATAGATTATTGGGAAGATAATGTATCTGAGCGAGATGTGTTTTTACGGTTTAACACTTAGGTGCATCCAGATATAAAAAATTGGTGTATACACATAAGTATAGAAGATGTGTCTGAGAGTCCAAGCACCCAACGAGGTAGACTTCGAACATTTTTAGAAATGTACCAAATTTCCATCCATCTAGATTTTCACAAAGAATGTAGAGTATCTAGGGTAGGCCCCTCTTGGGTGAATATATTTGAAAGGGGTGGATTTCCCCATGGACAGAGAATTTATTCGCGATGATCCTCAGTTGGGTGAACATTTGTACGAAGCTGGACATTAAGTTATTTGGGAAAGTAATTTATGATTCAGGTGACTTGGAAGTTTACACAAGGTGCAAAAGTTGGTGACATTGTATTCCTTCTATCAATTGTATATAACATGGAATGAGATCAATCATGAAAGGATTAATGGGTTTGGGACCTATGAAGGGAGATGAGGTGGAGTATGCCATGCTAGCTAGGACGGTTACATGGATGCACTATGGGATTCACCATAACTATCAAGAAAGGAGAGGATATGGATATCTAGAGAATTTGGTGTTTAAGAAATATTGTATCATGTATTATTTTGTGCACCCCATATTTCCTATAATCAAATATAAAGGAAACAATGCCAAGATACTGGGCCTTGTGGGACCTGAAAGTTTCGTTGAGGTGGAATGTGCCATGGAGGCACAATGGGTCCCTGTGGATGCCACATGGTGGTCATTGTTGATGTGGCAAGTTATAATTGATCGAACTTTGATTATGAATAACTCTCAATCGAGGAGTTGGATTGAGGTCAAATTTATATCTCCACAAAGCTCTTAATGAGCTGAACACAACGATAACTTTCATTTTGAGTTTCGATGGTGTTGTCCAAATTTAATTTTGAAATATTTGGAGAAGAAGTATTTTTGTACCCCCATCTTCATAATGAGACCATGGAGGTTGGGTTAGTTAAAGTTATAACCTCTCATATGATCAGAAATCAATGCTAGGAGAGTTAGGGTTAGATTTCTCTTTCTTGATAATTACTTGTGAATTATGTTGGCTTCTTTTACTTATTTGTTATATTATATTTCATTAAGAAATTACCAAATTATATGTGTATGAATATCATAAAAACACAAGACATAAGATGTAGGCACTCTATTAGGGAAAAATCCCTATCTAAGGGAAAACCCAATCAAAATATCTTCCTTAAATAGTTTTCTTAAGACTCTTCAACCTAGACATAGACCTCCTCCAACCACTAAGTTAGCCTCCTCTTCCAACAACTTTGATCCAGAACTTCAATCTTGAAGCAACATCACTACGACCCAACAAATGGTAGAAGAAACAATAGCAAATTCAACATGATAAGAAAAACTTTGATCTCCTCGAGGAACCCACATGAGAGAGAGATA
This sequence comes from Pinus tabuliformis, assembly GCA_031772625.1. Classification (NCBI taxonomy): domain Eukaryota; kingdom Viridiplantae; phylum Streptophyta; class Pinopsida; order Pinales; family Pinaceae; genus Pinus; species Pinus tabuliformis. Next base: position 1,056,481,526 of record CM062804.1, read on the forward strand.
GATAACCCAAAATTTTGATCTTGCCTTTTTCTCCTTTCTTCTCCAACTTCACACTTTTCTAGATCTTTCTTCTGGATATCAAACTTGCGTGGGAGTGAATGAGTGCTCCAAATGAATTTGATTTTCTTGTATATATAGGCTTGAGGTGAGGTGAATTTTCGCTGTTTGAGGCCGACTTGGTGTGGAGGTGTAAAATACTTAATTTGACTCAATAATAAATCTTTTTACATGTTTCAAAAGCCTAAGAAGGATCTCATAAAATATACAATGACTCTAATGACTCAATATAAATCCTAGGAGTCCATAATACGGACTTTGACTAATAAAAGATGACCTACGCATGAAACCCATTCTTTAATAAGTCATTGTAACAATAATAAAAAAATTCTTGTTCATTCTTTTGACAAGTATATTATATAATGACTCAAATTAATTTATGAAGACCAAACCTAGTTGCATTTATCAACACCATAGCTTAAAAAGAGCAAGGGGTGGGAGGGATCATTACAGAGTGTTATCAGAGTGCCCAATTTCAATACTTAGATTGAATGAGCCTAGGAGTACAAGTTTAGAGATCTATTACATGATGCGACATTAGAAAAAGATTTCAATATTGAGCCCTTGAAAAAATGAATTTTGTTCCTTTTAAATTGCGGTATAAATCACATAGTGTCACATTTAAAGGATGATTTTTTGTTGGGTTCAAACGTGTGTTGATTGTAGAATTTTTACTAGTGATTTTGTGTTGTATGCATATATGTGCTGATATCATAATTGTGAAATGATAAAATGATTTGAATGATATATTTTGATACATTATATTACTTCCTAATTGGCATACTAACTTGAGAATTAATGTTTCTGATAGCCTCACATCAACGTGCTTATTGAAAATATGCTAAGGTTATGGGTAAATATGTTTATTTGTTTTTTTAGTTGGCTAAAAACTATGTATGTGTAACAAAACATAAGAAGACACCAATGAACATCAAGAGAATAAAGGTATGAGTAGTATAATGGTGCAATACGACATTGATAAATCTTAACATTGTATCGAATAAGAGTCAGTTGGAAAAGAGAGAGAGAAAGACTCACTTGAGTGGATGGAAACCCTTAGAGGTTTGTGGGTAGAATTAAGAATTTGTAAGGATGATAATGAAAGGATTCCCATAGCCCAGGAAAAGAAATCATAAGAAAATGTAGTTATAATATTTATCATATCAAACATGTCAAGACAAAAGCAACACGAGCTTGGTGCTAACTACCTAGGAAAACATAAATCCATAAATCCAAGTAGATTCCATGTATACTTTGGAAGCATGAATTGAGGACTGATCGTGCAGAAGGTAAAAGATATAAGAAAAGGAATAAGTAGGTAAGTGAAGATACAATGAGACGAGGAAATTCACTAAGTAATCCATAGAGAAGAATAGACAGCCATGAGAAACTATATAGTGTTAGAAGTAAGAGACATTATTAGTATAAAGGAGAGAGAATGATTTGATACCAGAAGAATTTAAGAAGGAAAAACCTCCTACATTGATGGAGAGATGAAGAAGCCCAAGGAAGCAGAAACATGGTTATTGGCGATAAGAAGTATTTCATGGTGCATGATTATTCTGAAAATATGGAGGCAAGGGTAGTCATTTTCAGTTTTAAAGGAAAGACTAATGTTTGCTGGGAAGACTTGGGGAATGTCAAGGACATTAGAGAAAAGGAGTTATCCTAGAGGATATTTGAGAGACATTTGTAGGACAAGTACCTATCTAAAAGGTACTACAACAACATGGTCAATGAATTTCATGAGAAAATCTAGGGCAACCTTTTATTCTTTATCACAACTGCTTTGATAGTCTCCTATCTTCACTTTCAAAATCTGCAATGACATGAAATGGTATCAATAATAAATTTTTCTTGAGGTAAAAACTTATCTCTAATTCATATTTTGTATATTAAGAAGATATGAATTTTTATCTTTACAATAAAGAGTCCTATTCCATCTATTTTATCCTATCCTTACTCCTAATCCTTGTGTAAGTAACACCTTATTTTACCTCTTGTATATACATTTACCCTTATTCTGATTTCACCATTCATCATATTAGAAACCATTCTTATATTTTACAAATTTTGGGTTACGAAATGATGGTCAATATACATGATCCCATTGCTCAAGCCTTGGAAACATAACCCAATTATAATGCAAGTATTCTTTGGTTTGATGGGTCTAAGCGGAAATAATTTTTTTCATGGTTCCAAGAACACAATGATAGAGTAACTTCATGATTTACAAAAATTTTCGATGGAAGAATCTCTTGAATATGAAATCTGGTAATGCAAGTAACTATGGAGACCATGGCTCAAGCCACTAGCCTTCCTAGGACTGAGGAGAAGTGGCTAGAAAAAAAGCCACTAGATAAATATGTCCACAATTCATTTATGAAACCTACAAAAAAAATGTAGAATTGACTAGGAGTATACCGTGCACATGGCTCAAAGGTGAGTGGACCAAACTGTTGCTGATCCTATAAAATTTGTTGGCATGTGAGGGAAGGTATGGCCTTACCCTTTAATATCATATCCGCATTTTGTTGCATTCTCAGTACGGGAAAAAAACCAATTTTCCTTATTACCTATGGAAAAGCTTGGGTAAGATGGAAAGATAGGTGAAACATAATAATAAGAACCCCTCCACTAGCTTAGGCCATCATAGATTAGTTAAAATGTTGATTTTTGAAGTGTTGAAAGATAGAAATGAAACCTGGCATAATTTCATGATCCAAAATAACTCTGTGTTTCAGATGTAATGGAATATTACACAACCACCTTAAGAGAAAGGGATTGATGATGACAATCATGAGGAGAGCCCAACTCAAACTCAGGAAGAGATGAGTGACTCCCCTTGACATCATTTACAAAAGAATAAGGGAAAAACAATAAAGAAAAATTCCCCTACACCCACTTGAAGAGTGTTGGCCACCCAATAGACTCCCATCACTCTTTTTTTGAAATGGGCCCCTCTTTTTATTTTCTATTTTGTTTTCGATTTTGATACCTAGCTTTGAAATGAAATGATGATTACAATTTTGATGCAGAGATTTCATTATGGACTTTGTCATGGTTTTATTTTCATTGGCATGTGGTGTGGTAATGATCTCTAAGGAATTGGAACGAACATCTCAAATCCTAATAATAGTGTTGATGGTTGTTCTTGCTGCATATAAAATGTTTCTTCAATTTTGAGGAGTCATATATATCTTATATTTTTTTGCGAAAAATCATAACTCTATAGGCCTATTCAATCAAGCCTACAAGTGAATATTATGTTATCATTGTGTTTTCGCATATCTCCTTTTCTTCACTATACATTAAAGTTGTGCTTAGAGTCATGTACTTTTTATATTATATAATTCATGGATTATGAGTGTTTTGGTTGTTTTTTAACCCTTTTATGACATATGGCATATGTTCTTATAGTTTTCAATGGATCATATTCCTTGATGTGTAAAATGTTGTGCATCCATGACCTTATAATATCACTTGGGTCTATTAAACTTTACGATCTATATTCTGATGGTTGTTATGGATTTAACACATCAAATTTAACATTATTTCCTACGGTTTTGTGCACAATTAATCTATGGTAATGAAATATCTTGATATATCTTGCAACAAAATAATACTTGATAGCAAAGTTACTTTTGATGGTGTCTACTATGAATAAATTATGCGTATTTTGTTAAGACATGGCCTAGCTTGTCTAAGTTTTCAAATATAGGATTTGACACTTGGTTATGTTATTCATAACTTTCATGTCTCGAGTATTGTGGTTATGATACTTCTATGCGTATTAACATTATTATTTGGTACATCTCGTATTCCATGGCAGTGTCTCAATTTGTAGCCTAGTTTTTTCATTTCACATTCCTTCAATTCTCGTTTCAAATATTTTCCTTGTATACCTCTTTGTAATGGTTAGGATTTGAAACTCCTGTATCGTCTGTTTAATTCCTTTGAAAATGGAACCACAATTGAGTTTTATTGTACATTTATTAATGCCTCCCATGGTTTGAACAAATTTGAATGGGAGTGAAATTATTGAATCCTATGAGAAATGTTTAACTCTGTTAGGAGGTCGATTGATGGGATTTTGTTCAATGCTTCAAGGGTTTTAACGATGAGGTTGTAAAGTATTTCACCTCCACTTTTAATGGTAGGAAATATGGGGTTGGCATTGTAGAGATATTGGTCGATGTTAACTTCATTGCAGGGCAGTTAGTCTCTCCACAAAAGGTGACTGTTGGTCAGATTTGTTTCTAATGCATACTGTATTGTGGTGAAAGTTTCTAGCCTAAAAAACCTATGTGAAATTTTCTAGCCTCGAAACAATATGTATATAGTGTTATAGATATGTTAGTAATCTTTCTTAAAACCAGATGGCAAGCCTTTTTGTATCTTGTTCAGTGTTTTGTCACTTGTCAAGGTAGATACAGGGTTGTCTTTATGTACCACATACACTTATTAGTTCTATTTTTAGGTTTCAAGCTTAATATCCCATTCTATTTACATAAGAGCCTCAACAATATGGATAAGACATCCCAAGTTGAACACAAAATCCTGAGCAGTCTCTCTTCCATCATTGTTCAATTTGTTTTCTAGTTTAACACCTTTTGGCCAAGACTAGTGATGCATGGGACACATTCCTTCTCCGCTAATGGCTTTGATAAACCTGATGTTGTTGAACAACCAGAAGTTACCCCTAGAGTTTCAGCCAATCTTCAACCAACTAGTTAGTCTCCATCTAACTATCATAGTATTGATGTTTTCGGTCTTGATGAATTGTGTTATTCTGATGTGTCAGAATTATCTAATGGTTTTAGGGTTAAAACCCCTAAAAATTTTCCTATTCATATTGCACGAAGTATGGCATGGAAATATGAGTTTCATCATTTTGAATTAGAACCTAAATTTAAGGACAATATTAAACCTAATTTCTCAAACCATAATATTCATTTTGAACCTATGCAAGAAAAGGAAACTAGTCAGCCAGACCCTCAATGCTCAGTAAAAATTAAACAATTAAAGCGAAAGGTATCCAAGGTAAGTCACAACAAGGGTAAAAATTTCCCTGTTATGGAATTCTATGTTGATCTAGAATCTTTTGTCGAGTCTCTACTAAAGAAGAATAAACCTTAGTTAGGTAAAAACTTTGGGTTCATTGATAATGGTAATTACACTCAAGATGGAGACAATAATTCTAATAAAGATCCTCAAAGAAAGATTGAATGTGATAAGTATATATATGACATGTATTGGAATAAACAATATTTGGTTATGCTACCTCACCTTGAGCATCAACTTAAACCATGTTATATAGAAGAATAATCAGTTGAGAATTCCTGATGAACTTAGAATAATCAAAATGATTAGAAGTCCTTAGGGTTTGAGAAGAAAGGACAGTCGATGGATACACACATAATGATTAAATCACCCAATATCAAATAAGTCACTACTTGAGATACACATGATTCAAACTTTGCTACATAAAGGTTTTTGCTAATTGTCTATTTTCTAAAATCAGAGATTTTAAAAGTATGTTTTATATTTGATTCAGTTTGCTAGTTATAAAATGTCGCTATAGAATCAAATATTTTGTAGCATCCTTATTTTGGTAACAAATATTGATTATTAATATCACTTCTTAATTTGTAAATAGGTTCTTCTTCTCATATGCCATTTTTCGTATTACACTATCAAAATGAAACAAAGCCATTAATGATTAAGTGGTGGGGGTCGCTAACTCAATAAATAAATAAATTCATGATAAAAACAACTATTATTCCTACGTATATGCACTTAACTGTTTTCAAAACTTGTACGATTGTCAGGTTGTGCAAAAATTTCACTGCATAAACATTAATCCAACAAATCGTTCATATATTTTGGATAATTTAAGCCATAAATTACAACCTTTCAAAATGTAATGCATATAGACAATGGTCTCATATTGTATAAGAAAATTCTATTTGTATGACAAATATTTCAATGATACTAAATCAATAACAAAATACACAGTAAGTGAAAAATATGGTTTTGCAATATCAATATTTATTTACATTACTTCACTTAAACGTTGGCTTTGATATTTTCAATTGCTATTTATTAACAGTGTGATATGTGGTAATTTAATCGCAAAGAATAGAAACAACTCATAATTGGGACCAGAGTAGCAAATAACGAAATTACGGGACATTGGATACGAATACAAGTGGCAGATAAATGAAGAAAGATATTTTTACCTATAAAATCAACCAAGTGATATTTGAATATGCCATCGGAAAAGAAGAGAAACATATACATTTTCACTAACAAATACTTTCCTAGTTTCACATCTCAACATATTCAAAATTATTCAACAGTTCATTATCTGAATTGATCAGGTTCTTACATAATTTTCTCTACAACGTTCTTTTTCTGGAGAATTATTTAGGGATTTGTATTTGCTCATTTCACACTTTATGAACATAGGAAGTGTTGATGCTTCAAAATTTGCTACAACAACATTGGGGATGACCACCCGGTCCGGACCTTAAAGCAGCTCCTTTTCCCTTTGGAATGGTGGTTCCGACTGGTTTAGCTAAGTGTAGCTACCTTCTCTCCATCTCACATAACTTACAACATGACTTTCATCCACCAATGGAGAAGAGACATCATATTGAACCTCTTACTGATCAGGCAAGAAAGTGATCCTTAAGCTGATCTTGGGCTCAGTCAAGCCACAACTAAAATTTGCCTCTTTGTGAAGAGGAATTTTAGAAATGTAGAATTAATATATATGCAAAATTATTCTAAAATGGAAGAAAAAGGAACTAAATCCTAATCCTATCACAATTAGGCAGACATTTAAACGATTGGGATTTAAATATGTCTGACTTATAATCAATATCAAGCTAACGAGGTAGCTCAATTAACTGACATTATGAATACCAAAACACATTATATTCAGAGACATCTTAACTCAAATAATCAACCAAGAACATTTAGGGATTAGTTCAAAAAATGATATTGATTGTTAAATAAGTAATTCGAATAATTAAAAAATAATATGAGGATAAAGTTCGTGCAACATATCGTTATTTGTTAAATCAATATTAAAAGACAGATTCATGAGTAAATAGTTACTCAGAAATTAAAATTCAACCCACAAGAGAAGAGATAAATAATGACATATGATTGAGACAAATTACTCATATCAACAATAGTGCACAAATATGAATAAAATGACACATTCTCGTCATCATAAAATGAAACTAGTATTTAAAGAAATAGTATTAGAAATACCAATTTATTGAATCTGTTTCCCTGACTCTGGTCTCTAACAATCCTCTACAATCTTTGAACTTCTATTGTTACAACAAGAGCTGTAGTAGTGCAAGCTCTACGCATCATACATAATTCATAATGAAAAATAAAAATCATAAATAATCCCCAAATCTGAGATTTTTTGTCCTCTCACCTACAAATCTAAATCCCTATTATAGTAGTGTTTTTATAATTCCAGAATTGCAAAGGAGAGAAGCCCCTAATACATTCTATAATCTGCTATTTAAAATATTTACAAAATAATTCTCAACAAGAAAGTTTGTTGAAGAATAACTTTGCTCCATAAATTTTCATTAGCTTAAAATCTCATTCTTCTCTTGCTGGAGCATTCTCATTTATTGAGATATTTTTCTCCTCATCTCTTCAACTGTTTTTTTGCAAAAACAAATCAAAACTAAATTAGAATGGAAAAATAAAATCAAAATACCAAATCTGGAATTAAAAAAAAATCCAATCAAAACTTAATTACATAATTAAGATAAAATAAATATGAGATTTCTATTGATGCCTGTGAAGATTTAATTGGTTAAGGATATCATTGAGGAATGAATCTTCACTCAGAAGAAGTCGTGGGCAAATGGGATGTAGAAAATTAAACTCAGAAAATTAATTTTATTAAAAATTCATAGCTTGATCTTCTTCTAGATTTTAGACCCAATAAATGATAAAATATGGAAATTAAACTATTTTATAAATATTCTCTATAATTTTAGCTTTTCAATGAGCCATCCTAAGCCTCATTTGGCCAAGCAAAACTCCATTTATGAGCTTCTAAAGTTAGAGAATTAAAATTTCTAGAATTCTCGAAATTTTGTTACCAAGGCTAAAAATCATAATTTTAAATTAAATTATAATCCTAAATTAGATTACAATTATTATTTAACTACTTAACTTAATTATATCTATATTATTAATCTTAATTATTCACAAAATTAATTATAAACAAAACTTAATTAAAAATATGATTTAAAAATCAATCAAAATATAGTTATATTATAAGTATATTATATTAAAATTATAATATTATATTATAAATATAATATATAACTATTATATTTTAAAACCAAACCATTGGAATCAACCAAAAACCAAACATCATAATAATTAGAGCAAAACCAAGCTACGTGAGGAGGAGTATGGTGGAGGTAAGTGGAGGGTGAGGTGGAGAGATAAGGAGGGTGAGTGGAGGGTGAGGTGAGGATGGCATAGGCGGAGGGATAAGGTGAATCGAGAGTCATAAGGAGGTCAACCTAAACTATATGTTAAATAAAAATAACCATCGCATAAAAATCAAATCTCAAATCGCAAGATTTTAATTGAGGTGCTTGAGATTTTTTGTTCGATATGCAATATCAAATCGCACTTTTTATTTTGGTGATTTTTTTAAATCGTTTTTTTAATTTCATGATATTTGGAATGGAGGATTCGATGAGAAGTGGGGACCACATGAATTAACAATCCTACAAATTGGACTATAGCCTTGGCAATTTTAGGGTTTTGGGTTTGGCAATTTGTTTTCAAATAACAAATTGGAGTAAATTACCAAGATCCCGAAATGTGTTTTCATCCATTGTACAATTTAGCTAGGTCATTTTGTAGGATCATTAGTTAAAAATGATAGAATTAATACAAATTAACTGAGAGTTAATATTCACAATGAATGACTATTTTAATTGCAAAAATTAAAATATCATACATTTATTAACATTTTTTAGTCCGGGTGAGAAAATGATCAAACTTAAAAGGAGTGTTATTGACAAACTAGTTGACCAAATGAGGCAAAAATAGTATTGATAGAAAGCTAGTGAAAATTCGAATTCAATGAAACAGTCAAAATAGAAATCTGATGAAAAATAAAAATTGACAAAATTGTAAGATAATCATCTTTTATGAAAATCGTAAAAGATGCTTAGCCAAAAATTAATATAGAGGGTTCCCATTATTTGAGTCCATAATTCAAATATGGGGGGTGCTGGGTTTTCCCTACAATAATGGTGACATACTGGGAAGAACCAGTTATCTCTGGTTAAAGATAATGAACTTTAATTTATCCGAAGGTTAATAATAATGGCAATCACGAAATCATCAAATAGTAAAACATTTACGTAGGTCCCACATAAATAGATTAAGCAATATGAGTTTTTAAAGTTAACTACTCAAAACATATTCGAGTAAAAGTTATGAATCCAAATTTGGGAAAATTTATTTTAAAACTACCTGATATGAAAAATAGAAGAATGTAGAGATACGAGTTTTTGATAAAGCATATATCCATTTTATGATTGTCTCCCATATCACTTTGTTGCTAGCGAGCTTGAACAATACCTCGATGAAGTTGCCTTTTATTCCATACAAGTCTAGTCCCACTACCACCGAGCGTTCATAGCCTCAATGAGTTTACTTGTATTTCTCATGCTTCCTCTTTTAATCACCCTTTTGATAAGTGCATTTTGCAAGCTTTTACTTTATGATGTATTTGAGTGAAAGAGGTCTGATGGTAATAAATATTTATGTTTAATAGAAATAATACTTTCATAATGTTTACTCAAAATTATTGCTCTAGAACTAGCAATCAGAGGCTTTTATGTGGAGGGGTGGGCGGGATTCATTGTGTTAAATTCAAATCAGTTCTTTCCTTGAAAAGGTAAACTCAATCACTTAGTAAAGATGTGTGTTCCTCCATGAGAAAGATTTAAAGCAAGAGGGATTTATGGTTACATAAAGATATGCCTTTAATGATAAATGAAATTCACTGAAATAGATAGAGTTAGAAGATTTCCCATGTATGCTAATCCCTATCAAGTGAGGAAAAAGGCATTTCACATAAATTATGGAAGAGTTATCAAAATCAAAACAAAACCGAAAGCAAAAGGAAAATAATTTTTAAACTAAAGTAAGAAAAGAACTTAGCAAAGAAGAATAAAATTGAAAAAAGAAAAAACTAAAACAAAAATCCAAATTTTAAAGATAAAGTCCAACAACACTACTTATACAAATGTCTCAACAAAATAGACAAATACAATAAGCATATGTACGTTCCTTCTAATGTTGAGATTTAAAATTTTTATCTTGCAAAGTTATAAGAAATGAGGTTCTCAAAATGGAGAAGGTGAATAACAGTGATGATGGATAATATGCTAAATGAGAAGTCTCTGTCTCTTGCAAGCTTTCTTGTTTCGAAGCAAAACCTGTAAAAAACATCTTAACCATTTTTTGATAAAAGTAATGCTTAAAGGAATAGTTAAAGGTTTAGAAACTCCCCAGTTTAGCTGATTTGATGAGGATCAATATTGCTTCTCTCAAGAATCTCAAAGAAAATTGAACAAAAGATAATGAACTTCAAAACTGATCTGGTAGAGGTGTGAAAGATTCATGAAGACTTGAAAAAGATAGAGTTTAAGATCAACAAAAACTAAAAACGAAACTAAAAACAAAAGTAAAGTAATGAAAATAAATGAAAGTGGGTACATGAAACTTACCATTGGAGAATTGCATTTAATCTTACGTGAGAGGTATCATTTTCTCCAACAAAAGATAATTTATTTCTTTAATTAAAATTAAAATTAAAATCATGAAGAAATTTTATTGACCCAAAATCATTATTTATTAAATCTAATCTAAAGCGAGCAGTAAACTAGAAAGCAATGTTTCGCATTCAAGGAAACTGAAAATAAAAACAAATCCATTAGAAATAAGAATGAATATATGCTTTTTAATAAATCACAACCATGAATGTTATCTTAATATTATATAAGTTTCATATCAACTCCATGATTTTCATAAATTGTTCAAAATTAAGACCAAATCCAAGATAATGAAACACAGAAGTATAGATGGAGAGGTCTTGAATTTCACATATTAAATATAGAGTGATATATTAAAACCCAAATATAAGAGAAATCAAAAATGATTTGGCCATGCTCCAAATTTCTTACCAATTGCTTCATTTTCCAAGAGTGCCTTAAAGAATTTTATGCACGACAACGCTTCATTAGATATTTTGCATCACACGTTTCTTTTCCATGCATAATTTCCAAGTTCCAAGATTTACCTTTGTCGATATGCAATTGAGAGTTATATAACAATTAAAAGACAAATGGCAAGGGGGATCATATTAGAGTTTATCGCATCGGAGGATGTCAAGACAAGGTGTCATTTGAGTTTTGCATTATGATACAAACATTGCGATAACAGAGCTGCGATAAGAGCATATGTAATAGAAAACTGCAATGAAGCGATTTCTATTTCAGAGATTAGTCACATCGCAGATTAGCGCTGTTAATAAAAGTAAACACTGATATTATTCTTGTGATAATAGGATTGTGATAGATGAAGTGGCTCATTGGTGGGACCGACTTTAGATTTATAAGAGATCGGCAGTCGGAAGATTTGAGTACAGGATGCAACATTATTGATATGTCAATGTGTGATGTAGAACAAAACCGCTTGTTTCATTATATGGATTTAATTTCATATCGGGTCCGGGACATTGGAACTTTTAAACATGTGCCTCAACCAAAATTATGATTATGAGCGAGCGCGATATATTTTAAAATTGGATTTAAATATTGTATCAGGTCCAAGACATCGGAATTTTTAAATGTACGCTCCTACCAAAATTGTGATTTATGAATGGATGCGATATCTTTCAGAACTAGATTTAAATGTGGTATCAAGTCCGGGGTTGTATGGTCATCGCAATATTGGTGAAGTCAACTATCGGAGATCGGTGATTCGAGATATTGGGGATATGCTCAATTGAAAACTTCCGATATGTGAAATGCGATATGAGACGTGCCATATGTGGGGCCAACAACTTCTTAAAGTATTCAATTAAAAAGAAAGTGACCAACTTAACTTTGCCTTTTAACAAAACCCCTTTTAATAATTTAATTAACTATCAAGAGTATTCAATTAGAGAAAGATGTTATCAGAACTTTCTTATGAGGAGAGTTGTGATTTGTAATGATCTGATATGAACCTTTTAGTAATGTATTAAAATTTTATTGGAGTTTCAATGAATATAAGAAAAATTAGAAGAGTGCTCAAATTCAGATGAAACAATAAGTACTTCCCTGAACATGAAGCAAATTTAGAAAAGGTATGGCTACTTTCTTATCTTAAGTCTCCACAATTAAGTCGATGAAGACCTGTAAAAGAAACAAAATAGAAATAAGAAATAACCTTTGAAAAAGTAAAACTAACAATAGATGACGATGAACGTGTAAATTCATACCTAGAAGACAATTGGCTATAAATTTTACCTCATGATTCTTCAATTTCTTCCATGTTCAGTATCATCTACTCATTTGATCTAAAAATTCTAAGTAATGAGTTTTCATATTGCATCCACCTTAAATATATATCGGAAGGCAAGAGTGGTGAAAACGAGTTCTTTTTTAGACATACTTATGAATAAAAACATTTCACGCTGTAGAAAATTCTTGGAATTTCTTCATGTATGATGAATGTGATGAAGTTTTGCAAAACAAGATAATTAAGGGTTTCAAAAATATGTATGATCTGGCTATTCAAGAACTTCTAAAATGTTCTAGGCTGCTTTCCAAAAATGAAAAGGGATGCTTAGGAAAAGTTGGATTCATTACTTGCTTATTGAAAATCTGAAATAATGAAATAAACGTAGACAAAAAGAAATATAATCTAAGTTAATCTATTCCTATTTCTAACTTAATGAAGGAAACATGACTAGGTATAGTCATACTTCCAATGTAACCATGCAAGCATTTTGTTTCCTGCATGTATGTACATGTCAAACATTAGTAACAAAAATACAAATATAATTAAACTAAGAAAACTAAATGTGAAATTAGATTGTACAATTATTTTTAGCAGCTCATTTACAATTACCTTCTCTTGAAATATCCTTTCCAGTTGAGTTTCAATTGGATCACAGAAATCTTGATGAATTTCTATTGATGATTGGAAGAGGTTCAAAAGACTTGGGGATAACAAGCTAGATTGTGGATAAGAATTTTTAAATACAATGGCCTGCATGAATATGCTAGTGTTCTGTGCAAGTGTTAAATTATTAACAATATCCCGTGTCGAAAAATTATGCAAATATTTTTCAAAGTGATCTATGAAATAGGGATGGAAATCTGTTAGATAAAATGAAAGATTATTATTTAAATTAAATTGCTTGTCATATTGTAAAAATACATTCTCTTGTTGACACTGCCTTTGAGAAGATAGAAGTAATCGATAAGAAATGAACAATAATTGAAATTGGAAGATTAATAACTCTTGATGTTCCTGATTATGATGTTAAACTTCATTTTCCCATTCAGGAAACACATCAATTCAGTGTTTAATACTGAGCTACTTAATATGCCAGCACAAAGTATCTAAAAATTAAAAACTAAAAATAGAAAACAAATCTGAATTTAAGAAAAAGAAGTGAAGGAAACATAACAAAATCGAATTGTAATTTACACTAGTGTTACAATTATTGTTACAACACAATTGGGACTCACTTGAAACAATCTCCTTTTCACAAGACTTGGTCAGAATAATAGAATTCGAATGATTGCTAATACCAACTTTTGAATTAGATAGATAATTATAATTATGAATAGGAATGAGAGCTTGATCGCCATACAAATCATAGATTGTAATGGTTTCTCGAATGTTGAAATCATGAGTATGATTAATTGTTTGAAAATGAGAACTGTCTGAAACAATTTCTGAGTTAGATTGTTCTCCATTTTCATATGTGATTTTAATTTGCTTATGAGGATTCTCATAAGAAGAAGATAAATTAACATCCTCAATATCAGAGTAATTATCATAAATGACTTCAGGATATTAGAAGTCCCTTTGATCTCATTTAATGTATCAAAACAAGAAGGAATATAAAGCACATGTTCATTAATGCGAGAAGAATGATCAATAATTATTTCTCTATCTTGATAAAAACTAATTGGAAATTCATTTAGATCAACCTCTCTGTTTTCTGAAATAACATTATTGCAAAGAGGGAATAAATTTCTGTTAGCAAAAACATCAGGATAGAGATAGAAATGAGAATCAATAGCAATGGATTCAAAAGTGTCTCTATTTGAGAACTCTTGTGTATTTTCTTCATTACAAATTTTAGAGTTAAGATCATTTACTTGGCTAATTACGCTTTCTTGAAGAATGTTGCTTTGCTGTTCTGAATTTGGCATTTTCTCATCGTAAAAGAATTCAAAAATTTGTACAACAGATTGCGTGTTATTGGAAACTTTAATCGCTGCTTGTACTTGCTGATTTATGCTCTGATTTTCTGAATTTAGCGCACATTAATTTTCATATTTCAAAGTGGTATCTTCTCCAAGATTGTTTCTCATATCATCTTGCTGTTGATTAGCGAAATTTTCCAAGCTTTATGATATTGGTTCATTGATATGATTATCATTAATACCATAAGAGAAGTGTACTAAATTAAAGAATTTATCATAGATGGCCGAAGCCACTTCATCATGATTGGTATGCACCTCTATATTGGAATTCTCAATTATTTTAATGTAATTTGAAGGGGATTGATCAAATCTTGTAATAATTGCACATGGATTGTGAATGAGAGGAAGAGAGAAAATATATTCAAACCAATCTAATAATTCCTCTTTTGAAGGTTTATCTTTAATTTTAAATTTCAAGCAATTTAAACGAAATTGAATGGTAAAATCAATTAAAGATTCATTTTTAAATCTTCGTAAATATTCAATTTCATCACATACCAGTTCATAGTTATAACCATCAAATTTACAAAGGAAAATTGTAACAAATTGATCCCAGCTGTGAATTGAGGTAACTGGAAGAGTTCAACACCAGTTTTTGGCTTTTGCTGCGAATGTAAGAGTAAAGATCCTGCATAAATACCTTCATCAATTCATTGAAAAGTAGAATTTGAAGTTTTTTGAATGAATTGTAAAGCATGATTAAATGCACATGTATTCTTCTTACATTAAACTTTACCTGAGATAAGAGTCTTACCACTTCAGGTGGAGTATTGGAAGATGCACGTATGAATTAGAAGTTTAAGAGGAGTCATTGTAAGAAATAAAATGTTAGAATACGAAGACTCCAATAGACAACAAGTTTCAGGCTCTCCTTCTAGCGCCAAAAATGTTGATGCCTCGAAATTCGCTGCAACAACATTGGGGATAACCACCTGTCCAAACCTTAAAGCAACTCCTTTTCCATTTGGAATGGTGGTTATGGCTGGTTTAACTAGGTCCAATTACCTTCTCTCCATCTCCAATGTCTTTCAATATGAGTTTCATCAACCAATGAAGAAGAGACATCAGATCAACCCTTTTGTTGATCTGGCAAGAAAGTGATTCTTAAGTTGATCTAGGGCTCAACCAAGCCACAAATAAAGTTTGACTCTTTATGAAGAGGACTTGTAGGAATGTAGAATTAATCTATATGAAAAATTATTCTAAAATTCAAGAAAAAGGAACTAAATCCTAATCTTATCTCAATTAGGCAGATATAGATCTAACCCAACCGAGAGTAAGATATTAAATGATTGGTATTTAAATATGTCCGGCTTATAATGAATATCAATCTAACGAGGTAGTTCAACTAAATAACATTATGAATATCAAAATACATTCTATTCAGATACCTCTTACCTAAAATAATAAACCAACAACATTTAGGAAGTAGTTCACAAAATGATATTGATTGTTAAATCAGTGATTCGAATAATTAAACAATAATATGATGAAATAGTTCATAACATTTCATTATTTGTTAAATCAATATTAAAAGATAGATTCGTTAGTAAATATTTACTCCAAAATCAGAATTCAACCCATAAGAGCAGAGATATATAATAACATATGATTGAGACAAATTACTCATATCGAAAATAGTGCACAAATATAGATAAAATGACACATTCATGCCATCATAAAATGAAACTAGTATTTAAAACAATAGTATTAGAAATACCAATTTATTGAATCTGTTTCTCTGACTCTTGTCTCTTATAGTCCTCTACAATCTATGAACTTTTGTTGTTATAACAAGAGCTGTAGTAGTGCAAGCTCTTCCCATCATGTTGGAAATACTGAGAGGGAGGTGAATTAATATTTCTTTTCAATTGTTAACTAGTTAGATTCTACACAATTTAAAATCAAAGAAATGAATAATTTTATTATTGAAATAAGAAGGACAAATGATCCTTTTGGAAATGAAGGTGTACAATAATTGCCAAGTACAAACTTGGACTTAATGAGGCTCCGACCTCTAGGGCTTCGACCCTATCTTCACCAAGGCTCCAACCTTGAGTTTAGGGGCACCTACCCCAAGGACACCAATCCTTCTCTACTGCTTCACTGGATTTATTTGATCAAATACTTTATTTCACCAATCTGCGCTATTCTCATCTTCAGTTCTGCACTGCTCCAAACACCAAACTATACCACTAATCTTTTTTCACACTTCCCAAGAAGAGTTAGCATCACATTGCACCAAGTCTGCACCTGTTGCTTCACTAGACTTATTTGATCAAATACTTCATTTCACTAATCTACACTATTTTGCACCATCTTCAATTCTGCACTGCTCCAAACACCAATCTGTACCACTGATCTTTCTTCTCACTTCCCAAGAAGAGTTAGCACCACACTGCACCAAGTATGCACCTCCTACTTCACTATTTTGTTCTCACTTCCTTCACCTTGTGAATATTCAAAGTATGCACTTCACTGCATAAAATTTCTTTGCAAGGGTGAGACTCTATCCCACTGCAGAGACCCGAGAAGCTCAATGATGGAAGTCTGAAAACACTATCACATTGTGGAGATAGAAATAATATAGAGACCAAACAATTGTGCCAACGAGGAACTGTTCTTCTTCAATTCTGTTGTGACAGAGACCGAGGAGTTGTGCCAAACCTTATTTAACGCGGCTATGATAGAGACCGAAGTTGTGCCATCGAGGAACATCCCTGCTGTGACCATGCAAACAAGAAACAGAGACCGTGAACCTGTGGAGCTGTGCAAATGAGGAACTATGAAACCTTGCTAATGAATAACTTCCTTTTTCGAGCTGTCCGAGAAGGTATAAACTTTTGTTTGATTAACTTCTAGCTGTTCATGAGATGAACATGTTTTCCTGTCTTTTCTATGTTATCCTCTTATCTTCTGTGCTTGAGGAGGAGGTCCGAGCTTATATTAATAGGCTATTCTTCCCACAAATCTAAACAGACATGTCTTTTAGTGCAAGCTGACATATATAAGTTTGTGTAGGTCAGCTCCATGAATAGAGGTACAATTTAACTTGTAAAATCAATTTCTCTTTCGTTATTTGGAATTTCGGGACACATAATAGCTCATTAGTAAGGTAAAATTATTCCCTTCAAGATGGTCTAGGTCTCATGATGAGATTGTTCTTCTAAGATGGAGAAAAATACTATTTAATGTGACTAATCATTCATTAGTGTAGAAATGGACGCAAGGAAGAATGCCTTTGAGTGTTGGGATTCTTCAGTGATTTCCTTCTTAATCATATCTTGTCTTCTTCAACATATCATCATTTCCTTGATATCATTTTCTTATTCATCACCATGTCTTTCTTCATGTCCTTGTCTTTTTCAAGATATTGACATCAATGACAACTAGATTAGCACATCATACATAATTCAGAATGCAAAAGAAAAATCCTCAATAATCCCTAGATCTGAGATTTTATGTCCTCTCACCTACAACTCTAAATCCCTATTACAATAGTAATTTTAGAATCACAGAATTAGAGAGGAGAGAAACCCCTAATATATTCTACAATCTGCTATTTATAATATTTAAAAAAGATTTCTCAACAAGAAAGTTTGTTGAAGAATAAATCTTCTCCATCAATTTTCATTGGCTCAAAATATCATTCTTTTCTTGCTGGAACATTCTCATTGATTGAGATCTTGTTCTTTTCATCTCTTCAACTGTTTTCATGCAAAAACAAATCAAAACTAAATTAGAATGGAAAAATAAAATCAAAATACAAAATATGGAATTAAAACAAATCCAATAAAAACTTAATTACATAATTAAGATAAAAGAAATATGAGATTTTTATTGATGCTTGTGAATATTTAATTGGTCAAGGAGATCATTGACGAATGGATCTGCACTTAGAAGAAGTCGTGGGAAAATAAGGATGCAAAAAATTAAACTCAGAAAATTAATTTTATTAAAAATTCAGAGCTTGATCTTCTACTAGGTTTTAAACCTATTAAATAATAAAATATGGAAATGAAACTACTTTAAAAGTATTCTCCATACTTGTATCTTTCCAATGAGCCGTCTTGAGCCTTATTTGGCCAGGTAAAACTCTGTTTATGACCTTCTAAAGTTGGAGAATTAAAATTTCTTGAATTCTGGAAATTCAGTTTCCTAGGTTAAAAATCAGAATTTTAAATTAAATTGTAATCCTAAAATAGATTACAGTTATTATTTAATTAATGGTAATTTAATTACAACTATATTATTAATCTTAATTATTCACAAAATTAATTATATTAAAATTATAATATTAAAGTATAATTATAATTATATTATATTATAATATAAATATAATATATAATTATTATATTTTAAAACCAAACCATTGGAATCAACCAAAAACCAAACATCATAATAACTAAAACAAAACCAAGCTAGGTGAAGAGGAGTATGGTGGAGGTAAGTGGAGGGTGAGGTGGAGAGATAAGGAGGGTGAATGGAGGGTGACGTGAGGATGACATAGGTGGAGGGATAAGGTCAAGCGGGAGCCATAAGGAGGTCAACCTAAACTATTTGTTAAATAAAAATAACCATCGCATAAAAATCAAATCACAAATCGCAAGATTTTAATTGAGGTGCTTGAGATTGTTTGTGATATGCGATATCACATTGAACTTTTTATTTCGACGTTTTTTTTGTTTTTTGTTTTAATCAGTTTTTTAATTTCAGGGTTTTTGAAAGGGAGGATTCGATGAGAAGTGGGGCCCACATGAATTAACAATCCTACAAATTGGACTATAGCCACTTTCCAATTTTGGGGTTTTTGGTTTGGCAATTTGTTTTAAAATAACAAATTGGAGAAAATTACCAAGATCCTAAAATGTTTTTTCATCCATTGTACAATTTAGTTGAGTCATTTTGTAGGACCATTAGTGAAAAATGAAAGAATTAGTAAAAATTAACTGAGAGTTAACATTCACAATGAATGACTATTTTAATTGCAAAAATTAAAAAAATCATATATTTATTAACATTTTTTAGTTCGGGCGAGAAAATGATCAAACTTCAAAGGAGTGTTATTTACAAACCGGTTGACCAAATTATGTGAAACAAGTGCCAATGGAAAGCTAGTGAAAATTCGAATTCAATGAAAGAGTCAAAATAGAAATCCAATGAAAAATGAAAAATGAAAAAATTGTAAGACAATCATATTTATGAAAATCATAAAAGATGCTTAGCCACAAATTAATATAGAGGGTCCCCATTATTTGATTCCATAATTCAAAGATGGGATGTGTTGGGTTTTCCCTACAACAGGAAGTTTAGCAAAAGTCTTAACACATGCAGTAGTGACTGCATCTTATCAATTTACAATTACTTTCTTTTTTCCTCTAGTATTTGCAATTGTTTTTCCCAAATAGCCTAAATTGCATTCGAACAAAGAACCAATGCAATTTTTGCATGTGATAATGTATAAGAAAATAGTGAGAAACATAGAAATTTTCACTAGCGAATACTTTCATGATCTTACATCTCAACCAACTAAACATTATTAGACAATTCATTTTCTCAATTGCTCAGGTTCTTTCACAATTTTCTCTAGAACACATTTATTTTTCTGCAGAGCTCTTTATGGATTTGTATTAGATCATTTCACACTTTATTAACAAAGAAAATTTCAATTTTTTTAACACATATTGTAGTGATTGAATCTTATCAATTAACTATTGCTTTCTCTTTTTCTTCTTGTAATAGCATCTTCTTTTCCCTAACAACTTAAATTTCATCGTAACAAAGAACCTATGCAATTTTTTCATGTCACAATGTGTAAGAAAATATTTCCTCTAAATCATTTTATAATTCAAAATATGTTTACACGACACCCTTCACCTTCCACACTTGTTATCATTCAAGTGTCATTCACGACTCAAGGAAAGAGTCGAGAAATCCTAGTTCTGGAAAACTGATTATTGGTGACTCAATAAGTCATCAAGACGTGCAAGATAATTTTCGCAAATTATTTCCATACCAAACACATACAGTTCAAATATCCAAGTCTAGAACTTTGTGAATAAAGAGAACATTCAACATGCTATAGATGTGGAAATTGATAGTAGTAAACCACTTAACTTGGTTGCTACTCATTTAGCAGAGAATCAGAAAATAATGGAGAAAATTGCAAAAGACAACATTATTTTTTATGAACACACTGTCACATTGCAAAATGCAAAATATGACAAGACCAACAAAAAATTGAGAGTTGAAAAGGTAAAGCTTGAAAATAAAAATATTATTGATCAAGAACACGTGGATATTGATATGTCTAGCATTGACATGATGGGGCTCATGGTATTGCAATAATCAACCAAAGATGCAATTAGTCAAAATGTTAACAACATGCTTGAAAAAAGGAGCTGTTGAAAAACAAATTAAATGGAATACAAGACATCACAAATCGAGTTCCTATGTTAATAACTCCATTGGAAGTACAATTACCTTCATTGTCAAGTTTTTTTGCTGCAACATCAAAAACATTTAACAAGGTTGCAAAACTGCTTATTACAAAGAAGGCATATATCCTCAACAACATATGCGAAAGTTTAGAAATTATTCATGATGCATGGAAAACCATTTACGATTTAATGAATTTGCAAAAGAAACTAATGATATTTATGAACACGGTTAATAGTAATATTACAGAAGAAAATGAATTTGTTAACAATGAATTATATACTTTTAAGTGAAGGCTACAAATACTCTCCCCCTTTGAAAAGCAAAACCAATAACTACCAGATGGTGAACAAGTGAAGCAATTAGAAGGTTGATATGTAGAAAGGGTCACTACACTTGAGATTATCAATTATGCCTGTGAGGACCTATGCAAAAGGAGAGGTACTACCAATCTTAGGGAAATAGATATTATAAAAGGCTTACACAGTCCATGCATGTTGTAGGATTTTGACTTATTTCAAATGACAGGTTATAAACTGAATTGGAGGAGAAAAACCAAAAAATGGCAGCAAAGTTTGATAGCATCATTGATTTTACTATAAAAACATATTGACACATGGCTAGTTACTTTTTCTAAGGTCAATAAGTAGAACACTAAGTCGGATTTCAAGGTGCAGGAAGAAACTAGGGAAATTGAAAAAAATATTTTCACAAAAAACCGTGAAAATGGAAGTTATAGTTTCCCCCAATAGAGACTACAATAAAAAAACGGTGAACATGTTTGCTCAATGAGTCATGGACTTGTAGTACATGCTACAAATTGTTTTTTTGTGACTGCAAATACCATTTCAAGGAAGAAAAACACCAATTTCTGCTACAACAACTCTATCTACTTTAGTTTTCTTTGCAAAATTCTGAGTCTATTAAGTAATTTTTAGTTTTAAGACAATGTTTTGAATATGGTCTTGTACAAATATGAGATATGGTCACGGTTATTGACATTTTAGTTTGACTATAATTATTATTGAATATGATTTTGTATCAATGTTATGAGAGTGGTCTCTGTAACTTTCGAATAATATGATTTCGACTTTTCTATTACATTTAGTGTTGTGTTGTTGCTTTAAACAAAATTTAACATCTAGAAATGGTTTCTCATCTTAGACATATATCTTTTAATAATATAATACTTACATAATGTCTTAAGAGCTACATGAATTTCATTCAGTGGAGTAATTAGTTAATTATGTTTCTGATACAACCTTTTTGCCCATAGCGAAATAACTCTATGTATTATAGTTCTCATATTGTTGAGGTATGTTTGCTAATACAATGTTATTTAGTTCCTTGTACAAATTTCTCATAAGTTTCTTTGACACAGTAAAAGCTCTACAAAAATAAATATTGTATGGTCGTTGTCATTGACATTTTATTCTAAATATAATTCTTACTAAATCTAATTTAAAAAACAAAAAAAGCTTTCATCTTTTCTATTATATTCAATTCTATGTTGTTTCTTTAAATGAAATTGAACGTTTGACAATCGTTTTGCATCTTAGACATATATCTCTCAATAATAAAATATTGGCACGTCTTCAAACCTACATAGATTTCATTCAGTGGAATAATTATTCAATTATGTTTCTGATACACCCTTTCTACTTATAGCAAAATAACTCTGTGTAATAGTGTTATGATCCTATTGAGCTTTGTTTGCTGATTTTGTGTAATTTAGTTCCTTGTACAAAGTTTTCATTGTACAAATTAGTTCTCATATTTGAAAATTTAACTACGATAATTGTTCCATTTAAAACTACTTGATTGTATCAATGTTACGATAATGTTTTTTTATTTGTATTCAAACATATGCTTCACAACTTCATTTTATATCTCATATTGCATTATTGATTAAGATAAAAATTAACATTTAACAATAGTTTATGACCTGAGACATAAATCTCATAAGAATATAATTACTAATTACAATTCATCTGAGTTAAAATTTGATTTTTCCTTTACAACTTTTAATAAATTAATGAGTTTCGTTTACTATTTCTATGTTATTTCATACTGCATGGTTCCTTGTACATAGTTGTCATTGTCCAAAGGTGTAACACTCCTCTGTACTCTATGTTAATTCTGACTATTTTTAGACTGGATGGCTAGGGAAGCCATGTTTAAGCTTATGAGATAATGTGATCAAATTAATTATTGTGATGTAATAAATCAATTTTATTAAACAATTAATAATGTTGGAAATTACTCAGGAAAGGGAGGACTAGAGTTAGAATATTTATTTCCAGTTAGAAACAACTGTTGGTGGTTAACTTCAAAACATATCTTCCCTAAAATTTCCTAAAATTACCTAGGAGGAAATATTAGAGAGAAAAAATGGATTTAATATGATGGGAGAGAAAGATCATATTAAATCACTTAGTTGGAGAAAGATACTAAGATTGGGTGAAATAAAGTGTCGCAGGAGAAAAAGGCAAGTTTTAAAGAAAAAGGAAAGAAACTTTTTTTGAAAAAAAAAAGGCCTAGGCAAATGGGTTGGTAAACCCAAAAATTGTGATGCTACTAAAATACGTTGGGAAGGAAACTTATAAAATAAACCACCCAGGAATCAATGATGTTGTTGATTCTGAGGAAAGTAGATCTTAGCTCGAGGGGAAATAGTGGAGTCAATTCATGGTCAGGAGGAAGGTCCTGCACTCTTGAGTAATTTCCATGCAGAAAATTTATGGTTAGAATTTTGGTTATTTCCTTTAATTATGATGAGATTTTCATGAGAAAAATTTGAGTCTGTTCATTTCTGAATTATGAAGAATTTTGTTTTGTAACTTTAGAAACCATAGAATCTGAATAGTTCATAGGTAGCATAATTCTATTATGTGGGTGAAGTGTGCTTATATGTAGAAATCTTGAATGAGAATTTTGTATACAGGAATTGAGTCCGGATTAAGCACATGGGATTGTGAGAAACCCTTAGCTGCAGAGTAAGGGTATCGAAAATAAATATATATAAATATACTGGTTGTGGATAGGCTGAGAGAGGAAGGGTACATTAATAAATCCACTTTTTCTTTTTGGTAGAAATATCGAGCAATCAAAATACACGAGAACCCCAAATATGAAACAATATACTTATAATGAGATAGTTTTGTATCTATAGTACAAATGGTCGGGTGTACGTGCATGGAATCTCTTCCATAGATATATTTCCGCTAGGAAAGGGCATAAATCATTATAAATACATGCTGAAAATAAAGCACAAAAAAATGGTCACTATGAGAAATTGGGGGCATGTAATTTTGTGCAAGGAGGTTAAATTGAATTGTTTCTAATCATGTGCGCAACCGTATTAAATAAGGGAAATATGCACAAGTTTCCTTCAATTGTGTATGAGTTGACAAGCCTTAAGTTGAAGAAAACAAAAAGGTATTTCATAGTAGGAATTTTTTGAAAGAAATCAACAAGTACTGGATATAATTTATTTGGTTTATGGAAAAGTTTAACTGAAAGGAAAAAAACACTTATAATGCTACTTGTATGGTATGACACCTAAGTAGCTTAGGACTCATAGAGTGCGATTGTATAATTAAGGTTTTACAACTAGTAGACATGTGTTAAGAAAAAGGAATGAGATAGTGCACCCACTGTATATATTTACCAAATCTTAATTGATTACAAGTTTCTTAAGATTTTGAACCTAGTAGTCATGAAAAGGAGAGAAATCGCTAAAAACCCTATCTTACTTAGTGTAATCCAAGACATGGACCCGTTAAAGGTCGAATGTAAGTGACGGGAATAATTCATGCGTATCTCACTACAACTATGTTACAGTAGGAAAACAATTAGACAATGATGTCAATTAATGTAAATAATGTAAATTGGAGTAGTGTAAATAATGTAGTGAATTTCAAATCTAGAAATAAAACTTCGTAAGAATGATGAATGCTAACAGTCACATAGATATTTTCACAACCCAAAATTGAAATGAAACAGAGCTCAATCTATAATTGATAGTACCCAATGAGGATATAAAAAGGCATAAAAATAAACTTACAGGCTATTCAGAATGTAGATAAAAATGAATACTTATCAATGAAACCTAAATCCATTTATTTGGAAATTTAACTCTGCCATTTTCTTTAAGAAGCAAGAATTCTACATACTATATGGATATAGATGCCCTAAAACATGGCACATATAGTGAAATATAGTTGAGGAATAACTAGAAAGAAAAATAAATGGTAGAGTTCTAGAATTATATAATAATGTAGTCAATATCATAAGAAAAATTACAATACAAAAACTCCAAAACCTTGAGGGATTCTAGTGTAGAACTATGTTACATAAAAACAAGAGGAACTATAGTAGGCTGGATGTCTCAATTTGAAAGAATCACAATGCGTAGCCATAAATTAGTTACTGAAATTATACATATGACAAGCCATAGACCAGAACACTGAATTTCATGCTAGTAGTGTGATAAACCCTAGATTGCATTTCCCCTAAAGAAGAGGAGTTGTCAAACAATATTGTACATAAACTACTAAGAGATTGAATGTCATATACCACAAGAACATGACCTTAAAAACAAGTAGCCCAAGGGGAAAATAACGATGATAAATGACCTGTGGCATAACGACTGAGAATCAAAAGTTGCAAAATACCTCCTCTAAGATTTGAAACTCGATCTAGATAGAGTATCCATACCTACCATAAAATTTATGGGAGGGTTGTTAGCACACATTAGGATAACATACGGATAGAGAATGAAACCTTGTAAATTTGATAAGGTAACGACACAATACATGTTGCTCGAGCGATGTTGAGAACCTTCCTCCTACATAGTTCCATATGTAAACCTTCAGTGCCAAAACAAAATGATACATTATCAAACATATTCCAGGAAGGAAAATTGTAAACCAGAAAGAGATTAACAAAAATTGTGTGCCCCATATTTCATTGACTCCACACCAAAAAATTAAAGATAGAAGTGGAAGAGTGAAATTATGATGGGTGAATTTAGTACTCGTGCGTAAAAAGGAAACAAAACTTATATATGCCACAACCAACAAGAAAAACGCTCCAGCAAAAAAATCATAGACATTGCAAAATCAAATTTGGAATTATAAGTATTTGGAACTAATTATCATGAGGACAAGTAGCAACCCTAGTGGAGAAATTATCAAAAAAATCAAGTGTGAGTAGGAAATAAAACTTAAGAAGAAAAATAAGGGTTACCTTCCAGTCAATTCGTGATGGAAGAATCCTCTTAGAGAGTTACAAAGGCATGAAAAAAAAGAAACTTGAGTCGATTTGCAAGGACTGGAGGAATCTTGTGTATGGTGTCCAATGGAGATTAGTAATATCCAAATAACTTAATTAGTGACTCACTTCACGAAGGAGAAGAGGAATTCATTTAGCTTACTAGTTCCATCTGCAACTACATCACAAACCACAGAGGGTGATATAAATGCCACCAAACCCTTGTAATAGGCCACATGGTGCCAAGTACACCAACTTCCCTCAGAGCGACATCCTACACAAACGACACCATTAAACATAAAATAAAAATAAAAAATCAATGAAACTTATCTAAAGGACGAGGGTTAGGGTTTTTGAGAATGAATCTCCACCCTTCGATCAAGTGATTAGATCTGCACCATCCACAATAGCAGGAACATGATATGCATGTGACCATCACTTGGATCGAGGTTATGTGGCTATTGCTAGCTCGCCACACACCTCCCCATAGCTAGCTACCTAAAATTCTTTAATAATCCCACATGAAGCAATTGTGAAAATAATTCACTTAATTTAAGAAAAATGGTAATACTTTATAACCAAAGTTGGGTGAGACTGAACATGCAATGTCTATAATGGAATCAAGGCGATTATATGGAAGAGCTTTAATTCATATGTGCACTTAGTGAGAACATATATTGTTAATTTTGGTTAGCAATGCTATGTTCTATGCTTAGCACAATTACTTCAATGTTCCTTTATCAACCCAATGACAATTTCCAATTTAGATTTCAAATAGAAATCACGTTAACCATTAATCACATTCACAGTAAAAGTTAGATAGAACATGAAAAAAAATGTAGAAGACAAGCCAAGATAAGAGGCGACACCATATTCGTCCCAAGGAAAAACCCCAATTTGGGGAAAACCGTTTGATTAATTCTTCTTATTATTATATAAAAATGTTCAGCACAGAGAGAGAGTACAAAAGTCAAATTGACTTGCCAAATTCAAAGTCAAAACAATCCTGTCAAAATGTATAGGCAACTGTAGTCAAATCAACACTAACCAGAAAGTCAAAGATGGTCAACAAAAATGCCAAACTTTCCTCCTTGAGCTCGGTCAACCACAATCAAACTCAGCCTTTCTTCCAGTCAACCCTGAAGTCAATGCTAGTCAAACTACGTAGATTCCCTCGATTTGTATGCCTAGAAATGCAACCTAAAAAGACAGAAGTGATCCTCCAAAAATTACAGTGAATGGTGGTGAAAGCATCCCTAGTCAACAGTGGTCAAACTTGGTCCGCTTCCTTAAATTTTTCGCCCTGCAACTCAGTGCAACAATTCGTCCTTCTTTTTCCACATGTGTGAGAGAAAGAGAATGCCCAATGTTGTACGAACCAATGAGAGAAGGAGAGAGAATGTGTGAGTTATGATGATGCAAAATGAGGTGAAAGGTCACTTGTATCTATACAAGTTGTTGATGGTGAACAGTCATGTCCATTGGGCTTCATGAGCCTGCATGATGATGTGGCTAACCTGAACAATTTGCACGTGTGGGCATAAATTCAAAATCACACTTCTACTTGTCCAAATGAGATGTTCTTTATATCCATTTTAGTCCTCTCGAAAAGAGGAATTTAATGCAATCATCATCTTCATCAAGTGAGTTGTCCCAAGGTGGAACTTGGCCCTAATTTCAAATTTTAACACTCCCTCTAGACTAGGGAGAATTCCACCTGCCAATGATCGACATCATGCCATTTTGTCATCATGTACCATCTTTGTGTCTCATCTCATATCTGGTCTACTGAGCACTAATATGAATAATGAAGAAGAATCGATTGAGAGTGAGTCGCAAGACCTTACCACTCTCCACTGACATATGTCAACCTTGATCCCAGATCAATTTGTTTAAAAGCATGCATCCTAGACATAGGGAGTACGACAGTACATGATGTATCCATCATTAGTGTTATTGTCCCTATCCACATTTCCAAACTCATTGGCCAGATGAGAGGTACTTCCCATGAGTCCTAGACTACATGGCTAGGATGTATGTTGGGGTATTAGTAGGAGAAGGTGAACCACTCATCCTTCTCATATGCCATAAGAGAAGGTGAACAACTCATCCTATGCATATGTCAATTATAGGGGAAGGTGAAACACTCACCCTATGGTCACTCATAGCTCTAAGAAGTACCCTAAGCCCCCGAGAGCTCCCAGAGCTCAGTGTCCAACTAAAGTGAGACCCTCATAGGAGGGTCTTTCCATGAATCAGAAGGCTTGGAATTTGACCATCCCTAAGGGATTTTTGAGGATGTCTGCACCATACTCATCAGTCTTGATGTGTTTGAGCCTTATTTCTCCCTATTGTACCAAATCCCAGATAAAGTAGTACCAGATATTAATGTTCTTGGAGTAGTCATGGAACACGAGATTCTCTGAAAGGTAAATCCCACTTTGTTTGTCGCAAAACATCACAATGATATCTAGCACGTGCTCCAATAGCTCACCAAAGAGCTTTCTCAACCAAACATCTTCACAAAAAGCCATACTAGTGTAATGTATTCGACATCGGTGATGCTTAGAGCAACCAATTTATGCTTCCTGCTCATCTATGAAATTGAAGGAGACCCAAACGAGAACCAACATCCAAACATTCTCTTATGATCCACCATACTACCAGTCCAGTCAACATCAGTATATCCATGTAGCCTCAAATCCCCAGCAGTGTATCTCAAACCATAATTGATTATGCCATGAAGATATCTCAAGATATCCTTAGTAGCAATCCAATGTGTGTGATGAGGCTTGACGATAAATTGACTCAACCTATCAACAATGAATCATGTGACAGGACATAAATTAACCAAGAACATCAACATCACCACAAGTTATCTATATTTTGTAAGGGTTTTCCAATTCAGGCCTAACAACACTTCCACGTAGCTTCTTGAAGTTGAATTCCATCAGAGTAGACAGACTTGCAAATCACCATTCCACATCTCTCGAGTAGCTTCACAATGTATTTTTCTTGAGAAAGGAAATCTCACCTGGCTTTTTCGAGACCTCCCGGCCGAGGAAGTAGTGCATCAGACCTAGGTGGTTCATCTCCAATTCGGAAGCCAACTCCCTGTTGCACTGATAAATGAGAGGGTCTACACTTGTTAGAAAGAGATCATCCACATAAAGCACCAAAATGAGAGGCATGTCCTTCTCAACCTTGAAGTATAGTTTAGGATCTGTTTCGCTCCTTGTAAATCAAAACTTCATAAGATAACTATCAATCCTCTCATATCAAGCCCTAGGGGATTTCTTCAACCCATAGCGGGCTTTCTTCAACCTTCACACATGTGTCCTTCGATCTTGTACTTTGAACCCCTTTGTTTGTTCTACATAGACTTCCTCCTTAAGCGAACCATGTAAGAAAGTAGTCTTAACATCCATTTGGTGTAGGCTCCATCCTTGAGAGTCAACGAGAGAAACAATAGATGGGGAAAATGGTGTAAATTTCTTGTCATAGTCCACTCATTCCTTTTGAGAGAAGCCTAGAGCAATGAACCTAGTCTTATATATTTCAACATTCCCATCAGCTCCATGTTTAATTTTGTATAGAAATTTCAAGGTAACCGCGGACTTGACCTTTGGACTATGAAACACATCCCAGACATCATTTTTCATGATGGATTCATATTGCTCATTCATTGCATCCTTCGAGACTTGGTGTTTTACGACTTCTTCGAATGTACATGGATCATATTGAACAATATTACTCATAGAATAAACTACCCTTGATACCCTTTCGATTTCTTGGTTTCCCAGAATGTCCCTCTTGGAGAAATATGTTTTTTAGCATCTTTGAGAGTATCTTTGAGCCATAAAGGTATTTTCCTTTAGGTAGAAGGATCACTAGGTGGTGATTCAATGGGATCCATCGAGCCTTCAATATCAAGCATGGGTTCATATGAAGGAGGTTGATCCTGCTTTTCCGTAACATCATCAATATTATCCTTCCTTGGAATGGGGAGATCTCGGGGATTCCCAAGGGAAGTATCTTCATCGAAGGTGGCATCATGGCTATCCAGGCACATATATTCTATATGCCTTTGAATTTTTACTGTAGCCCACAAATATACCTTTCTTCCCAAATGATTCCAACTTTTTTATTTTCTCTTTAGGCACATGAAAATACACGAGACAACCAAATATTCTAAAATGAGAAACATTAGGTTTCTTACCAGTGAAAACATCTTTGGGTGTCTGGAATCCAATGCTTGATGTGGGCTCCTATTTTGAACATACACAGTAGTGTGGAAGCTTCTCCCCATAAGAACTTCGGTAGACCTTCATCATGGAGCACGGCATGGGTGGCTTCCATGATTGTTCGATTCATCCTTTCAGCAACAACATTTTTCTCAAGAGTGTTAGCCTCTTTGCCAAATTCATTGAATTCATATTCGGTTCCATTTTCGGTCCTCAATATCTTGATCTTTTTCCCTATTTGAATTTACACCAAGGATTTGAAAGAACAAAACCATTTGAACACTTTATCCTTCTTATTCAAGAAAAATATCCACGTTTTGCAAGAGAATTCATCAACAAAAATTTCATAGTATAGGTATCATCCCAATGATGTTAAGGGCAACGTACTAGATAGATCATAATGGACCAATTAAATAATGTCGGTAGTTTTACTTTCCCATGAAGGGAATGGACCCCTTGTAAGTTTCCTAGTTACACAACCGTGACAAACCCCTTCATGGTTCATGTTGAACTCAGGCATACATGTGACTATCTTCCTTACCCCAAGTAAGACTTTGTAATGAAGGTGAGAAAATCTTCTGTGCCATAATTTAGGTTGAAGAGAAGTATCACAATTTGAGTCTCACAAGGGACTTCCTCCAACTTGATAAAGACTTTCAACCCTAAATCCAAGTGTAAAATCATCTTTAGGGTTTCTTTGCCAAATACTTACTTTTCCATCAATAAGTTTTACCTTGAAGCCCTTTTCTTCCCTCACATAAATAAACACCAAGTTCTTCTTCAAATCAGGCACATACAACACTTCTTGTAGATGAATGGTTTGACCTTGATTAAAGCGAAGAGTGATAGTACTTATTCCTTTCACGGGATAAGTGGCATTATCTCCAAGCATGATTTCAAAATTAGTATTATTTTCAACCAAATTAGAGAGGGCCTCCTTGTACCCAGTCAAGTGCCTTCAGGTTCCACTATCAATCAACCAATGATCCAAAGTATTTGGAGAAGAGGTAGTGGATAAAGCAGAAATAATATAAAATTCTTTTTGCTTTCCTACTACATTACTTTCCTCATACTTGGAATTCTTGTCCTTTTGGGATGTCTACCATTTCCATATCGAGCAGTGGGAGCATTCCTTTTTCCTTTATTGTTGAACCTATTATTCTTTTAATTTCTATTACCTTTGTAGTTGTTGTCATCATCCCTTGGAGTACCCTACTTGTGAGGACACTCTCTAGCATAATGGCCAAACCTGTTGCAATTGTAGCACCTTCCTTTTTTTCCATTCTTGAATCCTTGACCTTGTTTTCATCGACAAACATTATTTTTCGTTTTAGCATGAGCGGAGAAAGCACTAGGTTCGTTTCCATTCGAAGGCTTGTCTCTCTCCATCATCCTCCTCCCTTCTTGAGTTCATCTAGCTAATAATCCATCGAAACTAGGAATCCTGTCATTTATGAGAATGGTGGTGTTAAACACATCCCATGCTCTTGTAAGACCTCTAAGAGCGATGAGAGTGAGATCCCTATCAGCAATGATTTCTCCAATAGATAGAAGGTCTTTCTTGATTTATGTCATCCTCATGAAGTAGGATTGGATAGACTCCCTTTTATCCATCTTGGTGTCCTTTAACTTGTTTTTGAGGAAGAGGATTTGTTTTGCATTGTGTTATACTCCTATACCAACATGTGTCATATTTCATGATTGACTTGTTGAGCTCTGTAATATGTTCATTCCTTTCCTTGTTGCAAAGGTTTTCCATATTATCAAAAAATTAAAAAATGTAAAGAGGGTATGCCCTAAAAGAAAAATCGAAGGGTAAAAAGAATAAAATGGTCAAAAAATGAGAAGAAATGAACCCCAAACAAAGAAAGACCAGGAAAGTGTGCAAGTCAAAAATTCCACTAATTTTTATTTTCTGTAATAAGCATTGTGTGCAGCTTGTTAATTTATGACACAATTAATGAATGGCCAAACAACTTAATCTTGGCTAGTTCATATTTGAATTTCCTGTTTTAGAGATAGAGAATAAAATCTGACCAAACTGTTTAATCTTGGCAGATAAGTAGATAGGTAGAGTAAATAAAAAGGAGCTCAATAGTTAAATCTGAGCCCTTGGATGTTATAAGGGCAGACTTAGGTAGGCTTACCATGAAAAGAAAAGGAAAGTTGATAAAGGGTTTGCCAGCCTAAGTGCACCCAAATAAAGAAGAAAAAATGCTAGGCCAAAGTAGGCAGGGTAGGTAGATGGTGTTGCAGAATGATACTTGTGATAGATTATGTCTCTAAATGTGTTAATCTCTATCTCTATCACAAGTGCAAGGTGGACATTATACTTGAAGCAACTCAAGCAAGACAAGATTCAATAACTAACTCCCCTTCATACTTTTCCCTAAAGATTTCACTAATTTCCCCAAAGTATTAAGATCTGTTCTTAATATCATTCATAAATCACTCATCTCATTTCATAAACATTGCCTAAGTAAAACCCTATTTTACTTAGGAAAATGGAAAATATTCCTCATAAAAACCCTTTTTCATCCTGAGCCTAAGTTTAATTACAAAAGCCAATTGTTTTTATAACTTAGCGCTTTCATTTTCATAAATCATATTAACTTTAACGTTTATTATATAACTCCCGCACCATAAAACCCTTCCCGTATTACTTAGTTATATAAAAAACCCTGATTTTTAATGTATCCCCGCCCCGGTTGAAATATAACCGTAAACACCGTTTAAAAAGGATTAATGAATTTGTTTGAAATTCATTAAAAAACCTTCCCTGCCGTACACAAAGGAATTAATTGACCCCCGGTTGATTAATAACCATTACCCCGCAAACCAATCAAACCCCGAAATGATTAAAATACAGTTTATTATGTTGGGCCCGCATACAATAACGCCCCGCCATGTCCCCTGCCCGTCCACCGTCCGATCGTCCCCCGCTCATCCGACATTGGAAAATGATATCGCGAACCCCCTAACCACCGAGCGTTAACTCACGATCACCTTGCGGTTTTGTCCCCGTACTCCCGCCACGTGTCGACTGCTCTGTGTGCTCGCTCCCTCCTGTCCAATACCACTTGACCCCCAAAAGCGGTACGGGGTAAATCGCTTACCACCCTCTGTTGACGTCATGTCTGGTACCGCTAACGTCATCCACTGACGTCATCCATCATCTGCTGATGTCATCCACCTCCGCTGACATCATCCATCATCCGTTGACGTCATCCATCATTCGCCGACGTCATCCACCTCTGCTGACGTCATCCACAATCAAATCAAAAAGTCCTGCCAAACCTCAGTTTTGTCAAAATAAGCGAATAAAGTGCCATTTTCATTGTTATACAGTGCAAATTGTGCTCTCATATAGAACAACGCCCGAGTCTAGTTTTCAAATGCCGCCCGACCACAAAAACTACAGCATGAGCTCCGAGCTGGCCATTCAACCTGCCATTACACAGTTTCTTCCTCTTTAACGCAGTTTAAACCAAACCGAGGGACTTCCAAGCTTGCAGAAGAGAGAAATAAAGGTAGATACAGGGAGATTGCTACCCTAACCAGTGGACCTTCAGAGACACAAATTTCCAGAGGAAAGATGACCAGACAGAGCTTTTTACCAGAGCAGGATGAACAGGGGTCAAAACAGGTCAAAGAGTATCAGATCAGGGTTAAAGAGTATCAGTTAAGACAGGAAGCCAGTGCAGAGTTACTGAAGAAAACAGTTGCCAACCGAATTATAGAGCTTGCCTCCAACACATTCAACAAAAACAGGACCAGCACAACATCAATTTATCTTTTTCCTATTTTCAAGACTAGCTGTTTCTATTTTCTTGTAAGCTATTTTTAGTCATCCTAGATATTATCTCATGCTGTTATGAGATATTTGTTGTATAATTTTTGCATAAATGCCCCCTCAATTGGAGTATTAAGGGTGGATTCCTAGACTTTGCTGTAATATTGATTTTTTGGAATAAAGAGCTGTTGGAATCAACTGTTGCATGGCATATTGGATGAAGAATTGAAGAAGAGGACTTGTCACAAAATTCTTGAATCAACCACTGGATCAATAAGTCCTCTATATCTTTTGTTTTAAAGTTTTCTTAGTTTATTATATCATCTGTGTTTCACCATCTGAATGATAAAGAAAAGATTTAATTTCAAAATATGCTTGATTGCACTCTATTTTCAGTCATTATTGTTCTCCGTGTTTTCTTTAGAATTAGGATAAGCAGTTAAATCTTAATTGCTCCTGTTTCCTAATTCTTTAACGTTGATTATTTGCTAAAGAATACTTAACTTCTCCTTATCAGTAATCATCCGATTTCCCTCTTTAAATAGGTTGAAGGATCCTTAACTGCCCTTCACCCAATTTGAGCCCATTCCATCTGTTTCAAGTCTTTATTTGTTCCCTGTTTGAATACCTGGCTCTGTGAAACCATCCTCTATTAAGAAACCAAATCCAGTTAAACCATCTTCTTTGACTCCATTAGCCTAATGGACTGACCTATTATGTTTTACCTCTCTGCTCTATTGAATCTCACCACCCAAACTCAAAAAAAACTCTTGAACTTCATAACTAGCCTAATACCTTTGAAAAAAAAGCTAAATCATAAAGAGAGAGCCCTCTCTGGATACAGATTGGCTAGATTTTGTATCTAAAAGATTGGTTAGTGGTTACCTCGGCCTCCTTTCCCTTTCTTACAACTTTTGGGAAAACCTGAGTGATAACACATTGTTCAATTTTAACATCCCAACCAGATTATCATACATATCCTTACATGTTCCTAATAAAAAATATAAGCAACCAAATGCTTTAGAATGGAGTCCATAAGCATTCTTTTAGCTTTGACATCACCTTTCTTGTAGTTTGTCTTTGTAGCAGGAAGTGCATTTGAAGGAGGCTCCACCACTCTTCCCTTCACATAGTCCATGGCATCATGCTCTTCCAAAGTCAAGTCCAAATTTATCTTCCATGCATGATAGTCGAATTTGTCCTTGAGCTTATCCTCATATTTGATGTAAGATGTAGCAGTCATTGAAGATAGACCAATATTCTTTTTCTAATAACTCTCTCTTAGTGATTTCTTTTCTCTCTCTTACTTGGGCTTTGTCTTCACCTCTGCTATGATACCATGTTAATTTTAGTTAAGAATGGTATGTTCTATGGTTAAAACAATTACTTCAATGTTCCTTCAGTGGCCCAATGACAATTTCCAATTTAGATTTCCAATAGAAATCAAACTAACCATTAATCACATTGATAGTAAAAGTAGATAGAACATGAAACAAAATGCAGAAGACAAAGCAAGATAAGAGGACACCAGATTTGGCGGATGTCAGGGAAAAACTCCAATGTGTGGAAAACCATTTTATCAATTCTTCTTATTATTATATAAAAATGTTTAGTAGAGAGAGAGAGTGCAAACTTCAAATTGACTTGCCAAATTTAAATTCAAAACAACCCTATCAAAATATGCAGTCAACTACAATCAAATCAACCCTAACCAGAAAGTCAAAGATGGTCAACAAAGCTGTCAAAATTTCCTCCTTGCGCTCGGTCAACCACAGTTAAACTCACCCTTCCTTGTTGGTTAAAATTATCCCAAAAAAGTCCAGTCAAAATCAGTCAAAGGAGAGAGAAAATAAGTTGTAATGTTTTGCGGTCAAATTGTAGTCAACACTGATCAAACTGCCCATATTCCCTTGATTTATGTGCCAGAAATGCTGCCTAAAAAAGACAAAAATTATACTCCAAAAATCGCAATCAAAGCTCGTCAAAGAACCCCTAGTCAACGCTAGTCAAACTTGGTCTGCTTCCTTAAATTTTTGGCCCTACAACTCAGCCCATAAATTATCCTTCTTGTTCCACACGTGTGAGAGAGAGAGAATACCTAATATTGTACGAACCAATGAGAGAAGGAGAGAGATATTGATGATGATGCCAACTGAGGTTAAAGGTCACTTGTATTTATACAAGTTGTTGAGGGTGAAGACTCATGTCCATTGAGCTTCATGAGCCTACATGATGATGTGGCCGACCAGAATAATTTGCATATTTGTGGGCATAAATTCAAAATCACACTTTTGCTTGTCGAAATGATATGTTCTTTATAACAATTCTAGTCCTCTATAAAAGAGGAATTTAATGCAATCATCATATTCATCAAATGAGTTCTCCCAAGGTGGAATTTGGCCCTAGTTTCCAATTTTAACATATATTAACTTGCCTAATGGTTACTTTGGAAATCTAAGAGAATTCCTAGTAAATTGAAATGGTAGGTAAAATTTTCCTTGGTACAATAATACTTAGGATTGTAGACTATAGATTGGGAAAGCAGACAATTAAAAAAAATATATTATTATTAGAAGTCAGGTACATGACATATGGTATCAGAGCATCAATTTCGAAACTGGGCCTACGAAGAATTGCCATCTTTGAATGTGTATATAGATAGAATTGTGAATAAATTTAAGATGTGTATAATAATGTTGGGATGTGTTGACCATAAGGTAGTCAAGCAAAAAAAAGTTACAACACAAAATGGCGGATGATCCCAACCTACCTATAGTAGAGAGGGAAGGCATCTATGTGGAATTAGGAGGAGGAAGTACCCCACACATAACTCAGTTTATGGTGATTTTTAGAAGTCTAGCACAAGAGTTGGCTCACCTAAGAACCATCAATGAATGTTTACTAAAGTCTAGTGAAGAGAAAGAAATGATGATAAGAGATTTAACTGAAAAATATATTCACGATTAATGGAAATAGGAGAAGATGGAGGAAAAATATAACTGTTGAAAAGAAAAAATTCAGAGACATAAACAAAAAAATATGGTAGTAGGGATGAATCAGACATAACTTATCCAAAGAAACAAAAAAGGAAGAGGAACATGGATTTGCAAGGGGAATTAAAAAAATAAAACCCCCTACATTTGATGGTGAAAAGGAGGAGGATGTGGAAGCATGGATTCTCAGTATGACCAAGTACTTCCAATTTTATGAGTATGAGAGTAAGTAAAGGCCATTGGCCATTTATCAGTTGTAAGGGAAAGCTTCCCTCTGGTGGGATGAGGTCAAAATAGTGCACACACTGGAAGAAAAGACAATTTCCTGCTAAGAGTTCCAGAAACAATTCCGGTCTAGATATTTAAATGAACGATAATCTGATGATCGAGCAAAGGAATTTCATGAGTTGAGACTGAGGAAGTTAAATATGGATGAGCATGTGGCCAAGTTCAATAATTTTCTATGTTATGTTCCCTACCTCAAGGAGGAGAAAGCTAAAGTGAAAATATTTTTGAACTACTTTCCAAGTTCGTATAAAGAAATGATTGAGTTTCACAATCCAAAAATGATGGACAAAGTAGTGAGGAAAGCAGGATTGTATTATCAAAAATTTAAAAGTAGAGGAGAGGGCTAAACATATTGGCAAGGTAGGGAGAAAAATAAACCTGCAGATCTTAAAAACTTTGGAAGAGATCACCAGCGAATGAAATTCAATAGAAGGAATTCAACTCAACTAGCACAATCACAAATTGGGTCCAAATGAATGGATTTAAATAATAAAAAGGTAGTTGGGGTCAAAGAAAGAGAACCATTGAAGTGCTGGGGTTGTGAGGCAAATCACCCATTGAGGGATTGTCTGTATAACCATAGGTCTATTCAAAACATAAATCACTACATGAAGCAACAATAGTAAATGGTATTGCAAGGAATATCCCAAAGATAAGTGTACCACTGGAGGATAGAAAAATGGAGCACCAATCCACTATGATCAAGATTGAAGGTACTATTTTGAACCATTTTTTCTCTTTTTAATTGACCCAGGGGCTAGTCTTAGTTATATTAGTCCCCAAATTGTGGAAAAATGTAAGCTACAAACTAAAGAATTTAAGATTTCATGGATGATATAGCTAGCAACCAGTACAAAAAGGATGGTAACTAGCTGTGTAAAACAATGTTACATGAATCTAAATGATTGTCCTGCTGAAATAAGTCTAAACATTCTTCCATTAGGGTCATATGATGTTTTAATAGGTATGGATTGGTTGGAAAAACATCGAGCAATAATGAACTGTTTAAAGAAAAAAATGAGTTGTCTGAACCAAAAGGGAAAAACACAGATAATAAGAGGCATACCAAAACCAATTTTAGTTAGACAAATTTCAACATTACAAATGAAAAATAATGCCAGAAAATGATGTCAATTATTTGTGGTACATGTTGAAGTAAATGAGCAACAAACAAAAAAACCAAATCTAAATGAGTTACCAATCATTATATATTTTTAAGATGTTTTTCCAGAAGAGATTCCAGGTCTACCTCCCCACAGAGACATATATTTCTCCATTGATCTAGTGTCAGGTGCCACCCCAGTGTCTAGAGCGCCTTATCAAATGAGTATCCTAGAGTTAGTAGAATTGAAGATGTAATTGTAGGAACTACTCAACAAAGGCTATATTAGAACCATTGTTTCACCATGGGGGGCGGTGTTATTTGTGAAAAAGAAGGATGACATATTTAAAATGCGCATAAATTACTGACAACTAAACAAATTGACCATTAAAAGCAAATACACGTTGCCCCACCTTGATGATCTGTTTGATCAAATAAGAGGGGAAAACATATTCTCAGAAAAATGATTTGAGAACTAGGTATTGCTAGTTAAGAATAAAGGATGAAGACATTCATAAGAAAAAATTTCGAACCAAATATGGTCACTATGAATTTGTAGTGTTACCAAGCACACCAGTAACATTTATGTGTTTAATGAATAGCATGCTTAGTAAGTACATTGAATTTTTTATTTTTATTTTTTCCGATTTTAATAATTGTCATTCTTGTGTATTCCAAAAATTAAGAGGAGCATAAAGAACATTTGAGATTGGTACTACAAACTTTAAGGGAACATCAATTGTATGCTAAATTTAGAAAATGTGAGTTCTATAAGGATATAATACAATATTTGGGCCATGTTATTTCAAAGGAGAGGTTGTATGTTGCTCTTGAAAAGGTTAGGACCATTTTTAATTGACCCATACCTAAGGATGTCTTAGATGTCCATTCCTTCATGGGAATTAAAGGATACTACAAAATATTCATCAAAGGTTTCTCAAAATTGGCCTATCGTATTACTTCATTACAAAAGAAATGAGAAAAAATTGAGTGGACATGTAGGTGTCAGGAAAGTTTTGACAAACTAAAACATTTGTTAACAATAGCACCTATTTTGAAAATTTCATATTCAGAGAAGGAATTTGTGGTATGCATATATGCTTGTTTGGGAGGTTTAGGTGGAGTCTTAATGCAAGATAGTGCAGTAGTGGCTTATGAATCTAGGAAACTAAAACCGCATGAAAATAATTTTTCAATGTATGATTTAGAGTTGGCTATTGTAATACATGCTTTAAAAATGTGGAGATATTACTTATTGGGTAAAAATTTCACATTGGTGACAGTTCATATTTGCTTAAAATATTTTTTGCAGCCAACCAGATCTTAATGTTATACATGTTAGGTGGATAACTTTCCTTAGTGAATTCGAATTTGAGATAAAACATATTAAGGGTAAATAAAATAAACTAGAAGATGTTTTAAGTAGACATTAAAACACCCTTATGGAACTATCTGTTAGCAGTGCCACTACATAATTTATTGAACATGTCATGGATTCTGTGCAGGGAGATCAAAATTACTAGAAAAATCAACAAAAGTTGCAGGAGGACGAAGTTTCGAGCTATGCTAAAAATTCAGAAAAATTGTTAACCTACATGAATAGACTATACATTCTAAATGAAAGTGCTTTAAAATAGATGATATTAAATGAGCATCATAAGAAACTGTATGCAAGACACCTTGGTTATCAAAATATGATAGAGACACTAAGAAAGGAATTTTATTGGTCTGGTATGAAGAAGGAGGTAGTGGAATATTTATCTAAATGTTTAGAATGTCAGTAAGTGAAGGTAGAGTATATGGTGCTTGAATGTACACTAAGCAAGGAAACACACTGTATAACCGTAAAATATACATTTGGGACAACCTAGATTGCCAATATTTTTATGAAGGAGATATTTTGGTTGAATGGGGCACCAAAAATGGTAATCTATGATAGGGATGCTAAATTCACTTCCAAATTTTGAAAGGATTTGTTTGGAGGGTTGGGGACTCATATTAATTTCAGTATTGCTTATCACCCCCAAATTGATGGACAAATGGATTGGACCAATTAGATCCTAAAGGGCATTTTAAGAATGTATGTCATGGACAAAATTGCTAAATGGAAAGATTACCTACACCTAGTAGAATTTTCCTACAACAACAATTATCAAGCTTTTATCAAAATGAATCATTTTGAATCCTTGTATGGCAGGAAGTTACACACACCCCTCAACTAGATTCATCCAAAATATAGACTAATCTTGGGACCAGATGCATTGGAGGAAATGGGACAAGTGGTACAAAAAATCAGACAAAACATAAAAACTGCACAAGATAGATAAAAACGTTATGTTGACAAAAAGAGGAACCATAAGGAATTTAAATTCAGAGAGCATGTGTACATAAGAGTTAAATTAAGGAAAAGCACCTTAAGGATGGGGATTTATGCTCAATTAGCCCCATGATTCTATGGACCTTTTGAAATTTTTGATAGAGTCAGACTAGTAGTCTATCAGCTAGTGTTTACTAGCCACATAAAAGTACAAAATGTTTTTCACATATGTTTGTTAAAAAAATATATTCATGATAATGCTCATATAATTGATTGGAATTTGATATAGGTGGAACCAAAAGGAGATTTCCTAGCATAGACACTTTGCATATTAGATCGGAGAGAGATCTTGCTCTGAAATTGAGCCATCGCTTAGGTTAAAGTGAACTAGAGGCAATTTACACTTGAGGAGGCCACCTGGGAAAGGGAGAATAAAATGTGGGAGGCCTTTCTAGAACTACTCCAAAAGGAAGGAAATTTAACATCCAACACTGAGGATGGTGTTGAATAAAATAGGAGGACGATGTAACACCCCTCTGTTCCCTATGTTAATGTTGTCTATTTTTAGACATTAACTATTTTTATGCTAGATGGCTAGGGAAGGCATGTTTAAGCTTATGAGATAATGTGATCAAATTAATTATTGTGATGAAATAAATTAGTTATATTAAATAAATAATATTGTTAGAAATTACTCAGCAAAGGGAGAACTAGAGTTAGAATATTTCTTTCCAGTTGGGAACAAGTGTTGGTGGTTAAGTTGAAAATGAATGTTCCCTAAAATCTCCTAAAAAACACTAGGAGGAAATATTAGAAAAAAAAAATGGATTTAATATGATGGGAGAGAAAGATCATTTTAAATCGCTTAGTTGGAGAAAGATACTAAGTTTGGATGAAATAAAGTGTGGTGGCAGAAAAGGCCAGACTTTAAAGAAAAAGGGAAGAACTTTTTTTTCGGAAAAAAGGCATAGGAAAATGGGTTGGCCTACCCAAAAGCGGGACATTGCTAAAATCTATTGGGAAGGAAACTTATAAAATAAACCACCTAAGAATAAATGAGGTTGTTGATTCTAAGGCAAGGAAATATTAGCTCGGGGGTAACTGGTGATGTCAGTTCATGGTTAGGAGGAAGGTGCTCCACTCTTGATTAATTTCGAGGAAAAAAATTATGGTTAGAATTCTGATTATTTCTTTTAATGATGATGAGATTTTCATGAGAAAACTTTGAGTCTCTTCATTTCTGAATTATGAAGAAATTTATTTTGTAACTTGAGAAATTATAGAATTTTAATAGTATGCGGGTAACAAAATTTTATTATGTGGGTGAAGTATGTTTATATGTAGAAATTTTGAATGATAATATTTTAGACAGGAATCAAATCAGGATTAAGCACATGGGATTGTGAGAACCCCTTAGGTGCAGAGTACGGGTAACGAAAAAGAAATATATATATATATATATATATATATATATATATATATATATATATATATATATATATATATATATATATATATATATATATATATATATATATACACTTCTCGTATATAGGCTGAGAGAGAAAGGTTAGATTAATAAATCCACTTTCTC
This sequence comes from Pinus tabuliformis, assembly GCA_031772625.1. Taxonomy (NCBI): domain Eukaryota; kingdom Viridiplantae; phylum Streptophyta; class Pinopsida; order Pinales; family Pinaceae; genus Pinus; species Pinus tabuliformis. Next base: position 1,056,524,193 of record CM062804.1, read on the forward strand.
TTTTCGGTAGAAATATTGAGCAATTAACTTACACCAGAACCAAAAATATGAAACAATATACTTATAATGAGATTGTTTTTTCTCTACAGTAGAAATGGTGAAGTGTACTTGCATGGAATATCTACCATAAAGATCTTGCTGCCAGGAAAGGGAAAAAATAATTATAAATACATGGTGGAAAAAAAAAATGACCACTGTGTAAGAAATTGGGGCCGTATCATTTTGTACGAGAAAGTTAAATTAAATTGTTATCAATCCTATGCCCAACCATATTAGATAAGGGAAATATGCATAATACTCCTTCAATTATGTAGGAGTTGACAAGACTTAAGTTGAGTAAAAAGAAAATTATTTCACGGTAGGAATTTTTTTAAAGAAATCAATAAGTATTGGATAGAAGTTTTTTTGGTTTATAGAAATTTTGAAATGAAAGGAAAAAACAAAATTATTCTACTTGTATGGTATGACACCTAAGCGGCTTAGGAATCAGAGAGTGCTAGTGTGTGTTTAAGGTTTTACAACTAGCAAATAGATGTTAAAAAAATTGAAGGAGATAGTGCACCCAATGTATATATTCACCAAATCTTAATTGATTATAAGTTTCTTAATATTGTGAACCTATTAGTTATGCAAAGGAGCGAAATCGCTAACATCCCTATCCAACATAATTTAATCCTAGGCATGGAGTCATTAAAGGTCAAATGTAAGTAACGAGAATAAGTCATGTGTATCTCAATACAAAGATATAGTAGGAAAACAATTATAGAATGATGTCAATTACTATAAATACTGTAAATTAGAGTAGTGTAAATATTATATTGAATTTCAACTTTGGAAATAAAGATTTGTAAGAACGACGAGTGTTAACATTCGCATAAATAATTGGATAACAAAGCTTTTGCACGGAGGAGTGGAGGAAAACGACGAGAGCGATGGAGGCGAACACGGGATTTAGGGTTTCAGAGTTTTCTCTCAGGGCCGCCGCGGTCCCAAAGGAGCTGCTCTGTTGCGGACTGGTGAGACGTCTGGTCGATGGTTACTATGGGCAGGCTGGGCCTCATGGATCCTGGATTGAACCGGACGATGGGAAAGAATCCAACGAAACGAATCAGGGCAAACTGAAATGCTCCTCCGTCTTGGTGCAGAGTTTCTCTTCCGCGGCGGCAACAGAAACCTCATGGCCGGAGTCTCACTCCCAAAGTCAAATGGTCTGCCCTTTGTATTGTTTTGGTAAGCCATCGCAAAGGCATGAATCGGTGGGGAGAGAAAAAATGGAGGCGCGTCGAGGACTTAGGGCTTCTGAGGAAAAACCCTACGCAGTCGAGGTCCTAAAAGGCCTGATCCGTATTGGATCAGTTGGATGCATGGCCGCGGGAGATCTAGAGATCGATTCACACGGTTTCTGGTCTGGATCAGCGGATGGAAAGGTCTCTTGCGAATCAAATCTCATCAAATGGCGGCTGGGGCGACCCTATTCATTTTTGCAGATGGTTTACCGCACGGCGGCAACGAAAACCCCCTGTCTGGAGTTTATTACTCCAAATCAAACAGTTCTTCTCCTGTTCTGGATTGTTACGCCTGCATTCAAGAACACACTGCGTAGGTATGGAAACTCTGTGTTGGAATACAGAGACAAGTGGAGCATGCCAGTTCTCAAGCCTCCTTTTGGTACGCCGAGGCTTCGTGCAGCAGATCCAGGGCGGTTCTTAAAAGGTCAAAGCCAGAAAACAAGTATGGGGTGGAGTAGGGATTCGGGTTTGCGGGGGAGTAGGGATATGGGCTATGAGGTCTCTATACCTTCGGCAACGCAACAAATATTACCAAGGAACCAGAACAAGGCAGACATAGCAGAACTGAAACATATCTTTGTTAGATCAACAGACGGAAGGCATTTTTGTGTGCAGATCTGGGCATGGATGACTGTCTTGAATTTAAAAAAAGAGATACAGGTCAGACTGGGCTTTCCAGCTACGGCACAAAACCTATTATTTTCTGGGTTATGCATGCAAGATCATCACACCCTCCAGCACTACAGGGTTGAAAAAGATTCTACTGTTATTCTCAATCTCCGGCTGCGAGGTGGATCAAAGGGATCTACATCAAAACCTACAGGATCCTACAGAGATGCAGCAAAGGGGACAGGAACTCAAAAGGGGAAAGAACATGCAAATGCAAACACCCCTCCAGGGCAGTATATCGTAGATGAAGCACCAGAAAGCCCATCCATTCTGTTGGATATCCCAGAGGTAAAGGGCATTTTCACAGATCTACAAAAAAATGCAATCATTTGTAGATTTAACGGCTTCTGGCCTAGATCGGATGCTTTGTACCAATGGATACACATGACATGGACAAAAAACTGCCGGATTCAGCTATGCTCGAAAGGTTTCTTCATAGTAGTCTTTCGAGCCGAAGAGGAAAGGGATAAAGCCCTCACCGAAGGACCATGGTTCTGGGGCAGCGCGGGATTATTTGTTACACCCTGGTTCCCGGAGTTTGATCCAAACTCCATGGTGGTATCAAAAATGCCGGTATGGGTAAGGCTACATAATCTTCCGATGCATTTTTGGCATTTTTCTTCCCTAGCAGCCATAGGAAATACTCTCGGAAGAATGTTAAAAATAGACACAGAGAGACATCTAAAAGGGATCTTTACATTTGCTAGAATTTGCGTCGAGGTAGATCTCAGCCAGGGATTACCAGAAAGCATCATCCTGAACTTCAACAATACTCAATGGAAACAATCTCTGGACTATGAGAACACAACATTCAGATGCAGGGGATGTCAACAAACAGGTCATTTGTTCAATGCATGCAAAAGCCAAAACAAGAACAAGCCACAACAAAGGAAGCACAAAGGATGGCAGAACATAGACAATGTCATAAAGAAGAAAACAGAGGAAAAGAAAGTCCCCACAGTTCCAGAAGATGCAGAAACAGAAGAAGAGGAGGACGATACAATCATAGAGGAGGTGGATCTAGAGACCCAAAAGGAAACTACAGTAGACAACAAGGAACTACAGTCAGATACTTTCCAGGCAGAGACTCAGCAACAGATGACAAGCATGGATCCAAGCATGGGAGGCATCAAACGGCAGCATCATTCAGATACATCCGATTCAGATAAAGAAACTGGACAACAAAACGAAACAACCCAGTTAGTCATTGTATCAACCGAGCCCATAGTGGGAGAGTGGCGCAAGGTTGAAAAGAAAAAGGGGCGAAAAACCTGAGCCGAAAGCCAGGTTTTTCCCCTTTTTTCGTTTTTTTTTCTCTTCTCTTTCATATTCTTTGTGCACGTTAGTTCACTAACGATGCGAGCCCTTGTGGCAACATATCTGTTTCAGGCAGTGTTTTTAGCTGCCGGATGTTAACTCATCTTTTGTAGCTCTTTTATTTTTATAATAGAAAAGCGCGGTTTTTTTCCTTGGAAAAAAAACATTCGCATAAATAATTTCAAAACCAAAAATTCAAATGAAACATAGCTCAATTTATAATTCATAGTACCCAAAGAGGATATAAAAAGGCATAAACATAAACTTACACATTGTTGAAAATGTAGATAAAAACAAATACTTATCAATGAAACCTAAATCAATTTATTGGAAAAATTAACAGTGTCCTTTTCTTTAAGAAGCAATAATTCTATAGACTATATGGATAGAGACACCCCAACACATGCCTCATACCACACACATACAGTGAAATATAATAGAGAACTAACTAGAAAGAAAAATAAATGGTATATTTTTGGTAGTGATTGTGATAGTTTAGTCAATATTAAAAGAAAAAATAAAATCTAAAATCTCCAAACCCTTGAGGGATTGAAATGTAGAACTATGTTACAAAAAACAAGAGGAATTGTAGTAGATCGAAGGTCTGAATACGAAAACATCACAATATGTAGTCATAAATTAGTTACTGAAATTATACATATGACAAGCCATAGGCTGAAACACTAAAATTCATGCTAGTAGGATGATAACCCCCACATTCCATTTCCCCTTAAGAAGAGGAGTTGTGGAACAATCCTGTACATAAAATAGCATGAGAATGGATGCCATATATCACTACAATGTGGCATTAAAAACAAGCATTCTAATGGGAAAACATGATGATAACTGACTTATGGCATAATGCCTCAGAATCAAAAGTTGTGAAATACGTCCTCTAAGATTTGAAACTCAATCCAAATAGAGTAGCCATACCTACCAAATATTTCATGGGAGGCAAGTTAGCACACATTAGGATAACATACATATAGAGAATGCAACCCTGTAAATTTAACAAGGGAACAACATATTATCTATTGTTCAAGCAATGTCGAGAACCTTCCTCCTACACAGTTCCAGATCTAAACCCTCAATTCCAGAGAAAAACGATACATCACCAAACATATTCCAGAAAGGAAAATTTGTAAACCAAAAATAGATTAAGAAAAGATGCATGGCCTAGATTTCACGATTCCACGCCAACAAATTAAAGATAGAGGTAGAAGAGTGAAATTCTAATGGGTGAACTTAGTACCCATGGGTAAAAAGGAAACAAAAAATACCTATGTCGTGACTAGCAGGAAAAACCCTCCAACAAAACCCTCATATACACTATAACATCAGATTTGGAACTAACCATTATGAGGGAAAGTAGTAACCCCATTGAAGAAACTACCAACAAAATCAAGTGTGAGTAGGAAAACAAACTTAAGAATAAAAATAAGGGTTACCTGCAATTCAATTCACTATGTAAGATTCCCCCTAGATATTTACAGAGACACTAAACAATAAAAGAAAACTTAGTCGATTTGCAAGGACTATAGGAATCTTTTTTATAGCATCTAAGGAGATTAGTAATATCGAAATAACTTGTCCAATAACTCATAAATTATCCATGAAAGAGAAGATAAATTATTTTATCTTACCAGTGCCATCTGCAACTACATCATGAAGAAAGAAGGGTGATATAAATTCCATCAAACCCTTGTTATAGGCCACATAGTGCCAAGTACACCAACCTGTCTCAAAGTAGCACCCTGCAGACATGACACCATTCAACATACTAGAAAAACAAAAATGAATGGAAACCTATCCAAAGTTTGAGGATTAGGGTTTGTGAGAATGAATCTCCACCCTTCGATCAAGTGATTAGATTTGCAACATCCACAAGGGTAGGCACATGACCATCACATGGATTAGGGTTACGTCTCTATTGCTAGTTCACCACACACCTCCCAATAGTCACCTACCCAAAATTATTCAATAATCCAACATGAACCAATTGTGAAAACAATTCACTTAATTTAAGAAGAAAGGTAATACTTTATAACCAAAGTTGCATCAGAATGAACATGCAATGTCTCCGATGGAATCGAGGTGACTCTATGGAAGATATTTAATTCATATGTGTGGTTAGTAAGAATATATATTAACTTGTCTAATACTTACTTTGGAAATCTAGGAGAATTCCTAATAAATTGAAATGGTAGGTAAACTTTTCTTAGTACAATAATAATTAGGATTGTAGACTATAGATTTGGAAAAGGAGATAATTAAAAAAAAATGTTGGTTGAAGATAGGCACATGAAAAAAGGTTACAATGAAACGCTTTGCTCTGAATAAAAATATTTGCTAGACAGTTAAACTTCTGCACAAGGACAACCCTACTTAAAAAAATATGAATCTAAAAATTATAGATATAGATTAAACTAAATCTTCTTTATAAGATATTCAAAATTATTTAATAATGAGTTCTATTCACAATTCTATGCAAATTCACTACTGAAATATGCATTGTTTATTATTAACAATATGAAAAAAAGTTCATAACAAAGAACTTTTTGCGGTATGGTATATTAAATTTAAACTTTTATGTGTTCAACTTCCACACTCAAACAAATCATTTAGTTGCAACTACGAATATCTTCAATGATACGGAAGTTGAACTCGCCAACAACACTTGTCAACACTATAAGGAAAATACCTTCTAGTGGAGGTTATAATATTATAAAATTGGAAGAAATTATAAAAAAAAAATCCACTAAAACATTTGTTTTCAATAACGAATGTTTTAGTGGAGGTTTTAATGTATACTCATCACAATGAAAAAATATAGGCGGTCGGAGGTTTTAGTGGATGTTCTTTTTTATCGATGCGCTTCATGGAACAAGTAGCACCAATGCACTACATATGTAAACACATCGTGCGACATACATAACTAAAAGCACTGAGGCGTTGAATGAAAAGAAAACTAGTGCGTAATATATATTTCACTGGTGCTAATAGATAAAACATTCTTGGGATGTTCCTGTAAGGAATGAAACTAGGGCACGCAAAAAAATAATTTTTTTTCTTGTGCTTCTGTTTAGACTTGTAATGTCGATGCGTATCATTTGTCTAAACACCCGAGTGTCTTAGTTATATAAAATAAATAATGTTGTTAATTTTCATAATGCGCCAGGGCTATAAATAATATTTTGTAGGACCAAGGTGTTAGTTCTATGAAAACACTAGTGTTAAGAATTACAATGCACCAGGGCATTAATTTCAAACAATATCGATGCTTGAAGAAATAAATGCCCTGATTATGTAGTTTTCTGAAAAAGAATTGATCATGCAAAAATATGTTGTCATAATGATTTTATATAATATAATGCACTGGTGTGTTTTTATGTTATAGATGCATCGGTTTTTTGTATGAAATTTTCTCTTTTTTTGAAACATTGACCTCTGACAATGAAATTATTGTAATTTCAAAACTTGTTATTCATAAAAAATCAATATATGTCGTATAAAAATATTGATATAAATTAAAATTTGATTAGTACATTTGTATATTATTTTTGGATTAATTTTTTATATTATTAGTTTTCACATCTCTTCATTATAATATTTAATCATCCATATATTTAATTAGTGGTGTAACATTTCACAACAACATTGGATAACATAAGAGAATAAATTAAAAATTATTTTATTATATATCAATAAGAGGCTCTTTGTCATACAAAATGGGATTGTTATTTGTAACCCCCTGTATTTCAATTGGAACACTATGTCCATTACATGTTATGAAACCAGCTAACAAAAATATAGAAAAGATAGATCAACACCTTAGAAATAAGCCTCTTCAAGGGGTCGACCTCCTTTACATTACACAAACGAAAAATTCTTCCATGATACAAATGACAAGACCTCCTTTCCATATATAGGAGTCTAAAGGGTCATAATAATATCAGATCTGACATAACAATAATAATGTAAGGGCATAATAATAACAATAGTGGGCTTCTATGGGGCACAATAATAACAATATGGGGACAACATGGGTACATGGGTACAACAATATAATAAGGGGGTTGTACTAATAACAATAAGTGGTTACACTAGTAGTATAGGGACCTAACATGCCCCTCTCCTTCAAAAAGTGTTGTCCTCAACGCTTGAGTAGTTCTTGATGCTTTTGTATAAAATTCTTATCCTCCCATGTGGAATCTTCAGCGGGTAAGTTCTTCCACTTGATGAGATACTTTGAAATTGATCGATTTCGTAGCTGTTGGATTCTTATTTCCGTGACTGCTCCAAGTTCCAATATGATTTTTCCTTCCTCTTCAAGTTCTGGCACTATTGTTTGAATTGGGATATTCTGCAACTTTTGAATGAGTGGCCACACTTTTTTGTCCTTATTTCATTCAACCCTTTATTCGTTTATCCAATCTGGTTAGATAATAGAAATAGCACAAAACAATGCTTCGACATCCTCATCCTTTCTTGAGAGTGCATCTGCAACAAAAAATTTCTTCCCTTTTCTGTATATGATGTCAAAGTCATAACCCAACATATTTGTGACCTATTTTTTCTGTTCTTCTAAAGATAATATTTGTTCTAAAAACTATTTAAGACTATCATGATCCATTTTTACCTTGAAGTGTCTTCCCATTGTGTAAGGTCGCCATTTGTTACGTCCATGTAGTATTGCCAACATTTCCTTCTCATAAATAGCTTGCTTGAGATATAGCCGTAAAAATACCCAATCACCTACATCAAAACTTCTTTCACTACGTTGTTGATCTTCCTGTTGTTTCATTCGGTTCTGCACCAAAGTGGCATTATCCTTTAAAAGTTGGAGAACTTTTTGTTGATGCTTGATGTGATCTTTCAAAGCTTGAATCTTTTTCTTCTTGATATCTCCTTCTATCTTGAGAGTTTGAGGAGTGGTAATTTCTTCCAATACATTACAAGATATGGTTAGATTCATTTCTTGATGCTCGATGTGATCTTTCACTTCTTGAACATTTTTCTTCTTCATATGTCCTTCTCTCTTGATAGTTTGAGGAGTGGTAATTCTAGCCAATGGATTACAAGATATGGTCAGATTCATTTCTTCTTTCTTGATGTGGTTTTTCTTCTTTCTTCTTGATATGTCCCTCTATCTTAAGAGATTGATGAGTAGTAATTCTTTCCAATTATTTATAAGATATGGTCGGATTCATTTCTTCTTTCTGTGGGGCTGGTTCCTGGTGTATATACTCTGCTTTTGACGTTTCATGATCCTTTTCTTTCTCCTCTCCATAATGAATGTAAAATAATTTCTTCTCAGCACACATATGACCTTTAATGTATTCTTTATCACAATTATAACAAAGCCCTTTTTCTCTTTTTTCTTCCAATTGTTGTGGTGTAACACTTGTAGGTTGTGGAAGGCTAGAAGAAACAACACTTCCATCTTTATAGTTGTGAGGGGTAGACTTCCTTGTTGCCATAATTTTGCTTTCCACTTTGTAGCAAAGCCCTTTTTCTCTCTTTTCTTCCAGTTGTTGCGGTGTTGCTCTAAGAAAGGTGCTGCTTTTTGTATTCTCATAATGTGTTATCATTTCCTCCGTGAAAATTGACCATGTAACAAGTTGTTTACGAGAACAAAGCCCTTTATACCATAAAAATTGATCCAGTTCTAAATATGAGGATGCAATACATACCTTTTGTAACAGTGGCACACCATGTAGATCAAAATATTGCTCCATTTGAAGTATCCAATTTATTGGATCCTTGCCATCAAACTTCCTCATATCGCCTTTTCTTGATTTTAGGAGCTCGATCTTGAAACAAATGTAACTATAATTTCAGATCTCCAAGTTCTGAAATTTCTTCCTGCAGTATCTCTCTGCGTTCTCTTTCTAATGCCGCAAGTCTAATCAAGATTGGATTCTGCAAGGAAGTGTTATCTCAAATCTCCCACGATGACCTGATTATAGATTGGTTCAGTAGAGTGAACTTGTATGAAGCTCCACGTGTCATTGTTTCAACCTTAGTGCCTGAAACAGATATATAGAAAACTACGGGAAGTCCTATTTCTATAACTTCTTACTCAATTTCAATCTGATGCTCGGAGAGAAAGTTATGATGATTTTCCCAAGGTCACCTGTTTAATATGTAATTCCAGAGTCTGCAAAAACCCTAACTTCCTCTGATCATATGTCCAAAAATATAGCGAGACAAGATCTGAAATTGTGACCTGCAATAGCCCTCTGCGTCCTCTCTCTAATGCCACCATCTTGATCAAATTTGGATTCTCCAAGAAGGAGTTATGCACAATCTCCCAAGATGACCTAATTATATACCTTTTAAGAAGAGCGAACTTTTAGGAAGTGCCACGTGTCACTGTTTTGACCTTCAGATCTGAAAAATATACACAGGAAACTACATTCTGTCCTCTTTCTAAAACTTCTTACGCAATTTCAATCTGATGCACAAAACCAAAGTTATGATGATTTTTCCCAGGTCACATGTTTGGAATGTAATTCGGGAGTCTGCAAAAGGCCAATTTCCTCATATTACATCTCTACAAATATAGCTCGAAAAGCTCTGAAATTCAGACCCAAGGTTCATAACGATTTTGGCCCAAACAGGTTTTTTTTTTAGCATCTGAAACGTCGCAAAACAAAAGTTATAGTGCAAATGCCACGATGACCTATTTGGAGCAGTGAAACCCTAGAATCCAATGCTCTGATACCAAATGTTATGAAACCAGCTAACAAGAAGATAGAAAAGATTGATCAACACCTTAGAAATAAGCCTCTTCGAGGGGGCGACCTCCTTTACATTACACAAATGAACAATTCTTGAATGATACAAATGACAAGACCTCCTTTCTATATATAGGAGTCTAAGGGGTCATAATATAATCAGAGCTGACATAACAATAATAATGTAAGGGCACAATAATAACAATAGTGGGCTTCTATGGGGCACAATAGTAACAATATGGGGACTACATAGGTATAACAATATAATAAGGGGGTTGTACTAATAGTAATAAGGGGTTACACTAATAGCATAGGGGCCTAACATTACATTAAACATAACGTCTGATTTTCACAGACAACTATTTCAAAAAATACAACAAGTTGCAATGATATCTAAATAGATCATCATTCTTCATTGGAACTGTTGTTAGTTCTCAAGCTACTTCCATGACTTGGTTTATTTGGAGGAATGTTTTTTATTGTATTGCTTATTTTCGTCTGTTTGATCTTGTTCCATCTCCTAACATGAAAATAAAGTTTAATGAGTGTATCTACATTGGTGATAATAATGAAAATTGAAATAAATAATATACATCAATGTAAATCGAATAACAATGTACCATAGCAATAAGTGACTCATAAATTGTGCACACTGTTACAAAACCAAGTCTCATGCCTTGTTGCAACAAGCATTCTATTGACGTAGTTCCATACTTTGTTTCTTTCATGTTTTAAACCACATTATAAATCATAGATTTAATATAAAAGATTTTTTTGTTCTATTAATTATAAAGTTAGAGAAGTAAAACAACATATATACTTACAAATTCCATAATTAATTTTTGATATGCCAACATATACTCACAACCCTTATTTAACCTAATGTTAATCAATTATTTTGATGGCTCTTCTTTGTATGTTAGAACCTATTTGAACACATTAAAGGATGGTTGTTGTAAACCAACTTAAAATACACAAAAATGAAACCTTGAGTTGTTATAAGGAAATGTTAACAATTATTCATAAACTTTGAAATCAACCCTCTTCTTCCTTTTAATCTTGTTTTATGTGTTGAATGAGTTCCATGTTTTTTTATTTTCTACAATAAAATACCTGAAAATTAATATTTAATGCTAAATTGTTTTATTATATGTACAAAGTCAATCATGATTACATACATTTGAAGCACATTGTTGTTGAGATGGCTCTTCCTGTGATGCAATTATGTCCATTTCTTTGAACATCTCCTTGTACAATGTTTTGGACATACCCACTGGCATGTTTCGCATATAAACGCATTGATCATCTGGGATTTTCATAATATTCCTGAAAAAAAGTAATACACTATTTTTATAATTATACATCAAAACTAAATATAAAAAATTGATATTAATAAATGAATGATTGGTAGTAATATATAAATATAATTCTAGAAAATAATTTTAACTATGAATATTACCTTTTGAATGATTCTTTTTTGTTGTTGTATGTTTTTACTATTCCAAGTCTCACATGTTTCATTGGCCATTTCTCTAGAAACACTTCATGTAGTTTAGATATAATTTGGTTCTTAGAATCATTGGATAGATTTTTGTATTAAGTGGAAAGTACATCTATACGTTCATTCCACTAGATCCCTCATAGTTTTGTAAAAATAATTCCCCCTTTAATAAACCTCTATCACCACTCCAGATGAGATAAAGGCCAATTCATCATCATTTACATGTTCTATAATTTTTCTTTTATTAGACTGCCATTCATATTTTCCTTCATTGTTGCTCCTTGTACAACATTAGATATATATGAATTGATATATTCTTTGAAACATTTTATTTAATATTCTTAAGTATATTATTAATGAAAAAAATACTCATATTGAATAGTATTTTTTCATTCGCCTTATTCATCCTTCTGCAATTTTTATATGATATGTTTACGCTCTTTTGCACTTAATTTAGAAATAATATTATCGACCTTCTTCATTTTGTGGATCTGCATGACAGACACCAACCAATACATATTAGTTTAACTACATATAGTTCAGACATATTAATTTTGTAAAAGAATTACAAAGAACTTGCCTTCTCTGCTTTTTTTGATGTGCTATCATTGTGTCAATCAAAATTTGTGTTACTTGACACCTTTTGAGACATTTTTTTATCATTATACAACATGTACCATTCAATACAAAAGCCATTAAATATATTTTACAAATAAATCAAATAATTTTCAACCAAAAAAAGCTCTAGTAACTGGTGGGCTCCAGTATTGCAGCAATGATGCTACAACTCCTGGGACTCCTTTCTTTACTTTTATCAACCTGGTAGTTCGTAACAAACTTGGAAGCGATGGTGCTATATGCACAAGTACTAGCTCTTACTGCAGGCTGTCACTTGATCAGCTGGCACAAGTTTGCTAGGAGCTTAAGCCAACTTCTATGAGTTCTTAGAAGAAGCTTTTAACTATGATGGATGAAAGCTAACTCAAAAGAGGCTAATCTACTTGCAGAAAGAAGCTGAAAGCTGAAAGGAAATGCAAACCCTAGCAAACCCTAGTTTTACCGACTAACCCTACTGGTGCAAGAAAAGAGATGAAAGCTGCTGAAATGGATGCCATTGACTCTTGGAAAGGTAAAATGCATGTGACTAAGCTACTTCTAAAGGAAAATATGGAAAAAGCATCTTTTTGTATTTTTGAGTAATTTTGCAGAATTATTATGCATGTGCTTTAACTATTTTTTACTGTGCAGAGGTTGATTGGTGAAAGGAAATGGAATGGGTGCTTGTAGGAGGTTGGGAGGGTGAAAAGAGGGCCTAAGGGGTCCCTAGCACCCTTCCAGAGAGTTTCACAGTGATCATATCTCGAAAAACGGCTTACATGAAATTCTACAGGAAGTCTGCAAGGGTTCTACAGGATGTTCTATCGGAAGATCCGAAAGAGGATTTTAGAGGGTTGATGGAGGAAAAACGGTGTGAAAGTGGAAATGGATGACGGATGAGGATGTGAAAGGGTCTAGGACTTGGTGAATGAAGCTAAGTAGTGATGGTTGGACTTGGTTCAAGGATGGAGGAAGCAATGTTGCACAAGAATGTAGAAATTAGGGCAAATTGGAAAAGTGTGGCAAATGAAGGGAAGGAATCTTGGATTAGGGGTTGGAGCAGGTTGTATGATGGAGGAAGGATAAGCAAGGACGTATTACAGGTGTTCTGCACATTATTTTCCAAAACTGATCAAACAAAGACTAGGAAGACCAAAGATCTAGCTATTTTGACCTACTTTGACCTAAAAACCAGAAACATGATAAACAAAAGTTTATTGGCAGAAAATCATGCAAGATAACTATGGAAAATAAGCAAGAACATATTATAAACATGCAAGTATAACTGGTATCAACATTCCTAACTAAAAATCTAACACTAGCAATTGCATGAAGAGGCAAAAACAGTGTTTTTGTGGCAGCAAGTATGCCTTGGTCTCAGCTCATAGTCCCAAGGAGGGAGAGATGGGATCAAGGATTACTTGATGGCCTTTTTGAAAGTATTTTCTGTTATCAAACTATCAAATCAACCTGAAACATGAAAAGTTATTTGAATCATCAAAAACAACCTAAATAACAAAGCAAGATTTTAACCTAAATAACAGAAAATATTCTATGGCTGCAACAAAGACACATAAAAGTACACAAAGGAGGTACTGGCACTTGGGCTGGGCCCAACCCCAAGAGCTACAGCCTCGTAGGAAAGATTAGAGCTGGTGCAAAGTTGGATTCATCTTTATTGATAAAAAAAATAATAGTTACATCCCAAAAACTGTCTATAAGAAAAAGCTTGAAAATGTGCTGAAATGTAGAGCTAACCTACTGAATAAAATCTAACTAACATCTAACTAAAATATGACTAACTCATGCCTATCCCAACTGAGGCCCTATGCCTTCTTATTTATACAAATTGAGAACCCCAACAGTCCTCTAAACTTTAGGAACTTGGCTGCCAAAACTTGCAGTTAACAACAACTTTGCTAGCCCTGCTCGGTTGCCCTTATGATCATCGATGTGGTGGCCCTTGAACTCTGAGCTGCTGGTGGAGAATTCAAGGTAAGGGCTCATAAATGAAGGGGACACCTTCCTACAAATCCTCTCCCATGTTCTTCCATGAATTTGGCTGCCAAGGGCTCATTAAAACCTTTGATTTTGTCTCAAAATTGACCAAAAATCTGCATAAAGCACACATTAGACTTTTTGGCATAATGACTAACCCAATTCACCCTATGAGCATAAAAATAATAAAAAACATGCAATAAACTAGTGAGAATGGTGGATTAAGTCGAATTAGGAGGCTAAATGAGCCCATATAATTACCCATTTCTGGAGCTCATTAGTAATCGATGCTTTTATCTCAATAAATGCACTGATGCATTTATCCCATTAAACACACCATCCATTTAATTATTCAACACCATCATGGAAAATTAATATTTTAAAATAATTTTAAATTATGACGGTGTGACTTGTAAGTCTAAATGCATCGTAATGATTTAACGATTCCATTTGGAAAAGGCGAGTCGGTGCATTATATTACACTGGGCACACTGATAAACAAAATGTGTATTGTAAAAACAAATAACTCTTATGGATTCAGTGTGATAGAAGCACCACTGGCACTAGTGCATTAGATTAAACAGGCTGTACCGCTCAACAAATGTCATTTTTAAAAAACCAAACAGATCATTTAATTGTTTGGCACCGTCAATGAAAATTTTTATTTTTAAATAATTTTAAATTATAACAGTGTTATTTAGAAGAGGTGCGTAGATCTGTTATATTACACCAGCTGAAACGATGAAAAAACTGGACAAAATTGATAGTGTTATAATATAATGGTGCATTTTATTACACAGAGCGCACCAATGCGTTATATTATAGAGGATGCACTGCATAACATATTATCATTTAAAAAAAACAGAGTGGATTGACCGGGTTTGGATCTAATTCAATAAGTGATTCCTCTACATTACATGCCAAACGCCCTATATATAATAAGTACACAAACCCATTAAATCTAAAATACCTAAACTGAAAAACCCTAATTGTAAAGTGGTAGAGGAAGTTAAACCGTAAGGTGAAATTTTGCAAGAAGAAGCAAAGGTTTAAGATAAGATTTGAATTCTTTTGCCTTTTTTCTTAATTTTAATTAAATTTAGATAGGAACAGAGATCATAAAAAAAGTTACTATTAAAATTTATAGTAAATTTTTTATTATACATGGTTTTTATTTTTATTTTTTTTGTGAATTATGAATAAATCTAACAAAAATTGTAAAGAATTTTAACAGTGAAATTAAAAACGTTTGCTATCAAGGGCTTTGAGTGAATCACCATACCTTTCAAATTCTGATATTTCTATGGGTCCAAAATATTTTCCTACTCCAAAGTGCTCCCAGTATGTCTCTATTACAAATGGTTTCTCTTTTAGTTAAACCCTAACAGAAATTGTAAAAAAAATTATTAGTAAAATAAGCAATAAAATTAATTTTTTTCACTATCTAAGGTTTTGAGTGAATCACAATACCTTTCAATTTTTGATCTTCTAAATAGTTCTGCTGCACTAAATTATTTTGTTGTTGCACAGTGCCCCTGGTATGTCTCTCTTGCAAATCACTTCCTTGAAATTTTGTGTAAAATAATGAAATAGTGAAGTGAAAAAAAAAAAAAAATACTATTTAAAGACTTTATGAAATTAGATTTTCAAAAATCAATTACCGGTTTTTTTTTTTTTTAATAAAAGAAAAAAAATCGTTTGATATCAAGCGCACTAGTGAATTTATAAAAAAAACACACCGACATTATCGCGGCGCCAAATTTTTTCAATGCACTGACATCATACATTTTTATTTATTTATTTTTGAAATAACAAAATGGTGCAATTAATCCTTTTAATGCAATGATGCATTTTATATTTAAAAGCATATGCTCTAATTGTTATAATAGAACTGAGTTGGTTGAATTCGTTTTTATTTTCTAAAATCCAGAAACATGTGCGTAGTAGTGTTGGTTTTTTTTTAAACGCGTCGATGCATTTTTGTAGAAGAGCACCGATATGATAACATATATTTTTTCCTTTCAGAATGTCAGAAACTTGTGTGGGTATTTTTTAAATGCATAGGTCCACTTTGTTTCGATAAGCGCACCGGTTTGGTTTAAAAGCTATCTGAAATTTTGCTTTCACAAAAAATGGCATATTAATCTAAAATTATCCTTTAGGATGCTTCCACATGAATTACAGTAGCTCATAGTATACATTTTCCTCTTAACGTTACCTTATTCTTGAAAAATGGTTTGAAAACTATAATGAAATTCAGATTGTGGTTATATAGTTCTCAAGATTAATTTTGGATATGCACACAAAATTTTATTTCTGATTTTTCTCAAATGCAGGGACAAAATCTCAATAATATCAAATGGCCAATTCTTCAAATTACAACTCATTCGATATTGTTGATCAAAGTCCATCAAGAAGTTCTCCCTTTCCATCTATAGTAAGTTTAGCTTTTATTTATATTTTGAATATCTATTTTTTTTCTTAATCCATGTCAATTTGAATAAAAATTTATCCAAATATGCAAAATCCTAATTTGAATTGAGTTTAGATGCATAAAATATTCCTTCATTTAAAAAACGTTGGAATCTCTTATCAGGAGCAACATATAGCAAATAGCTGGTAGATGACAATGGACAACCTCTTCACCTTACCAATTGGAACATGGCATCTTCTAGCCACAATCCTCAATCAACGATGGTAACAATTGTTTGGTATAATGTAATTTGAACAAACCAATTGCATTGACGTGCTCACTACTATCATTGATATTGTACTATTGACGTTCAATATTTTTTGAAATTAGGATTCTAGTGATGATGAGCGACCCACCTACCATCTTCCAGTGCACCCCACTACAATTTCAACTCGAGAGATGGATACATTAAGAGGAAGCATACAAAAAATGGTTGAATGAACCACCTATTAAATTCCCACTATGTCTAGATTCACCAATTAGGAATGAATACAACAATAGGAGTTCTTCATCACAAGTTGGAAATGGAGGAAATAAAATAGAGGTTGGTATGGATAATTACTTACGAGATACGACTACCATGGAGGAAATTTTGTTAGATGCATTCTAGAATGATGAGCTAGGGGATGATGCTCATTTTACTAATACCTTATTTGAAAACCTGAAATATGCTTCCACCACCCCTCTCTTTGGACCTGGCGTCAAGTTAAAGTCTACTCAGCTGGGGACAATGGTGTTGTTTTACAACTTGAAAGCAAAGTCTGGCATGTTGAATGCATGTTTCTCAGCAATATTGAGGTAATTGATCTACATGATTGATCAAGTTCCTTATATTTTATCACAATCAAAATTAAAAATGGTCATTTTTATGTATGTTAAATATTGACATTATATAATTATATTCCCCACCAACAACAGGTTATTGAAAGATAAGTATTTTCGAAGTGATAATGTCTTGTCGAGTAGCTGTGAAGAGGCAATCAATTGTTGAAAATGTAGGGTGGTGAGTACATGTCATATCATGCATGTCTGAATTATTGTCTTCTATATAGAGGAGAATATGAAGACAAAGATATATGTCTAAAATGTGGGCATGAAAAGTACTGTAATTAAAAAAAAGGGTAAATCACACGGTCGTCCTCATAAGATATTGAGGCACATGCTTATAATCCCAAGGATTCAAAGACTCTTTTGTTGCCAAGAATTAGTTATGTTGCAGGGATGGCATGCCTCACATAGAATTGAGTCATGAGTTATGCGAATCCCAACAGATTCAATAGCCATGAAGCATACAAAGGATACCTAGCCTGAAAAATTCAAGGATGAAGTACAAATTATACTACTCAGCATAACCATGGATGGCATCAACCCATATTCCCTCCAAAACACCAACTATTTTATTTGGCCTATATTAGGGATCAATAACAATATCCCCCCATGGTTGTTCGTGAATAATGAACATCTTATGTTGGCTCCCATAGTCCCTGGTAGAAGACAAGCGAAGAATATGGATGTCTACTTATAACCATTGGTAGACGAATTGAAGGAATTATACGAAGGGATACATGTGTACGATGTATCAAGACCTATGGAATAGAGATGAGTTTTACATTGTATGGCTTATGCGCTTACACCATACATGGTTATTCAGGCTTAACAGTTTACTCTGGTAAATTACATTTTTACTGATTTATTTATATAAGTAACAACATTGTTTCACATATTAATTTTAATTAGTTGCAAATTTTTCAGATCTTCATGGTCGTTAATGTGTCAACCTATATACAATAATTTTGCATGTCTTGTAACAAAAGGGTATCACGAATGTAAATTTTGTGGACCTTCTGTGAACAATAGGTGGTCCGACCACCTATGAAAGCCAATATATGATTGCTCCAAGGTATTTTTCCCAGAAGAACGCCCTTAGAGAAGATCCAAATCCACTTTCAATGTTAAACCAAAGAGAACCCAAAGGCTTGAAATAATGACACTAGCTGAATGGCTTAGAGCATATGAGAGAGAGAGAAGGAGAAGGAGTTTGAAAAAATGTTCAATTCAAATGGGAAGCATATGTTCAATGATCTAGAATTATTCGACACCTATGTTGAGAAATTTCCCGTTGGGATGAAACAAAAAACTATATTTTATGAGCTCCCATATTGGGAGCATCTCAAGATTTCCCACTTACTAGATCCCATGCACATATTTAAAAAAGTTTCATATTCTTTATAGGGGCCCATATCATCAAAAGAAAGTGACATATTGGTTGTTGGGAGAGATATTATTTAAAAAAAAATAAAATGAAACATTAGCCAAGACAAGAAATTAAAGGAGAGGTTGGTCCTCTTGGTCTTTCAAAGAAGGTGATGTCCCATGGATTTTAAAGAAATATGATATTTCTTTGGCAAAGAAAGTTGTAATGAGTTTGAGTGTGCCTTCTTTATATGGGTTTTCACTACGACGCTACTTGACTGTGGAAGACCATTTGGCAGGGTTGGAATCCCATGAAAATTTGAAATTTCTTAGAGTATGTATGTAAAAGACATAAATTTTTTTATTTTTTTTTATTTTTATGTAATGGGATATTTTATAAAAAAATATTGTATAATGTACTATTTATTATGTAGTTTCATTATCCTCTATTCATGCGTGGATGTGTGAATCATGACTTCCCCCAAGACCTATGACATGTCATAACTAAATTATCTATATTTGTACATTGGATCACATTAAAGGAGTTCGTATGGCTAGGATTCCACGTGGCATCAAGAGATAGTTAAGTTTCTTTGTATGTTTGAGGAGGAGTTGTTGACGAGTTTCATGCACTTGCAGGTTCATCTTCTAATTCATCTAGTAGATGAGGTTGAATTATTTGGGGTGGTTTCTTGTCATTGGATGTTCTTATTAGAGAGGTACATGAATAAATTGAAAGGTTTTGTTCGATAAAGAGAAAAACCCGAGGGGTCTATGACAGAGGGGTATATATTGTATGAGTCTTTCTATTATCCCAGTGTATACATCAAGCAGATCGACAACACACCAAGTGCGATGATTTGGGATGACGAAAGGGATGAATACAAAAGAGAAGGGAAGCTTCTTAAAATGAATGGAAAGAGGCACATGATAAAGAGTAAGTGCAAACTTATAATTTGTATTTCATTCTTTACAATATGGAAGCGACGTAATGGTGGGTTGCATTGTATAGAGAGAAGAGGAGGAAATGGGACATTAACAAAAAATAATTTAAATGGTTTAATCGTAGAAGCATGCCTTATCCTGATCATTTAAAAGAGAATATGCCAATGAAATAGCCTAACAGTTGGGTTGTTGATCAAGTCAAAGAGAAATACGGTGCAACTAGTTGTTACCCACGTGCTGAAGAGGATGTGTTAAACATAGGGATTGGGTGCAACAAGTCGGTAATTATACTCTTTCTGTACAATTTTAATTTCATAATTCACCTTTGAATTGTAATATATATATATATATATATATATATATATATATATATATATATATATATATATATATATATATATATATATATATATATATATATATATATATATATATATAATGATGTTTGAGTTATTATACACATGACACTGTGATTTTTCACTTTTTTATAGGTGCATTTTCTCCCATCTATGTGGGCATATGGACATCATTTTTCTGTAGAGGATGTCGATGATGGATGCATGACACAAGACTGTGGAGTAGAAGTCGAGTTCGACAAATCTCGTCATGCTAGCCACCGTGATAAAAAACTAATGCAGGGGACATTAGGTTACATTGGAAAGATACAAGAGATCATTCAAGTGGAATTCTCTTCATTCCAATGTGTTATTTTTAAGTGCAATTGGCGGGACACATTTGATTGGAATAATGTAAAATAATATCGCAATAGTGGGTTGATATATATCAACTCTAGAAAGATGTGGCATGAAGCTAGGGAGCCTTATGTTTTACCAAAACGCCACAACTAGGTTTATTTTTACCTAGATGTATTGGATAGGGATTGGTGGTTCGTATTAAGGCACGATCCTAGATCAAAACATATTTTTGAGAACAACAGTGTTTTTGTGCAAAGCGAGGAAGATAATCAGGGTGATGACAATGAGGAGTTATTTGTACTTGTGTTATTTCATCATTTATACTATTCTTTTATGCTTCTATTTTCTTTATTTCACTAATTATATTGTTTTTTATTCATCTTGTTGGCATTTTATAATATAATTGGTAAGATTCACAAACATTTTTACATATTTTTTTGTAGTGGAAACATTTTAACAATCCTTAAAACTAAGTATTTCCATTTGTGTATAATATCTTTGATAATAAGGATTCAACACTAGTAGAAAATGATGAAATTAGTGACTAGGTGACTAAAAACGTTAGTCACCGTAGCTTTTCCAAGCTAAATACTACCAAATTTGAGCAATTTCATCTGACCCAACTAAAAATGACTAACATAAATGACTAATTTTGTCACGGGTTAAAATATATGACTAGTTAATAAATAATAAAACTAAAAATGACTAACATAAAAGTGATAGGGGATTCAAAGGTTGTTATGGATATGTTGAAAGGTTATACTTTCTTAAACACTTCTTTATTGGATCAATGGATGATTACAATTAGGGAGTTGATTAGAATATTCAAGGTTATATCTTTTGATAACATTCACATGGAATTAAATTCAAATCATTTGTCAAGTGTGCATGAACCCTCAACTTTAACAACAACCTCACACTTCTACACATCATCTAACAATATTGATGGGCAAATAAAACAATGCCAACATCCAATAGAAATCCACGTAATGAAAAGGAAACACTAATAAACACATGTAGAATCCTCAATCCTTAGTTCTAAAGATTACACAACCCATAATGCTCAAATCAATAAAACAAAATTTAGACTATAGATAATCAATGTGATAATATGAATTATTAATGTGGTAATATGAATAAAAAGAGAAAAAATATTAGCAAATAATCAACTCCAACTTCACTATCACCACACATAAATATCATTGCATATGACCACTAATTACATACCGCTTGGCCATATTATGGTAAATTTTATGCATTTAAACCAAATCAAAATTGCCCCATAAATTCTATGCATTTAAACCAAATCAAAGTATTTTGACAAAATTTTGGCGCCACAATGTTACGGTAAATTCTCTACGTTTAAACCAAATCAAAGTCAATTGACCAAATTTTGGCACCACAAATTGTTCCACCTTAATTTTTTTTTCATCTGGCAATATGGGGTATGTAGAGGCATCTTTGGATGCCCATGGCATCGGTTAGGTTCTCGACCCTGCAACACATTCAAGGCATTCAGTCCTCAAATTCCATTTATGGATCACCACATGCCATCCATCTAGTTCTTCAGAACTCCAATATGATGCTCATTGACCTGTGTAGACGTAGAATCCACCAATAACGTGTAAACCTATGGAGCTTTCTTTGAATTCTATGTTTGATATTTTTTTCACTATACTGGTATAGATGATGGGTGCAAAGCTGTTTGATTTGTTCTTTTTTCTATTGAATACATTGTTTCAAATCATCTATTACTGAA
This sequence comes from Pinus tabuliformis, assembly GCA_031772625.1. NCBI lineage: Eukaryota > Viridiplantae > Streptophyta > Pinopsida > Pinales > Pinaceae > Pinus > Pinus tabuliformis. The sequence continues at coordinate 1,056,546,369 of CM062804.1, forward strand.
AATATTCATCTGAGATTGAAGTATCTAGCTTCATCCTTGCTTGAGCTCTCCTCTTTATTTTTTCCAGGGTTTCTCGTCCAGGGTTTGTGCTATAAGCCTACTAAGCTATTTTAGTGTGGGGTTTCTATTTTAATATTTTCTCGTCTTATTTCTTAATTTGGTGCTACAAATAATTAGAAGAGTGTTAGTATTATCTAACTCAAATTCGATTAGAGTGTTACTACAAATAAGATTGTTAACTAGTATATGTTGCTTGTCTTTAATAATGTCTTTGTAACATTAGTAAAGACAAGTGAGATGGAGTGGGATGTTCAGCATAATGATATTCGGATGCCTTCCGACGAGTGGGCTAGAAATACCATGCCAAGTGCTCAAAGTTATTGACATGCATTTTATAGTTCTTCCCCTAGCCAGTGCCAAAGTTCTGTTTGCCAACGACAGCTATCGCAGGTTGGGAACATGGAGAATAACAATAGTATGACTATGATAAGCACCTATGGGGTAGTTCCCAAAATTCTCATGAAATATTTCGAATACCACAACAAACTAATCAAGACGAAATGTCTCAAGGAGGGGATAATTAGTTGGCACTATGTGGGCAACAACAAGGCTTCCAAGCAGAATTGATGAAGCCAAAATTTTCTAGCAAGCAATCTGGCCAGGTACTCCTAGGTGTTTCTCAGCAAGTTGGCTTTCAAAATCAAGCTCAGACTACTAATGGACAGGCAAGTTACTCACAACAACAACGACTTTCTCATGGAGATAATGCCTCATATATTTTCACGGGAATCAACGCTCTAAGAAGTGAAAGGTGTTTCTCAACCAACGGACTTTGAACAAAATTAGGCAAGCCAAGGGCTACAAAAGTGAACATCCATGTGAATAATCATAGTTTTCTGTAGCCTCTAATTTATCAGAGGATGGAAATTGACAACCAGCTGCCAAGGTTCCCAGGTATGCAACCCAACAATCAACAAGCAATGTTTTAAAGAGGTCCCACCCTTAGTCAGCCTCAGAAAGTTATAAATGGGCATAGTACAGAACAATGTGAACTTCAAGGCCATCCTATCATGCAAAACATGCAAAGTATAAGATATCAAATGCAGGGGATCAACCCGCAAAACACTGTCAGTTTCAAGAGAAATACATAAATGTAAGTGAATATGCCAAGGATGGTGCTCATTTCTCTTTAGTTGTAGCTACCCAATGTCATTCATGTTAGAGTACCTACATGTTTCAACTGCAATTCTTTTCTTAGTTAATAACCATTATGGGTTATATTGAACAAAGTCTTAACACATGTAAAGTTATTTATGATAGGAATAAACTATGTTTCCTTTGTTGTTGCATGAATCTTACTGCAACAATAGCTCACATGGGAACCCCTGGCTGATGATGCATCTAAAATTTCTTTGGCCTAAAATAGCAGAATTTACTATGTCTAATCTGGTTTTGAGGTCTTTTGTTGAGATTGTGATCATAGGTGGTTGCTTGTTTCATTATTTGAGATTTTAAAAGGAAATAAATTAGTGATATACACAAGTCCAGAACAACAGTTTGTGAAAAATCCCCTATCTTAAAGAGGCAAGAAGAGAACAAATTCAAATTCATAATTTAACTACCATGCTAAGCTAATATAAGTCAAATTGTCTTCCTATTACTACCACCAAATTATGGGTTGTGTAAGAGATTCCCGTTGTTTTGTTTATTAATCTACCTCCCAACAAGATTGATATTTGAGTACGGCTCTATATTAACACAAATTCATCTTAACCCTGGATCTGTTATGCGCCAAGTGCTATCAAATTCCTCAAGTTGCTACACTGCCAAGCCCTTTGTTGTTAACTGTCAACTCAAATCCCTATCACAGGGAACTTTTGATCCTGAAAATGAATTCCATGGGCCCAAAACTCTTGGAGCTTTAGTATCAGGTATATGAAAGTTTATTTTTTACTCAAGAGAATCACCACCAGTGGGATTTTTTTGTAATTATTGAGAAGCCATAAATTTTATCAACCTGCCATAAAGAATTTGTGGAATGATTCAAATAACATTAATAAAGCTTCACAATAGTGAAGACTCTACAAGGTACAATTGCATGCTGGGAAAATTTGTTGTAACAGAAGGAGCTTCACATTTCTTCAGATAAAGCTCAGTTAAACACTCCACCCAAATCTCATGTTCTTCTTTACATTGATTGTTTTATGGAACTAATATTTCAAAATTTTAGTTCTTTTCCTTCATTTGTAATGAATATAATTCATATCCAAATGAATTCAAGATCTCATTAATTTAGGTTGTAGTAATATCAGTGATGCGTTTATGTTTGTCACTGTTTTATTTATTTATTTTTTAAAGTAATACAGACAAGGGAACACACACTACAAAGAATTCATGGTCTCCTCCCATCCTCCCTCATATGCATTGTGGAATGTGCCTCTTGTTGCAATAACATAACCTTAATAGAAAGAAAGTCATAGGAAAATAGAAAGTCCAATAATTATCAGTAACAACCATAATATTTTGGTGTTTACGGAAACATTTCACAATTTGAAGCACCCTATAAATGGTGCATAATCACTTGTGTATGCACTAGTGTTACCAGTCTTTGCTCAGGGACGAGCTTAGCAAGGCAGAAGAGTTAAGAGGTTGAAGAGGCTTGGGAAAAACTTCAGAAATCTTCTAGAAAAAATGATGTAGTTTCTGGTTATTTTAACTCATTTGAACTGAGTCAAATTTGGTCAATGCAAGTATGTACTATGAATTGCATCTGAGTCATTTTGACTTTCTTGTCTCATTACTTGAATTTAACTTGCAAGTCTTGCAACAGTATGGACTTGGGAAATTATTCCAAGAAATAGCTAGAAAAACAATAAATGATTCCAGAAAGGAACTTCAAATCAAGATGGTGCTTCATAAGTTTCCTCAAAAAATTAAGAATAAGGGCCAATGTTAAAATTGGAAACCAGGGCCAAATTCCACTTTGGAGATCCCATTGGATGGAGATGATTTTTTCATTAGATTTCTCTTCTCGAGAGGACCAAAATTGACCTAAATATCATCAAATTTGGACAAGCAGAAATGTGTTTTTGAATTTATGTTTTTTCACATGTACATTATCAAGGTCAGCCTCTAATCTATGTCAAGACATTAATTCTAGTGGTTGTATCCCTTGGCCACCCTATGATTTGTATAAATAAAGGTGGTTCTCAACCTCATTAGACACATTTCTTGTGTATCGTTCTTGTGATAATTCATCTGTGTGGCAGTGAAATTGGTTGGAGGAGAAGATAGGATTGTTTAGGGCTTATCTCTCTTCTTCCATTGCAGGTATCAGTTATCTCCAGGCTGAACGCAGGCTTAAGGGTACACCTGAACTGCATGGGTATGTTTTTATGATATGAGGTCTCTCTATTAAGTATGTCGCAACCTCATAGAATCCTCTTCAAGCAGGCTGTAGTCTTATTGACCAATTGTGCAGTGCTGAGGAAAGTATTTGTGAGGGTTTTGTCCTTGTCCTAAGGCTGCAGGTAGGAGCTGTACCTACATATTCTGGAAGAGATGTCTGATTAATGAAAGACCTAATTCAGGGCCTCCTCTCTAAGCTACGGTTACAAAAAGGAGGTCACAGCCCTTTGTTGTGGGTAACAGTCATATGGAGGATTGTTTGTATGGGCTGATAGGGCTAGGTAGAATCCTCTACCATAGCCACAATAACTCTCAGTAGTAGTGCGATGATCAAAAGAGTTTGTATCCTGACTAGAAGGTTGATTATCTTTGATGATGAGAGCAAACTGATGTAGGGTTCCCTGTGAAGTATTCCAAGGCCTATAACCGTGTGTAGGACAACAAAGGTTTGGACATGAGAACAAAGAGATTGGAGCAGTTGATAGGAGTCCTTTTGGAGCTACTATGTGAGATAGTGGTGGTTTGAATATAACCCTAACCAGGTCAAGCTACTATAGTAGTAAGTCATCAACCTTGCATATTGTGGCCATTTTTGGCAAGTCAATTTTGACTCTGAATTCTTGTACTCTCTCTCTGTTGAACACTTGATAATAATAATATGAAGATTTGATCAAGAGTTTTCCCCATCTTGGGGGTTTTCCCTTGCTTGAGCCATATCATTGTGTTCTATTGTCTTGGCTTGTTCTCCTCATTTACTGTGTATGTTCTTTCTTTAGTCGTTGTCAATGTGATTATGAATTACTAATGGAAGTAAACTTGAATTGATATATGGGCTAATGAAGAACATTGAAATAACTGTCCTAAGTGAAGAACATGTTAACTTAAAATTAACATGGAATCAAATCTCAAGTGAGGACAAGCCCAAGTGAGAGAAAGAGCAATCCTTTGTAAAAGTAGCCATGATCTTCTTCATCTGGAAATTTGAAGGTGAAAACTGCAATCATCTGAAATCATAACCCTTTCTCAATATGAGATCCTTTAACTCTGTTGTCATCAAGTTATGAACTCCCTATTTCTATCATCAAATCTGAAGTGGAATCCTGAAGTAAAGAGAAGGGTATTCATTAGCTATTTTTTAGTCTAATTGTAATGGTCCTAACTAGGAAATTAAGTGATAAAGAAAGAAAATAGACAATCTAACAATCAGAAATGAGAAATAAACATCATACACCTATGAAAACGTTGGAAAATAGAGAACTGCTAAGCCATTTTATTAAACCATCAAGGGAAAATACAATAGTGAATGGAATGGTGCACCTGGGCTTGTCTCCAAGGACAAGCGTGACAAAACCCAGGTGAGCAAATGTTGATATGAGTGCTGCCCAACTGCTACTCTAGAATTGATTTGTGTAGCCAAGAAACTTGTTGTCTACTGGAACAAAAAGGTTGGAATCACTGCTTCTTATCCTCAGAAAATTATAAAACTTCAGCTCGCAAATCCTGAGCAAAAACTCACAAAAACCCAGGAAGGGTTTGGCCTAGTTCAGACTTCTAAAATTCGACCCCCAAGGAGCCCATCCTTTGCTGAAGCTAGTAAACTTGGCATGTCTGAATGAAGTTGGGAAAGCTCTCCAAGACTTCCCCAAATAACTGGAATGAGACCTCTTATGAATTTCCTTCCTTCCCAAATGTGATTCTGGTGCTGTGGCTCTCTCCCTCAAGACCCATGTGATGCCCAGTCTGGCCCTCTGCACTGTCCTCCAAGGCTGAGTTTCGAACTGTCCAATTTTTGCACCCACCTGCTCCAAAACTCCTCCCAAGTGTTGGCCTCCTAATATCCTTCAACTCTTCAGGTTCCTCTGGCAAGTGCTAGCCCAGTGAAGCTCTATCCCTAACTGCATGTTCCCTTCTCTGCTGGCCCAGAAATACACACTGCTAATTTCTAGATGAATGTGCTAGCTATGAACCCTCGCTCGTGCTCCTCAAGGTTCTCTAAAAATTCCTTCCTAGGGTGGCACTCGCAGTCTCCTGAAAGTAAGTTTGAATATCCTACTTGAGGGATTCATGGATAAGTCGCCAGTTGACTCATCTAAGCAACTCGAGCAAACAATCAAGTGATTTCAATATGCAAGAGCGAATGAATGCCCAAGTGAGGATCTCTTCCTCCTTGTGACTTCATGGGTTTCCCTTTTCCTCATGTGGGCCCCTTCCAACACCCATACAATTTTCCTCCAAGGCAATTTGAATTTCCCAATGTGTTTTCCCATGTGGGGTGGCCCCCACCTTCCAATGGTAAATTAATCTGGCCTTCATTTCTCCTAAGTTCCTAAGTCGAAATTGCTTGGGTCCCTTTTTTAACAAAATTTGTACAAAATTGTGGAGAGACAAAACCTGTTACAAATTCATTTGGGAAGAGACATGACACTAGCATAAGAGAAAGGTCAGCCTCTCATCTATGTCGGCTCATTAAGCCCAATGGTTGTGTCTCTTGGCCTCCCTATGATTTATATAAATAGAGGTGGTCTTCAACCTCATTAGGCACATTTCTTTTGTATCATTCTTGTGACAATTCATCTCTCTAGTAGCGAAGTTGGTTGGAGGAGAAGACAAGGTTGTTTTGGGCATATCTCTCTTCTTCCATTGCAGGTCCAAGTTATCTCCAAGCTGAATGCAGACATAAGGGTAGACCTGAACTACATGGGTATGTTTTTATGATATGAGGTCTCTCTATTAAACATGTTGTAGCCTCATAGAATCCTCTTCAAGCAGGCTGCAATCTTATTGATCAATTGGGCAGTGTAGAGATAAGTATTTGTGAGGATTTTGTCCTTGTCCTAAGGCCACAGGTAGGAAATGTACCTACATCTTCTTGCTGAGGTGTTTGATTAATGAAATACCTGATTCAAGGCCTCCACTCTAAGCCACAATTACAAAAAGGAGGCCACAACCCTTTGCTATGGGTAACAGTCATATGGAGGACTGCTTGTATGGGTAGAGAGGGCCAGGTAAACTCCTCTACCCTAGCTGCAATAACTCTCAGTAGCAGTGCAATGATCAGAAGAGTTTTTCTCCTAACTAGAAGGTTGATTATCTTTTCTGTTACAAGCAGACTGATGTAGGGTGACCTATGAAGAATTCCAAGGCCTGTAACCGCGTGTAGTACAACAAAGGTTTGGACATGAGAACAAAGAGATTGGAGTAGTTGATAGGAGGAATTTTTGATCTACTAAGTGAGATAGTGGTGGTCTGAATATAACCCTAAACAGGTCAAGATACTACAGTAGTAAGTCATCAGCCTTGCATATCGTGGCCATTTTTGGCAAGTCAATTTTGACTCCAAATTCTTGTACTCTCTCTCTGCTAAACACTTGATGATAATAATATGAAGATTTGATCAAGGGTTTTTCCCTCACTTGAGCCATTTCATTTTGTTATATTTTCTTGGCTTGTTCTCCTCATTTACTACCTATGTTCTTTCTTCAATTGTTTCCAATGTGATTATGAATTGCTAATGGAAGTAAACTTGAATTGATATATGGGCTATTGAATAACATTGAAGTAATGGTCATAAGAAAAGAACATGTTAACCTAAAATTAACAGCAAAACATTTGACCAACACTCTTACAAATTGAGTGGTAAAAAAATTATTCTTCCCTCTGGATTGTGGCTTAAAATCATCACATTCCAGTTTAAAATTTCTCCAGTTGTCATCTAGTGAAAAGGTTTGAGTACATTCTAGAATGAGAGAGATGTTGCATGATGAGGAAAAATATTCTGGATAAATTTTAGGAAACTTAGAAGACAAGTTTTATAACATTGGTGAACAGTTTAACCAACAGTTGGAGGTAGAATCCAAATTTTGGCAAATTAATTTGGGGCTTAAGATCTTTGAAAAATGGATTTTAGAATCCTTACCAAACATGAAGTACATCGTTAAGAAATTCCCTCCTTCCTTATTGACCCCAAATGACTTTAGGGCTAAGGCTTATAAGTGATTTTGGTGGGGGGGGGGGGGGGGGGGGGTTGATTTGACTTTGCAATTTACGATAATCTCTTACAAAATATGAAATTAAAAATCTGGTTTTCAGTAAACTAGATATGTTTTTAACTTTTTCATATACCTTTTTCAATGATTAAATGCTTATTTAAAATTTTGACCTGGCTTAAGATGGATGTTTCGAAGTTACATTTTTTGACATTTGTTATCCTTAATTAAACTCTCAAATCTAGTTTTCAATACATTTGATGTAGGTTTTCTATATACATTTTTCAATGATCAAATGTATATTCGAAAATTTGTGCTACCTTTAGTACAAATATTTGGAAGTTTCCCCTGACATCTCTAGCTCCATTTCTAGACCTTACCATCTAACTCATTCCTTTTTAGCGCGCCATTATTATTCTGTATCGTGCCACAAACTATTGAGTATTTTGTATTATACCACAATCTCTTATATATGTGTCATGACAACACTACGACTCGTTTCTTTCTCTCTATATGTTATTTTTTAGAATTTTTTTCGGAGATGTGCTTGCACTCCCACATTGTAGTCATAGCTGACTGTACTCTTCTTTAGTCCCATTAACCTACTTCTATGGTCATGAGTTGGAAATCAATAAATTTACTTACTTACTTACTTGGAATTATTCATTCTTAAGCATACTTCAACATTTCATGAAATGTGTCCAATGATACAAAAACTTCTAAACTCCTAAGCTTTCTCATTTTGTAATGTCAATTGATGCAAATGCAGGCTAGGTGAAGGCACAAAAACACATAGTTAAGATTTCTAGCATCCACTGTCTTGTAGTTTCTAATTATTTCTTGCATTTGTCTCCAACAACACCTCTAAATGAACAAGGCTGAGGCAGTAACAGTATTATGACACTTCAATGTCAATCCATGTTACTAGAAGCATAAATTTCTTGTCAGGAAAAATGTTTTACCTCATCATGATCATGCGTTAAGTTTTGAAGGTCTCAAACTGGTGAAATAATGCCCCGTTAGAAGGGGGATGATTATACCATTTCCTGTCTTAAAAGGGATCTGCATTATATCTTGATTTTGTCTCCAACAACATCTTTAAGACAAGTAACAGTCTTATAACGCCCTTCACTTAAATGCTAATATATGTGAGTGGAAGTTGTCTTCCTTGGTCAGGAACAAGATCTTCCAACTCACAAAATGGTCAGTTTTGCTGGGGTATCAAAGGTGAACAAATGTTCTGTTAGACAGGGGATGATTCTTTAAATTCTATTGTTAAAAGGGATCTAATTATTTTTCATATCTAGACATGTTTTTCTGTTCCTCCTACTGAATTCCTGGAAATTGAATATTGCAAGTTGGAAACTACTTCTAATCTCTCCAATAGTCTTGAAATTTATTTTCCCAAGATAAAGGTTCCACTGATCTATCTTTGGTTTCTTAATAATTACATTATTTAGGCTTGCAGGCCTAATGTTCTGACCACTTAAAATTCTTTGGTTATGTTAATGGTACTTCCACACCATAGCCTATTGACAATTATCATGTTCATAGGCTAAGTTTTCACTGGAAGCCCTCCCAATATTTCACCTCAAAGGGGGAAATCGATGAGTCAATGGGAGAAGACATCTATTGGTAGTTCATGCATATCAAGTGGGTTTCATCCCAACAACCTCTCATGTCTACTATGGAATTTTATGTTAAGCAGTTTTTGCATATTGTTGACAGTTTCATTCTTTGTCTAGACTACCCACAACAACATTGGTCATATGGCCATAGGATTCCCCTTCCATCTGTGAGTACACTCTCATAGTGATGAGTTGAGACAGATCACCAAATTCAATGAGAGGAAAATATTAATTATCATTGTCATGGAAGCTGCAATAATGATGTCCATTGCTTTGGAAAATGGAGGAGTAAGTTCTTTTTAAATAGTAGTGTCAAACAAACATTCAATAGAGGGAAGTGTATTTATGGTGATGGAAAAATTAGTGACATGGATTAATAATAACAGATGCCTGCTTAGATTTGATTTTTTTTAACACATCAGGTTATGCAGCTACATTACTAATGGTGCATGTTGGGCATGGATGTGATGAAATATCTAGGTTTGGGTGCATTTAGTAATGCGTTGTGCACATTGGGCATGGATGAAATGAATTTGAATGCCCACTTTATTGCTAAAACTCTTTCATCTTTTGGAGAGGTTCTCATCTTTTTTTTTTCATGTTCTTTACTTTTATGCTAGGCAATTGGCGTCAACCAGGCAATGATCAACCATTGCCAAAATATTGGGTAGCCATAGGCACTCAAGATTCGGCTATTTCTCAAGGAAATCCATGTTATTCAAGGGTTGGTTCTCCATGTTCAAATAATGGTCAAGAGAAAAGGGAACTTGCATCTTATCTAGATCAAGCATATGCTGAGACCACAATATTTTTTCAATTATCTTATGGATATTATACAGTATCTTGTGTAAGTTTTCAAGGGTCCATCTTGAAATCTAGAATCTGGGCCAATAACGACTTCTAGGAAAACATGTGGTGTCTTGCTAACAGAATGAGAGTTTCCAATTGTTCCTTACTTCTCAAATTCTTATGGTAAATCTCACTGTGCTTATCTATTTTCATAGTTCCGCAAGCTTCTATTAGAAAATACATTTCAGCTACTTTACAATACGATACAATTAATAAGGCCACGAGTTATTTTTCTTTGTTTCATATATGTATCTATGTAGTTTCCTTGTGAGGGAATGGTTGTGTTTCCTTCTTATGATGTTGCCACTTTGTAGACTAGACTATTGAAATGCATGGATGTGAATAGAATTTTCATATTATTAAAATTTATCTACATAATTAGTTGGAAATATGAAATTTAATAGTTTGTTTCCACCTATGGGGTGAGATAGGTTTTTCTATTCATGTAAAACAAATGACCACAAAACTAGCTCAATGAGACTATATTGCAACCAATGTTATGCAAAGTAGGAGTGCAAAAACAACTCCTAAATCTACGTTGACGTTTGATTGCATAGCTGACAATGATTCATCCTTCTAATCAAATTTCCATTGGAGTTAATGTTGAAGCTTCTTGACCATAATCAAATAGACATTAGAGTCCCCATTGGAATTTTATTATTTAGATTTGTTCCATTATTGATGTAATGTCGGGGTATTTTTATGAGGCCAAATGTTGAATTTTGGATGTCTTGGGGTATTATTTTGATGCCAATTACTAGTAGCATTTCAAGAAATTTAATAGTGTCTATGGTTTGTTTGGAATTTGGTATAAGAAAATCAATACTTGTTTGAGGAATAAAAATCCCAAATGGAAGCATTGAGTCTACTTGCATTATTTGGAATTTTTTATAAAAACTAGCAAAGGAAGCCCAAATATTGTTTGAAATAATGAGGGGAAGATTTTGTCCCAATGAAAATACTTATACCATACTTATATCAAGATGGTGCGAGGAAAAAAATCTAATAGAGGATTCAAACCTAATCTTTTCACCCACAACATTATGTTGGGGGGTCTCTTTAAGGGTTCAAAGAAAGAGGAGGCTCTAAAGCTCTTCTAATTAATGAAAAACAACGGTCCTTATCCTAATTCTAAATGCTACGCTATTTTTATTCGTGCCTTTTGCAAATTACAGAGGATAAAGGAAGCCTCAAAATTCTTTACTGTAATGTTGGAACATGGAACCCCACTTGATGCTATTGTTTACATCTGTTTAAGCACTGGTTATGGAACTAAGAAGAAGTTGGATAAGGCTTATGGGTTGTTACAGGAAATGAAAGAGAAAGGGATTCGTCATGATTGTTGGACTTCCAATGTTCTAATCAAAGTGATGATGGTTCTGCACAAACCAAATGAAGCCACTAAAATTTTTGAGGAAATGAGCCAATGTGGGTTTCAACCTACCATTCACACCTACAACATGATGATGAAATTGTATTTCCATGCAAGGAACCCTGAGATGGGTTTCACTATATGGGATCAAATGGCTCGGAACAGTTGTTGACTTGATGTTAATTCTTACACTGTGTTCATTGGAGGGCTGATCAGGGAAGGCAGATCTGAGGAGGCTTGTTCCTATATAGAAAGCATGATTGAAAAAGGTATGAAGGCTCCGTGTTTTGATTACGACAAATTCCTCGCTGATTTTTCAAGAGCAGGTAGACCTGATATATTTTAAGAACTTGTAGTGAAGATGAAGCATGCAGGGAAGTTGGATATATCAGACGTGTTCCTTAGGCGCTCATAGAAGATGAAAAAAGTTCAAAATAAGACAGGTTTTGAGTAAATGGTTTAGTCATACCTTTTCCACCAGCTCTTTGATATTATGGGTCTCGTACATGTCTTGTATTTTGTGCTATGTTGTCCCATCCAAGCTAGATATTGTGAAAATATGGACAGATATTAAGGGAAAACCATTTTGCTAGATGATTTGATTTTACAGGTCAGTGCTTTGTTTAGGAAGAAATTTGAGGATTATTACATCTTGTCAGGTTAAATGGGTATGATTCCCATTGAAATGGAGTTTCAGGTTTCAGTGTACTTTTCAACAATCGATTCATGAAATCCAATCAGTGTTAGAATATCATAAAAAACATCATTAGCAAACATTGCTATGTGTAAATAGTCCTCCTTAAAATCACAATAGAGGCAAGATTTTGATTTAAACCCAAATGGGAAGATTCTTTCTGTTGCTAACCTTTAATGTAATGTTCTCATATGTAGCATGATTTTTGGATCTAATGAAAAATATTAGGGTAAATTTCCTTTGTTTTGAATTTTTGTTTATATTTTTTTGGTGAAATATGATAAGGAATTTGAGTTTTTGATCTTTGTACCATCGCTACCTTATTTTTTCAACTTTCCTTAGTTCTCTCACATTGGTTGCGTAGAACAAAATGTTTGTCTATTTGTTGTTCACTGCAGGTGAAAGAGTAGGGCAACTTCATCTATGGAAATTCATGAAGGAAATTTAGTTGTTGTTGAATTGGGTTGGTATCATCAAAGAAATGGGTGTGACTAAGAGGGTTTGTTTTTGGTTGGAGAAGACGATGGATGTTGATCATTGAAGACAGAAGGTATATATGGCTAATCAGTTTTATAGAGGGTTATTGGCCATAGAGAGGAGATTAAGATCTTGATGATGGAGAAGTTATTTTTGACGTTATCTGGACCACAGAACATGAATCAATGAAGATGTTCCTGGAAACTATATCAACATAAGGAGCACCAGTTAAGTTAGATGAATTAGAATTTCCAGGGAGTTTTAGTTTAGATGCATTGATAGATGGGTTCCACATCTTGAGTAGTTTTGTGACATGGAGAATATCGCTACCATCTATACTTATGGCTGGACCCCTTACAGAAAATAAAGCGAGTCAAGACAAGAAGAAAATAAAATTTCAAGAAAAAATAGTTAGGATCAAATTCCAACACTCAAACAATGATCAAGCCCTATTCAGGCAATTTTATAATTTAGAAAAATAAGTCTTGTCACTGGAAGTATACAGAGCAATTCAAACAACTACAAATTAGAATGAATGTAATGTCTACTCTGAGCCTGAGAATAATGAGTATGTGGTAAGTTGGTAAGTGATTTACCATTTTGTTATATTGGGTTTTTCATAAAATAATAATAACATAAGAATAAAATGTGCACTTACTAGAACTCCTCAAAAAATACCACTGGGGCAATGAACCAATGAGTGGGGAAGTAGGGAGTCATAAATTAATAATATTTTATTGGTTGGCAAGGGTCATTACCAAATTCTTTCCTCTTTCTTTTGTATTCTGTGACTCTATATTATTTTCCCAAGCTTATTATGGGTGGATGCGTAATCTTCATTGAAGGCTTAGGGAAGGAATTTGTTCCACCTTTGGGAAAATCATTCACATTTTGATGGTTGAGTTGTGGTTGGGTATGCTGGTGCTCATAATGTATTGTGCCAAGGTTGAGTATGCTGCTATAGTTTCACTTCCATGAATGAATGTAGAAGCCATGATGGAGTTATGTGTAATGACTAAGTAATAGCTGATCATATTTCTTGATTTGAACAATATAAATTCCCTGGGCAACCTGTACTAGGTAATTGGAGAGAAAGGGGATAGCCTCTTTGCCTATTTTAGTTTTGTGCTTTGCAATTTTTTAAGACCCATTATTTCTTTCCCCTTGACTTCAAATGGAGTTCGTACTTTTCAACAAATCCCTTCCTTTCCTCTCAAGGAACTGAGAAATGTTTTCAAACCATGAAAGAATAATTTATTTAAAAAGTATAAAAAAAAGTACACATAAAGGGAATATCTCATAATTAAATCCTTCTTGAACAACTTTTAAAAGGGAAAATGAAAAAAATTCAAAGGAATGGCATTGACATAAAAAATCATTCAAATGTCTCATTTGCATGTTTATCCAGCTGCATTTATCTGATGAGACATTCAATTGGGGTTTGTACCTTTTTAGGAAACCCATCCCTTTCTCTCAAGATTATTTGGTTGGACTGAAGAAAAATGTTGCTACACTGTGAAAGAATAATTTATATAACAAGTCACAGAATGGGAACATCAGTATCTCATAATTAAAATCTTATGGGACATCATCTTTTACAAGGGAATATTGAGAAGATTCAATTGTATCATTTGAATCTTCATCCAGTGGCATGTTATACTGATAAGACATCTAGTGAACAAGTATTATTGTTGTACATAGTACACTTTTGTACTTTTGGGTGACTTCGTTCAAATTCACCATTCACCTTTTTTATTGTATTTTATTGCAAACGTGATGGCCATGTTTTAGGGCTTGCAATAGATTATCCAACAACCCTTTGGCTATAGTCATGGGGTTTTTACCCCTTTGACATTATTTTCTCCCCTTGGAGTGATATCCACACCTATTATACTTGTCCATTGTCATCATCTTTCCCCAACATGTTTTTGTCTCATGTGACTCTTCTTTTGTAGAGGCCAACATGCAGGAAGAAACTTATGAGCCATGGAAATTTCAATAATAATTCATTTATCTGCCTACTATCTTGTAGGGACAACTTTATTTCCACTTTTTGAAGTTTCTAAAACTGCTAAGATGGATCGGACTATTCAAACTTCCATTGCATGGAAATCCTATGGTGTGGGAGAATCGTCCATAATTTGTCTCTAGATCATACCCTTCAGGTCATCTTGCTTCCAGTGGATCTCTCCTATGCCTAGTATTGTCTAGAAGCAACTGTATTTCCAATTTCTGATGTTTCCCAAACTGCTGAGATGCATCAGACTACTCTAACTTCCACTACATGCCAAGCCTATGGTGTGGGAGAATCATCCAAAATTTGTCTCTATATCATCCTTTCATATCATCTTGCTTCCAATGGATCTCTCCCTTTTTGTCCATTAGGAGATTTTCTCTCACAGTGTTCCACTTCCTTGAGAGTAGACAACTCATGGGAACTTCCTACTTAAATATTGAGGACTCTTGACAAGGACTCTGTCACTGCTTTTCTCCATGTGCCTTAGCTATAAATTAGAATGGGTTCAACCCTTTCGAGTAAAACATTATCTCTCTAGTTCCTCATGTTCATCATCCTAGAACAAACACAATATATTTTCATTGGTGCTTCTCTTTCTTGAATTTTGACATGCTTCTACACTTTTTTTTTAAGTGAGGAGCCCTTTCAATCTTTTTTTTCCACTGGTTTACGTAGAACTCTGTTAAACAGAAATGATGGTCAATACAAATGCCCCAGTTACACATAGCCCAAGATTTATCTTGTATTTTATTGAAAGTGGTATAACTACAATTACTGTAGGAATGAAGCAAAATTTCCTCTTGAGGACTTAGTCTATTGAACTTTCATTATGATTGTTGTTTAAAAAGATTTTGTTCATCAGATTTTTTGTACTTTATCACTTCATCACTTTTGGGTGAATTGGTCTAAAGTGGTCATTCACTTATTTTATTGCATTTTATTTTATACATGATCAAACTTATCACTATCTCCCAATTTTGTACTCTAATATATAGATAATGCAAATAAGCGGGCAATAAATGTGTGGAGCTATGGTAATCTTTTCTCATATTTTCATACTCTGTTTTTGTTTTCTTTTTTAGAGTTCTATATAACGACCTTCTTTGGATCTCCATCGCACTTGAAATTCTTCTTGAGCATCAACACCTTCCTCTCTTGATTTTAGGTCATATGTATGTAGAGTTGCAATATAGCTTCACCCAATTCTTCTAGAGAATTTGTGGTATGCTTAAGCTTTGAGACGTTCTTGTCTTCACTAAATTATCAAATTCATCACTCCAATATGGATTGGGGTACTTTTTTATGAATGGTGACCTTCCATAGCTCAACCCTATGCATGTAGAGAAATCATCCATAAACTTGTTGCAGGCGTTTCTCTTAGTAATTTTGTTGTGACCCTATCTTCATGAATGAAACATTCAGATAAATTAGGCCTAGATCAAGGCATTTTGTTGGGATCTTTTTAGCGAGCTTTAGGAGCCCATATTCAAGATGGGAATACTCCTGGATAGGTAGGGTATTGATAAATATAGCATCATGTTGTGGTAGACATTATTCAAAGAAATCTGAGGGGGGCTAATACTTGAATGCTTCAGGCCACAGATCCATCATTATCCTCAAGTTCGTAAGTTCCAACGTTTATGGATCAAACATAGGAATAGTTTTATGCTAGCCATCAACATCAGTATTGTGGAGAGGGAGTTGTTTTATATGGGAAATTAAAGCTACCTGAATATAATTTGTAGTTATTATAACAACCTCCTTTGAAAATCAATTCTCATACCTAGGTACAATAAGAGACAAACCCAGAAATGATTATACTCACTTTGTAGTTGATCAATTATGGGTTTGCAGAAGTCCTCTTGTTTGCCTGGATATTGGTTAGTTCTTCCAATACGAAAAGATTATTCATCTTCAATAAGGATTCCTTCAACAAATGGAATGGACTTTTCCACCTTTGTCTCATATGGTTCACAAAATGGCTTGATGATATGATCAACCTTATTTTCTTCCTATTGAGTTAAATTATAGATTTATAATTTACCAACATAAATTATCAACCAAGGGTAAGTAAACTTGTGAGATGCCATGCAAAATATATGCAGGTTTGATACCTAAAGTTCTTCCTAATTAAATCAATCACATATGCATAACACTAGTTCCTCTTTTCTGCATCAACACTTGAAAGCAAAGGCTATAGAGTGGATTCACCTCCCTCTACAACTTTGATATTATTGATGTTGATCATAAAATATAAAAGATCAAATACATAGCCAAAAGAAATCAATTTGACAATGGAAAGCTAAAACTAATTAAATGAATCACATAAATCTTAACCATAAATCAATTGATGTATGTTGCTGAATCAGAAAAGAGAACACTAGTTGTGCAACAATAATATCACTGCATAAACATAATTAAAGGAATACGCTAGTACTACTAATGGAGTTGTGAGTAAAGGGGGCCCTCCCTTACTCACAACCCCTTCAATATTAAAAGGGTTTACTCAATAGAATGAACATAACATATAACTTGTATTAATATGGAAAATATCATAGTCTTATACAATCTGATGCGTTGATCAGCCAACCAATCCCCTTACACATAAAATATAATAGTATTTATACATGTTTGCAGGCATATGATTTTCCCGAATAAGGAAACACTACTTGCTGAACTATTTACTATTATTACATGTACAAAACATCAAAATTATCTCTTTTGAGTCTGATCCATGACTGAAAGCATGGACCAGACTATTTCGTTACATCTATTGGCGCTTTTCCTCATGCGATCAACGAGAAGGAGATTGGAGATCTGGGTCATTTCAATTATAAATCTGGAGCAACCAATAGGACAACGTCCATGTCAGTGGATTTCCCCACAAAACCCATGTTCTCGTTTGTTCTAATATTAAGTGGAACGTAGAAAACTGTTGATTCTGTTGTAGGAAATCTGGATGCTTGCAGTAAATCTACACCTGCAGGAAATTGCGGAGCGTTAGCAGGAAAATGGCCACCGCAATCTATCTACAGGAAATGGCAGAGTTGTGTCAAATATGCATAAGAATTTGATCAGTTGACTTTATAATTTCAATAAGGAAACAATTAGCTTAAGGAACTACTTAAGAGTAAGATAAATGACACTTTTTAAGTTAATTTGCGTACCTTAAGCACATAGTACCCTTTTTGCAAAAATCTAGATAATATGGTCGAAATAGGTATAACTAGGGGTCAAATAGAGTTCGAAAATGGGAAAACAAGGTCTTGGAAGGCTGTCAAAATTGAGAAAAACTGGGACTCAACACTCCCCCATGCCTAACTTCTTGCATGTCCCTTATGAAAGTAAAATTATGCAGCATCTAAAGAAAAAGATCAATCCTTACTGTTACAGGGAAAAGTGTCTACTCAGAACTGCTTATCCCACTAAGGTGTGATAGCTACCTTAGAAACAAAAAAAGTAAAGCTACTTTCGTTTTTCCTTTATAAAGTATAGATAGAGAGGAACAAAGAAGACCAACCTCTGTCTTGCGCTAATCTCCTGGTTTGATTCCTCTCTTCCTTGATAGTCTTTCGCTACTTGTTCCCTTGCACGCTCAGCTTCACAGAGTACCTGTAAGATCACAGTAGCATAGCACTATACAAAGACATGGATCTATAATCATAAACAATCTAGGATCAGATGTAAATTGACCATACAAATGCAGCAAACATGAATGACACAAAAGTATGGAGGAAAACTTGAATAGCTTTTATTGATAAACAAGAAAAAACCAAGAGGAGTTACAACCAGTTGTTTTGACCCAGCATCAACCTCTCAGCAAGGAAACCCCACTTCACCTCATACAAATCTTAGATCACCCAACAATCTGATGTTTGTCTCAAGAAACCAACAGCAATTCCTTACAATATGCAAAATTCTAGCCTCCGGATCTCTGGGATGAGGGATCCATATATAGATATATGTAAGGGAGATGAGTCAGCTTGTGATTTGATTAGTGTCTTCCCTCTGATAGTTTGTGCTTCCACTTGGAGATTGATGATCTCTTACTCATCCTTGGTCGAATTCAGAGAGGCAAGTGTCACAGGAGAAGTTTCTGGAAGCTTTCATTGCCTCTCCACCTCGCGGAATGACACTGCCATTTGTCATTTCTCGCCCATCGCACTCCATAGAAGGGTTTTTTGAAATGCAACACACCCACACAGAGTATTTAGGTGAGATGTAATGCACTTGGCCTGTGGAGCAGCTGAAATGATCCTGTTTTGACCAATTCTGAGCAGTTTTTCATGGAGAACTTCTGGGAGAAGCTGTAATCAGTTGACCTTGTTCCTTTAGGGGTTAGAACAACACTTTTAGGGACTTAGGAGCCCTTGGTTTATGGACATTTTATGCTCGGGGTTGTAGTGCCCAAAAATGTCTATAACAGTTGCCCCCTAAAGCATGAGGTCGTTAATCTTTTGATGTCGGGTGAAATGCTTTATTATGAGGATCCGAAGTTCTTTCAAGCTGGGAGGAGACCTGTAATAAGATACAATACACTACATTATCTTCATAATATTTTCATTATCTAGCTGAGGCGGGCATTCCCATGCTCAGCTTTATAAATTCACTTTCATGTACATAGGACAGACAATCGTCTGAGCGTAGACTGATGATTCTGATAGAGCCATCATCCCTTTGATTGGATGATTATCTGTGCAGCAATGATGTACATTTGATGTCTTTATTTCCCTGAATATATATCGCAGCCCGGATGGATGAAACTAGATCCGGGGTCTTCAATCTCGTTCAATCTTCACTCGAAGTACAAGTCTATCCATGTGAGAGACGTTCTGGAGTCGAACATGGAAAGACATCGCTTGATTACCAGCCAATGATATAAGCTGTTAACAAGCGCAAGAGGAATCACTGATAATGATAATGACCCTCAAGGTACTGTAGTACAATTCACGTGGTGTGAATAAAGGACTTGGCGTCGAACACCATGCAAAATCTTTCGGTCAAAGGTCATTGATGTAAACCTGTCACCGGAAGTGAGAAACTTGCCATTGAGGCATGCAAGCTTCAAAGTACTGAATGGGGTGTTCCTAGATCAACTTCTTGGATAATGAGTTGATGTCGACAAGAAGCGATCCGTCAAAGGAGGGCCTTAATGAATCCCACATCAATGACACGGAACGAAGCAAATGATTTTAATAGAGGTGAAAACGATCTGGTGATATAAGGTTCTGGGTGGCGGTCATGAAAGAATGGAGTATAAATGTATTGTAGTGGGTGAGACACAGGTGAATTCTCTGAATGACTTCTCTTGAACATATCGGCAACACTGATGTGATGGATTGGTAGCATTAACCCCGAATGTGGATGGTATGATGGGACGATGGTGATGTGACCGGTGAATGAAACAACCCAACCCGACTTGGATGCGGAGTGAAAGTATCATGTTCAAGAGCGACTTGCTACCAACAAAGTTTCTTCAAGTTTTCTTCCCAATTTTTCCCCAGTCATTGCTGACCAGTACCTCTTTATTTTTATCAAGCTTGAGGAGGATAACATATTCTTGTTCTATAATTTGCCCTTCGGGCAAACCCATCACTATGTTTTAACGAGCCTAGCGATAGTGAAACTCGTTCTCGTCTATAGACAAGTTTGTCGCTATTAAAATTTTAACGAGTTTAACGACAAAGATAACTCGGTCCTTTTCAATTTAAGAGAGTCTGAAAAGGAACGTAAAGGAAACTCCAAAATTCCTTTTTTGTCATCTAATCCCTTAAGTCCGAAAAAGTATAAAACAATACAGAAGGGATGAATTTTCGATACTTTTAACGAGCCGAACAAAACAAGCGCTCGATATTTTTGTGTAATAATCCCTCAGGTCCAAAAAGATTAAAATTTAGAGAAGGGATAGCACTTCCGGTCCCTTTAACGAGCTAGAGAGGCCAATGGCTCGGCAATATTTTCATATTTTACGAGTCAATTGAAAAGAGCTTAAAGGAGACTCGTCTTTTGAGGAACGAGTGATAAAATGGGTAGCAACTGATTCCAGGTAAGGTTTGGAATTTTCCAATCACGACAGTGTTACAAGGATGTCTAGCATGATCACTCTTCGCAGCTGTTCCTCAAAATGGGTAAACAATCAAATGGAGGTGAATGATCGGCCAATGCAAAAGTGGAGGTGACGGTGCAAACACGACCAAGGCTTTAAAGGCTGAAGTATTACGTTCATGATGGTTATTTACCAGAAATTGGTTCATTTTTTAATGAGCTTAAACTCTGGAGGAACATGAGCTCATTGCTTATGTTTATTTTTTAACGAGCATGAAGTCCGCGCTAAAACTGCTCAATTAATCCAGTCGTGTGATAATAATGTGTCATATATAAAAACGGCAACTTTTAGAGTTTTGCCCCACATCCTTTCTTTATGCAAGTTAGGAAACGACCAATCCTACGAGTTTAAAGGGTTGGAGGACCTACAAATTTAAAAAATAAATAGTTGCTTTTCGCTTGCATGCCCCCAGGTATAAAATAGAGTTTCAAGGTTACCCCTTCTTCCTTCTGTTAAAACATTTGTTTTACCGGGACAGGTCTACCTCTTACAGGACACCAAAGATTGTTCTATTTACTGCGTAAACAAAACACTTCTTCGGTGATGTTTATCGAAATAAACAAAGGCGAGTGGCGATGCTTGCCAACCCACATAACTTTGACAAGAGAATCTTATTCCAGAATAACCTACCCTATACCGGAAGTTTTCCTGCCGAAGCAGGCCAGGGTGCATGCCCCCTGGGTTTCAGTCATGTCCCCTGAATCACTCGCTCTCATCGGGCGGATGGACTGGAGGTTGAGACATTTCTTGCGTGAAAATACCATTCAGGGATGGTATATGACTATTTGCTCTGTGTGATCCGGGAAATGGAAGCTGGTCTACGAGCTTGACCACTCTTCCTTCGTACGGAAAACACATTACTCTAAAGAGTGAGGAGACAATCGCTCCCATGCAATAAATATAGTCTCATCCAAGGAGTAGATTATAATCCAGGGGTCCTTGAACTACCATTACGTTCATTTGAACGATTTTT
This sequence comes from Pinus tabuliformis, assembly GCA_031772625.1. Lineage (NCBI taxonomy): Eukaryota > Viridiplantae > Streptophyta > Pinopsida > Pinales > Pinaceae > Pinus > Pinus tabuliformis. The sequence goes on from CM062804.1 coordinate 1,056,567,879, forward strand.
CCTCTCAATGTTATGGGTACATTGGGAAGGATCCCTAACGGTTGATTGGTTCCTTTATCAAAGCCTGTTAGATTTCTCATCTCAGGGAAAAGCGATGGCGAACCAAGCGCTTTCCAAGCAGTTGAGGAAAGGATACTCACAGAAGCCCCTTCATCTATGATGGTACCAACCATAACCATTCTATATATTTGAACAATGATTCAGAATGGTACACTAGCTGGTAAACGGGGTCTGCCTAGTTGATTCCAATCAAAGGAGACAACTAGGTTTCTTGGAGGTGGGACCGAATAGACGCCGGGTATGACTCTGATGAACTTCATTCCTGCGGTAAAGGAACGGGTAAATTGCCCCCATGTTCATTGGAGTCTGTGCTTACGAAAAGAATTTGGACGGTGTCATCCTTGTTCTCTTCGGTGACTATATCATCTGAAGATGGAACCTCTGAAGGTAAGACCAGGTCAACTACCGCCTCGACCTTTTGACTTTCGTCTGGTATGGGTTCAGATGGTTTGTCTTCAATGATAGATGCTTCAGCCGATCACTTGAGCGGGCCAGCCAGATTTTCAACTAGTGACGGACTCGGTAAGAGTTTTTTATATCCAGGAGGAAGTCGTAACGGTGAAACCAGACGATCGTCCAAAACTCTTTTAGCCTCGTCTAAGAAGGGACAACGGTGGACGGCATGATCGCCTTCGCACAGTTTACAAGGAAATCTATATTTTCCTTTTTGTCCTGGGGCTTCACTTTCACTAGTCGACCATGTGTTTCCAACATGATCATCAGAGGTTGATGACACCGGGTTGTGCAAACGAGGAGACCAGTCCCTTAAGATCCGAGGGATGCAAGGAAAATCTCTATGATAGTGGTCTCCTTTGCAAATGACACATGGAGATTTAGGCCTGGTCGGTGCAGTGTGTGGATTTTCGCTAGACGACGCTCGTTTGCCCCCATTCGCTTTTGGCTCCTTCTTCTTCTTCTCTTTCTTCTTCTTTTCCTTCTTCTTCTCAGGTACTTGACTTTTGGCTTTACCAGCCCCATCAAGCGAAGAGGGAGGAGAGGAAGAATTGGAGGAAGTAGAAGGTTGGTGGGTAACTCTGGAATCGTCTAGTTGCTGACTCGATTGTTCAGGAATTGCAGTGTTCTGAACGACAAAGGTTGAGAAGAGCCATACAGGCAAGCCGATTGTCAGTCCTGGAAGCGAAAATGTGGCCATATGGGGTGCACCGACATCTCCCCAAGAGGAGAAGGGACTAGGATTTCCTCCAAGGGGAATTCCTTGGTTGGTGGATTCCATTTTCTCAACCCAAGATCAATGTAGGAAAGGGTAATGAATATTCCGTTTAAAATAAATTTTAGACGCTTTGACACAACTTGTTTTTTCAATTTTTAAGAATCGAGAAAAAACAAAAGATGACTCTAGTCGCCTTCGATTTTTAATGAGCCTGAAGTGACAAGTGCTCAGATGGACCTTTTCTGTTAAAGATTCTGAAAAGGAACGAAAGGGACTGCTCTGGAAATCTAGGTAGAGGGATTACCAAACCAACCGCAAAACTGCAGAATACTTTTTACGGTATGGCATTCAATCTTCCCGAATGTTGTGTTCAATGCATTGCGATAGATAGGGTGGCAGACACGGCTTCCTATGGATAAAGGATTAAGCCTATTGTGGTCTCCCAAAATATACTCGACGGTACATGGGAGCACAAGTATGTACTGGCACTTATCGTCTCAAAGTGGAGGAATCACCCAACCATCATTGAGAACAACAGTTACCAGGATTTACGACACCGAATTAAGTCTCTAGCCTAGACTTCTAAATGTTGTGCGTTAGGTTCCAAAGCGTTGTTAGATTCATTGAATTTATTTTATAGTTGATCTTGTTTATGAAGTTTCCCTTTCAGGTTCACCGCGAGATGTAGATGTAATTCCTAAAAATGTGATCTAAGATGATAAACAATCTTTTTATCTTCTTTGTGCAATGAAAATCCTAGCTACTAAGGAAAGAAAGACAAAATTCTTTCACAAAGAGCAAAGAGCACACTCTAAATGCACTTTCCTAAATCAAACCAATCAGACTGTCTAAATGCAAATGCACATGCATGTATTTGTTTTCGAATTTCTTAGTATATGAATGATAAGAAGAAAGTTGATGCACAAATCTGAATTTCTTTTCAAGCGACAAATATCAACAAGTTTCTTTTCGAAATAAAAAATGGAGACGATCACAACACCTTACGATTTTAAAATGAATACTTGTTTTTGACACTAGAAAAATTACAAATTCAGACCAAAAACAATAGTAACAGGATAATCGACTATCAACAACAATCAAACTCTTTCCTATGATTGAAATCGACACTTGCAATACTTTCAAATCAAAGGACGACAGTACGATTATGCTACTTTTGCAAAGGAGAACTGAAAATGACTCAACAAACACACAAAAACATTTACAGTTCTTTTGTACAAAGGAGGCAGAATAACAAAAAGGAAAAGGGGTTTCAAACAGAGATATACTGATCACAGGCAGCAAAATCCATGAATAGAACTGGAAAGAATGAATCACAGAAACCAAAACTGCACAAAGCCTAGCCTGATCAGTGCACCTGTAACACATGGAATTTGAAATGCAGCGCACCTTCTACACTCGGGAAGTGTGCTGAATTTCAGATTCTCAGAACAGTACCTGCACTGGGCCAGAAACGAGACTTCGCTTGGGTTCTGGGTCACAGTTTGCAGTTCAGTTCATGGGTTTTTGCCGAGCAAAAGGTAATCATTAATTCAACAATCAGGGGTAGATCTAAGGAGGATCTAAGAGCTACCACAAGGGGCAATCAGAGAGTTTGTGAATCAGTTGTTTAAATCATAAACAGATCCCGGAGATGGACTGAAGTGGCATTTATCTACTTTGCATTTGCTATGGAAAATGCAGTTCGAATGCTACCTGGCACGACTTCAGACTCCGTCTGTAAGTTTATGAAATAGACAACAAGGAAGATAAACAAACAAACTAATTCGTCCCCAGCGGAGTCGCCATTTTGTTACAGGGAAAAGTGTCTACTCAGAATTGCTTATCCCACTAAGGTGTGATAGCTACCTTAGAAACAAACAAAGTAAAGCTACTTTCGTTTTTCCTTTATAAAGTATAGATAGAGAGGAACAAAGAAGACCAACCTCTATCTTGCGCTAATCTCCTAGTTTGATTCCTCTCTTCCTTGATAGTATTTCTCTACTTGTTCCCTTGCACGCTCAGCTTCACAGAGTACCTGTAAGATCACAGTAGCATAGCACTATACAAAGACATGGATCTATAATCATAAACAATCTAGGATCAGATGTAAATTGACCATACAAATGCAGCAAACATGAATGACACAAAAGTATGGAGGAAAACTTGAATAGCTTTTATTGATAAACAAGAAAAAACCAAGAGGAGTTACAACCAGTTGTTCTGACCCAGAATCAACCTCTCAGCAAGGAAGCCCCTCTTCACCTCATACAAAGCTTAGATCACCCAACAATCTGATGTTTGTCTCAAGAAACCAACAACAATTCCTTACAATATGCAAAATTCCAGCCTCCGGATCTCTGGGATGAGGGATCCATATATAGATATCTGTAAGTGAGATGAGTCAGCTTGTGATTTGATTAGTGTCTTCCCTCTGATAGTTCATGCTTCCACTTGGAGATTGATGATCTCTTACTCATCCTTGGTCGAATTCAGAGAGGCAAGTGTCACAGGAGAAGTTTCTGGAAGCTTCCATTGCCTCTCCACCTCGCGGAATGACACTGCCAATTGTCATTTCTCGCCCATCGCACCCCATAGAAGGGCTTTTTGAAATGTAACACACCCACACAGAGTATTTAGGTGAGATGCAATGCACTTGGCCTGTGGAGCAGCTGAAATGATCCTATTTAGACCAATTCTGAGCAGTTTTTCATGGAGAACTTCTGGGAGAAGCTGTAATCAGTTGAACTTGTTCCTTTAAGGGTTAGAACGACACTTTTAGGGACTTAGGAGCCCTTGGTTTATGGAAATTTCATGCTTGGGGTTGCAGTGCCCAAAAATGTCTATAACACTTGCCCTGTGCTACAACTACTGTAGCCAAATGGTCCAATTGGGTCCTACTAGATTCTGCCTAAATTTGACTTCTATATGTTTCATTCTGCTCCTTTAGGTGGTCAATCTAGTTTTGTTTCTTCTTCATGGTTCGGGTTGCCTTTTGATGCCATTCGTTGTGCTCTTTCAGCGTGCATAAACTATTTTCTTTCAAAGTTTCATTCTCCTTCCATGGAGCCCGCTCTAACACAATAAGCTCAAGGATGATTCCTTCTACTTCCTAACAACACCAATTTTTCTAAGAAGTTACCTCTGCCTCATGTCGTCTAGGAGAGGACTGAGGCAAACTAGGCTCCTCCTGCCCTTGGTGGTCTTCTACTGTCTTATCTCCACTTTCCTATAGCAGTGGATCCTGGAAGGATACTGCTTTCCTATCAATAAATTTCGCAGATACCACCTTATCCTTCCCTTTTTCCAAGCTTTGGGGCTTATTTTTCTTCTTATCAGGTCTGCTTGGTGATGTTCCTTCTGCTGCGATTTCCTTTGTGGCCAGCTTTGCAGCCTAACTCCTTGTAACTCTTTTATTAGGGGTAGAAGAGTTTCTCAATTTAGGCTTCTTCCTTATGAGTTATCCACTCACCGCTACCTCTTCATCATTCTAATTCTCCTTTATCAGTAGACCTTAGGTTCATGGCTTTTTCTTCTTCCATGAAACAATTTTCTAATAGGAAATCTTCCACGTTTTATTTTTCTTGTTCAGAAACCTCGGTCAGGATAATTATTATTAACCCATGCTGATAGAGGTTTTCATCTATGTCGATTTCTCTCTCCTTAGTGATAGTAGACATTTTCATCAAAGACATGTTTAATAAATAAGGAAAATTTAAAGTCCTATCTCGGAAGTTCCCGAGAAGGCGAATATGAAACAAAAATGCAAACTCGAAATGACCTTTAAAAGTTATATATTTTTGTAAGAGAAATAACAGGTGTTGATACTTTCTCTGAAGGTATTCTTGCAGGATGCTTTTACTCCAATCGGGTTTTGTGTGTTCTTTTTGGAGGAAGGGCACACAGATTCCTTTGTCAAACCGTTGATTTTTAAACCAACGTTCTCCCTCCTGTGGAATACCACAGGCTCGAGCCACCAGCTCCTCCGTCAATCGAAATTGGACATTTCCCACCTGCGCTTTATTGCCATTAAGGTTAAGAGCGAAGGATTTGGTCACTTCTAAATTGTGCCCACATAATTTCTGAAACAAGGGTAACCACCCTTGATCCAGGTGGATATTGGTGGCCACCTGCCAAGTCGACCTGGACCCCCACCATTGTCTTTCTCAGCATTTTCAGTTTCCTTAATTGTAGCACAACTTACTATTTTTAGCAGTTTTTCGGGTCCTGAACTTCCGGAGCCGTTTTGAGGCCCTAAACGACGTTTTTTAGGGAATCCGGGGGCAACATGGGTCCATGGAATGGACTGATGTTGCCTGTTCCAACAATGATAGCGCTTGGATAGATCTTTCTAATGAGCTATTGTACGCGTCAAACGGAGATCATATGCCAAAGTTACGACCTTGGGAAGTTGATGTACCAACTTACCCCCAAACGGGGCCCACAGTTTGGCGTTTCATCTCCTAGGGTTAGGTTTTGGAATGTTAAGGGTTTTCCATTGTTTCTCAACAATAAATAGGCCTTCGAGCCTCATTGTAACACAGTTCAGAGGCATGTAGCCATCACATCTCTCCTCAGAGATAAGCTACCATCGCCCTAGCTAGTTTATTTCCATTTCTGGTTGTAAGCATATTTCAGTATTTTCCATTAATGAAATGAAGTATTATTTCCGATGCATCTTTGTGTATATGGTTATCTCTGTAATTTGTTGCGTTCCTATTTAAATCCGGATCAGTGGTATCAGAGCGGTCTGCTTTTTCTCTGTTTTTCTTTGCATGTCCCCAACAAGGTCGGGATATAAGGAGTTAGGGCTTGAACTGGTTGAACCTTTGCAAGACCAGCCTCGCAAATCCCGACGACCTCCCATGGCGGACAAGAAGAAAGACGAGGGGGCAGGAGATCCCATCAAAATCTTGCTCGAAGAAGCCCTCGAGCGACAACGGAACGCGATGATGGACAGCTTTGCCCAGATCCTTCAGCAGCTACCCAGAAGAAACGCATCGGCTTCCAGCAGCTACTCTGGAAACACCACACCCTTTAAGGTACAAGTTAATTTTGAAATCCCCATATTCGAGGGTCAGATAGACGCAGATGCTGTAGATAAATGGTTAAATCTGCTAGAGGGTTATTTTTCTGTTCATGAATTTTCGAGTCGGGAAAAGATTGTTTTTGCTCTCCTCAAAGCAGCCCCCCATGTCAAGGACTGGTGGGAAACCTACTGCGAGCAGAAGGATGAAAGTACTGGCTCACTATTTTCAGCTGCACCCACCTGCGATTCGTTCCGGGATGCCATCAAGGAGCAGTACTACCCTGTCGGGAGCTATGAGGATGAATACATAAAGTGGACCACGCTGCGGCAGGGAAGGGACCAAGACGTGCCGGAGTTCACCAATCTTTTCCATACCCTTCGCACAAAGTTGGGTATCAAGGATTCGGAGCAACACTTGATACTTAAATACCGTGGCTGCCTGCACAAGTACATACAGGATGAAATACAATTCCTAAACATCCCCTTGCCCGGCGCAGCATACCGGTATGCCGTCAAGGTCGAGCAGAAGTTTAAACAAAAGAAGGGAGACTTTGGATTTGCGAATCCAAAGCAGGGGAAAGGTGCCCCTAAACCACAGAACAAAGGACAAAGCCCAGGTGGGACAGCCCAAGACAACCAGCCGAAGTTGCAAGCAAAGAACAGTGCCGCGAAGCCGAGAAAGGACACTGGAAAATGGTGCGAGTTCCATAAGAGCTCCACTCACAACACAAGTGAGTGTCGGGCCAAGCAGTCACTGGTGGCTGAGCTAAAGGTTTCAGAATCAGATGCATGTTCCGACTCTGAGTTAGAACCCGATAAGGGGTATGAAAAAGGGAAGCAGATCATTGATGCGGACCCCAGCGCCACTGTTGCTACCGCAAAGATCCAGAAAAATGAACCCGAAGATCCAGAGGAGGAGGAGTGTCTCTTCCACTCCCAGATGTGGGTAAAGGGCTCCCTGATACAGTTCATTGTTGATAGCGGGAGTCAAAAGAACCTCATTTCGGCAGAGGTCGTGAAGCGGTTGGGCTTACCGACCACAACACATCCACAACCATACACCATTGGGTGGCTTCACCAAGGACGAGATCTTCGCGTGAGCCAGCAGTGTCGCCTTCCATACAACATCAAGCCCTTCACGGATGAGGTATTGTGTGACATTGCTCCCCTTGAAGTTTGTGATGTATTACTAGGACAACCATACTTGTGGAAGCGACATGCTGTGTATGAATCAAGGCCCCGTGCTGTTATTATTACATTGGGAAATAAGTTGTTCAGGATACCAGAGGTAGCACCACCTGTCGCCCTCTCTTTGATTACTGCAAAACAATGCAGTAAGATCATTTCCAAAACCAGGAAATTTGTTTTCCTGATGATACGCCCTCAGGGAAAGAAGAAGACAGTGGTCACGGCCTCCAAACGGGGCCCCTCTGCACGACAACTACAGATGGACAAGATTGTGGAGGAGTACGAGGACATCTTCACCTCCCCAACAGGGGTTCCTCTGTAGTGTCAAGTCAAGCACTCCATCGATCTGACCCCAGGTGCGCCGCTACCCAATGGACCAATTTATCGGCGCTCTGTTCTGGAGAACGATGAAATCAAGAGGCAGATTCAGGAACTCCTGCAGAAAGGTCACATCCGTCCGAGTTCATCGCCCTGTGGGAGCCCGATCGTGTTGGTACAAAAGAAGGATGGGACGTGAAGACTCTGTATTGACTATCGGGCGCTGAACAAGATCACTGTCCGTAATAGGTACCCGATCCCGCGAATTGATGACCTCCTAGACCAACTAAAGGGGGCGAAATATTTCAGCAAGATCGACCTGAAGTCGGGATATCACCAGGTACCAATTGAACCCTCCGATGTGTGGAAGACTGCCTTCAAATCCAAGGAGGGCCTCTTCGAATGGTTGGTCATGCCTTTCGGATTAACGAATGCTCCTGCGACCTTTATGAGGCTAATGGATCACATCTTGCGGCCATTCACCAACTCCTTTGTAGTAGTATACTTGGATGACATTCTGATCTTCAGCCAGAGTTGGGAAGAGCACCTCCACCACATCCGACAGGTTCTCCAAACACTGCGGCAACACAAGCTATGTGCCAATTTGGAGAAATGCACTTTTGGCATGACCCAGGTTCAATATCTGGGATACATCATTGATGAACAGGGGGTGCATGTTGATCCAGCCAAGATCCAAGTCATTCGGGATTGGCCCTCTCCAACCACTCTAACAGAGCTCCGCAGCTTTCTAGGTCTTGCCAACTTCTACCGCAGGTTTGTGTTGGGGTTTTCTCATATTTCTTGGCCCTTGAGTCAAGTCACCAAGGGCGGGGAGAAAGAAAAATTCTTTTGGTCTGAATCTCAACAGAAGGCATTCAGGGAGTTGAAGGATCGCCTCTGCACGGCACCAGTGCTCGCGTTACCAGATTTACAACAACCATTTGAGGTCGAGACAGATGCCTCTGACTATGCTATTGGGGCAGTCCTTACTCAACATGGACATCCAGTGGCATATCACAGTGAAACACTTTCAGACACAGTCCGGAAGTACCCCACTTATGATAAAGAGATGTATTCCATTGTACAGGCCTACCGAAAATGGAAGCATTACATTTTGGGGAAGGAAACGGTCATCCACACAGACCACCGACCTGTGCAGTTCATACAGGCCCAAGGGAAATTGCAGAATGATCGCCATCAGAAGTGGTCTACATACCTGCAATAGTTTCACTTGAATATCAAGTATAAAAAGGGCAGCACCAATAATGTTGCAGATTGCCTCAGTCGACCACCGATCAGGGCGCTAACTACCGTGCTCAACTCTTGTGGGCACGAGACTTCTGATTGGCCACTTCTCTACAAAAGCGACCCAGAATTCGGCCACACATACCAGACACTCTTGGAGGGTCGGCAGGTTGCAGATTTTCACCTCCAGGATGCCCTATTATGCCACCTCGGTCACCTTTGTGTTCCTTCAAGCGAGCGTGCCAAGATGATTTGGGAAGCACACTACAGTCGGGCTGCTGGGCATTTCGGGGTCGAGAAAACAGTGGCAGTACTGCAAAATTATTTCTATTGGCCGAATCTTCGACAGGATGTTGGGAAGTACATCCGATCATGTACTGCCTGTGCCATTGCCAAACCGGCCATTAAGAAGCACGACCTCTATACCCCGTTGCCTACCCCTAGTCGACCTTGGGAGTCCATCTCCATGGATTACATGTCAGGCCTTCCTTCCACTAAGCATGGAAATGACTGTGTTTTTGTGGTCGTCGACAGGTTCTCGAAGATGGCCATTATGGTGGCCTACAAGAAGAATATCACAGTAGAAGCCACTGCTAAACTCTTCTTTGAACAAGTGTGGGTGCACTTTGGGATCCCACAGTCTATCATCTCAGATCGGGACAGTCGGTTTCTTAGCACATTTTGGTCCAGTCTTTGGTCAATGCTGGACACCAAACTCACGAAGTCCACAGCCTTCCATCCTCAAACTGATGGCCAGACAGAGGTTGTCAATAGGATGATTGTGCACATTCTGCGCATGTATAACTCAAAGCATCCACGCACATGGGACGAGAGCCTCCCCTATGTTCAGCATAGCTACAATCGAGCTCTTCACAGCTCCACTGGCCATAGCCCTTTTCAGGTGGGTTTGGGATTCTAGCCACTATGCCCCATTGATGTGGCCATGCCCCTTGGAGCTACTCACATGAATTCAGCTCATGTCCAGTCCGAAACAGATAAGGCCACCAGCTTCATTGAGCGCATCCAACATATTCGCCAGCAGGTCCATGACATTCTTGAGAAATCAAATGCCAAGTACAAGCAGCGACATGATCAACATCGGGTGCCACACAAGTTTCAGGTGGGCGACAAAGTCTGGTTGCATTTGCAAAAGGAACGCCTTACTGGAGCTTATCGGAAATTGGGACCACTCCGATATGGTCCCTACACCATTACTAAGGCTGTGGGAGACAATGCATTTGAGCTCAGCATTCCCCCATTCCTTGGCCTGCACCCAGTGTTCAATGTGGACCGCCTTCGGCCATACTTTCCACCATTGCTAGACACATCCGACATTGCAGAACAGCTCAAACCCACAGAATTAAATCCAGATTGCATGGAACAAGCTGCAACTGATCGGATCATGGACACAAGATCAAGAACACTCGCCAACAGAATATCCAACTGTATCGAGTTGTCAAAGCAGGCCAACTCCTTCAGTAGGGCAAGTGGCTCACCAGGGAACAAGTTCAGCAGAAGTTTCCTCATCTCATGGAGGAGCTCAACGCAATGGGGACCATTGCTTCCTTAGGGGGGAGGAATGATCCAGGTGGATATTGGTGGCCACCTGCCAAGTCCACCTGGACCCCCACCATTGTCTTTCTCAGCATTTTCAGTTTCCTTAATTGTAGCACAACTTACTATTTTTAGCAGGTTTTCGGGTCCTGAACTTCCGGAGCCGTTTTGAGGCCCTAAACGACGTTTTTTGTGGAATCCGGTGGCAACATGGGTCCATGGAATGGACCGATGTTGTCCGTTCCAACAATGATAGTGATCAGATAGATCTTTCTAATGAGCTATTGTACGCGTCAAATGGAGATCATATGCCAAAGTTACGACCCCGGGAAGTTGATGTACCAACTTACCCCAAACGGGGCCCACAGTTTGGCGTTTCATCTCCTAGGGTTAGGTTTTGGAATGTTAAGGGTTTTCCATTGTTTCTCAACAATAAATAGGCCTTCGAGCCTCATTGTAACACAGTTCAGAGGCATGTAGCCATCACATCTCTCCTCAGAGATAAGCTACCATCGCCCTAGCTAGTTTATTTCCATTTCTGGTTGTAAGCATATTTCAGTATTTTCCATTAATGAAATGAAGTATTATTTCCACTGCATCTTTGTGTATATGGTTATCTCTGTAATTTGTTGCGTTCCTGTTTAAATCCGGATCAATGGTATCAGAGCGGTCTGCTTTTTCTCTGTTTTTCTTTGCATGTCCCCAACAAGGTCGGGATATAAGGAGTTAGGGCTTGAACTGGTTGAACCTTTGCAAGACCAGCCTCGCAAATCCCGACGGCCTCCCATGGCGGACGAGAAGAAAGACAAGGGGGCAGGAGATCCCATCAAAATCTTGCTCGAAGAAGCCCTCGAGCGACAACGGAACGCGATGATGGACAGCTTTGCCCAGATCCTTCAGCGGCTACCCAGAAGCAACGCATCGGCTTCCAGCAGCTACTCTGGAAACGCCACACCCTTTAAGGTACAAGTTAATTTTGAAATCCCCATATTCGAGGGTCAGATAGACGCAGATGCCGTAGATAAATGGTTAAATCTACTAGAGGGTTATTTTTCTGTTCATGAATTTTCGAGTCGGGAAAAGATTGTTTTTGCTCTCCTCAAAGCAGCCCCCCACGTCAAGGACTGGTGGGAAACCTACTGCGAGCAGAAGGATGAAAGTACTGGCTCACTATTTTCAGCCGCACCCACCTGCGATTCGTTTCGGGATGCCATCAAGGAGCAGTACTACCCTGTCGGGAGCTATGAGGATGAATACATAAAGTGGACCACGCTGCGGCAGGCAAGGGACCAAGACGTGCCGGAGTTCACCAATATTTTCCATACCCTTCGCACAAAGTTGGGTATCAAGGATTCGGAGCAACATTTGATACTCAAATACCGTGGCTGCCTGCACAAGTACATACAGGAAGAAATACAATTCCTAAACATCCCCTTGCTCGGTGCAGCATACCGGTATGCCGTCAAGGTCGAGCAGAAGTTTAAACAAAAGAAGTGAGACTTTGGATCTGCGAATCCAAAGCAGGGGAAAGGTGCCCCTAAACCACAGAACAAAGGACAAAGCCCAGGCGGGATAGCCCAAGACAACCAGCCGAAGCTGCAAGCAAAGAACAGTGCCGCGAAGCCGAGAAAGGACACTGGAAAATGGTGCGAGTTCCATAAGAGCTCCACTCACAACACAAGTGAGTGTCGGGCCAAGCATTCACTGGTGGCTGAGCTAAAGGTTTCAGAATCAGATGCATGTTCCGACTCTGAGTCAGAACCCGATAAGGGGTATGAAAAAGGGAAGCAGATCATTGATGCGGACCCCAGCGCCACTGTTGCTACCGCAAAGATCCAGAAAAATGAACCCGAAGATCCAGAGGAGGAGGAGCGTCTCTTCCACTCCCAGATGTGAGTAAAGGGCTCCCCGATACAGTTCATTGTTGATAGCGGGAGTCAAAAGAACCTCATTTCGGCAGAGGTCATGAATTGGTTGGGCTTACCGACCACAGCACATCCACAACCATACACCATTGGGTGGCTTCACCAAGGACGAGATCTTCGCGTGAGCCAGCAGTGTCGCCTTCCATACAACATCAAGCCCTTCACGGATGAGGTATTGTGTGACATTGCTCCCCTTGAAGTTTGTGATGTATTACTAGGACAACCATACTTGTGGAAGCGACATGCTGTGTATGAATTAAGGCCCCGTGCTGTTATTATTACATTGGGAAATAAGTTGTTCAGGATACCAGAGGTAGCACCACCTGCCGCCCTCTCTTTGATTACTGCAAAACAATGCAGTAAGATCATTTCCAAAACCAGGAAATTTGTTTTCCTGATGATACGCCCTCAGGGAAAGAAGAAGACAGTGGCCGCGGCCTCCAAACGGGGCCCCTCTGCACGACAACTACAGATGGACAAGATTGTGGAGGAGTACGAGGACATCTTCACCTCCCCGGCAGGGGTTCCTCTGCACTGTCAAGTCAAGCACTCCATCGATCTGACCCCAGGTGCGCCGCTACCCAATGGACCAATTTATCGGCGCTCTGTTCTGGAGAACGATGAAATCAAGAGGCAGATTCAGGAACTCCTGCAGAAAGGTCACATCCGTCCGAGTTCATCGCCCTGTGGGAGCCTGATCGTGTTGGTACAGAAGAAGGATGGGACGTGGAGACTCTGTATTGACTATCGGGCGCTGAACAAGATCACTGTCCGTAATAGGTACCCGATCCCGCGAATTGATGACCTCCTAGACCAACTAAAGGGGGCGAAATATTTCAGCAAGATCGACCTGAAGTCAGGATATCACCAGGTACCAATCGAACCCTCCAATGTGTGGAAGGCTGCCTTCAAATCCAAGGAGGGCCTCTTCGAATGGTTGGTCATGCCTTTCGGATTGACGAATGCTCCTGCAACCTTTATGAGGCTAATGGATGACATCTTGCGGCCATTCACCAACTCCTTTGTAGTAGTATACTTGGATGACATTCTGATCTTCAGCTAGAGTTGGGAAGAGCACCTCCACCACATCCGACAGGTTCTCCAAACACTGCGGCAACACAAGCTATGTGCCAATTTGGAGAAATGCACTTTTGGCATGACCCAGGTTCAATATCTGGGATACATCATTGATGAACAGGGGGTGCATGTCGATCCAGCCAAGATCCAAGTCATTCGGGATTGGCCCTCTCCAACCACTCTAACAGAGCTCCGCAACTTTCTAGGTCTTGCCAACTTCTACCGCAAGTTTGTGTTGGGGTTTTCTCATATTTCTTGGCCCTTGAGTCAAGTCACCAAGGGCGGGGCGAAAGCAAAATTCTTTTGGTTTGAATCTCAACAGAAGGCATTCAGGGAGTTGAAGGATCGCCTTTGCACGGCACCAGTGCTCGCGTTACCAGATTTACAACAACCATTTGAGGTCGAGACAGATGCCTCTGACTATGCTATTGGGGCAGTCCTTACTCAACATGGACATCCAGTGGCATATCATAGTGAAACACTTTCAGACACAGTCCGGAAGTACCCCACTTAAGATAAAGAGATGTATTCCATTGTACAGGCCTGCCGACAATGGAAGCATTACATTTTGGGGAAGGAAATGGTCATCCACACAGACCACCGACCTCTGCAGTTCATACAGACCCAAGGGAAATTGTAGAATGATCGCCATCAGAAGTGGTCTACATACCTGCAACAGTTTCACTTGAATATCAAGTATAAAAAGGGCAGCACCAATAATGTTGCAGATTGCCTCAGTCGACCACCGATCAGGGCGCTAACTACCGTGCTCAACTCTTGTGGGCACGAGACTTCTGATTGGCCACTTCTCTACAAAAGCGACCCAGAATTCGGCCACACATACCAGACACTCTTGGAGGGTCGGCAGGTTGCAGATTTTCACCTCCAGGATGCCCTATTGTGCCACCTCGGTCACCTTTGTGTTCCTTCAAGCGAGCGTGCCAAGATGATTTGGGAAGCACACTACAGTCGGGCTGCTGGGCATTTCGGGGTCGAGAAAACAGTGGCAGTACTGCAAAATTATTTCTATTGGCCGAATCTTCGACAGGATGTTGGGAAGTACATCCGATCATGTACTGCCTGTGCCATTGCCAAACCGGCCATTAAGAAGCACGGCCTCTATACCCCGTTGCCTACCCCTAGTCGACCTTGGGAATCCATCTCCATGGATTACATGTCAGGCCTTCCTTCCACTAAGCATGGAAATGACTGTGTTTTTGTGGTCGTCGACAGGTTCTCGAAGATGGCCATTATGGTGGCCTGCAAGAAGAATATCACAGCAGAAGCCACTGCTAAACTCTTCTTTGAACGAGTGTGGGTGCACTTTGGGATCCCACAGTCTATCATCTCAGATCGGGACAGTCGGTTTCTCAACACATTTTGGTCCAGTCTTTGGTCAATGTTGGACACCAAACTCACGAAGTCCACAGCCTTCCATCCTCAAACTGATGGCCAGACAGAGGTTGTCAATAGGATGATTGTGCACATTCTGCGCATGTATAGCTCAAAGCATCCACGCACATGGGACGAGAGCCTCCCCTATGTTCAGCACAGCTACAACCGAGCTCTTCACACCTCCACTGGCCATAGCCCTTTTCAGGTGGGTTTGGGATTCCAGCCACTATGCCCCATTGATGTGGCCATGCCCCTTGCAGCTACTCACATGAATTCAGCTCATGTCCAGTCCGAAACAGATAAGGCCACCAGCTTCATTGAGCGCATCCAACATATTTGCCAGCAGGTCCATGACATTCTTGAGAAATCAAATGCCAAGTACAAGCAGCGACATGATCAACATCGGGTGCCACAAAAGTTTCAGGAGGGCGACAAATTCTGGTTGCATTTGCAAAAGGAACGCCTTACTGGAGCTTATCGGAAATTGAGACCACTCCGACATGGTCCTTACACCATTACTAAGGCTGTGGGAGACAATGCATTTGAGCTCAGCATTCCCCCATTCCTTGGCCTGCACCCAGTGTTCAATGTGGACCGCCTTCGGCCATACTTTCCACCATTGCTAGACACATCCGACATTGCAGAACAGCTCAAACCCACAGAATTAAATCCAGATTGCATGGAACAAGCTGCAACTGATCGGATCATGGACACACAGATCAAGAACACTCGCCAACAGAATATCCAACTGTATCGAGTTGTCAAAGCAGGCCAACTCCTTCAGCAGGGCAAGTGGCTCACCAGGGAACAAGTTCAGCAGAAGTTTCCTCATCTCATGGAGGAGCTCAACGCAATGGGGACCATTGCTTCCTATGGGGGGAGGAATGATCCAGGTGGATATTGGTGGCCACCTGCCAAGTCCACCTGGACCCCCACCATTGTCTTTCTCAGCATTTTCAGTTTCCTTAATTGTAGCACAACTTACTATTTTTAGCATTTTTTCGGGTCCTGAACTTCCGGAGCCGTTTTGAGGCCCTAAACGACGTTTTTTGGGGAATCCGGGGGCAACATGGGACCGATGTTGCCCGTTCCAACAATGATAGTGCTCAGATAGATCTTTCTAATGAGCTATTGTACGCGTCAAACGGAGATCATATGCCAAAGTTACGACCCCGGGAAGTTAATGTACCAACTTACCCCCAAACGGGGCCCACAGTTTGGCGTTTCATCTCCTAGGGTTAGGTTTTGGAATGTTAAGGGTTTTCCATTGTTTCTCAACAATAAATAGGCCTTCGAGCCTCATTGTAACACAGTTCAGAGGCATGTAGCCATCACATCTCTCCTCAGAGATAAGCTACCATCGCCCTAGCTAGTTTATTTCCATTTCTGGTTGTAAGCATATTTCAATATTTTCCATTAATGAAATGAAGTATTATTTCCGCTGCATCTTTGTGTATATGGTTATCTCTGTAATTTGTTGCGTTCCTGTTTAAATCCGGATCAACCCTACCTTTTCCAGCCTAGCTTTTCTTTTGGGCTCAGCATCTAACAATGAAAATTCTTGTGGTTCAAACTGAATAGGGGTATACAGTTTAGACATGGTTAGGAGCAGAAGAAACACATCTAATTAGTCTCACATTGACACCTCCAAGACTTTGAAAAAACTTGAAAGTGAGATTTTAATTTTGGAAGTATTAAGTATGGAAATTAAAAAAAAAGGACGTCGATCATGATCACGATTAACATCATGACCCGACCTGCAGAATGGATATCACAAATATCACAAAAGAACATGTCAAAGTTTTGTGAGGTGGACATGGAACTCCATTTATGATGTAACGGTCATGGCCATGCGTTTTCGCAAAGGGTATTGACGCTTAAGTTCATGTAAATGTAAAAAAATATTAAAACATCATTACCTTTCACTTTAAGCATCCTATCATGAACTGTACCTTACTGATCTTACCTCCCCATGATTCAGTCCTTTGATGACGATTTCCACTGTCTTTGAAATGATAATGCACCTTAGAATTACATAATTCATGTATACATTAAACATAACATGTTATAAACATGATTACGTAATTTGTGGTCTTAACTAGTAATAAATTGTCAGTACTTTATCAAAAAAGCTATTGTTCTATTTGTATTTTCAGGAAACCATTGGTGTTCTACAAGAATTGCTCTGTCTGCACAATTATTGAATGTTCTGCAGGAAATTCTTTTGTAGAAAACAAACCCATTTCTTCCCCTTTTTTTACAGTTCATTGCACATGAATGAAGGTGCTGATGTCGAATGTGAAATGAGTTGATTGGATTACCAGCCATTGAGGTCAACTGTTAACCAATGCAAGGCCCATCACCATTAATGAGAGTGAGGACCAAGGTACCCTGATGCATCCTATCAGGTGTGAATTTATGAGCTGATGTCGAACCCCCTATAGGATCCAACAGTCAAGGAGCCATGATGATTCCCCATTGCTGCTGGTAAGATAGCCTGTCATTAAGGCATACAAGTTTCAAGGAATCATAAGGCTCTTGATCTTGGGCCCAGATAATTTGCTGATGTCGATGGGCCAAGATTGTTGGAAGGAGGGCCTTAAGGAATCCCACATCAATCCAACATGAGCAATCCAAAGATTAGCTGAAAAATAAAATTTATTTTGAGGATCCAAAGGATCTACTGTCCTGTTATTTTAACAAGCCTAGGGCAGTTCATGCTCACCAACTTTCAATTTTAGAGAGTTTGAAATACTGAAAAATAAAACTCCAAGGGGGCTCATTTTCCGTAATTAGTCCATTCAGCCCAAAAAAAGGAATAAACTTGTACTAATAGACATTCCTCTCATGGTTTACTGAGCACGAGAAGGAAAAAAGTAAGCTTAGTTTATGACAATAGAAAATCAAGAAGAGGTAGTAGAAGGAACAACTCCTTCTCCTACCATTTCCAACTCTTTCTTCTTCACAATTTCTTCCACAAATTCCTCCTTGCATTGGGATTTTTAAATAACACTTGAGTCCGTTCCCATTTACCAAGAAGGAAACATTCCCATTATCAATTGTTTTAACCCGGATAGATCCATTGTCAAAAACTTTCTCAATTTCATAGGGACCCAACCAATGTGTATTGAATTTCCCTTTAAAGTTCTTAAATCTTGAATCATACAACAATGCCGAGTCTCCCTCTTTAAACTACTTCTTTATGTATCTTTCATGTCATTTAGTCCGTTGCATCAAGTTAGTATGCTAAAAAGCATCCTACCTATTCTCATCCAACTTATTGAGCTGCAAGATCCTCTGCTGCTATGCCTCATCAAGTTCAATACCCAAATCTGCTTCCATCTTGAAATTTATGATATCAAATTCAATGGGCAGTAAATCTTGTTTTCCATACACCAGTTCGTATGGAGAGAAGCTAGTGGTGTTTCTCCATGTGATCATGTAGGCCCACAAGGGCTCAGGAAGTCGATCAGACCAATCCTTTTTATGTAGTTGCACTGTCTTTGTAAAGATTGTCTCCAACACCTTATTTGCTTATTCCACTTTCCCATTGGCCTGTGGATGATAAGGGGTGGACTTCTGATGAGCAATATGATATTTCTGTACAATTCCCTGCATAAGATTTGACACAAGATGAGTACCCTAATCAGTAAATATCTCCTTAGGTACCCCAAATCTTACAAAAATATCAGGAAAAACAAATTCTACCATTGCTTTCTCTATTGGTCTAGGTAGTGCTCTTGTTTCCACCCACTTTGTCACATAATCAATACAAAATAAAATATACTTCTTACCTTTGGACATAGAATTTATGGGACCTACAAAATCAAGAGCCCACCTCTCGAATGGTTCTACGAGAACTTGTCGCTACAAGGGAATTTCATCTTATTTAATAGGGCACCCCATTCTCTAGCATTTATCACACTTCCGGACATACTCCCTTGCATCTTTAAAAAGACTTGTCCAATAATAACCTAAGCGGAGGATCTTATAGGTTGTCCGCTTATCTATAAAGTGACATCCACAAGGTTCATCGTGACAAGATCTCAAGATATCATACATCTCGTCCTCCCTGACACATTTGCGAATAATCAAATCAAGCCCGGTGAAAAATAGGTCTCTTATTATCCAAGAGTAATTAGCACATTTCCTAATAATACTTTTCTTCTGAATAGATGAAAAGTAGGTGGGTAACTTTCCTGCAGTAAGGTAGTTGGCCATATCTTCAAACCAAGGTGTTTTAATAGAGATAAAAAACAAATTTTCATCGAGAAAGTTATCATTAACAGGAACATCCTCACCTGCATGGTTAAGCCTAGATAGGAAATCAACTACCTGATTTTCTTTTCTTGGTCTGTCCAATACCATGATGTCAAATTCCTGCAACAGCAACAACCACCTAGTAATCCTGCCATTAGTGACTAGTCTGTTCATGAGATATGAGATAGGAGAATGATTAGTATGTGCAAAAATTTCATAACTAGTGATGTGATGTCTAAACTTATTAATAACATAAATTATAGCAAGGAATTCTTTCTCAGTTACGGTGTAATTCAACTCTACATGAGTTAAATTTTTACTAACAAAATAAATAGCATGGGTTACGAGATTTTCCTTTTGGCCCAATACTGCTCCTATAGTTGAATCAGAGGCATCAATGGAAATGTGAAAGGGAAATTTCCAATCTGGACCTCTCAAGACAGGTGCTGAAGAAAGATTTTCCTTGAGTGTATCAAAAGCAGCTTGACATTCATCACTCCAATGAAATTCAGATTCTTTAGTTAATAATTTAAACAATGGCGAGGCTACCTTTGTAAAATTCTCAACAAACCTTCTATAGTAGCCCGCATGTCCAAGAAAACTTTGCACTCCCTTTTGATTGGTTGGTGGGGGAATTTTTATAATTACTTCGATTTTAGCTGGATCAACTTTGATTCCTGCAGCAAAAACATGATGTCCCAAAACAATTCCCTCAGTCATAATCATAAAACACTTTTCATTACTCAATGAAAGATTAGTTTCTCTACATCTCTGCAAAACTCTCCTAATATTATGTAAAGCTTCTTCAAAAGTATCACCTATTACTATAAAATCATCCATATAGACCTCTATGCAATCATGCAAAAGATCAGAGAAAATACCAAGTATCGCCCTTTGAAATGTGGCTGGTGCATTACATAAACCAAATGGTAGTACCTTATATGCATAGGTACCCCAGGGACATGTGAATGTTGTCTTCTCTTGGTCCTCTAGAGCTATCCTGATTTGATTGTACCCACTAAATCCATCTAGGAAGGAGAAATACTTCTTCCCTACTAAAGTGTCCAACACTTGGTCTATAAAAGGAAAGGGAAAGTGGTCTTTTAATGTAGTTTTGTTTAGTTCCCTATAATCTACACACACTCTCCATTTACCATTCTTTTTAGGGACAATAACCAATGGGGACACCCACTGGCTGTCTGAAATATGATAGATGAAACCTACATCTAACAATTTTTGCAATTTATTTTTTACAATTTGTCTTAAAGTGGGGTTCATCCTCCTTTGCGGTTGTCTTATGGGTTTGACACTTACCTCAATGTAAATACAATGAATGAGAGTATCTGGGTGAATACCCCTTATGTCCGTATATTCCCATGCAAATGTATCTGAAAATTCTTCTAATGACCGAATTAATTGTTTTTCTTATTCAAGAGTCAAGGAAACATTAATATTAAGAGTTTTTCAGGAAAAATTTCAACTACCTTAGCTACAAATTCAGTCATTGAATATGAAGGAAATATAGATAAGATGGTTGAATGTAATTCATCTGTTGTACTATGCTCATAATAATTCTGCAAGTTAGTAATGTTATCTATATTATGACTAAATTTCCCTTCTTCATACTGCGAAAAGTCAGGATTAGAAATATAACAATTTATAAGATTTTATTCTTAGTTTTCCTTAAGGCTCATGGCTTGGGCTATTGTTAAAGCTGCTTGGGTACATTCTAAATCATGCTCTTGTTCTTCAACCCACTGTGTATTTTACGATCTTAAGAGGGGTTTAGCAAGGGGATACAAATTGATATGCTTTGTTTCAACCCCGTGAGTGATAGTCATATTCCCTGATCTACACCCTATTTAGGTATCTGCTATGGCTAATGAACACCTCCCCAAGATCAAAGGATGGCCTCCCAATTTAGTTTTAGGATGAAGAACAAAAAATTCAGCAGGGTATTCCAAGAATCCAATGAGATGACAATATCTTCTAATACCCCCTCTAGCTTTACCTTAGACCTATCTGCTAATTCTAACATGGTAGGAGTAGGTAGTAAGTCAAAGGATCCTATGTGAGATAAAGTCTCCATGGTCATCACATTGATGGCTGCACCTAAATCAATTAAAGTGTTTTTTATTGGATACCCATTGATAAAGGTGGTAACCATAGGGATTGCGGGATCTGCATATTTTTCAATAGCAAATCCACTGGACATAAGACTTGCAAGTTTTCCACCTACTTGAATTGTTGAGGGTTATTTCTTCTATCTTCCTGGCTTCTTGGTACATAGTTTCGCCACTGTTTTGGCATAAATCAAGATATTCTTAATTGCTTGCAGTAACGGTATTTTAATGTACAAATTTCTTAGTTCAGACACAACATCAAGCTTAGGTTGTTTTTGTTGGCATTATGATGCATGTGTTGTACTTGATGAAAACCCACTTGTACTAGAATAACTCACTTATATATGGTAACAATATGAATCTACGTAAATAGATGAAACTATAGGAGAGATATCATATGCGACAGAATGCATGGTAGTTGTGTTTACAGATGTGACAAAATGTAGGGCAGTTCAAAGGAATCAGTTCAGAAGTAATGTATAATGGAAAATCACATTATAACAAGTCTATTTAGAGGGAAAAAAGTAATGGTACAAATGAATAAGATGGAGGAACAAAGGACTACATATCAGAATCAAGAAGTTGAAGAAAAAGGACATTAAGTTGTATACGCGGGTTCACTTTACAAAAGGAGCATGTACATGCGGGTTCATTGTACAAAAAGAGCATATACGTATGCACAAACTTTCATAGAATAAAAAGCATGTATGGGATTGTTATCACCCCAAGAAACTCTCCTAGGTTGTATCTTAGAGATGCCCGGGAACATTACAAACACAACAAAATGTTGGAAATGGATGAATGGAAGGGATGATGCATTTTCAAGCCGGATAACCACTTCTACTATGCTTAACCCTAGACATGGGTGAACACCCCCAGACTATAAGGCTTTAGACCACCAATTACTCATAGTTTGAGGATTAGGTGAACATGGAGAATACTGACCACATTAGAAGATGCACAAGACCATGTGATGGCCAGCTATAACAAGTAAAGAGGTCTGCAAATCTATTTCCTAATGCACAGACAGGATAACATCTCTCTGGCACTAAGTAAACAGAAACCTGCATAGCACATTCAATGATACATACTATATTCTAACACAGAGGTGGGATAACAGCCCCTCTGATGCTAAACATCAAGAGCACATGAAAAATACATAACAGGTGTTAGAGTCGGTCTAGTTATCCCTCCGTCAGAGGTCAAAGCTCTTTTTTGCATTTCATGTTTAGGTGTCCCATCAGTTTCGATTAGTTGCATTTCGTTAGGCATGCCATAACTCTGACGGAATGGTTTGTGCTACTCATTCCCCTCGTGCTTGGCACTGCTGGTTCAGGTCTATTCATAAAAACAAGTCCTCAAAGGTCATGTACAGCCCTGTTTCAAATTTCTGGGTTATAACAATGGTTCATGGTCATTAGGTCTTGGGTTGAGTCAGTCTTGTTTTGCAAAGTCTAAGAAGACTAGCAGGCCAGAGGGATGTCCTCGATAGGTGGTTACTTCAATAATTTTCATCATTATACAAATAAATTATGACTTCTCTTCAAAACTCTGTTTTGAAGATAAGTCGTCATCTCATTTTTGTAAAAATCTTCAAAAATTTCAGTTCTTGAATCGTCCAAGCGTAGCCTTGGTCTCCTTTGCCAGATCATATCACAGCTATCCCTGCAAAGAATTGCAAAGAAAATCATTATTTCAACCAAATTTAAGGAGGAAACCAAAAAGGTCAGAAGTCTATTAATCCTGAAAAAGTGTCAACGACAAAACATTACAAAATGGGTCATGGACCAAGCAAAAATCAAAAGGGAGTCTTTATAAAGATATTTCATGACATTTTGAACTCATTTTGCATGCCAAGAGTGAAGAACATCATTCCAAAGCAAAATTGTGAGTTTGTGAGGAAGTTGGAGCAGTTTCAGGGGTGCACGACGCATTGGACTAGGCGTGCGGTGCATCAGGGGCGCGCGGCGCATCAGGCAAAAAATCACAGTGTAAAAATACACGCACACAACGCATCAGAGGCGCGCGGCGCGTTGGGTGAGGCGCGCGGCGCACTGGGGTTTTAGCCCAAAATTTGCTTGGAAATGCATGAACTCACCTCCTCTCCGCACAAAATTGCAGGTAGGCTCACATCCACCACTTGTGCTTGGTTTTTGAAAGATAAATGTAATGGGTTCATGATATGTTTGCCTTAGAAATCCAAGTGGAAAGCCCTCCTTGTCAATGAAATTGCTGTAGGGTTTGAATGCAAAAAATTGCTGTAAGGGTTTCAAAAACAGAGTGTAACCAAGGTTGTCATTATTTCTCCATTTCCCTTTGTTTCCCATTCCCAAATTCACCCTTATTTTTCCCCATTAATTCCCTCCTTCATCCTACACTATAATCCCTCAAATCCTAGTTCCTCACCTCTATTACGAAACACATTATCCTTATCATTTCCCTTCCCTTCTCTAAGTCCCTTGTTTTATTTCCAAATTCCTAATTCCCTAATGTTTCCCCTTTCCTAATATTCCCTTGTGCATTTGTGTCCCCTTGGTCACAGCATTTTTAGAGAAAAAGAATAGTTTACAGGCAATTGTGCATGCAGTTTATACATCAGCATATATATTCCTGCTATCTTGTTTTCAAAGACATGTCAGAGACCGAGTCAGTCTATGAGCAAGAGTATGATAGTGATTCTACACCGGAGGTAAATGTGCCAAATGTGCCACGGATGTATCACAAAGGTGGCAAAAGTGGTCAGCATGTCAGGGAGGAGCCTACTTCTTTGGCCCAATTGCAAGCTTGCCCACTTGCAATGGATTGTTTTCGGCGTCAATCATGTTTCCAATACTGTGAGATGATCTCACAAATCCAGCATCATCGGGAACTAGTCCGTTTATTTGTTCTACTTTTACAGGATGGTCATGTAAACCTTGTCGGAGTGAATTTCACCTTGTCACCCGAGACTATTGCTCAGGCCACCAGGATACCAAATGTAGGGGAGGAATGGAATAAACGCCAGCTGTTAGACAGATTCTACTATGAGCCATATATCAAACCCGGGTATATGAGACACTTGAGCACAGTTTTTCTTTTCAAATTCATGAGGGATGAGTATGCACCATTGATGAAACTCATCATTCGATATTTCAGTTGCGAGGGCAGATTCTCGCGTCTCTATGCATACCATGTCCGTTTGTTGATGCATTTCACGAGTGTACGTATGATGAACATTCCGTTTTTCATGTGTCGCAACATAGAGAGGATGGTGCCTTTAATACAAAGGAAGAGCCCAGCACATCAGCATAAGAGCATATATCATTATGCGTTGATCAAAATCATAGTGATGCATCAGTTGGCACAGCAGGGCATTACTTGGGAGGATTTCATCTCCCGTGATTACTTCATAGCGCTACAGCCGCCTCCCAAGATAGTTTATGATGAGGGAGCGCCTTCACACCAGCTAGGCATTCCCGAGACTAAGCATATAAGTGCTCCTCCATATGTGACATACCAGCGAGGCCACAGGGCCTTATTTGCATCTACACGACGAGTACTATCTCCATCCAGGGTGGAAGGGGTCTCGTTGACTTCATCAGCACAGCGAGTATTATCTCCACATCATGTGGAAAGGGTCTCGCCTTCTTCTTCAGCACAGGTACAGATCCTAGATAGGGGCAAGAGGCCCATGTTTGATGAGGGTCCTTTAGGAGGTCAGGACACGAATATCATTGATCTTGATGCGAGCTCTCCTAGCTCGGAACTAAAAGAGATCATCCGACAGCAAAGGGATGAAAATGACTTGCTGCAAAGGAAATTGCACATGGCTAAGTGGACGATCAACTACTTGGAGCAGCGCAACAAACCGCTGGAAGATGAACATACACTTTATGAGCTATGGAAAATCCGGGAAGACCGAGAATTGGCCCGAAAGAGACCCAATGATTTGACACCGACTGATCGAGAGTCTATGCTCATCCGGGTGAACACTCATTTGGAGAAATTGTTGGCGAAGGCAAACAGAGACAAGGACATGCTTCGTCATATGAAAACTCAATATTGGTCTCGCATGCATGTTTGCAAAGCAGAAATGAAGATCCTTAAGAGGCGATTGAGCAAGGCACTAAAACGGCAAAAAAAGCCCGATCCACTCCAAATTTTGGCCGAGGCTTCATTGGCAGGGCACAATACATGATAAAGGGTCTTTACTCCGAATTTGAGCAAATTCGGAGAAATTTTTGCCATTTTTGAAAATTTTGTCCTAAAAACAGGTTTTTTGGCTCAACGCGTAGCGCGCCGCGCGCAACCCATAAGATTGGGAGGTCCAAATCACAAATGGCTTGTAGTGTTGGATTTGTCATGATGAAATATACATTCTAAGCTATGGCCAAAGCATTTCATCAAGTTCTGGGTGACCAAAAGGCTCAAAAACACCATGAAAATCACCTTTCTGCCACCTTTTGCACCAACAGGAAGTACTTCCGGGAGAATGCACTTTTGGAGGGGTAAATGGACACCAAATTGGAAAATTCCACTTGGGTTAGAAAGTAGACATCCAAGTCTTTCCAACAAGACAACCTGAGCTCAATTTGGATGCCGGGAAGTGCCCCAAAAATAGGTGGAAATGCGCGGGGCGCATAGGGCTCAAGCGCGCGGCGCACAGGGTTTTTTGGCACAATTTTCATCTTCAGCTCAGGAAACAAAGCCAGTTTGACCAGTTTTGACTTGTGATGCGATTTTTTTCACTCCTCTTGATGTAATTAATGAAGCATGATGTAATTTTGGAACTTTATTACTTGTTCTAGAAGATTCATTCACTAAAAAGTGAAAATTAAATGAATGAATGAGTTTCCTACCTTATAGAGGCAAGTTGTTTTCACTGCCTAGATTGTAGTGCTTTGTTTAGAATTGGTTGAAACAGCTCCTAGGATGATGAACTCGACCCCTAGAGGAAAGTGAATGGGTTGGCTTGCCTATATTATGTATTTTCTTAGTCATTTTCATGGTTGGACTCTTGGGGAAATGGTTTTGAGACTCTATTGTACATTTTACTTCAGCATTTTGGCAAAGGAAAGACCAGGGTTTTGCAGCACTGTTCTGAATTCATGTGGCTTTATGTCTTGATGGTGTGCTTCTTTCAGTGCTTGTAAATTGTTATGTGTATCATTTTCCTTCTCTCATCTTCTGCAATTGAACAAATGAAGTGTTAAGGTAGAATTCATAATATGTAATGCTCTGCCTTTAAGTTTGTTTGATCTCCTATGTTTTCATCTGTTTAAGGAGAATTCTTGAGGTTTCCTTGCTCTCCTTAGCTCCTCACCTGTCTGATCTACTCACCTCATTAGCTTTTAAGGCATCAAACAATTGCCTACCTTGCTCCAATCAGACCTCTGCAGAAACTGTGTCTCATCCCCGCACCCAAAATTGCCTTTCCCTTTAATTCAACAAAAACCTCAAAAAATCACCTTTAAACCTCTGCACTTAATACCTAGCCTAAGATTAGTTACAATTTCAGTCATCTCGAGCCTCATTGATTATATTTTTTCAAGATTGACCCAGAGAGAGCCCTCTCCTGTCCTCATAGGGCTAGCTACGAGGCTGAGCGTGGTTTTATGTTGCCTTGAGTTTTGCCTTCCTCAACTTGGGGAAAATTCGAGCGTTAACAACAGGAATAGCCTAGAATAGAGTAGAAATGGAAAGTGAGAATTAACAGCAAAAGAAGCTTGTATTAGCTGAAAATGAAGACCATATGCTGCAAGTATCACAGTAGTTACAGTTTCCAGAAGTTGAACCATACATCAAAACAACAACCATCAACGCTCATTACATCTTGTTTCTAGGTATATATAGAGGTTGATTACAAAAATACTCTGCTATCCTATACGAGGAGGGGTCATAATGGACCAACAACCACATTAACTATCTAAAATGGGCCTCTGCTGCAAACTGCATGCTTTAATGAACAAAATTGGATTTTTTAGATACTTTGTTGTCCTTCTTGAGCAGGCGGAATGTCGTATGGAAGAAGTTCCATAACTGGTAAATGCTGTGATCTACTCGAGGCTGTCCTTTTTCTTCTCAGCCATCCTCTTCCTTAAATGCAGTTGTTGAGGATCTAATGCTTTGGGTACTGGATTCTGGCCTCCTTCCTCCTTTGGGTACACTGGACAGGCCAAAGACACGAAAACTGCATGGGGAATGAATGGAGGGCAGGGAATAAATGTTAGCCATTGGATCACATGGATGGACGACGGAGATCTATTTGCAGGCACTATCGGGAGATATGAGAGCAGGGAGATTGCGGGCCGTTGGATCTCGGGCGGGGAGATCCAACGGTCGTCAGGCGCGGAAGATGCAGGGGATTTAACGGCCGGGAAAGTGGTTTTGAGTGGCGGGCGGTAATTATCACACTGCCTTTGGAGCTGCGGCGGTATTCGTACATGGGCTCGCAATCCACTAGAACTGCGACGCGTGGCAAATGGGACCGATGGAAAACCACTTTCCCCGCTAGTTAATGCGCATGCAGCTTACGGGCATGGGAGGTGCGAATGTCGTCGGATCTCGTTGCAAATGATCGGACGACGAGGAGATAAATGAGGTTTACCGCACGCGAAAAAGGCTGTGGTGGTAGGGAAAAGCACACGGTCAGGTGATTGTGGTTACATGACGATTCAAAATTAGCACTCGGGGGCCGAAAGAACATAGGCTTTCACAGCAATTTAGAGGTGAAATGGAGGAAAACACATGCAGTGGGGGGCTATGGGAGTACACAAAAATGGAGGAGCAGGGGAAGAACAACTGATGCACATCCTTTTTTGAGAGCAAACGACCCGATCAGGCCTATATTTGATCCTCAAAATGCTGAATTGAATAGCAGAGCTAACATTGGCTCCTTCTGGGGATGAGATCCTCCCTCTGAGGTCTCAAGAACCTGCAGATCAATGCCTTTGATGAAAACAAATTAGCAAAATTCCTAGTGTTCCATTGGGCATGGAGTCTGACTGAACCTACACTAAACCGATAAAATAAAACATTTACAACTTTAAGGCCAAAAGTCCTTAAATCACATAAATTTTCAGAAAACGCCCATTAACGGGGTCATCAAAAACTGCTTCTCCTCCCATACTTTTTAGTATGAAGGTGTTGTTCCCTTGAATATGAGAAATGATAAAAGGCCCTGTCCAGAAAGCATCAAATTTCCTATGGTTGCCTTTCTTCTCTTTCAGTGCATCCCACTTCAAAACCAAGTTTCCAACCTGAAAATTATATATTTTTGCCTTCTTGTCAAAGGTTTCCTTGATATTTTTCTGATGTGCTGCAACCTTTTCAACTAGCTGTTCTTGGATTTGATGAACCTCTGCCAAATCAGTGATCCTTCGTGCCATGTCTTCTTTCTCATTCTTTTCAGTTTGCAGGAGCTTCACCACAGGGAGAGTTAATTGAATTGGAAACATAGCCTCAATACCATATACCAACCTAAATGGAGAATTCCCTGTGGATTTCTTAATGGTCACTCGGTCAGCCCATAGTGCATACTTGAGTTTGGAATCCCAATTCTTTTTATTGTCCTCCAACAGCTTCTTAATTATCCTTATCAGGCTTTTATTAGAGGATTCTGCTAGACCATTGCCTTGAGGGTAATATGAGGTGGAATGAACCAGCTTAGTGCCCATTGAGTCACACATTTCCACCAATTCTTTTGCCCTGAAGGATGCTGCATTATTTGTGACTAATTCCTGTGGACAACCAAATCTAGTGAAGATATTTTCTGTTAAAAACTTCATGACCACATAATGAAGCCTTCCTGGTAGGGATTGCTTCAATCCACTTAGTAAAATAATCAGTGGCTACTAATATCCATCTGTGCTGGCCACTGGAATGTGGATTTATTTCTCCAATGAAATCCAAGCCCCACTACTGAAAAGGTCCTTTTGCATGTATTGCTTTTAAGGGCAAGGACTTCAACTGCTGCTTTCCTTCAAATCTCTGGCACCTGTCACAAGATTTAACAAATAAAAATACATCAAAAAATAAGGAGGGCCAATAATATCCAGCTCTGAGGATTTTATGGGTTGTAGTCTTCCAATAATGGTGCCCTCCACACATGCTAGAATGAAATTGGTGCATAGCCTCCATTGACTGTTCTTTGTCCATACACCTCAGAAGCACTCTAGATGGATCCCTCCAGTAGAGCAGATTTTCGTTAATGCAATATTTAGCTTCCCTAAGCTTTATAGTTCTAGCTTGACTTGTGCTTAAGCCTGGTGAGATTTCTAACTTCAGCAATAATTTAACTATTTCAGAATACCAATCACAAGAAGCTATATTTTCGGCCAATGTCTGATTCTTTTCTGGTTCAACTGCTTCCTCCTCTTCTGTTTGACCATTTTCTGAAATTGAGCCCATGAGGTTTATGTCCAATGTTCTGCAATTTTCTTCAGCTAATAACTTGGCGAGACCCTGACCTCTGACCAGATTGGTGGGCTTTAATTCTATATTAAATTCAATCAAATTTGCAATCCATTTAGCCCTTCTTCCATCAGCATCAGGCTGTGTTAAGACATCTTTTATTGCAGTAGAGGGTAAATATGCAATTATTTTAGAATGCAAAATGTAAACTCTGAAAGCTTTCAAGGATTTGACAAGAGCATATGCTTGTTTTTCAATAATGTCATACCTCAGTTCAGCATCCCTTAAGTTTTTGCTGAAAAATGCCACCGGATGCTCTGAGCCTTCTTCATCTGCTTGTAATAAAACTGTTGCAATAGTGTCTTCAGAGGAAAATGAAAATATATGGAACTCCTTTCTGTAATCTGGACTTATTAAAGTGGGAGCCTCCATAATAGCTTTCTTAATGGACTCAAAAGATCCTCTTGCCATATCAGTCCATTTGATTTCTGACCCCTTCTTCAACATGGAGGTAATATGCTTCACTAATTCTGCAAAATTTGGTATAAACCTCCTCACAAAATTAATCTTTCCCCAGAAAGGACTGAATATCCTTCTTTGATCTCGGGATAGACAGGGTCTATATTGCTTTTACTCTTTCTGGGTCAATTCAAACACCTGTAGCAGAAACAACATGTCCTAACATCTTACCTTCTTCTAAAGCAAATTGTGTTTTTTTAGGATTGATTGAAATCCCAAACCTTTTGCACTTCAGGAACACCTTCTTCAAATGTTGCAGATGATCTTGATTGTTGTTGGAGTATACTATTATATCATCTAGGTAGATGAGGACAAATTTATCCTTCTCTCCTACAAATGCTATATCCATAGCTCTCTGAAAGGTGGCTCCAGCATTCATCAATCCAAATGGCATCTTGGCATACATAAAAGTGCCCCAAGGAGTGGTGAATGCAGTCTTCTCTTGGTCATCTGGATGTACAACAATCTGATTAAACCATGAAAATCCATCCAAGAAAGACATTACTTTGGCTCCTGAGACTTTCTGCAGCAAATGCTCCATCTTGGGTAGAGGGTAGTTGTCTTTCTTAGAGCATTTGTTTAAGTTTCTGAAATCAACACACAGTCTGATTTCTCCACTTTTCTTCCTCACTACCACCAAGTTGGCTACCCATTTTGAATATCTGAGAGGGACTATTATTTTGCCAGCGAGCAACTTTTTCATTTCTTTTTCAATCAAAGGAAGAAGAAAAGGATTCATTGGTCTCAACTTCTGCTTGAAAGGGATGGTGTCTTTCTCCAAAGGGATTTTATGCTGAATAATCTTTTTATCATAGGTTTTCATGTCACTATACTCCCAGACAAAGACATCAAGAAATTGCTTCACTAAATTGCAATATTTAGAACTTTGGTCAACAGACAAATGGGAATACAGATTTATGTATCTAGGTTGACCTCGACTTCCTATATCATGCTTACAGACTGCAGATTGATCTTCTTTTTGGGCAGCCTTGTAAGGCACATCATTCTGGTCAAACAGTCTTTCTAGAGGAATTAAACCCTTAGGAATATGATTGCTGCGAAGTTGGACAATGTTATCTTTGCCAATTTTGTTTCTAAGCTGCGATTGGGGGCTTTCGTCCACGGCCTGATTTTCTTGGTCAATTTTCATTTCGGAAAACTCATCAATGACTTGAAGGAACCTATTTAATTCATCATCATCTTCAAAAACTTTCCAATGGTGGACATTGTCAGGCAAGGATGGTCTATATTTCATTTGGACTTCATAAACTAGTCTGGGAGGCATGGGAGGAATAAACAGACTAGCAGACACAACAAGGGAATCAGCAAGCTAATTTTTGGCTCTAGGGATATATGAAATACAGAAACTGTCAAAGGAATCTTTGAGTCTCCATACCTCATCTCTGTATACTTTTAACCTTGGTTGCTTTGCCTGAAATGCTTTATTTACTTGATGAATGATCAGATCAACATCTCCAAACACCTTTATGATTCTGATTCCTCTGTCTTTAGCTGCATTAAGGCCCAATAGCAGAGCCTCATACTCTGCTATATTGTTTGTGACTTGAAAATCCAGCTTGAAAGACAGATGTATGCTTTCTTGCTCTGGATATACCAGCACCACCCTTGCTCCTGTAGTCTCCCTGGAACATGCTCCATCAAAGAGCATCTCCCAAACTTGACTTCCTTGCTCTCCCTCAGCCTGAACTGTTGGTCTCCTGATCTGCATTAAGGCCTTCTGAGATTCTTCTATTTGGAGGATACATGCTCCAAAATCAATGTCCATAGAATATATGGGATGATTAGTAGGATTCTTCTCATCACTGATGATGTATTCCAACTGCGCTTCCCTGTACAATCTCCTGCTTTCTCCTACAAAAACTGCGACAGTAGCATAAGATAGATCATTCTATAATGTCCCACCTAATCTCTTAATCCATCCCCTAGACAGCAACATGCGAAACTTAGGAGAGACATCTGCTACCACAATATCCATCATTATACTCTTCATGGGCAGTTGAGTTAAGGTAACGACCAGGTCTTTGATTAATCCTAGGCATTTCACTTTCCTTGAATCAAAAGAGAATAAATCATGATATGGTCTAGCGATATCAAGGCCTAACTCTTCCATGACAGCTTTAGGCATCAAATTGTGGCTGGCCCCTGTATCTAGCAAGTAGTTGTGGAGGATTTTGTCATGAATGGTCAAGGAGACATAAAATGATGGAGAATTATTATCAGCAAGTTCAATAATAGGGCTAAGCACAACTACAAGCTTGTCATCCTACAAATTGACATAGTCAGTGGAGGTTTGTGTGGTTTCCAGCTCAAGAGCTTCAAGGATAGGCTTTCTAAATACTTCACTCTTTACCAATTCTACCAGAGGCACAAATATTTTTAACTTCTGGACTTTTGACTCAAAGCTGAAAGAGGAAAGCAACTTGTCAGAACCTCTTACCTCTTGAACTGGAGCTTTGAGGATGACTAGGTCAGCTGCTGGTCTTCTCTGTCTGATATTCTGTGACTCTGTTTGGACAACAGCTCTTTGGGTAGGATTCTCCTTGAAATTTTTTGCATTTGACCTCAGATTATATCTCTGTTGTTCACCAGTTTGTAGAACAGCTTCTTTGTCCCACTCCAGACTGTCTTGTTTCTGCAGCAATGATTCTTGATATGCAGCCAATGTCGAAAAGGCAGCACTGCCTTTATCTTCCATGCAATGAATTTCATCCTCATCTTCAAATTGTTCCTCCTCCATGACTACATTTTGAAAAGGATCTTTGACTTTCTATTCTTCATTTGTTTCTTTACCCCTTTGAATTATTTGCAACTATTCATTTTCTCTTCTGAATGGATTTGGATTTCTTGGAGCAAATGTACTCTGCTGCCTTGTCTTTCCTGAATTCTACTCAACCTTCAGCTTAGATATTTCAGCAGCCAATGACTCTATCATCTTAGTCATTTTGTCTAATTTGGGTTCTAAAAATGAAGCAGAGGAAGGAGAAGTCTCACCTCTCTGCCTCCTTCTATCAGCATGACTCTTTAGCTTTTCTGCGGCCATAATATTGGATTCCACCTCTAGTGCTGCATCCTGCATATCAGCTAGAGTGCACATCTTCTTTCTCTCAACAACAAGCAGAAATCAGAGTCAAAAGCATTGGCATAAGTGAGTTTGGTAGAGGTGGGGGTAGGCTTTACCTCAGCTAGTATCTTACTATACATATGGTTAAATCTTTTATTGAAATCAGGCAAAGATTCCCCATTCTCCCTCTTTAGGTCTCCAAACTCTGTATGGTAGTAGAGAAGATCCTTTCTATCTCCCCATTACTTCAAAAATGCATTATCCAATGCCTCAATGTCTGTTATGGACCTATGGGGTAATTATCTAAACCATTTTTTGTCCTCTCCATCAAGGCTCTGAACAAAAACTCTCATCCATACATCATCTTCACTGATATCTAAGTTATCTACATAGCTATAGAAAGCCTCAAGGTGTTCTTCAGCTGTTACTCCCTCTGTGCCAATGAAATTGGGCATATACTTCTGATATTCTCCTGTAGGCATAGCGTTCAAAAGGAACAGGCAAGACCAGAGGTCCATACCTGGAAACTACAATTCTCTCTATCTTCATAGGTGCTTGTTGTCCTGCCATGACTGGGGTATGTGGAAGGACACCGGCAGATTGAGTAGTATGAAATAATGAAATGGATGGCAGAGACAAAGGGATGTTATGGACTGTATGGGAAGCTTTCTTTGGACTGAGATTCAAAGGGGAACTAAATGAACAAGGAGCTGTATGAATCTCTGAAGGAAGTTTCTCACTAGCAACACTAGGCTCAATATCTTCAAATTGTATATTCTTAACTACAGCCTTATCTTTCAGAGATGCATAAGTTTTCTTAGGCTTACTTGATCCTGATACTCCTTTCAGCAATGTTTTCCTTGGTTTAACAATCTTCTCAGGGTCAAGCACTGGTTCAGTTGGTGATTTCTGAGGATTTCTTCGAGTATGCCTCACAAACTGAGCCAGAACTGTAATGTGGAGTCGCCAAAGGTTGGTCTTCCCCCAGTGGAGTCGCCAGATAGATGATTACAACCAGAAATGTGCCCAGACCTTGTCTATCATCAAAATCTGGAACTGTGTCGTTCTCCCAGGGAAGCTGAGCTTCAATCTCCTTTCCCTGGCAACGGCGCCAATTAATGTTATCACCCTAAGAAACTCTCCTAGGTTGTATCTCGGAGATGCTCGGGAACATTACAAATACAACACAATGTTGGAAATGGATGAATGGAAGGGATGATGCATATTCAAGCTGGATAACCACTTCTACTATGCTTAACCCCAGACATGGGTGAACACCCCCAGACCACAAGGCTTTAGACCACCAATTACTCACAGTTTGAGGATTAGGTGAACATGGAGAATACTGACCACACCAGCAGATGCACAAGACCATGTGATGGGATGCTACAACCAATAAAGAGGTCTGCAAATCTATTTCCTAAGGCACAGACAAGATGATAGCTCTCTGGCACTAAGTAAATAGAAACCTGCATAGCACATTCAACGATACATACTAGATTCTAACACAGAGGTGGGATGAAAACCCCTCTAATGCTTAACATCATGAGCACATGAAAAATACATAACAGGCACAGCCTAGAACAGAGTAGAAATGGAAAGTGAGAAATTAACAACAAAAGAAGCTTGTATTAGCTGAAAATGAAGACGAGACGCTGCAAGTATCACAGTAGTTATAGTCTCCAGAATTTGAACCTTACATCAAAACAACACCATCAACACTCATTACATCTTGTTTCTGGGTATATATAGAGGTTGATTACAAAAATACTCTACTATCGTATACGAGGAGGGGTCATAATGGACCACCAACCACATTAACTATCTAAAATGGGCCTCTGCTGCAAACTGCGTGCTTTAATGAACAAAATTGGCCTTTTGAGATACTTTGTTGTCCTTCTCGAGTAGGCAGAATGTCGTATGGAAGAATTTCCATAACTGGTAAATGTTGTGATTTGCTCAAGGTTGTCATTTTTCTTCTCGGCCATCCTCTTCCTTAAATGCAGTTGTTGAGGATCTAATCTGCCGGGTACTAGATTCTGGCCTCCTTCCTCCTTTGGGTACACTAGACAAGCCAAAGACACGAAAACTACATGGGGAATGAATGGAGGCAAGGGAATAAATGTTAGTCATTGGATCACATGGATGGACAGCGAAGATCTATTTGCAGGGGCTATCGGGAGATATGAGAGCAGGGAGATCGCGGGCCGTTGGATCTCAGGCGGGGAGATCCAACAGTCGTCGGTCGCAGAAGATGCATCGGATTTAACGGCCTGGAAAGTGGTTTTGAGAGGTGCGCGGTAATTATCGCACCGCCTTTGGAGCTGTGGCGGTATTCATACATGGGCTTGCGATCCACTAGAACTGCGACACGTGGCGAATGGGACCGACAGCAAACCACTTTTCTCGCAAGTTAATGCTCATGCAGCTTACGGGCGCGGGAGGTGCGAATGCCGTCGAATCTCGCGGCAAACAATCAAACGACGGGGAGATAAACGAGGTTTACCGCACGGGAAAAAGGTTGTGGTGGCGGGGAAAAGCACACGGTCAGGTGATTGTGGTTACATGACAATTCAAAATTAGCACTCGGGGGCTGAAAGAACATAAGCTTTCACAACAATTTAGAGGTGAAATGGAGGAAAACACATGTAGCAGGGGGCTATGGGAGTACACAAAAATGGAGGAGCAAGGGAAGAACCACTGATGCACATCCGTTTTTGAGAGCAAACGACCCGATCAGGCTTGTATTTGATCCTCGAAATGCTGAATTGAATAGAAAAGCTAACAAGGTTGAAAAATTAAGGAAAATAAGGTGAAATAATTCCAAGGTTCAATACCATGGTATTAGCCCACAATATTGAGCGAAGTAACGATTATTTTATCCCGTCCAAGAATACCACAGATCCTAAGTGTGGTTTTGGTCTGAGGTTTTTGGTCTGAGGTATTGGTCTGAGGTATTGGTCCGAGGTTTTGGTCTGAGGTATTGACAAAGGATCTAAGTATATAAGGAGGAGAAGATCAAAGGGCTAAGTGCACAAGTAATGAATATCTTATGAAAAGTTAGATCAAAAGAAAAAATGCAAGTTATGGGTTTCTGATGCTTTACTTGATCTAGACTAAGTATGCACTTGAGTGTTTGATGATGGATGAGATCTAATGATGGGTCAGGATCATAATGATGGGTCAGGATCATAATGACTTATCATTATGTGATTTGATAAAGGATAGGCCAGATCTGATTGCTAACACAAGTTTTATCCTTTAAACGTGATGATCTGGGTATGTCTGAAGTCTGGAATTACAACGAAGTTATAAGTAAGTATTTTCAGATCTATACGTTGGTTCGCTTTGGTGAAGGTGCGTATACACGCTAGTTTGGCTCTTCCAAGTAGTGCATGCAAAAGAAAATCTTGATGTTCAGGGATGACTGATCTATCAAATCAATGTTGTTGTTCTACTGTTGTTTGTCAATGATGTCTTCACTAGATCTGAAAAATAAAATTGAATGTATAAGGAGATTGAATCTGATTGATTAATTGATTAAGAAAGAAGGGTGATCCTTGTTACTATCTATTTAGAACTTTGTAATATGACAATATATATTAAGAATGTCACTGACTGGTACAAATTGTGGTTCAGAGGTTTTACGATTCAGTATCTTTATAGGTATACACAGGTTGGGCTAAAGGAAGTAGCATATACATGCAGGTTGGCTTCATGGAAGTAGCATATACATTCTGACACATGAATTTTGAGGTTACAGTTGGTTATGGATGTTGATGCAGTGTTCTGGGTTTAGATATGTGTACTAGTTATAGTGATTTGTCTATTCTAGTTGATTGGTTGAATTTGATTAATTTTGAATGAATGGTTGATTCAGTATGTCAGAGGGTTCATTGTTTGTTTGATTCAGTATGTCAGAGGGTTTAGTGATTGTTTGATTCAGTATGTCAAAGGGTTGGTGATTATTTGATTCAGTATGTCAAAAGGTTCAGTGATTGTTTAATTCAACATGGCAGAGGTTTCAATGATTGATTGATTCAGTTATGGTTGATTCAGATATTGATGATTGGGTTTCAGTTATATTAGAGATTGATTATTAAGTTTCAGTGATTGGTTGATGTGGATGTATTTGATGGATTTATTGCAGTGATGATTTATTTGAGCTTCAATGTTACTCATGGGTCCAATGTGAAAATTTGATGAAACGTGGCCTACATATTGTGTTGTTGTGTACTAGGAGTATCTAGTATGAAAATTTATGAAACGTGTTCCCTAGAGGATATTGAGGGTTGGATCCTTTAGTGAGGAAGTCGAAGCTTCCTACCAGTAGTGGCCAGTGATTTGATCAGGGGTTTGGAGCTCCCTTCCAATAGCAGCTGGAGAACGAGTGAAGGTTGTAGCGTTCTGTAGGTCAGAGCCTACATACTAGTAAACATATCGGCTAGTACAAGAACTAGGGGGTCATAGCTCCCTTCCAGTAGAAGCTGGAGAATGAGAGAAGGTTGTAGGATTCTGTAGGTGGGTGCCTGTGTATTAGTATGAGTCTACACCAATATAAGATTTTAAATAGATTTTCTTATTATTAAAAGAAGACAGAGACGCTAATAGTAGGTGGTTTTCACCCACATTGGGTTTCCACCTTAAATCTTGGTGTTCCTTTGTGTTGCTTATGTGTGATGGTTTATTATGTTATTACTGCACATGATTATTTTTTAATGTTTAATAAAGTACTGATGCACTGATTAAAGATCAACATATGATGAATTAAATGAATCATAAGTTCATTGGATATATGCTAGTTGCCTTAAGAATAGTTGCGTGCACAAGCGATTTCCCTTCACTGAGGTAGCATATATAAATTTGATTATGGAAATGAAAATTTTATTGATTTATAAATACTGATTCACCCCCCCCCCCCCCCCCCCAGTATTATTTCCAACACTTTTTTTCATTTCCAACCTCTCTGGAAAAGGAGGCTAGACCGTATGGGATGAGGAAGGTTCTTGTGGTCCTAAAGTGATTTGTTTTGTTTGTTTAGGTATGTTTTCTACTTCAGATGGTTCGGAAATGTCTTCCCCTACAACCTTTTCAATTATTTCAGGCTAAGTCACCACTTTTCCAAATCGAAGTTTGATTTCCTGCAGCGACACAGGAAATTCCTATAGTAAAGGGGAAAAAAACTTCTTACAGAGGCTGTAGGGCAATACAATAATTAG
This sequence comes from Pinus tabuliformis, assembly GCA_031772625.1. Taxonomy (NCBI): domain Eukaryota; kingdom Viridiplantae; phylum Streptophyta; class Pinopsida; order Pinales; family Pinaceae; genus Pinus; species Pinus tabuliformis. Next base: position 1,056,606,432 of record CM062804.1, read on the forward strand.
GAAAAGTTGGATAAGTGACCAATGCAATATTGTGAGTATATTAAATTTTTTTATTATTGTGGTTAGATACTGGCTGAGTAGGAAGTTGTGTGGGACGAGGTTGATTTGGTGGGGTAGGCAACTGAAGTTGTTGCTATTGTAGCTGTACCATTTGTTGCAGCATGAGTTGTGGTGGATAAACTTTCTGAGATGGAAAATTCTATGCAACAGGGTAAGAAGAGTTCCCCTACCAAGGTTGTTGAGGAGGCTAGGGCTGCCATGGCATTGGAACATTCCACATCTGATTATGAGCATACAGAAATTGAAAATGTGACTGTGACATACCTGTAGGACGTGGTTGCCATGGTCGTTGAGGTGCCATTGCATAGAGTGCATTGACAACTTCCTGATCTACTGCATAGGCTGCTTTAATCTTAGGAAGAGAGGGACATTGATCAGTAGAATGCTCGGCTTCACAAATTCGGCATACCTCTATGCTGTCAACAGGGCATTCCCTTAGAGCATGTTTCTTCCTACATTTGGAGTAAAATATGGCTAGGGATTTTTCCAATTCCTCTTGTTTCTTCTTAGCTTGCAAAACATCCAATTGTGAAGATAAAGTGCTAAGAATATTAGTCTTAAAATTTTCAAATAAGTTACCCATTTCAACTCTACTTACTCTATCTCCGGCAACTGATTTGACAATCCTGGAAGAAGTGTCTCTTGATCCTCCTCCAACCTTAGAATTTCCTCATGAATAACATCTGCACAACTCACACACATCATCATAGCTCAATTTTGATACATCACCTGCTCCCATTAGGTTCAAAACCTCCAGATATTCTGGTTTGATTGCTCTGAGCAAAATTGTTCTCAAGGTTTCTTTGCTCAGCTGGTTCATCTTGGGTCTCTGAAGATTATACTAAAATCTTTCCACCAAGTCGTCAAGGCTCTCCCCTTCCTTCGGATTCATGCTAAAAATTTCTTCCCTGAGGTCCCTAGTTTTATAATAATCTTGGTACTTTCTTAGGAATACCTTCTTCATTTCACCCCAGGTTAAAATGGAGTTTGAGCCCAACCCCATAGAACATCTGAGAGCTGCATCCTTTAATGTAGCAGGAAACAACTTCAACTTTTGAGCATTGGAAGAATAGTCGTAGCTCCTGCACAATACATCAAATTCGAATAAGAAGGAACCAGGATCTTCACTATAGACACGATGAAAGTTGGGCAAGGTTGAGGGAGGAATCTTTTTCATCTGATTAGATCCAACAATCTCCTTGATCGGAAATTCAAATGTGACTAGTTTCTATTCAACGTGGTCTCCATCTGTATTACCGGTACCTTCTTCATGAACCATGTTGATCCAAGAGAAAGTAGGGTCCTTATAAACTACAGATTCTTTAGAGTCAATGGTCCAGAACTCCTATTCTTGGATAGGATTGACGTTGACTTCCTTCTCAGGTTGACCACTGAGCAAAGATACTTTATTCCTTGTAAGAGGCGGTTCTAAATGGGCAGCAACAGAAGAATTTCCAACAAAATATTCTGTTGTGGAAGTATTAATCTGCTTAGGGTCGGAGACCAAGCTATCTTCAGGACCACAGACCTCCTGTTCAGATTCTTCCTCTTTTGATGCCTTATTTCTTGCAAACTTCCTTTTTCTTGCCAGTTTATTAGTGAATGAAGTGGTGCTCACACCACCACAAAAGACATTTGTAAATATTGGACCCTATTTATCTATTATGCAAACAAATTCAAAAGCTTCTACTTACCAAGCAATCAAGACATGGCTTTGGCGAATTCTGAACTCTACAGGTGCGTAGGCTTTACCCTACGTCTTACCACTTTGACTCCCCCAGTCCTGAAAATCTTAAACAACAGAAATCATACTAAAACACTTTCAGTATCATCCCTTAGCACCTCCCCAACAACGACGCCAAAATGTTGAGTTAAATTATAGACTTATAATTTACCAACATAAATTATCAACCAAGGTTAAGTAAACTTATGAGATGTCGTGCAAAATATATGTAGGCGTGATACCTCAAGTGCTTCCTAGTTAAATCAGTCACTTATACATAACACCAATGCCTCTTTCCTGCATCAACACTTGGCAGAAAAGGCTATAGAGTGGATTCACCTCCCTCTACAGCTCTAATATTGCTAATGTTGATAAAAAAACAAAAAATATAAAACACAGTGCCAAAAGAAATCAATTTGACAATGGAAAGCTAAAACTGATTAAATGAATCACATAAATATTAACCATAAATCAATCGATATATGTTGTTGAATCATAAAAGAGAACACTAGTTGTGCAACAACAATATCACTGCATAAACATAATTAAAGGAATACACTAGTACTACTAATGGAGTTGTGAGTAAAGGGGGCCCTCCCTTACTCACAACCCCTTCAATATTAAAAGGGTTTACTCAATAGAATGAACAAAACATATAACTTGTATTAATATGGAAAAGATCACAGTCTTGTACAATCTGATGCGTTGATCAGCCAACCAATCCCCTTACACATAAAATATAATAGTATTTATACAAGTTTGCAGGCATATGATTTTCCTGAATAAGGAAAAACTACTTGTTGAACTATTTACTATTATTACAGGTACAAAATATCAAAAATATATCTTCTGAGTCTGATCCATGATTGAAAGCATGGATCAAACTATTTCGCTACATCTGTTGGAGCTTTTCCTCATACGACCAACAACAAGGAGATTGGAGATCTGGGTGTTTTTGATGATAAATCTGGAGGAGCCAATAGGACAGCATCCATGTAGGTATATTTACCCACAAAACCCATGTTCCCGTTTGTTTTGAGATTCAGTGGAACATAGAAAAGCACTAATTTTATTGTAGGAAATCTAGACGATTGCAGGAAATCCACACCTACAGGAAATTGTGGAGCGTCTGCAAGAAAATGGCGACTGCAAGCTGTCCACAGGAAATGGAAGAGCTACTTCGAATCTGCATAATACTTCGATCAATTGACTCAATAATTTCAATAAGGAAACAATTAGCTTAAGGAACTACTTACAAGGAAGATAAAATGGCAGTTTTAAAGTTAATTTGCATACCTTAAGCAGATAGTACCATTTTGGCCAAAATCTAGATAATATGGTCGAAATAGGTATAACTAGGGGTCAAATAGAGTTTTAAAATGGGAAAACAAGGTCTTGGAAGGCTGTCAAAATTGAGAAAAACTGGGACTCAACACTTCCTCATCAGAGTCCATGTCATATGTAGGATGACTATCAAAGCGAAAAATATAGGATCTTGCATTGTTTTGTTCAAACTTAATAGACAATGATGATTGGAGATGGACATGATTATGGGTGCCAACGTTTCTACTATATTCAAAATCATAGATAGGAGTGTTGGTCTCTTGAACCTTAGGGTATCTTCAAGATTTCCCTTCATTAATGAGTGTATTTTTACTCTAATTCTTAGGGAAACTAGGCCTGTAGTCTAGTCCATTATCTCCATCTGCACTCAGGATTTTGTCATATGTTGGTAGAATTTCTAGTGTAGAAAAACGACATGGCATGATACCCCTGTCATCATGTGCTAAGTCTTCTCGGGTGATTGCAAGATTGGTAGAAAGATGCTTCCTACCCTCCTGCTGATATTTGTACTTTTCATTCAGTACCTCTTCTCACACTATCAATTATTTGGAAATTTGGGTTTTCTTTAAGGGGGGATCAAATGAAGAGAAATGTAGCATATCCTTATCCAAGTGTAGCAAGCCTACTAAGTATGCCAAAAAACTTGTAGGAAATTGTTTTGTCTTCTTCAACAGGGTGGTCATTAGCATTGCCTAAAAATGAGTACTGGCTAGACTAAAGCATACCACTATTTGCACTTCACAATCTGTCTCAGGAACAAACCTCTCTTTATCTCTACCACATTCATCATCGACATCAAAATGTAGCTTAGGTGTTATATTTCTATTTTCCTCAAAGTTGGAATGCAATTTTGAGCTACCAAATGTGTTTCCGTGAATGCCCATAGCTTTATTACCCTCACTTAGCCTTCTACATGATCTTTTTATATACATGTTTATGAGGATTTCCTATTATTGTATTCTTCTTTGCTTCATTTTACCCTAGATTTAGCTTTGCCATTTTCTAGGAGTTATGTTTGCACTCCCACATTGTACTCGTACTAGTTCTATCTTTCAGTCCCATTGACCTATTTATTGTCATTTGTTGGATATATAAAATTATCTTATCTCACTTTCTGCTAATCAAAATACACTTCTCTAACTTGAGAAGTGTGTTCAGGTTTCAATGCATCTCCAAATAGATTATGATTGGATGTGTTTAGGGCTTCATCATATCTGCTGCCTAATTGTTCTTCTAGTCAAAAGTAGGAAAAATGTTGCACATTCCTATCATCATAGTCTGAGCACTACAGGTGGTCTATACACTGGTGAAAAAATAGAAAGCAGGGCCTTCATCATTAAGGGCTTCTAAACATGTGCAGTGGTCTTTATGGAAATCATTTTTTACTTGAATTTTCTTTGAAATCTGAAATAGATGCCTCGTCATTGACAAAGATCCATCCTATTGTAGTGCTAGATTTCTCACTATCTACAGTAATACTAAGGTTAGAAGTTAAGGGTTTATCTTCTTGTGAATTTGGGATGTCTTCTTTCGGATACCCCCATTCTTATGTTATGTCTAGTTCCAGCAATCCTTTGGACAGAATGATGGGTTGATTGATGTTGAAAGGGTCTTGGTGAGGTTTCAATAGCCCATATTTCAAATGGAACTAGTTTATTTATAATCCTAACATTATCTTCTATTGTTGCAAATGGAGTACAATGGGATAACTTCAAGCCTCTAGCCTCACCAACTGACAATGTTTTCCCTAATCAGTGTTTCTAGTTCATAGTTTGGACTTAGGATATTAATATTTTACAGACACATTCAATGTACCTTTTCCAAGTTGAGGCACCTATTTTATAGTAAGTTGTTGGATCATTTCTGCAAATGTCATATGAACTTGTATAAAATTATCTGGAGCCTGTGCAGGCATCATCCCTTGAGAATTTTCTTATTGTGCATTTTTCTTTCATTGTTATTTCCAGCCTGCTCTTATCTCCAGTCGTGGTAGTAACTAAATTATTATTGATATAAAAAATTAGTTGGTTCCTTGAGATGATATCATCTTCCAATATAAATAGAAATGAATTAAAACAAAGGAACACCCCTTCTTTAGTTGCTTATTTTTATTCATTTCATTTGATGTTGTTTATTACAGTCATTTTCTAGCTTGAATTTATGCTCTGTAAAATTTTATAGATGCCAGTGTTTAGGTGGTTCTTTCTTCAATGTAAATTAGCATTTTTTTTGTACTCTGCCCTATTACAATGATGCTTAAGATGAGCAATCCCATCTCTACAGGGATTACTTAGTCAATCTCACAGTTATCATTTTTCTAGTATTGCTGGGAAGATTCCTAGGCATGTGAGCCTTGGCAGTGGATCTGGTTCACAATTTCTGTTATGAGAATTTGTGTTCTTTATATGACATTAATATATAACTGGATTTGTGGTAAGTTTATTTGTTTATTTTTATTGTTTTATATGCTTTATCTATTGAAATTTTCATGCATGTTGTCAAATTGCTGCAAACAACTGCGATAGATCTGTGGCAAATTCTTTTGTTTACCTGGACTAAGGTTCTTTAACTTGACTAGGTAATGGCACAATGAGACAAGGGAAATGATACTTTGATTCAACAATATAATATTTTGGGCAATCCAATTCTCTTCATTTTTCTTGTAAGTGTTTATGCTCTCTTTTTGACAATATGATAATCATATTGTTAGCTAGGCCACTGAACTTTGCCAAAGGGCGGGCAATTATTCATTTTTTAATATTGCTTTCTATGGAAAATATTGATTTGCAGTCATGCCAAGTTGATTTGGTCAAGGATGGTGGTCACCAATACTTCATTATATTCCTTGACAACAAATAAATATTTGTAGAGCGACGCACTATGGCAGCTTGTGTGTTTCTCATTATTATGGGTTTTAGTGCATTAAGTAGTGCTTGCTTTTATGGATTTGGCTAAGTTGAGTCATTCCAGATCTGATCTCTTCACTGTACTCCCAAACACACATCTCGTAGAAGCACTATCTCACATCATTGCAAATTTAGTCCTTGTAGAGCCAATGACTAATTCCATTGATTATAGCTTGCTGGAATAGTGTCTGCAATTGCTTGAATATTATTTTGATTGTACACACTAGGCTCACATATCTAAACTGTGTTTCTAGTTTGTAATCTATCTGGAGTTTGGATGAATGCAATCAACTCTTGTTCATGCCAGTATGGCCCTGAGTAACTTGTACACTTTTCTTTCTGTTATGAGTACTCAACTAGATCATGAAAGGTTTCTTGGTCAATTGTACACCATCACATAATTTCCAAAACCTGATGAAAGATTTTCCATTAGTTAAGGGATACTTGATGGACAAGTGCATCAAGTGATTCAACTAATGTAGATGCATAGGCATCTTGATGACTTTCCTTACAACTGGATGGGAGATCAGTCTCTTAGCATTATAGATCAGTCACTTACCATTTTACTCTTAAGAATTGGGGTATGTTTTGTTGAAATAGTAAATTTCTATATAGTATATATGTGTTCAGTAATATTACTCATTTAGTATAATGTCTATTTTTATTTGGATCTCATCTCTCATGTCAATTTTCAACAACTATTGAATGAAAAGTTACTTCTCGATTAAAAAATGAAGGATAAATATTTTAAACTAGCAATGTACATGGACGAGTCCATGAGATTGGTTCCTATCATTGTGATGCCCCTCTCCTTATGCACCCTAATAGCCAAAAATGTCGGGGAATATTGGGCTTCTACAAATGTACTAATATTGATATTTTCCCAGCTCTCTATGGACCAAGTTAGGTGAGTGATCCATCTTACATTTCCTATTTTTTTGTGACTGATTGCTTGTACTGGTTATTGCTAGTCTGCACTTTTTTTTGTGGATGGAACTCAATGCTCACAGTGATGACTTCTCTACATTTGTTGAGTCTCATTTATTGCAACTGTTGGGTATTTTGTTAATTGGATATATTGCATTTGCATATTTCGGTACTACATGTGTTTTATTGATTAATTTTGTTGTTGGAGGGACTAGGGGTATATTTTTATGTGTTGGGCTAATGCCTGAGGCTAGATGCTTGTGTTTTCTTGTGTGATGATGGTGGAGAATTGAGATGACACTGGATTTGGGGGTTTGGGTATTTCTTGAATGTTTAATCCTTCTTCTTCAAATCTTTATACACATTTTTTGTGGAAATTCCTGCCAGTTTAGGGAGTGGCCTCCTTATTGCATCAAGAGAAGCTAGCACACCATGCATTTAGGGTGGGAATGGGCATGGGGGTGATGTATCAAAACACTTATTGTGTGCATATGTGTAAAGGTATATTGAACCTAGAGGGTGCATTCGTTGCAGCACAAACCCATCTAAATCCATATTTGATGCTGGAGACTACAAATGGCCAGTATATCAAATATTGGATCTCAAATTAGGAAACATGGAACTTGTCAAGCTTGAGGTGCATATCACACCCTGGGTGAGATGGGTTTGTGCTAGTAGCTAGAGATCACTATGATCCTAAAGATGGTATCTGTTCTTTGCAGTAATGAGTCTTATGACTTGTCACTTCAGGGCTTGAAGATCCATCCTTCCATGCCCAAAGTCCTGCATAATCTTATTACAGTTGGGTGGTTCTATTCATTTTTCATGAATGAGAATGTTCGTTTTCAGATCCTATTATGATTTTTATTTTATGTTGGAAAAGCTTCGAGCTCCAATTGTATCTCATTCCCACCTTGGCTTGGGAGGTCACGGCCACTCACTTCCAAATTTTTAACGTCACAGTCCATCCCATTTTTTCATCCCATTTGTGTCCATGCAACTATGATTTTGTAGATTAATCCCATGTAGCCTTCAATGCAATTTGGCTAAGTTGATTCATTCCAAATTTGATCTCTTCATTGTACTCCCAGACACACCTCTCATAGAAGCACTATCTCACATCATTGGAAATCCTTGTAGAGCCAATGACTAATTCCATTGATTATAGATTGTTTGAACTGTCTCTGTGATTGCTTGAATATTAGTTTGATCTTACACACTAAACTTTCCTATATAATCTGTCTTCCATGTTTGTAATTCCTCTGGAGTCTAGATGAATGCAATCAACTCTTGTTCATGCCACTATGGCCCTGAGTAACTTGTACACTTTTTGTTATAAGTACTCAAATAGTTCATGAAAGGTTGCTTGGTCAACCGTGCACCATCACAGAATTTCCAAGACCTGATGAAATATTTTCCATTAGTTAAGGGATACTTGATGGACAAGTGCATCAAGTGATTTAACGATGTAGATGCATAAAAATCTTAATGATTTGCTTTACAACTGGATGGGAGATTAGTCTCTTAGAATTATAGATCAGCCACTTACCATTTTACTCTTAAGAATTGGGGTATGTTTTGTTGAAATAGTAAATTTCTATATAGTATACATGTGTTTAATAATCTTACTCATATAGTATAAATGTTTGTTTTTATTTGGTTCTCATCTCTTATGTCAATTTTCAACAAATATTGAATCACAAGTTACTTCTCAATAAAAAAATGAAGGATAAAGATTTTAAACTAACAATGTACGTGGACAAGTCCTTGAGATTGGTTCCTATCATTGTGATTCTCCTATCCTTATGTGCCCTTTCACTTTACCTTGGTGGTATCTTTTGCTTTGAGAAGAACATATTCATTTTAGAAGATAAAACATCACTTGCCCCTCTACAAGTTTGTTGCAATGTTTCCAAAGTGAAGTCCATGAAGTTTGAAGAGTGCAGCAGTGACTATCAAGATTTCACTCCATGCATAGATCCAAAGGTATTTGTACTGTGATAGATTGTGTTGTAATAATTTTAAGAGTTTGAAACGTAGCTTGCCCGATTTGGACATTTGACTCCTTTGAGGAGCTAGAATTACATAAACCTTCCGATTTGTAAATGATACACAATTTTCGTTACATTTTGAGTTAAATATAACTAAAATAGTAGTTTGTATTTCTTGGTGAATTTACTAAATGACTTAATTTTTGTGAGCCGATAGATCTCACAATTTCTTGTTTGTTACCAATCAACCACATTGGATGAACTAGTTAGGTTTTCCCTTGTTGGGGCATAGGATGCACACTACTTATTTTATTTTCTATATTTTGATGTGATATACTTTCTAGTCCCATTGACTTATTTTGGTCATTTGTGGACATTCTTTTTTTATTTTTTTTATTTTTTTGAGACAAGGTCCAATGAACTACTTGGCATGTTTTCTCAATGACTTTTTCATGGCAAAACATTGCTATTGAAAAAAGTTTAATCTTATTTTTCATTGTTAGTTTGTAGTGAAATAGTTTTTTTAGGTTGTTTTTTATGTCTTCTGAGTTATTTCATTCAATTTCAATCTACTAAAATGTTTCGACTCTCATTTTGCCAAAGATGGAGGAAATATGAGGCTCACGGACTTGCATTTAGGGAACGACACTACCCCCCACTTTCCGAAAGAGTCAAGTGCTTAATCCCTCCACTAGAAGGCTACAAGATACCTATTAGATGGCCAAAGAGAAAGCATGAGTGTTGATACAAGTACATACTTGATCCATATTTATTGTTTCTTCCATCACTGTTTAAAAAGTACAAAAATCTTGAAGTTCTAAAGCAATGGTAACTGCATATTCTTTCACCCAAATGTTGTAGAGGATCTATGATAATAAATTGGCATTGTTTCTGGACTTACTTCTTCTTAAATGTTTTTATTGGGATAGGAATGTCCCCTATTAATGGATCAATAATGAAAAATCAAATCAATATCGGTTGAGGAAAGAAGGGGAGAAATTCCTCTTCATGGGTAGACATACAATTTTCATTCTTTACAGGTATGTTTTGCATTATCTTGCATTCACATTTAGTCTTTTTTTAATAAAATAAACTTCTAAACAATATTGGATGGAGATTCTGAGTTTTTTTATTCTCTTAGTTTTGCTTAAATTGGTTTATTTAAGGTATTTGTAATTTCCACATGTGATACCCGTATCTTTTGATTTTTTAAATATTTTTTTTGGAAATATGTTCAATGGTTGTAAATATTTATCGGATTTAGATAAATAAAGGCTTGGAAATTATTATTATCTCTAATATATTTATTATTTCATAGGCATACAAATCATGTGCACTCAGTTTGATGAGATACAAGTGGAGAATATTTTGCAGCTATAAGTGAGGATTCTGTTAGGGCATGGTCTTTTCGTTATGGAAAAGGTGGTGAATGTGTACATGAATTGAGCTATAGTGGAAATAAATTCCATTCACGTGTATTTCATCCAAGCTATCCAAAACTTTTGGTAATTGGATGTTATCAGGTTAGTCACATTAGATATTTGACTTCAAAACTATTACTTATTTAATATGGTATTTTTTCCTTGTAAGAGTTGGTAAATTTTGGTAATTTGATGCTATCACGTTAGTCACATTTAGTATTTGACTTCAAAATTATTACTTATTTAATATGGGATTTTTCCTTGTAAGAGTTGGTAATGATAGACATTGTGATTTAGATATGTGATTTGTTGATCTTTATTGTGTTTGATTGAAGTCACTGGAGCTATGGAATATGGCAGAAAACAAGAGTATGACCCTTCTTGCACACAATACCCAAGCAAAAATTGAAGAAAGAGGAGAATAATAACACTGGAGCGGCAAATGGAAAATGAGAGACAGAAGACAACCAATCTAGTGATACTCTTAAAGCCAATATCCCACATGAGACATACAAAAAAACTGATGGTCAAGCCTTTAGAGTTGGCGAATTCATGTACAATGCCTTGGCAATACAATGATAATGTTTTGAAGCGATGAAACAATATTTCATGTGTAAATTCTAATCGAACCAATATTAAGTTGGAAACTCATATTGTAATACTTGACATTTCATATATTATAATTTATGTGGTTGAAGTGATTTATAATTGTACTTGATATTATTTAGTGTTGTAATTAACATACGTAATTTTGCGTTTTCATATTAAATGAACATACACATTGCATGACATTTTTTTTAATTTATTTGCAAAATAACACTAATTAATTTATGTTGATTAATAATGAACATATAAAATCAATCTAAAACTACTAAATTAGTAGCTTATATTTATTAATGGTGAACAAAAATAAAATGAATACAAGACAACTAAAATAGTCATTTATAATGATTATTAATGAATGTAAATGAAATAAATATAAATTATTAAATCAGGCATTTATATAATGAATATGAAACTACTAAAAAAAATAAATGATTACTGTAAATGACAAATATAAATGATGAACATATTTTGAATATATACAACTATTAGTAGTTAATTTATAGTATCTTATACCATGACCGAAATTCAGTCATATTTATTTGGTCATTAATTGGTTTCAAACTATGACTAAATTTTGCATATATATGACTATTAGTAGCTAATTTACAATATCTTATAACGCGACCCACATTTTGGTCATATTTGTTTTCATTAATTGGTTTTCTTGGGTGATCACGTAGTAGTATATTTTGCTGTTTATTTGGTCATTAATTGTGACAATTAATGACTAAATCAATGACTACATTAATGATAAAATTTATGACTAAATATACTATTAGACGATAAAATTGAGACAACCAATTAATGACTAAGCTAAATAAGACTAATATTTGGTCACGTTATAAGATACTGTAAATTAGCCACTATTGGTTACCGACTTAAAAATGGTCATTTATATGCAAATTTTAGTCGTTTTTTAGTAACTAATTAGCCATTTTGTACTAGTGCAAGGTCACAACACTTCTCCAATAGGAAAATGAGGACAAAATTATGAATTTAGAAATAACATTGAAGATTTAGTCCCAATTTAGATACTTATTGGTTTATTAATTAGTTCACATGTTTTTTCTTCTTGTTTAGTTCAAAATCAATACAAATCATGATGTAGTGATAACTCTATGAGGAATTTAACAATGAAAAAAATTGTGTATTAATATGTAAGATTAAATTCTTGACATGAGAGGTAAATTCATGTTTACTATATTTAAATTACAATTCCTACAACATTATGTAAACTAAAAGGAGGTTTATCATGCCCCAAAATTGTCATCCTTAATTCACATTTTCAACCTATGCTTACTCATGCTTTTCATTATTATTACTATCATTTTACACAATTGTTGGGGCATGGTCAAGTAATTGTATATTATTTAACCTATTTCCTTTATTTCGATAAAATATGTATCAAAATGGTTATTAATTATGGTGCTTGTGTTATTTTAGGTTTTCAAGAAGGCATATGAAATCATGGCCAAAGATAAACATGCATCAATAAATAATTGCACCAAGTTTTGTTCCTACACCAACATTCCTACACTATCATGCCTACACCAATTTGGGGCTTTGATATATTGGCACACTTTCGAGGAAAACCAAACATGGAACCCAGGTCACACGTGTGAGTTTCTAGAAGCAAATTGACAAATCGTCCCCAAAATTCACACAGATTTCAAACTGCCAACTTTGACCTCAATTTCTGTGCACGTGAAAGCGAATCTCAAAATTCCAAAACACAGATTTTGTTCCAAATATAAGAAATTGATTAAGCCTCAAATGGTTTTCCAAAATTTGTCACAGTTTGGGAGATATGAAGGGATCTTTAAGGAATATTTGTAAAAAATCATGTTAAACCCAGAATTGTAAAAGTATCTAAACAGTCAACTTGGGGCATGATTTCCGAGGAAATTAAGTTGAATTAGAAAATTAAAAGAGAATTATTTGTTGAAAACATGGAAAATTATCCTCCGTAAGAACAATTTTCCAAAATTCATCAAGGTTTGAGAGTTATGTGGGATTATTTGAGGCCAATTTGTTAAAAATGCAGAATTTTCCAGAATTGAGAAATTGGGTTGTTAGAGCCAAAATTCACCTTGTAACCTTCATAAAAAGCCTAGCCATTGTTTGTGAGAGTGAGAGGATGTTATTATAACCTTACATTGTTGGTATAGACTTGGAACATATGGCTTGGGATGTAAAATATTGATTCAATTTTAATAAAAGATTGTTAATGCTAGGTTTTTCTTATCATTTCTAGTGTGTTTCATCATTATCTCAGCTATGTAATTTAAGCTCTTAAAGGAGGGTGAGAGCTGGATTGGTAGGGCCCACCAAACCAGTTGAAAAGCCCTCTAGTTGTATTTTCTACATGTGAATTTAAAGATCTTCCATGTTAGTGTGCTTTTCATTGTAACTATAGTGTGTTAACAACAAGGTTCTTTTGGTGGTTTGATATATTCGTGGTTTTCTTTCTCATACTCTTTTTTCCTTTATATATGATTGTTATTTTTATGTGAGGTTGATTGGATAAACATATATAGAAGATATTGGAGTGTGAATGAGAGTTTCCTTTCAAATATTGCACTTATTTCAATTGTGTGATCAAAAGACTCTTATGATGAATCGATACCCTATTTGTACAGAAAAATTAATTGGGTTTTCTTATTGTAGTGTTGATTACAATCGCGTGTTAATTCTATCACAATTTTGGTTTACAAGAAGTTCATTTGGAATATCTTTCTGTTGAGACTTGTAACCTTCCACCCATTATTGGTTTGGAGAGTGGAAGCGCTTTTCCTCCTCTGTCACTATACAAACATTTAGTCCAAGACCCTATAAAATGTTATTGTTGCATTGTAATTTGGAGTTGTAAGAAGTTCAATAAGACCTCCAAGATCTTTAACAAGTTGAATCTTGATTACAAAAACAAAATCCTAGTTATTATAAGAACTTAGGACTATTGTTGAGCATATTATAAACTTTGGATACCTTTTGCTTTGCAGTGGAGAATAGTTGTAGCCCTAAAATATTTGTAGATATTTAAGCGAACATTTCACTTGATTCTATAGACCATTTGTTTCCATAAAAGTACATTTTTGAATCCAAGAAACTTTGTTTCTTGGATTGAAATCAGGGTTTAATAAGGCACTTAGAATCTTGATGTAAGTCAACAATTTTGATTAAGATTCAATCTAAAGCTCACTATAGCAAAAATATCCCTAAGGCTTGAAAGTGAATTGGAATTTTCATTCAAAACAGTTGAAAGCTAGAATAATACTTGGTTCATGATTGGTTGACTTTAAAACATGGTATGCTCATTTGATTTGGCCATTTAATCTCTTAACAATCTTGCCTTTGGTAAATATAGATGATTTGACTTGTGCACTTAGATATTTCAACAAGTAATCTCTATTTGTGAGACCCTACACTCATAGTTCAGGAACAAGAATCGAAAGAAGAAGATTTCTCCTTGTGATCTTGTTTGACATTTTCATATTGGTTTGCTAAAGGATGATCCAATTTCATTTGCATGAATATGGTCACTGTAGATTCCAGTTCTTAAGTTTATTTGTGGAGATTGCATGTCGAAGTGTGTTCAAAGGTTCAAGAAAGAAATAGCTTGAAGTAAGATTGATTTTTCTTGTGCACATAGTAGATGCTTTTATTGTTAATTCACCTAATTTCATTGATAGTATTAAAGGTAGATTTGAGTCGTACTTTTAGTTTCTTATATACATACATAGTGGAGTGATTTTGATTTTACTGGTTACACATAGATTTAAGTGGAAAGAGGATTTAGTGCAAGAACTTGAATAAAGGTTTCATTTTGATTTAAGAGTCCTATTTGGAATTAATAGAGCTTGGATTGCTTAAGGTTTAGACGGTCTTTACATTCGCTTGGATAATGCTCATGTTTCTAGTTAATTACTAGTCACAGTTTTCTTTCTAATTAGGATTTTCTTCCAATGTTGGTAGAGTGCAAGATTCGTGTCTATGGTTTCATTTTTAAAGATTTATTTTGAGTGTAGGATTTGGATTGATCATTATCTTTAGGAAGTTATAAGGAGGTTTATGAACAAGTTATTATAGGAATTTGATCTGCGGGTCATTAGGGGCTCTCTCTAGAATTTCCAGTGATGTGCCTCAAATTCCATGGACCCTGAACTGACATTAAATGTTGGTACATTAATACATCAAATGCACCCAAAATTTTGGCGTCATTGTCGTGGAGGTGCTTAGGGGATTAACCTTGGTGACCTAGTTCATTTGGTTTGCTTTTTCACCTAGTTTTTCTTGAAAGATTTTTTTTCTTTCCTGCACATTTTTTCAAGGTTTTTTATATATATATATATATTTATTTATCAGGTGTTGTAAGAACCCCCCCCCCCCAAATAGTCATCCATGTGATGGAAATTATACCAGTTGGCTTGTTGAGAACAGGAAAATGGTATTTTCAAGAATATTCCAGTGAGGAATTTTGATGCTACTACAGAGATATACAAATCACCTAATGAAGAACTTATAAGTGAAAAACTTAGTATTGTTCTTGAACATAAAGATAATATTATTAGATATTTGATTTCAACATTGCATGATTTGCTGGAAGAACAGAAGAATGATGAAGAATCGTTGGTGATCTACTATGCCAACTGTAGGAAGAAACACTTCCTTGGAAAGCGTCCACTTAGTAGCCTGAAAGTTTGTAGAATTTGTGAAGAGGCTCATGCAACAAAAAATTTCCCAACACTGCCAAGATTATTAAAGGTACTCAGGAAATTAGGTAAAGAATCAAATCAACCGCTAGGTATAACTCAAAGCCCATCATCATTTAATACTTGAACTAATATTTATTATCCTCGGCAAGTTCCTCAACATATTTATAATCCCGTAGTTTTACAAAAAACTTTTAGTTCTCCTCCAACCAAATACCCTACGTAATGGACACAGTGACCCTCTTCTTCGAGTCAGATATCCCCATGGACTCAAGAATGGTTTGGAGCCTCTTCCCAAGGGAAGTATTTCATGCAAAATCAACTACTTGAACAACAACAACAACCACAATCCCCACTTAACGCACCATCAAGTTATCATCCTATATGGTCTGAGCTACCTGTGAAACCTTACCCTAATCCATACCCTAGACCTTATCCTAATACATACCCTAACCCTAATCCAAACCCTAAACCTATCCCTCATTCAAACCCTAGACCTAACCCTAACCTTAATTCAAACCATAGACCTAACCCTAGTCCAAATCCTAATCCAAATACAAAGCCTAGTCTAAGCCTTAACCCAAACCATAGCCCAAACCCTAATCCAAACCAGCATGTTGCACAACAATTTGAAACACATATTCTTCCTGCTGCCTCCTATAATGAGTGTAATGATATATCTTTGAGGTTGGGGGAAGGGATGAGTTTGTAAACATCTCTTATCACTACAGAAAATTCAGCCTGGGAAGATCTAATTGAACAACCATTACAGGAGCAATCTTTGATTAGAACATAATCTAAAACTATTGTTGATGCCCAAAACCCTAGAATTTCCCTTAGCTCTTGCCAATCTGAAAAGAAGATATTTGAGCCTGAACTTGAGGGAATTTTCTTTTGTCTTTCAGCAGATCCCTTATGCCTCCAAGTGAGTGACTATCAAGTTGTGGAACAATTGCATGAGTTGGAGAATCGTGAATATGTGGATCCCATTGAATCCTGGTTTCAAAAAAATGTCAGCACACCTCATTCCCTCATCATTCGACAACTCTTGGTACCATATCAATTAAATCAGTTGGTTTCTCATAATTTGGTATGTGTTGAAGTTTATTCTTTAAAACTGAGTGTGAATATATTTATCATTCTATTACGCACATGGCTACACTAGAAGTACTCTCACACTTGAAGGAGATCTTCCTCTCTTTAAATTAGGGTAGGGTGGCATTAGAGATATGAATAAAAACGTCATCTGAAATAAAATTTTTACAACAACACTCTTGAAACTGCAATTCCTAAGGCACAAATATTGAAATTTCTATCATTATGCATGTTATGAAACCAGCTCAAGAAAAGATAGAAAATATAGATCAACGCCTTAGAGTTCAGCCTCTTCGAGGGGGCAACCTCCTTTACATTACATAAATGAACAATTCTTGGATGATTCAAATGACAAAACCTCCTTTCTATATATATGAGTCTAAGGAGTCACAATATAATCCAACCGACCTAACAATAATAATATAAAGCCACAAAAATAACAATAGAGGGATTCTATGGGGCACATAAATAACAATATGGGGGTAATAGGGGCACAACAATATAAATAAGGGGTATAACTACAATAGTAATGGGGTAATCACTAGTATTATAGGGACCCAACATGCTCCTCTCCTTCAAAAAAGTGTTGTCCTCAACGCTTGAGTTACTTCTGCATAAAGTTCTCATCCTCCCATGTGGAATCTTCAGCGGATAAGTTCTTCCACTTGATAAGATACTCTGAAATTGATCGATTTCGTAGTTGTCGAGTTCTTGTTTCTGTGACTGCTTCCGGTTCCAATATAATTTTTCCTTCCTTGTCAAGTTCTGGCAATATTGTTTGAATTGGGAGCTTGTCGCCTATAACCTTCTTTAAACATGAAACATGGAAAACTGGGTGCAATCGAGAAGCTGCAGGAAGCTCCAATTTGTATGCCATAGTACCAATCTTTTGCAACACCTTGTATGGACCATAATACTTTTGTGATAATTTATTATCCTTCTTAGCTTGCTTTAGGGACATTTGGTTATATGGTTGTAGCCGTAGGAATACCCAATCACCTACATCAAAACTTCTTTCACTGCGATGTTGATCTACCTGTTGTTTCATTCTATTTTGTGCCAACACGAGGTTATCCTTTAAGAGTTGGAGGACTTGTTGTTGATGTTCGATGTGATGTTCCACTGCCTGAACCTTAAAATTTTCTCTTAAATATGATGTGATGGATGGTGGTTGATACCCATAAAGTTCCATAAATGGGGTCATTTTTGTTGCTGTATGGAAGGAAGTGTTATACCACCATTTAGCCAGAGGCAACCATTTGACCCATTGTGTCTGTTTATCAGATACAAAGCAACGAAGATATCCTTCCAAACATTTGTTTACTATCTCAGTTTGCCCATCAGATTGAGGATGATAAGATGAGCTATGAGCTAACTGAGTACCAAGACAAGAAAATAATTCTGTCCAAAAATTTCCAGTGAAAATGGGATCTCTATCACTTACAATAATCTTTGGGTTTCCATGTAGCTTTTGAACTGTTTCCATAAATGCAGTAGAAACTGTATTGGCTTTAAATGGATGTGATAATGCACAAAAGTGTGCATACTTGGTAAGTCTTTCAACTACCACCATGATGACACTCTTTCCCTCAGACTTGGGTAAACCTGTGATAAAATCCATTGAAACCTCCTCCCAACGTTGGCTTGGAATGGATAAAGGTTGTAATAGACCCGATGTCTTAATTGTTTCAACTTTATTTTGTTGGCAAACCAAACATTCCGCCACAAACTTTTGAATATATGATTTAAGGCCATCCCAAAAAAATTCCTTCTTAACCCTGTGGTAAGTTTTTAAAAATCCTGAGTGCCCTCCTAAAGGAGAAGTGTGAAATTCCATAATAATCTTTTGTTTTAGCTGGGAATCCTTACAGAGGTATAAGCGATCTTTGTAACATAACAAATCATTTTTCCAGCTAAATGTATCAGAAGTACTGGAACCTTGTTGTAGCTTTTGAATAAGTGCCCACACTTCTTCGTCATTCTTCCATTCCTCCCTTGCTTCGTTTATCCAATCTGGTTGGATAATAGAAATGGCACACAACATAGGGTCTACCTTAACTCCTTCATGAGATACAATATGACCCAAATATTCCACCTCCTAGTGTTATAGACATTTTTGTGCCCTACAACTCCAAGCATGAAATGTCCATAAACCAAGGGCTCCTAAGTCCTTAAAAGTGTTTTTCTAACCCCTAAAGGAACAAGGTCAACAGATTACAGCTTCTCCCAGAAGTTCTTCATGAAAAACTACTCAAAATTGGTCAAAACAGGATCATTGCAGCTGCTCCACTGGCTATGTGCGTTGCATCTCACCCAAATGCACTTTGAGGGTGCGTTGCATTTCAAAACTCCCTTCTGTGGGGTGCGATGGGCGAGAAATGACAAATGGCAGTGTCATTCCGCGAGGTGGAGAGGCAATGGAAGCTTCCAGAATCTTCTCCTGTGACACTTGCCTCACTGAATTCGACCAAGGATGAGTAAGAGGCCCTCAGTCTCCAAGTGGAAGCAAGAACTGACAGAGAGAAGACACTAATCAAATCACAAGCTGACTCATCCTCCTTACAGATATCTATATATGGATCCCTCATCCCAGAGATCCAGAGGCTAGAATTTTGCATATTGTAAGGAATTGCTGTTGGTTTCTAGAGATAAACATCAGATTGTTGGGTGATCTAAGCTTTGTTTGAGGTGAAGAGGGGCTTCTTTGCTGGGAGGTTGATGCTAGGTCGGAACCACTGGTTGTAACTCCTCCTGGATCTTTTCTTGTTTATCAATAAAAGCTATTTGAGTTCTCCTCCATGCTTTTGTATCATTGATGCTTGTTACATTTGTATGGTCAACTTAAATTTGATCCTAAGTTGTTTATGAATATAGATCCATGTCTTTGTATAGTGCTATGCTTCTGTGATCTTACAGGTACTTTGTGAAGCTGGGCATGCTAGTGAGCAGGTAGCTGGAGACTATCAAAGAGGAGAGGGATCAAATCAAAGGATTAGTGCAAGACACAGGTTGGTTCTTTCTATTCCTCTCTATCTATAATTCATAAAGGAAATACAAAAGTAGCTTTTCTCTGTTTGTTTCTAAGGTAGCTGTCACACCTTAGTGGGATAGAGCAGTTCTAAATAGACACTTTTCCCTGTAACACCTGGACTCCAAAGAAACATTTGGATCTTTTTGCATATAATTGTTTCTCCTCCAATAGATGTAGCACCCTGTCAACATGTTCAACATGATCCTTCCAAGACTTGCTGTAGATTAGTATATCATCAAAAAATACTAACACAAATTTTCTAAGGAATGGTTTGAAAATTGAATTCATCAAACCTTGAAATGTTGAAGGTGCATTGGTAAGGCCAAAAGGCATGACCAAAAATTCATAATGACCCTCATGAGTTCTAAATGCCATTTTCGGAATGTCTTCAATCTTCATTCTGATTTGATGATATCCCGAACGAAGATCCAACTTGGTGAATTAAATTGATCCATGCAATTCATCCAGTAATTCATCAATGACAGGAATGGGGAACTTATCTTTAATAGTGAGCTTGTTGAGCTCCCTATAATCCGAACACATGCGCCATGATCCATCCTTCTTGTGCACCAATACTACTGGAGCTGAGAAAGATCTTTGACTCGGTTGAATTATACCAGCCTCTAGCATTTCTACAACCATACATTCAATTTCACTTTTTTGGACATAGGGATATCTGTACGGCCTGATGTTTGGAGGAAAACTTCCTGGAATCAGATGAATAGCATGATCATGATCATGCATAGGTGGGAGACCTTTGGGAGTCTCAAATACCATGGAATGATTGTCCAGAACTTTTTGGAGATCTGGAGAAATAGATGATTCCAATGTGGAAACATCTAGCGAACATAGTTGTGCAATTACACCTCTTTGCTCCTTTTTTAGAAGCTTTGTCATGCCATTAGAGCTAATTATCTTTCCTGGTTTCCCTGCAATACCCCTTAATTCAACTTCCTTTCCTTCCATAGAAAATTTGATGAAAAGTTCTTGGAAATTAAAAGATATTGTACCCAAGGATTGTAGCCATTGGACTCCTAGTACAACATCAGCACCTCCCATTGGAATGGAAAGCATTGGGCTAGTCAATACATATTCTCCCATGGATAGCTTGATATTATGGCACTTTCCAGAGCAATTTATTGTTCCTCCATTTGCAATAATCACTTGACACTCTGGTGCTGGATATAGGAAGCAGTTCAATTCTTTTGCTACCCTACAATGAATAAAATTGTCGGTGCTTCCTGAATCAATCAACACTATTACCTTTTTCTTCTTGATTTGTCCTTCTATATTGATGGTTTGAGGAGTGGTAATTCCCACCAATGCATTACAACATATGGTCGGATTTATTTGTTCTTCATCTAGGCTTTGTTCCTGGAGTATATCCTCTTCTTTTGACCTTTCTTGCTCCTTTTCTTCTTCCTCTTCACAATCTATGTAGAATAATTTCTTCTCAGCACACTTATGACCTTTTGTGTATTTTTTATCACAATTGTAAAAAAGCCCTTTTGCTCTTTTTTCTTCCAATTGTTGTGGTGTCAACCTTGTAGGTTGTGGAAGACTAGGGGAAACAACACTTCCGTATTTATAGTTGTGAGTGGTATGCTTCCTAGTTGCCATAATTTTGCTTTCCATTTTTCTTGCTAACCTGAATGCCTTCTCTAATGAATCAGTTTCCCAAAGGCGAAAATCATGTTGGGTATTATCCTTTAAAGACCCTATGAACACATCAATCCTATGCTCCGCTGGAATATCTTTTACCCTTATGTTCAATTTTTGGAACTCCTCAATGTGCTCCATTATTGAACCCTTTTGTTTGAGACTTATCAATTGGCTAAAAAAAGTGTTTCTTTTTGTATCCTCATAATGTGCTATCAATTCTTCCGTAAAAATTGCCCAAGTGATAAATTGTTTACGAGAACAAAGCCATTGATACCATACAAACTGATTTGGTTCCAAATATACAGTTGCCATACGTACCTTTTGTGCGTTTTGCACATTATTGAGATCGAAGAATTGCTCTATCTGTAATATCCATGTGGTGGGATCCTTGCCATCAAACTTCCTCATATCGATTTTTGGAATATGGTGATTCTTCGATCCAACATTAGCGTCTATGGAATCATGATTAACATTTCTTTTGTTCTCATCATGAGTTTCCCTTACTACCTTTTCACCATTAGTAAGTATTTCTTGTAGAAATTTTGTCAAATCTGTCTTCAAATCTGCCATGTCTGTCTTCAAATCTATCTTAAAATTGTCCAGCTTAACTTCCATGCCATTCATCTTAGCTTCCACGCCATTTATCTTAGCTTCTATTAACTTTTGTGAGCGTGACATTTGTTGCACTTGTTCTTGTAATTTTGATATATCATGTAGCATTTCTTCCTCTTCTTCATGAGTCATGCTAGAGCTTTCAGGTTCCTTACTAGGTGTTTGCATTTTCTTTCCTCGAGGCATCAGTTACCAATAATAATGCTCTACTATGCCCTTTGAATTCCTTGAAAATAAATTTTCAAACCAAGCTTAAGCAAAAATTTAAAAAATTCTACACACCTTTTTTCACTTTGTAGGAGCTCGATATTTCCTCTGATGTATCTCTATACTATCCAATCATCTAGTTCTGAATTTGTGATCTTTAGTAGTTCTCTGTGTCCTCTTTCCAATTCCACCAGTCTGATCCAAATTGGATTCTCCAAGAAAGAGTTATGCAAAATCTCCCAAGATGACCTGATTATAGACCTTTCCAGAAGAGCAAACTTGTATGAAGTGCCACGTGTACAATTTTCGATCTTTGACTCTGAAAAATATATACAAGAAACTACAGTCCGTCCTCTTTTGTACCTTCTTACAAAATTTCAATCTGATTCCCAGAGAGAAAGTTATGACGATTTTCCCCAGGTCACCTATTTTGAATGTAATTCAGGAGTCTAAAAAAAGACCAACTTCCTCAGATCATATCTCCGCAAATATCACGCGAAAAGATTTGAAATTTGGACCCAAGGTTCAACGCGATTTCTTCTCAAATGGGTTTTTTTTGTGAATTCTAAAATGTCACAGAAAAACGTTATA
Organism: Pinus tabuliformis; assembly: GCA_031772625.1. Taxonomy (NCBI): domain Eukaryota; kingdom Viridiplantae; phylum Streptophyta; class Pinopsida; order Pinales; family Pinaceae; genus Pinus; species Pinus tabuliformis. The sequence continues at coordinate 1,056,629,317 of CM062804.1, forward strand.
GCTAAAATGCCACGATGACCTGTTTGGAGCAGCGAAACCCTAGAATCCAAAGCTCTGATACCAAATGTTATGAAACCAGCTCAAGAAAAGATAGAAAAGATAGATCAATGCCTTAGAATTCAGCCTCTTCGAGGGGGAAACCTCCTTTACATTACATAAATGAACAATTCTTGGATGATTCAAATGACAAAACCTCCTTTCTATATATAGGAGTCTAAGGAGTTATAATATAATCCAGCCGACCTATAAATAATAATATAAAGCCACAAAAATAACAATAGAGGGATTCTATGGGGCACAAAATAAAAATATGGGGGTAATAGGGGCACAACAATATAAATAAGGGGTATAACTACAATAGTAATGGGGTAATCACTAGTATTATAGGGACCCAACAATGCACTTGTGGTAAGACTTGTCAAGAATCAATTCACTCTTAATGTCTCATATTTTATAAAGTGGCTTTGATTATCAGCTGAGATTATTCATTGGGTCAGTTAGGGGGATTTTATTATTATTTTTTATACTTTCCATTCATAAGCTTAAAACCCTACTACTGGCCTATTCATTCTAACAAAATGTCATCCAAGAAACCTTTTCAAGTTTCTGTTAGAAGGTATTATTGAAAAGCGTCCTATGGTGGATAACTCATATAAAACCTAATGATCTCCCATGAGAACCATAGCATGATTAACTCAACGAATATTTTGGTCATTATCTGTGATGCTTTCTTTAAAATAAGTCTTTAGGGAAGCAAGACCAACCAGTAAAGATTAGTCATTAAAAGAAATTCATGCCATCCGGTGTTCTTAAGAAGAAGATTTTCCTTCCCACATATTAAGTAACCTATTTAAGGTTAATCATAATCAAATTTTATTTTAAAAAGAATTAATTGAGGGATATGAGGTCTCATTACAAGCCTACCTACCATGATCATGGGTCCTAATAAGAATGACATTACCACTACTCATCACCAAGCCAGGGTAATGGATTTCAATTGAAGATATCTAAGACAACAAGTCTCATCATGAGCCGACTTGTTCATTCTTGTTAGATATCGTGAATGGAATTGTCATTTACTGGATAATAATCCAGGAAAATGACTTTCAGTTGATTCCTTATCGAAAGTAAATTATTTTAAATGACTTTGAATCTATATCTAATAGATGGGACATAGACATTTCGTTGGTTAAAAGGCATCCCTGTTGAGGCTGTAGATTCCTACTAGTAGTAGGGCCATGCATGTGGTATTATGATTTACTTTTTCATTTGTATCTTTTCCTAAACTCATTATCATATCTCTTTGAGAATTGATTTAAGATCCTTCCGGTATTATGCTTTGAAGTTCTATATTTTGGAATAATCTAGTTTCTATGGATGTGGGGCCCTTAATGCAGGTGATTCACTTTGCTTGAACAAGAAGAGCTTCAACTATATGCTTGGATAGTGGTAAGATAGTCACCCTAGGAAGGTATCATTTTTTCATATCTCTTTCCCTTATTCTCATCCATTTTTAACGCCTTGGATTATAAATGTTGTCACTTTTACTTAGAATGAGGTTATTGAGGTGAAAAACTTCTGACTAAGGCTACTACTGAGATTCTTATGGAAATTTCGATGGCTGGCTATTTCATGATGACATTATCCTTGTAGTCACAACATTGTTAGCATTCCTATGGCAATCCTCGCATTAGTTAGAAAATAATGATATCATTCTTGACATCACTGAATCTATGTTCGCAGGTCTTTCTTATATTATTGATGCAAAGGTATTCTAAATCATATGGAACTTACTTGCATGATCTTACTCAATTAATCCTATAGTTTAACTTTATACAACATTACTCTAATAAAGAAACCTTATCCCTATAGTCTTAATTAACTTTGCTCCCTATTAAAGGTTTTTCTTGCATGAGGACATGCAAGATCATCGACATGGGGGGATATCAAACCCCAGTATTATCATTTCTAATTCACATTTTCATCCTATGATTACTCATGGTTTTGCGTTTATTACTATCATTTTACACAGTTGTCGGGGCATCATTAGGTAATTGTTTATTATTTAACCTATTTCTTTTATTTCGATAAATTCTGCATCAAAATGGTCAGTAATGATGGTGCTTGTGTTTTTTTACGTTTTCAAGAAGGTGTATGAAATCACGGTCAAATATACACATGCATCAACAATTAATTGCACCATGTTTTGTTCCTACACCAACATTCCTACACTGGCATGCCTGCACCAATTTGGGGCTTTGATAGATTGCCACACTTTCGAGGAAAATGGAACATGGTTTTTGTCCAAAATGATGTTATAACACCTCCACATTAGTCAAAATTCACCTATGTCACACATGCCATTTTCTAGAAGAAAATTAACAAATTGCTCTAAAATTCACACAGTTTCCAAACTGCTAACTTTGACCTCTATTTTCGTGCATATGAAAGCGAATCTCAAAATTACAAAACATTTGTTTTTTTCTCAGTATAGGAAATTTATTAAGCCCCAAATGTTTTTCAAAACTTCATCACAATTTGGGAGATCTAAAGGAATCTTTAAGGTAGATTTGTAAAAAAATCATGTTAAACCCAGAATTGTAAAAGAATATAAACAATCAACTTGGTGCGTGATTTTTGAGGCAATTAAGTTGAATTAGAAATTTTAAACAGAGTTATTTGTTGAAAACATAAAAAATTAGGCTCCCTCATAATAATTTTCCAAAATTCATCAGGGTTTGAGAGTTATGAGAGATTATTTGAGGCCAATTTGTTACAAATGCCAAAATTTCTAGAATTGAGAAATTGGGTTGTTAGAGAAAAAAATCACCTCGTAACCTTCATAACAATCCTAGACATAGAAAATTTTAGGGGCGAATGTTCGCCCTTTGGCGAAATTAAGGGGTTTTAAATTTTTAGTGGGCGAATATTTTGTATCATAGTACATTTTTACAAATCACCTCAAATAGCCCACCTTATTTTAAGGGAGAGGGTAAAAAAGGTAAATTTAGTCCTTGAAATTAGGAGTTACAACCTTCCATTCGCCCAGTTTCAAGAATAGGTTTTATTTAAGTGAATCCATTCGCCCATTTTCAAGAATAGGTTTTATTTAAGTGAATCCTATGGGCCAAAGGCCCAAATACCATATTTATAAAAGAGGTATGATAAAGTAATAAAAATATAAATAAATGAGAGGTATGGTAAATAAATAAAACATTTTTTATATTTACTCCATAAGTCACCTTATATACATGCAAGGGTGTAAACAAATAAACATATAAGTAAAGTGGAGGTATGGTAAATAAATAAAACATCTTTTTATACTTACTCAAAAGGTATGGTAAATAAATAAAAATATAAATAAACTAGAGGCATGGTAAATAAATAAAACCTCTTTTTATATTTAGTCCATAACCCTCGTTTTATTTATGAAGGCTCAAGAAAGAGGTTTTATTTAAGTGAATCCTATGGGCCAAATACCATATTTGTAAAAGAGGTATGGTAAATTAATAAAAATATAAATAAATGAGAGGTATGGTAAAAAAATAAAACATTTTTTTATATTTACTCCACAAGTCACCTTATATTTACGAACACTCAAAAAATGCGTTATATTTAGGTGAAACCTATGGGAAAAATACTATGGACTAGATTGTTATTAATACCATGCAAAAAAACATTATTAAGCCTAATATTAGTATTAATAAAAATAAAAATGGCACATGGTATTGACCCATGGTATTCACCAAAATGGCACATGGTATTGACCCATGGTATTCACTGGAATGTAGCCTATTTAAATGGGGGAATTAAACCAGCATAGATCCATCTTTACTCTAGATCTACTAACCCCCAAGAGGTATCAAATATCATGATATGCAAACTAGCATAGAGTGAAGAAATATTTGATCCGATCAAGAGTAAAAATGGATGTTGTAATTTAATGTATGTTAAACATTTTAGCTTGGTTAAAATAAAAAATAAAATAAAAAACAACTATTAATTTTATTAATTTTTATAAAATTACTAATAGTAATTTTTAAGCTCCAGGTTTATGATAACCCATGGTATTGACCCATGGTAATACCATGATATTCATGTGAGCATAGACTATTTAAAGGGGAAATTCTATCATCTTAGATCCATCTTAATTCTGGGTCTACCAAGTGCTCAGAGGGATAAATAGATTTCATCCCCCTAAGAGTGGTAGATGTGGAGTTAAGATGGATATAGGTCGGTTTTTATGATAATGAAGATATTAAATAGACTTAGGAAATTATATTGTAAAAACATCTTAAGGTGAATGGTTAAAGCATAGACATTGGACACGTATATTTCTATACTCTTGTTTTAAACTGAAACAAATCTAGGGCTAAAAGGAATGGATTGATTGCACTAGTCATCATTCTATAACTTTCCAACATATGCTGGAGTAAACAAATTGTAATTTGGGTAATTTTTCTAATTGCAAACAGGAACATACTTGTGTATTGGCAGGGTGGTTACGAGGTCCCTAGAAGTGATGAATTTGAATTTTTCTTGGTTTTATATATAGCATTAGGTTTTTTCTCATGCTTTCTATGAATGGCACGGGTGAATTTTATCCTACACCCACTAGGTTATCAATATGTAATTTCGGTAATTTTGATTTCAAAAGATATTTTAAAGAAATGAAATGATTTCATTTGTGTATTCAATAAACACAAGATTTTATAATTGAGTAAAATATTCGCCATGCTTGGTGAGAAATTCGCCAAAAAATTATATATACATATCATATTATTGATAAAATCGCCTTCCATTTTTCCTATATACCATGGAGATTCGCCCATTTATTATACATGTAAATTTAGGGGGGGTTCTTAAATTTTTCCCTGATCCTAGACATGGTCTATGAGAGGGAGAAGATGTTATTATAACCTTATATTGTTGGTCTAGAATTGGAGCATATGGCTTGGTATGTAAAAGGCTTATTAAATTTTAATAAAAGATTGTTGATGCCAGGTTTTTCTTATAATTTCTAGTGTGTTTCATCATTAGCTCAACTCTGTAATTTAAGCTCTTAAATGAGGGTAATATATGGACTGGTAGGACCCACCAGAACATATCAACATCCTTATGCCTATATATTCTATGTTTGATATTGTAGATCTACCATGCTAGTGTGCTTTTCATTGTAACTATATTTTGTTAACAACAATGTTCTTTTGGTGGTTTGATATATTCGTGGTTGTCTTTATCATACTCTATTTTCATTTATATATGCTTGTTATTTTTATGTGAGGTTGATTGGATAAACATATATATAATATATTGGAGTGTGATTGAGAGTTTCCTTTCAAACATTGCACTTATTTCAATTGTGTGACCAAAATACTCTTATGATTAATCGATACACTGTTTGTATGGAGAAATGATTAGGGTTTTCTTATTGTAGTGTTGATTATCTTGGTGTGTTAATTCTATCACAAATTTGGTTTACATGAAATTCATTTGGAATATCTTTGAGTTGAGACTTGTAACTTTCCAGACATTATTGGTTTGGAGAGTGGAAGCGCTTTTCGTCCTCTGTCACTATACAAACATTTAGTCCAAGACCGTCTGAAATATTATTGTTGCATTGAAATTTGGAGTTGTAGGAAGTTCAATAAGACATCCAAGATCTTTAACAAGTTGAATCTTGATTACAGAAACAAAATCCTAGTTATTAAAATAAATTGGGATTGTTGTTGAGAATAATGTAAACTTTGGATACCTTTTGTTTTGCAGTGGAGAACAGTTGTAGCCCTAAAATATTTTTTGATACTCAAGTGAAGATTTCACTTGATTCTATAGACCCTTTGTTTCCATACAAGCACATTTGTGAGTCCAAGAAATTTTTTTGCTTATAATGAAATCAAGGTTTAATAAGGCCCTTAGAATCTTGACATAAGTCAACAATTTTGATTAAGATTCAATCTGAATCACAAAAATAACCCTAAGGCTGGAAAGTGAATTGGAATTTTCATTTAAAATAGTTTAAATCTAGAGTAATACTTGGTTCATGATTGATTGAGATTAAAACATGATATGTTCATTTGATTTGACCATTTAATCTCTTAAAAATCTTGTCTTTGGTCACTATAGATGATTTGGCTTGTGCACTTAGATATTTTAACCAGTAATGTCTATATATGAATGCATGGATGAGAATCAAAAGAAGAAGATTGCTCCTTGTGATCTTGTTTGATAGTTTCACATCAGTTTCGTAAAGGATGATTCAATTTCTTTTGCATGAATATGGTCACTCTAGATTCCAGTTCTTAAGTTTATTTTAAGAGATTGCATGTCAAAGTGTGCTCTAAGGTTCAAGAAAGAAATAGCTTGAAGCGAGATTGATTTTTCTTGTGCAGACAGTAGATGCTTTTATTGTTAATTCACCTCATTGAATTGATAGTATTAAAGATGGATTTGAGTCATAATTTCAGTTTCTTATTCAAATACAGAGTGGAGTAATTTTGAGTGTACTGATTACTGATAGGGTTGAGAGGAAAGAATATTTAGTGCATGAACTTGAATAGAGATTTCATTTTGATTTAAGAGACATGTTTTTCATTAGCAGAGATTGGATTTCTTAAGGTTTAGACAATCTTTACATTCGCTTGGTTAATATAAGTGGTCCCTATCTCTTCAAATATGATAGACTCTGAAGAATCACAACATTGACCTCTACTTGCTTTTCTTTTTCTCTGAAAAGTCATTCTTGTGACTGAATTATTCTATCATTATCCACCTTAAAACTTCTGATCTTTGCTTTCAAACTCCTCAATGTGTTTGCTATTTCACGGGAGTAATGATCACCATGTTGTTCATCTAATATGTAGGGAGAATCACATGAACTATTGTGCACCATTTTGCTTGTCATCTTGATCTTCTACTTTCTGCAAACATATCATGTCAGATAAACCAAATATAAACATAATAAACATACCTCAATGAATTTCTTATCTCATTTGTAAAATCAATCCAGATTAGCACAACATACGTATGTATAATAAAAATCCACATATCAATTGACTCAACATGACTACAACAGTTACCATCACAATGCACACATACTGAACACATAGAAAACTAACATGGATGCATTACAAACACATTTTTCCCATAAAGTCCAAGTGTTGAACCTGGGAGCTCTGATACCAATATATAACCACCCCTCCCACATTTACCCAATTTCACCAGCCTACTAGGGTAAACATGAGACAAAGAGATACTATGACATTACCTGACCTCCTAGGTCTAATTATGGAAGTGGGGTCGACAACTAGAACTTACCAACCACAAATTGACATCCTACGGAGCTTACAACAAACCTAAGAGTTAAACCACCACTCTAAGTGCCCAAAAACTAAGTTATATTTCCTTTTTTTTACCTAGAACCAGAACCACATGTGTGAGAAGGTCTGCATGCGATTATAGGCCTCCAACTGCATCCATAACCCTACGAGCATGCAATTATGGCCCAAAACTTTTAGTTCAGAGGGTGTGGTCCCAGATTCTGAGCCACCATTTCAGGTTAGTCTCCAAACCACTACCCATAACTTATTGAGACATTCTAGAATGATAAATAACATCACGAAAAATCCGTTCATACAAAAATTGATTAAGGAATTGAACTAACTAGGCCTAACCATGACGGTCATTTTGTTAAACATATGGTGAACATGTAATCTACAGGTCATGAATAAATATCTGAACATAGGAGTCTGAAACTTATCTGAGATTCACCAAGAAGATCTAGTTCCCTAACATAATAATTACAATAACATTTTTAATTTCATGAATTCATTAACCATTCATCAACTAATCAACCGTATCAAGAGCCATAGCTAGAACCTATTATTGAACCATGCTTATAACCAACATCTAACTTGAATATTAACAATAATAGAATAACCATCGAATCCACATAAGAAAAAGTACAAGTAATCGTAGAATAAAATAGGAAAATAACTCTTATTATCATATGAAAAATCGAACGAAGTCAGGGAATTCCATGTAACACCCGACCATAAATTGGACTAAACCAAATCTCTCTTTCATCCAATCACCCCCATGCCACATTCCAAGCATCAATGTGGGACCTCACGAAATAAACCAAACAAAACAAAACCAATGCTTCCAGAGACCAAACCACCTCAACCGTTAACCAGAGATTCCACCTCACAGTCAGAAATCACTAACACCAATCTGGTCAGTCTCTACCTAAGTTGGCAAGGGCTCTAGGAGCTAGTAACTCAACCCATGACCTTCCAAGGCTCCAGAGAGTTTATCCACCATGGCTCTAGGACTAGTAAGTCAACCCACCTAGGTCTCCAAAGTGTTTGTCCAAACTAGGCTCTAGGACTAGTAACTCAACCCAAGTTGTTCCATGGATTCCATAGTGTTTGTTCCAACTCACAACCATAAGGAATTATGAGCACCAACCATAAAATAATCAAGTGGACAAAAAAACCCACAACACCATAACCATCTAGGAAATGGAAAGGAAAGGTTAAAACCATTGTCAGTCCAGTAAATCCTCCATGCCAATGATAACACGTAGCCAGAGAAGCGCATTCATATATCATGCATCCATAAATCAACTAGGAAATCAAACATGAAACATGTTACCTGCAAAGCAATCCAGATGTAGCTACTGATCCACCCATTTCCTTATGCTTTCCTTATTTCCTTTGCCTTCTTGCTCCAAATCCAAGGTATGCCAAAGTGCTCCAACATTTCTCTAAGTGTGCAAGAGTATGAGAGAATGAGAGAATAGAGAGAGAGAGAGCTCCACCATAGAACTTTCAGAAGCTAACCAAACAAAAGATCAACTGAAAAACATTGTGAAATGATCCTCAAAATCCTTTTTATTATTGAGGCCTCTATTTTCTTCATTTTCCTTCATTTTTCCTAACATGAAAATCCCTGAACCTTCACCTTCCTTTTATATTATTTTCCTTTATTTTAATAAATAAATGCCAATTATTTTCACATTGCCTTCGCCAATTTCCATAGTCATAAATTAATCACAAGTGATCCCCATCACTTTTTTTTGCCCAACATTAAGCTCAGAATACATGTCCCATGACCTTGATCTTATTTTATTTATGTAGGAAATCAACCAGGGGCTATTACAATAGTATTAAAATATTACCAATACTACATGGAGTGCGCAAGCGATATGAAAGTATCTCTCCTCCACATCCACATTTCTATTTCATAGGAAGATCATGGTGAAATATTTAGACTAGGAAGGAATGAGAAATTATCATTTAGCAAATTAATTGATTAATTTTTTTCTCTAATAATGAAAGCGCTTGACACAAAGCTCTCCACATGGTGAAATCTTTTCACGCAAATGGGTTGCGACGTTTCAAACTTTTGTACACATATTTTAGTAATAAATATCCCATATCTATGTATTCCGAACATCGCTATCAATTGAGAAAAGGTTGTGCAGAGTGCGGACACAAATCTGTGCAATGATATCTCATCTCACAATGAAATCTCTTCACACAAAAATATCTGTATAAGCATAAAAACCTCTCGAAGACCAAGTATGGAAGGGTAGACAATATTGATTTTGCCACACTCTAGTAGAACCAACTTATTCTACACCTGGGAGTTTTCTAATCAATTGATTAAAGGTTGTAATGAAATCTCTCTGCAAAAGCACTGCAGAGCAATGGGTAACTATCGTTTAACAAATTTTGCATCGAATATTGTGAATGGATATAACTCTAGCTAAGGACACAAAATTGATTGCTGAAATTGCTTCACGTATATGATTTCTCGAATGACATGCAAATAAATTAATTAGATTTGTTGACTATTTCTTTCATTGTGTGAAGAGATTTTAATACGTACAGAGCTTTCACTATGCAAATTTTTCATTAGCTTTTCCTATGCAAAGTACACAACCATTAATCAATTAACTTAGTGATAAATATGTGTGCATAGAGATTTATTTATTTCAAGGGATTTCATTGTATGAACATATTTCATAAACAATATTTCTTTCTGCATCGCGATAACGAAAATATGCATTAATTTAGTATTAAAATATTACCAATACTACGAGGAGTGCAAAAGCCATGCAAAAATATATATCCTTTGCATTTGCATTGCAAGAGCAATGGGAAATTAACATTTAGAAAATTATGCGTAGAATATTATAGATGGTTGCAACGTAACCTTCATAGAATGAGGGATGTGCGGAGGATTGGGTATATGCAGGAGAACAAGGATGTGAAGGGAAATTTAATTAATTGAACTATGAATACAATTTGAATTAAAATTTTTATGTTTCATTTTATGAAGCTTTCTTGTGTGGATATTTCATTGTGTGGAGCTTTTACTGTGCGGAGGATTCCATATGTGTGGGAGAATGGGGGTACATAGGGAACTTTATTCAGTAGGAATGAAATTAACGTTAAACTATTAATGTTAATATATGCGGAATGAAGAATGTGTCTAGGAATATTGTGAATGGATGCAGTTCTAGCTAAGGACACATAATTGATTGTTGAAATTTCTTCACGTATCTTATTTCTCGAATGACATGAGAATCAAATAATTAGCTTCGTTGAATATTTCTTTCATTTTGCAGAAGGTTTTATATGAAGAGATTTCACTCCGTAGAGAGATTTCACTCTGTAGAGAGATTTCACTATGCCCAGAGAGTTTATTGTGCAGACTACACAAATTTTAATCAATTTATTAATGGTAGAGCTTTGTCTGGAGAGATTTCACTGTTCGAAGAGCTATGTGCAGAAATATTTTATTGTGCAGATCTTTGTGTGGAGAGTTTCATGTGAAGAGATTTCATTGTAAAGAGATTTTTGTTTGGATATATATGATTGTGAAAAGTTTTCACTACACTCCACACAATCTTTGGCCAATTATTTAGCGGTAGCAGCAAGGACTATGTTGCATTGCAACTATTCCCTTTGTTTATATACACATTGTAATTTTTAATAAGTTATTTACTCAATTTTTAATAAGGGTGTTTAAGAAAATCAATGGCTTTCTCCATGGCTTCTCTATGGAATGTACACTCCCATCTTTGAACATAAATGGATCTATTGCAGCAATTTATTTGTTCATTGATTGATTTTTTTTCCTCTGCTGCTATTCATAACACATTGTGCAATTTATCTATGTCCAGGCTACTAGTTATTATTCAAAATAGGTTCTTTCTCCATTTCCCTTAGATGAAAGTGAAATAAGATTTTTGTTTTATGAGCCATACTTGCCTCATCTTCCTCTTTATCTCCTTCTTCTAACAACATTTGTTGTCCTTTTTTAATAATACCAACAGTATTTACATCATGAAATTTATCATAAAAATAATAAAAATATTCAGATACTTTAAGCATCTTGACCTCTTATTGATCCTTGCCTTCATTCCTCATGCAATTTTCTTTAAATCTTGGACTATCCAACCAATCCTCTGTAAATTTCAATTCCTTCTCATATTGTAACATTATGGCATTTGAATCTTGTCCCTTATTTATGTGGTTTTTCTCCTTATGTTCATTTATTTTTATAACAACTTTTAATAATTGTCCTTCACCTTCCACATGGCTATAAGTCAATTTTCTCTTATTTATTGTCATGACTATTTTTGTTAGTTGTTTGCAAGGCTCTCTCCAATTGCTTTCAAGAGACAATCCCATTTATTCTTGCTTTTGCTTCTTAGAAGCTATATCTACATTTTTTTTCCTCCTTTTGGATAATATGGTCATGCTCATGACCAGCAAAACTTCCAAATAGTTTGTTAGTTTAAAAAATGTGAGTATTTCTAGCCTATATTGATGTCTCCATCATCAATTCCTTATGTCGTGCATGAATATCCCTCTGATTTCCTTTATGAGATATTGTTTTCATATGTCCTTTTATGATATATTTTAAATTATGTCCTTCTCCAATGCTTTGAAAAAGCACTCCTTAATGCCCTTCCATATTTGTGAAACTTGTAGATGACTTGTAACCATACACAAAATATCAATTTTAAAATCACAAGGATCCCTATCCTCATTTGATGTCTCTACTTTCATATCCTCATGTTGATGTGAAATTTTCACTCAGTCCACGAGACCCTCAATCAATCTCTCTGCAAAATTTTCCTCATCCACATCTCCAAAAAAGTATCCTTACTCTAGTTCACGGTAGTGAAATCTCTACTCTTCACACACATGTTCTCTAATTTTTTCATCTTTCAAATGAGAACTTCCCATGTACCTCAGTTTCCTTTTCATCTTCCTAGCACACAAACTCATACCAAGCCATTGGAATGATTTATTCAGATCCCATCCACATTTTCGGTCTTCACTCTTGTTTTCATGTATGACCATATTCACCATATTGAGTCTTTCCTTTAACTCAACCAATTCTCTATAAAATCCTCATCACTCATTTTTCTGTGACTTATAACTGAGACCTCAACATTACTATCCTTAGTCGTCTCATTCTCCATGAGCTTCTCCATGCTCACTGTGAGTTGCAAACAAGCCTTCATAAGACACTTCACCAAACTTCTCTCCTCTAGGCTTAGTATTTTGGTATCACAGGTTCTCTCCTCTAGAGCTCCTTCAACTTCCTCTTGTCCTTTGGCTTCCACACTTTTCTCACCTCTCTTAAGAACTCCTCATGTTATCGTCACTTCTCTTGAGGACTTCCTCCATCCTCCTCACCTTTCCAACCTTAGCTGGAACAAATTCTCTACTGTAGCTTCTCTACTACAAGTGTTCTTTACTACAATTCCCTTCCTTCTATTTCACCTACAACCAACAAATTCTTACTTTAGATTAAAATAAAAATGTAATACCATTTTACATGTCAGGTCTCATTACACCGATATTTCCACCTCCTTTGTTCCTTGCTTCAAAAATTCTACCAGCCCAGCTTCTTTGCTGGAATTTCTTCAATCTGCACTAAATATTTTGTGTTATGTTTCCTTCTCCAATTTATCCTCTTAGAATTTCTAACCCCTTTCCTGAATTCCTACTTGCATTGTTCTATTATTTCTACCACCAACTACCCTCGATTATTTCTCTCTTTAGGTTTATTTTCCTCCATGCACAACTTCTTCAATTTCTTCTCTCGTTGGCTACAAATATCCTATACAAAAAAACTTTCTTTACCCTTCAATCAGGTATAATAATTGGGCTCTGATACTACATGATGCAGCAGAGGTGGGGGGCTCTCAAAATCCAACCAGTAAACTTCTTGATGTGTCCTTGGCCAAATAAACGACAAGCTCCAATTTTCTTTATCCTCATTGCAGTTCTTTAGCATCTTGTGGACTGCAAACCGTAAAATGTAACATCAGGCTGCAAACTTCAACTTCATGTGTGGTAAGGTTGAAGTCCCATGGGGACCATGAACTGCGAACTGCGAGCTCCATATTACCATGCGCTCGAACTCCGTTAGTGAACCACGAGCTCCAATATTTGTTGGAGGTGCCATTTAGTCTCGTTTTCCTATAACTCATGACCACAATCTAGCTTTACTTCATTTGAGGAGAAGAGTAACATTTCTTGGAATCCAGATTCAACAACTAACTTTGTTCCTTTTTCTTGCATTACAAGTATGCTTTGCGTCCCTGACCACGAAGTGCAGGTTTGAAGCATTTAGAAATACATTTTATTTTGTTTCAATTTCCACAAGGATACATGATAGGGAGTGATTTTCATTTACAAACATAAAATTTCATTATTTCAACTTCTAATCTCTAAAATAAAGCTCATTATACATCAAAAATTGTGTAATTCCTTCTCTTTATAACTCACTAGGTATTTCATTTGGTTCAATTCCATTCGAATGGTGAGCTGGGAAAAACTGAAAAACCTCTAGGAAAATAATAATTGACCATCATGATGACATTCTTATTCTGCCCAAAATAATGGAGAAATTGTTACACTTCAGATAGGGCATTAACACATGTTTAGGTAGAGAAATAAAACACATATAGGATAACTGGACAAAACCTAAAATTATTTTATAGCTCATTAAAATATATTTATAGAGGGATATTATAGCTCACATTAATACTTTGCAAGGTCTCTCGTGCTCTTCCTCGTGCTCCCCTCTCCCAACTGCATTTTTTTCTCCAACTCTATTTACATATATGACTTCTATCTAACTAGAATATCTCCTAACAAAACAAATACTATTTGGACATCTATCCTAATGCCTAGAAAACTTCCTAACACCTCAGCCTATCATTTCTCAGTTTTACAATAGGCCACATGGCCAAAAGTTCTAGGTCAACAAAATTCATAACAACCTAGATTCTTTCTAAAATCTGGACACTTCTATTTACCTAAAAATTTCCTATTTCTAGATTTCATACAAATTTTGTTGGAGGAAATATTTTTCCTTAGGAAAATTTTCATGAACCCCTTGGGTCTAGACAAAATGATTTCCCAGGGTTTTGACGCTTTTGTATCACACACCCAAGGTAGAAAATTTTATGACCTCCTATTCATATGTATTCCAATTTTTATAGTGCTCCCAGATCCCAAACTTTATGTTGTTGTTGTCCACAAGCATGTCTGCATTATTGTCCTATTGGCATCCTCATCCTTCAAGGATCCCATACTCTATTTTGTCACTGCCTTCCTCTCACTTAGATGGTGCAGTCTCTTACATGTAACCATGTATTGTAGCTGCTGTTTTCCTCCTCTTCATTGTACCATCTGTTCATCTGCATCCAAGAAACTCCTTTTTTTTTTCAACTCCCTTTGTTGCTAGACCAAACTCCTGGTACCACTCACTTGCAATAATGTTTCTAAAATTTTGATGGCTTCAATTGTCACCTTGTCTCTCCCATTACCCATCTACTCCCATTCCTCGTCAACGGTGTTTAAGAAACTCAATATCCTTCTCCGTTGCTTCTCTATGGAAGTTAGTCTCCCATCTTTTCCACATAAAATGTATCTATTATAACAATTTCTCTATTCATCGATTTATCATTTTCCTTTTTTGTTCTTCATAACACAATTTGCAATTTCTCCACCCAATCACAAGAACATATATGCTATTGATATTATAAGGGAGATAATAAGAGGGGAAGGTAAGAGAAAAAATGATTTTTGTTCCAAAATTATAATGACTAGGGTAATTAGATTGAATTTTTCATAGGATCAGTTTGATATTATGACTAATAGGTTTACTGTTGGTAATTTACCATATCAATGTTTTAATAAAGCATTACTTTAATCATTGATTTTCATAACATATGGGTTGTTTAAAGTCATGATGACTTCATTAGACAATAATTCTACAATAAGATGCATTTAAACCATAGCTACGAGCTCCTTGGTATTTTGTGGTGGCTTTCCCCATTCTAAGTAAGTGAAAGCAAGTGATAGGTGTACTTTTTGCGGAAATCAATCTCTCTGGCTCAGAAGCACATCTTTAAGGATATGTGTTGCTCCTCACCACCCAAAATCGCTGCAGTGCAAGTGCCATAGAATTGTAATGTCCTATCAACTTGGTGTATTTCCCTTACCTTTGCCTGTGTGGTTCAAATCCCTAAAGGAGGGGATGTTATCTCCATACGTAGAGGGTAGGGGAGTATACAATTAATATAATAACACAAAAAGACCCCTTTTGAAAAGAAAAATATTGTCTTCAACAATTCGATAATGGTAACGACTTCATGGTCAATACCTAAGTTCTTCAACCTTGGGTTCAGTCTTTGGCTCAAGCATGGAGTTAGTACACTAGTATGCTATCAAATTATGACCTTTCTTACGAGGAGTCACTAAGCCTTTCACAAAGGGCCTCTCACCTTTAGCCTCTCACTTCCAGAAGCCCTTCTTCACCTTTTGTCAAAAGCCTTTAACCCAGGGAAGGGCCTTGAGCCTGTAACCTCACCAAAAAGGAAGCCTTCATCAACAGCCAACAAGCCAAATCCACCTTCAGCCAGGAGCTAAAATCTTGAACCCTTTGCCCTTTTGCCAAGAGCCCAGAGAAAAAAGCCCTTAACCTATGACCAAGGGCCTCAATCCACACCCACCTCACCAAGGATAACAAAGAGATGCCTTGAAAATTGAAAGAAAATATTGATCGATATCCCTTGCAAGCATAATATGTATGTGGGAAATTGTCTCGAGATCACCTAAATTATCAATTTTTCGGTATAATTGCATACCTTGTATTAGTATATATGATTTTCCTTGTAAGTTGGGTTCATGTCATATATAAAAGATGCATTTAAACCATACAATAAATATACTATTAAATTTTAGTTTTCAATTTTCAATGTAATTTATATTAACCAATATGAAAATATTTTATTAACATTTCTTATGATTTGTAATTAACCTATTTTTATAAGACAAAACTCCAACTAACTGTAAGTGAAAATGTTATGTGAAATTTTAATGTATTCAGAACCTCATATTTACATTCATTATGCAATGATGTCAGACTAAATGATAACTTATTCGTAGGTGAGGAGGTATTATTTATTGGTGTGCATTATGAAGTAGCATAAAAAATGTGTAGTAACACAAACCATTAGATTGAAATGTGATGAAGAGTGTAGAATAAACCTTCAATACAATATCCCATTCTTGAGGTTATAATGTATCTTCATCACTCTAAACCGTTAATACAACATCCCATACTTGAGGTTATAATGTATGTCCCTAAGTGACGATTTATTTAGATGTTATGAAGAATTAACTAATTTGTGTGCAGCTTAAATTAATGCATTTAAGATGCTTCAAATTCTCTTTAAAATGAGCCATTAGAATTAAAAGTGATCAAGGGTGTGGAACAAACGTTGACTACAATGGCCTATCCTTTAATTTGGGGAAAATGAATTCAATATTAGTGTACACCTCCTTTTTCCACTTTATGTGAGATTTGAAAAAAACTCTACTAGTAGTGTGCAACACTCAATATGTTTATATTTGAATTTGAAAAGCTAAGGATGGCAATCATCTTTGCATGCAATTATTTTTGTACGCAATCATCTGATATGAGTCAATAAATTAAGAAGCCCTTTATTGAATTTCATTTTCTTATCATTTGTTTAATAATGGTGTATAAATGTGACATTATTGTGTTTAAAATCAAACTCCATGTAAACAGAAACAAAAATTCATAATAAGATATGGAATAATTAATTGATAATGAATACTAGGTGGATTATTTAGGGTTATTCAAGAAATGGGTTATAAATGGATGTCTTTAAACTATTTGAATCATATGACATTTGATTTCCCCATCTACATTAACAAATTGTAAAGTTCAATTCTTAAATAAATCTGTAATAGAAAGAATGTGATAGAAGCCAACAACACATCAACATATTTATTTAATTTTATTTAGTTATATACATTGATATAAGTTTATAAATATATTCCAGTTTTGAAATTATTTAAGATATTAATGTAAGTAAAGATTTTCTTTTTTGTAAAACAAATTAGAATTAATTGTAGGGGTGATTTTAGGGGCGAATGTTCGCCCTTTGGGGAAATTAAGGGGTTTTAAATTTTTAGTGGGCGAATATTTTGTATCATAGTACATTTTTACAAATCACCTCAAATAGCCCACCTTATTTTAAGGGAGAGGGTAAAAAAGGTAAATTTAGCCCTTGAAATTAGGAGTTACAACCTTCCATTCACCCATTTTCAAGAATATGTTTTATTTAAGTGAATCCATTCGCCCATTTTCAAAAATAGGTTTTATTTAAGCGAATCCTATGGGCCAAAGGCCCAAATACCATATTTATAAAAGAGGTATGGTAAATTAATAAAAATATAAATAAATGAGAGGTATGGTAAATAAATAAAACATTTTTTATATTTACTCCATAATTCACCTTATATACATGCAAGGGTGTAAACAAATAAAGCTATAAGTAAAGTGGAGGTATGGTAAATAAATAAAAATATAAATAAACTAGATGTATGGTAAATAAATAAAACCTCTTTTTATATTTAGTCCATAACCCTCGTTCTATTTATGAAGGCTCAAGAAAGAGGTTTTATTTAAGTGAATCCTATGGGCCAAATACCATATTTGTAAAAGATGTATGGTAAGTTAATAAAAATATAAATAAACGAGAGGTATGGTAAACAAATAAAACATTTTTTTATATTTACTCCATAAGTCACCTTATATTTACAAACACTCAAAAAATGCGTTATATTTAGGTGAAACCTATGGGCAAAATACTATGGGACAAATACCATGGACTAGATTGTTACTAATACCATGCAAAAAAATATTATTAACCCTAATATTAGTATTAATAAAAATAAAAATGGCACATGGTATTGACCCATGGTATTCACCAAAATGGCACATGGTATTGAACCATGGTATTCACCAAAATGGCACATGGTATTGAACCATGGTATTCACCAAAATGGCACATGGTATTGACCCATGGTATTCACCTAGAATGTAGCCTATTTAAATGGGGGAATTAAACCAGCATAGATCCTTTTTTACTCTGGATCTACTAACCCCCGAGAGGTATCAAATATCGTGATATGCAAACTAGCATAGAGTGAAAAAATATTTGATGGCTTGCGGATCAAGATTAAAAATGGATGTTGTAATTTAATGTAGGTTAAACATTTTAGCTTCGTTAAAATAAAAAATAAAATAAAAATCAACTATTAATTTTATTAATTTTTATAAATTACTAATAGTAATTTTTAAGCTCCAGGTTTATGATAACCCATGGTATTGACCCATGGTAATACCATGGTATTCATGTGAGCATAGACTATTTGAAGGTGAAATTCTATCATCTTAGATCCATCTTAATTCTGTGTCTACCAAGTGCTTAGAGGGATAAATAGATTTCATCCCCCAAAGAGTGGTAGATGTGGATTAGAGGGATAAATAGATTTCATCCCCCTAAGAGTGGTAGATGTGGAGTTAAGATGGATATAGGTTGGTTTTTATGATAATGAAGATATTAAATAGACTTAGGAAATTATATTGTAAAAACATCTCAAGGTGAATGGTTAAAGCATAGACATTGGACAAGTATCTTTGTATACTTCTGTTTTAAACTGAAACAAATCCAAGGCTAAAAGGAATGAATTGATTGCACTAGTCATCCTTTTATAACTTTCCAACATATGCTGCAGTAAACAGAGTGTAATTTGGTTAATTTTTCTAACTGCAAACAGGAACATACTTGTGTATTGGCAGGGTGGTTACGAGGTCCTAGAAGTGATGAATTTGAAATTTTCTTGGTTTTATATATAGTATTAGGTTTTTTCTCATGCTTTCTACACCCACTAGGTTATCGATATGTAATTTCAGTAATTTCGATTTGAAAAGATATTTTAAAGAAATGCAATGATTTCATTTGTGTATTCAATAAACACAAGATTTTATAATTGAGCAAAATATTCACCATGCCTGGTGAGAGATTTGCCAAAAAATTATATATACATATTATATTATTGATAAAATCACCTTCCATTTTTCCTATATACCATGGAGATTCGCCCATTTATTATACATATAAATTTAGGGGAGGTTCTTAAAATTTTCCCTGATTAATTGATAATAAGTTCTATGTGGTCTATTCGATTTTCAATCCATAACTTTCTGTAACTATGTATTATTAAATTAATTACTTATATATTGTTGGCATTATGATGTATGTGTTGTACTTGATGGCAACCCACTTGTAGCAGAAAAACTCTCTTGTATATGGTAACCATATGAATCTACAGAAGAGATATCAGATGTGATAGAATGCATGACAGGAGTGTTTACAAGTGTGATGAAATGCAGGGCAGCTTCAAGGAATCAGTTCAGAAGGCAACTCACTCAGATGAAAGATCACAGTATAACAGGGAAACAACAAAGAATTACAGATCAGTCTTCACAGAATGAAGAAAGAGGGGTATACGATGGTTCACCTTGACCAAGCTACGTATACATGCAGGTTAACAGAGTAAAAGGCGCGTACAACATACACATGCACTTTCACAGAAGGAAAAGCATGTATACCTTGGAAAACTAAGTTTTTGGTCTGAAGTATTTGGTCCATGGTATTTTGATCCATGGTATTGGTCCAAGGTATCAGGTCTGAGGTATTGACCTCAGGTATTTGGTCTAAGGTATTGGTCCTAAGTGGTTTTGGTCCATGGTATTGAGAAAGGACTAAAACTATAAAAGGAGGATAAGATCATTAGGCCAAGGGGGCAAGTATCGAATATCTAATGAAGAGTGAGATCTAATATACAAGTTATTTACTTATGGTGCTGTGCTTGATCTGGACCAAGGATGAACCTTAGCATTTGATGAAGGATAAGATCTAATGATGTATCAGGATCTCAAGGTCTGAAGTGAATCATCTTTATGTGGTTTGATCATTTATCTGAATAACTGGTGCATGTTGTAGTCTGTAAATATGATGATCTGGGTGTGACTGAAGTCTGGAATAGTTGTGATGTTTAAATCATCATTTACAGATCTGTACTTAGTTTCACTTTAGAAAAGAATCGTATACACGCTGGTTTTTCATATCAAAATAGTGTATACATCATAAATTTGATTTGTAGATCTGTACGCTGGTTCGCTTTGAGGAAAGCGTGCATGCACGCAGTTTCGACACGTGGAAATAGCGTATACCTTATAAACTATGTTTTAGTTACTTATGTTAGTTGTTGCAGTGTTCTGGGTTAGTGCTTGGGTTCTGGTTACTATATTCTGGTGACAATATTCTGAATGATCAGAGTGATTGATTGATTCAGTTGTGGTTGGTTCAAAAGGAGATTGGTTGATGCAGATATATTTGATGATTGAATGATGTTGTTGATGGATCCAGTCTGAAAATTTATGAAACGTGGTCCCTGGAAGAAAAGAGAAGGTTGTAACCTTCTGTAGGCTGGCACCTACGTACTAGTAAACATATCAGCTAGTACAAGAGCTAGGGGTTGTAGCTCCCTTCCAGTAGAAGCTGGAGAACGAGAGAAGGTTGTAGCCTTCTACAGGTAGAAGCCTGCGTACTGGTATAAGACTGCACCAGTACAAAAATTGTAAACAGAATATTCTTATTATTAAAAGAAGACAGAGATGATTGCAGCAGGTGGTTTTCACCCACATTGGGTTTCCACCTTATATCTTGGTGTTCATGTGTGTTTCTTATGTGTGATGATTTGTTCTATTTTTATTGCACCCGGTTACTATTTATATGGTTTTGATGCACTGATTAAAGATCAATAAATGATGAATTAACTGAATCATAAGTTTGTTGGATATATGCTAGTTGCACTAAACACAGTTGCGTATACACACGAGTTCCCTTAACTGAAGTAGCATATATGAATCTGATTACGGAAATAAAAAATTATTAGTTTGATAATATTGATTCACCTCCCTCTCAGTATTATTTCCAACAATTGGTATCAGAGGACATCCTTCAGAAGAAGCTTGATCACTTGAAGGAAGATCCATCATCATGAGTAATCAAGAAAACAAGGGATCCATCAGACCACCAATCTTTAATGGGAGCAACTTTGTTTATTGGGAGGTAAGAACCACAACCTATCTTCAATCTCTTGAAACAAATGTCTAGGAAATCGTGGAAGGAGGATATACATTTCCATTAGCATTCCTACAGATGCAACAGGTAAAAATAAATATGAAACCAATGCCAAGGTTGTCAATACATTATTAGGAAGTCTGTCACAATCAAAGTTTTTCAAAGTTATGCAGCTCAAATCAGCCAAAGAAATATGGGACAAAATCGTTCTAAGCTACGAAGGAGACTCTCAGGTAAAACGTGCTAAACTGCAAACTCTCAGAATTCAATATGAAACTCTCAAGATGCACAATGATGAAAGTGTAGCTAGTTACTTCTTACGTATAGATGAGATTGTTAATTGCATGAAGAATCTGGGTGAAGAGATAAAGGAAGTTACCTTAGTTGAAAAAGTTTTAAGATCCTTATCTACTAAATTTGAATCAAAAGTATCTGCCATAGAAGAAAAGCAGGATCTACAGACTATTACTATGACACAGCTTCAAGGAATATTAACTGCCTTTGAGATGAGAAAAGGAGGTCCGTTAGATATGAGAGAAGCCGCATTTAAAGCTTCAGCAAAAGGAAAATAAGAACTTAATGAATCGGGACATATTTCAGAAGAAGAAGAAGAGGAAGCGAACTTTGTCAAGAATCTTCAATGGGGTTCCAGTAGATTCAGAGGTAAACTAATTTTCAAATGTTTTGCCTGTGGTAGAGTCAGTCATTATGCTGCCAAATGTCCTCATAAAGATAAATATGATAAAGGGAAGGAAACTGCAAAATGGAATAGAAAACAAAGTGTAAGTAAAACGAGCTACTATACTCATGAAGATAGCGATGGTTTATCAAATAGTGATGAAGATGAAAATAGTAATAACTATAGACTTCTGATGGCTTATGAAGATGATGATTTTTCGGATGCTTTAGATGAAGATGACCTTTATGAAGAAATCTCTAAACTCAAAATCTGTTTAGAAGAAAAGAATATGATTACAAATACCTTGACATACCAACTTGCTGAAAGAGAAAAACACAATTAAAATTGTGGGTCTAAGAAAGGATCTTGAGAAAACAAAAGCTCTCAATATTAGATTTGCTAAAGGATCAGAAACCTTAAATGAAATTATCAAAGTGCCACCCTCTCCTCTGATAAAGACAAGTCTTGGATATACTAAAGAAACATCTCCATCGCAGAAGCCGTCAACCTCCACTAAAAGCTATCGTGATGCAGAAAAGAGAAGTGAACAGTTCAACAATCATCAACAAAGGCATAAAGCAAATCACTGGGTGAATCAGGCTCAATTTACTTCAAGGATGAACAAAAGCCACAATCAACCTCAGGTAAACCATACTCAATTTTCTTCAAATAATATCAATCAACAAGTCAGTAGGAGGAACTTCAACTACAATCAACAGGTCAGTAGATTCAATAATCGCAGGAACTTCTTTAATGGTCAATGTTTCTCATGTCGTAATTTGGACACAAAGCTGCTCAATGTGTTGCTTACAAAACTATCATAATTAGAGAAGCACGAAATCAAAGGAATGTGACAAGGATCAAGAAAATTTCCTATAATAACTTTTTTCTTCTCGAAAATGAAATAGAATGCTCAATCTGTAACAACTTTGGCCATGAAGAATCTAAATGTAGGAGTAAATTTCAGCAAATAGCTCAAAAAGAACAAACTCCATTAAATCCAAAAATATGGAGAAAGAAAGAACCACAAACAAAAAGATGTAGTATAGCCTTGTATGCAGAAGGACAAGAAAACTAGTGGTACATCGACAGTGGATGCTCAAAACACATGACAGGTGACAGAGAAAAACTACACTCATATAATGCCTTAGAAAAGGAAAAGAGTGTCTCATTTGGAAACGACACTCCTACTGTCATAAAAGGTAAAGGCTCTATTTTCTTGAAAGAAAAAGTTAAAGCTAGGAATGTTATGTATGTTGATGGCTTAAAGCATAATTTGTTGAGTGTGAGTCAAATGTGTGACCAAGGAAATGAAGTAGTGTTTTGATCAAATGGATGGGTTGTTCCTGAGCTTGATACAGGAGAAATCGTGATTAAAGGGACAAGAACTCCAAACAACCTATGCATACTCAAGGGAGGACAACAACAGTGCTATCTAAGCAAAAATGATGAAAACTGGCTATGGCACATAAGATTGGGACATCTAAGCTTTTCTCAAATAAGAAAAGCATGCAGATTCCAGGCTACCTGTGATCTTCCAAATATCAACATTCCTGGAAATACTACATGCAAATCATGCCAATTCGGTAAGAAAACCAGATCTCAATTCATCGAAAAGGAAGGGTCAGCTAGTAAGCCTCTTGAACTTGTTCATACTGATTTAAGTGGTCCATCAAGGAAAAAGTCACCTTGTGGAGAAGAATACTTTATATTGTTCATTGATTACTTTTCCAAAATGTGTTGGATAGGTCTTCTAAAGCATAAAGATGAAGCATTTGAAAAGTTTAAAGCCCTCAAAGCTTTGGTTGAAAATGAATTAGATCGCAAAATGAAATGCCTCAGATCTGATCAAGGAGGGGAATTTACCTCGGATGAATTCTTTGACTTTTATGAACAACATGGAATAAAAAGGCAGTTATCCACCACAAGGACTCCTCAACAAAATGGAGTGGTAGAAAGGATGAAGAGAAATGTTCAACAAATGGCTCGTGCTATGCTAGATGAATCTGGAACTCCTGGAACCTTCTGGGGTGAAGCTGCATTTGCTGCCGTCACTATTCTCAACCAAGCAAATGTTCGGGTAAACAACACTCAAACTCCACATGAACTTTGGTATGGTAAGAATCCTACTGTAAAATACTTCAAAGTCTTTGGAAGCAAATGTTACATCAAAAGGACTGATGAAAAACTTGGTAAGTTTGAACCTAGAGAAGATGAAGGTATTCTTCTTGGCTACTCTTCCCAAAGTAAAGGATATAAATGTTACAATAAAAGACTTGGGAAAATTATTGAAAGCATTGATGTTGTGGTTGGTGAAGCATGCAAAAATCCAAAACAGATAAAAACTGAAGTTTATGACAATGAAGAAGATGAGGATCATTTTCCCACATCATATCACACTGATTCTAAAGAAGAAACCAATGAAGCACCAGAAGAAGAGATAACAATAGAAGAAAAGACTTTGTCCAAGTATGTTCAGAAAAATCATCTAGAAGCTCAAATTTTAGGAGAAAAAGGAGTAGGTGTGCAGACTAGAAGAACCATTGCTGAAGCTTCAAGCTATCTAGCATTACTATCTTCCACTAAACCTAAAAATGTAAATGAAGCATGTAGAGATGAATGTTGGGTCAAGGCCATGAATGAATAACTTGAGAAAATTGAAAAGAATAATACTTGGGAATTAGTTCCTAGACCTCATGATAAGAATATCATAGGAACTAAATGGATATTCAAAAACAAATTGAACGAAAATGGAGAATTTATTAGAAACAAGGCCAGACTTGTTTGTAAAGGATATGCTCAACAAGAAGGTATAGATTTTGAAGAAACTTTTGCACCTGTTGCTAGACTTGAAGCCATCCAAATGTTTCTTTCTCTTTCTAGTTTTCAGAAATTCAAAGTATACCAAATGGATGTAAAATCTGCCTTTCTTAATGGAGACTTAGAAGAAGAAGTCTATACTGAAAAACCAGAAGGATTCATTCTTGGAAATGATGCAAAACTTGTATGCAAAATCAAGAAAGCACTCTATGGTCTAAAACAAGCTCCACGGGCATGGTATTACCGTCTTGACAAATATCTCCACCAACATGGTTTTTCAAAGGGGTTAGCAGATAACAACCTATATACAAAGATGGACACTGATAAATTGCTAATAATTGGTAGCAATGAAGAATCCATGAGTCATAATTTTGCTTCAGTAATGCAGCAAGAATTTGAAATGTACTTACTTGGTGAGCTTACCTACTTTCTTGGTCTACAAGTTTAGCAAAATAAAGATGGTATTTTTCTCTCACAAACCAAATATCTCAAACAGATCCTGAAAAAGTATGGCATGGAAGATTCTAAACTAGTATATACTCCAATGGTAATAGGATGTAGTCTCAGAACAAATGATGAATCAGTAGCGATACATCAACCAAATTACAGATCCATGATTGGCAGTCTACTTTATCTAACAGGTACCCGACCGGACATCATGCATGCAATGGGAATAGTTGGAAGATTCCAAGCAAATCCAAAGGAATCTCACATTCAGGCAGTCAAAAGGATCTTCAAATATCGTCAAGGAATAGAACTTTGGTCTATGGTATCCTAGAGATACAGATCTTACACTTCATGCATATATAGATGCAGATTGGGAAGGAAGTGTTGATGACAAAAAAATCACTAGTGGTGGTGCATTCTATATGGGTTCCAGGTTGGTGTCTTGGTTAAGCAAGAAACAAAGTTCAATTGCATTATCTACAGCTGAAGCAAAATACGTGGCTACTACATCTTGCTGCACACAATTACTTTGGATGATGCAAACCTTGCAAGATATTCAAATCACAAGTACTCCACCCATATCCATTTTATGTGATAATACAAGTGCCATCAATATCTCAAAGAATACAATCATGCACCCCAAGACCAAGCACATACCCATCAAATACCATTTCCTACATGAACAAGTGCTTGAACAAAAAGTCAAATTGGAGTATGTTCCCTCCAAAGAATAGGTCGCTGATATATTCACTAAACCATTGCCTAGAGAGACATTTGAATATCTTAGACAAAAGTTGGGAGTAGTTTTTGCATCATCCTATTGTTAAATATTATTTTTCAAAGAAAGGTGGTTATACGCGAGTTTCATGAAGTGTAGGCACGTACATACACGAGTTTCTGTCAACATAGTCGCGTATATGTTGGTTTGAAAAAAAACAGTGGGCCTGACTCAGTAAAAGGGGGAGAACATGGTTGATGATATAATGGACATACACAGGTTGTTGGTCTGGATGCTATTGACAGATGCTGCTGATGATAGTTGCTAATGACTATCATGGTCTTGTTTAAGACATTTGGTCTCTGTTATATATGTCGTATATCTTTTAATGTAACGGTCATGAAAAGAACTAATTTGTAACCCCACTATGCATGGTATGGATGATGTAATGTTTCTTGTTTTTGACATGTATAAACAATTGATATATCCCCACTTGGTTAGGTGGATGAGTCAAATTTGGTATATCTCCACTTGGTTGAGAGATGGATGCATGTATGAGTCATTAGTGATAGGAAGGTTATTTGTGATGTATGTATAGAGTCACATTCTTCTTTTAGAACATTTTTTTGCAGACTTTGCTTATGCTCAAGGGGAGCATGGACTCAATCATGGGAGCTCAATCAGCACTTTAGCATATCAGAGAATTCAGCATGCACTTAGGGGGAGCATGACCCTTTTCCCTTGATGTCAAAGGGAGAGAGTGACTTCGTGTGGTTGTTGCCATCAAGTCCAAAGGGGATATTGTTGGCATTATGATGTATGTGTTGTACTTGATGGCAACCCACTTGTAGCATAACAACTCTCTTGTATATTTTAACTAGATGAATCTACAGAAGAGATATCAGATGTGACAGAATGCATGACAAGAGTGTTTACAAGTGTGATGAAATGCAGGGCAGCTTCAAGAAATCAGTTCAGAAGGCAACTCAGTTAGATGAAAGGTCACAGTATAGCAAGTAAACAACAAATAATTACAGATCAGTCTTCATAGAATGAAGAAAGAGGGGTATACGCAGGTTCACCTTGACTAAGCTGCGTATACACATAGATTAACAGAACAAAAGGCGCGTACAACGTACACACGCACTTTCAGAAAAGGAAAAGTGCGTATACCTTGGAAAACTAAGTTTTTGGTCCGAAGTATTTGGTCCATGGAATTTTGATCCATGGTATTGGTCCAACATATTGGGTCTGAGGTATTGACCCTAGGTATTTGGTGCAAGGTATTGGTTCTAAGTGGTTTCGGTCCATGGTATTGAGAAAGGCCTAAAACTATAAAAGGAGGAGAAGATCATTAGGCCAAGGGGGCAAGTATTGAATATCTGATGAAGAGTGAGATCTAATATGCAGGTTATTGACTTATGGTGCTATGCTTGATCTGAACCAAGGATTAACCTTGGCATTTGATGAAGGATAAGATCTAATGATGTATCAGGATCTCAAGGCTTGAAGCGAATCATCTTTATGTGGTTTGATCATTTATCTGAATAACTGGCGCATGTTGTAGTCTGTAAATATGATGATTTGGGTGTGACTGTGTTGGGTCCCTATAATACTAGTGATTACCCCATTATTATTGTAGTTATACCCCTTATTAATGTTGTTGTGCCCCTATTGCCCCCATATTGTTATTACTGTGCCCCATAGAATCCCTCTATTGTTATTTTTGTGGCTTTATATTATTATTGTTAGGTCGACTGGGTTATATTGTGACTCCTTAGACTCCTATACATAGAAAGGAGGTTTTTTCATTTGAATCATCCAATAATTGTTCATTTATGTAATGTAAAGTGGGTTGCCCCCTTGAAGAGGCTGAATTCTAAGGCATTGATCTATCTTTTCTATCTTTTCTTGAGTTGGTTTCATAACAGGTTGAAGTATGGAATAGTTGTAATGTTTAAATCATCATTTACAGATCTGTACACAGGTTCACTTTAGAAAAGAAGCATATACACGTTGGTTCTGCATATCGAAACAGCGTATACATCATAAATTTGAATTGCAGATCTTTACGCTGGTTCGCTTTGAGGAAAGTGCGTATGCACGTAGGTTCGACACATGGAAGTAGCATATACCTTATAAAATATGTTTTAGTTGCTTCTGTTAGCTATTTCAGTGTTCTAGGTTAGTGCTTGGGTTCTGGTTACTGTATTCTGGTGACAACATTCTGAATGATCAGAGTGATTAATTGATTCGGTTGTGGTTGGTTCAAAAGGAGATTGGTTAATGCATATATATTTGATGATTGAAGGATGTTGTTGATGGATCCAGTTTGAAAATTTATGAAACGTGGTCCCTGGAATAAAAGAGAAGGTTGTAGACTTCTATAGGCTGGCACCTACGTACTAGTAAACATATCAGCTAGTACAAGAGCTAGGGGGTTGTAGCTCCCTTCCAGTAGAAGTTGGAGAACGAGAGAAGGTTGTAGCCTTCTGTAGGTAGAAGCCTGCGTACTGGTATAAGACTGCACCAGTACAAAAATTATAAACAGAATTATCTTATTATTAAAATAAGACAGAGACAATTGCAGTAGGTGGTTTTCACCCACATTGGGTTTCCACCTTATATCTTGGTGTTCATGTGTCTTTCTTATGTGTGATGATTTGTTCTATTTTTACTGCACCTGGTTACTGTCTATATGGTTATGATGCACTAATTAAAGATCAATATATCATGAATTAACTAAATCATAAGTTTGCTGGATAAACGCTAGTTGCACTAAACACTGTCGCGTGTACATGTGAGTTCCCTTAACTGAAGTAGCGTATATGAATCTGATTATGGAAATGAAAAATTATTAGTTTGATAATATTGATTCACCCCCCTCTCAGTATTATTTCCAACAATGCAATCATATTATATAGGTCAATAAGTCATGAATTCATTTATTGACTTTTATACCATGACGTTAGTGCATAAACGTGACATTATTATTTTTGAAAAAAAAACTGCATGTAAAAGAAAATGATTTTCCTAATAAAATGTGGAACAATTAATTGATAACGAGTATTAACTGGACCATTCAGGCTCATTCAAGAAATTGACCATAAATTCCTTGCTTTAAACTTCTTGCGCCATAATATGACATTTGATTTTCCCATCCATATTAATATTTTGTAAATTTAAAATTTAAAATACATTATTTGTAATTGATATAATCTCATAGAAGCCAACACGACATGAAGCTATAATTTTATTTAGCTATATGCTTCCATAATACATGTTTATAAATGTATTGTTTTATTGAAATAAATCTCTTAATGTAAGTAAATATACAAATTTTACAAAACAAATAACTTAGAATTGATTGATAATGTGTTCTAAATGGTCTATTTCGATTTTTAATCCATAACTTTTTCTAATTATGTATTCTTAAATTGATAAGTCAATAAGTCAGAATTCATTTCTTGACTTCTATTCTCCTATCATGTGGTTTACTGTGGGTGTATAAATGTGACATTATTGCTTTTGGAATAAAGTTCTATGTAAAACACGATGTTTTTCCCAATGAAACATGGTATAATTAAATGATAATGAGTGTTAAGTGGACTTTCTAGTCTCATTCAAGATAAGGGTCACAAATAGATGTCTTTAGACTTTGTGCATCTTTATTATGACAATTTTGTACAAATTATAATTAATTGATAATGAATCCGAAATGGTCTTTAAACAAATTTTAATTATTTAATAATTATTTCTAAGTGGTCTAAGTGGTTTGAACCTCCTCTTGGTGATTTCTAAATGCACTAAGAGGTTGAAAATGCAGCATAAAAACATACTTTACTTAGTAACTCTCTATTAGATTAATTTGAACACACAATTTTCAAGGGAGGCACTCCCTCTGAATTCTTACATGTAGATCCTTAGAACACCATCATATTTTGATAAACAACCCCCCTTGGGTTATGGGAAACTTGAAGGTGAAACTCATTAGGCATAACAATTAGACATCAAAGAATATGGTTTATTATACATAACTATAATATCATGCTTTGACATTAGACACACTAATGTGATTTAATTGATTCCTACTAAGGGCTAATTTCAAACCCCTAGTTTGTATTGATATTGTTGTTCATAACAACCCCATGTTTGACCTATTCATGGTCACTAATTGGTTTGAAATTACTAAAAAAATGGTTTTCTTATGTTATTTTAGGTTAATATGGTGATTGCACCAAGAGGCAATAAAGCCCATAAATGTAAATTTTTACTAGGATATGGGGAGGTCCCCATTAAATTTTCAGGTCACCAACCAATTAAGATAAGTTTGAGTTGGTCACTTGATGGTTTTAATCGTGATGGTTTATAAGCCCATGGAATTGCATAACGCATGGTATTTTTCTATTGTCTTTGTTACGATGAAGCCTATTTAAAGGCTTGAGGAAATCCATTATGGAATTCAAGAGTACAGACTTAGATCCATCTTAACTCTAGACTTGATCCCTTTTAGTACTCGGTAGTTACAAATTTGGTTGGTTTACAAAATAATTCAAGTTGATGAAGTCCTTGTAATATAATTTTTCTAAGTTGAATGTTGCTATAATTTCTATTTTATAATTGATTTTGATTGTTAAAAGAAAAAAATTGAACAATGTGAGTTTTATATAATATTTTCCCTTAACGATTATATAATGTTATCAAGCTTCTAATGTAATAAAACATGATACTCAACACAAACAAAATTACGAATAGTATTTGAAATTAAAATTGTTCTAGTAACAAACATACTGGTATAATTCTATCATTAAATCAAATTTATGGACACCTTAAAATTGTGTCAACCTTCTACTATAATACAAACTCAACATATAAAATGTGGTATTTACGATATCAAATTATAATATAGTTGGTTAATAATACTAATATAGAAAATATTCTTGTTGTCAAATAATATTAATCAACTTTTTAATAGAAAACATAAATAATATTAGAAGAAATAATGTAAGGAGTCCAAGATTAAGATGTCAAAAAGTTTCTTCTACAAGTTTATACAAATTTGTTTTATATACTTTATCATGATAATTTTATCACAAAAAATGGTGAAAAGATACATTCAAAGTAATGAACTAACCAATTTTCAAACTTAATCTCGTTAAAGTTCTAAATTCTTGATCCTCTGTATAATTCAAACTTAATCTCGTTAAAGTTCTAAATTCTTGATCCTCTGTATAATTCCAAATTTAATGAAATATGTTGTTTTGTAGGTCCTTGTAATAAAAAAGTTTCAATTTTAATGATATGTGTGTTGTTGGCATCAAGATGACAATCTATGAGAACTTGCAAACTAATAGAGAGTGAAAAAATAGCTCTAGGAATAATTATGAGCAAGATAAATGGATCATGGTATCTTAATATGGTCACCATTCTACTATGTTGCTTTTCATGTACGTGTGTACCAAAAAACACTCTTAGTTTATTGTTAGAATTTGAGGTAGATAAATGTGAGTGGCAAATAAAGTTATGATGTTTATTCTAAACCCTATGCATGTATAATAAACAATATTTCATCCAAAACACAAATCAAATTATTTAAACAACATAGTGGGGTTATAGGAATACAATTTTTCATTTGGCCAATGGAAAAGCAATATAAATTTGAAAAAATGATTCTTATACAATTAACTCCTTGGAGGGAAAAATGGGTAGCATGCGTCTAAGGAAACACAATAAATGTGAGCGAAAGCAAGGGACTTCCCACTCTTTAGCACCATCTTGGAAACACAATCCTAGCACAATAAAATATTTTTAAAAGTATGGATGACTACATTTAGATGTCAAAACTAAGTTGAAGGTGTTCTAGTTCCATAGTGAATGCACAAGATTTAATTATCAGTACCCATGTGATTGGTTTGACTAAATGTATGGTCAATTACCCTCCTATTGCATGATGAAGATTTATTGGTATGGTCCTGCATTCACCCACTAAGCTCGTAAAGTGATCTCTTGCATCATGATGTCATGTGGATGATTATGACCTATAGCATTAGGTGATTGTTAGTTAGAGCTAGTCAACAAACTAGGATTGGAATTTTGAAATCATCCTTGCCCAGATCCATTTGGATGGCCAAATAAGGATGCAAGTAAAATAATAATGTAAAATA
Source organism: Pinus tabuliformis (assembly GCA_031772625.1). Lineage (NCBI taxonomy): Eukaryota > Viridiplantae > Streptophyta > Pinopsida > Pinales > Pinaceae > Pinus > Pinus tabuliformis. Next base: position 1,056,661,713 of record CM062804.1, read on the forward strand.
AGATTTTCTATTAGTGGTAAGTTTATTTATGAAGTAGAAACAAATGTATTTCCACTTGATGTATGTGGAGTTGTGTTTGGAAGTCCCTATACGTACACATGAGATGCAATATTCTTGTGGAGATCCAAACAATATTGCCACATCAATGATGAAAAATCCTTCATCATCAACATGCATGAGGGAAAACTTTCACTTGTAAGTGCCAATCAAGCCAAGAAATTGACCAGTTGCAATAAAAAATACATTTTATTATTCTTAAGAGAAAATTAGTCTATAAAAGAGTCAATGAGATCAAAGGCATCCTTGGACGAGTGCATTAAGGAATAGAGATAATAATTAGAAGAGTTGCTATAGGAATATATGGGAGTGCTATAGGAACCTAAATGGATACCACCCAAGGGGGAAGTATAGCACAGAATTGAATTGTTTCTAGAATCTTAATTGCCAAATATTAGGCTATATAAATAGTCCATTCTAGAAGCTAATGAAGATAATAAGTAGTTGCAACAACAATTGAAGGGGTTATTCCACCAAGTACGTCACCATGTCGATCACCCATCATTATTATGCCAAACAAGGATGGGACTTAGTGAATGTGCATTGAGTACAAAGTGTCAAATAAGATTACAATTAAGAATAGGTATCCTATATTGAGGATTGAAGACATGTTATATCAATTGTAGCAAGAAAAAATACTTTACTAAGCAAGATTTAAAATTAGAGTATCACTAGGATCAAGTCAAAGAATAAGATACCTGGAAGAGGACCTTCAAAACCATACAAGGGTTGCATGAGTGGTTATTCATGCCATTTGGTCCATGCAATACACCAACAATGTTCATGAGAATAATGAATGATTTATGGGATACATATCTAGATTTATTTTTTCTTTTATATTTGGATGATACACTGATATATAGTCCTACCTGGGACGAGCACATATTACATTTCATGTAGGTGCTAGATATATTGAAGAAGCACCATTTGTTGGAAAATCTCAAGAATTTAGAGTTTGCACAACTACTTTTGGTGTACTTAGGCTATGTAATTGGTGGAGGGGGGCTTAAGATAGATCTTGAAAATATGGAAGTCATCATGAAGTGATTGGTGCCTAGCAATGTTTTAGAAATCATGAGTTTATTTGGGGCAACATAGTACATGAGGAAGCTTCATTCTTGGTAGTAGCTACACCACTCCATGTCATAATAGTGCATGGAAAAAGTTTCAAGTGGTGATATATTTACGAGAAAATCGTTGAGGACTTGCAAAAAAAAAATCAATCAAGCACTAGTTCTTGCATCAAACTTGTAGTAGCCCTTGAAAGGGGAGATGGACAGGTGAATGCATGAAGATGGGTTACACTTTTTGGCAAGCACATGAGTTGGGAGGGAGAAAAAAGTAACTGAGTCAAGTTATATTTTAGCCCTCGGTCGAGTTGTTTGAGTGCTTAAAAATAAATCGTTGATAAAACTCCTACTAACCCACAATTACATGGGAGCTTGATCAAGCTATTTTTTTAAAACTTCCTGCCCAAAACACAATGAGGAGTTTATGTTTTCAAGGGCTCGATCGAGCTATAACTCGATTGAGCCCTTTTTTTAACCATGTCAAGAGCTCCAAGGGTTTGTTAAATGCTTGATCAAGCTATTTCAAATTTTACACCAAGCAATCGATTGAGATTTTTAAGTGCACGGTCAAGTTGTTGAGGGCATAAAAATGGGGTTTTAGCTCCCCTTGCAAATATCTCAGCAACAACATTTTGTAACCTAGCCAACTTCACACAGAATTTGTTCTTATGTGGCGGAATTGATCATATTGGATTCGTGAAGGAATCCTCTATCCAATGGAATGCGAATTTGACACTTTCTAATCCATATGACATTTTTCATCTAATTCCTTTTAAACATAATGGTTGATTTTTTTGGACTGTTTCAAAGGGGCTAAATAAAAAATCAACTACATAAAATATACAAAAAAATAAATTCAAAAAATACAATTATCTTCGTTTACAAGTCCTCTTCAAAAGGGTATTCTTGGTTTTTGAATTTATTTAGAGAGTAAAAAAAATATCTTACATGAAGACGTGTTTACAAAATGCAATCAAAATATTACGTCGACAACATGTAAATAATAAAAGATATAACTTTGCATAAAAATAAATTTTTAATATGAAATCTTAGTTCTTTCCGTGTAGATCATGCTCATATGTATATTTTTAAAAATTTACACATTTTAGACTAAGTTATGCTACACAAACACATGGACACCTCTTAAGATGTGCCAAATTTGCAAGGAAAAGAATTTCATTTAATGGAAAATTGACAAATTATACAACGCTAATTTTTTTTGCAAAAAATATCATTAGGACGAAAACATAATTCTCCACAAATTGTCTTTTACTCTGAATCAAAATTCGCAATGCTTAAATGCATTTTGAGGGCTTCAATTTGATAAAAGAGTAAAATTTTGAAATTTCATTACCACATTTGGTCCCAAAGTGTAATCCATCTTCATTCATTTACCCGGATGCAAATTCGAATACTATGGACAAAGTCTTGATGCAAGGAGGAAGGATTTTATTCTACCATTATGAAGTGTTTCATGGGGAAGTTGTCAACTACCCTACCTAGGACAAGAGGATCTATGCTCTCGTACAAACTGTCAAAAAGTGGCATTCACTATAAGCGGGAGAAGTTGGATCCGAGAGGGAAGTAGGAGGTGGGTACGGGAGATTTCTTGCTATTTGCGCCCTCCTCTTTCTTCTTTTCAATGCCTTTTTACGATTCCTTTGGCAGATAAGAAGAATTATGCCCCTTAAAGCAACCTGCAATCACTTTGAATGCACCCTGCATCATCATGTTGATCAAATCAAACTAATATATGTCCTCTGCCGCAATACAGATTTTAAATTTAAAGACTGCAATTGTTTATACAAATTGGTGTTCTAACGAAATACATCTTATATTTATATTTTGAAAAGAGCAAAAGTTTGCTTGGAAGGCAAGTTTCCAGATTGAGTGTTATTATTCCAGTCAACAAAAATGCCTTTCAGCGGCTTCATAGAAATTCCATTGAAACTTCCAACCATGTGGATGATTGTGACTCATTTTGAATTTCGTCAATAGAAGTTTGCTTTTTCAGTTTTGCAATAATTAGGCCGATAGGACTTTCCTATGCATCAACTTTTCGTCAACACTTTTACTTTGATCCGTTAGATCAGATGAAACACTTTCAACCATTGATCTGAACCAGAAAACAAAACAATGGAAAATCAAGAAAGCACGGAAAGTCAAGAAAGCACAAAAGCTCAAAAAAGATTCTATGCTAAAAAAATCAAGAAAGCACGAAAAAGATCATAAAAATCAAAGATCGAAAGAAAAAAGCTCAGAAAAGCAAAGATTTTTGAGGATTTTTATTTTTTAAATGCAATGTATTATTAATTTATTTTTATAATTTAATTGAAATATAAATTTTAAATTTAAAATTTAAAAATTAGTTTAGATTTATTTTTAGTTGTAAGTTTATTATATGTTAAGAGAGATTTTTTTTTAAGGTATTGATTTTTTAAGAGTGAAAAGAGATTTGATTTTTTTTGGCATTTGGTAGATGTAGAGTTAAAATGAATTTAGATTAGTTTAAATATTAACCTTTAAATAATTCACATTAGAGAAAAATACTATGGGAAAAAACAACAGATTAAAAATATGATAAGGAAAAACCATGGGTTGGAAAATTTTATATTTTATATTTTAATTTTAATTTGACTAAGTCAAAATGTTAAACATTTTAACATCTCTCTAAAATAATTAAATTCAATTTAATTCCATGCTAGCTCCCATCATTTTCCTGCTCAAAAGATAGGCGTTCTCAACACCTTAGCTACTTCGGCGGGCGTTGCAAGTTTATGACGAAAATCACCTTGAAGATGAGAAAACTGACCTCCTTGAAGTTTTTAATAAGAATGGTTATAGTAGGTCTGAAGGTCTTAAGGCTTTTCAAAATGCTGAAAAGGGTCCTAAGAGTAAGATTGACCCCAAGGATTGGTCTTCCGATGTTCATCTTCCCTTTATTCAAGGGACCTGTTGTGGTCACCAACAACCCCCCTCTTTGTTTGATATTAGTAATAACATCAAGCAAAGGGGGACCCTTAGCCAAAAATCCAAAAAATATTTTTGTTTGAAAAAAAAAAAAAATCTTTTGTATCAAACTCCTAAGAGCTATATCGTGTCGCAATGGAAAAAAGAGCGCTTGCCCTAAGCGCACAAACACACTGAAAACGAGCGACACGAGAACCCATCGCATCGCGAGCATCAAAAGCGCTTGAGAAGGGAAAACCTGAAGAAACGCCGACGACCGATATGCGACGTCGCACGTCGCAATATCGCATGCGCAGCACGAAGTGACAAAGCGAAAACCTTGCGATCGTGCGATATTGCGATATGCGATTTGCGACCATGCAAAGCTGCGATCTGCGACCTATGGTTTGCGACGAATGAGACTATCAATTGCTGCGACGCCACCTATTTACGTCGCAATCTTCAAGACTGCGATGCATATCGCAGAAATCATTCATCGCAGGCATTCCTCAGCATGATCTGTGAGCCCAAAATTAGGCGCGCACCTTACGGGAAATTAATGACCGCATGCTTGAATATCCAGAAATGATTGCATCGCATTTATCGAAGAGTCAAGTCATAATGAATGTCAGAATTACGCATTCATTAGAATTTAATGCTTTCATGTCAATCTTTTCGTCATTTCCCTTCTTCTTTGCGTAAATTGCAAGACATGCTACTGATATAAATCTATATGCAGGAAACATCTAAGGGAAGAGCGCCAATAAGACAACAGAGAGGAGATGCCTCCGCTATTGGATGCCGCATGCAGCAGAACCGCGGATTCCAGAATATCGCCCAACAGGTACTGATGAAAATAGACTGTCCAAGACTCAGAGTCAAAGGCGCACAAAAGCAGCGTGTTTACAAAAGATCCTAAAGCTCAGACTTGGTAAAGCAGAGAAAGAAGCGCAAGAGAAGGAAGACGCTCCAGAAAAGCCTGGAACAAAGAACGGAAACAATTCTCGAAACAGGGGATTGTCCATACAGCGCAACTTCTAACTCGTTGAGTCATTCGCACGACCAGAAACCGAAATAGCAACAACAAAATCAGTTCGAGAAGAGACTGGGTTGTACTAAGTGTGCGCATAGGGAATACACCCAGCCAGAGAAAGGTTTTCGAAAATATCTTCTAGCCTGTCAGAAAGAGGTGCCAGCTCTTGTTATTTCTAATTTTCAAGCTCGAACAAAAGGAAAGAACAACCAGCTGACTCTTTCAGGGCGAACACCGCATTGCTTACAGCACTAAAGAACAGATACAGAAACGGTTAGAAATTAGATTTGATTTTTAGAAATAAATTTGCTTTTAGTAAAAGGGCGGTCATTTGAAGCCGTTCCCTCAATTTGTGTAATTAAAATTAGCCGGTTAGTAGTATTTAACCCTTCTCGTTGCATTGGAGAAGGGTCCGGAAATTTGTCAAAAAAACTTGTCCTCAGAACATGCACTTTTGCACCCTCGGAGGGGGTTTTTGATGAATGGACAGATCAAGATTTATTTATGTTTGCATTTTAATACCTGCTACTGATGTTGCACTTCTGTACTCTTAGTAGGCATTAGAAGTAAGTAGAAATAGATCATTATTGCTTCAGGTCTGTGAGTATAAAGTCAGTCATAAATGGTACTTTTATCTCTTGACGAGTTTCTTCTTGCATTCTTAGAGTAATATACAGCTGATGTTGTTTATATGTTAACGTATGAATGAGTGGACTACCATTTGGCACTTTTGTACGGTGGAGTACTTGATTTGTGCTTAATACATGAATAATTGATTATGCGATATGTTGTTCACAATCGTTCTGCTTAACTTTTTATGCAGGATGGTTCATCTTAATTGATTTATATTCTCATAATAGCTGAATAATCTTCATTACCAGTTATTGTGTGAAACCTTTCTAGATCGCATAATGGAAAAAGTTCTATCCCGGGTTAGCGTAGATTAGATGTGTTATTCTTTATAGATTAAAGTAGTATAAAATTCACTCTCAGAGTTCAGAACTAGATTAGCTTAGAAATAATTCTATATTTTCATTATCATATTCTACACACACACACATCACTAAACTCTACACACACACACCCCCTTAGAACGGGAAGCTGGTCCCGTTATCCCCAGTCGGACCCGCTACAACAAACAGGCACGGAGCCGCCAACCAGGTTCCCGACCGGGTGGGTATCCCCCTTGTTGTTGACCCGATTTCAGGGCCCTCAACATATTTGGCGCTAGAAGGAGGGCACGAACTATGAATGGCACCTAAAGAAATATCTAAATACCATTCTGAGAGTAATACACCCTCATCAACTCCCTCGACTTCTCCAACACGGTTAAACCCAGAATTTGAAGTCGCTCGAGTATCTACCACTGCTACATATTCGAATATATCAGACCAATCTATCATTGAACCCCCTGAAATTCGGACTTTGATTCATAAACTCCAGGGATTTTCTATTTTTAACCAGAAGTCTGATAAATCTAAAAGCAGCGTGACTTCGCAGTATAACCCCGCTCATCCCCTTACCAGATCAAAGAGTGAAAAATTTGGCATACAACCAAGTGAACTCCCTCTCCCCACCAGGAAAAGAGCAAGGAAAACACCACCAAAGTCTGACAGTCGGACTCCTTCATCCACCTCGTCCATATCAACTCCCTCACCGCGAAGTCAACCACCCACTCTTTCATTCCAACTCACTCACCCATCTTCTACAAACCTTCCTCTTCAAACATCAAAGATCTTAATATCTTCATCTTCTCAGCATCAGAATTCATCTTCTACACTTCCATTAACTAGCAGCTCAACGATGGCCCAGTCTCCATGGAACAATCCTGGGGCGGTTTTAATGCCTCCTCCCCTGAGCCCTATACCGGCCCATCCTGAGAAATGGCTGCCTAAATTCAATCTGGAAGCAGGCATGCTAGCCGAGGAACATATCAATAATTTCATGCTGTCTGTTAATCTCAACGGAGTCACTAACGAAGACGCTGTTGTCCGGCTATTCCCTTATACAATGCAAGGAACAGCCGGGTCATGGTACTTTTCGTTACCTTCCGGATCCATCACTAGCTGGGACATTTTTCAAAGTCAGTTCCTCACCAAGTTTGGTGATGACAGATCCACGGCGACATTGATCAATGACCTATCTAATCTTAAGGCTGAGGCTAGAGAACCCATTAAAGATTTTAACTTACAGTTCAATAAGATCCTCAACAAAATCCCCGCTACCTCACAACCCAGCGAGGAAGTAAGATGTGAATGGTACATCACGGCTTTACCTCCAAACTTGGCTATCTTCGTAGATAGGGCAAACAAGACCACCTTAGTCGACAACTTGATAGAAGCGTTAGTAGTGGAAAAACGCGTGGTAGCCCTAGAAAAGAGATCTGCTATAGAAGAACACAAATCTAAGAAGATCTCTTTCAAAGAAGACACCAAAAAGAAGTAAACGAAAGATCCTTTCGATTTGGAAGGATTACAAAAAGTGTTGAAAACCATGTCAAATGAGATGATTGATATTAAGAAACAAGTAGTAGAGACTTCTTCGAAAAAGCCCTTTAGGACTTTTAAAAGAAATCCTCCCATGGAGGTAAGACCACCTAGTGTTGTCTCAAATGTTGAATCTGAAGAAGACGAAGAAGAGAATACCACTGAAGGGCAGACCGACGAGGAAGAGGTCGTAGAACTACAAGGAATGTGGGACTTCATCCTCCCACAAGAAGAGGATCAAGAAGCATTTCTTGTTAGCATGAGAAGAAAAAATCAACTTGATCCTCCCATAACTACCCCAAAACAAAAGGGCGCAAGCCCTGCAACAAAAGAAAAGGTCGCAACAAAAAAGACAACTGCTAAAGCGACCCAGATTAGCCTAGTCCAATCTGATCAGACTCCTCCATCAAGAACACTAATAGTGTCGGATGAAATGGAGTATAACATTATTGATGACATGAAGAAGACTAGGGCTAATATCACTCTGTATGAATTGAGTAAATTGAAACACCATCAGAAAATAATGATGAAATAATTACATGCTGTGCCTACTACATCTTTACCTACAGTGGTAGCTTCCCACAATCTGGGAAAGCCTCCAACCAACACGATCAATAAAATTGATCCAAATGACATCGCCTTGATTGGAGGAAGATCAAGATCTCATACTCCTCCTTTTCTTCTCACATATGAAATCTTCAACAAAAATGTGCACAATTGCTTGGTTGATTCTGGTGCTTCAACGAATATTTTACCTAGGTCAATATGTGCTAAATTGAATGTGCAACCTCAAAAATCCGCAGTACGCATAGTTCAACTTGATCGATCCCAAGTCGAAGTGATTGGTGAACTCAATCAGGTGACCATAAGATTGTCGTCTAACCTGAAAGTGTGTCAGGTTATCGACATTCTAGTAGCTGATATCCCTGAGTTCTATGGTTTGATTCTTAGCAAGGATTGGTTGGAAAAACTCCACGGATATTTTTCAACCGATTGGTCGCACATGTGGTTACCATACAATGGTAAACCAAATCAGATAAAGGTTGAACGAGAGTTGCACCAAAAATACATAGTGACAGAACTGGAAGGAGAAAATGAGGCCATAACGTACAATAGCAGCATTGTAGGCAATTACGCAATAGATTCTTTCCTAGGCATAGAAAATTTTAGGGGTGAATGTTCGCCCTTTGGCGAAATTAAGGGGTTTTAAATTTTTAGTGGGCGAATATTTTGTATCATAGTACATTTTTACAAATCACCTCAAATAGCCCACCTTATTTTAAGGGAGAGGGTAAAAAAGGTAAATTTAGCCCTTGAAATTAGGAGTTATAACCTTCCATTCGCCCATTTTCAAGAATAGGTTTTATTTAAGTGAATCCTATGGGCCAAATACCATATTTATAAAAGAGGTATGGTAAATTAATAAAATTATAAATAAATGAGAAGTATGGTAAACAAATAAAGCATTTTTTATATTTACTCCATAAGTCACGTTATATACATGCAAGGGTGTAAACAAATAAAAATATAAGTAAAGTGGAGGTATGGTAAATAAATAAAAATATAAATAAACTAGACGTATGGTAAATAAATAAAACCTCTTTTTATATTTAGTCCATAACCCTCGTTCTATTTATGAAGGCTCAAGAAAGAGGTTTTATTTAAGTGAATCCCATGGGCCAAATACCATATTTGTAAAAGAGGTATGGTAAATTAATAAAAATATAAATAAACGAGAGGTATGGTAAACAAATAAAACATTTTTTTATATTTACTCCATAAGTCACCTTATATTTATGAACACTCATAAAATGCATTATATTTAGGTGAAACCTATGGGCAAAATACTATGGGACAAATACCATGGACTAGATTGTTATTAATACCATGCAAAAAAACATTATTAACCATAATATTAGTATTAATAAAAATAAAAATGGCACATGGTGTTGACCCATGTTATTCACAAAAATGGCACATGGTATTGAACCATGGGATTCACCTGGAATGTAGCCTATTTAAATGGGGAAATTAAAATAGCATAGATCCATCTTTACTCTGGATCTACTAACCCTTGAGAGGTATCAAATATCGTGATATGCAAACTAGCATAGAGTGAAAAAATATTTGATCCCTCTCAGGGCTTGGTGGATATTAATTTTTATAAATTACTAATAGTAATTTTTAAGCTCCAGGTTTATGATAACCCATGGTAATACCAAGATCTTACAGGATTTTATAATTAAGTAAAATATTCGCCATGCCTGGTGAGAGATTCGCCAAAAAAATTATATATACATATTATATTATTCATAAAATCGCCTTCCATTTTTCCTATATACCATGGAGATTCGCCCATTTATTATACTTATAAATTTAGGGGGGGTTCTTAAAATTTTCCCTGTTCCTAGGTAATTTCAATGCTCATATTTCACCATACTTAGAGAATTCAGTTGTATCCCAAGTTGAAAATTTCTCACAAACTGATGACTCAAAATGTTTTAGTTTTTTAGATAATTCTGTAAATACATCTTTATTTTGGAAATTATATTTTGACGGATCTAAATCAAATGAGGGAGCAGGAGCAGGATGCGTTCTGATTAACCCAGACGAGAACAAGATTATGCTCACATGCAGACTTGAGTTCGATTGCACGAACAACACAGCGGAATACGAAGCCTTGGTTCAAGGCCTATACAAAGCAATCGGATTGAACGTTAAGTATCTTCAAGTCTTTGGAGATTCGGAGATCGTTGTAAAACAGGTACGTAACACCATACATTGCCTGTCAAGTCATTTAAAGCATTATCAATCATTAGTTCAAGATCTCACTGCACATTTCGTAGCATTCAACATCTCGTCCATTCCAAGAATTCAAAACGCGAGCGCAGACCTGTTAGCTAACGTAGCCTCAAGACTTATCCCTTCTGAAGATTTTAGTCCTGATAGGTTTTCAATAGAATTGATCTTTAAACCATCCATCCCTGACAATATCACCAATTGGAGAGTGTTCAACGACGATCCTGACATCATAAATTTCCTTACTTCTGAAGGATCCTACTCAAATCACATAATCGACGAAGACCATCATGATCATCAAATACAACAAAATAGCTTTGACAATGTTATACCGAAATCGGTGGTCAAGCTAGAAGATCTATATGATTTGAAAAGTCGGTTTAAAAGGTCCGCCAATGCTAAACTTTGTAGTTCTACCATGAACTATGAATTAGTAAACCTAGGGACCGATCAGAAGCCACAGAACGTTAACCTAGGCCAGGGCCTAGCCCCTGAAGAAAAATCAGCATATATCCGTCTTCTGAGACAATACAAAAACGTTTTTGCCTGGAATTACGATGAGCTGAAGACTTACAACACTTCTATCATTCAACATGTTATCCCTATGATTGACAATGAAAAACCTGTCCAGAAGAAGCTCAGAAAAATACACCCTAACCTAGAAAATCAGATAAAAACTGAGCTTAATAAGTTGTTGAGAGCCAGAATAATCTTCCCCATCAGGCATTCTAAATGGGTATCCAATATGGTGCCCATTAGGAAGAAAAACGGAGACATTAGAATCTGTATTGATTTCCGAAATCTCAGCAAAGCCTGTCAGAAAGATAACTTTCCCCTCCCACCTATGGAGCAAATTCTACAGGCAGTAGCAGGCTCAGAATTAATGTCATTCCTGGATGGATTCTCAGGATACAATCAAGTACTGGTGCATCCCGATGATCAGTTAAAGACTACGTTACGAACCAAATGGGCCACTTATGCATATCGGAAGATGCCATTTGGTCTGATCAATGCCGGAGCTACCTTTCAGAGAGCCATGGACATCGCGTTTAAAGGGTTAGTCAATAAATCAGTAGTGATTCACCTGGATGATATAACAGTGTACTCCAAAAATCGAAACAACCACCTCAAAGATTTGAAGCAAATCTTTCAAAGATGCTTGAGGTATGGGATTTCGCTCAACCCAAAGAAATCTTTCTTTGCGTTAAGTGAAGGGAAATTGCTCGGATTCATAGTGTCGAAATCCGGTATTCACATAGAACCCGACAGAATCAAGGAAATTTCCGAAATATCCATACCTCATAACAAGAAATCCATGCAATCCTTCCTTGGACAGATCAATTTTGTCAAAAGATTTGTCCCGGATTTTTCACGTATTATTTCTCCCTTGCAAAATATGATAAAAAAGAATTCAACTTCCAATGGGGTCTAGATGAGCACGAAGCATTTAACTTAATCAAACAAGCTATCATCAATGCTCCATCTCTGGCCACCCCAAATTTTTCAGAATCTTTCATCTTATACACTTTTGCCTCAGAGAAATCCTATGCCGCGATTTTGACCCAAGCAAATCAAGAGAAAGCGGAAGCTCCAATTGCATTCTTTAGCTCGAACTTACAAGGTGCTGAAATCAATTACTCAGACGTAGAGAAACAAGCATATGCTGTTTTCAAAGCAATCAAATATTTCAGACCTTTCTTGCTTAAAGCCCACACCAAAGTCGTAGTGCCGTTTCCAGCGGTAAGGAACCTTTTGGTGCAGAAAGACGTGGGCGAGAAGAGAGCTAATTGGATTACCGCTTTACAAGAATATGATCTTGAGATCAAACCAGCAAACATCGTAAGAGGTCAAGGCTTCTGCAAGATGTTAGCCGGAGCATCGCAAATCCCAGAGAACTCATCTGAAGAGGTACAAGCATATGAGGTAAGCCTAAACGATGCAGAATCATTATATGCTGACACCATTTATTTTCTTAAGAATGGGTATGCTCCATCACATCTGGATCATACCAAGAAAAGAGCTCTGAGATTAAAAGCTAAACAATACCAGCTCATAAATGATGTCCTGTTTAAAAAGAATTACGATTCTGTACTCCTTAGGTGTCTTGAGAAAACTGAAGCCGAAAAGGTTTTGCAGGAACTTCACGATGGACCAGCAGGTGGACACTATGCCGGAGATGCGACTGCACACAAAATCTTGCGTGCAGGATATTATTGGCCCACACTGTTCAAAGACTCATACAATCACGTAAGGAAATGCCAAGTCTGCCAGACTGCTGCAGGAAAACAAAGGAAACCATCCATGCCGCTACAACCAGTCAACATCGACCAACCATTCAGTCAATGGGGCTTGGACATAATAGGTGAGATCGTTCCTCACTCTTCTAAGCAGCATAAGTATATCCTTATGGCTACTGATTATTTTACCAAATGGGTAGAAGCAGTTCCTCTCAAGACAGTTCATTCTGAAAACATTATTGAGTTCATAAACCAATTTATCATAACTAGGTTTGGATTGCCAACGGCCTTAATATTTGATAACGCTTCATATTTTTCTGGAAATGCTATGACTAAGTTTGCGCTTAAAAGAGGGTTTAAACTGAAATATTCTGCCAATTACTATCCGCAAGGTAATGGATTGGCTGAATCAACAAACAAGAACCTAATCAGAATTATCAAAAGAACAGTTGACCAATACCAAAGGAATTGGCACAAAGCGCTGGTAAATTCTTTATGGGCTGATAGAATCACAAAGAAAGCTTCAATCGGCACTTCTCCCTTTAATTTAGTTTATGGGAGGGAAGTGGTTCTTCCGACTCACTTAGTCATTCCCTCTTTGTCTTTAGTGCAATACATCGATGAAGTACCTACTTCCTCATTACAATTAAGACAAATGGAAATAATCAAACTAGAAGAACAAAGAGAACAAGCTAGGAAAACCCATGCTCATCACCAAGCGCTAATAAAATCTTCTTTTGACTCAAGCGTCATAACCAGAAAAAACTTTCAGATGGGTGATTTAGTTTTGAAATGGGATAAGGATCATGAAGAAAAGGGAAAACATACGAAATTTCAGAAGCTGTGGCTTGGCCCTTTTCAGATTGTGGAAGTCGTAGGCCCATCTACATTTGTATTGCAGGATCTGGCAGGAAGGAGAGATTCTTTACCTGTCAATGGACTGATTCTTAAATTATATTTTCCATAGAAGAGAAATCTTCTAATTTTTGTAGGATAGATTTAGTCTTTAGTTTTTATTTTTGTTTTGCTTTTCTCTTTTGAATAAAACCCGGTGTAGATGATCATTTAAAAAGGATTCATGAAAGAGCAAGCCAATTCTCTATCAGATTTTGATTTCGCTTGTACAAATAGCAAAATTTTTGAAAAATCTGAATTTTATTATTGAAAAATAGAGTTAACTTCACTTTGATTACGATACTCGTTTCAACCTCTAAAAAAAAACTTTGACAAAAGAAACCTCTGGTAAAAGAATTGTTTTGTATCAGCACCATGAAGGGTATCATCAATAATAAAATAAGCATTCTCTGCAAAGCTGTTGTTTTCAAAAACTCTATTATTGTCGTCCAGAGCTTTCTTAAGGAAAAACAATGACTTCCTCCCTGCAAAAAGGAAACTACAGCATCCAGAGAAACAATCCAAGCAAAACACTATATCTCAAAGAATAAGAGGTCTCATCACGAGCCGGCTTATCATGATCACAGATATTATAACTTGCTGACTTTGCCAATACTGTCTATCAAAACAGGGCAACGACTTAAGATTGTTGCAATCCAAAGACAAGAGGTCTCATCACGAGCCGGCTTGTTCAGCACAAGTGTAAATCAGGTGAATGACTGTGTCATAATTTGGCCACCAAACCAAGACATTGTTCTTTAGAGAATTAAAAAAGGAAAAGTGTGTTAAAAAGGATTTTTCTCTGGAATGTTGTGAGTAACCTCAAAGCAGGAAAAAGGATCATTGCTGGATAATATGGTAACCCTGTCGAGGCTATGGACGCTTGCGGGCAGCAGAGGCTCTACCTACGACAAATGAGCATACTTTTAAGCCAGTACGCAGAGAAGACGTTTTTTTATCTTTTATCAAGACACGGTAATGTCTGATGCAAGTGCAATAAGAAACCTGAGGAAGCAAGAAATTGAGATATAAAACAGGTTGAAACAAAATATCGTCGACAAGGTGAGGGGTAATCTACTCTATATGTCCATAACAAAATTTAGACATATAAAAATTTTTGCTGTTTCGGAAGTGAACGGTCAATAGAAATGCAGAGATAACTGGTTCTTCACAGTGAATTGCCATTGTTGTGGTCACCAACAACCCCCCTCTTTGTTTGATATTAGTAATAACATCAAGCAAAGGGGGACCCTTAGCCAAAAATCCAAAAAATATTTTTGTTTGAAAAAAAAAAAAAATCTTTTGTATCAAACCCCTAAGAGCTATATCGCGTTGCAATGGAAAAAAGAGCGCTTGCCCTAAGCGCACAAACACACTGAAAACGAGCGACACGAGAACCCATCGCATCGCGAGCATCAAAAGCGCTTGAGAAGGGAAAACCTGAAGAAACGCCGACGACCGATATGCGACATCGCACGTCGCAATATCGCATGAGCAGCACGAAGTGACAAAGCGAAAACCTTGCGATCGTGCGATATTGCGATATGCGATTTGCGACCATGCAAAGCTGTGATCTGCGACCTATGGTTTGCGACGAATGAGACTATCAATTGCTACAACGCCACCTATTTACATCGCAATCTTCAAGACTGCGATGCATATCGCAGAAATCATTCATCGCAGGCATTCCTCAGCATGATATGTGAGCCCAAAATTAGGCGCGCACCTTACGGGAAATTAATGACCGCATGCTTGAATATCCAGAAATGATTGCATCGCATTTATCGAAGAGTCAAGTCACAATGAATGTCAGAATTATGCATTCATTAGAATTTAATGCTTTCATGTCAATCTTTTCGTCATTTCCCTTCTTCTTTGCGTAAACTGCAAGACATGCTACTGATATAAATCTATATGCAGGAAACATCTAAGGGAAAAGCGCCAATAAGACAACAGAGAGGAGATGCCTCCGCTATTGGATGCCACATGCAGCAGAACCACGGATTCCAGAATATCGCCCAACAGGCACTGATGAAAATAGACTGTCCAAGACTCAGAGTCAAAGGCACACAAAAGCAGCGTGTTTACAAAAGATCCTAAAGCTCAGACTTGGTAAAGCAGAGAAAGAAGCGCAAGAGAAGGAAGACGCTCTAGAAAAGCCTGGAAAAAAGAACGGAAACAATTCTCGAAACAGGGGATTGTCCATACAGCGCGACTTCTAACTCATTGAGTCATTCACACGACCGGAAACCGAAATAGCAACAGCAAAATCAGTTCGAGAAGAGACTGGGTTGTACTAAGTGTGCGCACAGCGAATACACCCAGCCAGAGAAAGGTTTTCGAAAATATCTTCTAGCCTGTCAGAAAGAGGTGCCAGCTCTTGTTATTTCTAATTTTCAAGCTCGAACAAAAGGAAAGAACAACCAGCCGACTCTTTCAGGGCGAACAGCGCATTGCTTACAGCACTAAAGAACAGATACAGAAATGGTTAGAAATTAGATTTTATTTTTAGAAATAAATTTGCTTTTAGTAAAAGGGCGGTCATTTGAAGCCGTTCCCCCAATTTGTGTAATTAAAATTAGCCGGTTAGTAGTATTTAACCCTTCTCGTTGCATTGGAGAAGGGTCCGGAAATTTGTCAAAAAAACTTGTCCTCAGAACATGCACTTTTGCACCCTCGGAGGGGGTTTTTGATGAATGGACGGATCAAGATTTATTTATGTTTGCATTTTAATACCTGCTACTGATGTTGCACTTCTGTACTCTTAGTAGGCATTAGAAGTAAGTAGAAATAGATCATTATTGCTTCAGGTCTGTGAGTATAAAGTCAGTCATAAATGGTACTTTTATCTCTTGACGAGTTTCTGCTTGCATTCTTAGAGTAATATACAACTGATGTTGCTTATATGTTAACGTATGAATGAGTGGACTACCATTTGGCACTTCTGTACGGTGGAGTCATTGATTTGTGCTTAATACATGAATAACTGATTATGCGATATGTTGTTCACAATTGTTCTGCTTAACTTTTTATGCAGGATGGTTCATCTTAATTGATTTATATTCTCATAATAGCTGAATAATCTTCATTACCAGTTATTGTGTGAAACCTTTCTAGATCGCATAATGGAAAAAGTTCTATCCCGGGTTAGCGTAGATTAGATGTGTTATTCTTTATAGATTAAAGTAGTATAAAATTCATTCTCAGAGTTCAGAACTAGATTAGCTTAGAAATAATTCTATATTTTCATTATCATATTCTACACACACACACATCACTAAACTCTACACACACACACACCCTTAGAACGGGAAGCTGGTCCCGTTATCCCCAGTTGGACCCGCTACAACAAACAGGCACGGAGCCGCCAACCAGGGTCCCGACCGGGTGGGTATCCCCCTTGTTGTTGACCCGATTTCAGGGCCCTCAACAGGACCACGGATAAAATTGCTAGGATCTTGAGGAAGCATGAGATTCATTCTTCTTTTAGACCTCTTAACACTATATGAAGTTCTCTTCATTTTGTTAAGGACCCGATTAACCCCAAGGATTAGAAGGGTGTTTATATCATTCCTTGTTCTTGTCGAGCTCCTTATATTGGTGAGACCGGTCAATCCATTAACCAAAGGATTTGTGAACATGCTGCCGACATCAGGCATGGAAGGTCTTGCTCCTCCGCTTTGGTAGAGCATGCAGAAAAAACCAATCATCACATCTCCATTGAAGATGCTAAGGTCATTGCGAGGATTGACCATTTTCATTATCGTAAATTTAGAGAGGCCTTAGAAATTGAAAAAAAAGACTTGTTAATTTAAATAGAGATGATGGCTAGAGTATCAACAGATGCTAGATTCCTGCGCTTTCTTCCTAAAAAATTATTTTTATTTATTTATAGATTAATTAATTTTTTTTTGTTAATCCCCATATTGCTTAGTTTATGACTCTCTTAAATTATTTTTGGTCATATGAATAGGATTAAACCTTAATATTAAAATTATATTATATATAATAATATTCATTAATAAGATTATATAGGGTTATGAATCCTTTCTCACTTGAGGGGGGATGTGAAAAAGAGAGCGATGAGGGTTCTGTCGGCAGGAGGACTCGAACCAGGGCAGCCTAGGCCATCGGCCTAGGGTGCTGCAGACTAGACCTCATTTTGGATGACGAAGACTAGGAGGTACGGGGTGGGTCAACAGGTTTTCCGTGGAGATGGTCCATACAATGGCCATGTAGGCTGTGGGTTGGATCCAGGGTGCCCAATCTGCAAGGATCCCAAGGAATATGTTTACTGGGACAAATTTCATCCAACTGAGAGGGTACAGTGGATGATTGCAGAGGAGGTTTTGGGCGGGGATTCTTCCTTTGTTTCTCCCATGAATCTCAGAGGCTTGATCCAGTACACAAACCACACCCCTTCCCCCTTTGATCCTTTGTTTACGTAATAGATTATACCCTAAATTATTCATTAATCGAGCATGTCCAAAGGTATGAATCAACAATCCAACTGTATATATTTGTGATGCTTACTGGTGCAAATTTTAATTTTTTCACAAATGCGTAATAGCGAATAGATTTACCTTAAATTATTCAACGTCCAAAGATATCAATCAACAATCCAGCTGTATAGGTATATGTGTGACGTTTACTGGTGCAAATTTTAATTTTTCACAAAAGCAGAATCATTGTCAGGGTTTACCGGGAAGAGTTGTGGTAGTGTAGGTCCAATATCTCTTCTAAAAAAATTCAACAGTTCCAATTTAATAATCATATCGGCCTCTATTTGTACCTTTTGGGACAATTGCTAGTTTTATTCTCAGCTTCTGTTTTCGACGTTTATTTTCGCAATTATTTTATTCACTTCCTGCATGGTGAAGTCTAAGAATATTTTTAGTTTGAATGGTCTATTTTTTTCGTAGTTCAAATATATTTTTTATTTAAAAACTCTATTATTGTTTTATTATGAGCGGTCGTTTGAAAGTGATGAATATTCCTTACCAACACGGAGTTCAAGGATAGGGAACGAAGTTAATGAGGACTGGGCACAGGGGCATTTTCTCGTTTCCAAAACATTGACTTGATAAATATAAGAATTTACCTTTTCCCAATAGGAATTCTTACATGATGACAAAACATTTTCAATGATTCTCGCTTTAAGCATCTTACATTAAATATGTATCTCATCCCTTTGGTGTTGAGCCCAAAAATAGGGAATGAATCATCTAGCTTATAAAGTAAGTGATTTTATTAGGTCTGAGGAAATTGTGTTCCCTTAAATTGAATCACCACATGGGTGGGAGGGTTAATTAGTTCACTTTTTTATCGTTCTTTCTATGTATAAATGATTTTAATTTAAATTTTTAAACGCTTGAGGTTAATCAAAACTTATATAAAAGTATTGACGATTTAGAATATTCTGTGTATATTATTATTTAGGTTTATATTTTTGGGCAGTGTTAATCTAAAAGTTTTATTGGGTATTAAAGAATTGGCTTGAGCATTATGGATCAATGGAGAGACATAAATTGTAAGAGGTTATTTAGAAAAAAGTAAAGTAGATGATGTATTTAAAAAATAAATGAGACAATTCAAATCGTGATTAGTGAATATGTTTTCATGGATCAAACAAGCCCTATGAAAGAATTAGATATTGTAAGTACATTGTTAGGAGATTCATGAATCAAATAGATTTAAGAGAATGAATGTGCAAGGTAGGGGGAAAATCTATGGACCATATACCCACTTTTCATATTTTGTCATAAGGATTGATGCCTTTTGTTGTTAAGAATGGTGATGGATGTTGAAAGGATGAGGAGAAGAAATCGATACTAAGGTAATACTTTGTTAACCCTTAAACAATGGATGTTTGGTTTTAAATGATAGAGTGGAAACTTTGTAGTCCATCTAGTATGGTTTAGTTTTCCTACATTACCATTGGAATTTTGGGGGTTAGCCATTTTGAAGCATCCATAAAGCAAACTGGGGATATTTATGAGTTTTAAGAAGGATTTGTGTGAGTTAGCTTAAAAATTGGTAAACATACTAAATTGAACTAGATTTACAACGAGGTCTTCTAGATTGTATATTATTATAAGTGGGTAATCATATTTTTTTCTAAAATTCTAGATTATGAGGATATTTTTTCATTGTAATCTATTGCCATATCTTCCCCACTTCTAATGGTTGGCGCGAAGGGAATATACTATGAGAAAAATTCCCTCCAATGAGAGGAGAGAATCTTTGAAGAACTCTATTGTTGGGGGAAAGGATGGACTTCCCAACCCTATGTAAATCATCACTATTGTCACATTAAGAAGGAATCCCATTTTAAAAAAAGCTAGAAGTGACCAGTTTGTAGAAGGAAGCACACAGAATTTGTGAATATGGATAGGATCCATACATAATCAAGTGGATTTTGTAATGACTATGTTATTAAATGTTTGTCCATCAAGTAATGTTATTAGGAAAATGTTGGCACAATCCATGCCCACCACCTATAGAATCCTCATCCCTTCAAATACCATACTAATCGCAAAGGCCACACTACTGGATGTGATTAATAACTTAGAGGATATTTGTAGATGCACCCACGAGCCTTGGTTTTGTCCCAGGATGTGAATGTTGAGTCAATTTCTCATTTTCTTCCTTTCTATCCCATTAGTTTAAGTTGTAATTTGAATGTACTCATATATGCATGGGTGAATTTTAACATTAGGGAGAAAAATGGGAACTTGTCGATTTTTCACCAACACCCTAATGGTCTAATTACAAAACCCAAAGGAGATATAGGCCTAGCTAAGAAACCATACACGTGTGAAATTATTTCACCAACCCTATCATTAGTGGATATGTTTGGGAGGAATGATGATCAATGTTAGATGACAACATGAGGATGGTTTCTAGAGTAGTGTGAGATAAATAAAATAGCTAGGGCGCTATGTAAATGGTTGTATTGAACAAAGATATTTGTGCTACCACATGCATAATGAGGGCAGGGATGGAATGTCAGTTAAGCATACACAAACTCCTAAAATAAGAAAAAGAGTAAAGTTTCCACCTTATTTTGAGACTAAATAAAGAAACCATAGGTTAAAGCATACTTAACTATTTAAGAAGAACCCTCTAGAGTTTGTGTTTTTATATATGTCACCATTAATTATTACTTTTACCCTCATTACAAAAGTGGTGTTAATAATAACATCCTTCTTTTGGAAGGTTAAAACAAAAACCTTTTGCAACCATGCCCTCAACACTCTCATAAGATCGTGAATAAAAACCTTAAAATAAATTCCTAAATAAAAAAGACCAACCCTACCATTGGTGGATATGCTTGGGAGGAATGATGTTCAATGTTAGAGGACAACATGCAGATGGTTTCTAGATTAGTGTGATATAAAGAACATAGCTAAGGCTATATGTAAATGGTTGTAGTGAACGAACATATTTATGCTACTGCATGGATCATGAGGGTAGGGATGGAATGTCAATTAAACCTACACACACTCCTAAAAGAAGAAAAAGAGTAAAGTTGCCTCTCAATTTTGAGACTAAATAAAGAAACCGTAGGTTAAAGAATATTTATTTAACAAGAACCCTCTAGAGTTTATGTCTTTATATATGTGAGGTCATTAATTATTACTTTTACAGTCATTACAAAAGTGGTGTTAATAATAGCATCCTTCTTTTAGAAGGTTAAGATAAAAACATATTTACAACCATGGCTTAAACAATCTCATAATGTCGCAAATAAAAACCTTAAAATAAATTCTCAAATCAAAAAGTGGCACTAATAGTATCACTCCCTTTTTTTTAAGTTAGGGGCCTAAAAACCAATAATAATGAAATCAATATCTTAAATTCAACCCCAAAATCTTAAATTAGTGGTACTAGTAACAATTCCCTTTTTCTCAGTTAACCATTATTATTCAATATGTTTTTTTAAACCAACAAATTTATAATTACTTTCCTTCTCTAAAAAATTTTATGACTATGTTATAATCGGTTTTAATTTTTATTTCCATAAGTATTATTCAAAACTTATTCAAAATTCTCTTTTGAAGAGGAACGACCATATTTTGTTTTAAGTGTGATACATAAGCTTATTTTTAATTAAGTTTTTATTATTGGAATTTTTATGTATGTATATTATGTTATATTAATTATTTTTTAAATATTTTTTTAATTTAGAGACATACATTTTACAATTTATTATAAGAGATATCAATAATTTGTTTTATGCTCAACTATAAATTGACATGTATATGTTTCAAAATATTTTAATAATTTGTGTTTATATCAATTTCTTGAGTATGTACAAAATTTTAATGAAATGATTATAAAGATAAATATGAAAACAAATTATTTTTATCAAATGTTTTTTCTAACCCCTTTTCTAATAGGGGAAAGACAATAGTTGTATGATGTTCCAATCGTACATTTGTTTCTTCCTCCTAAGAATTTGATCCTAATTATTTTTCCATCCCCTTGTAACCAAAGGAGAGGGATATGAGGCATTATCTTTTAGGGCTTCAACAAAAGACAAGGATTTGACAAACTCCGAGTGAGCCTGCACTTATGGTGCCACTTTTTATTCCTTTCCATTACTTGATTCTCACTCGGATTCCTCTATTTCCTCTCCGAGTCAGCCTGCACTTATGTTGGGTCCCTATAATACTAGTGATTACCCCATTACTATTGTATTTATACCCCTTATTAATATTGTTGTGCCCCTATTGCCCCCATATTGTTATTACTGTGCCCCATAGAATCCCTCTATTGTTATTTTTGTGGCTTTATATTATTATTGTTAGGTCGGCTGGATTATATTGTGACTCCTTAGAATCCTATATATAGAAAGGAGGTTTTGTCATTTGTATCATCCAAGAATTGTTCATTTATGTAATGTAAAGGAGGTTGCCCCCTCGAAGAGGCTGAATTCTAAGGCGTTGATCTATCTTTTTTATCTTTTCTTGAGCTGGTTTCATAACATTTGGTATCAGAGCTTTGGATTCTATGGTTTCGCTGCTCCAAACAGGTCATCTTGGCATTTTCGCTATAACTTTTTTTCTGTGAAATTTCAGAAGTCGCAAAAAAAACTCATTTGAGAAGAAATCGCGTTGAACCTTGGGTCCGAATTTCAAAGCTTTTAGCGTGATATTTGCGGAGAAATGATCTGAGGAAGTTGGTCTTTTTGCAGACTCCTGAATTACATTCAAAACAGGTGACCTAGGGAAAATCGTCATAACTTTCTCCTTGGGGATCGGATTGAAGTTTCGTAAGAAGGAAAAGAAAGAGGACGGGCTGTAGTTTCTTGTGGGTGTTTTTCAGATCCAAAGGTCGAAACATTGACTCGGGGCACGTCGTACAAGTTCGCTCTACTGAACTAGTCTATAATCAAGTCACTGTGGGAGATTTCGCATAACTCGTCCTTGGAGAATCCAATTTGGGTCAGACTTGTGGCATTGGAAAGAGGACACAGAGGGCTACTATAGGTCACAAATTCAGAACTACATAATCAGAAAGTACAGAGATACATCAGAGGCAATATCGAACTCCTACAAAGTGAAAAAAGGTGTGTAGATTTTCTTTAATTTTTGCTTAAGCTTGGTTTGAAAATTTATTTTGAAGGAATTCAAAGGGCATATTAGAGAATTATTATCGGTAACTGATGCCCCGAGGAAAGAAAATGCAAACACCTAGTAAGGAACCTGAAAGCTCTAGCATGACTCATGAAGAAGAAGAAGAAATGCTATATGATATATCAAAATTACAAGAACAAGTGCAACGAGTGTCACTTGCACAAAAAACAATAGAATCTAAAATGGATGGTTTAAGGAAAGATGTAGAAGCTAAGATGGATGGTTTAAAGAAAGGTGTAGAATCTAAGATGGATGGCATGGAAGCTAAGGTGAATGGCATGGATGCTAAAATTGATGGCATGGATGATAAGATGGAAGAATTGAAGATAAATATGAATAAGTTGCTACAAGAAATGGTCACTAAGGGTGAAAGGGTACTAAAGGAAACTCATGATGAGAACAAAAGAAATGTTAATCATGATTCCATAGACTCTAATGTTGGATCAAAGACTCACCATGTTCCAAAAATCGATATGAGGAAGTTTGATGGCAAGGATCCCGCCACATGGATATTACAGATGGAGCAATTCTTCGATCTCAATAATGTGCAAAACACACAAAAGGTACGTATGGCAACTTTATATTTGGAACCAAATCAGTTTGTATGGTATCAATGGCTTTGCTCTCGTAAACAATTTATCACTTGGGCAATTTTTATGGAAAAATTGATAGCACATTATGAGGATACAAAAAGAAACACTTTTTTTAGCCAATTGATAAGTCTCAAACAAAAGGGTTCAATAATGGAGCACATTGAGGAGTTCCAAAAATTGAACATAAGGGTAAAAGATATTCTAGAGGAGCATAGGATTGATGTGTTCATAGGGTCTTTAAAGGATAATATCCAACATGATGTTCGCCTTTGGGAACCTGATTCATTAGAGAAGGCATTCAGGTTAGCAAGAAAAATGGAAAGCAAAATTATGGCAACCAGAAAGCATACCACTCACAACTATAAAGACGGAAGTGTTGTTGCCGCTAGTCTTCCACAACCTATAAGGTTGACACCACAACAATTGGAAGAAAAAAGAGCAAAAGGGCTTTGTTACAGTTGTGATAGCAAATACACTAAAGGTCATAAGTGTGATGAGAAGAAATTATTCTACATAGATTGTGAAGAGGAAGAAGAAAAGGAGCAAGAAAGGTCAAAAGAAGAGGATATACTCCAGGAAAAAAGCCTAGATAAAGAAGAAATGAATCTGACCATATCTTGTAATGCATTGGCGGGAATTCCACTCCTCAAAACATCAAGATAGAAGGACAAATCAAGAAGAAAAAGGTAATAGTGTTGATTGATTCAGGAAGTACCCACAATTTTATTCATTGTAAGGTAGCAAGAGAATTGAATTTCTTCTTATATCCAGCACCATAGTGTCAAGTGATGGTTTCAAATGGAGGAACAATAAATTGCTCGGGAAAGTGCCATAATATCAAGATTTCCATGGGAGAATATGTATTGACTAGCCCAATGCTTTCCATTCCAATGGGAGGTGTTGATGTTGTACTAGGAGTCCAATGGCTACAATCCTTGGGTACAATAGCTTTTAATTTTCAAGAACTTTTCATGAAATTTTCTGTGGAAGGAAAGGAAGTTGAATTAAGGGGTATTGTAGGGAAACCAGGAAAGATAATAAGCTCTAACAGTATGTCAAAGCTTCTAAAAAAGGAAAAAAGAGGTGTAATTGCACAATTATGTTCACTAGATGTGTCCACAGTAGAATCATCTATTTCTCCAGATCTCCAAAAAGTCTTGGACAATCATTCCAAGGTATTTGAGACTCTCAAATGTCTCCCACCTATTCGTGATCATGATCATGCTATTCATCTGATTCCGGGAAGTGTTCCTCCAAACATCAGGCCGTACAGATATCCCTATGCCCAAAAGAGTGAAATTGAACGTATGGTTGCAGAAATGCTAGAGGCTGGTATAATTCAACCAAGTCAAAGTTCTTTCTCTGCTCCAGTCGTATTGGTGCACAAGAAGGATGGATCATGGTGCATGTGTCTGGATTATAGGGAGCTCGAAAAGCTCACTATTAAAGATAAGTTTCCCATTCCTGTCATTTATGAATTACTGGATGAATTGCATAGATCAATTTACTTCACCAAGTTGGATCGTCGTTCGGGATATCATCAAATCAGAATGAATATTGAAGACATTCCGAAAACAGCATTTAGAACTCATGAGGGTCATTATGAATTTTTGGTCATGCCTTTTGGCCTTACCAATGCACCTTCAACATTTCAAGGTTTGATGAATTCAATTTTCAAACCATTCCTTAGAAAATTTGTGTTAGTATTTTTTGATGATATACTAATCTACAACAAGTCTTGGAAGGATCATGTTGAACATGTTGACAGGGTGTTACAACTATTGGAGGAGAAACAGTTATATGCAAAAAGATCCAAATGTTTCTTTGGAGTACAAGAGGTGGAATATCTAGGTCATATTGTATCTCATGAAGGAGTTAAGGTAGACCCTAGCAAAATTAAAGCCATTAAGGAATGGAAAATTCCCACATCCATAAAGCATCTGCGAGGATTTCTCAGGTTGACAGGGTATTATCGCAAGTTTGTTAAGAATTATGGAAGAATAGCAGCACCTCTAACAACGTTATTGAAGAAAGATGCATTTTCATGGACCCCAGAAGCAACAAAGGCATTCAAACATCTTAAAGAGGCAATGTGCCAAGCACCGGTCTTAGCTACACCGGACTTTACAAAAACATTTATTGTGGAATGTGATGCTTTAGGAAATGGAATTGGTGATGTTTTAATGCAAGATGAAAGACCAATTGCTTTTGAAAGTCGTCCAATCAAGGGAAATTTTTTACACAAAGCTATTTATGAGAAGGAAATGTTAGCAATACTCCATGCACTTAAGAAATGGCGACCCTACCTAATGGGAAGACACTTCAAGGTAAAAACGGATCATGATAGCCTTAAATACTTTTTAGAACAAAGATTATCCTCTGAAGAGCAACAAAAGTGGGTCACAAAGATGTTGGGTTATGACTTTGAAATCATCTACAAAAAAGGGAAGCAAAATGTGGTGGCAGATGCACTCTCAAGAAAGGATGAGGATGTGGAAGCATTGTTGTGCGCCATTTCTATTATCCAACCAGATTGGATAAACGAAGCAAGGGAGGAATGGAAGAATGACGAAGAAGTGTGGGCACTTATTCGAAAGTTACAACAAGATTCCAATATGTCTGATACATTTAGCTGGCAAAATGATTCGTTATGGTACAAATATCGCTTATACCTCTGTAAGAATTCCCAGCTAAAACAAAAGATTCTTATGGAATTGCACACTTCTCCCTTAGGAGGGCACTCAGGATTTTTAAAAACTTACCACAGGGTTAAGAAGGAATTTTTTTGGGATGGCCTTAAATCAGACATTCAAAAGTTTGTGGCGGAATGTTTGGTTTGCCAACAAAATAAAGTTGAAACAATTTAGACACCAGGTCTATTACAACCTTTATCCATTCCAAGCCAACGTTGGGAGGAGGTTTCAATGGATTTTATCACAGGTTTACCAAAGTCTGAGGGAAAGAGTGTCATCATGGTGGTAGTTGACAGACTTACCAAGTATGCACACTTTTGTGCATTATCACATCCATTTAAAGCCAGTACAGTTTCTACTGCATTTATGGAAACAATTCGAAAGCTACATTGAAACCCAAAGATTATTGTAAGTGACAGAGATCCCATTTTCACTGGAAATTTTTGGACAGAATTATTTTCTTGTCTTGGTACTCAGTTAGCTCATAGCTCATCTTATCATCCTCAATATGATGGGCAAACTGAGATAGTAAACAAATGTTTGGAAGGATATCTTTGTTGCTTTGTATCTGATAAACAAACACAATGGGTCAAATGGTTGCCTTTGGCTGAATGGTGGTATAACACTTCCTTCCATACAGCAACAAAAATGACCCCATTTATGGCACTTTATGGGTATCAACCACCATCCATCACATCATATTTAAGAGAAAATTCTAAGGTTCAGGCAATGGAACATCACATCGAACATCAACAACAAGTCCTCCAACTCTTAAAGGATAACCTCGTGTTGGCACAGAATAGAATGAAACAACAGGCAGATCAACATCGCAGTGAAAGAAGTTTTGATGTAGGTGATTGGGTATTCCTACAGCTACAACCATATAAGCAAATGTCCCTCAAGCAAGCTAAGAAGGATAATATATTATCACCAAAGTATTATGGTCCGTACAAGGTGTTGCAAAAGATTGGTACTATGGCATACAAATTGGAGCTTCCTGCAGCTTCTCGATTGCACCCAGTTTTCCATGTTTCATGTTTAAAGAAGGTTATAGGCGACAAGCTCCCAGTTCAAACAATTTTGCCAGAACTTGACGAGGAAGGAAAAATTATATTGGAACCGGAAGCAGTCACAGAAACAAGAACTCGACAGCTACGAAATCGATCAATTTCAGAGTATCTTATCAAGTGGAAGGACTTATCCACTGAAGATTCCACATGGGAGGATGAGAATTTTATGCAGAAGTATCCAGAACTACTCAAGCGTTGAGGACAACACTTTTTTGAAGGAGAGGGGCATGTTGGGTCCCTATAATACTAGTGATTACCCCATTACTATTGTAGTTATACCCCTTATTAATATTGTTGTGCCCCTATTGCCCCCATATTGTTATTACTGTGCCCCATAGAATCCCTATATTGTTATTTTTGTGGCTTTATATTATTATTGTTAGGTCGTCTTGATTATATTGTGACTCCTTAGACTCCTATATATAGAAAGGAGGTTTTTTCATTTGCATCATCCAAGAATTGTTCATTTATGTAATGTAAAGGAGGTTTCCCCCTCAAAGAGGCTGAATTCTAAGTCGTTGATCTATCTTTTCTATCTTTTCTTGAGCTGGTTTCATAACAACGTATGGTGCCACTTTTTATTCCTTTTCATTACTCGATTCTCACTCAAATTCCTCTACTTCCTCTTCTTTTGCCTCTGGCACCTTTACATATTATTTATCTACCTCTTTTATTACTACTTTTCTTCTTGGGCATTGGTGACTAGATCCTTAGGGAATGACTTTAAATCATTTCCAGGTTAACATAATCCTACTTATTCCTCTTTAACCTCTTTTTTGTATTTTGTAGATTTGTTGTTTCCTTGAAGTTCCAAAGAGCATCAAATTTGCTGAACTACTTAATGAAGGTGGACCCTCTTGCGATGACAATAGTTGAGATGGTTTGTTTTGATGAAAATTCCTCCACTTGTTTCGAGTTGTCTTGAACATAAGTTCCTTACTTGACTACAAATTTGAAAAATATTGTTCTTCTATGTTTTTTGAAGAGTTTTTAGAAAAATACTCTATCATTAGGGGAACTTTGAGCTCTAAAATAAGCCTTCTATGGAAAATAATAATTAAAATAATATAATAAGACACATTAATTTTTAAAGAAAAAGAAAGGAAACGACCTTTTTATTTGTATTTCCGGCTTGTCTCCTTATAGGTTCACTCAAAATTAAATAATAGACACCCATTGGAAGTGGAATTAATTTCCACATCCAATGAGTACCCACTCTGCATACTTTAGAGTAAATCTACATTGAAAAAAATGAAAATACATGAAAATGGTGTGTCTGATTGAGTAATCGTTGGATGTGGAATTTAATTCTACAACCAACATGTTTCTACTCTTGAAATTTGAGAGAACCTACAAGTAGAATAGCCAAAAATACAATTAAAAAAAAAATAGGTTTCTTCTTTTCCCTCCAAAATATTTTCACTTGAGGATGACATCACCATTTTAAATCCTATTGGTTCTTTTAAAGTTAATTTTGTTAGTACATTTTTGTTTTGAGGATCATTTTTAACCTCAAAATTCCCCTAATTACTAGCACAAAATGGCTAATTAGTTTTCCATATAAACGACCATTTTTCAGTGGGTGATCAATAGTAGCTAATTTACAGTATCTTATAACGCGGCCAATTTTTAGTTGTTTTTAGCTTAGTCATTATTTGGTTGTCTCAATTTTATCATCTAGTAGTATATCTAGTCATAAATTTAGTCATTGATTTAGTCACTAATTGTCGCAATTAAAGACCAAGTATACAACAAAATTTATTACTAAATGATTACCTGAGAAAACCAAATAATGACCAAAGAAATATAACCAAAAGGTTGGTCATGTTATAAGATACTGTAAATTAGCTACTAATAGTAATAGATATGCAAATTTTAGTCATCCTTTGAAACCAATTAATGACTAAAAAAATATGACTAAATTTTAGTCATGTTATAAGATACTATAAATTAGCTACAAATAGTCATATATATGCAAAATTTAGTCATCATTTGTAGTCACAAATTTTTCGTTTGCAGTAGTCATTTATATTTTTCAGTAGTTTCATATTCATTATATAAATGATTGATTTAGTAGTTTCTATTCATTTCATTTAATTTCATTCATAATCATTATAAACGACTGATTTAGTAGTTTTTCTTCATTTCATTTAATTTCATTCATAATCATTATAAACGACTAATTTAGTCATATATTCATTTTATTTGTGTTCATCATTAATCAATATAAACTACTAATTTAGTAGTTTTAGATTGATTTTATGTGTTCATTATTAATCAACATAAATTAATTAGTATGATTTTGCAACTAAATTAAAACAAATGGCATACAATATGCATGTTCATATAATATGATAACGCAAAGTTACATATATAAATTACAAGACTAAATAATATCAAATGAAAAAAAAAAAATTTCAACTACATAAATTTTATTATATAAAATGTCAAGTATTACAATATGCGTTTCCAACTTAATATTGGTTGGACTCTAATTTACATATTAAATATTGTTTCATCATTTGAAAACATTGACACTATGTTGCCAAGACAATGCAAGTGAATTCGCCAACTCTAAAGACTTTACCACTAGTCTCTATGTGGCTCTAAGGGTATCACTAGACCAGTTCTTTTCTCTCTCATTTTGCATTTATCGCTCCAGTGTTATTGTTCTCCTCTTTCTTCAATTCCCGCTTCTTACTATCAATATTGAATTCCTCTCTTGAAAATGAAAGAAGATACAATTCAAAGTATAAGACATGAAAGATGATGAATACTTGAATATAAACTAAAGTATACTATAAAATATTCATACGACATATACCTTAATATCAGAAATTTCAATGTCATTTTCCCCCATAAAAGCAAGAAAGTCGAACAAGTTTTCTTCAATTGGGGATAATGGTCATTATGTGGCCATATGACCTGTATAAACAAAGCAAATAAAACATCACCATAGAAAATAATACCTTAGTAACTTAGCTATATTAAATGTTCAAATAAAGCTTAGGCACAATCATGCCAGCCAAGTTACATGCTAAAAAGCTTATGTTGTAGATAACTTGTTAAAACAAATAATTTGAGTTGTTTTGCTTAACCCTTGATGTTTTATTCACAACAACATTTCATCCTCTAATGTGTGAACTTGGTCAAGTATATAGACAACATGTGCTCAAATAACAACATGAAAGTAAAAAAAATTAATAGTCATGAAAATATTTTAACACAAAACAACTAGAAGGATTTCAATTAATATCATGTAATACTATACTCATGTTCCAGCTTTGGATGTTTTTTAAAAGGACATGATACCAAGTATTTTCAATTTCATAGTTAAAAGACAAAACAAAATCAAAAGAAACATTCAAAATACAATCAAACAATAAAGAGAGGATATCATGGAATGAACATTGCAATTATAAGAAATTTGTTTACCTGTCCACTAGTGTCTTGTCTAGCATTCCTAAAACATTTGCTTGCCTAAAACAACCATGAAGTGAAAAATTAACAACATTAAAAAACATAGGAATCCCTACTATAAACATTTCCAAAGTCAATGGCTCAGATGCCTAAAGGGTCTCCAACAACAAATGAATAATATCGAAGACATACTCTGCATTGTCTCCCCATCCTTTTTCCAATCCCATTTCCTATAACCCGCGCACACCAGAGTCAATTAATAATCAAACGAAGGCATTGACATTTTTATTTATCTTTTTTATATATAAACTTTGAATATGATTTGTTTTAGGAACATATTAATTCATATTTAAATCCTTCCTATCATGAGAAGGTATCAATCAAGTAGGACATCAAAAAAATTTACCTTAATGAGATCCTAAAATAATTCCTACAATATCAATATTTTCTTGTTGTGATATCTTGGGTATAAAAACTTAATAACATATTTGTAAAATAAAAATCCATATATTACTTGTGTTCAAACTCTATATATGGTGTATCAATAGACATCTTTTTAAGATGTTCTTCTACCTTTACTAAAACAAACTGTAGCTTGGTTAAACTTTATATCCTTTCATTCAACATTAATTTTTTCAAGATAAATATCACACATTATTCTTTTTCATTTATCAACATGTTACAAATGATAAATTGAAAGTCACATAAAACCTAGAGAAAACCCTTTTGTTAACCAAAACAAACAAACAAATAGTGCCTCTAATAAAACTTCACACCTCAAAAATTACTCTACCACATGCATGGGATAGGGCTAAGATTATTTGAACCATATTTAGGTCATACTTAATGGGATATTCATATGTTTACCGTGATGCCAATTTGGTGTTAAAGCAGTATATAAATCCAATTTATTATTAGTGAAATTCAAGTATAATTCAAAAAAATTAACGTCAATGCAAGGTAGTGGAGAGAGAAACATCTTCATAATTAGGCTTCTCTATTTTAGTTTGATTTGAATTGAGTTCATATTTGAATATATGATTTTCTCTAAAGAAGTGAAATATAAATATGAGAATAAAAATAGCCCAAACAATCCCAAACCTTCCTTTCCTGGTTATCCATACCTATCTCCTAGCATTGTTAAAATAATGTGCTTTAAATTATTCAAAGAGTAGAATGAATTTTCTACAAAATAAATTGTGGTCGCTATGATATTAATTATAAGTTCCACAAAGAAAGTTGTCAATATTATAAGCTCCACAAAGAAAGTTTTCAATTGGGTTTATCTTTGGTGGTTGTGAGAAATAATTGTTATCCTTCCCACCTAGTTTCAATTTCCATAAGTGACATGTTGAACTCATAACAAGCATATTGGTATAATGAAATTGAGCCTTGTTGTTGAATGGAATTCAACAAGGTGAGTCTTTTGGTCACCATTCCTTCTAATACACTCCAAAAAATTGGCCAGTTGCCACATAAGTGATGTCATAGCTGCAACTTGTGAATTCTTTCCTAGCACATGGCTTGTTTCATCCTGGCATTCATCTTCCTTACCAAAAAATTCGACTTCTTTCTTTCCTATATTCAATAAAAAATGTATGTGGTATTGACATAGTGAAATAAACTAAATCACCCATTTTCAGCTTCTGACGAGGATCACTAATGATTTTGTGATTGACTCTTGGCCTCAACTCCTCTTGTATTGGAAAACCATAAGATGTAAAAAGTGAACCACCATAAGTTATTTTGTCTAGCAAATCCTTCACAATTTAATTTGGAGGTAGTTCTTGCATAACCATCTATTTAACAACGATAAGCAATCCTTAATGAAATTGACATGATGGTAGAAATTTCAAACAACATACATAAAAAATTGTGTAAAATATTAGAAAATGAATTTCAGAACAAGCAGATTGCAAAGCAACTACATCATAATATGGTGCTTTTAAGAATAGCATACTCACTTTATCATCTTCCAACATAATTAGAAGGAGACTATCATTTGTGCCACATGGTGGGTAACATAATTTATCCATATGTGGGCAACCATCTTTATGGGAAGGGAAAGGGAAAGGTGGTCTCATGTCTACATCCTAGGGAGATAATTGTAGTTTAGTGTCCATAATATCATTGTTCCACATTATCACCCATCATGCCCACTCAACCATCTAAATAATGAAGTAAGAGTGTTTCTTCACCCTCCTAGTACCTCCAATGTGCAACAAATCCAAACTCAATTTGTTGATGCATTTCTTTAGTCTATATCTATATTTCCAATGGAAGACCATCATCCCCAAAAACAACAATATGCAAATACTGATACCTAAATCATTTGGACCACAACAAGTGTTAGGAGAGTAACCCAAAAAATCCCATTGGTTTGTGCCTAACCTAATCTACAAATGATGTAACTTCAATAGAGCGTAATGATGTATATCCCAAATCAAGGAAAGCATAAAATATATATCCTTTGCATACAAAAATATAGTGCTAAATTAAAATTCCTATATTTGGGGAGTGGTAACAATGCAAAATCTTTTCAAAGGGTATGTTGATGAATGATGTAAGTAGAAGCATCCATTATCCAACATATCCAATGGAATTTTCAAAAAAATAATAGCATCTTATCAAGAAATAATGAAAATTACGACACCGTCACCATGCAAAACCTGTCGATGTTATTGATGATATGCCATTTAAGTTGTACATTCTCCTATAATACCTCAAAAATGTCATCCGTAGATTTGCAGCAATTGATTTGAATGCCCTCTCTAGCGAGAGATTTCAACATTTGATTTTCTTCTTCAAAATGTATGATGATCATCAAGAAGGGGTTTGTTAAAATAACCTTCCTCGCCTATACTACCACTATATGATCTCCCTTGTCATAATTTATCGACCTCCTTGAAGCTCAGACCTTTCATCTCAAGAACAAAAGAAAGGACAAAAAGGAATGCAACCCCAACAATAGTTGTGAATACTATAAATGTTTTGGATGTGCCCAACACATCAATCAAAGATAGGAATCTCTCTGAAACAATCAGATTAAATATCCAACAAATTGTTGCAGTAATGCCTCCACACATACTTCTATATTTTGAAGTATAAATTTCGGAATTGATTGTCCATGGAACTAGTCCCCTGCCAGGTGAGAAGAAATCTATATATAAACCCAAGGCACGAACAACAACCCAACCATAGCTAATTGGACCCACACCACTGTACCATGAACGAAAATGATGGGAATAGTTACTCAGATGTTTCCCTTTTTATTAACGAGGTCTGAGGGCATTAGTTCTACAAAGCCCCCAATATGGCACCCAACCTTATCCTTTTTTTGACATGACATATGGGTTGGGCAAACCCAAGCAAAAATGGGATCCTGGTAGGGAAGCCCTCATACTTCATTGAACTCAATAGTGAATCGAGGTCTTGTTGGCTATATAGAGATGTTAAAACAATGATTTTTAAACCTCATATGATCTTTAAATCCCTAACACTTGCGTTAGAAAATTATATACTACAGAGCAATGGAACACATAGAATATTGCATAAATATAAACACAGAAAACGCATAAAACCAGAGAGACACAGATATACGCGGTTCACCCAATTTGGGCTATGTCCACCCCAAACAGCCAGTGCTTCCTTTCTATTATCCAGCAAAATGAAGAGACACAACCTATAGCAGATCCGCTGTAATATCCTCTGTTTTCTCTCACAGTCTCACCTCTCTGTTTCTTGCTCAGAGAATACACCTCTATTTCACAGCCTCAATACAATGCCCTCATACATAGAGAGGCGTTGCCTTCTAGGGCAAAAAACCCTAAACTAAAAATAAGTTCTACTGTCAGATCATCCGCCTAATGAACGGCTCAGATTTACTAGAAATTACTATGCTTTTACAAGGCAATTTGACATCTGTTTTTAGCTCCGGGGGCACTGCCCCCAAAACCCCTGCCGAGGGACCGCTGGCCCCCCCGGACCCCCGCGGGGGGGAAAAGTCCCTCCCACACCCCCCCCCCCCCCCCCACATGGAGTGGTGTACAAACTTCCTGGGGTATACATCCGGTTGAAACAAAGACCTCTAAATAATCATGCTCCACAGCCAACAATGTCCCACATGGAGAATGATTGTAGCAGCTCCACCGCTGCTTCATTTGTTGGACAATGACTCCTCTTTGGAGCTGGTTGTTTCTCATCTTCATCTTCATCCTTGAAGGCCAATTGAAACTGAGCATATTCTCAGTTTCTCCCTAGTTACAACTTTTGTTAGCATATCTGCAAGATTCTGGCTAGTGTGTATCTTTTGCAACTTCAACTCTCCATCTTCCAACGCTGATCATATGAAATGGTACTTGAGCTATATGTGTTTAGTCCTGGAATGAAATTCTGAGTTCTTTGCAAGATGAATGGCACTTTGGCTATCACTGTATAACATGCCCATATCATGCTTCTTACCCAATTCACCCATAAACCTTTGTAACCAAATCATTTCTTTACTAGCCTTTATAGCAACAACATACTCTGCTTCTGTTGTTGAAAGTGCAACAACACTTTGGATTTTTGAAACCCAACTAACATTTGTTCCACCTGCAGTAAATACATATCCTATAGTGCTCCTCCTGTTATCTCTGTCACCTACCATATCTGCATCAACATATCCCTGTAGAGAAATGTTTGAACCACCAAAGCATAATGCTTGTTTTGTGGTACCTTTCAAATATTTGAGAATCCATTTCGCTGCCATCCAATGTTCCTTTCCTAGATTTTTCATGTACCTACTTACAACTCCCACTGCATGTGCAATATTAGGCCTTGTGCAGACCATTGCATACATTAATCTTCCAACTGTTGATGCATATGGAACTTTAGACATATAATCCATGTCTTCTTGGGACTTTGGGCACATTTCCTTACTAAGTTTGAAATGGCTAGCAAAAGGTGTACTAACTGGTTTTGCATTGTGCATATTAAATCTTTTCAACACCTTTTGTATGTACTCATTCTAAGACAATGTTAATTTGCAATATTTCCTATCTCTAGTTATTCTCATACCAAGGATTTGTTTTCCAGCTCGCAAATCCTTCATTGCAAATGAATTTGCCAATTTTCTTTTGAGCACATTTATTTCTTGCATGTTAGACCTTGAAACAAGCATGTCATCCACATACAATAACAATATAGTGTAGCTACCATCATTTTGCTTTTTCAGATAAACACAATGATCAGAGTGACATCTAGTATAACCTTGTTCAGACATAAACTTGTCAAATTTTAGATACCATTTCCTTGGAGCCTGTTTTAAGCCATACAAGCTCTTCTTCAACCTGCACACTAGTTTCTCCTTCTCTTTTACCTCATATCCTTGTGGCTGCTACATATATATCTCTTCCTCAAAATCCCCATGGAGAAAGGTTGTCTTTACATCTAACTGCTCAAGATGGAAATCTTCAACTGCTACTAGACTTAAAATTGTTCTGATTGAAGTCATTTTAGTAACAAGAGAAACATCAAAGTCAATACCTTTCTTCTGTGCAAAACCCTTCACCACAAGTCTAGTTTTGTACCTTTGTTTTCCTCCATCTTCTTCCTTTAGCCTGTAAACCCATTTATTCTGCAATGTAGTTTTACCTGCAGGCAACCTGACTAAGTCCCAAGTTTGGTTATGCATTAAGGAGTCCGTCTCTTTTTCCATGGCTAGCTCCCACTTCTTCCTACTTTCAACCTGCATTGCTTCTTCATAACATTCAGGTTCACTGGAATCAGTCAACAATAAATAATATAATGAAGGAGAGTATCGTTCAGGGGGTATACTTATCCTGGTAGATCTTCTAACACCACTTTCAGGTGTTTGGGTGCCTATTGCTGTTGTGGTGGTTGTTGTTGTTGTTGTTGTTGTTGTTGTTGTTGTTGATTATTATTATTTTCAGGCACCTTTACTTTTTCAGTGATCTCATCAAGAACTATGTATTCCTTGTTTTCTTTTTCCTGTTTCCTTTCCTGCAACTGATTCTTATACAAGACCTTTTCATTGAATATTACATATCTGCTCCTAATGATTTTGTGATTTTCATAATCATATAAGCGATAACCAAAATCATTAACACCATATCCAATAAAGGTAAATTTCTTTGACTTTGCCTCAAGCTTTGTTCTATTTTCTTTATTAATATGGACAAAAGCCTCAAACCCAAATGGCTTTAAAAAGGAGTAGTTTACCTTTTTACCTGTCCATGCTTCCTCTGGAACACCACCATCCAAGGAACTTGAAGGCCCTCTGTTTATTAGATAAACAGCAGTATCTATAGCATATGCCCAAAATTGTAAAGGCAATCCTGCATGCAATCTCATGCACCTTGCACGCTCCATGATTGTTCTGTTCATCCTTTCTGACACACCATTTTCTTGTGGTGTTCTTGGAACTGTCTTCTCTTTCCGAATTCCATGCTCTGAATAGTACCTATCAAACTCTTTGCTGCAATATTCACCTTCATTGTCTAATCTGAGACACTTCAATTTCTTTCCTGTCTCAATCTCAACCAAATCTTTCCATTTCTTGAAAGTATCAAATACATCAGATTTACTCTTAATACAATAAATCCAAGTTTTTCTAGTTGCATCATCAATAAAAGTAACATAATAACGAGACCCACCGAGAGATGATACCTGAGTAGGTCCCCATACATATGTATGCACAAGCTCTAATTTTTTTCTCTTCTTTTCTTTACCAACTTTGAGAAATCTGACTCTTTTCTGTTTTCCATAAATGCAATTCTTACAGAAGTCCAAATCAACATTCTTCAAACCCGGCAACAAATTCCTTGAGTGAAGAATCTTCATCCCCTTATCACTCATGTTTCCGAGCCTATGATGCCATAATGCTGCATCTGCTCCTTTGGAAGTTAAATCATTAACAAAGTTAGAAATACCATTGCATAAATACAATGTACCAACCTTTTCGCCTTTTGCTATTACCAAGGCTCCTTCGGTGACCTTCCAAGCTTTATCTGTGAAAGTTGTCACACAACCTTTACCGCCTAACTGCCCTATTGAAATCATATTTTTCTTCAGATCTGGAACATGCCTTACCTCCTTTAGTAGCCATTGGTTTCCATTCTGCTGTTTTACAAGAACCTTACCCATTCCAACAATTTTACAGGGTTTATCATCACCCAAACGGACTTGTCCAAAATCTCCTTGAACATAGTCATGAAAATATTTCTTATCAGGTGTGGCATGGAATGAGGCCCCTAAATCTACCACCCAAGAATCAATAATATTTTCGAAAGAAAGAATCAAAGGATCTTGTAACACCTCACCTATCACATTTGCTTCATGATTGTTTTCTTGTTGTGCATCTTCTTCTTTTCCCTTCCGAGATTTATAGTCTTTCTATCAGCATTTCCAGCACACTATCCCTGATATGGACTTGGATCTTCCTTTCATTGATTTACTGTGAAATCCTAAGCTCTTTCCTCTTTCCATTTTTCTTCCCCTAGACTCTGCACTCAAAGCATTACTCAATGTCTCACCGAAGCTTTTCCGTCGCATTTCCTCACTAAGGATAGCACCGACAACATCATCAAAATTTAAAGTACTAGATCCAGAAACAGAGTTACTAATGGCCATTACTAAACCATTCCAACTTTTTGGCAATAAGCACAAGAATAACAGAGCTCTAACTTCATCATCAAATTTTACCCTTACAGAACTTAACTGACTTGTAATAGTATTAAAATCATTTAAATGGTCTGCAACAGATCCACCTTCCGACATCTTCATATTAAATAACCATTTCATAAGAAATACCTTGTTTGAGGCCGAGGGTTTTTCATATAGTTTCACCAACGCCTTAATCAAACCCTCTGTCGTTGTTTCCTTTGAAATGTTGAAGGTGACTGATTCTACGAGGCACAACTGTACTGTTCCGAGTGCCTTTCTATCGAGAAGGTTCCATTCTTCATCTGTCATACCCATCGACATCTTTGTTTTTCCGCCCAATGGTAGGTACATATCTTTCTCATACAGATAATCTTCCATCTGCATCTTCCACAGTGAGAAGTTTTGGCCGTCAAATTTCTCAACCCTAAACTTACCATCTTCCGCCATTGCTCCCACTCGAACGAGGAACCCTTCTTTCCTGCAATTTTATTAGCCAAATAGACCTTCGGCTCCGATACCAGTTGTTAGAAAATTATATATTACAGAGCAATGGAATACATAGAATATTGCATAAATATAAACACAGAAAATGTATAAAACCAGAGAGACACAGATATACGTGGTTGACCCAGTTTGGGCTACATCCACCCCGAACAGCCAGTCCTTCCTTTCTATTATCCAACAAAATGAAGAGACACAACCTATAGTAGATTTGTTGTAATATCCTTTGTTTTCTTTCACAGTCTCACCTCTCTGTTTCTCACTCAGAGAATACACCTCTCTTTCACAGCGTCAATACAATGCCCTCATACATAGAGAGGGGTTGCCTTATAGGGAAAAAATCCCTAAACTAAACATAAGTTCTATCGTCAGATCATCCGCCTAATGAACGGCCCAGATTGACTAGAAATTCCTATACTTTTACAAGGCAATTTTACATCTGTTTTTAGCTTCGGGGGCGTTGCCCCCGAAACCCCCACCAGGGGACTGCTGGCCCTAGAACCCCCCAGCCAGGGGGATTAGCCCCCAGAGCCCCGCGGGGGGGACAAGTCCCCCCCGCACACCCCCCCCCCCCGCGTGGAGGGGTGTTCAAACTTCCTGGGGTATACATTCGGCTGAAACAAAGACCTCTAAACAATCATGCTCCACACCCAACAACTTGCAACAGTGCCCTTGCTAAGAAGGCTTGAAATTCAAGATAGTTTAAGGAGATTGAAAGCGTTTCATGTCATAAGGACGAAATCTGTTGATCGCAGGACAAATTATTTTCTTGATCATGCTATCCGAACGAGATATATTTTAGCAAAGGCATTCTCACGGAAGCTCGACACTGAAATTTGTGAGGAACAAAAACAATGTATTTACACTCAAGAAGTTAATTTGTTGAAGGGACATGGTTGGGATATGCTAGAGAAATTATCATTTGAATTGATTCCATGTGTTGTAATTCAAGTATTGCTTGAAATCCAAGATAATGTTGGATTGGCATTGCAATTCTTCAGCTGGTTAGAAAAACAACATATTCAACAAACTATACAAGTTCACTTAACTCTAATTCATATATTGATAAGGGCAAAGTTGTACAGTGATGCACAGGATGTAATGGATCATTATGTTATTACCTGCAAGGATCAAACCTCAATTTCAGGCATTTTTTGGGCATTAATTTCTACATATTCAGGTTATTCGGTACCTATAGTCCTTAAAAGTTGAACAAGACTTGTGCACAATGTCAAATGATGCTAGAAGTTGCTGACATATTACAAGTCTTTGCAAGTGACATTCATTGTTGCAATATGACAATAGCTTTTGTTCAAAAATTATGAGAAAATTATATTTTGTTAAAAAATGTATGGAAATGGCTACCTAAAGGTGGGCTCAATCACAAGTGTGTCTCATGAGTGGGATCTTCATTAAGTGTTGTAGTACCTCAAGTAGCAATTTCAACATTTACTAGTTTTCCACTAAAATCTTTCCTAAAAAACAATGAGGACATGCCTTACTTTCAATGTAGTCTATCTAATAGACAAAATAGACTTCTTGCCTACCATTTTTTTGCCGCCTCTGGCAATCTGACACCCTCGAAACCATTTCCATCCTAACCCTTCCACCATATCCATTCCGCCTTTATCCCACAGTCAACGTCCTTACATTAATGCTGCGAGGTGACAAATTGCCAAGTAATCTCCTAGAATTCAAATGGGAAGCAAAGGATTTCCCCTTTTAATCCCCTGTTTCATTCCTTTCCTCCCTTGTCTATCGCTTAGATCCTTTTTTCCCTATGTCTTATTTAGATCCAATGGTTTCATGGTTTCGCAGATGAAAAGGTGTAGCGCCTCTGCTCCAAAATAATTTAATTCTTCTAGTATGTACCAAGACATGTTGACATGTATTAGGATAGAATAGTACCAGTTCACTTTTGGTGGTGTTTTGGTTGTGTGTGTTGAACATGCAGCACTACGACAAGGTAAGGAGGTCCATCCCCACTTTATACCTAGATTTTATCATGGGGAGTGCCCTTGTTGACATGTATGAAAAATGTGGGGATGTAGAGGATTCACTAAAGGTTTTTGAGAAAATGCTTGAAAGAAATGTGGTTTCATGAAATGCCATAATTGTCAGATGTGCTCAACATGGCTGAGGTATAGGGGTTCTCAAATTGTTTAGGTAGATGATGCAAGCAAGAATATGTCCCGATTCTGTCACCTTTATAACACCATATCTTCTTGAGAGGACAACACCCCAATTTACTAGTGATACCTAGTTGCTGCATCTAATGAGGAGCACACAACATTGATAGCTCCTATTCGTTCTGCATAGAAACCCAAGTTCTTGTTGTAGGACTAGGAAACAAAAACTTCCATCCCACGAGCTACAAACAACCTCACAGATGATGTGTCCTGATCAAGACTGCCACTTGCAAATCCCTGCAAATTCAAGTAAAATATCAAATTTGAATAATGAAAATAAGCTCTTTCAGACCAATTTTTCAGTTCATTACTGCATGAAATACTACTAGACACATCAAAGTTGGCTAAGAACACATAAAAGCATCACAATAGTAATCAAATTATATTTTTTCACAATAAAATATATTTTTTATAAGAAAATGTTGCAATCAAGCCAAACATCTTTGTAATACAAAAAAGAAAAGTGGTAGCCATAGCCGAATGTCCAAAATGAAAAATTATAGTCCCTCAAATCATATGGTCAATCTTCCCTAATCTTGCCTCTACTGGCCTTACAAGTGTATTTCCTTACATATATAAAACTAGAAAAGAAAAATACTAGTTTCCATGCATACTATAGGCATATGATTATTTCTTCTCCTTTGGCTCACTTCCAACAGCCCTCCAAGTGCCTCTCTTTCCCGATTGCAGCAACAAGGCTGACCTTATATGTACTTTCAGCCATTACCAGATTTTGAACATGCTGAATACCCACTTGATTTTCTTCTTTCATATTCATTTACATCTTGAAAAATATCCAAACTAAAACTGGCTAAAATTGAATCGACTGTATTATCCATTTAAACAATTGCTAAATATCTAGGAGCAATATAAACACCCAATGGGAAAAATAAAAATCCCCAATTTACAAGTGATACCTAGTTGTTGCATCTAACGAGGAGCACACAACATTGATAGCTCCTATTTGTTTTGCATAAAAACCTGAGTTCTTGTTGTAGGATTGAGAAACAGGAACTTCCATCCCATGAGCTACAAACAACCTCACAAATGATGCATCCTGATCAAGACTGCCACTTGCAAATCCTTGCAAATTCAAGTAAAATCTCAATTTTGAATCATGAAAATAAGCTCTTTCAGACCAATTTTTTAGTTCATTACTGCATGAAATACTACTAGACACATCTAGGTTGTCTAAGAACACATACAAGCATCACATAATGTTTTCACAATAAAATATATTTTATATAAGAAAATGTTGCAGTCAAGCCAAACATCTTTGTAATACAAAAAAGAAAAGTGGTAGCCATAACCGAATGTCCAAAATGAAAAATTATAGTCCTTCAAACCATATACTCAATCTTCCTTGATCCAGCCTCTAGTGGCCTTACAGGTGTATTGCCTTACATATATAAAAATGGAAAAGAAAAATACTAGTTTCCATGCATACTACAGGCATCTGCTTATTTCTCCTCCTTTGGCTCACTTCCAATAGCCCTCCAAGTGCCTCTCTTTCTCGATTGTAGCAACAAGGCTAACCTTATATGTACTTTCAACCATTACCAAATTTTGAACAAGCTGAATACCCCTACGATTCTCCAAAAGACCAAAGATATAGCCACAAATGGACTTGAATCTTCAAGAGGGGGATATGACAATTTCTAGAGGTAAATCGAAATGGGCCACAATTCTTCCAACCATATGTTGTAGAGACCATAGATGTACATTGAACTCCAAATACTTCCTGTAGTGAATCCCAATGCATCACTTTTTAACAATCCCAGATTTCTAGCATGTGATTGTTGTGTTCATTGCACAAGAGTCCTTAACACAATTTTTCTTCAAAAAATGCTTCTCATACTCTTCCTTCCATTTTTTTTTCCATGTAATCCATTTCTCAAAGTAACCCACTAGAAATTTTCCATTCATTCTAAGGATGTTACACAGAGTAAACCCAATTTTGTGAAGCTCAAAGCTTTACCATGTCACTTACAAGAATATAACCTAAGTGGGAAGGATAACATCATAACACTCCATCAAAGAA
Organism: Pinus tabuliformis; assembly: GCA_031772625.1. Taxonomy (NCBI): domain Eukaryota; kingdom Viridiplantae; phylum Streptophyta; class Pinopsida; order Pinales; family Pinaceae; genus Pinus; species Pinus tabuliformis. The sequence continues at coordinate 1,056,705,051 of CM062804.1, forward strand.
TGGTGGAATTCATCATACTACACTACACCTCCACTATTTATTTTACATGTGCTTCACTCCTCTTTTTACCCTACCATGCTCAGATTCACAAGAAACACTCTTGCAATGGTGGTGAGCCATTGCCACAATCCTAGCAATCTGAACAAACAACAAACCACCATTCTATGTCCATTTCTCATGCCAAAGGTCAAAGTCTAAAGTAGAGACAAATAAGTCAAACAAAATCCTAATTCCCTATCGAACAAGCCCACACACCCATTGATTTCACTTGGATAGGGGGTCAAAACCCAAATCAAGGGAGCATAATGTAATCCTCATCCCAATTTCTAGCCAAATAAACCCACAAGTGGCACTTGAATCCTCCATTGTAGCCTTCATAAACACCTATGCAAAAGTTGTGAGGAAGAATCGCAAGGGGTGATATTGGTGTATTAACTTGCTATCGTGTCAAATTTTACATGATTTTATGTGTGTTTAAATGAGGGCTCACCCTAAGATTCAAATTCATTCATGGGGATAGATGGATAGTAGGGTCCCATTTGAATCACACACCCATATGCAACCTAGTTCCCTTGTTATTCTACTTGTCCACAACCTTCTTTTCATTTCACGAGACATCAAAAAATTTGAATCTTTTCAAAGTATTTGACCTCTCTTAGAATTCTTTGTGCTAGCCTATATAGACTGAAATTCTTCAACATCCTTTTGATACATTGATGTTTGAATTATTGAAGGGTCCCCAACATTGTAGCTGTATGGACCCCTTTATATTTTAAGATTACGAGACATTTGTATAATTCCAAGGCTTCCACCACATTATTAGTTGATATTCGTTAAGGTTGAAGATACCCTCCTCACACCTACTTCCTAACAACAATCAAAGTATAACATGTAACATTAGACCTCATCTATGGAGAACAACATGAACAAGTTTTATTTTTCAGCATGTAAGACAGCATACCACCACTTTGTTGTTTCAACACAGTTGGCTTTTTCCATTGCTTATCTCTGTTGGGTGGTTAAAGTTTCTTGGCTAATGATGGTCATGGGTTTGTGCCTATCCTCTGCTAATATTTTGACTCACACTCCCACATCCATGGACTGGCACATCCTAATCCTTATCTAGAAGAGGCCAAAGCTAAAGTGATGAAGAAGTGGGGTCTACCCCCATTGTCCATGGAAAGAGATTTGCATTGTGGGACTGTAGGTTACCCTAGAGAAAGAAGGGTTCCCCCTGGATCAAATAATTGATAAGATATTGATGAAGACATTGACAAGTGAGTCTTTGGGAAAGGAAATCCTCCTTATTTCAAAGCGGGCAACAGACAACCACATTCATCCTTCAACTAAAATCACTTAAGAAGCCTACATGAGATTGCTAGGTTGGATGAGGAGGCACGAAAGGAGGACAAAGGAAAGGGTCTAGAAGGCATCCCTCCCTCAAAAATTTTGCTAAATGATCTAGGAACATGAGACACTTACATAATGGTAGAAAACTTTGGGCATGATGTGGCACATTAGATCTTTTGTGGCCTCCCATCTTCATGTAAGAAGTTCAGAGACCATACTAAAGATCTATTGTCATATCTGGAGCTGACATTCGCAACTCTTTCCAAGGGTATCTCCAAGCAAACCTTCACCTTTCATACTCTCTTAAGTGAAAGTGCTCCTTGTTTAGTTACATAATAAGGACAAGGCTGGAGAATATGTGGACCAACAGTAATCCAACCCATATGAACCCCTTATTTACACTGGCTAGGGTCATAGTATGTTATGACAACCTAGATTACTATCAAATGCATGTCAATAATAGTACAATTTATAATGTTTCCTATGTTACTGGTTCCAATGTCAACCTACAATTTAGTATGGTATATAGTCTTGATATACTCTTGCATCTTGGTAATCATACAAAGTCATGGTAGACTCTTGCATCCTAGAATCAGTAGGTTGATGATATTCTGATTATTCTCATATTGATAATTAAATTCTGAGGGAACTTGCAATGTAATCATAAAGATTTGAAAATGAAGAACAAGTAAAAACTAAAAAAATATTTTCAAATAACAAAATAAGACTTGTCGGTATAGAAAAATGTACACAAATGTAAACAAATGAAAGAACAAAGTAATATGCAATGAGTGATTCACAATATAAAGGCTATAAACATAACCCCCATATCATCAATAACCTGATAAGAAACATCAAAGAAAGCAATAAGATTCTTTTCCTGAATGACATCAACAATATTCTCCCACTACTCAGGAGTTAGATCAATTCCAATTGGATTGTGAGCACAACCATGAAGCAGCACAAAACAACCACTTGGTGCAGGCTGAAGGAAGTTGAGAAACTATAAGTCTCCTCTACTAACAAAAAAATAACAGTGCATTTACTAATCATCTCTTTGTGAAAAGATCTAGGAACAAAAATGTTTCTTAGCTTGATGTTTGCAATCATCACTTTCAAATCTAGTCCTATAGTTTTAGGATCATAGTATCAGTATTCTGACCATGGAACCCCAACATCATTGAAAATGTTCTTGTGATTCCTTGGTCAAAATCAAACTAGAATCAAATAGCTTCAAATAGATCAAATATTAGTTTGCATCAAAATGATTAAAAATGTTCAATTGTAAGATGGGAATGAAAACTCTAAATACATAACTTAGAGTTCAATATCACAACTCTAAATACATTACTTAGATCTCAGAATCAAAAATCTAATAATTGCCCCAAGTTGGAGAAGAAATCAAGACTTGTACTCCAGGGAAATATCTTTGAATAAAGGTAGCAACAAGGAGAAGAGAACTAGTTCCTGAAAGGCCTTGGACAATAGCCACCTAGATAAGTGTCAATAGGGTATTATGTAAATTTAATTCCACATACACAAGCACAAAATATCATCATCCTAACACACACATCACATAAGCACTATAATGCCAATTTGAAAAAAGGGATCTATGATACAACCTTCTACCATCTCTTAGGTGATCTACAGAGATACAAATATCCTTTTCCTAGCATAGTTTGCATAAGGGAAAATATTGTGCAACCTAAAAGTTAAAAAGAACTCGCCCTATTCTTCCACCCATCTCACCTTGCCACCCCACCCTACTCTGTCTAGAAGTAATTCAGAGACAACATACAGTCCTTGCTTGGTTGCATTATTGTTAGCTCCCACAAACAATTCCACAGTAGCCTTATTAAAAGAAGCCAAACCTTCAATATGGAGGTACTTTAGAAAAATAATAACAAGATAATGTCAAATATGTAAAAACTTAAAACGATTCCCATGGAAAGGGTGCAATAGTCTCTTCACATGCATACCTCTTCATTATCTCCCTTCTCCAACATCATATTCTCTACCTACAAAATAGAAGCAGTGATAAGAAGGATTCCAATTGATAAAATAAATCTAAAAGAGCCCTCAAAATGCTATAAACTAAGATAAAGACCTTAAAACATTTATATTATTCAATGCAGATTAGCTAAAAGAAAAAAGAATTCAATGACACCTTTTTCACCACATTGAGCACACAGGGTTGAAGTTCTTCTGTTCTGTAAGCTCCAATACCAAGATTAAGCTTCAAATCACTTATTTGCTCTAAAGGATTCTAAAACACCCAGAATTGGATCTGGAGGTGCCATTGATACATCTGTTGTAATAGCCATGTTAATTCTACTCACAATCTGTACAGAAAATAATTATGTTAGGAAAAAACTCCACCCATGGGAATAAATTTCAATTAAACTTTCTTTATATCAATATACTATGGAAAATACAGTTGGTGGAAGCAATGCATTCAAGTCAATAGATATGGAAATATGGTTACACGTTTGAGAAATTCATTCAAGAACCTAAGATACATTGCATGTCTTATATTTCTTTCTTGATTAAGAATAATTTTAAAAATACTGCAAATTTGAAATAACATAACTTAGAAACCAACAACAATAAATTTCGAATATCACTTCTAAACAAAAGAATTTCCTATCGCTGATCAGTTTATCTTTGATCACCTCAACAAATGTCTTCACTAACAAATGATTTTATCATGATAGAATAATTTTTTTAATCGCAAGTATCTTAAATTCACTTTTTCATTCATGACAAAGATTTGCATTCTTTAAGAAATCATCTTGCTCAAGGTACCTTACATAAATTTCATGATATTCTTTTTCCATGAGAAAATACATTTACTTAATTATGGCATTATTTTATCATAAGAACATAAGCATTAATTCATTCAAACTTTTAAACACAATCATAATTGCAATTGTGGTTGTTTTCCAAGGGTTTAAACATCTCAAAAGCAAGCTTTGGCACACATGATGAAACATCAGTCAAATGTTAGATAAACTTGACCCAGTGGTGGAGTTGAGGTTGTGTCAACATTTGTTGTTAACAATTATGGTTTTGGGCACCAGTTGTGGTTAACAGTTATGGTTGTGTCAACAATTGTGGTTAACCTTCTAAATGCTAAGGCTGTCACAATTGGGTTGAACATGCAGGAGAAGCTCCAGGAGGATTCTTGCTCATAGTACATCTGATGCCCTCAAAGAACTCAAGAAGCTTCCTAAGGTCCATTTTTTGGGCTCGTAAATATATCTACATGGACAAGCTCGCATGAATTAGGGTGTTGGAAAACCAACATAAACTTTTACCATGTTGTATGAGATTAAATAACACACCATTCATTTTCCTACAAATAAAAGAGTATTTCCACTCCCTAAAGATGCCATGAAGCCTACAATTCTACTGCCAATGGTATTTCATCACATAACAAGGCTATCTTCCATGAGATGGATGTTGGTAAAGCTAGCCAGAAAATAACTAAACCCATTCTCAGACAGACTTGGGAGGAGGGAAAAACCAAAAAAATGTGCTTGAGGCTTTGAGCATCTTAGACTGACCATCCAAAGGGAAATTAGGTTGTGTTATCCCTAAGATATGTAAGTTTCATGCCTAGAGGTAGGCCACCTAGTATTAATGATCAAATAAAATTGCCTTTTCAGTTTCATGAGATGGCTTCCACACACTACAAATTCTGCAAAGACATGTCTTTTGTTTCAATTAGACAACCTATTGTAATTGATATCATAGAAATCCAAAAATTTTATGAACTTGGAAATGAATCCATATTTCCAATAAAATGCAGTACCTCTCCTTGTTAGTGTTTACACTTCCAACAAACCCCTTCCTACTGACTCCTTTATTTTACTTTGTATTTCTTTTTCTTCGGTACTAAGGAGCTGTCATGGAACTCCCACATTACTATCAGTGTTTTCCATATACTCTGTAGTCCCATTGACACCATTTGGTAACTCATCAACATTAATAAAATTATCTTATCTTATGATTGAATAATATATTTTTCCTACATATGAATCATATATTGTTAGCTGATATAGTATGGCTATGAACTTCTCTGGTGAACTTGAAACTTTGAAAGAGTGTTCAAGCTATGGAGACTTTACTAGTGTTTTACTTTTGACTTAGTGATTATGCATGCAAATAATGCAGTCTCGTGTCTACTCTAGAAGAACCAATCAAATTGTAACTAGAAAAGACCTATGCTATCACCATGACTCGATAGTCACCATCCCATCCACACCACAGGGAGTAAAGGCTATTTTTAAAGCTGGAAGATGGAATTCACCCATATATTATGCAATTCAATATGGTATATTTTACTAGTAACAGAGTATTTGAGGGGATATTTACACACTTAACTCAAACTCTAATTTGTTTTTGGTTAAATATGAAAGAGAATGACACATAAAGAAATAAGAACTTTATAGATATACAGATTTAATGCATATGGTTAAAATCGTAGTTGTCTATGAACTCCTATTATGTTAGAGGCCTTATCAAATATCTAGTTACGTGATAATAACATAAACAAACTTAGTGTTCAAGCACCCAAAAATAGCTATGCATGCAAGATCTCATTGATTATCATCATACCATTCAAAAACAAAAATAACTATTGATATCATTATAGAAGGATCTGCAACTAAAAGACAAGAATGGAAATTTCATTGGAGATCTTGCCCTTAATGGTTTGTTTAAACTGTGGCAGAGAAATATATCTTTCTCTTATGCCTTCAACATGCAAACTATAGCCCCAACAGAGCCCTCCCATGCATCAAAACCTGGAGGATATTATGCTTCACTAGATAGAGTTTGGTCCATCTCAAAGGTTGAAATTTCAACCACAATTTACTATCGACCAGACCTTCAATCACTGGGTATGCACAAAGTATTCTCCAACTGAAAAATCAATGGAAAACAAGAAAGGAAAAAAAAATATCATGGAAAAAAAACAATGAAAGAGGAATAATGGAAAGAGGCCCGTGATTCTAGAGTTGTCCTCTTGTTATGTACAAAATGAGTTTGTACTCTCAAGTAGGGGTCATAAGTGATGGTCAGTTTGATATCTTCGAGATTAATTCTTCCCCATCCCCAATCATATCAACATAAAGAAACTTTCCCTTATGGGTAAATTAGCAATTAACAACATGTAAGATACTACATGTACAAAGAGGCAATGTGAGGAAAACAACCACAAGACAAAAACATTGAAAAGTCTCCAAGGTGACAAAATATCACAGTCAAAAGGGACATGCATGAACCGGGTGTTTTATGCAATCAGATCGACCTCACAATGAGGAAAAGGTGGTGGATTGATAGAGATGCCAACAATTGAGAAAAATACACCTGATAGAGAATCAGAGTTTGATCTATGGTAAATAGAATGATTACTTATGAATAGATTCTTGTTTCATTGTATTGTCTTATATAGAACTTTTTTCAAATAAATATATCTACTCTGAAGGACATGGTTATTAGAGTATGTAGTGTCCCTTCTTGGTGAAATAGCTTTGATGACACTTAGACAGGGTGATTTTGATATAATGATATAATATTATGCATGACAGACTTATGTACATGCTTATATGCTATAGACCTGGTTTGGGTCACCTAGTTGTTGTGTGCTTAGGATAAGATCTATGGTTGTGTGTATAAGAATTCATTTTGGTTAAGAGCATATTATCAATGTTTTCTCTTTTTGTATCCTAGCTTGGGCATGGTTGTATGACATGGATGGTGATTCAGGATTGAGACACATAGATCCATGGATGATCATGGTTATGTGGAACATATGGTTAATTATGATTTATGGATGATACATGGTTTTTATGATTATATATGCTTAATATTGTATTGAACATGATGTGACAAGGGACCTAGTTATTTGCAAACAAGGATGCTCAAATTAAAATGACTGTGGAAGTCATGATACATGATTTTTATGATTTTATATGCTTAATATTGTATTGAGAAATATGTGATATGGAATGTGGTTATTTTCAAGCAAGGATGTTCAAATTTTAAATGGTTGCAGAAGTCATTTCTCTAGAACCAAAATGGTTGTGGAAGTCATGCACAATATTTGGTAAAATGTGAATAAGTTAATTATGAAATTCATTGATTCCTTTGATCTATGAGATTTTGATATGTGCAGGTCTTGGAACGAGGCCTTACCAACAAACCATCAGATGGGTATGAGCTAACAATCAATACCTTAAGGTGAACCGTGGAGTTTCAAAGTAGAGTATATGAGAAGCCATGAAAATTAGGGCGCGGAGTCCTAAATCCATGAAAGATAAAGACGTGGAGTCTTGTATCTATAATAAAATGTTTAATGTGTGGAGTCCTGAATATTTAAAAAGATCAAGGTGTGGAATCTTGGATCTTTAGAGTAGATCAGGGCGTAGAGTCCTCAATCTACTAAGGCATGGAGATGCATGCAATAGGGGTGCGGAATCCCTATTCTTCTGAAGAAAAATACCACTCATGGGCAGTTCAGGGATGAATTTCCTTAATAAAACCTCTTCTCTAACAATCCTAGGGTGACTCTCTAAAGATTGAAAGTCATGTCTAGCATCTCAAGTATGACTTTCCAAAAATAGTAATTCGCCTTGCATAAATTGGAAATCAAATACAGTTGAAGGAAAATCACTTAACTTATCATTAATCAATCCTAATAGTTCAATCTCGACTTAATCCTGAATATTATTAATATTAATATTATCTTTTATGAAACTATGATATTATTACTAAAAGGGAATTACAAGTCACCTTCATCTCCTCAATCACTTCACACCTCTCTCCTTGATGACTCTCATGGCTCTATGTAAATATCTATCTTTTAATAATACATTACACTCTATTTTATGCACTCATCAAATAATGGCATATTCTTGCTACACTCATTAAAGACATGTCATAAAATATTCCTCTTACGCTCTCTTTAATGCATAAGTTACACTCTCCTTAACTAAGGCATGCAAACCTCTCCTTAATGGCAAGAGTTACACTCCTCTAAATGGAATACAAGGCATGAATATTACTCCTCCTTTATGACAAGAATTTGTTGCTCCTCCTATATATGTGTCTCATGTATTCTCACTTTGGGGGAGAGGGAGGTGCATTGTGATACCAAGAGTTGGAGAGATTTGAAAAATATTATGAGAGTGAGAGACGTGGAGAGTAGTCAATTGATTTCGAAATGATTTTGAAATTCCTAGTCTAAATTACTATGTAGCTCTACCTGGTGGAGCTGACCATGAGTGGTGTTGGGAGGAAGTGAAACTTATCTTCCTCAACTTGCCTTGGATATCTCTCTACTGCTATATTTTGGTACTGCTTGTGAGCTCTTATAGCTCGGGGGTTCCAGGGGGAGAAGTTCTCCCTAGATATGGTTGGGTGGAAAACCGAATGGTTCAAATGAGTTGGTTAAGGGATCAAAGATGGATCATATTCTCAGTGATTGGAGTTGAATATCTCTTCAGGTATAATTTTTATTGTCCTCAATTTATTATAGTATAGATTTAGTATAAAATAAAATGTAGAAATTTAAATTGTTGTAAGAATCTAATTTTGGTTTAAGCTTATGTTATTTAGAATCTTATTGGATACTTGAAACTGAAAACTAAGAGTGGTATATATGTATGGATGTTTAGATCTCAAGATGTTATGGAATTATTATTGGTGTATTCTATTGTACTAACATTGGTATTTTAGCATTTGAGAGAGGAAAGACAAATATCGCTGAAGGTAATGGAAATAAAGAAATTCTAAAGGACTTGGGTAAGAGCTCTTGAGTTATGGTTCTATTTCATCTAATTAGAGACATGTTTTAGAAAGGGTTTCAGGATATTTTGCAAAGTGTTTTTTAAAATCCGTGAATGAGAATCATTATGCATGAAAAAGTGTTAACTTGCAGCCTACCAGAGCAGGAAATGGATGCAAATCTAAAATATACCAGCAAGATTCACTAGATATGTCGTTGAAATAAAAATGTTAAAAAAAAAACAAGATGGAAGACAAGAGTTTTAAAGAGAATCATTGGGGTAAGTTTCAATCATTATGTATTACAATAATTCAAGATGCTTGGCATGGGTTTATAGGAATGATTGAATGAAAATAATGTTTGATGAATCTCAAAGCCCTTTAATTCACTTACAATGGATGAAATGATATTGAAAGAAATTTAGACAATACATAAGTAATTATAATTTAATTATAGGTTGTTATTTGTTTTTCATAGTTGTATATTCAATCTTGCATGCCATCTATTTGACAAAAATTGTAAATGAAATTCCTGGAGTCAACATATTTGCTAGTTTTTAAAAATGAATCTATGCATGGTTTTGTACCGATTCAGGAAAACATCAGGGGGTATCCATGCCACATGGACCTGTAACCCCCAATTTGATTCCAAAACAAAACTTTTCAAAACCTAGATCATAAAAATGGGTGATTTTGCAGATTGTTGCTGCCAACTGTTTGCGTCTGTTGTCAAGTTTTGGGTGAAAGAATAAAATGATTTAGTCATTGGTTTAGTATTTTGTCATTTGAAGAATTAATATATAAATTTTATGATCTAAATAGGTTGAAGGAGAATCTTATATTCATGTCAAATTTCCTTAAGAGATTGTGGCTTCCAAGTGTTTGAAAAAATGTCTTAATGGTTGTAGATTGCATGTTTGCAAAGTGCTTGTTAAAAGCCCTCAATAGCTATAGATTGCATGATTGCGAAGTGTTTGTCAAAAGTCCTCAATGACTGTAGTTTTCAGATTGCATGCTTGAAAAGTGTTTGTTAAAACTTCAATGGATGTAATTCTGTGCATACAAATTGTTAGAATAAATTTCCTACTTACTGTAGCTTTTATGCACTAGAAAAATTATGAATAGATTATTTAATGGATGTAGCTTCCTATGTCTGCAAGTTTTTGTATGAATGTGAAAATGAATTTAATAAGTTGTTGAAGTGTGAATAGAGAATAAGACAATTGTTACTTTTATTATCTAAAGCTTTCATTTAAAAAAATGGTTGTTGTTGGAAACAATTTTACAATGACTAATTCTGTAGGAATTTGCGAAAATGAGCATAATAAATTTCATATGAGCTGCATGTATTCATGGGTGCATTCTTGTGCTTCAATGACTGTAGAAAAGAGCTACTTGTCCCCAATTTATGCAAGTCCATTGTTTTACTTGACACATTTTGAAGAATAATATGCTTCTGAATTGGTAACATTAGTTTCTCTTGCTGCAACATTCATTATACAATTCTCACGATTGAAGCATTAGCTTAATAATTGGGATTGGAAATTTTAATTGATGAATTTGGAAATTTTGTTGGGTCAATATATTTTGTGATATTAAGAAAGTTATCCCTGAATTCGTATGTTATATTCTTACATTGAAATAGTTGAAGGAACATGATTACATGATAGCTAAGTTAGACATATTATGAGTAAAATAAAAATAAAAATTGAGTAATAATATTCAATATGACCTTTACTTTTCTATACTATTGTTGGTTGGTAAGGTGGGACCTTACAATATGTGACTAGAATTTTACTTGAATTTTATTTTCATTTTCAATGAAATAGATATGATGTCTTTAGAATTTCCAATTCATTTGATGCATCTTCTATGTCTCTTGCTATTTGCTTGTCATTACAATAAAACAAAACCAAGGAAGACATCTCCACCATATCGTGTATTATTACACAATGACAATTATAACAAACATGAGTATGATGTGCAATTTTTTATTGAGGTTATGTAAGGAAATACCCTTGATATTGTTGTTAATATCCTGCAAAACGCCCACATGGCTTCACATTCGTAATTATTTTCTCTTAGGTTGTTTCTGAAGAACACTATACACAGCTTCAAGAAAAAAGCTTAGTTCCATTGAGCCTGCTAATTATGGTTGCTAAAGATTTTAGTCATATTGACTTGTCACTAACACTGCATACTATGATTAGGGTAGAGTTGTAGGTATGCACATCAATGGTGTTCATATAAGTACAATATGTAAAATTAACTATAGGAATCTTAGCACGCAGTCACTTGAAAATGCAATGCTAATACCTCTATAATTATGAGTGCACATCTATAGCTCTCTATAAATGAAATGAACCAAACCAAAGAGATTATGATACTTGTGGTAGTCCATGAACTTGTATTATGAAGGAAATGATAGAGAGTATTTTCTTATTTTTTTGTAGTTCATATCCTTGTATGCAATTCATGGAAACTTATCTTTAGTTATATTTTCTAAATTCCAAGATAATTATTTTATTGGTGGCTTTGTGACTTGTTCATTTTTTTAGTTTAAAAGGAGTAAAAAATTTCGATAGGTGCTTAATAGAATCCAGTGAAACTGGGCGAATAATAACATATCCCACAATTCCTTTTGAAGGGATTGGTTATGCTTTCCTATTCTATTCGAGAATGAGAGAATATATAATCAGTCATGTCTCTCACTGTACATAGCCTTGATTGGTCATTAAACATGAATAAAGATAAATATTCATATCATCTAGAACTGTTTATGAACCAAACATACTTAGAATGTAAATCTCTCCAGCCGCATATACATTTGAGAGTGAGTGGTATGCTCATCTGATTGATGCATCCTCATAAGTCTCTATTGTATATCTCAAAATGAAGGAACATCAAATGCTTGTGAAATCATATCTCTCAATGATGGTTCCTCTAAGAAATTGATCGGAGCTTCAACAACATTGTCTTTGAGCCCCTCTGATTCATTCTGCAATAATGACAGAAGTATGGGGACGACCCCAACCTCTGTTAATGCTAGTCTATCAGCGTGATCATAACTCGATTGTGCAACAAAACCAAATGCCTTGTATCTAACATTGTCATTCTCATCCTCCAATAGTCTCAGAAGTAGAGAGATTGCACCTGAAGCTTTGACAAAAGAGACAAAATGTTTGTAGCTAGAGAGATCCCATACAACATCCGCTGCTACAGCTTTTGCTTCAACATTGGAACCTTGTAGTATCCTCACTAAGTGCTCTGCAATGGCTATAACATTCTCTTCTGCAACTTCCAAAATACAAAAGACATCTTCAGCAATTTCTTTCCCCTAGGGATTGGTTCCTTCAAGAAATTCCACAAAGAGGGGAATGGCACCAACCTGAGCAACGAGCCTAAGATAATCAACATGGGCCGATATTATTCCAAGAGCATTCCCGGCAACAAGCTTTGCAGCCAAATCATTTTCTTTTAGCAGCTCAATCAAAACAGGAATAACACCTGCATTCACAAGCATCCTTCTGACCCTTTTGGTGACTCCTAGTTGTCCAATTGCCTGAGCTGCCCTAACTCTAGATGCAATCCTACCTAATTTAGTTGACTAGATTAACATGGGGATTCCACCCAAACTAGCTATTTCTCATCGAATATCCTTCAAGAGTGTTAATGAAGTCAATATTTCTGCAACGATTTTCTTTACATCATCAGGGGATGAAGCTATAAGATTCACTATTACTTGTGCTCCACTCCTAGCCAGAATTACTTGATTACTCTATGTAAATATGCCAAGCTCCCTCAAAGCCTTGACCAACACCCTTTGCATTCTCACTTCAGATTCTAGCAAGAGTCTTACAAGGATGGGAATAGTTCCAAAATCTCCAATAGTAGAGCTTAGATGATCCCCTTTGTGTGCAATCCTACCTAAGTAAAAAGAAGTTGTCTCTTGAACAAATAGAGACCCACCACTAGAGGGAAGACATAGAAGTGTTATAGACATTTTTGGGCACTGCCACCCCAATCATATATGTCCATAAACCAAGGGCTTCTGAGTCCCTAAAAGTGTTGTTTCATGCCCTAAAGGAACAAGGTTAGTTGATTACATCATCTCCTAGAATTTCTCCACAGAAAACTGCTCAGAACTCGTCAAAACTGGACCATACAGGTTGCTCAGTGCTAAGGGTACGATGCATCTCACCTGCCCAGTGTAAAAGGTGTGATGCATACTATAAATCCCTTTTGTAGGGTGCGATGGGCAAGAATGGACAAATGGCAGAGACAATCTGCGAGGTGGAAGATCATGGAATCTTCCAGAAACTTCTCCTCTGACACTTGCCTCTCTGAATTCGCCCAGGGATGAGTAAGAGATCATCAATCTCCAAGTGGAATCAAGAACTATCAGAGAGAAGACACTAATCAAAATCCCAGAAGTCGACTCACCTCCCTGCAATCATCTATATATGGATCCCTCATCACAGATATCCAAAGGCTGGAATTTTGTATCTTGTAAGGAAGTGTTGTTGGTTTCCTGGTGGAATATCATAGTGTTGGGTGATCTAAGCTTTTCATGAGGTGAAGAATGGCTTTCATGCTAGGAGGATGACGCTGGGTCAAATCAATGGGTTGTAATCCTCTCTTCTAATCTTTACATCAATAAAGCTATTCAAGTTTTCCTCCACATTCTTGTATGTCTGATAGTATATGCATTTGTGTGGTCAATATATATCTGGTCCTATGTTGTTTATGATTTTAGATCTCTGCACTTTGAAGGTATTATGCTGCTTTGACTTTACAGGTACTCTTTGAAGCGGAGTGGTCAAGGGAGAAGCGGCAAAGACCTGTCGGTGAGGAGAAGGAACAAGCAAAGAACCGAGTGAAAGCTTGAGGTTGGTATTCTTTGATCATCTCCTATCTACTTCTCATAAAGGAAAACGAAAGTAACTTTAATCTGTTTGTTTCTAAGATAGCTACCCATCTTAGTGGGACTAGCAGCTCTGCATAGACAATAGATTTCCTGATAACAAAATGGAGACTCCACTAGGGAGAGAATAGCTTGTTTCCTTGTTTATACTTGTTTTATTTATAAACTTATAGACGGAGCCTGAATTTAAGCCACCTAGCCTTCGAACTGCATTTTCTATGCAAGTGCAAAGTAGATCAATGCTTCTTTAGTCTATCTCAGGGTTTTGTTTATAAATTGAACAATCCATTTGCAAACATCCTAATTGCCCTAGTGGTGGCTCTAGTAACCTCATTAGATCAGCCCCTGTGATTTCTATTTACTGACTATCATTATCTCGGCCTAAATCCCTGAACTAAGTTGCAAACTGTGACCAAGAACCAAGTTGAAGTCTCGTCCCTGGACCATCGCACTTTCTCCTCTTGGAAATCTGGATGCATTGCACCTCCCATGTGCAGTAGGTGCGCTGCATCGCATTTTCACTGTGTTGCAGGTGCGCTGATTAGATAAGACCTCTTCTGCTTCTAGATTTTGGTTTCTTTGTTCACTCTCTTCAGCTTTATTCAGGAGTTTTGCTGTCTGTGATCAATATACCACTGTGGAAACTCCCTTCCTTTGCATGATTCTGCCTCCATAGTACAAAGAATTGTGAATGTTTTTATGTATTGTGCGCCATTTATAGTTCTCTTTTACAACAAGTAGCGTAATCAAACTGTCGTCTTTTGATTTGGAAGTGTCGCAAGTGTTGTTTTTAGTCAAAGAAAAGAATCCTATCGTTCTTTATGGTTGATTATACAGTTACTCTTGTATTTGATTTGAATTAGTAGTTTTTCAAGTGTCGAAAGCAGTTTTCAATTCAAAGTCACAAAGTTTCATCATTATCTTCCTTTCGTTTTTGAAGAGAAATTTGTTAGTACTATCGCTTTGAAAATATAATTCAGATTTGTACTCAGCATTCTTTATGTCATTCACACATTAAGAAAGCAGAAAACAAATACATGCATGTGCATTTGCATTTAGACTACTTGTTGGTTTGATTTAGGACAATGCATCTAGTGTGTGCTCTCTGCTCTATGTTGAAAGAATATCATCTCTCTTTCTTTAGTAGCTAGGATTTTCATTGCAAAAAGAAGATTAAATGATTGTTTATCATCTTAGACTGCATTTTAGGAATTATATATCTACATCACACGGTGAACCTGAAAGGCAAATTTCTTAAGAAAGATCAACTGTAAAATAAATTCAATGAACATAAAAACTCTTTGGAACCCAACGCACAACATCTAGAAGTCTAGGCTAGAGACGTATTCCGGCGTCGTAAAGCCTGGTAACTATCACTTTCATTGTAGGTTGGGTGATTCCTCCTCTTTGAGACGACAAGTGCCAGTACGGACTTGTGCTCGCACATACCATCGAGTATATATAGGGAGACCACAATCGGCTGTATCCTTTATCCTTAGGAAGCCATGTCTGCCGCCCTATCGATCATAATGCATTGAACACAACATTCGAGAAGATTGATTGCCGTACCGTAAAAAGTATTCTGCAGTTTTGTGATTGGTTTGGTAATCCCTCTATCTAGATTTCCAGAGTAGTCTCTTTCATTCCTTTTCAGACTCCTTAAAGGAAAAGGTCCATCTGAGCACTTGTCACTTCAATCTCATTAAAAATCGAAGGCGACTAGAGTCATCTTTTGTTTTTTCTCGACTCTTAAAAATTGAAAAAGTAGTTTGTGTCAAAGCGTATAAAATTTATTTTAATCGGAATAACATCACTGTTCCCTCATTGGTCTTAGGTTGAGAAAATGGAGTCCACCAACCAAGGATTTCCCCTTGGAGGAAATCCTGGTCCTTTCTCCTCTTGGGGAGATGTTGGTGCACCTCATATGGCCACATTGTCACTTCCAGGATTGACGATTGGCTTGCCAATATGGCTCTTCTTGACCTCCATTGTTCAGAATGCTGTGATTCCTGAACAATCAAGTCAGCAACTAGATGATACTAAAGTTACCCCCCAACCTTCTACTTCATCCATTTCTCCCTCTCCTCCTTCCTCTTCACTTGATGAAGTTGGTAAAGCAAAAAATCAAGTAACTAAGAAGGAGAAGAAGGGGAAGGAGAAGAAGGAAAAGAATAACAAGGAGCCAAAGGCAAAAAGGGGTAACCATGCATCATCTAGCGAAAATCCACACACGGCACCATCCAGACCTAAATCTCCATGTGTCATTTGCAAAGGGGACCACTATCATCGAGATTGTCCTTGTATCCCCCGGATCTTAAGGGACTGGTCTCCTTGTTTGCACAATCCGGTGTCATCAACCTCTGACGATCATGTTGAAAGCACACCATCAACTAGTGAAAATGAAGTCTCTGGACAGAAAGGAAGATGTAAATTTCCTTACAAACTGTGCGAAGGCAATCATGCCATCCACCGTTGTCCCTTCCTGGACGAAGCTAAAAGAGTCTTGGATAACCGTCCCGCTTCACCACTGCAGCTTTCTCCTGGATACAAGAAACTCTTGCCGAGTCCATCACTAGTTGAAAATCTGACCAACACAACTTTGTGGTCGATCGAAGCATCTATCATTGAAGATAAACCCGCTGAATCCATACCAGACGAAATTCAAAAGGTTGAGGTGGCAGTCGACCTGGTCTTTTCTTCGGAAGGTCCATCTTCAGATGATACAATCACCAAAGAGAATGAGAACGAAACCGTTCAAATTCTTTTCGTAAACATAGACTCTGATGAAAATGGGAGCAATCTACCCATTCCTTTACCGCAAGAAGGAAGTTCATCAAAGTCATACCCGACCGTTTATTTGGTCCCACCTCCGAGCAACCTAGTCATTTCCTTCGATTGGAATCTACTAGGCAGACCCCGTTTACCGGCTAGTGTACCATTCTGAATCATTGTTCAAACCTACAGAATGGTCATGGTCGGTACCATCATAGATGAGGGGGCTTCTGTGAGTATCATTTCCTCAACTGCTTGGAAAGCGCTTGGTTCACCATCGCTTCTGCCTGAGATGCAGAATCTAACAGGCTTTGATAAAGGAACCAGTTGACCGTTAGGGATCCTTCCAAGTTTTCCTATAACCTTGAGAGGGAAAACCGTGTATCTGAACATAATGGTAGTCCAAGGACCTTTAGATTATAATCTGCTCCTTGGGTGCGACTATATTTATAGCATGGGAGCCATTGTCTCCTCACTCTTTCGAGTAATGTGTTTTTCGCATGAAGGCCGAGTGGTCCAGCTCATAGACCAGCTTCCGTTCCCTGGCTCACACATAGCTAATAGTCAAATACCATCCCTAAATGGTATTTTCATGCAAGGAATGTCTCATCAATCTCTAGTCCGTCCACCTAAAAAACGCGAGTAATTCGGTGGCCATGACTGAAACCCAGGGGGCATGCACCTTAGTCTGCTTCAGCAGAAAAACTTCAGGTATAGGGTAGGTTTCCGTGGAGGATATATGACTAGTCTGACACACCCGTCCATATAGGAAAATGGGATTAGACCGGAATAAGGTACCTCTATTAGAAGGTAGGCCTTTCCCAATAGAACGAATGTTTTGTCTGCAAATTGAAGGGTAACATAGAAAAGGTAGGCCTTTCTCGATAGAACAATTGTTTTGTCTACAAATTGAGGGGTAACCTCAGAATCTCTACTTCGCTATACCTGGGGGCATGCAAACCTTTTGTGCGCAAGTGAAAAGTGACCAGTGTAACGCTAACTCCATATTTTCGCTAACTTCAACTGCTTAAGTTGGGTGAGTGGTCGAATCAACCGTTCGCCTTCGCAGGGGCCAAATGGCACCGGCGAAATAAAGGAAAAATTTTCCTACCTGACCTTAGTAGTTAACTAACCCCTAGGACAGTAGTTGGTCATTCCTAGCTTGCATGCAAGAGGTAGCAGAGCAAAGTTTCGAATGGTGCAAGCTCCCTAAAAATTGAACCTATCGATGAGACATCCTTATTATACAACTGGCACGAGCAGTTTTTATGTGAAGTTCAAGCTCGTTAAAAATTAAACCTAAGCAATGAGCAAACATTCCCCCCTAGAGTTTACGCTCATTAAAAAATGAACCAACCTCCGGTAAATAACCATTGCGAACGCATTATCATCAGGTTTTTGAGCCCTAGTCGTGTTCTTACCATCACCTCCACTCTGTTTTAGCCGATCATTCACGTCCATTTGATTGTTTACCCCTTCTGAGGAACAGATATGAAGAGTGATTATGTTAGCCATCCTTGTGACACTGCCATGATTGGAAAATTCCAAACCTTACCTGGAATCAGCTGCTACTCGTTCCTCAAGAGGCGAGTATCCTTTAAGCTCTTTTCGTCTGACTCGTAAAATATGAAAAGATTACTAAGCAATTGGCCTCTCCAGCTCGTTAAAGCTACCGGGAGTGCTATCCCTCCTCTATATTTTAATCTTTTTGGACCTGAAGGATTATTACACAAAAATATTGAGCGCTTGTCTTGTTCGGCTCATTAAAACTATTGAAAATTCATCCCTTTCATATTATTTTATACTTTTTCAGACTTAAGGGATTACATGACGAAAAAGGATCACTGGAATTTCCTTTCCGTCCCTTTTCAGACTCTCTAAAATTGAAAAAGGACCAAGTTGTCTTTATCGTTAAACTCGTTAAAACCAATAGCGACAAACTTGTCCATGTAGACAAGAACGAGTTTCACTGTCGCTAGGCTCGTTAAAACATAGCGACGGGTTTGCCCGAAGGGAAAATTATAGAACAAGCATATGTTATCCTCCTCAAGCTTGATAAAAATAAAGAGGTACTGGTCAACAATGACTGGGGAAAAATTGGGAAGAAAAATTGAAGAAACTTTATTGGTAGTGAGTTGCTCTTGAACATGACACTTTCACTCCATCACCATGATTGAGTCGGGTTGGGTTATTCCGTTCACCGGTCATATTACCATTGGTCCACCATACCATCCATCTTTGGGGTTAACGCTACCAATCCATTTTAGTGTCACCGATATGTTCAAGAGAAGTCGATCAAAGAATTCACCAACCCATCTTGTGTCTCATCCACTGCAATACCTTTACGCTTCATTCTTTCATGACCGCCACCTTGAACCCTGTATCATCAGATCATTTTCACCTCCAAAAGTCATTTGCTCCATTCCGTGTCATAGATGTGGGATTCATTAAGGCCCTCCTACGACGGGTCACTTCTTGTCGACATCATCTCATTATCCAAGAAGTCGACCTAGGAACAACCCTTTCAGTACTTTGAAGCTTGCATGCCTCAATGGCAAGTTTCTCACTTTCGGTGACATGTTTACATCAATGGCCTTCGACCGAGAGATTTTGCGTGGTGTTCGACGCCAAGTCCCATTTTCACACCACGTGAATTGTACTGTCGTACCTTGAGGGTCATCATCATTATCGGTGATTCCTCTCGCACCTGTTAACAGCTTACATCATTGGCTAGTAATCAGGCGATGTCTTTCCATGTTCGACTCCATAACATTTTTCACATGGATCGACTTGTACTTCGAGCGAAGATTGGACAAGTTTGAAGACCCCGGATCTAGTTTCATCCATCCGGGCTGCGATATATTCAGGAAAATAAAGACATCAAATGTACATCATTGTTGCACATATGATCATCCGAATCAAAGGATGATGGCTCTATCAGAATCATCAGTCTGCCACACAAACGGTTGTCTGTCCTATGTACATGAAAATGAATTTATAAAGCTGAGCATGGGAATGCCTGCCTCAGCTAGATCATGAAAATGTTATGAAGATAATGTATTGTATTGTATCTTATTACAGGTCGCCTCCAGTTCCAAAAACCTCGGATCCTCATGATAAAGCATTTCACCAGACATCAAAAGATTAACGACCTCATGCTTTAGAGGGCAACTGTTATAGACATTTTTGGGCACTGCAACCCCAATCATATATGTCCATAAACCAAGGGCTTCTGAGTCCCTAAAAGTGTTGTTTCATGCCCTAAAGGAACAAGTTCAGCTGATTACATCATCTCCCTGAAGTTCTCCACAGAAAACTGCTCAGAACTCGTCAAAACTGGAGCATACAGGTTGCTCAGTGCTAAGGGTGCGATGCATCTCACCTGACCAGTGTAAAAGGTGTGATGCATACTGGAAATCCCTTCTGTAGGGTGCGATGGGCGAGAATGGACAAATGGCAGAGACAATTTGCGAGGTGGATGATCATGGAATCTTCCAGAAACTTCTCCTGTGACACTTGCCTCTCTGAATTCGCCCAGGGATGAGTAAGAGATCATCAATCTCCAAGTGGAATCAAGAACTATCAGAGAGAAGACACTAATCAAAATCCCAGAAGCTGACTCACCTCCCTGCAATCATCTATATATGGATCCCTCATCCCAGAGATCCATAGGCTGGAATTGTGTATCTTGTAAGGAAGTGTTGTTGGTTTCCTGGTGGAATATCATAGTGTTGGGTGATCTAAGCTTTTCATGAGGTGAAGAAGGGCTTTCATGCTGGGAGGATGACGCTGGGTTAGATCAATGGGTTGTAATCCTCTCTTCTAATCTTTACATCAATAAAGCTATTCAAGTTTTCCTCCACATTCTTGTATGTCTGATAGTATATGCATTTTTGTGGTTAATATATATCTGGTCCTATATTGTTTATGATTGTAGATCTCTGCACTTTGAAGGTATTATGCTGCTTTGAATTTATAGGTACTCTTTGAAGTGGAGTGGTCAAGGGAGAAGCGGCAAAGACCTGTCGGTGAGGAGAAGGAACAAGCAAAGAACCGAGCAAAAGATCGAGGTTGGTATTCTTTGATCCTCTCCTATCTACTTCTCATAAAGGAAAACGAAAGTAACTTTAATCTGTTTGTTTCTAAGATAGCTACCCGTCTTAGTGGGACTAGCAGCTCTGCATAGACACTAGATTTCCCAATAACAAGAAGGGAAATCAAATGTGGCACGGTTTGTTCTAAAATGTACCCCAAAGAAAAATTTTCTATTCTCCCAAGCATAATTTTGGCTCTATTTTGCATTAATTCCCTACTAGAACTCAACAATTTTACAAAGATCTTAACTCTGTGTTCCCAATCCCACTTCTCAATGCAATATTCATCATCTGAAATAGAAGATAAAGCCATGGGGTTAATTGCGCTTCATGTTTCAGACAATTTGTTATTCTATCTTAATAAATATGATACTTCGAAGAAAATTTGGGACAAACTCGCCTCTCTGTTTGGAAAAATAAATTAGTTCAAGGCCTTACAATTGGAAGCGGAATTGTCTTCATTGATCCCTGATGAGCATACCTCTATTGAAGACTATCTTGTCAAATTTTGGTCATTGGTTGCACAACTGAAAGGATGTGGAGACACCAAATTAGACAGTGAGTGTATTTTCCTGATTCTATTCAAGCTGAAGGGTCAGTATCCAATTTTTTCTTCTACATTTTATTCTACAATGGATGCACTTGGTGATAATTTTAAAATGCCTTATTTTGAGTTTTTTTTGTGAATGCTTAACAAGAAGACAATCTAAGCTTCAATAGTTAGATGCTCTTTCTAGCTCAACGTCTCAATCTCTTGTAGCACATATCTCCAAAGGAAAATCCAAGGCTAGTCCTCAAAAGAAGAAGGATTCTACTCAAAGTAGTGAGCCTCCCTCCAAACCTCAACAAAAGTCAAAGCCCTCTCCATCCTCTTCCAAGTTCAAAAGGTCTTCCTCCAAGCCATGGAAGAAGAGGTCAAATGAAACCTACAGCTTTTGTGGAGGAGAAGGTCATCCATAATCCAAGTGTTATAAGAAACTTGAAGCATTGAATGAAGCGATGAAGCAGAATAATATTTCAATATCCAAACCCTCTTCATCTAGTAGATGACATGATTTATCTGCTCGAGCTTTACATGCATTCTAAGACAACTGGATATTTGACTCAAGTGCATCTCATCATATGACTCATTCTAGTAATTTTCTTCCATCTCCATTTGATTGTATTGTTTCCCAAATTGTAGTGGAAGAATATTCACATCTTGATGTTTGTGGATCAGGAACTGTGCAGTTAGATGATGGTTGCATCAAGAACGTTTTGCTTGTGCCTGGCATCTCCACAAATTTACTTTCTATTTATCATATCTGTCATTCTGTGGATGGGAAAATGATTGGGTTTTCTCCCAATGATGTAGGAATTCGAGAACTACAAGATCCAGAAGTTGTTGCATATGCATAAGTAGATCACATATCTCGCTTATATAGATTTGTAGGTTTCGAGCCTTCTTCTGGTAACTCTTTTATTGCACATGATGATTCATTAAGCTTTGGCATGAAATATTAGGACACCTGAACTAAAAATATTTGTAGCAAATGAATTCTCAAAATCTTATTCTTGGGCTTCCTAAGGTGTCATGCACAGATGGAGTTTGTCTAGGATGTGTTCTTGGAAAACAATATCAAGATCCCTTTCCAAAAGGGAAAGAATTATAGGCTATTGTTCCTCTCGAGTTGGTGCATAGTGATCTTATGATCTTTCCAACTTGTTCCTTTTCAGGAGCTAAGTATGCACTTACCTTCATTGATGATTTCTCACACAAATCTTGGGTATATTTTCTTAAGTTTAAAAGTGAAGTATTGGCCACTTTCAAAACTTTTAAATCTTTTGTTGAGAAGAAATCCTCTCTTTATATCAAGAATCTATGCACATATAATGGTGGGGAGTATGTCAGTCATGCATTCAAATATTTTTGTAGAGAACATGGCATCTTGCATCAACACTTTGTTCCCTACACCCCTCAGCAAAATGGCATTGCTGAAAGGAAGAACAAGACATTGAAAGAAATGGCCAATTGCATGATTAAGTCCAAGAACCTTCCATCCTCCTTCTAGGCCGAAGTAGTGAACTGTGCCAATTATCTTTAGAATCATATGCCTCATAAAGAAGTGTTACATATAACTCCAGAGGAAGCTTGGAGTCATGTCAAACATGATGTCTCTACTTTTAAAGTCTTTGGCAGTGCAACATGAGCCTTGATTCAAAATGACAAACATAAAGCTATCGAGAAAAATAGCCAACCATTATTTTTTGTTGCCTACTATGAAGACGTGAAAGCATATAGATTTTTTGATCATGTTACAAAGGATGTTTTGTTTCACAGAGCTGTTCGTTTTGATGAGAAATTAAAACACTCATCATAACCCACTTTCTCCATAGGTTACCATGATGGTGTAGGCCATGTTGATAATTTTATTCTTGATGATCAAGTGGATGATGAGAATCCTCCTCCTAAAGATGAAAATCAACCAGAAGAAAAACCACTTCCTGCAGTTGATAAACCTACATAGGAACATCTTAATCAAGAACAAGAGAGGATTAGTCTTTGCTAGAAGAAGCGACCTCACAGGTATGGATATGATGTATCTGATTTCAATTATTTTTCTCATGCTCCCAGCACTATTCAGCCCAAGAGAGTTGGTATTTCTCTTTTCCATCATGGTATTTCAAAGGATCCCCAACAATGTTTTGTTGCTAATGGGATACCTGAATGGGAAGTTGCCATGACAGAGGAGTATTATTTGATGAAGAATCACACATGGGATCTCGGTCCTCTTCCCAAGTGACGAAAACTAGTTCGTTGCAAATGGGTATATATGACAAAGTATGCTGCAGATGGTATTGTTGACAAGTATAAGTCACAACTAGTGCCCAAGGGTTTTTCAGTGGTTGAAGGTATTGATTACTCTGAAACTTTTGCCCCTATTGCCAAAATGAATTCCATATGTCTTGTGTTGTCTCTTATTGCCTCACAATGTTGGTTATTTTATCAGATGGATGTGAAGAGTGCTTTCTTTCACGAAGATTTGCAGGAAGAAATCTACATGGAGCAACTTCCTGGTTTTGCATAGGACTCTTTTCTTGTCTGCATGATTCATCATTCTTTTTATGGTCTCAAACAGGCTCCACGAGCTTGGTATGAGAAGATGGATATTTTTCTACTGACTATAGGCTTTGCTCACTGTCACTCAGATCCTACAGTTTATACTAAAAGAGAAGGAACTGATCTTTTGGTATTAGTTCTATATGTGGATGATTTGATTATTACTAGGAGTTCTTCATCCATGATACAAAGTGTACAAAAACAGTTGATGGAGTAGTTCGACATGAAAAATCTTGGCTTTCTGCATTATTTTCTTGGTTTGCAGGTTCATCAATATTTAGATGGCATCTTCATTTATCAGCAAAAGTATGCTCTTGATTTTCTTCAGAGATTTGGCATGGCTGATTGTAAGTCAGCACCCTCTCCATTTTAGTCAGGTGTTACACTTACTGCTAGTTGCTTGTCACCCAGTGTTGATCTGACCTTGTATCAATAGTTGGTTGGGAGTTTGTTGTAATTGACACATACCCAACTAGACATCTCTTTTGCAGTTGGACTTGTCTTTCGGTTCTCTCGGATCCACATGAGACTCAATGGCAAGTAGATAAGCGCATTCTTCGGTATATTCAAGGTACTTCCAAGTTTGGCATTCACTACACCGTTGGCTCTTCTGAGCTAGAAGGTTTTATCGACTTTGATTGGGTTGTTTCTGTTGATGATCGGAAGTCTACATCAGGCTTTGTTTACCATCTTCGTTCAACTCCTATTGTTTGGTCCTGCAAGAAACAATCGACAACTGAATTCTCTTCCGTCGAGGCTAAATATCGTGCTACAGTCTTGGCTAGTCAAGAAGTCCTTTGGATTCGACAGTTACTGATGGAGTTTGGAATTCAACAAGAGCATCTGACCACTCTTTGGTGTGACAATTAATGTTCCATCAACATATCCAGAAATCCAGTTCAGCATCAGCGGAGCAAACCATAGAGATTGACATGCAGTTTATCTGACAATTAAATCCAAGATGGAGTTCTCAATCTGGAATATCTGCCTACCGAAGCGCAAGTGGCTGACATCTTCACTAAACCTCTTGCATCTCCTAGGTTTCTTCAGCTTCGTTCAATGCTTGGGGTGAAGGAAGTATTCTTTGGGTGGTCCTCTTTAATCCTCCTACCTTCACTAAATTTTTTTTTCTTTGGTTTCTTGTTTATGGTTTTCTATGAGATTTCGTTGTTGTTGTACATGGGTACCTCATCAGGCCTAGTTTTTTGGACCCATTTGTTTGTTTCCTCTTACATTTCTCTTACGGGAGGGTGTTGGTGTTGGTAATTTCTAAAGAAAGAAAATTAGTTTTCTTTGTTGTGTTGTGATTTGTAAGCTCACATAGGTTTTCTATTTTCCCACTATGGAGGTTATCCATGGGGCTCATCCCATTGTATATATACACAATCATTTTCTTTTGTGTTTAATAAATTAGAAGGTTAGCTTTGCAGTCTGATCCTCGAGAGTTTGAGAATCTTTCAAGTTCCTCAGGGGTAAAAATCAATAATTATTATAATTAAAAAATAAAGATAAAATGCAGCTAGATAGCTACCTATTAAGTGGGTTTGGCCTTTGGAAGATTCTCCTCTGGCACAAAGCCTCAATCCTACTTGTCTAAGTCCACATCTATTTCCTCGACATCCATTTTTTTTTGCTTTGGGACTCTCAAAATCTTGGGTCCAGGCGAATCTGAGGTCCTTTTTGGGTCTCTGTCACTTTTAGGGATGATTGGATCATTAGAATCCATCTCTGCGAGAGCATCTGCCTGTGACCACCTATGGTCTTAGGATATTTTATTTCCTTGTCCTAATCAATGCATTCTTGCTCTCTTATTTGCTTATTTTCTTCGTTTATTTTTGTGTCTGAAAGGCACATGTCGTCTTCTTTGGTGAATCCATTATCGCTTATGCATTTGGGTTCATCTTCCTCCATGTAACCCTAAACATATAACATCATATTCCAAGTCAAGGAAGACAAGAGAAAGAAAGAAACATATAGTCAATTTATCTTACACTGATAGAGAAAAGATTCCTAGGTACTGTGAGGTGTACCAACCAAACAACTTCTCCATCCAATCCTATTTGATGATGGAAATAGCCTAATGAAACATGGGCTTTAACCTTCGAATCCTCGTTTTAGGCACCTGTTTGTGCCTTCCCAACCCCACTAGTAGTCGGGATTCCCTCCAGGACCCAATACATAATCCAGCGGGAAACTATGATTCATGGATGGTGGAACCCCTGATACAGCTATGTTTATTATAGACGAGGCCCATTTCCGTTCCTGTTTCAATAGCATAGTTTCCGGATATTTCTAACCTGCCCAGATAGATCTCCTTTAGTTCAGCACCTCTTTGTGCTTCTCTAGAAGTATTCTGAAGTTATTCACAAAGATGGAGAGCTTGCTATGTGCCATTGCATAGTAGTGTGGGCAACCTTGTGCACATTCTCACAGTAAAACCAAATCACCATGATTGGAGGCGCGGAGAATCCATTCTCATGAATTCAACCAAATCAATCAATCTCATGAATTCAACCAAATTAATCAGATCATACTACGATGACATGGTCATGCCCTTCCTTCTCCTTCTTCCTACTGGACATACCTTTCAAATGGAGGGAAATAAACAATTTTGGTATTTGAAAGAAGCAAATCCATGAAACCTTGACTGAAATACTCGTATTAAATGATCGTGTGTTTTTCAAGGGGAAATAAATTCCATTAAATAAAATGTTGAGTCTTTTCTTTTGTTTAATGAGAGGTATTTCTAATTATAAATAATTATAAATTTATCAAAACAGTTTTGTCTTTGTGTCACCAAATATTATTGGAGCATTTTTGTTGATTTATTAAAAGTGAATTATGGTGATATCAAAACAAGCTTTGTGTGGTTAAAAAATGAAAAAAAGTAGTTATGTCATGGTAATGATCAGTCATCATTTCCAATTAAATGTTTGGTTTGATAAGGATAACTAATTTATGGAGATTTTTCATGATGTTTAATAGAGGGGGTCAACATGGGAAAGGTAATACTTTGGCTCTCACATGTTTTAGAAAATTGATATCTCTTTGTCCATAAACATTAGGGGTGAAAAATAACATAAGGTATAGAGCTAAGTTTGTTCCAACTTAGTTATATCTTGAACCACAAATTGGTGTTGACCTCATGGATATTATAAAAATTTGGTGGCTTTTAGGGTAGCCTTGTCATGAAATAAGAAGGGTAGACAACAAAATAAACTATGTGTGGTCAAAAAGTATAGTGAAGTAGTAATGTCATAGGATTAATGATCATTTCCAATGAACTATTTGCTTTAGTAAGGATAACTAATCTATGGAAATTTTCCATGATGTTCAATAGAGGGAGTCAACATGGGAAAGGTGATAGTTTGGCTCCCACATGCTTTATAAATTGACCCCTTTGTCCATAAACATTAGAGGTGGAAAAAAATCCTAGGCTCTAGAGCTAAGTTTTTTCCAAATTAGTTATATTTTGAACCACAAATTGTTGTTGACCTCACGGATATGATAGAAATTTGGTGGCTTGTAGGGTAGTCTCATCATGAAATGATTTTTTCACTTATTATCTAGTCATATTTCTCAATCCTAGACTAAATTAGTCATTTAAGTTAGTCGCTTTTAGTTTAGTAACTTATTAGCTAGTTGTATATTTTATCCCAAGACTAAATTAGTCGTTTAAGTTAGTCATTTTTAGTTTGGTCACTTAAAATTGCTCAAATTTAGTAGTAATTCACTTGAAATAATTGTGAGCTTTGCTATGCAAAGGCATCAAAAATGGATTCAAGCACTCTCAAAGGCTGCAATTACACTTATAATGGTGCCAAAGGATCCATCGTTGCTGTTCAAATTCTCAAATTATGGCTAAAAGTTTTCCACCGATTGAAAAAATTGCAAGGGGAAAGCCCTTTGGAGGGCAGAAATACACTATCGGGAGGCAGAAATACCCAAAAAACCATGTAAAAATCAAAAGCGCAGGCATAAGGGACCGAATTAATCGCAGCCGTTGGATCTAGCCGATCAATGGTCCAGAACTCGTCGGCAATTCGCAAGTCGGGGGAGGCAGCAGCAGCGACATGATACATCGCCGATGAGTGATCGCCGATATCGCTATCAGCATTTCCAATGGAGCATGGCCTTTTGCATATAAATGAGCAATCGCCGATGGGCCGGACCCGACGGAGGTATTAATTCCTTTTGATAGATTATCAGGTCCACAGCGATGTCACATCGGCATTATCAAAGAAATCGGGGCTTTTATGTTTGCGATGAGCGATTGCTGATATCGCTATCGGCGATAACAAAGGGGCGGGCTTTACCATGAGTTATGTTGCGACCCGATGGGCCGGACCCGACGACAATATAGCAATCCATTGCATAATATTTCAAATCCGTGCCCGTCGTTGTTTCGTTGTTTTTTTATGTATTTTCTTTATATAAAGAAAATACAAAGGAGGCCTAGTGGGTGTCGATAGCGATGAAGATTGGACCCGATGGGGGCCGGGAAGTAAAATATATATGTTTTTAAGTCCGCCAAAAGCAAATTTCCCGTGTTTTGCAGCAGTTTATGTGTTTTCAAATACAAAGGAAACTGCCAACCTTATCGGACCGCTTTTGCTCAGCAAGTGGTTTTCGTACAAGTGAGCCCGATGCAATAGAACTATGCCACACATCCTATGTACGTTTCCAAAACAGACATTCTTAAAGGACAGTTAGGAAAGGGCTTCCGATATTCACCTCAACCGTTCGATTTCTTGAGGGTAGATCAACGGTTGACGGACACCTTTTAAAGCCAAAGATGAAGCAATGATGGGCGGGAATGAACAGTGTAGCAGCGTTTCACTGTTTTAAAGCCAAACAGTCACAATTGAGCCGTTTTAATGATTCGGCAGCTGCCATTAATCAAAAGTATGGCCGAGGAGGAAGCAGGACATCATTTATCAATGCAAAGCATTCAATGGTTATGGCTCCTTTGGTATTTCACGCCACCTGCTCAAAGGAGGACTGTAGAGCAACAGAGGGGTCAAATCCATTTACAGCACAACCAGATTTGTATCAGCGGCCCATTCCTGAATGTAAATGTGGTTGGTGGCCATTTATGGACTCCTCCATGCATAGCTAACAGAGAGATTGTGTAATGAGACACCATATGTACTGAAAAAACAAATGTAGTGGATGATGAGTGTTTGATGAATGAGAGCTTATTGTAGCCTTTTAACTTGTGGAGAATGTTAATACTATGAGACCTACAGCTTCTCATCTTGATTTCCACTAATACAAGCTTCTTTTGCTATCACCTGCTCGATTTCCACTTATCTTTCTTGTTCCAGGCTGTTCCTGCTGGCATTTATTTGAAGTGCTGTGAATGTTTAATATCAGAGGGGCTGTCATCCCACCTCTGTATTATAATTTAGTGGTTCATTAAAATTGCTTGCAGATCACTATTGTTTAACATCAGGGAGCTGTCATCCTGTCTATGTATTAAACAATAGTGCTACAGACTTTCTAACTGGTTGCAGTTGGCCATCACAGGGTCCTGTGTATCTGCTGGTGTAATTAGTCTTATCCATCATCACCTTTACCTTAAACTGTGAGTAGTTGGTATTTGAAAGCCTTGTAGTTTGGGGGTCCTCACCCATGTCTGGGGTAAATCATAGTCGGAGTGGTTATCTGGCTTAAAGGTGTTGCACATCTTCAATTTATCCATCATTTGATCCAACAAAACTGTTGAATTTTTAATGTTCCTAAGCATCACTGATATACAACCTAGGTGATTTTCTTGGGGTGATAACATTAATTGGCGTCGTTGCTGGGGAGAGGAGAATTGGAGCTCAAGCTTCCCTAGGAGAACGACATAATTTCAAGGTTTGATGACAGACAAGGTTTGAACACAGTATTGGTTGTAATCTTCTGTCTGGCGACTCCATTGGTGGTAGACCATCCTTTGGTGACTCCACTTTGAATTTCTAGCTCAGTTTGTGAGGAATACTAGAAGAAATCCGTAGAAATCTCCAGCTGAACCATTGCATGACCCTGAGAAAGTTTTTAAATCGAAGAAATCATCACAAAAAGGGGCATCAAGATCAGGTAAGCCTAAAAACTCCAATTTATCTATGAAAGATGAGTTTATAACTGAAGAATTACAACTTGAAGTCTTAGAGCCCAGTACTGTTAATAAAGAAATTCTTTCAGAGATTAGTTCAGCCCCTTGTGCAGTTAGTTCCCCTTTGAATCTCAGTCCAAAGAAAGCTTCCCATACTGTCCAAAACATCCCAATATCTCTACCATCCATTACATTATTTCCTACTGCTCCATCTGCTAGTGTTCTTCCACATATTCCAAACATGGCAGGACAGCAAGCACCTACTAGGATTGAGAGGATTGTTGCTGCTAGATATGGACCTTTGGTATTTCCTGTGCCTCTAAATCCTATTCCTGTGGGAGAATATCAAAAATACATGCCTAAATTTACTGGAACAGAGGGAGTGACAACAGAAGAACATCTTGAAGCCTTTTACAATTATGCTGATAATTTAGATATAAATGAGAATGATGTATGGATGAGAGTTTTTGTCCAAAGCCTTGATGGAGAGGCTAGGAAGTGGTTTAGAGAATTACCCCAAAGATCCATAACAGATATTGAAGCATTAGATGATGCATTTTTGAAGCAATGGGGAGTTAAGAAGGACTTGTTGTATTATCATACAGAGTTTGGAAACTTGAAAAGAGAAAAGGGTGAGTCTTTGCCTGACTTCAATAAAAGATTTAATAGAATGTATAGTAAAATACCAGCTAAGGTAAAGCCTACTCCCACTGCTGCCAAACTCACATATTCCAATGCTTTTAACTCTGATTTCTTTTTATTGTTGAGAGAAAGACGATGTGCTACTTTGGGTGATATGCAAGATGCAGCCCTGGAGGTGGAATCCAATATTATGGCAGCAGACAAGTAAAAGAGTCAAGTTGATAGGAGAAGGCTGAGAGGTGAGGCTTCTTCTTCCCCTGCCTCAACTTCAGAGCCTAAATTAGACAAAATGACTAAGATGATCGAGTCATTGGCTACTGAAATTTCTAAGTTAAAGGTCGAGCAGACTTCAGGGAAAACAAGGCAGCAAAACGCATTTGCTCTAAGAAATCCAAACCTTTTCAGAAAAGCAAATGAGCAATTACAAATTATGTAAAGGAGTGAAGAAACAAAAGAAGATCATAAAGTTAAATCTCCCTTTCAAAATGTAGTCATGGAGGGGGAACAATTTGAAGAAGATGAGGATGAAATTCACTGCTTGGAAGATAAAGGCAGTGCTGCATTTTTAACATTGGCCGAATATGAAGAGTCATTGCCGCAAGAACAAAACAGTCAGAGGTGGGACAGTGGTATTGTTCTGCAATCTGGTGAGCAGTAGCAAAAATATAATCTAAGATCCATTGCAAAGAATATCAAAGAAAATGTTGCACAAGAAGCAGGTGCTCAAACAATGCCACAGAATAACATGCAAAGAAGACCAGCAGCTAATCCTATCACCCTCAAAGCTCCAGTTCAAGAGGTAAAAACTGTTGATAAAGTATTCTCTTCTTTTACTTTTGAGTCATAAATTCAGAAATTGAAAATATCCATGCCTCTGGCTGAATTGGTGAAGAGTGAATTATTCAGAAAACCCATCCTTGAAGCCCTTGAACTAGAATCTAAACAAAACTCCATTGACTCTGTCAATTTGCAAGATGACAAGCCTATTATTGTTCTTAGCCCTATGATTGAACCTGTTGATAATAGTTCTCCATCTTTCTATGTTTCACTAACTATCCATGATAAAATCCTCCACAATTACCTTCTAGACACAGGGGCCAACCACAATCTAATGCCTAAAACTATCATGGAAGAGTTAGGCCTTGATATCACTAGACCTTATCATGATTTGTTCTCTTTTGATTCAAGGAAGGTAAAATGCCTTGGATTAATTAAGGATGTGGCCATTACCTTAACCCAGCTGCCCATGAAAAGTATGATGATGGATATAGTGATGGCTGATGTTCCTCCGAAGTTTGGTATGCTGTTGTCTAGAGGATGGATGAAGAGACTAGATGGGACATTGCAAAATGATCTATCTTATGCAATTGTTCCAGTGTTTGGAGGAGAAAGCAGGAGGTTATATAGAGAAGCACAGTTGGCATATATCATTAGTGATGAGAAGAATCTTACAAACCACCCCATATATGCAGTGGACACTGATTTTTGAGCTTGCATTCTCCAAATAGAAGAATCTCATAAGGCTGCATTGCAGATCAGGAAACCAAGAACTCAGGCTGAGCATGATACAGGTGGTCAGATTTGGGAGATGTTCTTTGATGGAGCATGTTCCAAGGAGACTGCGGGAGCAGGGGTGGTGCTAGTATCTCCACAACAAGAAACAGTTCAGTTGTCTCTAAAGCTGGTTTTTCAGGTGACAAACAACATAGCAGAATATGAGGCACTGCTGTTAGGCCTTCATGCAGCCAAAGATAGAGGAATAAAAAATTTGAAGGTGTTTGGAGATGCTGATCTGATAATTCAGCAAGTAAATAAAACATTCCAAGCAAAGCATCCAAGGCTGAGAGCTTATAGAGATGAGGTATGGAGAGTCAAAGAGTTCTTCAATTTTTTCTGCATTTCATATATTCCTAGAGCCCAAAATCAGCTTTTTGATTCCCTTGTTGTCTTTGCTAGTTTGTTCATCCCTGCATCGCCTCCCAAACTAGTTTATGAGGTACAAATGAAGTATAGACCCTCTGTGCCTGATAATGTTCACCATTGGTAGGTTTTTGATGATGATGATGAGTTAAATAGGTTCCTTCAAGTCATTGATGAGTTCTCTGAAATGCATATTGACCAAAATAATGATGCTTTGTTAGAGGATCCCAAGGCCCAACTTAGAAATAAAATTGGCAAGAATAACATAGTCCAGCTTCCTAGTAACCATATCCCTAAGGGTCTAATTCCTCTTGAGAGATTGTTTGACCACAATGATGTGCCTTACAAAGCTGCCCAAAAAGAAGATCAGTCTGCAGTTTGTAAGCATGATATAGGAAATCCAGGTCAGCCCAAATTCATAAATCTGTCCACTAATTTATCTACTGATCAGAGTGCTGAATATTGAAAATTAATGAGGCAATTTGCTGATGTGTTTGCTTGGGAATACAGTGATCTGAAAACATATGCCAGGAATATAATTCAGCATAAAATTTCGCTTGAGAAAGACACTATTCCTTTCAAATAGAAGCTGAGACCAATGAATCCTATGCTCCTTCCTCTGGTTGAGAAAGAAATTAAAAATCTGCTGGCTGCTAAGATTATAGTGCCTCTCAGATATTCTAAATGGGTGGCCAATCTGGTTGTTGTGAGGAAGAAGAATGGAGAAATCATACTGTGCGTTTATTTCAGGAATCTAAATAAATGCTCTAAAAAGGATAACTATCCCCTACGAAAAATGGAGCATTTGTTGCAGCAAGTCTCAGGTGCCAAAGTAATGTCTTTTATAGATGGATTTTCAGGCTTTAATCAAATCGCTGTGCATCCAGATGATCAAGAGAAGACAACATTTACCACTCCTTGGGGCACGTTCATGTATGCCAAAATGCCATTTGGGCTGATGAATGTTGGAGCCACCTTTCAGCGAGCTATGGATATTGCTTTTGTGGGTGAAAAGGATAAATTCGTGCTAATTTATCTTGACGACATAATTGTTTATTCTGGAAGCCATCATGATCATCTACAACATTTAAAAAAGGTGTTTTTAAAGTGCAGGAAATTTGGAATTTCACTCAACCCCAAAAAATCCCAATTTTATTTGGAAGAAGGCAAACTGTTGGGACATGTAGTGTCTGTTGCAGGTGTTCAAATTGACCCAGAAAGAGTCAAAGCAATTCAGGCCTTGACTCTTCCAAGATCAAAGAAAGACATACAGTCTTTTCTTGGCAAAATTAACTTTGTAAGGAGGTTCATTCCTAATTTTGCAGAGCTGGTTAAGCACATAACCTCCATGTTGAAAAAAGGAGCAGAGGTAAAGTGGACTGATGCGGCCAGAAAATCTTTTGAGTCCATTAAGATGGCTATTGTGGAAGCCCCTACTTTAATAAGCCCTGACTATAGCAAGGAGTTTCACCTATTTTCATTTGCCTCTAAGGATACCATTGCAGTTGTCTTGTTGCAGCAAGATGAAGCAGGTCAAGAGCATCCAGTGGCCTTTTTTAGCAAGAATCTGAGGGATGCTGAACTGAGGTATGATATTATTGAAAAGCAGGCTTATGCTCTTATCAAATCTTTGAAAGCTTTCAGATTATACATCTTGCATTCCAAAATAGTTGCATATGTGCCTTCTGTTGCAATAAAGGATGTCTTAACGCAGCCTGATGTTGATGGAAAACGAGCGAAATGGATTGCAAAAATGATAGAATTCAACATAGAGCTGAAGCCCACTAAACTGGTAAGAGGTCAAGGGCTTGCTAAACTGTTGGCTGAAGAAAATTGCAGGTCTTTGGACATTGATTTCTTGTTCAATGTAGCAGAAAATGGTCAAATAGAAGAGCATGAAACAGCTGAAACGCAGAGAGGGTAGTCAGTGGCCGAGAACTTAGCTTCATGTAGCTAGTATGCTGCAATAATTAATTTCTTGCTAAAGCTAGAAGTTCCTTAGAATTTTCTCAAAGTCAACCAAGAACGTTAAGGCTCAAGGCAACGAAATATTGATCAATGGTAGCTTGCTTTATTGGAGGGATCCATCTGGAGTGCTTTTAAGATGCCTGGATAAACAACAGTCAATAGAAGTTTTGCAGCAGTTCCATGACAACATGTGTGGAGGACATCATTATTGGAGGACTACAGCCCAAAAGATTCTCAGAGCTGGGTACTATTGGCCCTCTTTATTTTCTGATGCATTTGCTTTTGTTAAATCTTGTGACAGGTGCCAAAGATTTGAAGGTAAGCAGCAGTTAAAATCCCTGCCTCTAAAGCCAATAATTGCAAAAGGACCTTTTCAGCAGTGGGGCTTGGATTTCATTGGTGAAATCAACCCACACTCCAGTGGCCAGCACAGGTGGATATTAGTTGCCACTAATTATTTTACAAAATGGATTGAAGCAATCCCAACAAGGAAGGCTGATCATAATGTGGTCATGAAATTCTTATCAGAAAACATTTTCAGCAGATTTGGTTGCCCACATAAGCTTATAACAGATAATGCAGCAGCCTTCAAGGCAAAAGAGTTGGTGGAAATGTGTGATTTAATGGGCATTAAACTTGATCATTCCACCTCCTATTACCCCCAAGGGAATGGTCTAGCAGAATCCTCTAATAAAAGTCTGATCAGGATTATTAAGAAGCTGTTAGAGGAAAATAAGAAGAATTGGGATGCCAAGCTCAAATATGCGCTTTGGGCAGACAGAGTGACCATCAAAATATCTACAGGCTGCTCTCCTTTCAAGCTAGTATATGGAACTGATGCCATTTTTCCAATTCAACTTACCCTCCCTGTGGAAAAGTTGCTCCAAACAGCGCAGAATGAAGAAGATGATATGGCCAATAGAATCATTGATTTAACAGAATTATGTCAGATCAGAGAGCAGTTGATTGAAAAAGCTACAGCACATCAACAAAAGATCAAGGAAGTCTTTGACAAGAAGGCAAAAAGGAATAATCTACAGGTTGGGGATTTGGTTCTGAAATGGGATGCATTTAAAGGAAAGAAAGGCAATCATGGGAAATTTGATGCTCTCTGGACAGGCCCTTTCATCATTTCACAAATTCAAGGGACTAATACCTTCATACTGAAAAGTATGGAAGAAGAACCAAGTTTTGATGGCCCTGTTAATGGGCGGTTTTTGAAAAACTATGCGATTTAAAGTCTTTTGGCCTTAAAAGCTGTAAATATTGTGCTTTTATCAGTTTTTGGTATAGCTGTAGTATACTCCATGCCCAATGGAACACTAGGAATTTTGGCTAATTTGTTTGTTGTTGGAAAGGCATTGATCTGCAGGTTCTTGAGACCTCACAGGGAGGATCTCATCCGGAGAAAGGAGCCAGTGTTAACTTTGCTATGCAAAGGCATAAAAAATGGATTCAAACACTCTCAAAGGCTGCAATTACACTTATAATGGTGCTAAAGGATCCATGGTTGCTGTTCAAATTCTCAAATTATGGCTAAAAGTCTTCCACCGATTGAAAAAATTGCAAGGGGAAAGCCCTTTGGAGGGCAAAAATACACTATCGGGAGGTGGAAATACCCAAAAAACCATTTAAAAATCAAAAGCGCAGGCATAAGGGACCGAATTAATCGCAGCCATTAGATCTGGCCGATCAACAGTCCAGAACTCGTCGGCATATCGCAAGTCGGGGGAGGCAGCAACAGCGACATGATACATCGCCGATGAGCGATCGCTGATATCGCTATCAGCGTTTCCAATGGAGCATGGCCTTTTGCATATAAATGAGCAATCACCGATGGGCCGGACCCGACGGCGGTATTAATTCCTTTTGATAGATTATCGGGTCCACAGCAATTTCGCATCGGCATTATCAAAGAAATCGGGGCTTTTATGTTTGCGATGAGCGATCACCGATATCGCTATCGGCGTATCGCTATCGGCGATAACAAAGGGGCGGGCTTTACCATGAGTTATGTTGTGACCCAATGGGCTGGACCCAACGACAATACAACAATCCATTGCATAATATTTCAAATCCACGCCCGTTGCTGTTTCGTTGTTTTTTATGTATTTTCTTTATATAAATAAAATACAAAGGAGGCCTGGTGGGTGCCGGTAGCGATGAAGACCGAACCCGATGGGGGCCGGGAAGTAAAATATATATGTTCTTAAGTCCTCCAAAAGCAAATTTCCCGTGTTTTGCAGCAGTTTATGTGTTTTCAAATACAAAGGAAACCGCCAACCTTATCGGACTGCTTTTGCTCAGCAAGTGGTTTTTCGTACAAGAGAGCCCGATGCAATAGAACTATGACACGCGTCCTATGTACGTTTCCAAAGCAACCATTTTATCGGGACTTAAAGGACAGTCAGGAAATGGCTTCCGATATTCACCTCAACCGTTCGATTTCTTGAGGGCAGATCAACGGTTGACGGACACCTTTTAAAGCCAAAGATGAAGCAGTGATGGGCGGGAATGAACAGTGTAGCAGTGTTTCACTGTTTTAAAGCCAAACAGTCATAATTGAGCCATTTTAATGATTCGGCAGGTACCATTAATCAAAAGTATGGCCGAGGAGGAAGTAGGACACCGTTTATCAATGCAGAGCATTCAATGGTTATGGCTCCTTTGGTATTTCACGCCACTTGCTCAAAGGAGGACTGTAGAGCAACAGAGGGGTCAAATCCATTTACAGCACAGCCAGATTTGTATCAGCGGCCCATTCCTGAATGTAAATGTGGTTGGTGGCCATTTATGGACTCCTCCACGCATAGCTAACAGAGAGATTGTGTAATGAGACACCATATATACTGAAAAAACAAATGTAGTGGATGATGAGTGTTTGATGAATGAGAGCTTATTGTAGCCTTTTAACTTGTGGAGACTGTTAATACTATGAGACCTGCAGCTTCTCGTCTTGATTTCCACTAATACAAGCTTCTTTTCCTATCACCTGCTCACTTTCCACTTCTCTTTCTTGTTCCAGGTTGTGCCTGCTGGCATTTATTTGAAGTGCTATGAATGTTTAATATCAGAGGGGCTGTCATCCCACCTCTGTATTATAATTTAGTGGTTCATTAAAATTGCTTGCAAATTGTTGTTGTTTAACATCAGGGAGCTGTCATCCTGTCTGTGTATTAAACAATAGTGCTACAGACCTTCTAACTGGTTGCAGCTGGCCATCACAGGGTCATGTGTATCTGCTGGTGTAATTAGTCTTCTCCATCATCACCTTTACCTTAAACTGTGAGTAGTTGGTAGTTGAAAGCCTTGTAGTTTGGGGGTCCTCACCCATGTCTGGGGTAAATCATAGTAGGAGTGGTTATCTGGCTTAAAGGTGCTGCACATCTTCCATTTATCCATCATTTGATCCAACAAAATTGTTGAATTTTTAATGTTCCTGAGCATCACTGATATACAACCTAGGTGAGTTTCTTGGGGTGATAACAATGACTAACGTCTTTAGTCACGTAGTCATTAATTTCATCATTTTCTACTAGTGAATGGAGCATGAAAAACCATGTGCTTGAATGTGATCTAGGTATAATATGCCACTTGATGTTGTGTTAGGCCCCTATCATACTATTGATTCCCCCATTACTATTTTCATTGTATCCCTTATATTTATTATTGTGCCCCTATTGTCCCCATATTGTTATTAGTATGCCCCATAGAAACCCACTATTATTATTTTTGTGCCCTTATGTTATTACTATTATGTCGGCTTGATTATATTGTGACCCCTTAGACTCCTATATATAGAAGGGAGGTTTAGTCATTTGTATCATTGAAGAATAGTTCATTTCTGTAATGTAAAGGAGGTTTCCCCCTCGAAGAGGTTGAATTCTAAGGCATTGATTTATCTTTTCTATTTTTTTGTGAGTTGGTTCCTAAC
Source organism: Pinus tabuliformis (assembly GCA_031772625.1). Lineage (NCBI taxonomy): Eukaryota > Viridiplantae > Streptophyta > Pinopsida > Pinales > Pinaceae > Pinus > Pinus tabuliformis. Next base: position 1,056,743,646 of record CM062804.1, read on the forward strand.
ATCTTGACTCTACCCATTTAGGTTTATTTTCAAAGCTTCTAACAACCCATTATCCAAATCCCATTCCATGCATATTCTTGTACAAGAATATATATTCCCTTTTGAGTTTTTCTCTATCTATACAATGACTATGTTTTTTTCCAAATTCTTTTATGGAGCCATCATTATAGTAACTTAGTGGAAGGTGAGCCAATTTGATTCACATTTCAAGTATTGTAATCTCCTATTCGAGGTTAAAGTCGAGGGTCCACTGAGAGAGAGATATTACCCTAGAAATGTGAAGTATGGACGAGACATGAAAATCACATCTCTTTTTTCGTTGTTTTAAAGACAAAAATGTAATAACCATGACCAAAAGCAATGGGTTTCTCTATCCTTTTAACTTCAATGGCTAATTATTTGTCGTTCGTGGTTCCACAACTTTTGGATTGGGCCAAAGACTTGTAAATTTTTCAACCAAATCCCTATCAAAGAGGACAATGTCTTTCTTTTTTGGCTTTAGAGACGGAAGATCTAGGTGACAGATATCTTCTAGACTTTTGATAAAATGTTGCAATTAATGGTCTCTTTGTTTTCATGGATTTAGGGACTAAACAAGGGAATTCATGCATGTATATATGCCATGGTTAGCTGCTTATCTCATGAATAATATGATGAGAAAATTTCTTAGTATATTAATGCCAAAGGAAATTCCATGGGATTCGAACGTTTAACTTCACAGATTGGATATTTTTCTTCTATATCTAGAGAATGGAGTTCTTCTATAGTAGAACAATTACAAAAGAAATTCAATCGGATCTAACCCGCATGCTTGGATTGCACCAACTCAATTGTAGTGACTATAACTCCTTTACATGGGAATAATTATGGAATTAGGAGAGTTGGATAATGTAAACCCTAGCCACTATAAGCTCTCAACAACATTGAACATTTCATAAGTTTATGTGTCATACGAGAAACCTATTTTCCTCTTTCATGGACCAAATTAAATAAATAAATAAACATAAATAAACATAAAAAAAAATAATAATAATAAATAAATAAATAAATAATAAAAACTAAAAATTAAAAATAAATAACATTAATTTTAGTTAGAATATTTGGATGAGGGAAAATCAATCTCTAATCACAATTATGGGTAATAATGTCGAAGGAATCAACTTGATTGAACTTGTGATTTATGTCCGCCTAGTTAGCAACATGACTTCAAAATATGATTTAGTTAATTGGTTATTTTATTGGTGTTGTTATAAATTCAAAAATAGAACATTATGGGATCTCCCCCTTCTTCCAGCTTCCCAAAATATTGAGGTCGACAACAACTCAATTACTAGAAATAACTTTGGTTTATTAAACCTTGAGATTTTTTTCAAGAATTTTGTTTTATTTGGAATATATATATATATATATATATATATATATATATATATATATATATATATATATATATATATATATATATAGCTTAGGATTTAGCTCAATCACTCAAACCATCAGCATAAATCATGTTTATATGGGGAGGCCATGGTTTCAAATATGTTTAAATTCCTTACAGTTAGCAACCACTTTTGTGATTGGAGTTAAGCTACCTTCCATCCAAATAATATGGTGACGAGGTGGAGATCCCTTGAGGTTTCTCTTGGAAAAAAAATCCCTAAGGGTTAGCTTAATCAATTGAAGTATTCACCTAATACATGTTAACAATTGGCAGGTCATATGTTCAAATTTGATTAAGTCCCTCTATATGATCAACCACTATTATGGTTGGTATTTGAGTTATTTTCCATCTATATACTCAAGAAGAGGTTGGAATCCCTTGAGGTTTCTTGGAAAAGAATTCATAAGGTTGAGCTCAATTAGCTAAGCTATTCACCTAATTCATGTTAGTGACTGCGAGGCCATAGTTTCAAATCTGATAGATTCCCTTTAACTTACCAATCACTATTATAGTTAACAATTTATATGCTAGCGGTCTTGATTTTGTAAGAATTTGTAAGGTGGGGTGGTGCATCTCACAATATTTTCCTTTGAATATAAAAACATTAACAACAATAAAATAACTAATTAATTGAATCGTTTTCCTAAGGGATTCTATTGATAGGGAGAACATAGGTCATATTTAAAAATGAAGTCATGTCGCTGCGGAAAAACTAGCCATTATTGTTATTAATGTTTGAGTGTGTGCATGTTTGCACATACAAACACATTACAATATAAACTAGTGGGTTAGGTCAATCTATTTGATTAGATTTCTTGAAGACAAAGTTCACAACGAGGTCTTTAGTTATAGTCTAGTTGAGGTTCAAATTTCACTGAGTCTCATTGGGTTACTAATCCATATTATTGATGGTGCTCGAGCAAAGTTGACCATTTCCATGGTGAATTTGCATGAAAGATAAGGCATTGATGGATTAGAACCTGCCATACCTATTGATGAGAAAACCATCAGTGGATTGGTTTGTAATTCTTAATGATAAAGATAATCCACCAAGACATGCAAATTATGAATGGTTCCCCTTAATGTCTATATTTATTTTGGTCATCTAACCATTTATAATGTTGTTATTTCTCCAACTATCCCTATGACTAATATTTTCATTATGTTTCGATTAATCCCTTAGGATATGGAATTTTGAATTTTTAGATATATCCCTTAAAATACTATATACACACACACACATGATTTATAATAACAATTAAAAGAGAAAACAATTTTAAGAAAAATAATAAACAAAACCATATAAAAAAAAAAAAGTATCTTTTTTTATTTCTTTAATAACTAGACTTTAATACATATATTTTATTTCACTAATATATCCATATGTGAATTGTAATTTCTTAACAAGTTAATACCTATCAAAAATATTAACAAGAACATTTTGATATCATCTATCTCAAGTCAATATACTAAATTGAAACTATCATATCAAAATATCAATAAAGAGTTCTTTAAACTTTATTTTCTATAGCATTTACTAAGGTGGTGTTTTCTAGGAATATATTTTGTTGATTTAAGATGAGCTTGCTAATTTGAAATATGAAATAATATCTTGTTAATTTTCAAAGTAATTATAAACTATCCTAGTCGCAAATGTGGATGAGAACAATATTATTGAAAAGATTTGAAAGATGGAATAATATCTATGTAAATTTTCAAAATAATTGTAAATCATCCTAGTCACAAATGTGGATGAGAACAATATTATTTAAAGGGGTGTTTCTAATTTGGTCGGTGTGGTGGTGAAAATGTTATTATTATCTTGATACATTTAACTCAAAAGCATGTTACATTAAACATATATGCTAGAAATGGTGAATGGAAATATATTCCATTAACTAAAAAGTTAATGGATAAAAAATGTGAAAGCCACAACGTGGCTAGTCCCTACCATGTTTTAGAAACATTATGGAGAGATATTTGCAATGGCTCCAACCCTTCGCTCATTAACAAGTCATCATGCAACCCACTCATTACGCGAGTCATCATGCAGCCCACCAAACCCTCAAACACCACCACGCTCTCTTGGTTTTTCAACTAGGTCACACAACAAACAGGTTACTCTCATAACTCCACCTATTAAGAATGCCAAACAATTCAGGGCCATAGATAAGATTCCAAAAAAAATTGAAGCTTCATATAATAGCCATATCCTTTTATGCAGTAATAACTATTATCTCTACACACATACAGTCTAAGATATCCAAAGATGCAAATAAGAGGTTGATGGAATTGAAGGCTCTAGGTCACAAATTGAATACAGATGTTTGTAATTATCTATTGTGGAGTCTTTCCTAGGATGGGCAATGTATTATGAAATGAGATCTGTTAGAATTCCAATGAATGTTGTTATCTTTGGGATTTTTATTGGGATTTTTTTGTAGGTCAGGGGACCTAAGAATTGCTCTGGATAGGGTAAATGAAATTAAGCAAAATACATCTTTTCCTAGCTCAATTATAGCAACATTGGTGATCAATGGGCTCTACTAGGGCACTAGAATTGAACAAGATTTCTCAGTGTTGGAGGAACTGAGGGAAAAAAGCTGCAAACCTGATTTCATTACCTATTACATTGTGACTGAAGGTTTGACTGAAGCTCTTCGCATGGTAGATAGATTGGATGAATTCACCAGATTTTGAAACATAAAAGGGAACATACTATTGCGCCTCAATTCTGAGTATAGGGATTACATATTTGCACTCATTTCAGCCCAGAAAATTAAGGAGGCGATTAATTTGGCACAATTAATCAAAAATTATGGTTTTCCTCTCAAGAAAGATGTTTCTAATATAACATTCTCCATACCTTCTAGGAAAAAATTTCTTTCCTGTGTTCTACCTCAAGGATATTTGAGTTTGAGAGATAGTTCTATCTAGCTAAAGATTATAATTGTTGTTCAAATAGTTTAGAACTGAAGTTTATTCTTGTGCATTCACTGCTTATTACACTATTTTACTACATTTTTACCTCATTTATTTCTATTTCCGTAGAAAATTGGTTTTACTGAATTGCTATTGCAAACCATAAACTATAGTTTTAAAGTAAGTTCCCTCTACTCGGGAGGGATAATTAAGTCTTATTATAATATTTCAACCCTAGCAATTTAAGTAGTTTTATATATGACAATAAATAAAATTAGCAATTGCACTGAGAGGTGCAAAGGAACGCCGAAAGGAGGAACCGAGAATGTGGAAGGAAACTATCTCCTTGTGCTACATCCCGAGGTACATCATCAATGTCACCTTATGGGGTGCACAATGCCACACTGAAGGGGAAAAACTTTCTAACCTTTAGACCTAGGAACCACTGCAATCCTTGCAATAAAAAAGGGTTGTCAATAGATGCAATCTCTACTTGAGTCTTAATTTTCTATATAAAAGAGTCAGTAGTTTTCACTTCTAGAGGTTTGATCCCTCTCAAGGCTTGATAGATCCGAAGTTAAATTGGATCTAAGCTAGTGAGAGACCAATCATACACACATAACTTGTTATCATATTTTTTTGATATAATATAATATTTAGTCTACCTAATTCATACAACCAAAAAAATAAATTAATATTAATATTTTTAATTTGTTTATTTTTTATTAAAAAATAAAACTAAAACTCTAATTATCTTAATTCCAAAAATATTATAAAAATTAACAAATACCATAGGCTATCAAAGAATAACATATTGCCAGAGGTAGCTTTTTCATTTTTCATTAATTTTCCTTTCTCAAGCTAGTTAGAACTCAATTTGTTGCTTTTAAATAGGTTTTAGTTTTGATTTAGATTTATGGCTTGAACTTAGGCACCCAAGTTCTCACCATGGGTTGGAGGGTATGCACATGCCTAGACAGAGTTAGTCCATGTTACTCTATTTTAGCCATGACCATGTTAGTTTAGTTTTCCTCAGATTTTCGAAACATTTCTTGTCATCCAATATATCCTGTATTTGTGTACGTGCACAGTGCCATATTTTGAGGGTGGAAGGGGCGATCCAGAGCTGCAGGGGGATGTGAAACCAACATCTCGATGCTTTTCCGAACGCAGAATTTTTTGGTACCCTTGAGAATATATTTTAGTGGCTCAAGTTTGATGATTTTTCTGTGATTGCATGAAGGCTTAACGGTCCATTTTCAATTTATGGCCTTTGAAATTCTTCTTACTGGCATCTTTTGATCGGTGTTGTTTTTAACATTTCCCCGTTTTTTTGCTCAGTGAGCATAAAGCCCAGAATGTAAGATCAAAGTTTCTAATCATAGGAAGAATCCTATGAATTCGATACGAATAAGACGAAGTATTAGAATCGGAACGCTAAGTAACACCCTTGAAGAAGGTGAACACATAGTTGGGCGTTGTTCCTAAATGGAGCTATCCTGAAAAGAGATTGACCATGGTGGAGAAAATTTGTGTGCAAGATGCCAGCGAGAAGCAAGTAACAAAGACTAGATTAGAGAAGACATTGTGCCGTTGTGGAAACATCATTTTTAGGCTCATCTTTTCTGCCTCTAGATCAGAAGAACTGGGATTTCTACAAGAATGGAAAAAGTCAGGTCTTTCTGAATCCTATTTTTGATTAGAATACAGCTATGCCCTGCACAAATTCACTTCTTAATATTTCATCTAGTTGATCAAATCATAATTGAAGAGGCTTATATTTCCACTCTGCACAGGACTTGTGCAAGGGGGACAAAGAGAAACTCTTAGATGAACAAGCTCTATGACTAAGATCTAGTTTTTGTTATACATACAGCCTCTCAATATCGATGCAGTAAACACACCTTAGTTTGCATATTCCTTGATAGTAATGATAGTGATAGGAAAGAAAACCGCGCCAACCAGGGCTCTGCTGTAAAAATAAAACTAGCCAGCTGGTTGCTTAAACAGAAAGTTTTTCTCCCATTACATGGATAGTGTTCCCTTCAAGTTATTTTAAGACTCTATGAAATAGACAGGAATGAGCTTTTGGTATTAGTTTACTGTTTACATAGAAGAAACATTTCAGATTAAGGGGCACATAGCTTATAGTGTGATAATTGACTGTTCAACAATAATGTTGATTAAGACAAATACATCTTTCTAATGATGACTAGGAAGATAAATTTTCTAAACCTTTTCTATTTGCAAAAGCATTGATAAATGACTAAATTTTGCTTCAAAGGAAGTCATAATATCTGATTCTAAGAAACAACTGGAAATATTATACTTGAATGACACACTGCTTGCTTACATGATAGATGGCAATGCCCATTTTTTTTCTTAGAGAGCATAAAGCCCAAAACGTAAGATCAAAGTTTCTGATCACAGGAAGAATCCTAGGAATTCGATACGAATAAGACGAAGTATTAGAATCGGAACGCTAAATAACACCCTTGAAGAAGGTGAACACATAGTTGGGCGTTGTTCCTAAATGAAGCTATCCTGAAGAAATTTTTGTGCAAGATGCCAGTGAGAAGCAAGTAACGAAGACTATCTTAGAAAAGATATTGTGTCGATATGGAAACATCATTTTTAGGCTCATCTATTCTGCCTCTACATCAGAAGAACTGGGATTTCTACAAGAATGGAAAAAGTCAGGTCTTTCTGAATCATGTCTTCGATTAGAATACAACTATGCCCTGCACAAAATCACTTCTTAATATTTCATTTAGTTGATCAAATCAGAATTCAAGAGGTTTATATTTCCACTCTGCACAGAACTTGTGCAAGGGGGGAAAAGAGAAACTCTTAGATGCACAAGCTCTATGACTACGATCTAGTTTTTGTTATATAGATAACCTCTCAATATCAATGCAGTAAACACGGCTTATTTTGCGTATTCCTTGATAGTAATGATAGTCATAGGAAAGAAAATTACGCCAACTAGGGCTCTATTATAATAATAAAACTGTTAGATCAGAGCATACATAACACACAACGGATTTATACTCAAAGACAAAAAAATGGAGAAACAACAAGATTACTCAATTAGAAACAGCGGAATAGATAAAACAATCACTGGAGAACAGAAATCACTTAGTATTACATAACAAGCTTGGGCCTTGGCTTGTTTTCCTTGGCCAGATAATTACAAATTTATAGAGGCAGAAGAAGGATCTAAAATCCTGTATGTGATTCAGATGGAGATATGGAATGATCTAGAAACTAATGGCGGTGTAGAAAGATCTAGAATCTTGGAGATCTAGAAAGATCTGATCTAGAAGGATCTAGAATCGTGCATGAATTTTGGCTTTACACTTAACATTCTCCCACTTGAAGCCAAATATGAATCAAGTCACACCGAGTCCTACCATGCCTCTACATAACTCATGTTTATTTCATGGTAAGATCTTAGTGAGCATATCAGCAGGGTTCCTATCTGTATGGATCTTTTCCAAGGATAACTATTCTTCCTCCAACACATGCCGGATCCAACAGTACCTTAAGTCAATGTGCTTGGTTTTTTAATTAAATGTTGTGTCTTTCGTCAAGTGAATGGCACTCTAACTATCACAGTATAGCACATACTTGTCCTGCTTTATTCCTATATCCCCTAGGAATCGTTGCATCCACAACATCTCTTTACAAGCTTCTGTCGTAGCGATGTACTCTACTTCTGTTGTAGAGAGGGCTACTATTCTTTGTAGCCTTGACACCCAAGATACCGCTGTAGTTGCAAATGTATACAAATAACATGTAGTGGATTTTCTGGTGTCCATGTCTCCAGCCATATCTGCATCTGTAAATCCTTCAAGCACAGTCTCATCATGACCAAAACTTAAACAATAATGAATAGTACCCTTGAGATACCTAAAAATCCATTTTACTGCTTGCCAATGTTGTTTGCCTAGATTGGCAAGGAACCTACTCACTACTCCCACTGAATATGCAATGTCTGGTCGTGTGCATACCATGGCATACATCAAGCTGCCAATTGCTAAAGCATATGGAATCCTGCTCATCTCCTCTTTTTCCTTGTCATCACTAGGACATAATTCAGTATTCAGCTTGAAGTGGGCTGCAAGGGGTGTACCAACTGGCTTGGCATCCTTCATATTAAACCTCTCAAGCACCTTCTTGATATATTTTTCTTGTGATAGTCATAACCTTTTGTTTTTCCTATCACGCATAATCCGTATGCTCAATATCTGTTGTGCTGGTCCCAAATCCTTCCTTGCAAATTTGCTACCCAAATCTTTCTTCAACCTATTGATCTTATAACAATAACAATAATATGATATACTTTCCTTGATCATACCTCTTGATATAGACACAATGGTCAGCTTCTAACCTCTGAAAACCATGTTCCAACATGAATGAATCAAATTTTTTGTACCATTGTCGGGGTGTCTGTTTCAACCCATAGAAACTCTTCTTCAATCTGCAAACAAGGTCTTCTTTTCCTTTTTCTATGAAGCCTTCTGGCTGCTCCATATAAATTTCTTCCTCCAATTCACCATGAAGGAATGCAGTTTTTACATCTAACTGTTCACATTCTAGGTCTAAATCAACAACTAGACCAAGAATGACTCTAATGGATGACATTTTAACAGCAGGTGAGAAAATTTCAGTGAATTCAATACCTTCTTTTTGGGAAAAACCTTTCACCATCAGCCTTGCTTTATACCTCTCATTCTTTTCGTCACCTTCATGTTTAATCCTGTACACCCATTTGTTTTGTAGAGCCTTTCTACCTTTTGGGAGGTTTACCAACTCCCAAGTTTTATTTTCCAGCAAAAAGTTCATTTCTTCTTCCATTGCTTTCTTCCATTCTTCACTGTGTTCAACTTTACAAGCTTCTTGAAAACAATTAGGTTCACCTTCATCAATCAACAAAATATAGTTTGAAGGAGGATACCTTTGTAAAGGCTTATGAGGCCTAGAAGATCTTCGAACCAACTGTGGTGGTGCATTATTAGGTTGAATCTCCTGTAAAGGTTCCTGCAAGCTTCCTTCTTCTTCTTGTTCATCATTTTCCACTTGTTGTTCTTCATGCTCCTAAATTTGTTGTTCATTTTCTTGTATTGGTGGTATGTTTTCCTGCTGCTCTTCAAACCTGTCAATAACCTTCTTGACCTCCAACTCACCTACAGTCCTCTTGAACATTTCTGACTCATTAAATATAACATCCCTGCTTCTGATAATTTTATGTTTGACTGGATCCCATAAACGATAACCAAAATCTTCATCCGCATATCCCAAAAAATGCATTTCATAGATTTATCATCTAGCTTAGTTCTATTTTCATTGGGAATGTGTACGAATGCTTCACATCCAAATATTTTCAAGTGAGAATAATCCAAATTCTTACCAGTCCAAACTTCTTCAGGGATACCGCCATCCAAGGCTGTAGTTGGAGATCTATTTATGAGGTAGCAAGCAGTCCTGACTGCTTCAGCCCAAAAATCCTTCTCCAAACCGGAATTGGATAACATACTTCGCACCTTTTCCATAATGGTGCGATTCATCCTTTCTATGACACCATTCTGTTGAGGACTACTAGGCACAGTTTTTTCATGCTTTATGCCAAACCTGTTACAATATTCCTTAAATGCATTTGAGCAATATTCTCCACCATTATCTATTCTTAAACACTTTAGCAATTTATTAGTCTCTTTCAATAGCAATGTGGAATTTTTGAAATATTCCAAACACTTCACTTTTATTTTTCATAGGATATGCCCAAACCTTCCTGGATGCATCATCTATAAATGTTACAAAATATGATGCTCCTCCTAACGATTTGATGTTAACAGGCCCAAACACATCTGAGTGTACCAATTCTAACACATTTTTCTTTTTTTCATGGCCACCTCTAAGGAATGAAACCCTTCTTTGTCTACCACATATACAATGCTCACAAAGATGAAGATTGTAGGATTTCAAACTTGGCAATAAATTTTTACCAACAAGGATTTTTAAGCCCTTCTCGCTTATGTGACCCAAATGCTTATGCCACAAATCTGCTGAATTTCCTTCTTTTGTGACAGCAGCCAAATCTAATTTTCCTATCAGTGTCTTCAGTGTGTATAATGTTCCTATCTTGGGTCCTTTGGCCACGACCAATGCACCTTTGCTAATTTTCCAGCCTCCTTTTCCAAATCTTGTGGAATAGCCTTCATCATCCAGTCGTCCCATAGAGATTAAACTCATGCGCATTTATGGTACATGCCTGACCTATTTCAACAATATATCTTGTCCATCTTTCATCTTGATCTGGACATCTCCCACTCCAACAATACTACAAAAATGATTATTCCCCAAATGCACTCTACCATAATCACCAGGATTATATGAAACAAAACTATCTTTACATGGGGCTACATGGTGAGATGCCCCAGAGTCAAGGATCCAATCAAAGCTACTGCTAGATGTATATACACATGCATCCTCTACTGAAATAGTAAACAACACATCACCATCTATGGCTACAACAGTAGTCTCACCTTCATTTGTGCTGGATGACTTGTGATTTGTACTGGACGGTCTCTGATCCTTTTGTCCTTTCTTCTAGAATCGACATTCTTTCTTCATGTGCCCAGGTTTGCCACAATGAAAGCAGATGATTCTGCCTCTCCTTGATTTTGATCAGCCTCTTGATCTTGATCGCCCTTGCCGGCCTTGATCCATTTTCCTACCACGATTAGCTAGAGCTAGAGCCTCTCCTCCCTGGTTTTCCGCAATTGACTTGTGTCGCAACTCCTCATTCATTAAACTATTGCTAACATCATCAAACTTCAGGGTCCCTGTAGTTGCTGAAGTGCTCATAGCTACAATTAAATTTTCCCAACTGTCTGGCATAGAACACATCAGCAATATGGCTCTAATTTCATCATCTAAAATGATTTTAACAGAGGCAAGTTGATTAGTAATAATATTAAATGCATTCAAGTGCTCAGCAACTAAAGCACCCTCCTTCATTTTGAGATTATAAAGCTTCTTCATCAAGAACACTTTGTTTGATGTCGTGTTCTTCTCATATAGATCATGGAGCTTCTTCCATAATCCTCCTGCCGTCTTTTCTCCAGACACATTGAAATAAACATTCTTTGCTAAATATTGGTGGATTGTTGCAATCGTCTTTCTATCCAGCTTATTCCACTCTTCATTTGTCATCGATGAGGGTTTCTTTGTTGTGCCCTCAATCGGCAAATATTGATCCTTTAAAATCAGTATATCCTCCATCTGTGATTTCCATAGGGCAAAATTAGCCCTGCTCAACTTCTCCATATCTGTAACTGTTGTCTCCATTTTAAATCAAATTCACGCCCCAAAAAGCTCCACTTAAAAATAAAATTTTAATTATTACTTTTTAAAATTTAGTAATAATGACCTTCCTCCTTTTAAAATACCCTTTTCAAAATTCCTGCTCCTTTTTAAAATATACTTTTCAAAATTCCAACATATAAATATATATGTTTCATAATAAATATAAAAAACATATATAATGTTTTAACCTTTTCACATTTCACACATACATATGTTGGTTTAAAAAAAAACTTGACGTATACGTGCAAGCTTGATGTAAAAAACAACTTACGAACACCACGTTTCAACTCCAATCTCCACGGATCTCTACGTTTCAAACTCCAGCAACACATTTCAACATAGATCCATGACCTTGTTTTTCTTGCAACGACTGTTTTTTAGTTCCAACGTTCCTCGGCTATTTCCCGGACAAATCCTTCAACAGCTGCAGGTGTAACAACCAATGTTTTAACGAATGCTACTAGAGTAAGGTGATGGCACTAAGCGGCTTGCATAGTGGATATTCGAACCTCCAATCACGATATTCGAGCATTGGATTATCCTTCTACACAGCCATTAACGGGGAGCCAACAAAAACTAGCCAATTGGTTTCTTAACCAGAAAGTTTGGTATTAGTTTATCGTTTACATAGAAGAAACATTGTAGATTAAGGGGCACATAGCTTATAGTGTGATAATTGACTGTTCAACAATATTGTTGATTAGGACAAATACATCTTTCTAATGATGACTAGGAAGATAAATTTTCTAAACCTTTTCTAAACCTTTGATAAATGACTAAATTTTGCTTCAAAGGAAGTCATGATATCTGATTCTAAAAAACAAATGGAAATATCATACTTGAATGACACACTACTTGCTTACATGATAGATGGCAATTCCAAGTTTATTATGCATATATTCCGGCCATGGATTAACTGCTTTATCTTCTGTTCCAACTTGTTCTTTTATGGTTCTACAAATAGGCCAACTATGCTTCGTTTTTATAATATGAGAGAAATAATGATATGATAAACACATACATGATACATAGTATCAACACACAAACTTTACATATCATGATTTATTATAGAAATCTCAATAGGAGAAAAACTAGTCTAATAATAAGGCATAAACACAGTCATACCTTGACTTAAAAGCAACTAAGTTAGCCAACATAAAGCAGTTAAGGTAGCCAACATCCTAGACAACCCAATGAGCTTTTTGTTACCCTCAAACACATTAATGGAGAATCCCCCAATTTTCTAAATGCTTCATCACATATAATCCATGGACTTTAATACCACTGACCACCATAACCATGTACCTAAAACCACCACAATCAAAAATGTTAAGTTGTGACCTGGGGTGGGCTTTGTGCATGTTCGTGCAACTCGTCTACCCGACTCTCCCTTGTGCCTTCGTTTCGGTCATGTGTGGGCACCCATGTAAACTCGTTCAGGCGGGACATTTGAGGGCACCCGTGTAAACTCGTTCGGGCGGCTCATTTGAGGGTGACCATGTAAAGTCATTCGAGCGTCTGTGTAAACTCGTTTGGGCGGGTCATTTGAGGGCATTCGTGGAAACGCGTTCAGGCGGGTCATTTGAGGGCGTTCGTGTAAACTCGTTCGGGCAGGTCGACCAACACCACGAGCGCACAGGTGCACACGGCCCGCCCCAAGGGCGCACGCTTCATTCCTCGACCACCGCAACGGAAAACAAACATGCAGTAATCCACCCGCACTTGTGACGATGCAAGAGCGCGTGTTGGTTTGCACCTCAAGTCGAGCGGCAGACTAGCCTGAGCCGTTCCACATCCAACTGAGACACGTCGATAGTCTCCACCCACTTCCCTCCCAACAATTTCAAGCACTCTTTAACTCTCTTTTCAGAGTCCTTTTCATCTTTCCCTCACGGTACTTGTTCGCTATCGGTCTCTTACCCGTATTTAGCCTTGGACGAAATTTACCACCCAATTAGTGTTGCATTCCCAAACAACCCAACTCGTCGACAATGCCTCGCGATGCGGTAGGGTCCCGGCCCGATGGGGCTGTCACCGTCTCAGGCGCCCCCTTCCAAGGGACTTGGCCCAGGTCCGTCGCTGAGGACGCTTCTACAGACTACAATTCAGGCGACGCTGCCACCCGATTTTCATGTTGGGCTCTTCCTAATTTGCTCGCCGCTACTAGGGGAATCCTTGTAAGTTTCTTTTCCTCCGTTTAATTATATGCTTAAACTCAGCGGGTGTTCTCGCATGAGATGAGGTCGCAAGTTGGAGCTAAATCCACCCTACCCGATGGGAAGGCAAGAGAGAGCAAAGCAAATTCGAGCGATGCCACAAAAGGCCCGCATCAGTTTTCTTTAGAGTGTGAAGTTTGTTCGACTATGTATGTCCTCCTCCAGGAAAAACAACGTTGACCAGGCGGGATTAACTCTGATGTCATCCTCTTGTGCGTATTTGTTGAGGTAGTCCAAAGTATTCACGGCAGAGGAAGAGGAAGGGTCTACGATGTCATCACCGGCTACCTGTTCTGCCGAAGCCGGAGAAAAATCCGGCAGGTTATCCTATCAATGGAACCATGTGGCGTGAGACGGTTTAAACCAAAGTCAAAGGTGGAGTAAACGAGAGGCGAAAAACTCTGTACGAGACAAAACACGTGTCAAATTTTGATAAGAGGGAATGACGAAAATGCAATGAAGAGATTGGCGGGGTTGAACAATGTTTGCCTAACTAACTCTATAAAAGAAAACATTTTTCAGCGTAAAAATAAATAAATTAAATTAAATTAAAAAATTTCCTTCACCCAATTAATTAAGATTAATTAAATTTGTATCATAATATTTTAGTCTATAACAATTTAAAAAATAAACAAATACTAAAAAAAAACATTTTTTAAAAATAAAATTTAATAATCTATATTTCAAAAATTTTAGATGAACTTAACCAGTGTAAAAATAATTATAAATGTATTTAAAAAAATAAGATAAAAGTCGCAGACGAATCCAAAACTTAACTAGTGTAAAAATAATTATAGATGTATTTTTAAAAAAACATTAGATAAAAGTAGCAAAAGAAGTGATACACAGTCAAATCTATTTGACATCAGACCAAACACCATGGTCCCTACCAGAGACTAATAAAAGGTCCAAACTTAACAACGACCTACAATAATTAGTTTTAAAAAAACGTTAAGTTCTTGATAAAAATTCATGTTCTTGGACCCAATTTCTATCTCCTTGACAATAATTTCAAATGGAAGGTAAGAAGTAATGCATATCACATGACGATTTATTTTGGAGTTTTTTGATGTTGATGATGGTGGTTAATGTCCACTGAGACCAAATTGGTCTATCAGACCTATAATTTTCTTAGTTCTTAATTCTTTAACTTCTCGTCTTTCTTGGCTAGATTGGTGTTGTAGCTTTCTTTTTTTTCTCTATGGTCTTCCAACCTCCTTTATCTTGCATCTCCTTCATCTCTTCTGGTTCTTGGGTCAATGGTGTCTTAGCTTCGCGATCTGTTGTGTTCATCCTTTTGAAGATAGTCGGAGAAGAAGTTTGGTCTGGGAGATCTGCTTTGCTATTAAATGAGGATTTATTTTGTGCGGTATTCGAATCCTCATAACTATTGATGCTTGAGGGGTTGTCGAGTTTACTTTTTTGCTGTTGGGCAGGGATTTCCCCCTGCTTGTCTTGAGAGTTGTTTCTTTCTTGCCCGATTTCTTGCGATTCAGAGTTTTCCAAAGATTATTCTTCCTTGATGACAGTGTAATGTTCTTTTTGTGCTCCTTCCCACCATGTAGATTTGTGGTGATTCTTTCTAGCAGAATTTTTCTAGGAGGCTTTTGGGCAATTTTTTGCTAGATGGCCTGTCTCAAAGAAGGATCGACATTTGAAGAGGACACTTTCATAATCGAGTTTCTGGTTCCACACAGTCTTTACTTGTTAGGTTTAATTCAGCTAGGAATCCGGCGCTGAAGTCCATTTCCACACAAATGTGTTCATAGGTGGTTTTGGCATATTCCTCTGTTTCTGGGCACCTGTAGTAAAATTTTCCAATTGCATTTCCAATGGCTTTTAGCAAGGAGAAATTCCAGAGATGTAAGGGTAGGTTTGGCAATCTCACCCAAACTGGTGTTGAGGTTATGACTATTGTTGAGGGATCGAATGATGGGTTCCATGGCTTCATGAATAGGCCTGAGTTTTCCCAAAACCAAGGGCTGGAATCTAGAGTACATTGTCTGCTTTCAAGGTTTTCAAAATCTACTATAAAGAAACCCCTAACACAAGGGTAGATATTAATTTCATCAAAAATGATAGGCTTCCATACCTCTGAGATCCAACTGTGGAGCTCTGTCAGCCGCGGTCAAAAACCATTGAACTGACAGATTAGGGCACTTTCAGAAAACTTCAAAGCCTCATCGAGTGAGGCCTGGACCACTTGGATAGTGGGAGCTGGGGTTTCACTGACGATATGGGCAGGTGTTTTCCCCCTAGAGGCGGACGGAACTGAGCCAACAACTATCTTCGCGAAGTTGGGATCCATTTGGATCGGAGCCTTGAATAGTCGATATGCGCGCTGTTGAATCGGAGTGTTGCCTCCCACTAAAAATAACCAAAGCTAAATGTAACGTAGACTGCACTATGAAGAAAATCTTTTGGGCCAAAAAGATGAGGTCGTCAAATCTGGAGAGGGGCTTGCGGAAGAGCAGTCAGATCTGAAGGAAAACCATCAGATCTAGTAATAGATCTACCACCTGTAACATTCTTATGCATATATCTTAATACAGGGAGTCAATATAACCCCTTGAAGTACCTTGATTACCTCGATTAGTCGATATGCGTGTTGTTGCATCAGAGCCTTGCCTCCCACTAAAAATAACCGAAGCTAAATGTAGTGCAGACCGCACTATGAAGAAAATATTTTGGGCCAAAAAGATGAGGTTGTCAAATCTGGAGAGAGGCTTGCAGAAGAGCAGTCAGATCTGCGAAAGAGCAATCAGATTTGCAGATGCGGAAGAGCAATCAGATCTGCGGAAGATGCAGAAGAGGAAGAGCAGAGTGGATACGGAAGAGCATATTTCATTCTACATATTTCATTCTGGCTTTATTACAATGTTGTATCCAACCCTATAAATGTTTCCTATAAATTGATTTCCCTGACTCTCTTTCGATGTGAAATCAAAAGAAAGGCATTGTTTACCTAATGGTAAATTTGTTATTTTGGTCATATATATTTTCAAAAAAATTGACATTTTAAGTGATTGAATCATGTTTTTGATAATGGAGATGAATTCAAGGCTATCAAAAATTATTAAGCCATCTAAAATCTTGAAATCTAATAATTGAGACTTGGATTTCCCTAAATTTTTACCAAATTTTAACAAAGTCTAACATAAATTTTCATTGTTTTGTAGACAAATTTAAAACCTCATTTTAAACTAAGAAAAAAAGAAAATGCATAAGATGTAAAGGATATCAAAGTTACTATATGAAATGTAATAAAATTACAACTTCATCTCATCAAAAAAAACTTTCTTAAGTTCATACAGACTTCATGTTATTGTAAAATTGTTTTCCTCTGAGAAAAACTACAACCGTGCAGTGGATCCCGAGAAAAAGTCATACATGGTATATATGAGAATCCAACTTAAGAATTTGTGCTCAATTGCTGGGCATCAAATTCCACTATTCTCAGACACCAGCGAACTGATTCACCAGTGGATCCCCTTTCACCCACCAGTGTACTGCTTTACTTTACGTTACCGAAGTTGTGAGAAATAGTAAAACTGTCGCTAAGATGCCACAGTTTGGAAGAAGGAAGAATGAATGGAATGGTAGTATGGCTGTGCTTCATTCTTTTGCCCACAAACTTTCTAAACTATTGACCTGGCATTCACTATAAGCGGGAGAGGTTGGATCCGAGAGGGAAGTAGGAGGTGGGTATTGGAGCTTTCTTGCTCTTTACGCCCTCCTCTTTCTTCTTCTCATTCCCTTTACACGATTCCTTTGGCAGAGAAGAAGAAGAATTCCCCTTAAAGCAACCTGCAATCACTTTGAATGCACCCTTCATCATGACGTTGATCAAATTCAAACTGATAAGCACGCTCTGCCGCAATACAGAGTTGAAAGACTGCAATTGTTTACATAGATTGGCGTTGTAACAGCTTATTTATATTTCGAAAAATGGGAAAGCTTTGCGTCGAAGGCAAGTTTCCAGATTCAATGCTACATTTCGAGTCAACAAAAATTGTCATCATACATTTTTTATAATGTCATCATCATGTCACGTGGATTTTGTCAAGGACACTGCTCGAACTTTTCAACCAACCAAGATTTATAAATACACAATATAGAGTTATAGTAGCAATTGTCCCAAAAGGTACAAAGAGAGGTCCATAGGATTATTAAATTGGAATTGTTGAATTTTTTTAGAACATTAATTGGTTTGTGGAAAATCTTGTTTTCTTGGACTGGATCATTCTGCAATTACTTTTCAGGAACACATTGAATGTCTTATTTCATTTTAGAGTAAGTTAATTACCCAAAATCAAGAGGTTAAGTTAATTACCCAAAATCAAGAAACCTCTATAGATGGCCAAGCATATACGAAGAATACATCTCATTCATATGCAATACCAAATCCATCTTTTCTTTTCTCTAAGTAAAATTTCAAAAGCATGAACACATGCCATTTCATATGCACAATAAACCCAACTTCTGAAATTTCAATGCCTGGATGCATCCCATTCAAAAAATATATCAAAAAAAAAAAGACAAAAACATAGAACATTTAACAATTCCTGCTTTCAAATGCTCATGTTGCTTTGATGAAGAACTTTACTCACCTCCACATGCATTTCTCATGATATCATTTGCAGTAGTGCTTTTGTTTCAAATCTCTTTAACCTCCACATGCTTGTTTCTTATGATATCGTTTGCACTAGTGCTTCTGCTTCAAATCTCTTTAACAAGATAAAGTGTTATGTCCCCAGTTCAAGCATTTCACATTAGAAGATGTTTGTCTATGATTATTAATACAAAACATGCAAGTCCACACAAAGAACCTAAGCCTATTACATCATTTTACATTAGATTATATTTGTCTATATGCTTAATAGTACAAAACATGCAGATCCATACCAAGAACCTAAGACTATCACATTCTTCATTGAACAGGGTAGATCTTTTTAAAATGAATAAAATTTAGTAACAATTTGCGCAGGTAAGGCGGAAATGATCCAGATTTGTAATTAGCTTTTTTCTGTTCAACTTTTTGTTCTTCTAGTCTAATGTTTTGTGCTTCTTTGATAAGCATCGTGTCACTGATACAAAATTAGAAAGAAAATGATGTTTAGGTGCATGACATAAATTAAAAGAGCTTTCAGGCGCATTACAGAAATTAAAAGAGCCTTAGAATTTCGCAAGTTTTCCTTTCTGTCAAAACCTTTACCCTTCACCAAACAAATATTTGTGGGAATTGGGGAGGGAGTAGCCTTCTAATGCCTTCAAAAAATTACCTTCAGCTGTTTCTTGATGGTAGAAAACTGTGGGTATTGCAACAAAGACGACTGATCTGCCACTATTGTTGAGCAGTGACAGCTATAACTGGGGCATAAAGAATTCTGATGTCATCCAACTCAGCCTTGTTATTGCATTGTGGACACTACGCGTTTACAGAAGTAGAAAATTACAATTCCCAAGATTTGGCTGCAACAAAAACATAGAAACTTAATCTTTTTGAAAAACTTCATAGCCTTACCAGTTCATTTAACATCAAGACCATGGAAGTCAAAAATTGCGAGGTTGAATAATCTTACCTTGCCAATGTTATTGGCATGTAGCTAAAGCCACTTTCTAATACAAGACATGCCAAACATGTGTCCACAAGCAACGAAGCTGCATTTTCATTTTTCAATTGTCAGTCTTTGGACATTTGAAAGCTCTTATAAAATGAATAAAACATTTTGATGCAAGGAAAAAGATAATTTATATGATTTCTGATAACAAGACATAAACATCAAACTAACAGAAGACTACTATTACTGACAGAAGCTGGTCGCTTCACTCTTGAAGAAACAACTGAGGAAAGAGAGAATTGGGATAATCAGTCATGGAAAACAAAATCGACAGTGAACTCCTTCCCTAAAGAGTTCTATGCAAATGTGTTCTTTGCAAAGGTTTACTCTCACATGATTATTTCTTGCAACTAATCTGATACTGAGATTTTGTGATGAACTCTTGAAGTTTGACGATTTAGAACACTCTATCTATATTATTAATTAGGTTTATGTATTTGGGTGGTGATAATATAAGAGTTTTATTGGGTATTAAAGAATTTGTTAAAGCATTATGGATTAATAGAGGTCATAGTTTGTAAGGGGTTATTGAGAAAAAAGTGAAATAGATAATGTATTTAAAAAAGAAATAGGACAATTCAAATCGCGATTAGTGAAGATTTTTCATAGATCAAACAAGCCCTATGAAAGAATTAGATTTTGTAAGTACATTGTTAGGAGATTCATGAATCAAATAGATTTAAGAGAATGGATGCGCAAGGTATGGGGAAAATCTATGGACCATATACCCACTTTTCATAATTTGTCATAAGGGTTGATGGCTTTTGTTGATAAGAATGGTGATTGATGTTGAAAGGACGAGGAGAAGAAATCGATACTAAGGCAATTCTTTGTTAACCCTTAAATGATGGATGGTTGGTTTTAAATGTTAAATTTGTAGTCCATCTAGTATTGTTTAGTTTTCCTACATTACCATTGGAATTTTGGCGTGAAGCCATTTTGAAGCATCCATGAAGAAAGTTGGGGATATTTATGAGTTTTAAGAAGGATTTATGTGAGTTAGCTTTAAAATTGGTAAACATAATCAATTGAACTAGATTTACAATGAGGTCTTCTAGATTGTATAGTATTATAGGTGGGTAATCATATCTTTTTCCAAAATTCTAGTTTATGAGGATATTTTGTTCATTGTAATCTATTGCCATATCTTCCCCACTTCTAATGGTTGGCTCAAAGGGAATATACTATGAGAAAAATTCCCTCCAATGAGAGGAGAGCATCTTTCAAGAACTCTATTGTTGGGGGGAAGGCTGAAACGCCCAACCCTACGTAAATCATCACTATTGTCACATTAAGAAGGAATCCCGTTTTAGAAAAAGCTAGAATTGAATAGTTTGTAAAAGGAAGCGCATGGAATTTGTGAACATGGATAGGATCCATACATAATCAAGTGGATTTTGTAATGACTAAGTTATTAAATATTTGTCTGTCAAGTAATGTTATTATGCAAATGTTGCCACAATCCATACCCACCACCAACAAAATCCTCATCCCTTCAAATATCATACTAATCTCAGAGGCCACACTATTAGATGTAATTAATAACTTAGAAGATATTTTTTAGATGTGATACCTCCCGCTCAATCCACACATTCATTCCCCTTAGTCCTCTCTTATGAATTATTGATCCGCGAAGACTGCAACAAAGCATATCACTGAATTGACATGCATTCACAGGAGCATAGGCCAACCGCCTTTGGTGACTTCTTTCATTTTCAAATTTCCCGTATATCCCGCTCGATACGGCCCTCGCCTTAATGCCTTTTTCCAAGTTATTGCCACAGCCTTCGCCCACCACAAACGACAAATGACTTTATACGATTTTCTCGCAATTGAAGTGACGCCACCAAGGGATTTCGATAAATAAATTAATTGCCTGGCATTGCTTTTTATCCTCTCAGTCAGTGCTCCACAAAGACCTGTTGGCCATTTCACTCAAAAAAAAATTCAAGTCACTTCTTTACCCACCACCATGACCTGGGATTGTCAATACCTCCCACTCAATACGCACATTCCCCTAAGTCCTCTCTCAATGTCTTTTAGTTTAGTAACTTATTAGCTAGTTGTATATTTTATCCCTAGACTAAATTAGTCGTTTAAGTTAGTCATTTTTAATTTGGTCACTTAAAATTGCTCAAATTTAGTAGTAATTCACTTGAAATAATTGTGATGACTAACGTCTTTAGTCACGTAGTCATTAATTTCATCATTTTCTACTAGCGAATGGAGCATGAAAAACCATGTACTTGAATGTGATCTAGGTATAATCTGCCACTTGATGTTGTGTTAGGCCCGTATAATACTAGTGATTCCCCCATTACTATTGTCATTGTATCCCTTATTGTTATTATTGTGCCCCTATTGTCCCCATATTGTTATTAGTATGCCCCATAGGAACCCACTATTGCTATTTTTGTGCCCTTATGTTATTACTGTTATGTCGGCTTGATTATATTGTGACCCCTTAGACTCCTATATATAGAAGGGAGGTTTAGTCATTTGTACCATCGAAGAATTGCTCATTTGTGTAATGTAAAGGAGGTTTTCCCCTCGAAGAGGTTGAATTCTAAGGCATTGATCTATCTTTTCTATCCTTTTGTGAGCTGGTTCCTAACATGTTGAATCCACCCATTTAGGTTTATTTGAAAATCTTCTAACAACCCATTATCCAAATCCCATTCCATGCATATTCTTGTACAAGAATATAGATTCCCTTTGAGTTTTTCTCTATCTATACAATGACTATGTTTTTTTTTCCAAATTCTTTTATGGAGCCATCATTATAGTAACTTAGTGGAAGGTGAGCCAATTTGATTCACATTTCAAGTATTGTAATCTTCTATTCGAGGTTAAAGTCGAGGGTCCATTGAGAGAGATATATTACCCTAGAAATGTGAAGTGTGGACGAGACATGGAAATCACATCTCTTTTTTCCTTGTTTTAAAGACAAAAAATGTAATAACCATGACCAAAAGAAATGGGTTTCTCTATCCTTTTAACTTCAATGGCTAATTCTTTGTTATCCATGGTTCCACAACTTTTGGATTGGGCCAAAGACTTGTAAATTTTTCAACCAAATCCCTATTAAAGAGGACAATGTCTTTCTTTTTTGGCTTTAGAGATGGAAGATCTAGGTGACAGATATTTTCTAGACTTTTGATAAAATGTTGCAATTAATGGTCTCTTTGTTTTCATGGATTTAGGGACTAAACAAGGGAATTCATGCATGTATATATGCCATGGTTAGATGCTTATCACATGAATAATATGATGAGAAAATTTCTTACTATATCAATACCAAAGGAAATTCCATGGGATTCGAATGTTTAACTTCACAGATTGTTAACTTTTCTTCTATAGCTAGAGAATGGAGTTCTTCTATAGTAGAAAAAATACAAAAGAAATTCAATCAGATCTAACCTGCATTCTTGGATTGCACCAACTCAATTGTAGTGACTATAACTCCTTCACACGGGAATAATTATGGAATTAGGAGAGTTGGATAATGTAAACCCTAGCCACTATAAGCTCTCAACGACATTGAGCATTTCATAAGTTTATGTGTCATAAGAGAAACCTATATTCCTCTTTCATGGACCAAATTGAAAAAAAAATAAATTAACATTAATTTTAGTTAGAATATTTGGATGAAGGAAAATCAATCGCTAATCACAATTATGGGTAATATTGTCGAAGGAATCAACTTGATTTGAACTTGTGATTTATGTCCTCCTAGTTAGCAACATGACTTCAAAATATGATTTAGTTGATTGGCTATTTTATTGTTGTCATTATAAATTCAAGAATAGAACATTATGGGATCTCCCCCTTCTTCCAGCTTCCCAAAATATTGAGGTCGACAACAACTCAATTGCTAGAAAATAACTTTGGTTTGTTAAACCTTGAGATTTTTTTCAAGAATTTTTTTTTATTTGGAATATTATATATGCATATAGTAAATAACTCAGGATTTAGCTCAATCACTCAAACCATCTGCATAAATCATGTTTATATGGGGAGGCCATGGTTTCAAATATGTTTAAATTCCTTACAGTTAGCAACCACTTTTGTGATTGGAGTTAAGCTACCTTCCATCCAAATAATATGGTGATGAGGTGGAGATCCCTTGAGGTTTCTCTTGGAAAAAAATCCCTAAGGGTTAGTTTAATCAATTGAAGTATTCACCTAATACATCTTAACAATTGGCAAGTCATATGTTCAAATTTGATTAAGTCCCTCTACATGATCAACCACTATTGTGGTTGGTAGTTGAGTTATTTTCCATCTATATACTCAAGAAGAGGTTGGAATCCCTTGAGGTTTCTTGGAAAATAATTCATAAGGTTGATCTCAATTAGCTAAGCTATTCACCTAATTCATGTTAGTGATTGCGAGGACATAGTTTCAAATCTGATAGATTCCCTTTAACTTACCAACCACTATTATAGTTAACAATTTATATGCTAGCGGTCTTGATTTTGTAAGAATTTGTAAGGTGGGGTGGTTCATCTCACAATATTTTCCTTTGAATATAACAACATTTTTTTTTTCTGTAAATAAGCTTTGATATTAACAGAAACAAATATAGTACAAAAATTCTGCAGAAGCAGATTAATGGCCGTTGAACTGTAGGCCTTGCCCCATGATACCAGAAGAGATTAGATTGACAGAGTACTGGAAGAGACTAGATAACAGAAAACTAGGAACATGCACACCACGTAGGGCGGCTATTAGCAAGAGTGGACAACAGACAAAGACAGAGGAAACTTGGACATATGACATAGTAACACGCTGAGAGGAGAAAAGCTGGGGAGGCCTGAAGGACTGCAGAATCAGAGGCGATTGAACATTTCCAGGACCGGGTTGGGTCTGGCCATGTAGCTCTGCTCAGGCTTGGCTGAGGTGCCCTGCTGGTCTCCTGAAGGTTCATTCTTCTGCACGTCGGAGGGCTTGTTGTCTTGCCCAATGGTTTGCTTCAGAATCTTGATCAGCACAGTGAGTTTCTTCGTCATGGTGTCGACTTGTTGGTGGATTGCGCTCAATTTGAATTCGCTGCTTTCCACCACTGCCATGTGGTCATGCGTCATGGTTTCGGCAAACTGTTTGAGCTTACGCAGTTGTTCCGCGTGGTCGCCTTGGACATCCATTGCTTTGGCAAGGAGGGTCTTCATTCGCCAAGCTTCTGCTTGAGTTCTTACAAACTGAGTGGCCCGAGTGCTGGGAGTTCCCGGGTCCTGGAGCCAGTCGACTTCCTTCCCGATTTGCTGATTAAAGAGCTTACTTTCGTCGTCCTGGACAGTGGCTTCTAAATCAATGATTTTGCGCTTGTTCCGTTGCTAGGTACGCCTTTCAAACATCTCTCTTGCCTACTGCAGGTCATTGTTGGCTGATTTGTTGCGGCTAGTCTCCCCAGCCATGGTGCTGCTGTCTTGCCTAGCTGTATCCCGATCGCTGTTTGCAGATGGAGTGGGGACGAAATTGCTGCTCACTGAGACAATGATTGTTGTTGGGTAATAGAGAGTGGTTATATAACCAAAATCGGGGAGGTTTCCAGTGAGTGATCGGTTAATTTTGTGCAACTTGCACGTCAGATCACCATAATGGCTGCGTGATGGAATTTTGGATGGGTTGTGGGATAAATGCGCCCGTCTACGGTCACCGCGCCCTGCTTGCTCCATATTGTCCCATGTGTCCCTGTTCCTTGTAATGTTTCGGCGGCTCATATCACCACGAATTATGGCTCTGCCTAAATCTTTGTCACCTGCTTCTGTCATGGTTGGCCTCATCCTGTATGTCCTTCGCATTCTGCTGGTAATTAATAGTGCGCGCCTAGTCAGCCTGTTCATACAATTATGGCGTTGGGCTATTCGACCCTCCGGTTGGACTCCTCTGTCGTCACCATATCTAATCGTGAGAGTTGGATGCATTTGCTCTTTAATTGCTGATTGTCGACCTGCTGCCAACAGCTGTCCCATGCTTCGTTGGGGTGTTCAATCCCATGATTTGCCAAGTGGTCAGCAACCGCATTGGCATTTCGCCTTACCGCCTGAAAGATGAGGCCTTTCATCGCACCTATCAGCTTGGCAATGTTGTCTGTGACCTTGGACAATCGCCAGTGCTTTGTGACTCTTCTAGCCAGTGTTCCTCCATAGATTTTCCTGGCCACATTAATGGCTACTTCGGAGTCTCCTTCAATTACTACTTTGCCTGTTTGATTAGTCTTGAGGATTCTTAGCCCTTTTTCCAGAGCTGCGAATTCCATTTCATTATTTGTGCCTTCCCCCAGAGCTTTGTTGTATATGTGGAGTATGTCTCCTTCATGGTTTCTGATGATTCCTCCAATACCTGCTTGGCCGGGATTGCCTCTCGAGGCACCATCAAAGTTTAGTTTTAAAAACCCTTCAGGCGGTAGCCTCCAGCCCTTCGGTTCTGTATTTAGGATTTGTTGCTGCCCGAGGGATCCCGGTTGTTGTGCATTGAGCAGATTGAAGGCATTCAGAATGCGCAGGTCCTCGGCCGAAGGATGATTGTCAGGGTCTGCCTTGCATTTTACAAGGATTAATTGGCGCATGTTTTGGATTACGGTGCTGTGTAGGTACTCTATACTTCTGTGCTCATCTTGAAAGGCTCTGCAATTTCTTTCTTTCCATATGGTCCAAGTGATGAAGCCTGGTAGAATTTTCCATATGTTGTTGATTCTTATGTTGTTGGAGTAATTGCTAGGCCAATTCATTATGGTAATTTGAATGGATTCCCTATCTCTGTTTGTTTGCTGCAATATAGTTTCCATCCCTTGCCATAGTTTCTCGGCCCATTCACAGGAATTGAAAAGGTGGTTCATGGTCTCTTCTGCCTGTTTGCACATAGGGCATATGGAGGGGCCTTCAAAACCCTTTCTGCGCAGGTTCTCCCATGTAACAATTTTCCTGCTCATGAGGAGCCATAAGAAGGTTTTTATTTTAGGCCAGAATGTGGCGTCCCAAACCTTGCTGCTCCATTGTATCGCCTCCATTTGCTCCGAGAGTTCTAGTTGTTCTCTGGCCTCTTTGAGAGTGAAGTTCCCGCTTCCTTTCATGCCCCATCTCAGGATGTCGTGTTCTGTGGTCTTCCTGATAGTGCGATTGTTTATGCTTTTTAGGAGGTCCTTTGTGTTGTCGTTCTCTTCAATTGGGTTCTCAGCATCCTGGATAGCCCATTCCCTCCATTCCTGGTCGCGGCTGTTAGGGTTCCAGTAGTGGTGGACAGTAAACTTTCCCCTGTTCTGGCATTCTGTTTTGAACTCTTCAAGTTCTGGTTGTTCCAGCTTTGGGAGCTGCTGCCATGCATCTTCCCAGAAGAGGGCAGTTTCCCCGTTGCGGATCTCCCAGAAACTGTGGTCCTGAATTAAGTTGCGGTTTCTTCTAGCTAAGTTCCATATTGGAGAGCCCTCCGAAGTTTCCTGTATCCTGATTAGGTCCTGATTGTTGTAGTTAGGTGTGTATTTCTCCTTCCAATGTCTGGCCCATGGTAGGTTGATTTCCTTTAGCCAGCGCCACCACAACTTGGCTCCACATGTCTTATTAACGGTGTGGGGGTCAATTAAGCTTAAACCGCCAACCGCTTTCGAGGTGCAGAGCTTGCTCCAGGCTACTAGTGCCCATTTTCTTTTTTCCGCATTGCCACTCCATAGAAAGGATCTTTGGATGTTTCGAATCTTCTGCATGATACCACTGGGGGCCGGCATGATGGAAAGAAAATATTGCGGGATGGCCTGCAGTACAGCTTTGGTAAGGACGAGTCTCCCAGCGAAGTTAAGAGCTCTGTGAGTCCAATGCTTGCATTTTTTCTCCAGCTTTGCTAAGATGTTTTCCTAGTGAGTTTTTTGCCAAGGCTTGGTGGTGAGAGGGGCTCCCAGATACTTAGAAGGGAGAGAGCCTTTTCGGAAGCCCAGAATGTTGGCGAGATGGTTCTGGATGGTAGGATGAGTGTTAAAGAAGAAGATAGTCGATTTGGCCTGGTTTATCTCCATGCCTGAAGCTTTGCTAAAGAGATGAAGGATGCTTTTGAAAGTCATGGCTTCTTTGACGGTTGGCGAACCATGCAGCATTGTGTCATCGACAAACTGTTAGTGCGTGGTGGTAGGTATGGTGGGGAAAGGGTGTAGGCCTTTGAGCTTTCTCTCCATTCTAGCTTTGTGAATGAGCCTGTTGAGCCCTTCCATGAGGATTACAAATAGGAAGGGGGATAGAGGGTCTCCTTGACGAATGCCTCGGGAGGGGGAGAAAGGAGCCGAGGGGGAGCCATTTACTAGAATGGAAAAATTGGAGGATTTGATCAGGGCAAGGATCCATTTGGTCCATTTCCTGTCAAAGCCAAAGGCATTGAGAATGGCCTCCAAGTAATTCCAGTTGACTTTGTCAAAAGCTTTTGAGAGATCTAACTGCATTAGCATGCCTGGAAGTTTCCTTGTCTGCAGGGTGTGAATCATCTCCTGAGCTAAGAGGATGTTGTCTAGGATTTGCCTGCCTTCCACATACCCTGACTGTTCTTCTGAGATTAGGTCAGGCAGAACGGGCTTAAGTCTGTTGGCTATGACTTTAGAAATGATTTTATATATCACATTGCAGAGAGATATAGGTCGAAACTTGTTAGGGGAGTTGGCTTCTTCTTCCTTGGGGATAAGCGCTATGAAAGTGGCGTTCAGGGATTTGAGAATAGAGCCTGAGCGTCTAGAGTCTTTGACAATTTCCCATAACTCTGTTTTGATAGTTGGCCAGCAAGCTTTGTAGAAGTTGATTGTAAAGCCATCAGGCCCCGGTGCCTTATCATTTGGCATGCTTTTGACTGCGTCCTCCACCTCCTCCATTGAGACCTTTCTGAGCAGAGCAGAGTTTTGCTCTGAGGTTATGATGCGGGGTATGGCTTTAGTGAGCTCCTCTATGGCCTCGGATCTATCTTCTTGCGTTTCCTGAGCTATGTGCTTGAAGTGCCTGGTGAGCAGCGTTGATATGTCCTTGTGGTTTTGAAGGATTTCCCCTGTTTCGTTTTTAAGCCTGAGGATTTTGTTTGCCCCTCTGTAGTCCATCGTTGATCTGTGGAAGAATTTTGTGTTTTGTTCTCCCTCCTTCAGCCAATGGATTCTTGATTTTTGCTTCCACAAAGTTTCTTCCTGTTGGCAACGAAGTTGCCATTGCTGCATCAGAACCTTCTCCTGTTCTTTTGAGTCTTCTTTGTAGTTCCCGGAAGCCCATTCCTTGTGAATTTGATTTATCTTACCTTCGATGGTGTTCTTTTCCTGGAAGATGTTTCCAAACTTCTCAGTGTTCCATTCTTTGATTATGTGTTTGATGTGTTTTAGCTTGCTTTGGAACTTGAACATTTTGGTTCCTCTTAGATCTGATGGTTCGTGCCACCATTCCTTCAGCAGATTTGCAAAGTCGAGATAAGTTAACCAAAACTTTTCAAATCTGAAGGGCTTGTTTCTAGGGGTGCAGAGGATGGTTGCTTCCAAAGCTATAGGCCAGTGATCTGATCCTCCACTGGGGAGGATGTCAGAGTCCACTGTGGTTCCTCCGAGTAGGATACTTTCCGAGATCAGAAATCGATCCAGCCTGGAGGCAATCCTGTTGTCTCCTCCTCTTCTATTGTTCCAAGTGTAGGAGCCATTTTTGGGGAGAATGTCTACTAGCTTGGCACCTTCTATGAAATCAACAAAGAGTTCTGTATCTTTGTTGAGCTTTCTGAGACCTCCTTTCTTCCCCAGTAGGGATGTAATCATGTTAAAATATCCCCCCATGATGATCTTAGAGGTGGGGTATCTTAACTTTAAATTCATGAGAGAATTAAGAAAAGAAAATTTGTCTTCTAGTCTTTGCGGGCCATAGACATTAATGCATAGGTAGGTTTCAGAGTTACCTGTTATTTGAACTTCTGTGGCAATAAACGAGCATGCAGCCTCCATTGAGATGATGTTTATTACTCGGGTGTCCCAAAATGTAGCTATGCCTCCTTCCCATCCTTGACTGGCTACATCTATATATTTGATTGGTTTGCCCAGTCTTTTGCTAATGTTCTCCATTTGATTGGTAGTGCATTTCGTCTCCTGTATGAACATGATGTCTGGTTTTTCTTGTTGGAACTTTCTCTTGATCAGTCTTTGCTTAGCTTGGCCATTAAGCCCTCTTGCATTCCATGAGATGACCTTCATTGATAACTAAAAGACTCATTAGTAGGTCTGGAAGGCATGAAAAGCCTTCATTTTCCCAGAGTTGATCATTAGAACCCCCAGGTCGTGCAATACCTCCCCACTGGTTCTTCTGCCTCTTCTTTTATTTGGCTTCCGGCCTGTTGGGTTAAGAGGTATGCTCTTTGACTGATTACCTGTGCCTTTTGTGATGCCTAATCTTCTGTTTTGCCTCTCGAGTTCCACCTTTTGTCTTGCTATGAAGAGATCGCTGATTTTCCTGATTTCTTCTTCCGGAATGTTGTCTAGCCCTTGGGTTTTCCAATTTTTTTCTATAGCTGGGAGGTTGACTCCTTCTTTTTCTAGGACTGCATTGAGCTCTAGATCCTCGCTTCCCCCGTCGCTGGTTAACATGTCTGTGTCTTCATCATGTTCATCTTCGAACTCTCGCATTTGCACTTCTGTTCTGAGTGTGTTTTCCTCCCCATCCTGAGTGGTGTGTTCTGTCTTGTTTTTTGGTGCTTCAATAAGTTTTGTATCTCTGTTAGTGCCTTCCGAGTCTGTATCTGTTTCCAGAATGCTGAAGGTGTTGCTGA
Organism: Pinus tabuliformis; assembly: GCA_031772625.1. NCBI lineage: Eukaryota > Viridiplantae > Streptophyta > Pinopsida > Pinales > Pinaceae > Pinus > Pinus tabuliformis. The sequence continues at coordinate 1,056,773,972 of CM062804.1, forward strand.
TGATACCAGGTCCTGTTTCTGCTCTGTGTGTTCTTTTTCTGTTGGCTCTCTGTCTTATTTTTGGCCTTGTGAAGTCCTCTTTATTCTTTGTTGCTTGCTCTTGTTTGTGTTCATCCCCTATTTTGTTGAGAGGGCACTCTCGAACGAGGTGTCCGTGCTCATGACACTTTCTACAACGGAAGGGGATTTGTTCATAGTCGATGGCTTGATAGTAGTCTTCATCTCTGAATTCCAGCCACAAACCTTCATGCAGAGCCCCTGAGACGTCCATCTCAACACAAATGCGTGCGCAGGAGGTATATCTTCGTTGCACTGTTGCTTCGGAAGCTTTAATGAAGGTTCCAAGCCAGTCTCCAATCTGCTTAAGCGTTGCCAGTCCCCAGTAGTCTATGGGAAGGGAGAATAGCCGGATCCACACTGGAACTTGTGTGAATGTCTCTTGTTCAGGTACGAAGTTTGCTTTCCATGGCCTCATGTAGAGTCCAGTTGAGGCAAAGAAGTAGGTCCTCCATCGAAGACTCTGTTCTTATCTTCTAAGTTTGTAAAGACAACCGTGAAGAAGCCTTTGGCTCCAAGGTGGAGTTTGACATCCCCTTTTGGCTTCCAGTGCTGTTTAATCCATTGGCAGAGTGTGCGTTCTGTTAGCCACAGTCCCATAAATTTGCAAATGACTGCATGCTCCATCATGTGGTCTCTATAGGCCTGAATGTCTGGATCTGAGAAGACTACTCGAAGGGTTTCCTTTTTCTTTGGTTTGCATGCCCCTTGCGTTGTCTGTTTGGAGCCGGGGTTGTCTGTCTTTGCTTGCTCTTCTTCCTCTTGTGAGTGCGGCCCTGTTCCTTTATCTTTTTCGCCTTCTGTTTGGACTGTTATTGGTGCTGTGTGCCTTTGTTCTGCTTCTGGTCTTTTGTCCTCTATCTCCTGTCCATTATTGGCTTTACCCGTCATCTTGGGGTTTTTTCTTGTCTCTTTCTGCAGCTGTTGTGTCCTTTCTCCTCTACTGTCGCTGCCCTCCTTACGATCCCCAGAGCCATTGATTTTGAATCCTTCTAGCGTTTTCTGCTTTTGCATGACTACCTGTTTGAAGGTTGGGGTCCCAGTGGACCCCTCGTTTACCATTTGTCGGGTCAGTCCTTGACCTCTGTGGCATAGAACTGCTAATCTGTCTCTTTGTGCTTCCAGAACTGTTGCTGAGGCTGCATGTTGCGGCTGCAAACCCTAGGTCTCTCCCATCGCTTCAGAGCCGAGCTTTGGAATCAATTGAATATAACAACATTAACAACAACAAAACAACTAATTAATTGAATCATTTTCCTAAGGGATTCTATTGATGGGGAGAACATAGGTCATATTTAAAAATGAAGTCATGTCTCTCAGGACTACTAGCCATTATTGTTATTAATGTTTGAGTGTGTGCATGTTTGCACATACAAACACATTACAATATAAACTAGTCGGTTAGGTCAATCTATTTGGTTGGATTTCTTGAAGACAAAGTTCACCATGAGGTCTTTGGTTATAGTCTAGTTGAGGTTCAAATTTCATTGAGTCTCATTGGGTTACTAATCCATATTGTCGATGGTGCTCGAGCAAATTTGACCATTTCCATGGTGAATTTGCATGAAAGATAAGGGATTGATGGATTAGAACCCACCATACCTATTGATGAGAAAACCATCAGTGGATTGGTTTGTAATTCTTAATGATAAAGATAATCCACCAAGACATGCAAATTATGAATGGTTCCCCTTAATGTCTATATTTATTTTGGTCATCTAACCATTTATAGTGTTGTTATTTCTCCAATTATCCCTATGACTAATATTTTCATTATGTTTCGATTAATCCCTTAGGATATGGAATTTTGAATTTTTAGATATATCCCTTAAAATATTATAAAAGATATATATGAAAGTCTAGTTATTAAAAAAAAAAGATATTTTTTATATGGTTTTGTAATTATTATTTTTCTTAAAATTGTTTTTTCTTTTAATTGTTATTATAAATCATGGGTGTGTGTCTATGTAACAATTAAAAGAGAAAACAATTTTAAGAAAAATAATAATTACAAAACCATATAAAAAAATATCTTTTTTTATCTCTTTAATAACTAAACTTTCATACATATCTTTTATTTCACTAATATATCGATATGTGAATTGTAATTTCTTAACAAGTTAATACCTATCAAAAATATTAACAAGCACACATTGATATCTTCTATTTCAAGTCAATATACTAAATTGAAACTATCATATCAAAATATCAATAAAAATTTCTTTAAACATTATTTTCTATAGCATTTACTAAGGTGGTGTTTTCTAGGAATATATTTTGTTGATTTAAGATGAGCTTGCTAATTTGAAAGATGGAATAATATCTTGTTAATTTACAAAATAATTATAAACTATCCTAGTCGCAAATGTGGATGAGAACAATGTTATTGAAAAGATTTGAAAGATGGAATAATATCTATGTAAATTTTCAAAATAACTATAAATTATCCTAGTCACAAATGTGGATGAGAACAATATTATTTAAAGGGGTGTTTCTATTTTGGTTGGTGTGGTGGTGAAAATGTTATTATTATCTTGATACATTTACTCAAAAGCATTTCACATTAAACATATATGCTAGAAATGGTGAATGGAAATATATTCCATTAACTAAAAAGTTAATGGATAAAAAATGTGAAAGCCATAACGTGGCTAGTCCCTACCATGTTTTAGAAACATTATGGAGAGAGATTTTCAATGGCTCCAACCCTTCGCTCATTAACAAGTCATCATGCAACCCACTCATTACACGAGTCATCATACAGCCCACCACACCCTCGAACGCCACCATGCTCTCTTGGCTTTTCAATTAGGTCACACAACAACCAGGTTACTCTCATAACTCCACCTATTAAGAATGCCAAATAATTCAAGGCCATAGATAAGATTCCAAAAGAAATTGAAGCTTCATATAATAGCCATATCCTCTTATGCACTAATAACTATTATCTCTGCACACATACAGTCTAAGAGATCCAAAGATGCAAATAAGAGGTTGATGGAATTGCAGGCTCTAGGTCACAAATTGAATACAGATGTTTGTAATTATCTATTGTGGAGTCTTTCCTGAGATGGGCAATGTATTATGAAATGAGGTCTAATAGAATTCCAGTGAATGTTGTTATATTTGGGATTTTTATTGGGATTTTTTTGTAGGTCAGGGAACCTAAGAATTGCTTTGGATAGGGTAAATGAAATTAAGCAAAATACATCTTTTCCAGGCTCAATTATAGCAACATTGGTGATCAATGGGCTCTGCTGGGGCACTAGAATTGAACAAGATTTCTTGGTGTTGGAGGAACTGAGGTAAAGAAGCTGCAAACATGATTTCATTACCTATTACATTGTGACTGAAGGTCTGACTGAAGCTCTTCACATGGTAGATAGATTGGATGAATTCACCAGATTTTGAAACATAAAAGGGAACATACTATTGCACCTCAATTCTGAGTATAGGGATTACATTTTTGCACTCATTTCAGCCCAGAAAATTAAGGAGGCGATTAATTTGGCACAATTAATCAAAAATTATGGTTTTCCTCTTAAGAAAGATGTTTCTAATATAACATTCTCCATACCTTCTAGGAAAAAATTTCTTTCCTGTGTTCTATCTCAGGGATATTTTAGTTTCAGAGGTAGTTCTATCTAGCTGAAGATTATAACTGTTGTTCAGTTAGTTTAGAATTGAAGTTTATTCTTGTGCATTTACTGCTTATTACACTGTTGTACTACATTTTTACATCATTTATTTCTATTTCTGTAGAAAATTGGTTGTACTGAACTGCTATTGCAAACCATAAACTATAGTTTTAAAGTGAGTTCCCTCTACTTGGGAGGGCTAATTAAGTTTATTATAATATTTCAACCCTAGCAATTTAAGTAGTTTTATATATGACAATAAATAAAATTAGCAATTGCACTGAGAGGTGCAAAGGAACGCCGAAAGGAGGAGCCGAGAATGTGGAAGGAAACTATACCCTTGTGCTACATGCGAGGGTACATCATCAATGTCACCTTATGGGGTGCACAATGCCACACTGAAGGGAAACAACTTTCTAACCTCTAGACCTAGGAACCACTGCACTCCCTACAATAAAAAAGGGTTGTGTCAATGGATGTGATCTCTACTTGAGTCTTAATTGTCTATATAAAAGAGTCAATAGTTTTCACTTCTAGAGGTTTGATCCCTCTCAAGGCTTGATGGATCCTTGAGTCTTTTCTATATAAAAGAGTCAGTAGTTTTCACTTCTAGAGGTTTGATCCCTCTCAAGGCTTGATAGATCCAAAGTTAAAATGGATCTAAGCTAGTGAGAGACCAATCATACACACATAACTTGTTATCATATTTTTTTGATATAATATAGCATTTAGTCTACCCAATTCATACAACCAAAAACATAAATTAAAATTAATATTTTTAATTTGTTTATTTTTTATTAAAAAATAAAACTAAAACTCTAATTATTTGAATTCCAAAAATATTATAAAAATTAGCAAATACCATAGGCTATCCAAGAATAACATATTGCCAAAGGTAGTTTTTTCGTTTTTCATTATCTTTCCTTTCTCAAGCTAGTTAGAACTCAATTTGTTGCTTTTGGAACGGATTTTAGTTTTGATTTAGATTAATGGCTTGAGCATAGGCACCCAAGTTCTCACCATGGGTCGGAAGGTATGCACATGCCTAGACAGAGTTAGTCCATGTTACTCTATTTTAGCCATGACCATGTTTATTAGTTTAGTTTTCCTCAGATTTTCGTAACATTTCTTGTTATCCAATATATCATGTATTTGTGTATGTGCACAGTGCCATTTTTTGAGGGTAGAAGGGGCGATCCAGAGCTGCAGGGGATGTGAAACCGACATCTCGATGCTTTTCCGAAGGTAGAATTTTTTGGTACCCTTGAGAATATATTTCAGTGGCTCAAGTTTGACGAATTTTCTGAGATTGCATGAAGGCTTGACGGTCCATTTTCAATTTACGGGCTTTGAAATTCTTCTTACTGGCATCTTTTGATCTGTGCTGTTTTTAACATTTCCCTGTTTTTTTTCTCAGTGAGCATAAAGCCCAAAACGTAAGATAAAAGTTTCTGATCACAGGGAGAATCCTAGGAATTCGATACGAATAAGACGAAGTATTAGAATCGGAACGCTAAGTAACACCCTTGAAGAAGGTGAACACATAGTTGGGCGTTGTTCCTAAATGGAGCTATCCTGAAAAGAGATTGACCATGGTGGAGAAAATTTGTGTGCAAGATGCCAGCGAGAAGCAAGTAACAAAGACTAGATTAGAGAAGATATTGTGCCGTTGTGGAAACATCATTTTTAGGCCTCATCTTTTCTACCTCTAGATCAGAAGAACTGGGATTTTTACAAGAATGGAAAAAGTCAGGTCTTCCTGAATCCTGTTTTCGATTAGAATACAGCTATGCCCTGCACAAAATCACTTCTTAATATTTCATCTAGTTGATCAAATTATAATTCAAGAGGCTTTTATTTCCACTCTGCACAGGACTTGTGCAAGGTGGACAAAGAGAAACTCTTAGATGAACAAGCTCTATGACTAAGATCTAGTTTTTGTTATACATACAGCCTCTCAATATCGATGCAGTAAACACGCCTTAGTTTGCATGTTCCTTGATAGAAAGAAAACCGCGCCAACCAGGGCTCTGCTGTAAAAATAAAACTAGCCAACTAGTTGCTTAACCAGAAATTTTTTCTCCCATTACATGGATAGTGTTCCCTTCAAGTGATTTTAAGACTCTATGAAATAGAGAGGAATGAGCTTTTGGTATTAGTTTATTGTTTACATAGAAGAAACATTGTAGATTAAGGGGCACATAACTTATAGTGTGATAATTAATTGTTCAACAATATTGTTGATTAGGACAAATACATCTTTCTAATGATGACTAGGAAGATAAATTTTCTAAACCTTTTCTATTCGCAAAAGCATTGATAAATGACTAATTTTTTCTTCAAAGGAAGTCAAAATATCTGATTCTGAGAAACAACTGGAAATATTATACTTGAATGACACACTGCTTGCTTACATGATAGATGGCAATGCCAAGTTTATTATGCATATATTTCGGCCATGGATTAACTGCTTTATCTTCTGTTCCAACTTGTTCTTCCACGGTTCTACAAATAGGCCAACTATGCTTCGTTTTTATAATATGAGAGAAATAATGATATGATAAACACACATATATATAGTATCAACACACAAACTTTACATATCATGATTTATTATGGAAAATCTCAATAGGAGAAAAACTAGCCTAATAATAAGGCATAAACACAATCATACCTTGACTTAAAAGCAGTTAAGCTAGCCAACATAAAGCAATTAAGCTAGCTAACGTCTTGGACAACCAAATGAGCCTTTTGTTCAACTCAAACACATTAATGGAGAATCCCCCAATTTTTTAAATGCTTCATCACATATAATCCATGGAATTTAATACCACTAACCACCATAACCATGTACCTAAAACCACCACTATCAAAAATGCTAAGTTGTGACCCGGGGTGGGCTTTGTGCACGTTCGTGCAGCTCGTTTGCCCAACTCTCCCTTGTGCCTTCATTTCAGTCGTGTGTGGGTGCCCATGTAAACTCGTTTAGGCGGGACGTTTGAGGGCGCCTGTGTAAACTCATTCGAGTGGGTCGTTTGAGGGCAGCCATGTAAAGTCGTTTAGGCGTCCATGTAAACTCGTGCAAGCAGGTCGTTCGAGGGTGCCCGTGCAAACTCGTTTGGGTGGGTCATTTGAGAGCATTCGTGTAAACTCATTCGGGCGGGTTGACCAACACCACGACCATACAGGTGCACACGGCCTGACCCAAGGGCGCATGCTTCATTCATCGACCACTGCAACGACAAACCGATAGGAAGTAATCCACTCGCGCTTGTGATAATGCAACAGCCCGTGTTGGTTTGCACCTCAAGTCGAGCGGCAGACCAGCCTGAGTTGTTCCACATCCAACTGAGACGCATCAACAGCCTCCATCCGCTTCCCTCCCGGTAATTTCAAGCACTCTTTAACTCTCTTTTCAAAGTCCTTTCCATCTTTCCCTCGCGATACTTGTTCGCTATCGGTCTCTCACCCATATTTAGCCTTGGACGGAATTTACCACCCAATTATCGTTGCATTCCCAAACAACCCGACTCGCCGACAACGCCTCGTGATGCGGCAGGGTCTCGACCCGACGACATTGTCACCCTCTCATGCGCCCCCTTCCAAGGGACTTGGCCCAAGTCCGCCGCTGAGGACGCTTCTACAGACTACAATTTAGGCAACGCTGCCACCCTATTTTCTTGCTGGGCTCTTCTTGATTCCCTCGCCGCTACTAGGAGAATCCTTATAAGTTTCTTTTTCTTCGCTTAATTATATGTTTAAACTCAGCGGGTGTTCTCGCCTAAGCCGAGGTCGCAAGTTGGAGCTAAATCCACCCTACTCAATGGGAGGGCAAGAGAGAGCAAAGTAAGTTCAAGCGATGCCACGAAAAGCCCGCATCAACTAATGCCGACTGCCCATCCAAGGGGACAAGATCACCACTCACTGACGCATGCCACGAAACATCGCTTGAGGTATTTCAGCCAACCGCACCGCATTGGGCACGGACGACCAGCTCCGCTGCTCCCTAACATATTGCAGGGAGCACGTTTGAATGGGATGTGATGCCTACACATACATGCCCTCGACCGAGGCCTTGGTCGCAAATTGTGTTCAAAAACTCGATTATTCACGAGATTATGCAATTCACACTAAGTATCGCATTTCGTTATGTTCTTCATCGTAACAAGAGCCGAGATATCTGTTGCCGAGAGTCATTTCCACGTATTACCGAAAAATCCGCCACAACACTAAATAGGGGCACCCCCCATGACAAATGTAAGGCTAAGGGCCAAAAGGATGAAAGGAAGAAAAACACATGAAAGAAAGAGAAACAAAGGTGTCTACCCCCTCACAGGAGGAGGCTCAAACAGAGAACAATCTTCCTGAGCCCCAAGCCCTCACAAAAAGGGGGTAAATGCATGGAACAACAATCGAGAAGGACTAGGGTGGCCACCTCGGGAGCTCGAACTGCTTTTAATCCTTCCCGAACACTAGTCCACAACAATTCCCCCTTTTCTCCGTAAAGCTAGGGACCGAAAAGAAGAAGGGAAGAAAACAAGGCGAAAGAAATAGAAATCAAACGCGGCTACCGGCTCACAAGGGAAGGCTCAAACAAAGCACAACCCTCCCAAGCCCTGGGGACGATGATCAAGAAGGACTAGGGTGGCCACCCCAGGAGCTCGCACTGCGTTTCATCCTTCCCGAACACCAATCCACAACAAGCCCACCTTTTCTCTGTTTTCGCTGTATACATCTTACATGCTAAAGTGTATAAACCTTCATATACGTCCTCATAATTCTTTTTGTCACGGAATTACCAATATGCTCTGCTAAGTGCATCTCTCAAAGAAAAATATGCTTTGCTAAGTGCATCTCTCAGACAACAATTGAACCTAACAATTGTTTCAAATGCAATGGAGGCCACCAAAAAGTGTTCCTTTGAAATTTTTCGAAAATCATAAAAATAATCATTGCGCTTAACTGATGGTACTAAATAGTGTTAATATTTTTTTATTGCACCAAGGAATCTATAGGTTGCATCAAATTTAACAATATTTAATCCAGAAGTATGATCATTATGATTGCAATAAAATTACAACTTCATCTCATCAAAAAAACTTTCTTAAATTCATACAGACTTCATGTTATTGTAAAACTGTTTTCCTTTAAGAAAAAATACAACCCTGCAGTGCATCCCGAGAAAAAGTCATACATTGTATATATGAGAATCCAAGTTAAGAATTTGTGCTCAATTGCTGGGCATCAAATTCCACTATTCTCAGACACCAGCTAACTGATTCACCGGTGGATCCCCATTGACCCACCAGCGTACTGCTTCACTTTACGTTACCGAAGTTGTGAGAAATAGTAAAACTGTCGCTAAGATGCCACAGTTTGGAAGAAGGAAGAATGAATGGAATGGTAGTATGGCTGCGCTTCATGCTTTTGCCCACAAACTTTCTAAGCTATTGAGATGGCATTCACTATAAGCGGGAGAGGTTGGATCCGAGAGGGAAGTAGGAGGTGGGTATTGGAGCTTTCTTGCTCTTTGCGCCCTCCTCTTTCTTCTTCTCATTCCCTTTACACGATTCCTTTGGCAGATAAGAAGAAGAATTCCCCTTAAAGCAACCTGCAATCCCTTTGAATGCACCCTTCATCATAACGTTGATCAAATTCAAACTGATAAACGCGCTCTGCCGCAATACAGAGTTGAAAGACTGCAATTGTTTACATAGATTGGCGCTGTAACAACTTATTTATATTCCGAAAAACGGCAAAGCTTTGCGTCGAAGGCAAGCTTATTTATATTTCAAAAAAGGCAAAGCTTTGCGTCCAAGACTAGTTTCCAGATTCAATGCTACATTTCGAGTCAACAAAAATTGTCATCATACATTTTTTATTATGTCATCATCATGTCACGTGGATTTTGTCAACCAAAGTTGGCCGTCGGCTCTTCTGTTCTGCACGCTTTGGTTACGAAGAATTTTATTCATTTCCTTCATGGGTAAGTTTACCAAGAATTTTAATTTGTATGGCCCATTTTTCTTTGTGACCAAGTCCTATGTATATTTTTTATTTAAAAACCATATTCTTATTAGTCCCTGCCATCTGGCAATGGCCAGGGACTATAGTAATCGATAATGCCCCTCTTAGCATTAGTTCGGTGGTTTGTTAATTCGACTAATCACGCTATAACCAAAGTTTCTCGACGAAGACCGATTCGCCCCGATTCGCCCTCCAAAGTTTTTCGATATAGATTTATTTTCCTTCTTATTTGGCCTCTTCCCGAGGCGGAAGAGGCTAGACTATATGTTATTTTGGTTTTACACTGTTCATTTTTTCAAAATGTTTTAGCCTACATAACTAATGTTAACATTAGTTTGAGACATCAAAAGTTTGAGACATTAGTTTGAGTTGCTTGCTTGCAGTTAGTTGCTCGGAGTCGCTGGCAGGTAGTTACAAGTGTATGTGAGAGATTACAGGTGTATGTGAGCATGTGTTACATGTATGTGAGCATGTGTTACAGGTGGATGGAAGATCTACGCCTCTTCCTAAAACTGTCTGAGCTGTCTGAGCATCTCCTGGATGCTCTGGTCTTCATAGAGTGCGAATGCTATTTCTTCTATCCGTCTGAGAGAGATAGCAGCTCTGGCTGGGCCTGTACCGAGTCTCCCGCTTCAGCATCGTAATGGATCGGCCCATTAGCAATCGGAGGATTTTCCCATTAGTAATTGCAGGATCTCGCGACGCTTCTTCATCGATTGGGGGAAAAACCCCGCCACCAACTTAAACGATGGGGCTGGCGAGCAAGCTGATCTCCTGGACCACCCCATCGTCTGCTTATGGTAATAGCTTCTTCATATAAGGTCTTAAACCCACCACAATACCTGGTTGTTAAGGCAGTGAACATAATTGGAAATCTGGTTTGTTTACAAGAGTTATTTCTAAATAGATGCTACAATCTGTGTGAACTTCCTCGGAGCATTGGAAACTTTCAAAGCTAAAATTCTAGAAATGGAAGAAAACTATAGTTTATCAGTGCTTCCACCTAGTTTTTCTAGACTTACTTCATTGGAGCATCTAAAATCAGGTGGGTGTCGCCTTCCACAGGATATTGGAGATTTTTCCTGCAAGTTTTAGCAGTCTTCCTCGATTAAATAAACTTTACATGCAGCACTGCACAGAACTCATAGAATTATCAACTTTTCCAAAAGAACTGCTTGAACTATTTATTGAAGATAACTTGCGGATTGCATGTGGCACGTAACAACAACTCATTATTGAGACCTTTCCAGTTAATCAAGGTATCATTCATCATCATCTTCTGAGGACTACTATTAAGTCTATTATTTGGCATATCATTCAGTGATGTAATGACAAAAAATAGATAAAAATGAAAGGCTTCGTGACAACAGATTTTAATTACAGCGAGCCTAGTTTTGGATACCATTCTCAAAATATTACAATGAGTTAAATCAAACCTGTTGTATTTACTTTGTTTTTCAAAATTTTCACTGAAATCTAAATTTTAAGCAAGATCTCTGTACATTTACATAGCAGTAAGTACAATTACGTCATGGACATTTTTCAAATTTCTAAGAAATGATAACACTGACCATTATTCACACTGATTTAAACTACAGGAAACACATTGTCTAGAGTTATTCAGCTTTTCTGCAAATGGGGTTCCAGAGAGTTTACAACACAAAATGCAGACCAGTGGAGATGATTTGGCGCTCCCAGCTCTCGCTGAGCGAAGGCATACTCTTACAGTTCCCATGCGGTTCAGGGATCTTACAGTTCCAGTCGGTGAAGCAGCACCGTCTAAAGATCCAGCTACATAATCAGCGGAATAAGCGGTTTAAGCAAAGGCAAAGCCGGCATCCCCGTTCAATAGCCTATTAAAGAGCCATCACTTCGCCCGGCACCCCTTCCTATTCGAGATTCAGTTGATGACCCATGATCCATTGATTCATTTGATGACCCAGAAGCAGGAGTTTCCCTTGTCCCTGCCTTTGTCTCTATCTACGCTTCTAGGTATGTTACTGATGCTGGAGGATCTACGTATGGAACTGAGCGAAGGGAAGAAGCTACTGTATATGGATCTCACTCATGAAGGTCCTGGCTCTCCATGTCTATAATCTAATAGGGCTGGGTATCGATCTGTAACTGGAAGGAATGCTGCGGGCTCTAAGCGAAGGGATGTTGCTGCTGGGTCTACTGATCTACTTATGGCGCTGGTGCATAAACTGACTCTGTTCCCAGTGCATCTATATCTGCCTCTCCTCCCTCCTTTGTTGTGGTGCTGAGCTACATGGGCCTAGAGCTATATTAGCGAATCGTCAGTCACTTTCATGTCTAATGGACCAGACATAGAACCCATAGAACCATAGTGCATCGTACTGAGAATCTGATACCGAAGAAGGGCGCTGCTACAGAGGAAGAAATTCGTTATCAAGAACAAGAATACTCTGAAGCTTGCCTCCACTGCACAAATCCGAGGGAAGCACGCCACTCTCTGCAAAATTTCATGTTTTTTGCCTTCACACTGATCTAGTTGTCACATTATTCGGTATACATGCAGGTTGGCCTTCATCGAACGTGACAGAAAAGCCTCCCAACCTGGACATTTGGTATGCATGCACCCCAGATCCGGAAGAAGCCATTTGATATGCATGAGAGATACGTGGCTGTGTTGAGGCTTTTTGTTGGTCAGGTAAATCCCCTCTGCGGACAGAGGCGATCCCACTAACCTATAACAGAACTAGCCACAATCAAACCACGCTGCTACGCAAGTTCCTAGTTATGCATCAAAGGTGAATCAAGAAGACCAACCTGGAGTCCAACGCTATGATTGAAGCAGAGTTGATATCCCCGCTCCCTCACTCCAACAGATCATAAACGAACACCTGCACATGCAAAGGAGGAGACAGATACCAACATAAAAACTACCAAGGCACAACTATATTTCAGTGAGAAAGGAAATAAATCAACACATCACCATAATAGACAATGAGATTGGAACTATAATAGCAGTCGCTCATCAATTAATAATAAACAGGAAAAGTTACAACCATTGTTCTGACGTTGACCCTTCTCCTGGCTGGGCGAGTAACTATATGTGTCTTGCAATGCATCTCCTCTCCGGCAGCATAACCTCTCTAGCACTCCCTAGCATTCCTCCAAGAACTCAAGAACTCAACATCTAACACTCCATGACCAATGATTATCACTACTATCACTCAATCACTAAATCACTAGCCCTAGCTTGTCCAATGCATAATGACAAGCTTATATAGATGAAGAAGGGAGGAGGATACGATGAACCGGGATGCCTTTTGTGGATTAGCATTATCCTCGAAAGCCATTAAAGATGGATATAGGATAAAGCTCGACAAAAGACTGATTTTTTATCTTCAGAAAAGCTCCATGTAATGAAGGAAACAACAGTTGGACATGCGTTAAGGCAAAAAGCACGACTTAATTTGGTTGGCGCGACTGTTGCTCTAAGACAGAGCGCCAATGGTCGCGCCCTCTTTTGAGGATCTCCATCATTGGCGCGGGTAGGATACTGTGGACTTGCGCCAATGGAAAAAGAGCACTTTTCAGGGATAATCTGCAGAAGGTGTCTTCAGGGAACATGGAGTACATACTCAGAGGAACATAATGCAAGTGTTTTTAGACTTTGTCACTTCTTATAACTCCCGGGATGGGTCCTCCAAGGTACGACAAGAGGAGTAACAGGGATGGTGACAAATTACTGTGTAACAGATGCCCCCTAAATCATGAAGTCCGAGAGGTGGAGAGGGGTGAAATGCTTTACAAGAACACACATAAGAACACATAAGAGCACATATAGTTACTGCCGCCGAGGAGCTGTATTAAGAGACATGACTGATAGTTCAATTACATGATGTACGTGGTATGGTCGCAGCCATCCATAAGAGAGTACATAAATAATCTGGATCCATAGTATGGACGCAGCCATCTGGTTAGTATCAATGAATTGACTCAGGTATGGTCGCAGCCATCCAGTGAATGAGTCAAGTATCAAGAATCACGCCTGGATTACAACAGACACAATCCAGGGTCTTGCGCTCCATCTCAACCCGAACAAGAGTACAAGTTCAAGCATGTGAATATATGAGCTGAAGTCGAACATGTATGAACATCGTCTGATTACCAGTCAATAGTGGAAACTGTTAACAGATGCGAGAGGTACCATCAATAATGACAATGGCCCTCAAGGTACTATAGGTACAATCTACGGCGTGTGAATCAATGATCTGAAGTTGAACACCCGTAGAATCATTCGATCGGAGGCCAATGATGAAAACCTCACGTCGAACACGAAGAACCTGCCATTGAGGCATGCAGGCTCCAAGGCACCGGAAAGGAGTCTCTAGATCAACTTCCTGGATAATGAGTTGAAGTCGACAGGGAGTGACCTTGATCGAAGGTGGGCCATAATGTTTCCCACATCATCGACACGAGACAGAGAGATAATGTTGTGAATCAAGATTGTGCGAACTATCAGAGGGAGGTTGCTTTGCAGAGGTCAACTTCTCTTGAACATATCGGCGGCACATTAACGGAATTGGCAGTATTTGACATCAATGTATCAAAGGTCATGATGACGAGGCAATGAGTGGATGAGAGGTCAAATAGGGTACCCAAGTCCATGGAAGCAAGTGAAAGATATGAGATGAAATATCCCCACCCCGGACACGAAAGCAAAAAGTGCCATGTTCAAGAGCGACATACTGCCGTTACGGTAGTAATTATGGTTCAAAAATTTTCTTTTCCCCCCGCCATTTCTGGCGAGTACCCCAGTTATTTTTAACAAGCTTGATGGGGATAGCATATGCTTGTGTTGTGACAAAATCCGATGTCATTAAGCTTTAACGGGTCTGACAAAGGAAGAACTCGGCGTCTTTTCATGTTTAGAGAGTTTGAAAAGACAGCAGAAAAGGAAACTCCAGGGATGTCCTTTTTCGTAAAGTTGTGTCTCTCGGGCCCGAAAAAGTATAAAATAATACCCAAAAGAACCGCCCGATCATTACGATCGAGGAGTACTTTTCATAATTAGTGATTTCGACCCGAAAAAGTAAAAAAGCGGTCAAAACCATGTCGTTTCGTAACCATTAACGAGTTTGAAACGACAAAAACCCGGTAATCTTTTTATGTTTTAACGGTCGTCAAAAAGAACTTAAAACGACCGCCCCTTATTAACATTTAACGAGTAAAGAGGAGCGACTCGGCAATCTTTTCCTCTTTAAATGGTCAGAAAAGAGCTGAAATCAGACCTCCATTTTTATTTTCTTTAACGAGTCAAAAAGGAAAAATACTCGGCAATCTTTTCATATTTTACGAGTCAGAAAAGAGCGTAAAGGTGACTCGTCCTGAAGGAACGAGTGGTATAAAGGATAGCAACTGGTTCCGGTAATGGTGGAACTTACTCGAAACATGTAAAGGTTAAGAGGCTGGCTAATAAAACCACTCATCGCTGCGGTTCCTCAGGAAAGGAGAAACAACCAAGTGAAAGCATATGATCGGCCAAAAAGATGGTGGCGATGGAATGAAACAACCAAGGCTCATCTAGCAGGATTTTAGCGAATAAAAGGCAATCACGGGATGTAAATGGGTTCATTTTTACACAAGCTTGAACCATGGAGAACTTTGCTTGTTAAATTTTTTTTTGTTGCATGCCCCCAGCATGATCATACAAATCGAGTTACATGCCCCCCAAGCTTCATGGCATTCACGGAGTGGATGGAATGAAGGTTTACTTGGAAAGACTCGATTTTGAAGGAGGATGCATGCCCCCCGGGCTTCAATCACGTGCCCGGGTGAGCTGCCGTCATCAGAATGACGGGGTGGGGGCTGGGGTATTTCCTGTGGAAATAAGACCATTTAGGAATGGTAGATGACTATATGTGAAGTGCGAACCGGGGAAGGAAAGTTTGTCTACGACTTTGATCGTTCTTCCTTCATGCGGAAAACACATCACTCTGAAGAGTGAAGACACAATAGCACGTATGTGGTAAATATAGTCTCGTCCAAGGAGTAAATTGTAATCTAACGGGCCTTGGACTACCATGACACCCATTTGAATAGTCTTCCCTTCTAATGTAATAGGTACATTGGGAAGAATTCCTAAAGGTCGAGTAGTTTCTCGATGGAAACCTATAAGGTTTCTCATCTCAGGCAGAAGCAGTGGGGAACCAAGTGCTTCCCAAGCTGTTGAAGAAAGGATACTCACAGGAGATCCCTCATCAATAATTGTACCGGCCATAACCATGCGGTAGACTTGGACTATAATTCGAAATGGTATGGAGGCTGGTAACCGAGGATTAACTAGTTGATCCCAATTGAAGGAAACAACTAGGTTGCTTGGAGGTGGGACTGGATAGACAGCCGGATATGATTCTGATGGACTTTCTTCCTGGTGCGAAGGAATAAGAGGGATGCTCACTTGATCATCTACGTTAATAAATAGAATTTGGGCAGTGGGATCTTCATTCTTTGCAGTGATAACATCATCTGAGGAGGTAACTTCTGAAGGCAAAACCTGGTCACTTGTAATCTGGACCGTTTGACTGTTGTCTGGTTTGGATTCAGATGTAAGATCGTTTAAAGCTGGAATTTCTGAAAGCAAAACCGGGTCACTTGTAATCTGGACCTCTTGACTTTGGTCTGGTTTGGATTGAGGTGTAAGATCATCTAAAGCTGGAATTTCTGAAAGCAAAACCGGGTCACTTGTAATCTGGACCTCTTGACTTTGGTCTGGTTTGGATTCAGGTGTAAGATCATCTAAAGATGGAACCTTTGTAGGCAAAACCGGGTCACTTGTAATCTGGACCTTTTGAAAGACCGGGTCAACTGTAATCTAGAACTGTGGACTTTCGTTTGGTTTGGACTCAGATGGTTCATCTTTGATGGTAGAGTGGTGTGTAGATGATGAATGTAAATCAACACTTGTTCCGACCAGGGACTGGTCTGGAACAGGCGGAGCACAGGTAGGTTTAGGAAGAGAGGTCTGGACCAAAGAGGAATCATGTTTGATCACTTGGTTAGTGGAGAGATGATTTGCTGCTGCAAAAAGACGCTGATATCCAGCAGGTAGTTTGGGTAAGGGAGCTGACAGACTTGCCGAAAGACGGGAGGCTTCATCCATAAGTGGACAAAGGCGAAGGAGATGATTACCTTCACAAAGTCGACAAGGGAAACGAACCTTCCCTTTTCTCTTACCAACTGACAAGGTATCGTCGATTGGCGACGACAAGGAGCGAGTCGGGTCACGGGACCATATATCGAGGATCCTGGGAATACCAGGACAATCAGAAAGAAAGTGGTCCCCCTTGCATAATCGACAAGGAGACTTAACCTTCCGCGGAGGAGCAGAAGGTGGTTCCACTTCAGATATTTTCGTGGTAGATGCGACCTTTCCCTTAGGAGACTTCTTCTTGTTGGTCTTCTTCTTCTTTTTCTTAGCCACCTGGTTAGTGAAATCCACGGTTTCACCAGGCGAAATAGAAGATGAGGACGCAACAATGGGCGAAGAAGGAAAGGGGTCCACCTTAGAATCAACATGGTGTTGTTCGGGTGGAGGAGGTGGTGGCGGAACAGGAGTCACCACACTTGAGACCATCGAGTTTGAAAACAACCACACGGGTAAACCAATGGTCAACCCAGGCAAAGACAATGTTGCGATATACTGAACACTGACATTTCCAACAGAAGGAAATGGACGAGGGTTCCCATCAGGAGGAACACCTTGGCCGATGGGCGCCGGGAAGGCTGCCATTGAACGAGAAATAATCCTAGTCAAGCTAACGCAAACAAAATCTAATTGGGTAGATGTTATCGTGGCCAATAAATTTTAAGACACTGAACTTAACCTTTTCATTTTTTAAGAGTCGAGAAAAGGATAAAAGATGACTCTAGTCTCCTTCGAATATTTAATGAGCACGAAGTGACAAGACACTTATAGGCACCTTTTCGTTTAGGGAGTCCGAAAAGGATCAAAAGTGACTGCTATGGAATTCTAGGTAGAAGGTGTGCCAAACTTTTCGCAAAACCACATAATACTTTTTAGGGTACGGGTGGTCAATCTTTGTGAATGCTGTGTTCACTGCATTGCGAACCGTAGGGCAGCTGACACGGCTTCCTATGGATAAAGGCTTTATTCCTATAGGGGTCTCCCAATATATACTCGACGGTACGTGGGAGCACAGTCCGTATTGGCACCTATCGTTTCACCGTGGAGGAATCACCCAACCACTCGACGATAAACTACCAGGTTTAAAGACGCCGGAACACGTCTCTAACCTAGACCTCTAGAGTATTTGCGTTATGTTCCAATGCGTTGTTATGTTCATTGAGTTCATTTTAAAGTTTATCTTCGATTATGTTTCAGTTTCTGGTCCTACCGTATGTGATATCTCAAAAACTTCTTAAATGCAAACTATATGCCAAAATTAAATCATTTGATTCAATGAATTCTATCTACAGGAGGGTTGAGATTTTTACACAAACGAAGTGATCACCCAACAAACAACAAAGACCCTAATGCAGCTAATAACAAGAAATGAAATTTTGTCTTTTTCTTTTTAATAGCAACAAATAACAATAAATGCTAACTACTATGATGCAAGAGATTTTTTGTTTTTCTTTCCTTTAAGATGGCATGATGCATGTAAACAAATTCTAAGAGATATGCACAATCCAAGTTCAGTCAATGAAATAGAACCAATTCTGAAACACCAAAATGAACCATGCAAGCAAGGAAAAACACAAAGACTAGTGAACTCCAAAGAGGCTAGAAGTGAAGTATTCAGAGTATAGAAGATCAAGCTTTAACAAATCACTGGATAAGTGCAGAACACAACCAACAAGCTGACTGGATAATCAAGAGACCGAAACTTCCCACAGAAGGCTAGACATGCAGAGTCACTAGATGTTCTAGGGCTGAGTCGAAAATCAATAGAAATGAGCAAACAACTAAGGGATAAAGGCTAAGACCAGTCAAGCAGAGGTTTAACACAGTTCCAGAGGCTATAAGAGATATAAAAAGAGACTGAAAGAGCTTTCCACACACACACAGGTAAAATTTACAGAGCTGGCGCGACTGTCAGCCTGCAACTTGCGCTACCACAGGATTGGCGCGACTGTCAGCCTCCAACTTGCGCTACCACAGGATTGGCGCGAGTTGCCTTTGAGAAACATGCACCAACTGGCGCGACTGTCAGGGAAATAACCGCGCCAATGAAGCTTGCCAACTAGAAAAATAAATGATACGACCTCAGGTCGGATTGACAGTGCTCAGATGGGTCAAACAGTAAATAATAAACTCAAAACTGACTCAGGAAGCTCATTCACTCAAGCAAGCAGAAGAAAATTAACATGCAAGACAAAAATCAAATAGCTCCTCCCTAGCGGAGTCGCCAATTTGTTGGTCAGGTAAATCCCCTCTGCGGACAGAGGCGATCCCACTAGCCTATAACAGAACTAGCCACAATCAAACCACGCTGCTACGCAAGTTCATAGTTATGCATCAAAGGTGAATCAAGAAGACCAACCTGGAGTCCAACGCTATGATTGAAGCAGAGTTGATATCCCTGCTCCCTCGCTCCAACAGATCATAAACGAACACCTGCACATGCAAAGGAGGAGACAGATACCAACATAAAAACTACGAAGGCACAACTATATTTCAGTCAGAAAGGAAATAAATCAACACATCACCATAATAGACAATGAGATTGGAACTATAATAGCAGTCGCTCATCAATTAATAATAAATAGGAAAAGTTACAACCATTGTTCTGACGTTGACCCTTCTCCTGGCTGGGCGAGTAACTATATGTATCTTGCAATGCATCTCCTCTCCGGCAGCATAACCTCTCTAGCACTCACTAGCATTCCTCCAAGAACTCAAGAACTCAACATCTAACACTCCATGACCAATGATTATCACTACTATCACTCAATCACTAAATCACTAGCCCTAGCTTGTCCAATGCATAATGACAAGCTTATATAGATGAAGAAGGGAGGAGGATACGATGAACCGGGACGCCTTTTGTGGATTAGCATTATCCTCGAAAGCCATTAAAGATGGATATAGGATAAAGCTCGACAAAAGACTGATTTTTTATCTTCAGAAAAGCTCCATGTAATGAAGGAAACAACAGTCGGACGTGGGTTAAGGCAAAAAGAACGACTAAATTTGGTTGGCGCGATTGTTGCTCTAAGACAGAGCGCCAATGGTCGCGCCCTCTTTTGAGGATCTCCATCATTGGCGCGGGTAGGATACTGTGGACTTGCGCCAATGGAAAAAGAGCACTTTTCAGGGATAATCTGCAGAAGGTGTCTTCAGGGAACATGGAGTACATACTCAGGGGAACATAATGCAAGTGTTTTTAGACTTTGTCACTTCTTATAACTCCCGGTATGGGTCCTCCAAGGTACGACAAGAGGAGTAACAGGGATGGTGACAAATTACTGTGTAACACTTTTTTATAAAACAGGTGTATTAGTGAAAACAATGGCCCATAAAAGTTGTATCGCCTAATGTAGGCATACACAGAACAGACAAATAAAAACTCTTAAAGATGACGACGGCCAAATTTACAAAATATTTTATTTAAAAATTAGACGTTTGAGAAAGACAAAAAACGTTGAATGGGTTACTACGTTGCAATTTGCATGCCACTCCAAAACAAATATATTAAAGCTGCCATATGTGGCGTACAACAGTAGTTTGGACTTTATGTTCCTCATAATCTTATCAATCAAAACGAACAACGTGCACATGGCCCTGAGATTAATGGCCAAAATGGAAACGGTTTGAAGTTTGGAAGCGTGAGATCATGACAAACATAAGTCGCAAACAATAAAGTTTCGAAACTGCCAACATATCAGCTCTGGATTGACATTTGTGGTTACTCGATAATCAAATAAAAATAGAGTTTATGAAAAACAATCAACCCATAACTTATTTAGTATGAAACAAGATTCCAGCTTTACCTATCCATTAATAATGAAACAGCGGACCCACACGGCAATACTAGACTTGATATATATTCGTGTACACCCACATAACATTGTTATAACAATAACGAGCGTCTTCATCTGAAATTTCTCACCTTTCTCGTTGTTGGTGTTCGTCGTAAGAAAGAGAGGAGATATTCTTCAGCACTGCAATGACGTCGAAGCATTTGACTTCTCAGTCTTTTTCTCATACAAGTTACATACCCCTTTTGAATGGACATCGACCTCCTTAGATTAGATTCAAGTAAGGGCATTGGAGCTCTTTGATGTTGATGCTTGAGAAGAACCTGTGGCACTGACCTAACTTTTGGAATAGACTGGCGCTGCAATAAGGACTTTCAGGTTTGAAAGCAGAATTGGACATTGCTGGAACAAGAGAATCCGAGAAGCCAAAAAAGTCATTCTGAGTCTGAGGGAAGTAGTATGACAGTTATTGCTAGCTCTGACTATGCCCAGCCAGGCAAAAAGCAAAAACCTATTCGTCAACCATCTAAGACCGGTTCTGCTTCTATGGCATCTTCTTAGACTATTATCCTTGTCCATTAAGGCAGTTCAGGTTCAGTTCCTTTCCGTTAATTCAATATCTGTCTGTCCTGCGAAATCAACAAGAAATTTTGCAGTTGCTTTAGCAGCTCCGGTAATCCCGCATTTCTGCTCTGGGGTAATCCCGAAATACAAGATCAACCTTCTCGTTTGGGGACATCATTGGCTTCATTCCTATCCCAACTGTCGAATCCAAAGCTAAGCCTAAACCGTCACTCCGCCTTTAACTCGTTTGCAAACAGTATTCATGCGTTCTGTGCAAAAGTGTTCAATGCAGATGCAGATGCATTCTCAGGCTGAACTTAATGCAGGGACTTGCTGCCTCGCAGCTTCCCTTGTTTTAATGAGTGGCCTATTTTCTTCGTTAGTTATAAGAAAACTTTTTGGCACGTTAAGTATTTGATTTTCTATTCTGTACATGAAATTATGAAGACTATGTAAAGGGAATTTTCTTCTTTTCAACAAATGAATTGGTATACCTTTTTACGGTAGGACTTTTTGAAGTTCTTAAATGATTGTGGAACACTTTAACAAGGAATTTCACTCTAGGACTTATACTTTTAATATGTTTATGGTGTTGAACAAATAAGAGAAATAATATTATGATGTTTTATGATATTGAATTAACCAAGGAAAGAACATTCGAGAATGAATTACCTCGTTGAGAGAGGAAAGGGTTTTATTAGGTTTCAGAAAAAGGTCTTATTAAGCCTTAGTGGTATGTGTTTTTAGTTTAAAGCAAACGAGGGAGGGTCTAAAGTTAGAGTAATTTATTTTAGAATTTTTTTTCTAAGATAATTTTGATTTAGCTTGTGACAAGTCAATAATTTTTAAGATTAATTAAAACATATATAAAAGTATTGGAGACTTTAGAGAATATTCTATGCACACTAGTGTTTAGGGATGAAGTTTTAGGTGATAATGGTTCAAAGGATTTATTGGATGTTAAATAATTGATTAGAAGGTCAATGTTCAATGGAGGGGCATAGTTATTAAGAGGTCAACAAAAAAGAAGTGAAGGAGATAATGAGTTAGGAAAAGAGAGGAGATAATTCAAATGGTGATTGGGAAAGATCTCTTGATGGACAAAGCAATCTCTATGAAAGAATTGACTTTTGTATGTATATAAAGACTCATGAATCAAAGAGAATTAAGAGAATGTATGTGCAAGGTATGGTTAAAATCCATTGGATATATACTCACTATTCATATTTTGTCACAAGGGTTGATTGTTTGTGTCATCAAGAATGGTGATGATGATGAAAAGATCAAAACATGACATTCATATTGCGGCAATTCTTTGTTAACCATTAAATGATGGATGCCTTGTTTCATCCCACATTCACTAAGTTTCCTACATTACTATTGGAATTTTGGAGTGAAGCCACTTTGAAGCAACCATGAAGCAATTTGGGTATATTTATGAGCTCTAACAAGGATTTATGTGTGTTAGCTTTAAAAGTGGTAAATATATTAGTTGAACTATCATGACCATATAGATTAAATGGCTAGTATATGTTAATAGGCATGAATCCATGACAATCATCAATAAACTTACCTCATCATACATCACACTTTTCTGAGATTAAAATCATCAAAATTAACTAAATTATAGCTTTATTTTAAATTAATCTTATATGAATTTCTCATAGGATGTAGAATAGATAGTAACAAGGTACTCTATTAAGATAGTCTTTTTTGAAAAGGTCATCAATTCAAAAACCCATGGGAAAAAGATCTAGTCATACTAGGGGTTGGTGTGTCCCAAATTGGTTGAAATCCATGGGTTGTTTTGATGGCTTAGATGCCCTAGGTCGTGGTTATTCAAGCCACAAGTTGGGCATGCCAATCATCTCAGTACTCACATTTTTTTTGTGAATAAAAAGATTTGTATTATTCAAGAGAACTGGATTACATAGATAACATTATGCGTACATAGGGAGTACCGAAAGTTAGTTCTCAAGCTCTGTCACTTATACGAACTACTACTTATTACATATATACAAAACCATCACATATTAGTCTTTTTGGCACTAGAACCCCTCCATAGAAAATATTTAAAGCTAGATTGAAGCCTCACCCAAATATCCAAGGTAGACCACACTATAGCAACATCTTGGTCATTTATAAGACCCAGTTGAAACAGTGCACGAAAAATCTCCCGACATCAATGAAGCCATTGTCCCACTAAAAGGGATACACCATCGTCAAACCATGAAATCGCAAATCTTCATCATAAAACACCTCTTCCATGTGAGCATTGACGTTATGAGTCCCAAACAAGAAAAGATACACTACAGTCTGAAAAAATATAAGCACCCATCCCAGAAAAAATTAACGCACGGTTTAGAGTCTCGTGTTTACTTTTGAAAACTCAAATAAAAATTGGATTTGTAGAAAGTTAAGAAATATTATTATTTCATGGTTCCTTTCAAACAAATATATTATGTCTTCATAAGACATCATATGTGCATATGTTTTGGTAGGAAATAAATATTAAAAAATACATGTCCTCTTGCTCTTTTATGATAAAAAAAAAAAGATTGAGGAAGGGATATTACATGATGTCATTGCTCCCTGAGCAGATGATTCAACATCTCCCAATACATGAGAAACAAGATAATCATTGAGTAAGCAAGAGAGGTTGGATCCAAGAGGGAAGTTAGACTTATGTTTTAAAACTTTCTTTGCCTTTATGCCCTTCTCTAGGACATTATAAATATGGTTTTAGAATAAATAACTTCAACACATGTATTTTTGTGTTTCTGTGGATGAAATTTGAAAAGGGAAATTCTAACATTATTCCGATTATAACATTTATATGAAGGAAATTCAAACAATAATCACAATGATTGATACTAATCTCAAAGGACTCAACTTGATTTGAACTTGCCACGCATGTGGCCTCTTAGTTAGCTACATTCCTGAAGAAGATTATTTAATTCATTGATTATTTTATTTTGTTGTTGTTATATATTCAAGAGAAAAAATCGGGGGATCTCCCTCATCCTTTGGATTCCCAAAATATCGAGATGGGCAATGATTCAATTACTATCCATAATAATGGTCAATAATATAGAGACACTTAACCAGATTCGAACATATGACTTCCCCATTGGTAACATGAATTGGGAAATATGCATAATTGTGATGATGATAGTTGCTAATGTCAACTAGGACTAACCTTGGTCAAACCTTGAGATTTTTTTTTAAAGGAATTAATTAGTTTTGTTCAGAATATTGTATATATAATAAAATAGCTCCAATGGTTAGATCAATCAATCAAACCATCTCCATAAGGAAATTTTCTCATGGGCGGACCATGAGTCAAATTCTTCAACCCCCTAGGGTTACCATCCACTTTTGAGATTGGCATTTGAGCTACCTTCCATCCAAATATTTTGAGGAAAAGGAGGGGATCCCATAAACCTTTTATTGGAAAAAAATCACTAAGGGTAGCTCAATCAATTGAACTATTCATCTAATACGTATACTAATGGGTAGGCCATATGTTAAAATTTGATTAAGTCCCTCTATGATGTTGACCACTATTATGGATGATAATTGAGTCATTGTCCATCTATATATTCAAAAAGAGGATGAGACCCCTTGGGTTTCCTTATAAAAGAGTCAATAAGGTTGGCTCAATCAACTAAACTATTCACCCAATGAATGTTAATGATTGGCTAAACTATTCACCCAATGAATGTCAATGATTGGTCTACCATAAGATCAAATCTAGTAAAGTCCCTTTAGCTTCTCGAGCACTTTTATAGTTGGTGTTTGATATGTTGATCATATTGATATTTTAGGAACCTAGAGGGTGGGTGGTGGATCCCACAATGTTTTCCTTTGAATATGTAACAACAACAATAAAATAATCAATCAATTGAATCGTCTACCTAAGGCATGCTACTGATAGGAATGTCATTTTTTCAAAACAAAGCTTGCCACAAGGCCTTTGGTTATAGTCTAATTAATGTTAAAATTTACCAAAGACTCATTGGGTTACTAATAACTCTTATGGTTGGTGCTTAAACAACTCCCCATCTAGATATTTCAGGAATATTTGGGGTCAGGTGGGGAGGGAGGGATGTGGTGGGATCCTACAAACTTGGAAATTTTCACGAATAAGTTGCATGAGAGATAAGGAAATGATGGATTGGACCCCACCACACTGCAACCCACCTATTCATGATCCAACCATTAATAGATAAGATGAAATTCCTGATGATATACTCCACAAAGACATGCAATTTATAAATGGTTCCCCTCCATGATTATATTTCTTGTGATCATTTAAACATTTATTAAGTTATTATTTCTCCAAACAACCACTTTTCCTTTGAATAATAGTTTCATTATGTTTTGAATAAACTCATGACCCATGGAATTTTAAAATTTTGTATATATCCTTCGAAGAGTTACTTGATGTTTGATTGTTTTTTTCACGATGGTTCTTACACATGGTTCATTAAAAAAAAATATACACATGGTTTATATTAATAGTTGGAAGAAAAAAACAATTTTAAGGAAAAAAATATTACAAGATCACATAAAATAATAACTTGTTTGGTATATTTAATAAGCTATACTTTCATATACATATTTTTGATATATTTAATAAGCCAAACTTTTATATACATATATTTTATTTCATTGATATTTCCATATGTGAATTGTAATTTCAAAACAAGTTATCTAATTGATTTCATTTATGCCTACCAAGAAGTTTAGAAAACACGTATTGATATTATGTATGCAAAATTAATATGCCTCTATTGAGATTATCATGATTAAAATATCTATAAAAAGTCTTTAATTTTGAATTTCCATAACATTCACTGATGTGGTGTTTAATTTTTAGTGTCATTTTTTCTTAATTTAAAATTGACTTGAGAGTTTGAGAGATGAAAAAAAATTTAAAAAGTTATTATTATCTTGTTACATTTGTTGTTCTTGGTACCGCTCAAAAATATGTTATATATTTTATAATAAAAATTGTAAATATGTTATATCATTTATAATAAAAAATGTAAATAAAAATTATATTCTATATAAAATATAAAGATAAATTGACAAAGTTTTGTTACTTTAATCATTTATACTAAAGTTGTAAATGTAAAGGTATACTCTATGTAAATTATAAAGATAGATCAACAGAAGGTCCGTACTTAACAACAAACTAGATTCTCATTACTTTTAAGAAGAAGTTTTATTTAAAGAGTAAAATAAAGCAAAGTTCATCAATGTTCTTGTGACCAATTTATATGTTCTTAGATACAATTTCAAAATACAAGGTAACAAGATGGAGCGAATTTAGAATGACAATGCATTTTGAAGTTTTTACTAAGAAAGTTTCATCCAATTCTACAAATGTTTCCTATAAATTGATATCACTGACTCTCTGTGAAATGAAAATAAAGTGTAAAGAACCTAAATTGGATGTATCTCTTGACTGTAAATGGATCCTTAAATCTAAAAATGGTGCTCCTAATAACAATGCTCCCTTTCTTTTGAGTTTACAAACTTAAATTTTTTTTGCCAACATGGATCGAAATATTTTTCCTTTCTCTTTAATTAACAAATATTAATATATATATATATATATATATATATATATATATATATGAAAAGTATGCAAACCTTTTATGGCTAGGTTACAATATGGTTTTAAATTTTTCATTTGAGTGGATAAGTAATATTATTATTATTATTATTGAAAATTTTCCTTTTAAAAAACAAATATATAAAAAACTAGTTTTATTTACTTTTTCATTTTTTAATAAATATTCAAAAGTTTATTTTGAAATAATCAATAAGTTTTTTTTTTTTCTTAAAGCTACCTACTTTTGAGTTAACTAATAATATTTCAATTTTTCTTAACTTAATAGGTACTATTCTTATCAAAAGAATTCATATCATCTTTTTTAGCAAATAATTTTTTATTTTTCTTTTTGGGGCCTTGAAAAATATGTGAAAATACTATGGCCAAATTACATGATGGCTTTAGAAATTTATTTGACTTGGGAATGATAGTCATTCAAATTTAGAGCAACTCAACACTCTAAGCTAGGCATTTAAGTTCGTATTTGGAATTGTAATTTTTTAAGTTTAAGAGCATTGGGAATTAGAATTTTGTAAATATAAACAACTTTGATAATTATTCCATTACAATTTTGAGAATTTTTTTTAAGGAATTAATCAGTTTTATTTAGAATATTGTATATATAATAAAATAGCTCCAATGGTTAAATCAATCAATCAAACCATCTCCATAAGGAAATTTTCTCATGGGCAGACCATGGGTCAAATTCTTCAACCCCCTAGGGTTACCATCCACTTTTGAGATTGGCATTTGAGCTACCTTCCATCCAAATATTTTGAGGAATAGGGGGAGATACCATAAGCTTTTTATTGGAAACAAATCCCTAAGGGTAGCTCAATCAATTGAACTATTCATCTAATGCGTATTATTAATGGGTAGGATATATGTTAAAATTTGATTAAGTCCCTCTACGATGTTGACCACTATTATGGATGATAATTGAGTCATTGTCCATCTATATAGTCAAGAATATGATGAGACACCTCGTTGTTTCCTTATAAAAGAGTCGATAAGATTGGCTCAATCAACTAAACTATTCACCAAATGAATGTTAATGATTGGTATGCCATAAGATCAAATCTAGTAAAGTCCCTTTAGCTTCTCGAGCACTTTTATAGTTGGTGTTTGATATGTTGACCATGTTGATATTTTAGGAACCTAGAGGGTAGGTGGTGGATCCCACAATGTTTTCCTTTGAATATGTAGCAACAACAATAAAATAATAAATCAATTGAATCATCTACCTAAGGCATGCTACTGATAGGAATGTCATTTTTTCAAAACAAAGCTTGCCACAAGGCCTTTGGTTATAGTCTAATTAATGTTCAAATTTACCAAAAACTCATTGGGTTACTAATAACTCTTATGGTTGGTGCTTAAACAACTCCCCGTCTAGATATTTCAAGAATATTTGGGGTCAGGTGGGGAGGGAGGGATGTGGTGGGATCCTACAAACTTGGCCATTTTCATGAATAAGTTGCATGAGAGATAAGGAAATGATGGCTTGGACCCCACCACACTTCCACCCACCTATTCATGATCCAACCATTAATAGATAAGATGAAATTCTTGATGATATACTCCATGAAGACATGCAATTTATAAATGGTTCCCCTCCATGAGTATATTTCTTGTGGACCTCATTAAACATTTAATAAGTTATTATTTCTCAAAACAACCACTTTTCCTTTGAATAATAGTTTCATTATGTTTCGAATAAACTCATGGCCCATGGAATTTTAAAATTTTGGATATATCATTCGAAGAGTTACTTGATGTTTGATTGTTTTTTTCATGATTGTTCTTACACGTGGTTCATTAAAAATATATATATACACAAGGTTTATATTAATAATTAGAAGAAAAAAATTATAAGATCACATAAAACAATAACTTGTTTGGTATATTTAATAAGCTAAACTTTCATATACATAGTTTTGATATATTTAATAAGCTAAACTTTTATATACATATTTTTTATTTCATTCATATTTCCATATGTGAATTGTAATTTCAAAACAAGTTATCTAATTGATTTCATTTATGCCTATCAAGAATTTTAGAAAACACATATTGATATTATGTATGCAAAATTAATATGCCTCTATTGAGATTATCATGATTAAAATATCTATAAAAAGTTTTAAATTTTGAATTTCCATAACATTCCCTAATGTGGTGTTTAATTTTTAGTGTCATTTTTCCTTATAAGATTGGCTTGAGAGTTTGAGAGATGGAAAAAAAATGAAAAAATTACTATTATCTTGTTACATTTGTTGTTCTTGGTAGGGCTCAAAAATATGTTATATATTTTATAATAAAAATTGTAAATATATTATATCATTTATAATAAAAAATTTAAATATAAATTATATTCTATATAAATTATAAAGATAAATTGACAAAGTCTTATTACCTTAATCATTTATACTAGAATTGTAAATGTAAAAATATACTCTATGTAAATTATAAAGATAGATTAACCGAAAGTCCTTACTACAACAAACTAGACTCTAGACTCTCATTTCTTTTAAGAAGAAGTTTTATTTAAAGAGTAAAAATAAAGCAAAGTCCATCAATGTTCTTGTGACCAATTTATATGTTCTTAGAAACAATTTCAAAATACAATGTAACAAGGTTAGCCTTATGTTTTTATAAGGGGCTAAGCAATTCATTGCTTATTGTGATCTGAGGATGTAGTATATTCTTTTCTCTTCATTAATATTCACTTTTCAATTTTATATTTAATGCACATCACATTTATATCTCATTTTATGCTACGATGTTGGGCTCACTACTATAGATTTTTTACAAATTTTATTATAATTTAAATTAACAAAATAAATGATATATTAAATTTCATGATATATAGAAATACTTTAGTTAATATTGTGGTTAAACTTTTCATTTATGCTTTATTAATTAATTAATTCATGACATTAATGACATTTTTTTGCATTGACAATGTATAAGATAAATTATTATTTTAAAATGGAAAAATTATTCTGGTAAAAAAATAAATCTACTTTAAATAAAATATAAGGTTGAATTTGATTAAATTTTGTTTTAAATTTTTTAATGATTTTAAATTAATTTAAATATTTTAGAAATTAATTAAAGTTTTAAATTAATTACAATTTTAATTTACTAAATTATTAAATTTCAATAATAGTAATAATAATATATTTAATTTTATTTTAAAATCATAAAATCATCACCCTTAAAAAAAAGTATATATAAAAAAAGATATCACAATTTATGTTGAGTATAGGTTTAGTAACATTCACATTAACCCTACTGTAAAGTATTCATAAGTTATAAGATGGGAAAATTCATTCTTCCATATATATGGAACCACCAAGACAGAAGTACTTTGGGCAACTTTATCTAAATAATAGATTACATTTTAAGCCTCTTATCATTTCAAACAAGAAAGTATGACCCCATTAGCATTGATTGCCCCAACTATAAGGTATGCTTATGTTGCAAGTCTGATAACTCCATGTACATGACATATAACCCTATGCCAAATTAGACACATAAGTAAAGTGTGACCTTGGAACAAGATTTCACTTAAACAACAATTTTCATTAACAATCCAACCACGAACAATAATTAACCAAGGAGATTTAGTGGCCCATGGGGGAACAAAATCCAAAAGATTCCAGATGAATTCAAAAGTCCCATGTTATGTTAGAACATGGGTCTAACAAAACTAAATTAGCTTAAACATGGAGTGTGCCTTAGAGGCCAATGTGATTAACATACACCTCCCCCAATATGTGGTCTCCCTATATAGGTTGTTTGGTCAATTTAGTGTGATCTAAATTGCTATTTATAATGTCAATCCGGGGTTCGTAAACTGACGAAGTGAAGTGTACTATATGTACTAGATAACCATTTCTTTAATATTTTGTCGTTTTTTAGTTTTTTAGTTTATTTTTGGATTTATCTTTCCCTAATGTGTGATGGTGAGAGTGAAAGTGAAGTATGAAGTATGGACAGTGATGGTGGTTTCTACAGTGATTTTCTCAAACTTGAAAGTGCTCAAGAAGAAAGCTAAACTGAAATCAATCCTTAAGAGAAAGTAAATGCATCAAAAAGTGAACTAATGACAATGGCCCAGTATCCTTGCTGCTGAATGAAAAGAAAGTAAAAATTGAACTTAAAGCAACTCAAACCAAAAGCAAAGCAACTAATTCACACTACTCAAACTCTTCAGATCCTTTGCCCTTCAGCTCAATCTACCTTGTGGGAAGTAATCATGAATAAGTCAAGCAATATGCTATCTAAATGGCAAGAAATTAAATTGCATAAAAGAAACTAGTCACACTACTTGAACTCTTCTGGTCCTTTACCCTTCAGCTCAATCTACCTTGTGGGAAGCAACCATGAATAAGTTTAAGCAATATGATAACTAAATTGGAAGAAATTAAATTGCAGAAAAGAAACTAATCACACTACTTTAACTCTTCTGGTCCTTTACCCTTCAGCTCAATCTACCTTGTGGGAAGCAACCATGAATAAGTTTAAGCAATATGATAACTAAATTGCAAGAAATTAAATTGCAGAAAAGAAACTAATCACACTACTTCAACTCCTCTGATCCTTTACCCTTCAGCTCAATCTACCTTGTGGGAAGCAATCATGAATAAGTTTAAGCAATATGATAACTAAATCACACTACAGTTAGTAATATTCTGATTTCTTGCTAATAGAGACACTTCACTATAGAAAGAAACCATAAATTGATGAGCAATATGATATCTAAATAACAAAGAAAATAAGTAAGCAAATCACAACTTGGAAAAGGCAGTGCTGAAATTAAACTTCAGAAAATGAAAGAACTTCATAAAATGAAAGTTAGTAGGAAGGACAAGATGATCTCATATGCCAATAGTTATCAAAAAGATGAAAATTTGCCCGGGCTGCCTAAGAAAACCTGCAGAAAAGCACTGATCAGTTGACAGTTATAAGAAAACAGAGATGAAAATCTAAACAACAGTGAGTTAAGAAACATCAAACAGTATGTTATGTACAAGCTAATGATACAAGAACATAATAAAACCAAATGACAACTTTACAAGGCTTCAGCGCACAGGGGCCCTCTGCCACTTCGGCCAGTCAACAAGTAATCACACGAGTAAGCTCAGAAAAGTCTCCTCATATATTAAAACAGCAATATGTATAAACAGTGGGGTGACAACACGATAGTTCAGAAATTACATATCAAGGGAAAAAACTTCTTTACAGCGTTCATCGACGCATTATTTATAATGACAAAATGCTGAGACTAGCTAACTAACTCCTACGCTATTGACTGTATTGACAAAGACACGTAGATCCCTTCAGCCGAGATCTAGCGTAACTGTCATCATGTTTATTAAATCTCTGGAGTGGTTGTTGTTAGATTCCGGTTACAGAAGTGATCTCTAGGTGTGTTGTTGTCTTCGTGAGCTGAGGACTGTGCCACGTAACGTTCACGTGCTCAAAACAGAGACGTGCCACCGCTGAACTCTTTGGTTGGCTCTACCTTTGACCTTCGTTGACCGTGACCTTTCATGGATGATTTGGCTGCTTCGAAGGGACACGTTCCATGTATTCGTCGCCTGGAGCTTGCCCATGTGGCTCGTTTCTTCATAGGACACCTGTAGCACAGCTTTTAACAAAATAGCTGCGGAATCCTGTGCTGGCTGCGGAATCCTGTGCTGGCTGCGGAAATTGACAAGTTTCCGCAGCTGCATGAACAAAAAAACTAAACCAAACAACAGTCATAAGTATAGTCAGAAAACCATGTAAAGAACTCTTTTTAAACTATAATGCAATGATTTAGCAGCTGGGTGGATGCAATAAGTGGAAAAGGAAGGCTGAGAGGGTGTATATGAAGGTGCAGGTTTGAGGCTCAACATACCCCCACTGTGAAGGTGTTGCATGTCCTCATGCAACCAAAATTGAGTTATTTCCCTCTAATCCATGTGTTTTGATGCTTCTGCAAGGACATCTAGCCCTCTTTTCTTCTTCCTTGATGCTAACATCATCCTTGGCTTCCTGACTAGGCATTTGAACTTGAGGTTAATCAATGCTCTGCTTAACTTTTTGCACCTCTTCTTCAGTTTTCTGTTTTTCTTTTGCCACAGTCCTAATGGAGCATAGTATTATCATGGACAATCTTGTCTACTTTACTCTGCTCTTTGAGTGCTTCATTTTCTTGTATAATATGCCTATTTAGGACTTCTAACTCAAATATTTCCTGTTTCAAAGACTGAACTTGTGCAATAGGTGGCAGAGAGGTACTTGGTCCTGCAGCTGATTGTTCTAAGGTTTCCAGGTAATTGTATGCTTCTTGCTGATTAGAATCTACCTCAGGTGTATTTCTCGGCCTAAACTCAAATTCTGGTGAAGGAGGGCTTCTTTCTCTTTCCGGCCGAAAAGGGCTTTCCTCACGTGGAGGACTTGACTCAATGCTTGGCTGAGTTGGAGATTTCTCAAGTGTCTCTTTATCTAAATCAATAAAGTGAGACTGTTTTTCTTTGGTTTTATTCCCCTTCCCTTTTAGCCTAGTGCTCCTTCTTAAGTATGAACTAGTACTCTTTTCTTGTGCAGTCTGTTTTCCTCTTTGCTTTTTCTCGGTTATGGCAGTAGCTTGAAGATCTATTAATCTCTCTGACAGAGGTTGATAATCCTCTTCTATGGATTGCTCAGGGGATGGATAGACTTCTTGGATAGTCCTTTTGCCTTTTTGCTTTTTCTGTTCCTTACTTCTAGCTCTATCTTCTTTTCCTTTTTGGACTGTTTCTTGAATTTCTATTGTAGGGGAGTCTTGGATTGTAATGCTTTTTTCTTTCCTCCTACTTTTCCTTGGAATTTTTGGTGGACTGCTTCTAGAGGCCTCAGACGGCTCTTGGAAGTAGTTCCTTGTCAAGAATTGTCCCCAAGTATCCTTAGTTTTCTTCAACTGTTCCTCAATAAGAATTTTGATGAATCCATGGTGGTAAAGATGAGGTTCAATATTGGCTACATGTTTTTGAACTGTAAAACTCATCTTTTTCAAACTTGATAGCAGAAAATGAGGCAAATTAAGAGTGTGACCGTCCATGAAATTCATCATCAGTCTGACATGATACATATACATAGAGCCAAAACGACCTTCACATGTGATAAATTTCTGAATAACTAACAATAGACTAGATCATTCCTCTTTTAATACATTAACGGGGATGCCTCTTGTGAATACAATGGTATCCATACCTTGGTTTTGTAGCATTGTTCTCCATATTTGATCTTCCACACTTCTATTTTTAAACCACCTTTCACCTTCTTGAGGTAGGCCCATGGCAGCTGCTATTGTGGCCTCGGTCACTGTAAATTTCAAGTCTCCAACCTCCACTGTTTGTCCATTAAAGGACCTTGCAAAAGCTTTGGTCACCTCCTTGTTATAGCCTTTAAACTTCTGGATAAATCGTAGCCATCTGACTTTCTTCAACAGTTCCTTAACTTGCGGATAACCCTCCAAGTATTTCGATCCTTCCGGCTCAGCTCTCAGTAATTTTCCCATTTTTTGTTTTAAATTCCACTGAGAGTTCTTCTGCGTGTGAGGGTTAAGAGGAAAAAAAATAGCTATGTTCAGGGTTTTGGATAGACTGTAATGACAGTAGTCAGGGTTTAGAGCAAACTGTAGTGACGGCAGTTGGAAATAGAGAACAGTGAGTGAACAACGATAAACGAGTTCATAAAATGAAATGTGTACGCATGCAAGGAGTATGGTATAAGTGGAGTATGAGTGGAGTGATAAGCGGTGGAGTAACGAAAAGATTCCTTCGATTCGGATGACTGTGTATGAGATCTTACACGTCTCAACAGACGGCTGCGGAAATTACAGCTGGGAAGAGCCGTAGCACAATAGGTCACGTCTTAAGAGTACGGGTAATAACTAGAAGTGCAGTCACATTTGAGTTCAAACTCGGAGTAATCATGAGACCGTTAGGGAGATAAATGCGAGGTGTGTGGAGTGACATTGCGGAATAAGAGTGATAGTGGGCTAATATATCAAATCATTGCACATAGGAGAGCCTGTTATGGTTTAATAACTATACGTAATTATGACTTGAATCGTTATTTGATAAAGATTTTTGATCATACCTTTGGAAGCTTTGTCAATTCTTGCTCAAGGCTTCTAACCAATTGCTCTTCTTTGATATCTTGAGATTCCCCATGTCTTTAGCTCAATTACACCTGCATTTCATGATTATGGCACTAACGGTTGATTGTATTTTTGAAAACAGAGTGATGCTGGCTGCAGAAATCGTTTCTGGCTGCGGAAACTGCTTCTAGCTGCGGAAACGGTTCCCAGCTGCAGAAACTGAGACAGCACCCCCTTGTCTGCACAAAGATAGTTAGAAAAGAACTAACTGAATGAAAATAGTCCTGAAGGGGACTTTTATTGATGGAATGAGTGAAAGTGAAAATGAAGTGGAATGAAGTGGAATGGAGATGAAAATGAGATGGAGGTGAAGTGAAATGACAAGTGAGATGAAGTGAAGATGGAAGGAGAAGGAGAGGAGATTTTTTTTTTTTGGAAAATATAGAGTGTCAAGTATCCCTGATTTTCACTCTATATTTTCTGCATAAGACCGCCAATCTGGGATTGGTTTTCAGGCTTATACACATTTTTTTTTTTTTTTTTCAAAAACTGAAAGAAACAAAGATTAGGCTGGTGGAAGAGAAGGATTCTTCTCCACCAACCTTATTGCAGAATTCTCTTGGAACATTTTGACAAACTCCTCTTTTGAAAGTGGCTTATGATAAATTTTCAATCGGTGGCCATTCACAATAAGAGGAGTCTGATGTTCATCAATGGTCTTGATTCTAACTGCTCCATTGTTAAAGACTTTATCAATCTCATATGGCCCAAGCCAATGAGTTTGAAACTTCCCTTTGAAGTCTTTAAACTTGGAATCAAACAGTAAAGCCCAATCTCCCTCTTGAAACTTTCTCTCTTTAATATATCTGTCATGCCACTTAGTTCTTTGATGTTGAACTAGATCAGTCCTTAAAATTGCATCTTGTTTGATCTCATCTAGCTCATTCAGCTGCTCCATTCTGTGCTTTTGGGCTTCTGATAGATTCATCCCCAACTGGACTGCCATCTTGAAAGTCTTGACTTGAAACTCAATGGGAAGCAAGACTTCTTTCCCATAAACAAGTTCATAGGGAGAATGTCCTGTTGTGTTCCTCCATGTAGTTCTGTAGGCCCATAAGGCTTCAGGAAGCCTTTCTGTCCAATCCCTTCTGTGGAGATGAACAGTTTTGGTGATGATGTTCTCAAGAACTTTGTTTGTAGATTCCACTTGACCATTTGCTTGAGGATGGTAAGGAGTAGATTTTCTGTGCTTGATTTTGTATTCTTCCATCAGCTTCCCCATCAAGTTAGATGTGAATTGACTTCCCTGATCTGTCACAATTTCTCTTGGGACACCAAAGCGAGTAAAAATATCCTCAAAAAGAAATTGAACAACTGAATTTTCAATGGCAGAAGGCAATGCCCTGGCTTCTACCCATTTAGTGACATAATCAGTGCAAACCAATATATATTTCTTTTGTCTAGATGGTGGATTAATGGGTCCAATGAAATCTAAAGCCCATTTTTCAAAGGGTTCGATGAGTACCTGTGGTTGTAATGGCATTTCATTTGAAAGAGTCAATCTCCCAACTCTCTGGCAGCTATCACACCTTCTAACATATTGTTTTGCATCTTTGAAGAGAGAAGGCCAATAATATCCTAAAGAAAGGATTTTATAGGCCGTCCTCTTGTCAGCAAAGTGTCCACCGCATGGTTCATCATGACATGCCTTGAGGATGTCAGGCATTTCATCTTCCCGAACACATCTTCTGATCACACAATCTAGCCCTGTTTTAAACAATTCATTAGAAATCCATGAATAATTTGAACTCTCCTGAATAATTTTCCTTTTCTCATTAGGAAATAAGTGTGGAGGTAGCTTCCCTGTAACCAAATAGTTAGCAATATCTGCATACCAAGGAGTCTTAGTAGTTACTGCAAACATATATTCATCTGGAAACTTATCCTCTACAGGAGAATCTTCATTAGTATTTTGGATTCTAGACAAGAAATCAGCTACTGTATTTTGTTTCCCTGGTCTATCTAACACAGTAATATTGAATTCTTGTAAAAGTAAAAGCCATCTTGTAACTCTGCCATTAGTAACCGGTTTTTTCATGAGATATCTAATTGCAGAATGATCAGTATGGACAAAAGTTTCATAGCCTGTTATATAATGTCTAAACTTGTTGATTGCATGAACAACAACTAAGAACTCTTTTTCAGTCACAGTGTAATTTAACTCAGTGGGAGTCAAATTTTTACTGGTGTAGTAAATGGCATAAGGAACTAAATCCTTTTGACCCAACACAGCTCCTAGAGCTGTATCTGAAGCATCTGTAGAAATATGGAAAGGAAGTTTTCAATTTGGCCCTCTCAAAATGGGTGCTTCAGATATTCTTGTTTTCAAAGTTTCAAATGCAGATTGACAATCAGGATCCCACTTGAATTCATAGTCTTTTGTAAGTAATCTGAAGAGTGGAGATGCTATTTTGGTGAAGTTTTCAATAAATCTTCTATAATATCCAGTAAATCCAAGAAAACTTCTAACATCTTTTTGACAATTTGGAATAGGCAACTTGGAGATGACTTCAACTTTTGATCTATCAACTTTAATCCCATCTCCTGAAATATGATGTCCTAAAACAATCCCTTCAGTAAACATCATAAAGCATTTCTCATGACTTAATGAAATGTTTGTTTCTTTACATCTTATAAGGACTTTTTCCAAATTCTCTAATGCCTCTTCAAATGAATTACCATAAACTGTAAAATCATCCATATAAACCTCTACACAATCATGAATTAGATCAGAAAAGATTCCTAGTACTGCCCTTTGAAATGTTGCGGGTGCATTAAATAATCCAAAAGGAAGTACTCGGTAAGCAAAAGTTCCCCATGGACAAGTAAATGTGGTCTTGTCCTGATCTTCAGGTGCTACCTGAATCTGATTGTAACCACTAAAACCATCCAAAAATGAGAAATACTTTTTGCCTGCTAAAGTATCTAATACCTGATCAATAAAGGGTAAAGGAAAGTGATCCTTCAAAGTTGCTTTGTTTAATTCTATGTAATCAATGCAAACCCTCCATTTACCATTCTTTTTAGGTACTATAACCAAAGGAGAATCCCACCGGCTATCTGAAATTGGGTAAATGAAGTTTACATTAAGTAACTTTTGGAGCTCTTCTTTCACTATCTCCCTAAGGTTTGGATTCATCTTTCTTTGAGGTTGTCTGATTGGTCTACTGTTTTCCTCAATGTAGATGTGATGAATGCAAGTCTTAGGGTCAATACCTTTCATATCGGTATACTCCCATGCAAATGCAGTAGAATGTTTTTGCAAGATTTTGGTTAGCTCTTCCTGTTGTGATTTTTCCAAGTTTTTGTTGATATTCAATGTTTTTCCTGGAAAAATCTCAATGGCAGAACTACCAAACTCTTCCATAGAGAAAAGAGACATTTGTCTAGATGATAGACACTCAATGTCAGAATCCAACTGAAATTGTGTGTGGTCATATTCTGAGGATGGTTCAAAGTTTTCGAATGTGTTCAGAATTTGACTATCTTCACTGATCTCAGAAATGGTAAAGACAGGTTGTATAGTATCTTCATCATCAACCCACTCATTATCTCCTATTTCTGTAATTGCTTTTGCTGGAGGATACAAATTGAACTTCTTTGTCGAATTACCATCAGAAATATACATATCCCCAGACCTACAACTGATAAAAGCATCAGTTGTGGCTAGCCAAGGTCTTCCTAAGATAAGAGGATGTCCTCCTAGATTACTCTTGGGAGTTAAGATCATGAAATCTACTGGATATTCCCACGAGTCTAAGGAGACTGAAATATCTTCTAATACACCATCTGGTTTAATAATTGATCGATCTGCAAGTTGCAATAAAGTAGGTGTAAAAAGAAGATTAGGAAGTTTTAGTTGTTCCATAGTCTGTCTACTCATGATGTTGATAGCAGACCCTAAATCAATCAAAGTATTTGGTATTTCTACCCCATTGATATGTGTTTTGACAATTGGACTACCGGGATCTACATATTTCTGCATAGTAATTTTTCCCATCATATTATCTGCAATTTTCCCTACCAGGTGGATTCTTCTTGTATCTCTTGGTTTCCTTCCTGGTCTTTTACCACTCAACTCCTTTATTATTTTTGCTAGAATAGGAATCTCTTTAATGGATTGTAACAAGGGAATCTTGATACAGACATTCTTCAATTCATCTAGAAAATCATAGTCAGGCAACAAGATTTGTTTTTCCACCCCTTTGTCAATTTGTAATCTTTCAGGAAAAGGAGGTGTGGATGAAGATGCAAGTTGCTCAACTATAGGAGTTGTGGGGGTTAACTCTTTTTCTTTTTCTTTTTGAGTACTTGGGTTTTGAAGAGATGCTTCAGAACCCTTATTGGCTTCAAGAGAATCTTCCTCAAAAATGCTTTGCTTTTGAGCATTTATAGAAGGCTTATCTAGGACTCTACCTGATCTGAGTTGTACATGATTGAGAGGAACAATCATATAGGCAGGAAATTGTTGACCTTCCATCATGTAAGCATTTTGAGGGTTTTTGTTATTGGGGTTTGGCAATGGCTGAGAAGGAAGTTGATTTGACTTTTGTTGGAATGGAAGCAAGAGTTGAGAATTTGGATTCTGTTGAGAAGGTTGTTGTTGTTGTGGAAATGGCAATGATAGTTGTGGGTTTTGATTTGGAAGTTGTGGAGCTTGTTGGTTTTGAAAAGATGGGGGATATTGATAAAATTGAGCAAATCTCCCATAAAGATTTTGCATACCTTGTACCCATGATTGAAAAGGATTTTGAGGTTGGGACCAAGGTTGTTGCCAAGGATTCCAATTTGGTGGGGGTTGAAAATTCATAGAGTTGTTAAACCCTTGATTTTGTTGCCCCTGCCAAGGTCTCCTAGCAACAAAACAGAGAGATTCGATTGTATTTGGATCTTCTTGAAAGACAGCTTTGAGCCCAGGAATTGAAGGACAATCCTTGGTCTCATGATTCTCTAAACAAATTACACATGTTTCTACAACTTTTGCATCCAAGGGACATTCCCTTAGAGCATGTTTCTTCCTACACTTTGGGCAAAAGATGGCCAAAGCCTCAGCTTCTGCTTTCTGCTTATTGTGAATCTTAAGGGTGTCTAGTTGCTCACTAAGACTCCCTAAGATGTCAGTTTTGAATTCATCAAGCATGTTGCCAATCTCAGCCCTACTTACTGATCCAGTTGTAGATTTGTTTGCTTTGATGAGAGAAGGATCTCTAGGCCCTTTTTGAGTTTTAGATTTCCCCCTTGAGAGATGGACACATAGCTCTGCTATATCATGAAGTGGAAGTTGAGATATGTCTCCTTTTCCCATCATGTTCAAAATATCTATCCATTCTTCTGTAATGGCTTTTAATAGAAGGGCTTTCAAGGTCTCCTCATCTAAGTTACTCATTTTTGCTCTTTTCAGGTTGTATTGAAATCTTTCAAGTAAATCCTCCAAGTTTTCATCTTCTCTTTGCACCATTTTGAATACCTCATCCTTGTGATTGGTGGGCATACAATAGTCCAAGTACCTATCCAAAAATGTTTGTTTCATATCATTCCAAGTCCTAATGGATTGAGTGAGTAATCCCATGAACCATTTCAAGGCTGCTCCTTTCAATGTTGAAGGAAACAGTTTGAGTTTTTGAGAGTCTTCCAGATAATCATAAGTTCGACACACGACCTCAAACTCAAACAGAAATGTTTCAGGGTCCTCATTCCTTAACCCATGGAAGTTTGGGAGGACAGATGGTGAGATGTTTTTCATTGTGGCTCGGGAGTCCTCATCAACTATAGGAAATCCGAATGAGTTATCTCCATCCCTATTTCCCCCAATGTTACCTCTACCTCCTCCATTGTTTCCTCCTCCTCCTCTACCTCTACCTCTACCAAATCCAGTTGCTCCTTCCTCTGTCATGGTAGTTTCCCTGGAGACTTCAGAGTCTTCTGGTTCTTCTACTAAGGGTGAACGAGAAGGAATTTCTCCCTCTTCTTCTTCAGATGATTCTACTTCTTCAATTACAATTTGTCTCTCTGTAGAAGGAAGGAAAGGATCTCTTTCTAATTCAGATTCGATGGAAGGTGTGGGAGAGTCGACTCCTGCCTCTTGAATTCCAGGAATCCTAGGGCTAGGAGTGTGAGTTGGAGATGATGGAGGTGTCTCTTGTCTATTCCTTGAAGTAGATGGAGTTGTAAAAATCGAACTCTTGGTTCTAGCTAAAAACCTTCCCCTAGAATCTCTTTCTCTATGCATGTCATTTTTTGTTTTTCTTCAAGTTGGGCTAATAATTCTCTTTCTGATCTTCCAGGTCACTCTAGGTGCAAGAAGAGAGCATACTCAAGAAACTATTAAACCAATAACTTTCTCTTTTCTGATCCTCCAGATCACACTAAGTGCAAGAGGAGAGCATACTTTGAGAGGTTATCAATTTTCCTTCCTTGAAATTTCTTGTTTTTTTTTAGAAATTGGCTACATAATTTCACTTCCCTGGCAACGGCGCCAAAATGTTTGGTCAATTTAGTGTGATCTAAATTGCTATTTATAATGTCAATCCGGGGTTCGTAAACTGACGAAGTGAAGTGTACTATATGTACTAGATAACCATTTCTTTAATCTTTTGTCGTTTTTGAGTTTTTTAGTTTATTTTTGGATTTATCTTTCCCTAATGTGTGATGGTGAGAGTGAAAGTGAAGTATGAAGTATGGACAGTGATGGTGGTTTCTACAGTGATTTTCTCAAACTTGAAAGTGCTCAAGAAGAAAGCTAAACTGAAATCAATCCTTAAGAGAAAGTAAATGCATCAAAAAGTGAACTAATGACAATGGCCTAGTATCCTTGCTGCTGAATGAAAAGAAAGTAAAAATTGAACTTAAAGCAAATCAAACCAAAAGCAAAGCAACTAATTCACACTACTAAAACTCTTCAGATCCTTTGCCCTTTAGCTCAATCTACCTTGTGGGAAGTAATCATGAATAAGTCAAGCAATATGCTATCTAAATGGCAAGAAATTAAATTGCATAAAAGAAACTAGTCACACTACTTTAACTCTTCTGGTACTTTACCCTTCAGCTCAATCTACCATGTGGGAAGCAACCATGAATAAGTTTAAGCAATATGATAACTAAATTGCAAGAAATTAAATTGCAGAAAAGAAACTAATCACACTGCTTTAACTCTTCTGGTCCTTTACCCTTCAGCTCAATCTACCTTGGGGGAAGCAACCATGAATAAGTTTAAGCAATATGATAACTAAATTGCAAGAAATTAAATTGCAGAAAAGAAACTAATCACACTACTTCAACTCTTCTGATCCTTTACCCTTCAGCTCAATCTACCTTGTGGGAAGCAATCATGAATAAGTTTAAGCAATATGATAACTAAATCACACTACAGTTAGTGATATTCTGATTTCTTGCTAATAGAGACACTTCACTATAGAAAGAAACCATAAATTGATGAGCAGTATGATATCTAAATAACAAAGAAAATAAGTAAGCAAATCACAACTTGGAAAAGACAGTGCTGAAATTAAACTTCAGAAAATGAAAGAACTTCAGAAAATGAAAGTTAGCAGGAAGGACAAGATGATCTCATATGCCAATAGTTATCAAAAAGATGAAAATTTGCCCGGGCTACCTAAGAAAACCTGCAGAAAAGCACTGATCAGTTGACAGTTATAAGAAAACAGAGATGAAAATCTAAACAGCAGTGAGTTAAGAAACATCAAATAGTATGTTATGTACAAGCTAATGATACAAGAACATAATAAAACCAAATGACAACTTTACAAGGCTTCAGCGCGCAGGGGCCCCCTGCCACTTCGGCCGATCAACAAGTAATCACACGAGTAAGCTCAGAAAAGTCTCCTCATATATTAAAACAGCAATATGTATAAACAGTGGGGTGACAACACGATAGTTCAGAAATTACATATCAAGGGAAAAACTTCTTTACAGCGTTCATCGACGCATTATTTATAATGACACAATGTTGAGACTAGCTAACTAACTCCTACGCTATTGACTGTATTGACAAAGACACGTAGATCCCTTCAGCCAAGATCTAGCGTAACTGTCATCGTGTTTA
Source organism: Pinus tabuliformis (assembly GCA_031772625.1). Taxonomy (NCBI): domain Eukaryota; kingdom Viridiplantae; phylum Streptophyta; class Pinopsida; order Pinales; family Pinaceae; genus Pinus; species Pinus tabuliformis. The sequence goes on from CM062804.1 coordinate 1,056,817,117, forward strand.
TTAAATCTCTGGAGTGGTTGTTGTTAGATTCCGGTTACAGAAGTGATCTCCACGTGTGCTAGTGTCTTCGTGAGCTGAGGACTGTGCCACGTAACGTTCACGTGCTCAAAACAGAGACGTGCCACTGCTGAACTCTTTGGTTGGCTCTACCTTTGACCTTCGTTGACCGTGACCTTTCATGGATGATTTGGCTGCTTCGAAGGGACACGTTCCATGTATTCGTCGCCTGGAGCTTGCCCATGTGGCTCGTTTCTTCATAGGACACCTGTAGCACAGCTTTTAACAAAATAGCTGCGAAATCCTGTGCTGGTTGCAGAAACCTTTGCTGGCTGCAGAAACCTGTGCTGGCTGCGGAAATTGACAAGTTTCCACAACTGCATGAACAAAAAAACTAAACCAAACAACAGTCATAAGTATAGTCAGAAAACCATGTAAAGAACTCTTTTTAAACTATAATGCAATGATTTAGCAGCTGGGTGGATGCAATAAGTGGAAAAGGAAGGCTGAGAGGGTGTATATGAAGGTGCAGGTTTGAGGCTCAACATAGGTATGGTCTTGGATCGATTTCCTAAGTGCCTGATTGGGTACATGCAAGTTTTAAATGCATTATTTTACTACTTTGATTCTCAATGTACCTCAATTCAATGTATGCATGTTACTTCAATTATGGTTGACTCTCAAAGCACCTCAATTTAGTTTATTTTTTATTGAAGTACATTAATTAAGAAAGAATTAGGATTTGATTCTTAAAGCACCCATGGAAATCTTAATTAGATCTATTAATTATTGTTTATCCTTAGATCTTACCACTAAGAGGGCTCTAGTGTTTTTCCTATTCAAGTAAGCAATTTTTTCCCTTTGAATAGAAAACCTTGATGTAGTGATAGACAAACAAAACTCTGCAACAAAATACAACATATTTGTAATTCATAATCTAAATCTAATTTTAATTATCATTGTACAACAAATTATAAAGTTAAAAAACTTTAGTTAATTTTACATAAATATATAATAAAAACACTAAAAAAAATACTAAAGATAAGTAGACTCTACACTATTACTTCTATTTCCCTGAGATATATTATGGTGATATTCCAATATTTATTTATTTTTATTTTTTTTTAAATAAAAACCAATCGTATTATCATTAAAGTAAATTATACAATTAATCAATGTATAATTAATTTTTATTGGTTGAAATTTACTGTAAAAAAAATAACTACTTTGATTCAAGATTTTTAAACAATTATTGATTGAAGTTTTTTAAGCAATTATTGATTAAGTTTTATTAATTTTTATAATTATATAAATTAAATTATAAATAAATATGGAAAGTAATTTGATGACTGTATTCTTACATTATAACTAACATTTCATGTTCCAACTTAGATATTTACGCCGTAAGGCGTTTCCCTCTGAAATCAACTCCCCTCCTTGCTTCCCTGTCATATTTGCACCATACGATTATATGTTAGACGATGGAACAAATTTCAAGCGTTAGATCAAAATAATCAAAAATTAGTGTGCCTTAGTTATTGGTTATTACGTGTAATGGTTTGCGACTAACGCTGTGCGACTACCATTCTTTGAAAAACCACCATTCTTTGAGGCAAAAAATGGTTTACAACCGCACTAACAGTTAAGGCCAACATTGAAGCGCCCACAGTTGCATTCACAGTTAACGGCAACGGTGCACACAACCCTTCTTCCTTCGTAACATCTGCAAACGGTGGAAACCAGCTACCCACACCCTCCTTGCGTGACTGAAAGTTATCTAGATACTCGTGGCTGCCATGGCCTATCATCGTCCTTTGTTCGTGTGCAACTAAAATTTGAGGACGCGCCGAAAGGTACCGTGTTGATGCCAGTTTATTAATCTCCTATTTCACATGTTCCGGGTTTATATAGTATGCTATTTTCTTGATATGCCACGAATCCTTAAAATCGATTGCAGCAGGGCAAATTTGAGTCATAAGAGTTTTATTTTGGCAGTGCGTATAGTGTTTTATGTTTTATCTGTAATGGCGTATTCGTTTTCCCCCTGTGTTTTTTTTAATTACCGGATTTGAAACTGTATTTATGATATTTCCGCTGAACTGCGCGTTTGTTAAGGTGGGATATCTTTTCCACTGAACTACGCATTTGTTAAGGTGGGATATCTTTCTTCTTGTTTTGGTGGTTTCGGTCACAGTCTGTGGGAGGACTCATGTTGTTCAGCGTATCCCACTGCAACAGAGACTACAAAAGTTGTGGGAAGCTGTGCAACCCTTATACACGAACGTTCATCGACATTCTAGCCCCACAATGAAGCCGCTACGTTGTTTGCCTAATTGTGGATAAAAATAACCATCACCTACGTGGATGATAGAAAGTTCTTGGAAATTTACAAACTTATCGCCGTTTGGAGGAAATGATGTGGATGATAGAAAGTTCTTGGAAATTTACGAAGCTTCCCAAAAGAGAAGGAACATGGTTGGATATTTTACGCAGAATTTAGTGGTAGGTCCAGCTTCTGAGCTTGTTTTTACAATGGATGCTTTTACACTTACTGCTATAAACACGAGGATGATACGCACGGCCTTGCGTGTTTTAGAGGTAAACGATTCAGCTGTAGCCTCCGGCAACCCCATTCCTGTGCATTTTGTAGCATACCCAGAACGATGCCCGCCGATTTTGAACAAGGAGATGGGATGGATGTGTCGATTATTGTGTGGCAGCTAAAGCAAGAGTCGTTCAAATGGCTAGAGATTGCACGAATATCTTCTTTGTTGTGCAAGGAATGGGCAAAACAACATCTGATGAGAATTCATTTGGATTGGCTTTATGAAAAGTGTTTTCGAGTTCCTTTTGAATTGGATTTTCTACGGGAATGCTGGGTAGGAGTGGGAGATCACTTGTCTTTTGTACCCAAGAGGATCATATCATCAGAAGATGTAAATATTGTCGCATACAATTTAATTAATAACACGTGGGATTGGCTTCCCACCTGTCCCCTAACTTTCTTTAGCAATACAACAGGTCACAACCCTTTTACGGAAATACACAGAACTATAGGCTTTGAACAAGACCACATACCGACTTTGAATAGAACGGTTTATTGATAAAATAGTGTTCAAAAGCTAAAGTTTGGATATTAAAGAAGCGTAAGTTTTATTTTATTCCCTATTTTGAACGTTTCTTAATTAATTAAAAAAATTGAAATATAATTTTATTTATGTATTTTTTTTAAACTTAATGTCTAAATTAAATCAATTTGCGAGAAATTGTATACTTTTTCCGACCATTTATTTCTTAGCCGTTTCTTTAAAAATATATGGTTTAAATAAAACATTTTAAAAATCACTGGGCCACTCTCCTAGTACATGAGGGGAAAAAAAAAAAAAAAACAAAACAAAACAAAACAAAATTAAAAAAAAAAAAAAACAAAACTTAAAAATTGTGTAAATTAAATTAGATGACAATGTGCACATAATACATTTATTAGTTTTCCCTCTAATTCCTAGTGAAAAAATTAGTTAAAATTAGAAATGACATGAGAGAAATCCATAAATTTTGGAAAAATTGCCTACATCTAAGGAATGAATGTTATTTAAGTATTACTATATATGTAATTGAGGCCTTTCTTCTCTTTCTTTCTTTGAAAGGAAATTAGATAACCGTTTATTCTCGATTTCTATTTAATTCATATATTTCCTCACTTTCCTTTTTTGAAGGGGAATTAGATGACCAAGATTGGAACTATTCTCAATTTATTATGATATGTGGAGTTTTCAGATTCATTTATTACTTTGTTGATACGGAACTAATATATGTCCTTTGTGGTTCACTAAATATGAGCTAGGAGTCTTGCAAATATTAAATGTAGTCAATAATTCAATTAACATTGAGACACTCGTTGAGAAATTAATTCTCAATTTCTCTAACTATTCAATTTTCTTATCCAGTAACTCATAAGAATAATCAATTACATTAAAATGCTATAATTTTATACAAAGAGAAAGAAATTAGGAAATCTTTAGATGATTTTTTAAATTTTTATTTTTATTTTTATTTATTTTTATTTTTTATTTTTTATTTTTATTTTTTTCAAAACGGAAAAGCATGATTGTATTATATTGAGACAAAATAAAGATAACAGACAATACATCATAAAGCTTTTAAAAGCTGAAGTACTCTGAAACATAAGAATCAAAACTACATGAGGTGTCCATCCATAGAGGAAGTGATTTGAGCTAACACACAACTAACATATACAGGACTTTTACACAGCACATGAGATTTTCTGAATTATAAACTTGTTTTAGAGATAGTTCGACCATTCATATACCATACATATTCGAGGAGATAAAACAAAAGGACAAAATAATAGAGCATACCTGGAAAGTATCAAAAAGTGAGTTAAGAACCAGGGATGGAGAAATCCTGGATGAAGAAGGATTTCTCGTCAGATATTACCTTCATGTTCCAGGTACCTGTTTCTGATAGAAGACCTTCCTTTGACAAAATATCTGCTTGCTGGTTCTGAGATCTATAAATGTGTTGAATGGAGCATCCTTTCACAATTCCCTAAAAATACATGATTCTGTCCATCCAACCTACAAGGTGTGGGTTTCTGATGTGACATTTTCCCTTAACATGATCAACCATGATTTTGTAGTCCCCAAATATTGTAACCAACTGAATATAAAAAAAGATGCAGAAAGCAAGAAGACCCGCTAGAGCCATCGCCTCAACCATGCAGTTTGAGCCCTTTCCCCCATTCCATGAAATGAGATATTGAAGGCTCTCGTCCATTATTATATGTACCCTGCAACCACAAGAGTTTTGCTAAGCAGCACCATCAAAATACGCTCTTGGGACCCTTGAGTGATTATCTTCTTGCTCATTTCTGTTGGCATTTTTCCGTTTGTGTTCCTTTGTTGGCAAGGAATTATAGATGGATACAATATTTTGTAGAATTGCCTTAAAAGGCTCTTTCCTTGCTTTGAAAATTATGTTGTTTCTCCACTTCCATGCACACCAGAGGACTAATTATTGGTCTCCATGTATCTTTCTGCCCACTCCACCGTTCGAAAGCTTCATGCATGGAAGCATGAGTCACAAGAGGGAAACCGAATAAAACTGCCAGGTCCCACCATAATTGCAGAGTTGTTTGGCATTGGAAGAACATGTGATAGTTGGTTTCCTCGGCTAATTCACACATTAAGCAAAAACCCGGCCCATGCCAGTTTTTTTTCTTCAGATTTTCCCAAGACAAGTTTTTATTATGGAAGACCAACCATGAGAAATATGTTAATTTGGGAGGGCATCCTGTTTTCCAAAAAATTGATGGAAAAATTGGGCTAGAATGTGTAGTCTTTAATCCAATCAAATTTGTGTAAATGTATTTTACGCAAACCTGAGCACTTGCTTTTGGCACTTTCCAAATAAGAACATCTTCTAGCAAAGAACGATGTAATCCACAGCATCTCAAGCCATCCCTAACAATGTTCCATTTCCTTGCCAAAGACTCTATCATCCCTAGACTGTCAGCCTCTTTCCAAAGAGGGATAGGGCCTTGCATACTACTATGAGTTTATCCCAAGTGAAAAAGCCTTTCCTATGGAAGAAATTTAGGAGCCTCTAAAGAATGGTTATCTTCTCTCAACCGCACATGAAAGGGTCTATTCCAATGAGAATCCTGCTGCCGGATTGTAAGCTCCATATCAAATTCTTTAGAAAATATTGCTCAATCTTGCAAAAGCTTAGCCATATAGCTAACCCATACGTGGCTCCGATCCTCCCTAATCTGTACCAGTGTGCCATATCTTTGCCACCCATATATTTCTTCTTTATTGTGATGCTCCAGGGGCCTTCTCCATATATCCCTCTCCACAGTGATTTGCATAATAGTGCCTTCCCAAAAGTCCTCAAGTCCAATAGTCCCCATCCACCAGAATTCTTTGGCATAGAGATCTTTTCCATTCTAGTAAGATGATATTTTCTCTGTTCTGATTTGTCGCCCCATATAAAGTTTGCAGTTATCTTGTTCATTTTCTAGATAATACTTACAAGGAGAAAGAATAAGTGTGCCCAAAATACAAAAAGTTGTGTTAATACTGCTTGTGTTAGAACAATTCTTCCTGCCAACGATATGCTCTTATATTCCCAAGCATATATCTTTTTGTAGTAACTGTCTATTATCCATTGCCAATCCACTTTAGAGTAACCCTTTGATTTTAGCTGAAATCCCAGATATTTTAATCCATCCTTGATGGAGCACATCTCTATCCCAAACAGCATAGAAATCCATTCTACTATTTCCATGTTGACATCATTATGGAAGAGGATAGATTTTGATTTGTTTATTTGAAGACCAATAACATTTTGGAATCTTTTTAGAATGTCATGAAGACGTATCCAAGTGACTCTGCATAGCATTGCAAATATGAGCACATCATCTACGAATAAGTTACGCGAGATGTAGTTGTTTCTGCAAATCTTCATGGGCCGACATCTGTTTTCACTTAATGCTATGTTAATATGAAGGCTTAATGAATTCATTGCCAGGATAAACAAAATAGGAGAAAGGGGACAACCTTGACGCGACCCTCTTTCTGCTAGACAAAAAGGAGAAGGAATCCCATTTATGATGACAACATAGTTTACTTTCTCCACACATGCCATGATCCAATTTATTATATTAGATTTCAGGCCGATCTTAGCTAATAAGAATCTAATGAACCCCCAATCTAAGCAATCATATGCTTTCTGTAGATCAATCTTCAATGTGGCAGCTTCGGATTTTTTTGAGAGCATAGTGAAGAGGATTTCTTGTGTATTGGCAACAACATCCAATATATTCCTTCCCTTTAAAAATGCATGTTGATCCTTTGTTAGAAAACTAGCTAAGGTAGCTTTGATCCTTTCAGTAATAATTTTTGTAATGATTTTGAAAGTTATATTGCAGAGGGATATCAGCCTAAAATCTTGAAAGGATTCAACCTCTATTTTTTTGGGATAAGTGCTATTTCAGTGGAGGACGTTACCTGATGTATGTTGCCTGAGATTCTCATTGCTTCGACCATCCTCAGCATATCTTGTTTGATAATATCAAAGAAGTGGATAAAGAATTCTTTTGTCCAGCCATCCGGGCCGAGGCAATTATCCTTCTTGAAAGACTTCATAACTCCTAGAAGTTCTTCCCCTGTTATGGGATGGAACAGACATTCATTTTTTTCATCATCAAACATTGGTGGGAACAGATCAATGCCACATAGAATATCCTGAAACCTGCAAACATCCATTCTTTACATGAGCGAGTAAAGTAATAAATTAAAAAAAAAAATTACTTAAAAATTGTGTGAATTAAATTATATAAGAATGTGCACATAATACATTTATTAGTTTTCCCTCTAATTCCTAAAAATATTTAAAATTAGAAATGACATGAGAGCAATCCATAAATTTTGGAAAAATTGCCTACATCTAAGGAATGAATGTTATTTAAGTATTACTATATATGTAATTGAGGCATTTCTTCTCTTTCTTTCTTTGAAAGGAAATTAGATAACCGATTATTCTCGATTTTTATTTAATTCATATATTTCCTCACTTTCCTTTTTTGAAGGGGAATTAGATGACCAAGATTGGAAACTATTCTCAATTTATTATGATATGTGGAGTTTTCAGATTCATTTATTACTTTGTTGATACGGCACTAATATATGTCATTTGTGGTTCACTAAATATGAGCTAGGAGTCTTGCAAATATCGAATGTAGTCAATAATTCAATTAACATTGAGACACTCGTTGAGAAATTAATTCTCAATTTTCTCTAACTTTTAAATTTTCTTATCCAGTAACTCATAAGAATAATCAATTACATTAAAATGCTATAATTTTATACAAAGAGCATGATTGTATTATATTGAGACAATATAAAGATAACAGATAGTACATCATAAAGCTTTTAAAAGCTGGAGTACTCTGAAGCATAAGAATCAAAACTAGATGAGGTGTCTATCCATAAAGGAAGCGATTTGAGCTGACACAAAGCTAAAATATACAAGACTTTTACACAGCACATGAGATTTTATGATTTATAAACTTGTTTCAGAGATAGTTCGACCATTCATATACCATACATATTCGATGAGATAAAACAAAAGGAAAAAATAATAGAGCATACCTAGAAAGTATCAAAAAGTGAGATAAGAACCAGCGATGGAGCATCCTTTCACAATTCCCCAAAAATACATGATTCTGTCCATCCAACCTGCAAGGTGTGGGTTTCTAATGTGGCATTTTCCCTTAACATGATCAACCATGATTTTGGAGTCCCAAAAGATTGTAACCAACTGAATATAAAAAAAGATGCAGAAAGCAAGAAGACCCGCTAGAGCCATCGCCTCAGCCATGCAGTTTGAGCCCTTTCCCCCATTCCATGAAATGAGATATTGAAGGCTCTCATCCATTATGATATGTACCCTGCAACCACAAGAGTTTTGCTGAGTAGCACCATCAAAATACGCTCTTGGGACCCTTGAGTGATTATCTTCTTGCTCATTTCTGTTGGAATTTTTCCGTTTGTGTTCTTTTGTCAGCAAGGAATCATAGATGGATACAATATTTTGTAGAATTGCCTTAAAAGGCTCTTTCCTTGCTTTGAAAATTATGTTGTTTCTCCACTTCCATGCGCACCAGACAACTAATTATTGGTCTCCATGTATCTTTCTACCCACTCCACCATTCGAAAGCTTCATGTGTGGAAGCATGAGTCACAAGAGGGAAACCGAATACAACTGCCAAGTCCTGCCATAATTGCAGAGTTGTTTGGCACTAGAAGAACATGTGATAGTTGGTTTCCTCGGTTGATTCACACATTAAGCACAAACCCGGCCCATGCCAGTTTCTTTTTTTCAGATTTTCTCAAGACAGGTTTTTATTATGGAAGACCAACCATGAGAAATATGTTAATTTGGGAGGGCATCCTGTTTTCCAAAAAATTGATGGAAAAATTGGGCTAGAATGCGCAGTCTTTAATCCTATCAAATTTGTGTAAATGTCTTTTACGCAAACCTGAGCACTTGCTTTTGGCACTTTCCAAATAAGAACATCTTCTAGCAAAGAACGATGTAATCCACAACATCTCAAGCCATCCCTGATAATGTTCCATTGCCTTGCCAAAGACTCTGACATCCCTAGACTGTCAGCCTCTTTCCAAAGAGGGATAGGGCCCTACCATACTACTATGAGTTTATCCCAAGTGGAAAAGCCTTTCCTATGGAAGAAATTTAGGAGCCTTTCAAGAATGGTTATCTTCTCTCGACCGCACATGAAAGGGTCTATTCCAATGAGAATCCTACTGCCGGATTGTAAGCTCCATATCAAATTCTTTAGAAAGTATTGCTCAATCTTGCGAAAGCTTAGCCATATAGCTGACCCATACATGGCTCTGATCCTCCCTAATCTGTACCAGTGTGCCATATCTTTGCCGCCCATATATTTCTTCTTTATTGTGATGCTCCAGGGGCCTTCTCCATATATCCCTCTCCACAGTGATTTTCACAATAGTGCCTTCCCAAAAGTCCTCAAGTCCTCAAGTCCCCATCCACCAGAATTCTTTGGCATAGAGATCTTTTCCATTCTAGTAAGATGATATTTTCTCTATTCTGATTTTCCGCCCCATATAAAGTTTGCAGTTATCTTGTTCATTTTCTAGATGATACTTGCAAGGAGAAAGAATAAGTGTGCCCAAAATACAACAAGTTGTGTTAATACTGCTTGTGTTAGAACAATTCTTCTTGCCAATGATAGGCTCTTATATTCAAAGCAGATATCTTTTTGTAGTACCTATCTATTATCCATTGCCAATCCACTTTAGAGTAACCCTTTGCGTTTAGCTGAAATCCCAGATATTTTAATCCATCCTTGATGGACTGCATCTTTATCCCAAACAGTATAGAAATCCATTCTACTATTTCCATGTTGACATCATTATGGAAGAGGATAGATTTTGATTTGTTTATTTGAAGACCAGTAGCATTTTGGAATCTTTTTAGAATGTCATGAAGACGTATCCAAGTGACTCTGCATAGCATTGCAAATATGAGCACATCATCTAAAAATAAGTTATGCGAGATGCAGTTGTTTCTGCAAATCTTCATGGGCTGGCAATTGTTTTCACTGAATGCTCTGTTAATACGAAGGCTTAATTTATTCATTGTCAGGATAAACAAAAGAGGAGAAAGGGGACAACCTTGATGCAACCCTCTTTCTGCTAGACAAAAAGGGGAAGGAATCCCATTTATGATGACAGCATAGTTTACTTTCTCCACACATGCCATGATCCAATTTATTATATTAGATTTCAGGCTGATCTTAGCTAATAAGCATCTAATGAACCCCCAATATAAGAAATCATATGCTTTTTGTAGATCAATCTTCAATATGGCAGCTTCGGATTTTTTTGAGAGCATAGTGAAAAGGATTTCTTGTGTATTGGAAACAACATCTAATATATTCCTTCCCTTTAAAAATGCATGTTGATCCTTTGTTAAAAAACTAGCTAAGGTAGCTTTGATCCTTTCAGCAATAATTTTTGTAATGATTTTGAAAGTTATATTACAGAGAGATATCGGCCTAAAATCTTGAAAGGATTTAGCCTCCATTTTTTTGGGATAAGTGCTATTTGAGTGGAGGACGTTACGTGAGGTATGCTGCCTGAGATTCTCGCTGCTTCGACCATCCTCAACATATCTTGTTTGATAATATCAAAGAAGTGGATAAAGAGTTCAATTATCCAGCCATCCGGGCCGGGGCATTTATCCTTCTTGAAAGACTTCATAACTCCTAGAAGTTCTTCCCCTGTTATGGGTTGGAAAAGACATTCATTTTTTTCATCATCAAACATTGGTGGGAATAGATCAATGCCCCATAGAATATCTTGAAACCTGCAAACATCCATTCTTTTATATTGGTTTTCAAAGTATCTCACATATTCCTTTGAGATGTCTTGTTGGGAGAATAGGAAGCCCCCCTGACCATCACTTATTTTCCATATGGAATTTCTCTCACGCCTAGAATTTGCATACCTATGGAAAAATTTTGTGTTCTTGTCACCTTCCTTGAGCCAAATCGCCATGCTCTTAAGTCTCCATGAAGCTTCTTCCTGCTTTAGTATTTTTTGTTTTTCCTTTCAAGCTCTTTTATGCGACATCTCACATTAAATGGTATTGTATTAGTAGCCAAAACTCCTGAGATACTATCCAATTCCATTTGTATTTCCCGAAGGGCCAATTTGTCCAGTTGTCTTTTCTTAAACTGCCATTTTTTAACAACCTTTCTCATAGAGGACAGTTTGTCTCTGAAGGTCAAAAAATGGGGGATCTTATCTTTTGCTGATAAATCCTTCCAAGTTCTTGTTATGATTTCATTAAAATATGAATCTTCTAACCTTGATCTATTAAATTTGAAAGGGTACCCTTTCCTAAAACCATTTTCCCTCCAGCTGAGATATATCGGCCTATGGTCAGATATGAATACATTTCCAATTGATGAGTAAGGCATGCCCATTCTATCAATAATGTTGACATGTACAATGAATCAATCAATTCTTTTTGCAATATATGCCTCTTCTATCCTTCCATTGTCCCATGTTGGCATCATTTTAGAAGGATTTATGTCTACAAGATTCCTGTGCAAAAGTTCATATCTGATACGGTCTGCCAACGAGTCTCTTTTCCTGCTTTTCCCCCATCGTTCCTCCGACTTTAGAGTCACATTTAGATCGCCTGCAATCATCAATGATTCAATATCAAAAAATTTTGATGCAAATAATTTTTCCCAGAACGGGATCCTGTTCTTATAAGGGGCGTAGATATTCAAGATATTAATGGGACAGTCTTTTCCTCTGATAGAGGCCGAGATGAGAATGCCCGCAAAACATTTATAAGCTTTTGCTCTAATCCAGACAGGGTCCCATAAAACCGCCAACCCCCCGAAAGACCTTTGGCTTCTGAAGCAACCAGGTGCTAGGTGGGAAACATTTTCCTAAAATAGGAGATGGATACCTGAATGCCATGCATGGTTTCTTGAATTAAGATTATTTTTGGCTGAGATGAGTAGAACAGATTCTTTAGCGCCAAATTTTTTTGGTCTGCTCCCAGACCTCTTATGTTCATAGATATGATGAAAGTCATTGAGGGGTTTCTTCAGCAGCGCTTGCTCTAAGAGGCCCATTCTCTGAAATATCAAAGATGGGTACATCAACAAGGGAAAGATTTCTTACTCCTCTGTCTGCGCCATCAGCCCTCCCCCTAAAATGTCTACTGCCTCTGTTGTTTTTTCTTCTCACCGTTATATTTCTTGCAGAGTCTGGGTTTATAAGAGGGGGTGATGGTTTCCTTGGTTTATGAATGGTTAATGGTTCCAACTCGAGTGATTTTTTGCTTAGAAGATAGTCTAAGTCACTGTCAAGAAAATTTGTTGGAGATGAGATGGGGGAGTTTAGGGGGCTGGCTGCTACCATAGGCTCTTTTCCTTTCACAGAGGGGTTAATTCCCTTTTTGGACGATGGTAATCATTTGTTAAAATTGTTAAAATACTATGAATCATGTTTTGGTCATAATTTGATCTCAATAGAAGATTGGGCATATGGTCAATAAGCCATGACTAATTATTATGACAAAGTAGGCACTTTGGCATATCCAATAAAGGTGAATAGAGTTGATTTTTTCCTAAATTAACCATGTTAACCATGTATCTAATGTACTTGATATGTCTCAAACTTTAACAAAAAATAAAATCTATTAATACATGAAATGTATAAGTAGAAATGTAAGAAATGCCAAATGATCATTCTATTGGTAAATAGATAAAATGTTATAAAAATGGAAAAAATGTACTGATTGGTAGATTAGTGTATTTATGAAGCTCATAAGTACATGTATTATATTATTTTTAGTGTAGCATTTATTAATCAATCTATAAAAAATAAGAGTTGCTAATAGAGGTTAATGGAGTTTGATAGTGTTGTATTTACATTAGGGCCAAGAATTGTATTCACTTTTTTTAGCGAGACTTATTAATAAGTCAAGAATGTTGGTAATATGATAAATATTTTGAAAATTAGAATGGATATGTAAGTTTATAAGTCTAAAATAATTGTCCCCTATCCCAGTACATGAGGGAGTAAAGTAATAAATTAAAAAAAAAAAAACTTAAAAATTGTGTAAATTAAATTAGATGACAATGTGCACATAATACATTTATTAGTTTTCCCTCTAATTCCTAGTGAAAAAATTAGTTAAAATTAGAATTGAGATGAGAGCAATCCATAAATTTTGGAAAAATTGCCTACATCTAAGGAATGAATGTTATTTAAGTATTACTATATATGCAATTGAGGCCTTTCTTCTCTTTCTTTCTTTGAAAGGAAATTAGATAACCGATTATTCTCGATTTCTATTTAATTCATACATTTAGATGACCAAGACTGGAAACTATTCTCAATTTATTATGATATGTGGAGTTTTCAGATTCATTTATTACTTTGTTGATACGGCACTAATATATGTCCTTTGTGGTTCACTAAATATGAGCTAGGAGTCTTGCAAATATTATTGAGACATTCGTTGAGAAATTAATTCTCAATTTTCTCTAACTACTCAATTTTCTTATCCAATAACTCATAAGAATAATCAATTACATTAAAATGATATAATTTTATACAAAGAGCAAGAAATTAGGAAATCATTAAATCATTTGTTAAAATTGTTAAAATACTATGAATCATGTTTTGGTCATAATTTGATCTCAATAGAAGATTGGACGTATGGTCAATAAGCCATGACTAATTATTATGACAAAGTAGGCACTTTGGCATATCCAATAAAGGTGAATAGAGTTGATTTTGTCCTAAATTGACCATGTTAACCATGTATCTAATGTACTTGATACGTCTCAAACTTTAACAAAAATAAAATCTATTAATACTTGAAATGTATAAGTAGAAATGTAAGAAATGCCAATTGATCATTTTATTGGTAAATAGATAAAATGTTATAAAAATGGAAAAAATGTACTGATTGGTAGATTAGTGTATTTATGAAGCTCATGAGTACATGTATTATATTATTTTTAGTGTAGCATCTATAAAAAAGAAGAGTTGCTAATAGACGTTAATGGAGTTTGATAGTATTGTATTTACATTAGGGCCAAGAATTGTATTCACTTTTTTTCAGCGAGACTTATTAATAAGTCAAGAATGTTGGTAATATGATAAATATTTTGAAAATTAGAATGGATATGTAAGTTTATAAATCTAAGAAAAAATTATTTTCATCTTCGCCCGTCTTAGTATGGCACAAGCATATACTCTTTCTTCCCATGTTGTTTTGAGAAAGTGATTTTCATCTTCAACCCTCTTTATATGACACAAGTGACACTCTTTCTTCCCATGGTGTTTTGTCAGTTGGGAAACAAATGGTTTCACTACGAAACTCTTTAGAATTAACTTTTATATTAGAAATGTTTGTTTTCTTCCTAACATAAGCCAAGGCACATAATTTTTTTATTGTTTTCAATATTTAACTTATGAGCTCCTTATAATAACTTAGTTTCATTTTTCCCTCCATAAAATAAAGTATTAAGTGAAATAATAATAAAAAATAATCATAAAACATAATATTCATTGAATTAAAATATATTAATAATAAATAATATATGGATTCAATTCATATTATTATATTATAATCTCATTTTTATTAATAAAATTACAAACATATCTCATTAAAAGAAACAAAAAAATAAAAATTCATATTGGGAACCATATATTTATATAAAAGGTATAATTAATAAATATTAAAAATTTAATTAATTTAACTAATAAATATACAATTAAAAATCAAATATTTATAAACATAAAATAACGATGTAGGAGCATTATATAAGTTTCATAGTTGGACTTATAGAAAGTCAATTTCAATTTACAAATGGGACTTGGATTCCCGAATTTAGGATTTATGGAGCGATAAAGAGATAAGGGGAAAAGGGAAACTAAGATATTATACGGAGTTGATCAACTCTAATCTTGAAAACTATAATTATTTATCTATCTTTACTAGTGTTAAGAAGAAAATGAACATTTCTAAGATAAGAAATAATTCTCTTGAGCTTCATAATGAAACTGGGCATTAGCTTATTCCCAAAACACCATGGGAAGATTCAGTTTGTCAAAATAGATGTCAAGCTACCAACCTTCTTGACCCATTAAGCTAGAAAAACTATGGTGATCTCGAAATGCTTCTCTAACTAATTTTCAAAAATAGAAATAATATGTTAAAGAATTTTGATTATTCTTTTTTCCTTCTTAAGGACTCATGATTTCTAAGGCTAAGGAAGCATGTATTGCAGTAAGATTTCATTATAGCATGGTCTTTGCTTTTTCTTGATCTTTTTTTTCTCTTTCAACACTTGTCAAAGAAGCATTAATTTGTTTTCAGTATAGCATGGTCATTTGCCTTTTCTTGATCTTTTTTTTCTCTTTCAAAACTTGTCAAAGAAGCATTAATTTGTTTCATTATAGCATGGTCCTTTGCCATTTCTTGATTTTTGTTTTCTCCTTCAACACTTGTCATATTTCTTAGCTGTTTCTTTAAAAATATATGGTTTAAATAAAATATTTTAAAAATCATTGGGCCGCTCTCCCCGTACATGAGGGAGTAAAGTAATAAATAAAAAAAAAAAAAATACTTAAAAATTGTGTAAATTAAATTAGATGAGAATGTGCACATAATACATTTATTAGTTTTCCCTCTAATTCCTAGTGCAAAAATTAGTTAAAATTATAAATGACATGAGAGGAATCCATAAATTTTGGAAAAATTGCCTACATCTAAGGAATGAATGTTAATTAAGTATTACTATATATGTAATTGAGGCCCTTCTTCTCTTTCTTTCTTTGAAAGGAAATTAGATAACCGATTATTCTCGATTTCTATTTAATTCATATATTTCCTCACTTTCCTTTTTTGAAGGGGAATTAGATGACCAAGATTGGAAATTATTCTCAATTTATTATGATATGTGATGTTTTCAGATTCATTTATTACTTTGTTGATACGACACTAATATATGTCCTTTGTGGTTTACTAAATATGAGCTAAGAGTCTTGCAAATATCGAATGTAGTCAATAATTCAATTAACAGTGAGACATTCATTGAGAAATTAACTCTCAATTTTCTTTAACTACTCAATTTTCTTATCCAATAACACATAAGAATAATCAATTACATTAAAATGCTATAATTTTATACAAAGAGCAAGAAATTAGGAAATCTTTAAATCATTTGTTAAAATTGTTAAAATATTATGAATCATGTTTTGGTCATAATTTGATTTCAATAGAAGATTGGACATATGGTCAATAAGCAATGACTAATTATTATGACAAAGTAGGCACTTTGGCATATCCAATAAAGGTGAATAGAGTTGATTTTGTCCTAAATTGACCATGTTAACCATGTATCTAATGTACTTTATATGTCTCAAATTTTAACAAAAATAAAATCTATTAATACATGAAATGTATAAGTAGAAATGTAAGAAATGCCAATTGATCATACTATTGGTAAATAGATAAAATGTTATAAAAATGGAAAAAATGTACTGATTGGTAGATTAGTGTATTTATGAAGCTCATAAGTACATGTATGATATTATTTTTAGTGTAGCATTTATTAATCAATCTATAAAACAGAAGAGTTGCTAATAGAGGTTAATGGAGTTTGATAGTATTGTATTTACATTAGGGCCAAGAATTGTATTCACTTTTTTTTCAGTGAGACTTATTAATAAGTCAAGAATGTTGGTAATATGATAAATATTTTTAAAATTAGAATGGATATGTAAGTTTATAAGTCTAAAATCATTGGGCCGCTCTCCTAGTACATGAGGGAGTAAAGTAAAAAAAAAAAACTTAAAAATGGTGTAAATTCAATTAGATGACAATGTGCACATAATACATTTATTAGTTTTCCCTCTAATTTCTAGTGAAAAAATTAGTTAAAATTAGAAATGACATGAGAGCAATCCATAAATTTTGGAAAAATTGCCTACATCTAAGGAATGAATGTTATTTAAGTATTACTATATATGTATCTGAGGCCTTTCTTCTCTTTCTTTCTTTGAACGGAAATTAGATAACCGATTATTCTCAATTTCTATTTAATTCATATATTTCCTCACTTTCCTTTTTTGAAGGGGAATTAGATGACCAATATTGGAAACTATTCTCAATTTATTATGATATGTGGAGTTTTCAGATTCATTTATTACTTTGTTGATACGGCACTAATATATGTCCTTTGTGGTTCACTAAATATGAGCTAGGAGTCTTGCAAATATTATTAAGACACTTGTTGAGAAATTAATTCTCATTTTTCTCTAACTACTCAATTTTCTTATCCAATAACTCATAAGAATAATCAATTACATTAAAATGCTATAATTTTATACCAAGAGAAAGAAATTAGGAAACCTTTAAATCATTTGTTAAAATTGTTAAAATACTATGAATCATGTTTTGGTCATAATTTGATCTCAATAGAAGATTGGATGTATGGTCAATAAGCCATGACTAATTATTATGACAAAATAGGCATTTTGGCATATCCAATAAAGGTGAATAGAGTTGATTTTGTCCTAAATTGACCATGTTAGCCATGTATTTAATGTACTTGATATGTCTCAAACTTTAACAAAAATAAAATCTATTAATACATGAAATGTATAAGTAGAAATGTAAGAAATGCCAATTGATCATTTTATTGGTAAATAGATAAAATGTTATAAAAATGGAAAAAATGTACTCATTGGTAGATTAGTGTATTTATGAAGCTCATAAGTACATGTATTATATTATTTTTATTGTAGCATTTATTAATCAATCTATAAAGAAGAAGAGTTGCTAATAGACGTTAATGGAGTTTGATAGTATTGTATTTACATTAGGGCCAAGAATTGTATTCACTTTTTTTTCAGCAAGACTTATTAATAGGTCAAGAATGTTGGTAATATGATAAATATTTTGAAAATTAGAATGGATATGTAAGTTTATAAGTCTAAGAAAAATTTCTTTTCATCTTCACCCATCTTAGTATGGCACAAGCATAGACTATTTCTTCCCATGTTGTTTTGAGAAAGTGATTTTCATCTTCAACCCTCTTTAGATGGCACAAGTGACACTCTTTCTTCCCATGGTGTTTTGTCAGTTGGGAAACAAATGGTTTCACTACGAAGCTCATTAGAATTAACTTTTATATTAGAAATGTTTGTTTTCTTCCTAACATAAGCCAAGGCACATAAATTTTTTATTGTTTTCAATATTTAACTTATGAGCTCCTTATAATAACTTAGTTTCATTTTTCCCTCCATAAAATAAAGTATTAAGTGAAATGATAATAAAAAATAATCATAAAACATAATATTCACTAAATTAAAATATATTAATAATAAATAATATATAGATTCAATTCATATTGTTATATTATATTCTCATTTTTATTAATAAAATGACAAACATATCACATTAAAAGAAACAAAAAAATAAAAATTCATATTGGTAACCATATATTTATATAAAAGGTATAATTTATAAATATTAAAATTTTAATTAATTTAATTACTAAATATACAATTAAAAATAAAAATATTTATAAACATAAAATAACAATGTAGGAGCATTATATAAGTTTCATAGTTGGACTTATAGAAAGTCAATTTCAATTTACAAATGAGACTTGGTTTCCCGAATTTAGGATATATGGAGCGATAAAGAGATAAGGGGAAAAGGGAAACTAAGATATTATACGTAGTTGATCAACTCTAATCTTGAAAACTATAATTATTTATCTATCTTTACTAGTGTTAAGAAGAAAATGAACATTTCTAAGATAAGAAATAATTCTCTTGAGCTTCATAATGAAACAAGGCATTAGCTTATTCCCAAAACACCATGGGAAGATTCAATTTGTCAAAATAAATGTCAAGCTACCAACCTTCTTGACCCATTAAGCTAGAAAAACTATGGTGATCTCGAAATGCTTCTCTAACTAATTTTCAAAAATAGAAATAATATGTTAAAGAATTTTGATTATTCTTTTTTCCTTCTTAAGGACTCATGATTTCTAAGGCTAAGGAAGCATGTATTGCAGTAATATTTCATTATAGCATGGTCTTTGCCTTTTCTTGATATTTTTTTTCTCTTTCAACACTTGTCAAAGAACCATTATTTTGTTTTCATTATGGCATGGTCCTTGCCTTTTATTGATCTCTATTTTTTGTCTTTCAACAGGTGACAAAGAAGCATTAAATTAGTGTTATATGACATAGGACTCGTGATTTGTAAGGCTAAGAAACCATGTATTGCAGTAAGATTTCATTATAGCATGGTCTTTGCCTTTTATTGATCTTCTTTTTTCTCTTTCAACACGTTTCAAAGAAGCATTAATTTGTTTTCATTATAGCATGGTCCTTTTCCTTTTCTTGATCTTTTTTTTTTCTCTTTCAACACTTGTCAAAGAAGCATTAATTTGTTTTCATTATAGCATGGTCTTTTCCTTTTCTTGATCTCTTCTTTTGTCTTTCAACAATTGTCAAAGAAGCATTAATTAGTGCGATACGCTAGAAGCATTAATTAGTGTTATATGACATATGACTCATGATTTGTAGGCCTAAGAAGCATGTATTGCATATAGCATGGTCCTTGCTTTTTGTTGATCTTTTTTTTTGTCTTTCAACAATTGTCAAAAAAGTGTTAATTAGTGTTATATTCTATCTATTGCCTTACTTAGCTAATTAGTATTATATGCTATCTATTGCCTTACATAGTCTTATATGTTATCTATTGTCTTTCAACAATTGTCAAAGAAGTGTTAATTAGTGTTATATGCTATATATTGCCTTACTTAGCTAATTAGTATTATATGCTATCTATTGCCTTACATAGTGTTATATGTTATCTATTGCCTTATGGCGTTTCCTTTGCAACATCTGGTGCAAATGCTAGTTAAACTAAGTGATAATATCAACAATGTAGCCCTTATTCAAATATAACAATTGATTCATACTTTTCAAAATTCAATAATTATACAAATTTATTTATATTTCGAAAAGTACAAAGCTTTACTTCGAAGCCAATTTTCTAGATTCAATATAAGTATTCAAGTTCACTGAAATCTCTTTTTCTCGCATGATAGAAACTGTGAGCATATATCTTTCATTATGTAAAACCTGTTTCTTCAAAAATAATGTCACTCATGATGGTTGTTACTCATTTTGAATTAATTGGCACTTCTGTTCTACACTATTTGTTTAAGAATAATTTTATTCACTTCCTTCATGGTTAAGTTTTTGAAGATTTTTAATGTGCACGGTTCATTTTGTTTCGTGTCTGATTTGGTGATACATATTTTATTTGAAATTTTTGGTGGGATATTATAACTAGTAATTGCATCACATATTGCAAAGGAAACACTATAAGGCATAAATTCAAGAAGCATTGTGACATATAAATAATCATTGAAGATAAAAACTAGTAAACAAAATGTGTTTCAAAAGTAGAAGATAAAGAGAAAACACTTACATTATGCCAAATAGACCAATTCTATAACTTTTCCAACATAGATTGACTCTTAATTTTGAAAGATAGTCTTTCAAGTTCCAATAGCAAATATTTGATGGACTTTGAAAAAATACAGGTAGTAGAATCAGATAAGATAAATAAAATAACATTAATTCATGAAAAATATGATGCATATCTTTCCAAATCTAAATTTGCATCACAACGTCACAAATTTCAGACATTATCACATATTAGATGAAAATGAGCGAGACATTAGCTCTCAATTTTTCATAAATTTTGGTGTAAAATTTGCAACTTTGATGGGAAAATCTAGTGCAGTGTGGTTTATGATGTTCAATGTCTCCAATGTTTCCTCAGAGAATATTATCTCTGAAATTGTAAAGAAATATTTTGAATTAAACTGACACTAGTAATAGACTATTTTAGTATTTTGCATTGCCCCCTCAACAGTACAAGGTTTACATCTCATGGTGGCCAAAATTCTATTATGTATTATAACTTCTTTTATATACCATTGATTTATATTGACAATCACAACAAACCATTATAACAATTTACATGGTGACGGGCCCTCTACATGGTTGAAGACATTGATTATTCACACAATCCAATGTACCACCAACCACTTATAACCAAATCAAAACTACCCAATAAAAAAACAATAACAATGAACTATCCCTAATGCCAAGTGAAGTAATACAATGTGTAAAATATGAATTAGAAATAATAATTAAAAAAAAGAAACAAAACAAAAAGAAACAAAAACTTCAAAACTTGTAAAATGTGAATTAGAGACAACATAAAAAACTATGCTATTGATCACCTTGGCACATAAAACTTGATTGAACCAATTTGTCTAAAGAAACACACAAATATTGTTAAAACAATAGACTCTAATTTACAAATCAAATAATAATATTTCACTTTTCTTCCTTATTTTGCCCACAAATTTCAGCCCTAATCAGGTGACCAACACTCTTCTTTGTTGAAGCCATAGACTTGAAATTTCAACCACATAGCCTAACTGAACTAAAAAATAATTCTAGACATTTGTCTTTGATTTAAGTGCATCAATAACACTCCTATGGCATTTGAACTCAGAAACTATATAGCTATTGGATTTGAAGCTCAAATTTGAATCTATCCTAGCCCCTTCGTTATATAAGAACGGGGGACTCCAAACTCTGATTTGAAAATCATCTACGCTCCTCCCAATCAATGGCTGTAACGTTACGTGATAAAAAAAATGATGCTTGCATTGCGTGCTGATAAAATTCCTCATTGCATGGAGAAAGTCAACTAATTTCACATTTTGAATTACCGCTAAATAAATAACCAACGACTAAGTTGATTTGTTTAGTTTAGTTAGATAGTTGTTGACAGATCATTTATTTCTTTTCTCTGGTACATAGATAGTATAGAGTTATACTAGCAATTCTTCCAAAAGGTACAAAGAGAGGCCGATAGGATTACTAAATTGGAATTGTTGAATTTTTCTAGAAGATTTAATTGGTTTGTGGAAAACCTTGTTTTCTTGGACTAGATCATTGTGCAATTACTTTACAGGAACACATTGAATGTCTTATTTCATTTTAGAGTAAGTTAATTACCCAAAATCAAGAGGTTAAGTTAATTACCCAAAATCAAGAAACCTCTATAGATAGCCAAGCATATACGAAGAATACATCTCATTCATATGCAATACCAAATCCATCTTTTCTTTTCTCTGAGTAAAATTTCAAAAGCATGAACACATGCCATTTCATATGCACAATAAACCAAACTTCTGAAATTTCAATGCTTGAATGCATCCCATTCAAAAAATATATCAAAAAAAGAAAAGACAAAAACATAGAACATTTAACAACTCCTGCTTTCAAATGCTCATGTTGCTTTGATGAAGAACTTTACTCACCTCCACATGCATGTTTCTCATGATATCATTTGCAGTAGTGCTTTTGCTTCAAATCTCTTTAACCTACACATGCTTGTTTCTTATGATATCGTTTGCACTAGTGCTTCTGCTTCAAATCTCTTTAACAAGATAAAGTGTTATGTCCCCAGTTCAAGCATTTCACATTAGAAGATGTTTGTCTATGATTAATAATACAAAACATGCAGGTCCACACAAAGAACCTAAGACTATTACATCATTTCACATTAGATTATGTTTGTCTATGCTTAATAGTACAAAACATGCAGATCCATACCAAGAACCTAAGACTATTACAACCTTCATTGAAAAGGGTAGATCCTTTTAAAATCAACAAAATTTGGTAACAATTTGCCCAGGTAAGGCGGAAATGATCCAAATTTGTAATTAGCTTTTTTCTGTTTAACTTTTTGTTCTTTTAGTCTAATGCTTTGTGCTTCTTTGACAAGCATCGTGTTACTGATACAAAATTAGAAAGCAAATGATGTTCAGGTGCATGACATAAATTAAAAGATCTTTCAGGCGCATTACAGAAATTAAAAGAGCCTTAGAATTTCGCAAGTTTTCCTTTCTGTCAGAACCTTTACCCTTCACCAAACAAATATTTATGGGAATTGGGGAGGGAGTAGCCTTCTAATGCCTTCAAAAAATTATCCTCAGTTGTTTCTTGATGATAGAAAACTATGGGTATTGCAACAAAGACGACTGATCTGCCACTATTGTTGAGCAATGACAGCTATAACTGGGGCATAAAGAATTCTGATGTCATCCATCTCAGCCTTGTTATTGCATTGTGGACATTACACGTTTACAGAAATAGAAAATTACAATCCCTAAGATTTGGTTGTAACAAAAACATAGAAACTTAATCTTTTTGAAAAACTTCATAGCCTTACCAGTTCATTTAACATCAAGACCATGGAAATCAACAATTGCGAGGTTGAATAATCTTACCTTGCCAATGTTATTCTCATGTAGCTGAAGCCACTTTCTAATACAAGACATGCCAAACATGTGTCCACAAGCAAGGGAGCTGCGTTTTCATTTTTAATTTTCAGTCTATGGACATGTGAAAGCTCTTATAAAATGAATAAAACATTTTGATGCAAGGAAAAAGATAATTTATATGATTTCTGATAATAAGACAAAAACATCAAACTAACAGAAGATTACTAGTACTGACGGAAGCTGGTCATTTCACTGTTGAAGAAACAACCGAGGAAAGAGAGAATTGGGACAATCAGTCATGGAAAACAAAATCGACAGTGAACTCCTTCCCTAAAGAGTTCTATGCAAAGGTTTACTCTCACATGATTATTTGTTGCACCTAATGTGATACTGAGATTTTGTGATAAACTCTACCGTAACTTCATCACAATAGGTTGTGTGACCAGAAAATCTGAGCCTTGCTTTGCAGCGAATCTTCCTTTCAATGTAAAAACATTTGCCACATAATGATTTTTTGATAATAGAAAGCTATTTTCAATTTTAAAAAGGACAAGATTATTTAGGCTGCTCTATTGGAGATTATGATGTTTCAGAATTGTAATGGTTGACAAACTAGACATTGAAAAGGTGGATAATCTCTATTTTCATTTCTTTTGAGATACACATCAAATTATAAAGAACACAGATGTAAATTTCTTACAAGTTGAAAGCTTATACCTCTTGCAGCACTCTCTATGTTTTTATGACAATTTGTGGCTTCTACACATAACCAGCTTATACCAACGTTTCAGTAATTTTCTTTCCCAAAAGCATTAGAAGTACTGATTTCACTCATTATCAAGATTATATGTCATATACATTATTTTAATGATTGAAAGTAGTGTTCAAGTCTTTGAATGTCAAAGAAAACATTGCTTGACTTTGCTAATAGTTTTGAGTCTTGACACAACAAAAAGTAGAATGGCCTTTCTCAGTGGCATTATTGCACATACCATATACAGTGATCCCCTGCAGTTGTCCACTCCTCCATACAAATAGAACAATGCAGATCCTCAGCATAACTTGTAAGAAGTAAATGACTTCTATCACTTGTGCTCTCATCTCCCCTCATATGAGAACTTTTTCCCTTGTTACTGATTTGTTGACAAGGTTCCATTGTCGACTGTTGAGGCTCTAGACTAATTACCAACATACACTGATCAATTTTTAACTGATGTTTTACTTTCCATTGTTGCCTTGATTCTTTAATCAGCCTTTGTTGTCCAAACATAGAGTTTTCTTCTCGTTTCAGTTCAGGAATAGTTGTCAAAGTAGAACGAACTTGAGCCGTTTCTTTCTCAGCTTCCATCTTGACAAATATTTTTCTCTCTCTCTTTCTTCTGAAAGCTTCCTAACTTTTCTTGCAGAACTTGGACAGTTCCCCGCAAAGAACAAATAATGTTTTGTCTCTGTTTTATTGCTAAGTTCTTCTCCAGTTTCACCTGTTTCAAAGCCTTACCCCTTTCTACAAATGTTTTTGATATGTCAGCGTTTTTCTCTTTTGCCTTTTTCTTTTCTTCAGTTACTTTTCTCAGGGCATCCACCGTTTTTTGTAGATAGTCCTCCCTTTCTTGCAGCTTCTTTTCAAATTTTTCCTTACCACGGGCCACATTATGCAAATCAACCTTCCCCCGATTTAGTGCACTTGCATATTTCATATTGTCATCACTCAGCTTAATCAGTTCCCTCATATAATTAATGTTGCTATAATTCTATATATGATCATTGAAACCCAAGAATACCCTTGCTGAGATTCCGTGATACATTTCAAAAATACCAAAGTTAGCCGCAGGTGGAACAGACTGCGAGAATGAGTTGTTTGTTATTGTAATGGGAAAATGTTGGGATGTATTACTAATCCCAAGGCATTGAGTATTAAATTGACGCAACTGAGAATTAGAAGTTTTAGTTACACTGCTCGGAAACATATTCCAGTTGTTTACAATTCCATGACTCTGTGGTGGAATAACCCTGCCCTCTTCAAATTGAGACAGTTGCCAACTGAGTTCCGTCTCCAGGCGAAACGGAAAATTCTTTGCAAATTCAGGAATACATGGCACCGATTCCAAACATTCCAAATAAGGTAAGAGATAGTTCTCTAGTTGCCCATGAGAAGCCTGCACATGATATTGGTAGGGAATGGGGCAAATGACATTTCCATCTTGATTTCTAACCTTGGCCACATTTGAAGTATCAATTAAAAGCGTATTTTCACTACCATAGTCTCCCAGATCTTCCCACACTCTAGTCAAATTCTTATAACATCCATGAACTGCATTGCCCTGTCGGTGGATCCTCGTTATGATACAGTCCTCAATGGAATAAGAAAGAATCCTACCAGAACTACTACCTCCTAAAATGTTTTGCAGCACAAAATCATGCACCTCTCTAGGTTTCTCTGACCAGAGAACTACCTTGAATGCAGTAAAACAAGGCCACATAAATATGCAAGCCTGAGGGTGCACAAACACAATATAGGGGTCCACAACCAAATTACCATGGGAAAAAGGACCCTTGCTTTTGTGAAAAAATGTGCCAGGACATACTCTATACTGATTACCAGCAACTTGTCATATTTCCTCACTCTTATTTCCTTCACCATCTTTCTCTGCTCCAACTCTGCCCGTCCAAAGAATCTCCTTGACAGGTCCTTTGGAATTCCTTGCATTTGATTCCCCACAACGTGATCTCTTGAGCGAAACTTGAGATTACTGTAATACTGCACCAAAAGTTCTCAAGCTTTTGTTCAGGCTTCCCATCCTTTGCAGTCTGCAAGATTTTTTTCAACAGTTTCAGCACATTCCTCAGCTAACTCGACCTTGATCCTGTGCAAAATTTCCCCTGTAGCTTCAGAATCTGAACCATTCATTCCCCCCTCCTTCCTCTCCACTTCCTCTTGCATTTTCCCTCTTTCATTACCCTCACTCCTCCCCTGCTCCAAATCGACCAATGCCAATGAAAACTTCTGCCATTTCTCCCCAAATCAATCTCCTTTCCACCTTCAATCTTCCCCTCCCTTTTCAAGTTCCCCATTTTCAACAATTCAATATCCCGACCTTCACTGATTTCATTCAATCTCCTCTTCTTCAACAATTCCATACCCTGCAACCCATTGATTTCATTCCATTTTCTCTTTTTCAACAATTCACAATACTAATCCCCATTTTCTACAAACTGCTGCCAAAAATCAGGGGCCTGCTCTGTAACAAGCAATGCAGTGACAACCCCATATCGAACACCATTTTGGGTCCCCTTTGTGTGAAAAATGAGAGCATTTCGGCGAACCACCTCAAAAATATCATCCTTTCAAAAATGTAGGCAGACCAGTTGGTGACATTTCCATTCATGCCTTGTTCAATTGCATCGAGAAATCCAGGGTTGCAATAAG
This sequence comes from Pinus tabuliformis, assembly GCA_031772625.1. Classification (NCBI taxonomy): domain Eukaryota; kingdom Viridiplantae; phylum Streptophyta; class Pinopsida; order Pinales; family Pinaceae; genus Pinus; species Pinus tabuliformis. The sequence continues at coordinate 1,056,844,053 of CM062804.1, forward strand.
AAATACTCGGCATTCTCGACAGATGCTCCATAACCAAAGAAGCCACATACAGGTCGCCGCCATGTTTTTCTTCACGTTGCGTTTGAGGGCGGGCAGAACCGGGGCGATGTCGGTCGAGACCACATCGAGGCTAAGTAGGGCCAGGCCCATTCCGGCGACACCGCAGCCAGTCCCGAGTTCGATTCTGCATTTGTTCTTGAATTGGAAGATTTGGGCATATACGGGATTAGGCTTCGGGTTTGGGGTGAGGAGGCAACATTCCACGAATTTGATGATGACGAGGAAGCCGGGCCAAACAGAGGTGCAAACACAGCAACAACAACGAGCATATCAAAGAAACAATTAACTCTCAGGCCAAGAGTGACATAAAAGAATGAGAAAAAGTAGTAAAAATATCTTCAAGAGTGACATAAAAGAATGGAAAAAAGCAGTAAAAATATCTTGCCATGCCACTGAACGCACAGTAGAACTAGGAGGTGAAAAGAAGGCAACTCAACACATATTTGGAAAAAGCAGTCACACTTCAAATCAACGGTTGAAAGTGAATGGAGCAAGGTAAAAGTGTTGACGAAGAAGTTGATGCATAAGAAAGCCTATTAGCCTATTTATTTATTTTCTCTTGTACAACTTTTTTTAATTAATGAAAAAACTTAGACAACGAGAAGGACACGGCTGTTCATTGTGTATTGCAACCAATCAAGATTTATAAAAAAACTATATAGAGTAATAATTATACTAGCATTTGCACCACATGTTGCAAAGGAAACGTCGTAAGGCAATGACATAAGAAACAATAGCATAGAAGAAAGAAGTCAAAATTTTATGCAATTTTGTTTTTTTATTGGTGTTTCTTTTTTATCATATGTTATGTTTCAGGAAGATTCCAACCAGGTTATCTTCAAAGTGAAGGATTTATGAAATTTTTTGAAATTTTTTTGCCCAGATTCCGACCACTTTTAGCCGTCCAGGCAATTCCTCCACCTCGATAAACGCCTCCGGCAATATCATGGGCGGCTCTGCTAGCTTGCTAGCTTGTGCTCATCCGGAAACAACTTTTGATTCTGGCAGTCACTTAAAGCACCTTTTGACTATTTCACTCACTCTACAAATTTAGTCAACAGCTTTAAAACTTTTGACTATTTAATTGACTTTCGAAATTTAATCAACCCTGGCATGCTGGAGTAATTACAATTTCCACCATATGTTCTGATTGTGTTGTTTTCACCACACCCCTCTAATATTTGTATGGGTGGTGCTGGAGAGAGTGTTGTCCTGAGATTTTGGTTTGCTTCAGATTCCAACAATAAAGGGAATTGAGGCAGTCCAGGAATTATCGAAAATATCATGGCTGATCCAGGTTTTGTCTCTGGATTTATTGGGATTGGTATCAACAAAATAATCGACCAGATTATTGATCGCATAAACATTGTTGCTCACTATCAGAAAGAAATGGCATCTCTGAAAGATCTGGTAATGAAAATCAAGCCTATCATTATAGAGATCGAACAATATAGACCAGATATAAACATGAAGAAAAGAGATAAGGCTTCTGCTGTAAATGGATGGCTTAAACAGTTGGACGCCCTTCTCCAATAGGCATCTAAAATGGTGCAAACTTCCACAATACAAACGTGTAACATTATCTCTCGCTACCAAACCAGCCTGAGGATCAGGATTTTAATTTCAGAGATCAACGAACATATCAAATTTTCTCCTTTGGTTGAATTGGCCCTAATTCCAAAGCTACTAGAGGGTCAAACTCAAAAGCTCCAAGAGGAAATTGTGCAGATCAAGGAAAGCAGAGAAACCTTGGCTTCTTCAAGTACTTCCCATGGCTCTGTTGTTCCAACAGGCTCTACAAAGATGAAATTGATCGAAGAGCCCCTTATAGTGGGACAGGATAAAGCATTTTCGATTCTCGAAAAGTTGGTGTTGTTGGCAAGGGTGGATCCAAAAAAACTCTTCTTTTGAAGACGCTCTTCAATAGCCAAAAGGTACGCAGTAATTCTAAGGATGGTTTATTACTTTGGCTCACTGTTTCCAAAGTCCCTCTTTTACAAGTCTTAGAAATGCACTCCGTACCCAAATAGCCACACAAAAAAATGTAAATTTGGGCAAAAATATGAACGAAGAAGAGGTAAAGAGATGGTTGAATCAGACACTGCACCAGAGCACTGGGTTTATTCTGTTCTTAGATGATGTATGGGGATGGAATGCTGCAGAATTGTTAGAGGAATTAGGTGTACTGTGCCCTGTAAGGAACCACTCCACCTCCAAAGTCATTGTCAGTTCCAGGGATCGCGCTGCACTCTTAAAAATAGGTGTCACAGATAAATACACAATAACAATGGAGGACTTGTCGGAAGATGAGAGTTGGAAGTTGTTTGCTTGTCACACTTTTCCACATGATAATGGAAATCTGCCAGCAAACATAGAAGAGGGAAAAGCCAAGCTTGTGTGTAAAAGGTGCAGAGGGCTTCCCCTCGCTATCAAAGTGGTTGGCAGGGCAATGGTCGGGAGTACTCATCCACAACAGTGAGAATGGGCTGTCCAAAGGCTGCCAAACGTGGACAGTGTGTACAATTGTGTCAGTTTGAGTTATGATGCACTCGGCTATGAGGAGGCTGACCTGAAATTGCGCTTTTTATATGGAAATCTGCCAGCAAACATAGAAATGGGAACAACCAAGCTTGTGTGTAAAACATGCAGAGGGCTTCCCCTCACTATCAAAGTGGTTGGCAGGGCAATGGCTGGGAGTACTCATCCACAACAGTGGGAATCGGCTGTCCAAAGGCTGCTAAACGTGGATAGTGTGTACAATTGTGTTTGGTTGAGTTATGATGCACTCGGCTATGAGGATGCTCACCTGCAATTGTGCTTTTTATGTGTAGCTACAAACATCTTGGAAGACGCAGTCGTTCATGCCCAGTTGGCGATTCAGTTATGGATAGGGGAAGGCTTACTTGACAAGAAGACGTTGTAACATGAGCATCGACCCGCTTATGATCCATTCGAGCTGGGAAGATATTATCTCAACATTTTAGCAGATCCTTGTTTGATCGAGCCAATGATGAGAGACTTTGATGGGCAAGTACTCTTTTTCAGGTGCATGACTCCCTGCATGATATGGCAATCCGAATCGCAGAAGAGGATGAAAATTTCTACTGCCGTGTGGGTAACAGTTTGACAGTTGTGAATGGAAATGAGTGTTTGGGCCGCATTCGGCTTTTGTTGAGCGAGAACAGATTGACTTCTTTCCCCTAATCACATCGTCTACACAAATATGCTCATTGCTTCTCAGTGGAAATCCATATTTAACAAAGATCCCAACAAGGGTGATCAGGAGTATGATCTCCCTCAAGGTGTTCTCTTTAAGTGGGACGTCATTGAAATCATTGCCAAAGAGTATTGGGTGTTTAGAGCAGCTAATATATTTGGGTTTAAGACACATGCCCATCAATAGGTTACCTGCATCTTTTACCAGTCTTGTAAATTTGGAGATCCTTGATCTTTCCTATTCTGCCATCCAAGAATTACCCTCCGCCATCTATATGCTGAGATCTTTAAGGAAATTAAGCTTGGAGGGATGTAGAGATCTGCAATTTCTACCTCCCAGTATCTCAGGGCTTACCTCTTTGGAGCATTTGGAAACTTATGGTTGCAAGGCTCTTTGGAAGAAAGATAAGGATACCAGATGGAAAAAAATAGCTTCTATCAACAATTTGGCAAGTTTAACACAACTTAAAACATTACAACTACAAAATAATGTGGAAATTATTAGTGATGGCACACTAGGAAAGATGACTCAAATGAACTCCCTCACATTGTCACTCATAAAGCTGGAAATTCTACCCAACGATATAAGAAACATGTCAAAATTGAGAAGACTAGTATTATTAGAATACTTTCACTTGGTTAAAATGGATTATAATTTTTATGAGTTTCAATATTTGGGCTATCTTAAATTTGCTAGTTTTCATTTCTTGGAAGAACTTCCACATCTACATAAACTCAAGGGTTTGAGGCAATTGGAGATCATTGAATGTCCTAGAGTAAGTAAGTTTCCAACAGAATTTGGTCACAAAGTAGCATTTCCTCTTCTGGAAACATTTTCTCTTGCTTGGATACCTACATTAAATGAGTTGCGTGTAATAGAGAAAGGTGCAATGGCTTCACTTAAAATATTTACTATAATGGCACGTACAACATTAAATATATTACCAGAGAGTTATATGGATCTAAAGGCACTTCAGAAAGTAAGAATTTTTTGTTGTCCAATAAGAAATATAGGAACTAGAGAGAACACTAATGTAGAAGTGATGGCAATGTCTATGGTATACATGGAAGAAATTATAAAGAGATATTCCCAATTGTGGGATAAAAGGGCAAGTTGGTTGTATAGTGAATTTTGGTGTAATGAGATCTTCTTCTTTAAGTACTTCCCATTTCCCATGGCCTTGTTGTTCCAATAGGCTCTGCAAAGATGAAATTGATCGAAGAGCCCCTTATAGTGGGACAGGATAAAGAATTTTCGATTCTCGAAAAATTGGTGTTGTTGGCAAGGGTGGATCCGGAAAAACTCTTCTTTTGAAGACACTCTTCAATAGCCAAAAGGTACACCGTAATTCTAAGGATAGTTTATTACTTTGGCTCAATGTTTCCCAAAGTCCCTCTTTTACAAGTCTTAGAAATGCACTCCGTACCCAAATAGCCACACAAAAAAATGTAAATTTGGGCAACAGAGCACCGGGTTTATTCTGTTCTTAGATGATGTATGGGGATGGAATGCTGCAGAATTGTTAGAGGAATTAGGTGTACTTTGCCCTGTAAGGAACCACTCCACCCCTAAAGTCATTGTCAGTGCCAGGGATCGCGCTGCACTCTTAAAAACAGGTGTCCCAAATAAATACACAATAACAATGGAGGACTTGTCGGAAGATGAGAGTTGGAAGTTGTTTGCTTCTCACACTTTTCCATATGATAATGGAAATCTGCCAGCAAACATAGAAGAGGGAACAACCAAACTTGTGTGTAAAAGGTGCAGAGGGCTTCCCCTTGCTATCAAAGTGGTTGGCAGGGAAATGGCCGGGAGTACTCATCCACAATAGTGGGAATGGGCTGTCCAAAGGCTGCCAAACGTGGACAGTGTGTACAATTGTGTTAGGTTGAGTTATGATGCACTCGGCTATGAGGATGTTGACCTGCAATTGTGCTTTTTATATGGAAATCTGTCAGCAAACATAGAAGAAGGAAAAGCCAAGCTTGTGTGTAAAAGGTGCAGAGGGCTTCCCCTCGCTATCAAAGTGGTTGGCAGGGCAATGGCCGGGAGTACTCATCCACAATAGCAGGAATCGGCTGTCCAAAGGCTGCCAAACGTGGACAGTGTGTACAATTGTGTTAGGTTGAGTTATGATGCACTCGGCTATGAGGATGCTGACCTAAAATTGTGCTTTTTATGTGTAGCTGCAAACATCTTGGAAGACACAGTCGTTCATGTCCAGTTGGCGATTTAGGTATGGATAGGGGAAGGCTTACTTGCCAAGAAGACATTGGAACATGAGCATCGACCCGCTTATGATCCATTCGAGCTGGGAAGATATTATCTCAACATTTTAGCAGATCCTTGTTTGATCGAGCCAATGATGAGAGACTTTGATGGGCAAGTACTCTGTTTCAGGGTGCATGACTCCCTGCGTGATAGGGTAATCCGAATCGCAGAGGAGGAAGAAAATTTCTACTGCCGTGTGGGTAAGGCTTTGACAGCTGTGAATGAAAATGAGTGTTTGGGCCGCATTTAACTTTTGTTGAGCGAGAACAGATTGACTTCTTTTCCCCTAATCACATCATCTACACAAATATGCTCATTGCTTCTCAGTGGAAATCCATATTTAACAAAGATCCCAACAAGGGTGATCAGGAGTATGATCTCCCTTAAGGCGTTCTCTTTAAGTGGGACGTCATTGAAATCATTGCCAAAGAGTATTGGGTGTTTAGAGCAGCTAATATATTTGGGTTTAAGACACATGCCTATTAATAGGTTACCTGCATCTTTTACCAGTCTTGTAAATCTGGAGATTGTTGGAGATCAGATGCAAAACAAAATTAAATCAAATACATAGCAGATAAATCAAGCAAATAAAGACACAGGAATTAACGTGGTTCACCCAACCAATCTGGGCTACGTCCACACAACAAAGGCATCGGCAATATTATTACTCAAACAGGAGATTACATAATTCAATCCTCACAGACTCTCACCCTCATAGCAAACAATCCGAATGGTTGCCTGTTTTATAGCAAAGGGGATCTAACAACTTCATTAACTCACTTTCATCAAATATAGGAGGCATTAATCATCTCCCAACAACCTGGAGCTAATCTAGGAACTGATTCCTATTGTTGTCATCTACTGAGATTTTGCCTATCTTGTTCAAAACAGAAAATCTCAACAATCTCCACCTTGACAACAATTAGCCTGATGCCCTGTTATTATTATTTTATCTTTTCTGCAAGCCAAGAGAAGCCAAACACCAACGTAGCTTCTCTAACAAAGCTGGTTTCGTGAACATGTCTGCACAATTCTCCTTTGTATGCACCTTTTCAAGAGAGACTCCCCTTTCAGTGATAACATGTCTTACAAAATGGTATTTAATTGGAATATGCTTTGATTTACTATGATAGGCTGGATTCTTAGCCAAATGTATTGCACTTTGACTATCACAAAGTAACCTGATGTTGTCCTGTAACCTACCAAACTCACCAAGCAAACCTTTCAACCAGACCGCCTCTTTGCAAGCATGCGAAGCAGCAATGTATTCTGCTTCAGTAGTGGATAAAGCGACAATGTTCTGTAGCTTTGACATCCAACTTATAGCTCCACCTGCAAGAGTAAAGACATACCCTGAAGTTGACCTTCTCTTATCCAAATCACCGGTAAAATCGGAATCAACATATCCGCAAACAAATCCACTACTCTTATTGTAAGTGATACAATAACTACTTGTGCCTCTCAGATACCGAAGCACCCATTTCACTGCTAACCAGTGTTCTTTACCCGGATTTGCCATGTACCTGCTGACAACCCCAACTGCATGTGAAATATCTGGTCGCATACACACCATCGCATACATTAAACACCCTACTACATTAGCATATGGAATTCGAGACATAAATTGCTTTTCTTCATCCGAATTAGGACATAAACTCGAAGAAAGCTTGAAATGGGAAGCGAAAGGAACTGACACAGGCTTCACGTTATTCATACCAAATCTCAAAAGTATTTTCTCAATATACTTTTGTTGTGATAGCCATAGCTTACCATTGCTTCTGTCTCTGAAAATCTCCATGCCCAAAATCTGTCTTGCTGCTCCTAGATCTTTCATATCAAATGTCCTTGCCATCTAAGCCTTCAACCTGTTGATTTCTTCTATGCTTTTGCTTGCTAAAAGCATATCGTCAACATACAATACTAAGATAATGAATATGCCATTATTTAACTGTTTAAAATAAACACAATGATCATATTCACTTCTAACATATTTCTGACTCAACATGAAAGAATCAAACTTCTTATACCACTGCCGAGGCGACTGCTTCAGGCCATATAAAGACTTCTTGAGCCTGCAGACAAATTTCTCATTGCGATGCTGAACAAACCCTTCCGGTTGTTCCATATATATTTCCTCATCTAAGTCTCCATGTAGAAATGCAGTCTTAACATCTAATTGCTGCAACTCTAAATCAAGCAAAGCCACTAATGCTAACACAATTCTAATTGAAACAATTTTAACCACTGGCGAAAAAATCTCATGAAAGTCAATACCGGCTTTCTGAGAAAACCCTTTTGCAACCAGCCGCGCTTTGTACCTGTCTTCCGTATCATTCACACCTCGTTTCAGCTTGAAGACCCATTTACACCCCACAGTTTTCCTGCCTTTCAGAAGCTCAACCAGATCCCATGTGCCGTTCTTACCCAAGGCCATCATTTCGTCCTTCATGGCTGCTTTCCACTTATCACTCTTCGAACCTTCTATTGCTTCCTGATAGCACAGAGGTTCATCGTCATTAGCAGTAAATGCAACAGAAGTGACATAATCATCATACCTTCTCGGTGGCCGTTTGATTCTTGTCGACCTCCTTAAGGATGTTTCTGGCGCTTCCTCGATTGGCTGACTACCATCTGTAGGAACTTCTTGCCGATCAGTATCTGAGACCTATTCATGATCTAAACCTGAACCCTGTTCATGTTCTGAAACCTGTTCATGACTAGTATCTGAACTATGGTCATCATGACTATCATTAGAAATGCTATCAAACTGAATGTGCTGAAAGTCAGATACTTCATCCTGTTTCAATCTACTATCTACATCTAACTGTACAAGAGAGGATTCATTAAACTTTACATCTCTGTTGATGATGATTTTGCGGGTAGTAGGATCCCACAATCTATATCCCTTTGTTCCAACACCATACCCAACAAAGATATACCTTTTAGACTTTGGATCTAATTTAGTTCGCTGATGTTTAGGCACTAGAGCATATGCATCAAAACCAAACACTCTGAGTTTAGAATAATCACAAGGGCGTCCTTTCCATACCTCTTGTGGAATCTTGCAGCCTATCGCCGTTGATGGAGATCGGTTTATCACATAACAAGCTGTTGCCACTTCTTCCGTCCACAACTCCTTTTGCAACCCGGCGTTACTCAGCATACTCCTTGCTCTCTCTAGAAGAGTCCTGTTCATGCGTTCAGCAACTCCATTCTGCTGAGGAGTATAAACCGTGGTCTTATGTCTCTCGATCCCTGCATCCTTGCAATAGCTGTCAAACTCCTTGGAAGCAAACTCACCACCATTGTCAGTTCTTAAACATTTTATTGTTCTACCAGTGCTGTTTTCTACCAATGCTCTAAATTGCTTGAAAACTGAAAAAACATCAGACTTCCTCTTCAACATGTAGACCCACACTTTCCTAGAAAAGTCATCAATGAATGATACAAAATAAGACGAACCACCATATGAAGTTGTAGGAGCTGGACCCCACACATCTAAATGGATATAATCAAGTATGCCTTTACTAGTATGTTTGCCTGTTTTAAACTTTTGTTTACTTTGTTTTCCAAACAGACAATGCTTACAGAAATCTAATTTTCCAGACTTCAGATTTGGAAGTAACTTGCGATCAGCCAAAATTTTCAACCCTCTTTCACTCATATGCCCCAATCTTTGATGCCATAAGTGAATGGAACTACTGTCATGTTCAGACACAGTAGACACAAAATCTGACCCTGTACCTCCTTCTAACTGAAATAGATTTCCTACTTTCTTAGCTTTCATAACTAGTAAAATACCTTTGTAAATTTTCATTACTCCACCTTGAATTACAGTTTTATATCCATTTGAATCAAGTGCTCCTAATGAAATCAAATTTTTTCTTAAATTTGGTACATGCCTCACATCAGTTAATATTTTTGTTGTCCCATCAAACATTTGTAGTTGTATGCTCCCAATCCCAACAATATTACATGTTACATCATTACCCATGTACACAACTCCATCATTAATTGATTTATATTCCTTAAACCATCCTTTATGGATACACATGTGGTTTGATGCACCGGAATCTAACAACCAATGTTGACCATGATTTGACACATTAACTGATAATACTTCATCACTCATACCTGAACCAGATGCCGAACCTGTATCTGTCGTATTTGCCTCCTTCTTCTCTGTTGAAGAATCTGCTTTTGAAGTTTGCTGCTGTCGCTTCCAGCAGTCCTTCTTTAAATGCCCTGATTTGCCACAAAACCAGCACTTTAGCTTACTCTTCTTCCCTTTCGACTTTGAACGTGAGTCGCTCGGCCTCCTGGAATGTATTTCTTTCGAACGACCTCTAACCATCATAGCTTCGGATGTAGAGGTTTCAGAATGCGACCTTCTCCTTGTTTCTTCCGATAATAAGGATGCAACTACATCATCAAACTCAATAGTTTCTAATGAACTAAGACTTATAGAAGTAACAAAATGATCCCATGATTCGGGCAACGAGCACAATAAAGTAATAGCTTTATCCTCAGATTGAATGGTTACCTCTATACTTTGTAATTGCACAAGAAGAGTATTAAAAGCATTTAAATGATCAGCAATCGATGTACCTTCCTTCATTCGCAAACTGTACAACTGTCGCTTCAGGAGAATCCTATTGGTTAAGGATTTGGTCATGTACAGTTTCTCCAGTTTCATCCACAAACCAGCAGCTGTTGTCTCTGACACGATATTAAACAGGACATCATCAGCTAGACACAGTCGAATAGCACTTATCGCTCTTTCATCCATCTCGACCCACTCATTATCTGTGATGCTGTAAGGCTGTTTGGATTTTCCCAACAACGCCTTTGCCACACCATGTTGGACAAGAAAATCGTACATTTTCACCTTCCAGATCTCGAAGTTATTCTTGCCATTAAACTTCTCAATTTCAAAACGGGCACTTTGAGTTTTCGCCATCTTGTATCAGCAAAAAACACAATAATCTCCAAAACCAATGTTTAAATACCAGCAATTAACAAAAAAACTGCCTATGCCTTTAAAAAACAAACAAATATCTGCCTTTTGTACTTCACATACAAATTTCTGCCATATGCACTGATATGCTGTTGCTTTAAACAAAAAACAAACTATTTGTTTTTGTTGTTTTTTTTCTTTTAAAAAAAAAAAATTCTATGCAAAACCTCTAGGAATGACCTCGCGCTGTACCTCGACGAAATATAAAATTTCGATGTGACAGATACTTCAGAACCTTGCGCGGCCTCAAAGTGTTTAACACCATGTAAATCTTAGATCTTTCTCCCACTAATTTTACGCAAATTTGGTCCTCATGCGATATCATGTGTTCCTGCCCTCCCAGATCTTCATGCATCCATTCTCTAATTAACACGAAGTCCCTTGCTTCGAATGTGAATTCGAAGAAGACAACGCCTTTGTTAACGGGTCATGCACTACACACCATCAAGACTACATGATATACATTTAAAAAATCGATTTCCAACCTCTAGCAACTTCAGTGCAGTCGTTTTCCTTTGTTATAAGATTGATCAAGAAAACAAATTGTATTGATCAACGCTGCCACGAGAAGATTCTTTATGCACATAACAGTATGCAGTTATTTAATCGCCCTCTCGTGTTTAAAAAAAAAAAAAAAAACTAACAAATGAAAAAAATGGTGACTGCGCAGTTGCATTACGTCCAGGCAATTACTCAGAGTCTACAAAAAACCTTCATACAGTGAATTTACATGACAGATTTATTATGTTTACTGGTATGGTAATCTGAATGTGAAACGAATGCCTGGCTACCTGAATCTGGAGGTCAATAGAAGAAGTGAGGAATGCGGTGACTGCTCCTCGCCACGCCAAGGCTGTAGGCGCATACCAGCGCACAACACTAATACCCACATTGCCTCCACGCAACAGCAACAAACTCCACGCACCAGCATGCAATGGTCATACGCAGGTCTGGTCTGTCTGTCTTCCACGTAGCAGTGATATACACCCTCCACACTCAATCATACCCAGCATTACAATACCTCCAGCACGCAATCTCAGCACCTCCAGCACTCCAACATTGCTCTGATACCAATTGTTGGAGATCAGATGCAAAACAGAATTAAATCAAATACACAGCAGATAAATCAAGCACATAAAGACACAGGAATTAACGTGGTTCACCCAACCAATCTGGGCTACGTCCACACAACAAAGGCATCGACAATCTTATTACTCAAACAGGAGATTACATAATTCAATCCTCACAGACTCTCACCCTCATAGCAAACAATCCGAATGGTTGCCTGTTTTATAGCAAAGGGGAGCTAACAACTTCATTAACTCACTTTCATCAAATATAGGAGGCATTAATCATCTCCCAACAACCTGGAGCTAATCTAGGAACTGATTCCTATTGTTGTCATCTACTGAGATTTTGCCTATCTTGTTCAAAACAGAAAATCTCAACAGAGATCCTTGATCTTTCCTATTCTGCCATCCAAGAATTACTGTCTGACATCCATATGCTGAGATCTTTAAGGAAATTAAGCTTGGAGGGATGTAGAGATCTGCAATTTCTACCTCCCAATATCTCAATTTCTACCTCCCAGTATCTCAGGGCTTACCTCTTTGGAGCATTTGGAAACTTATGGTTGCAAGGCTCTTTGGAAGAAAAGGATACCAGATGGGAAAAACAGCTTCTATCAACAATTTGGCAAGTTTAACACAACTTAAAACATTACAACTACAAAATAATGTGGAAATTATTAGTGATGGCACACTGGGAAAGATGACTCAAATGAACTCCCTCACATTGTCACTCATAAAGCTGGAAATTGTACCCAAGGATATAAGAAACATGTCAAAATTGAGAAGACTGGTATTATTAGAATACTTTCACTTGGTTAAAATGGATTATAATTTTGATGACTTTGAATATTTGGTCTATCTTAAATTTGCTGGTTGTCATTTCTTGGAAGAACTTCCACATCTACATAAACTCAAGGGTTTGAGGCAATTGGAGATCATTGAATGTCCTAGAGTAAGTAAGTTTCCAACAGAATTTGGTCATAAAGGAGCATTTCCTCTTCTGGAAACATTTTCTCTTGCTTGACTACCTACATTAAAGGAGTTGTTTGTAATAGAGAAAGTTGCAATGGCTTCACTTAAAATATTTACTATAATTGCATGTACAAAATTAAATATATTACCAGAGAGTTATATGGATCTGAAGAGACTTCAGAAAGTAAGAATTTTTGGTTGTCCAATAAGAAATATAGGAACTAGAGAGAACACTAATGTAGAAGTGATGGCAATGTCTATGGTAGACATGGAAGAAATTACAAAGAGATATTGGGAAAGTTGGTTGTATAGTGAATTTTGGTGCAATGAGCTCTTCTTCTTCAAGTACTTCCCATGGCCTTGTTGTTCCAATAGGCTCTGCAAAGATGAAATTGATCGAAGAGCCCCTTATAGTGGGACAGAATAAAGAATTTTCGATTCTCGAAAAGTTGGTGTTGTTGGCAAGGGTGGATCTAGAAAAACTCTTCTTTTGAAGACACTATTCAATAGCCAAAAGGTACGCAGTAATTCTATGGATGGTTTATTAGTTTGGCTCACTGTTTCCCAAAGTCCCTCTTTTACAAGTCTTAGAAATGCACTCCGCACCCAAATAGCCACACACAAAAAATGTAAATTTGGGCGAAAATATGAACGAAGAAGAGGTAAAGCGATGGTTGAATCAGACACTGCACCAGAGCACCAGGTTTATTCTGTTCTTAGATGATGTATGGGGATGGAATGCTACAGAATTGTTAGAGGAATTAGGTGTACTATGCCCTGTAAGGAACCACTCCACCTCCAAAGTCATTGTCAGTTCCAGGGATCGCTTTGCACTCTTAAAAACAAGTGTCGCAGATAAATACACAATAACAATGGAGGACTTGTCGAAAGATGAGAGTTGGAAGTTGTTTGCTTGTCACACTTTTCTATATCATAATGGCAATCTGCCAGCAAACATAAAAGAGGGAAAAGCCAAGCTTGTGTGTAAAAGGTGCAGAGGGCTTCCCCTCGCTATCAAAGTGGTTGGCAGGGCAATGGCCGGGAGTACTCATCCACAACAGTGGGAATGGGTTGTCCAAAGGCTGCCAAACGTGGACAATGTGTACAATTGTGTTAGGTTGAGTTATGATGCACTCGGCTATGAGGATGCTGACCTGCAATTGTGCTTTTTATATGGAAATCTTCCAACAAACATGGAAGAGGGGAAAGCCAAACTTTTGTGTAAAAGGTGCAGAGGGCTTCCCCTCGCTATCAAAGTGGTTCGCAGGGCAATGGCCGGGAGTACTCATCCACGACAGTGGGAATGGGCTGTCCAAAGGCTTCCAAACATGGACAATGTGTACAATTGTGTTAGGTTGAGTTATGATGCACTCGGCTATGAGGATGCTGACCTGCAATTGTGCTTTTTATGTGTAGCTGCAAACATCTTGGAAGATGCAGTCGTTCATGTCCAGTTAGTGATTCATGTATGGATAGGGGAAGGCTTACTTGCCAAGAAGACTTTGGAACATGAGCATCGACCCGCTTATGATCCATTCGAGCTGGGAAGATATTATCTCAACATTTTAGCAGATCGTTGTTTGATCGAGTCAATGTTGAGAGACTTTGATGGGAAAGTACTCTGTTTCAGGGTGCATGACTCCCTGCGTGATATGGCAATCCGAATCGTAGAGGAGGAAGAAAATTTCTACTACCGTGTGGGTAAGGGTTTGACAGCTGTGAATGAAAATGAGTGTTTGGGCCACATTCGGCTTTTGTGGAGCGAGAACAGATGGACTTCTTTTCCCCTAATCACATCGTCTACACAAATATGCTCATTGCTTCTCAGTGGAAATCCATATTTGACAAAGATCCCAACAAAGGTGATCAGGAGTATGATCTCCCTTAAGGCATTCTCTTTAAGTGGGACGTCATTGAAATCATTGCCAAAGAGTATTGGGTGTTTGGAGTAGGTAATATATTTGGGTTTAAGACATATATGCCCATCAACAGGTTACCTGCATCTTTTACCAGTCTTGTAAATCTGGAGATCCTTGATCTTTCATATTCTGCCATCCAAGAATTACCCTCCGCCATCCATATGATGAGATCTTTAAGGAAATTCAACTTGGAGGGATGTAGAGATCTACAATTTCTACCTCCCAGTATCTCAGGGCTTACCTCTTTGGAGCATTTGGAAACTTATGGTTGCAAGGCTCTTTGGAAGAAATATTAGGATACCAGATGGAAAAAAACAGCTTCTATCAACAATTTGGCAAGTTTAACACAACTTAAAACATTACAACTACAAAATAATGTGGAAATGGAAATTATTAGTGATGGCACACTGGGAAAGATGACTCAAATGAACTCCCTCACATTGTCACTCATAAAGCTGGAAATTCTACCCAATGATATAAGAAACTAGTCAAAATTGAGAAGACTGGTATTATTAGAATACTTTCACTTGGTTAAAATGGATTATAATTTTTATGACTTTCAATATTTGGGCTATCTTAAATTTGCTGGTTGTCATTTCTTGGAAGAACTTCCACATCTACATAAACTCAAGGGTTTGAGGCAATTGGAGATCATTTAATGTCCTAGAGTAAGGTTCCAACAGAATTTGGTCACAAAGGAGCATTTCCTCTTCTGGAAACATTTTCTCTCGCTTGGCTACCTACATTAAAGGAGTTGCCTGTAATAGAGAAAGTTGCAATGGCTTCACTTAAAATATTTACTATAATGGCATGTACAACATTAAATATATTACCAGAGAGTTATATGGATCTGAAGACACTTCAGAAAGTAAGAATTTTTGGTTCTCCAATAAGAAATATAGGAACTAGAGAGAACACTAATGTAGAAGTGATAGCAATGTCTATGGTAGACATGGAAGAAATTACAAAGAGATATTCCCAATTGTGGGATAAAAGGGAAAGTTGGTTGTATGGTGAATTTTGGTGTAATGAGCAAAGCTTAATACCATTATATGATTTATGTTTTGGCCATTATCTTTATTTATTATCAAATTTTAGACAAAAATGTTTGACATTATAGAAATGAGCTTGATAAATAGTTTATAATTCTTTAGATTTTATGACAATTTAAAAAAAAAGAATTATCTCAAACTTAAAAAAAACAATTTCAATTTCTTAATCTCTTAACTTTAAAAAAAAAAAAAAACAAGAAGACGGAAATTCACTTGTACATGGCTATGAAAAAGGATGAGAAATAGCAGAGAAAAAGAGTGAATCTAGGGAAAAAGAAAAAAAACAGAGGGGTCCATCTCAACAGCTTTTAAAACGACAATCCCTTGCAAGAAATAAATGTTTATTTGCAATGTCATAATGTATTAATCTTGTTGTAGAAAAATATTCAATTGAATGACCAACCTCAAAGGCCTTGGCCCAGTGAAATGGTATTCACGTCTCCATAGAGAAGAGCAGCTTCACGTAGTTTTATCTCTTTGTGAAACTCTTTCAGATGCCCCCACTTCGGTTGCCTTATATTGCTTGTAAGGATTACAGAGTACTACGATTATACAGAGGTATATATTTTATTTGTTTTTAGTTTGGAGAATGATTTTTATAGATTATTTTTAGCTAAGATGCCTGGCTGTGAGGGGCAGATTTACAGTAAAAGTTACTCAGAATTTACACTCAGCATCATTTAATTTAATAGAAGACCAATCACTTTACTACTTGGGCTAGACCACAATCCGGTAGGCACATAGTACAAAAAATTAAGAAATATGGAACAGAGTACCAAAATTTCCAAATATGGACTCACAATGGTTCCTAACTTTTCTCATTGTGAAAGGATAATTGAACCAGACTAAATTTTCAGTGCTATACAATCATGGTGCATATAATCCCCCTCCTTACCCCCGCCCCAAAAAAACAGCACTCACACAGTTTCAGTGCAGACATCCAAGCCCTTTTATGTGAAAGCTTATGCAAGAATCTCTCATCAAATTTACAATACTTTGGATGACTATTTGAATTTGAAATCTGCTATACTTTAGATTGTAGCAGAGGCTTCTCATAGAAAACTATACCGTCGACGCCCAATTGGATGCATCAACGAAAACCACATTCACTAATGTCCTCATAGATGAAATCACACATTCCTGTGGACGTTGCTGAGAAAAGAAACACATACATCAGAATTCTTTGTAGAATATATTGTTGCCTGCATATTCAACATAAGTTTGATGCCTACCAGTCAGTGATTAGTTTCCATCTCAACAACTTTTAAAACGACAGTCCCTTGCAAGAAATAAACGTTTATTTGCAATGTAATAATATAACAAATATTTATATTTTAGTCACTTTCCTGAATATAATTGATTGGCAACACTCCTCCTGATCCTTAGCAGAGAAAAAGAGTGAATTTGGGGAAAAAGAAAAAAACAGAGGAGTCCATCTCAACAGATTTTAAAACGACACTCCCTTGCAAGAAATAAATGTTTATTTGCAATGTCATAATGTATTAATCTTGTTATAGAAAAATATTCAATTGAATGACCAACCTCAAGGCCTTGGCCCAGTGAAATGGTATTCACGTCTCCATAGAGTAGAGCAGCTTCACATAGTTTTATCTCTTTGTGCAACTCTTTCAGATGCCCCCACTTCGGTTGCCTTATATTGCCAGTACCACGATTATAGAGGTATATATTTTATTTGTTTTTAGTTTGGAGAATGATTTTTATAAATTATTTTTAGCTAAGATGCAAGGCTGTGAGAGGCACATCTACAGTAAAAGTCACTCAGAATTTACACTCAGCATCATCTAACTTAATAGAAGACCAATCACTTTACTACTTGGGCTAGACCACAATCCGGTAGGAGAGTACAAAAAATTAAGCAACTATGGAACAGAGTAGCAAAATTTCCCAATATGGAGTCACAATGGTTCCTAGCTTTTCTCAACGTGAAAGGTAATTGAACCAGACTAAATTTTCAGTGCTATACAATCATGTTGCATATAATCCCCCTCCTTACCCCGCCCCAAAAAAACAGCACCCACACAGTTTCAGTGCAGACATCCAAGCCTTTTTAAGTGAAAGCTTATGCAAGAATCTCTCATCAAATTTACAATACTTTGGATGACTATTTGAATTTGAAATCTGCTATACTTCAGATTGTAGCAGAGGCTTCTCATAGAAAACTATACCGTCCACGCCCAATTGGATGCATCAACGAAAACCACATTCACTAATGTCCTCATGGATGAAATCACACATTCCTGTGGACGTTGTTGAGAAAGGGAACACATACATCAGAATTCTTTGTAGAATATACGGTTGCCTGCATTTTCAACATAAGTTTGATGCCTACCAGTCAGTGATTAGTTTCCATCTCAACAACTTTTAAAACGACACTCCCTTGCAAGAAATAAACGTTTATTTGCAATGTAATAATATAACAAATATTTAGATTTCAGTCACTTTCCTGAATATAATTAATTGGCAACACTCCTCCTGATCCTTAACTTCGATCCAACTACATGTGGGTTCCTTCTTCAACGACGTGTTTTTCGTTGTTCTCCTTAACTTTTGCTGCATCATTCCATCTTCCAGCCGCAACATATGCATTTTAAAGCAGAAAATATGTTGGTCCATCATGTGGCACCAAAACAAAAATGAATTTTTTTTATATGCTTTCCATGTTTTACATCACCTTGGACTCTACAAGTAGGAAGCAGGATTCATCCCCAAAGCACAATTTTATGTAATCTTGAGAAGCGTTACCAAAGTACCTTACTCTGTTTGACGTGAAATTTTCATGAGAGTTGGATTGTCATATCTGGATCATTCTCCCTTTTTCTAGTAAGTCGTTGATCCACATCATCCTTGAACAGGCCCGAGAGGGATTGAACCCTAGCGAGAGGGAAATTATGTCGAAGGTGTTTAGGCAGGTTGGCGTTCAGGCAGGTCGGCTTGGGGAGGGGAAAGTAGAGCCAACATCTTCGAGCTGTCTGACATCGACATCGACATCGTTGTCAGCCTACGGGTGCTTGAAGCCCCGGCGGAGCCAAGAAACCTCCATGACCTGCGGAACGGTGATCCTCATCAGAAGGTTAGGGTCTAGCAGCCGCACAACCAGACAACGGACTTCAGAGGAAAACCAGGGCGGGCATTTGAAATCCCCTTTAGATCTTCTTATACATCACTTCCAGATTCGCATGGTGGAAAGGCAAGTAGCCCGACAGGAGCACGAACAATATGACTCCGCAGGACCAGATGCCGGCCTTGGCTCCGTCTTATCCCTTCTTGGTAATCACCTTTGGCGAAACATATGCTTCCTTCAGTTTCCCATTTTCGACAACCGCATTGAAGAGCTACCTGCGACGAATTCATAACTATTTTTTTATCGAACAGTTCAGTTTTCCTCAATCGTCTTAACATATAATCTGACTCAATCGTCTAATATATAATTTGACGGTGCATAAGAATGACAGAGGGGCAAGAAAGGGAGTTGATTTCAAAGGGAAGGCCTTACGGCCTAATTAATGGTAGAATTAATGCTAGAATGACGTAGATCAGTCCAGCGTCACGGGAATGACATAGATCCACGATGTTGCTGCAGCGTGAATGAATTGGTGGCAGTTCATTGCGTATTGCTCGTCGGCTTTGAGGTCAATCTGGTTCTTTTGTTTCAAACTTGGTTTCACGATTTTGATTTTAATTTTGATTCATGTTCACGAAAACTCTGCCCACTCCAGTCTGGAAAAGATTCCAAACCTACCCATCCTTTTGATGCAACAGGACATCTTAACTGAAGTAGAAAACTTAATGGACCACTTAACCCAGATAGGAAACTTGTTAAGCCACTCAGACTTGAAAAGCGTACTGTCACATTTGCACACAGGCAGGCACGCCACGGAGGATCAATTTTAACTCGACTGCGATAACCAATGAGGAGTACTCACAAAAATATGACCTTGCCACTTTGTCGTGCACGATGGTTGCTCTGAAGGCCCTTTCATCGGCATCATAGTTCATCAACCGTCTTTAACTGATAGTATACAAGTGGGCACATGCGACTAAGGAGCATGAATATTTGAAGGATAGTTCACATTTTGTTTTTATATTTGCATTTCGAAGAATTTGTTGAAATATGATGCTAATTTATATATCGTTAATAAAAATTTCAAATGGAAGGTAACAAGATGTAATGCATTTCACAGGACAACTTATTTTGGAGTTGTTATTGAGAATGGTTCATCCAATTCTACAAATGTTTCCTATAAATTGATCTTTGTGGCTCTCTTTAGATGTGAAATGAAAAGAAAGTGTTAATATATAAAATGTAATAAAAGTACAACTCCAAACAAATTTGATGCATTAGCTTAAAAATATTTTCTTAAATACACAAACTTCATGCTTTTGTAAAACAGGTTTTCCTAAAAGGAAATACACCCCATGAAGTGATGCCCGAGAGAAAAATCACGCGTTGTAGACGTGAAAAGTCAAGCTGAGAATTTGTGCTCAGTTATCAGGCACCAAATTCCACTACTCCCAGACACCGGCGGTTCGATCCCAAATTGGATCCTCTACTAGGATGCTAGATTTTGAAAGAAGGAAGAATGACTGGAATTGTAGTTTTGTTGTGCTTCATGCCATTGTCCACAGGCGGATGATTCAGTCTCCAAATAAATGGAACAAACTTATAAAGGTATTAATATGGCATTCACTATAAGCGGGAGAGGTTGGATCGTCATGTTGATCAAATTCAAACTGATAAACGCGCTCTGCCGCAGAAACACTACAAGCGGGAGAGGTTGGATCCGAGAGGGAAGTAGGACGTGGGTATTGGAGCTTTCTTGCTCTTTGCGCCTTCCTCTTTCTTCTTCTCATTCCCTTTACACGATTCCTTTGGCAGATAAGAAGAAGAATTCTGCCCCTTAAAGCAACCTGCAATCACTTTGAATGCACCCTGCATCATCATGTTCATCAAATTGAAACTGATAAACGCGCTCTGCCGCAGAAACACTACAAGCGGGAGAGGTTGGATCCGAGAGGGAAGTAGGACGTGGGTATTGGAGCTTTCTTGCTCTTTGCGCCTTCCTCTTTCTTCTTCTCATTCCCTTTACACGATTCCTTTGGCAGATAAGAAGAAGAATTCTGCCCCTTAAAGCAACCTGCAATCACTTTGAATGCACCCTGCATCATCATGTTCATCAAATTGAAACTGATAAACGCGCTCTGCCGCAAAAACAGATTTCAAGGTTGCAATTGCTTATGCAGATTGGCATTGTAACGAAATACATGTTATATTGTATATTTAGAAAAGAGAAAAGGTTTGCTTGGAAGGCAAGTTTCCAGATTCAGTGTTATTATTCCAGTCAACAAAAATGCCTTTGAGTCGCTCGAGAGAAATTCCATCGAAACTTCCAACTATAACAAAAATGCCTTTGAGTCGCTGGAGAGAAATTCCATCGAAACTTCCAACTATAGCTTCCCACTTCTTATTTAAAAAAATTGATATCATCCACAAAAATGCCTTTGAGTCGCTGGAGAAATTCCATCGAAACTTCCAACTATAACAAAAATGCCTTTGAGTCGCTGGAGAGAAATTCCATCGAAACTTCCAACTATAGCTTCCCACTTATTTAAAAAAATTGATATCATCCACATGTCAACATGTGGATCATTGTGACTCATTTTGAATTTCGTCAATAGAAGTTGGCTTTTTCAGTTTTGCGCGTTTTGTTTCGCAACTATTTTATTCACTTCCTTGATGGTAGATTTTGTAATGACTAAGTTATTAAATATTTGTCTGTCAAGTAATGTTATTATGCAAATGTTGCCACAATCCATACCCAACACCAACAAAATCCTCATCCCTTCAAATATCATACTAATCTCAGAGGCCACACTATTAGATGTGATTAATAACTTAGAAGATATTTTTTAGATGTGATACCTCCCGCTCAATCCGCGAAGACTGCAACAAAGCATATCACTGAATTGACATGCATTCACGGGAGCATAGGCCGGCCGCCTTTGGTGACTTCTTTCATTTTCAAATTTCCCGTATATCCCGCTCGATACGGCCCTCGCCTTAATGCCTTTTTCCATGTTATTTCCACGGCCCTCGCCCACCACAAACGACAAATGACTTTATACGATTTTCTCGCAATTGAAGTGACGCCACCAAGGGATTTCGATAAATAAATTAATTGCCTTGCATTGCTTTTTATCCTCTCAGTCAGTGCTCCACAAAGACCTGTCGGCCATTTCACTCAAAAAAAATTTCAAGTCACTTCTTTACCCACCACGACCTGGGATTGTCAATACCTCCCGCTCAATACGCACATTCCCCTAAGTCCTCTCTCAATGTCTTTTCATTTTCTATATATAGATATATCTTTGTGTTACCAAACATCATAACTCAACTCAACTGTGAGGGACGTTTGCGCAGAAATTGTTTATGACTATGTTATAATGTGGTTTTGATTTTTCTTTCCATAAGTATTATTCAAAACTTATTCAAAAATCTCTTTTGAAGAGGAACGGTCACACTTTTTTTTTAAGTGTGATACATAAGCTTATTTTTAATTAAGTTTTTATTATTGAAATTTTCATGTATGTATATTATGTTGTATTAATTTATTTTTAAGTATTTTTTTGTTTAGAGACATGTATTTTACAATTTCTTATAAGAGATATTAATAAAAAAATTATGCTCAATTATAAATTGGCATGAATTGGTATATATCTGTTTCAAAATATTTTTATAATGTTTATTTATATCAATTTTTTGAGGTGTATCTGTTTCAAAATATTTTTATAATGTTTATTTATATCTATCTTTTGAGTATGTACAAAATTTTAATGAAATGATTATAAAAATAAATATAAAAACAAATCATGTCTTTTCTAACCCTTTTGTAATAGGTGAAAGACAATAGTTGTATGATGCTCCAATCGTACATTTGTTTCTTCTTCATTATCATTTGATCCTAACTAGTTTTCCGTCCCTTTGTAACGAAAGGAGAGGGATATGAGGCATTATTTTTTAGGGCTTCAACAAAAGACAAGGATTTGACAAACTCCTAGTGAGCTTGCACTTATGGTGCCACTTTTTATTCCTTTCCATTAATTGATTATCACTCGGATTCCTCTACTTCTTCTCTGAGTGAGCCTACACTTATGGTGCCATTTTTATTACTTGATTCTCACTTATGTTCCTCTACTTCCTCTTCTTTTGCCTCTAAGACCTTTACATATTATTTATCTCCCTCTTTTAATACTACTTTTCTTCTTGTGCATTGGCCACTAGATCCTTAGGGGATGACTTTGGACCATTTCCAGGTTAACATAATCCTACTTATTCCTCTTTAACCTCTTTTTTGTATTTTGTGGATTTGTTGATTCCTTGAAGTTCCAAAGAGCTTCAAAGTTGCTGAACTACTTGATGAAGGTGGACCCTCTTGTGATGACAATAGTCGAGATGGTCCCTTTTGATGAAAATTCCTCCACTTGTTTGGATTTGTCTTGAACATACGTTCCTTACTTTACTACAAATTTGAAAAAGATTGCTCTTCTAGGTTTTTTAAAGAGTTTTTTATCATTAGGGGAACTTTGAGCTCTAAAATGAACCTTCTATGGAAAATAATAATTAAAATAATAAAATACGACAAATGAATTTTTAAAGAAAAATAAAGGAAATGACCTTTTTCTTTGTATTTTCGGCTTGTCTTCTTGTAGGTTCACTCAAAATTAAATAGTAGACACCCATTGGAAGTGGAATTAAATTCCACATCCAATGACTACCCACTCTGCATACTTCAGAGTAGATCCACACTGAAAAAATTTGAAAATACATGAAAACGGTGTCTCTAATTGGGTACTCGTTGGATGTGGAATTTAATTATGCAACCAACATGTTTTAGCTCTTAAAATTTGAGTGAACCACAAGTAGAATAGCCAAAATATTAGGTTTCTTCTTTTCCCTCCAAAATATTTTCCCTTGGGGATGACATCACCATTTTGAATCCTATTGGTTCTTTTAAAGTTAATTTTGTTAGTACATTTTCGTTTTGAGGGTCATTTTTACCCTCAAAATTCCCCTAATGGAGCATGAAAAACCATGTGCTTGAATGTGATCTAGGTATAATCTACCACTTGATGTTGACTCAGTCCATTTAGGTTTATTTGTAAAGCTTCTAACAACCAATTATCCAAATCCCACTCCATTCATATTCTTGTACAAGAATATAGATTCTCTTCGAGTTTTTCTCTCTATATATAGTGACTATTTTTTTTTCCAAATTCTTTTATGGAGCCCTCATTATAGTAACTTAGTGGAAGGTGAGCTTATTTGATTCACACTACAACTATTGTAATCTCTTATTCAAGGTTAAAGTTGAGGGTCCACTAAGAGAGATATATTCCCCTAAAAACATGAAGTATGGACAAAACATGAAAATAACATCTCTTTTTTCCTTGCTTTAAAGACAAAACATGTAATAACCATGACCAAAAGAAATGGGTTTCTCTATCCTTTTAACTTCAATGGCTAATTAATCAATGAAATAATTTTTTCACTTATTATCTAGTCATATTTTTCAATCCTAGACTAAATTAGTCATTTAAGTTAGTCGCTTTTAGTTTAGTAACTTATTAGCTAGTTGTATATTTTATCCCTACACTAAATTAGTCGTTTAAGTTAGTCATTTTTAATTTGGTCACTTAAAATTGCTCAAATTTAGTAGTAATTCACTTGAAATAATTGTGATGACTAACGTCTTTAGTCACGTAGTCATTAATTTCATCATTTTCTACTAGTGAATGGAGCATGAAAAACCATGTACTTGAATGTGATCTAGGTATAATCTGCCACTTGATGTTGTGTTAGGCCCGTATAATACTAGTGATTCCTCCATTACTATTTTCATTGTATCCCTTATTGTTATTATTGTGCCCCTATTGTCCCCATATTGTTATTAGTATGCCCCATAGGAACCCACTATTATTATTTTTGTGCCCTTATGTTATTACTGTTATGTCGGCTTGATTATATTGTGACTCCTTAGACTCCTATATATAGAAGGGAGGTTTAGTCATTTGTACCATCGAAGAATTGTTCATTTTTGTAATGTAAATGATGTTTTCCCCTCGAAGAGGTTGAATTCTAAGGCATTGATCTATCTTTTCTATCCTTTTGTGAGCTGGTTCCTAACATGTTGAATCCACCCATTTAGGTTTATTTGCAAAGCTTCTAACAACCCATTATCCAAAACCCATTCCATGCATATTATTGTACAAGAATATAGATTCCCTTTGAGTTTTTCTCTATCTATACAATTAATATGTTTTTTTTCCAAATTCTTTTATGGAGCCATCATTATAGTAACTCAGTGGAAGGTGAGCCAATTTGATTCACATTTCAAGTATTGTAATCTTCTTTTCGAGGTTAAAGTCGAGGGTCCACTGAGAGAGATATATTACCTTAGAAATTTGAAGTATGGACGAGACATGGAAATCACATCTCTTTTTTCCTTGTTTTAAAGACAAAAAAATGTAATAACCATGACCAAAAGCAATGGGTTTCTCTATCCTTTTAACTTCAATGGCTAATTCTTTGTCATCCATGGTTCCACAACTTTTGGATTGGGCCAAAGACTTGTAAATTTTTCAACCAAATCCCTATTAAAGAGGACAATGTCTTTCTTTTTTTGCTTTAGAGATGGAAGATCTAGGTGACAGATATCTTCTAGACTTTTGATAAAATGTTGCAATTAATGGTCTCTTTGTTTTCATGGATTTAAGGACTAAACAAGGGAATTCATGCATGTATATATGCCATGGTTAGATGCTTATCACATGAATAATATGATGAGAAAATTTCTTAGTATATCAATACCAAAGGAAATTCCATGGGATTCGAATGTTTAACTTCACAGATTGTTAAATTTTCTTCTATAGCTAGAGAATGGAGTTCTTCTATAGTAGAAAAATTACAAAAGAAATTCAATCGGATCTAACCTGCATACTTGGATTGCACCAACTCAATTGTAGTGACTATAACTCCTTCACACAGGGAATACTTATGGAATTAGGAGAGTTGGATAATGTAAACCCTAGCCACTATAAGCTCTCAACGACATTGAACATTTCATAAGTTTATGTGTCATAAGAGAAACCTATATTCCTCTTTCATGGACCAAATTGAAAAAAAAAAAAATTAACATTAATTTTAGTTAGAATATTTGGATGAAGGAAAATCAATCGCTAATCACAATTATGGGTATTATTGTCGAAGGAATCAACTTGATTTGAACTTGTGATTTATGTCCTCCTAGTTAGCAACATGACTTCAAAATATGATTTAGTTGATTGGCTATTTTATTGTTGTTGTTATAAATTCAAGAATAGAACATTATGGGATCTCCCTCTTCTTCCACCTTCCCAAAATATTGAGGTCGACAACAACTCAATTGCTAGAAAATAACTTTGGTTTATTAAACCTTGAGATTTTTTTCAAGAATTTTGTTTTATTTGGAATATTATATATACATATAGTAAATAACTCAAGATTTAGCTCAATCACTCAAACCATCTGCATAAATCATGTTTATATGGGGAGACCATGGTTTCAAATATGTTTAAATTCCTTACAGTTAGCAACCACTTTTGTGATTGGAGTTAAGCTACCTTCCATCCAAATAATATGGTGATGAAGTGGAGATCCCTTGAGGTTTCTCTTGGAAAAAAATCCCTAAGGGTTAGTTTAATCAATTGAAGTATTCACCTAATACATCTTAACAATTGGCAAGTCATATGTTCAAATTTGATTAAGTCCCTCTACATGATCAACCACTATTGTGGTTGGTAGTTGAGTTATTTTCCATCTATATACTCAAGAAGAGGTTGGAATCCCTTGAGGTTTCTTGGAAAAGAATTCATAAGGTTGATCTCAATTAGCTAAGCTATTCACCTAATTCATGTTAGTGATATCGAGGCCATTATTTCAAATCTGATAGATTCCCTTTAACTTACCAACCACTATTATAGTTAACAATTTATATGCTAGCGGTCTTTATTTTGAAAGAATTTGTAAGGTGGGGTGGTTCATCTGACAATATTTTCCTTTGAATATAACAACATTAACAACAATAAAATAACTAATTAATTGAATCATTTTCCTAAGGGATTCTATTGATGGGGAGAACATAGGTCATATTTAAAAATGAAGTCATGTCTCTGAGGACTACTAGCCATTATTGTTATTAATGTTTGAGTGTGTGCATGTTTGCACATACAAACACACTACAATATAAACTAGTGGGTTAGGTCAATCTATTTGGTTGGATTTCTTGAAGACAAAGTTCACCATGAGGTCTTTGGTTATAGTCTAGTTGAGGTTCAAATTTCGCTGAGTCTCATTGGGTTACTAATCCATATTGTCGATGGTGCTCGAGCAAAGTTGACCATTTCCATGGTGAATTTGAATGAAAGATAAGGCATTGATGGATTAGAACCCACCATACCTATTGATGAGAAAACCATCAGTGGATTGGTTTGTAATTCTTAATGATAAAGATAATCCACCAAGACATGCAAATTATGAATGGTTCCCCTTAATGTCTATATTTATTTTGGTCATCTAACCATTTATAATGTTGTTATTTCTCCAATTATCCCTATGACTAATATTTTCATTATGTTTCGATTAATCCCTTAGGATATGGAATTTTGAATTTTTAGATATATCCCTTAAAATATTATAAAAGATATGTATGAAAGTCTAGTTATTAAAAAAAAGAAAAAAGATATTTTTTTATATGGTTTTGTAATTATTATTTTTCTTAAAATTGTTTTATAAATCATGTGTGTGTGTCTATATAACAATTAAAAGAGAAAACAATTTTAAGAAAAATAATAATTACAAAACAATATAAAAAAATATCTTTTTTTTATTTCTTTAATAACTAAACTTTCATACATATCTTTTATTTCACTAATATATCGATATGTGAATTGTAATTTCTTAACAAGTTAATACCTATCAAAAATATTAACAAGCACATATTGATATCTTCTATTTCAAGTCAATATACTAAATTGAAACTATCATATGAAAATATCAATAAAGAGTTCTTTAAACATTATTAGTCCCTGTTGTCTGGCAATGGGTAGGGACTATAGTAATCGAAAAGCCTTGCTTTAGCATTAGTTTCAATTTGTTCAACTCTGTTATACGGTGATTATTACAAAGTTCTCAAACGCGCTGTGCCAGGATAACCAAAGTCTTCGAAGTTATTCTGGTTTGCCATCTTATTTGGCCTCTTCCCGAGGCGGAAGAGGCTGGAGCATAGCCTATTTTGCTTTAGGCCTTGTTTATTATTACTAACCGTCAACGGTTTCATGTTAATGTTGACATTAGTTTGGATTATCAGCACAATCTTTTGCAGGTTAGGCTAAATTATTAGCACAATGGTTTGCAGGTTAGGCTATTTGAGCATCTTACCAGGTGTTGTGCAGCAGGTGCTGCAGGTGTCCATGCATGGCAGGAGGTGTCATGTTTCGTCCCCATTTCATGGGAGGTGTCATGTTTCGTCCCCATTTCACAGCCTTGAACGGGTTCTTATGGTGCTGCTTCGCTTGCCGTCTTTCCTGCTTTGCCATTTGACTTGTTTGCTGCAACTTATGGGGCTTACCCTGAGACTACTCCCAGGGCTTAGGACTCCCGACCAAAAGAAGACTGGAACTTAATGGGCTTAGCTGCGGTTGGATGGCAGGAAGAAGCCTTTTTCTGCAACAGGTACTAGATCTTCCATTGCCTTACAGGAAACTGGCCCTACATTTACAGGGCTTACCAAAGGGGAACTCCAGGTGAAGACCTTATTAAGCACTCCAATTGGGCTTGCTTCCCAAAGATCCTTAGCTTTCTCCCAGGAGTGATACAATGGAAATAGGAGAAATCCAACTATTACAAGCTCTAGGTCATCAATGCTCAGTTCAGAGGGAATCGCTCTGGAATGACATTGTATCTCAGGCCTCTGTGGTGAGGGGAAATCCACGACAGAGTAAGTGGGTCGAGTGATTGAGAATGAGACGGGCGAGAGGGAGGGTTGTTAGCAAGATTGAGAATGAGTCGGGCGAGAGGGAGAAGCGAGGCCATGTCAGAAGACGATAGTACACACTGCAAATATTTTTGCATTGGGAGAAGAAAATAGACACCCCCCAATGCCAAATCCTCCTCAGGACGGAGGGCTACAATGCGACGCCCTGCTTGGAGATCACTGAAATTGCACACAAATTGTTGGGGATTGTCCACCATCAGCTCTCCCACTTTAATTGCCTCCCAAAATTTTTGAATGCCACCATCGTTGTACCGTATAACTTTCGTTGCCGCGGTGGTTCTGCACGATTTAGCACAGCATAGATGATTCCCCATTGATTCTTATTTCTGGGGATTCTTATATGTTTCCACTTAGCGTCCGCCTCACTGAAGATATTAATAACGAATTCGCTTTGTCTTCATCCGCCATAGACAGATCCCTGTCGTAGGTTCAATCCGCACGCTGCCCCATTTCTCCAAAAGTCGGTGCCTCCATTCAGCTCAGCCCAGCCCCTGTGCTCGGCCTACGAAGACGCGTATGCGTTCACCGACTAATCTTCCTGGTTCGTTCCGTTGTATTCTTCATAGAAGTACTAATAATTTCAATTCCTCTACGCATTCTCATCTGAATGCGAGCTGGTTTGCCATGACGAATTCGCTGCTAAAAATTGTCGGTGTGGCGGGAGAATGGTTGAGGACAGCCCCCACGGCTCTTATATGCTCCTCCAGCCACCACATACGAAGGAGAAACTCTTTCAGCCGCGGCCCAGCAGGCTCTCCATATGACCGCGGCCCAAGATGCCTCTTGAAGATTGAATGGGGTCGTTCTTATTTCCAGGTTCAGTTTTGGCCCGCTTTGCTATCGTTTCTGTAATGTCCGATAATGCTAAAAAGAAAGAATGACATGTATAGTTGCAGAGCAGAACGCAGATTTCTTTACGGTTGTTGTCCATTTGATGATATATGGACAAAAAACTACTGCAAAGGAGCGTTGTTGTTTCACAAGGTTTCGTAAGCTTTGTTCACTGGAGGCGAGAGAAGCAGCGACAGGTCCGAAGCCAGCAGTTTACCTCGCAGTTGAACATACAAATCCAGAGATTGTTGAAGCACTGATCGAATATCTAGTGGAATATCCACTTTGGCCACATGCAACACTGTCTCATCGTCCTGTGCGTGGATGCTCCGCCTACTAAAAAGCGCATATAATGCAGTTTCTTCGCCACTCCATGCACTGATCCCAGTGCGCCACAATGCCCCTAATTCCAAACGCACAAGCACCGCCATGACCTTGCAAGCCTCCAATTCCTTCAACAACTTCTGCAAGGAAAGCTAAGAAAAGAGCATTGAAGTCACTAGCATGGATAGATATTTGAACGACCTCATCTAGCTAGAGGTGGACAGAATGAGTCAAGCAACCAGATACTTCATTTCGATTAAATGAATTTGAAAGATGGTTTACATGATAGTTTAAGTGAGCTTTGATCTTACAGCGAATGTAAGGTGACACTTGGTATTCATGCAGTAGCATGAAGTCCAGTTGCAGCGACTTTTATATTTTTATATATTCTAATTGTTATATTATTTTATTTAATAATTTTTTATATAACTTTTAATTATTAGTTTTTTCTTTTTATTACCACCTGGTAGCCTGTTTATTACCACATCCAATATTGTTCTCTTCTTTATTTTTGGAATACATATTTCTGCAAAACCCAGAATCGAACTCAGGATCGAGGTCAGCGTTTACAAATTAAACCATTTTATCTGTTTTTGTCCTGATTACAGCAAAATACCCATTTTTTTTTTAGGTTCAAATGCACTATTAAAGTAGAATAAGCAGAAAATGGGGAAAAATAGGTTTGGGAATGCAAGGGCTTGATTGGGCTTGAATGGACATGTAGTGGCTCTGATTTGTCTGTGCTTATCTGGAATGTGAGAATTCCGTTGTGCTCAGGGGCTAAAGCAAACCCTCTGCCTTGCAACGCAAGCACCTCTTCAAGGATCGTGTAATAATATATTTATGTACAATATGAAATTTTCAATTCTATTATTCCCAGTCCTTGCATGACCCACCAAATTCCTACCTAGATTTGGCGGGTGTCGAGCCTGTAATTGGCGAAGGGGGTTATCGGTTAGCGTGATTCGAACCCTGTTCAGGTCTGTCCTCTGAATTTTTTCAATACGTTTTTAACTCCGCAATTTTTTGTTTCTCTGTTCGAGTTTTATACATGTATTGGCTTTTAAGAGGGGGTTCGAGTTTTTACGAAGAATTTACAGAAGGTTTTGAAGTTATTTTGGCGTTAATTAAAACTGGGGTTTTGTATTCCGAGGGTTTTGTCAGGGAATTTGATTGATTTAATCCACCATGGGGATTTTCCCTTATGGGTTATTCATCTGTTTTGGGTTTTCTTTTAATGGGTAATCAAGGCAATGGTTTTTTAAGGCTGCATTGTTTGTAAGGCACACTTATTGTTTCGGCCCTCGATAAGGGTTTTGTTTTTATTTGTTTAGTTACTTTCCTTTTTCTTCTTTTAATTTGTTAGAATGCTTGGTCTTTTGGTTCCCAGTTAGGGTTTTGGGTTATAGGCACTCTTCTGAAATCGGCTTTAATTAGATCTGGATGTTAGCTTTATTATATGCATATCTCCTGAAATTTTTAAAAATTTCTCCAGCTTAAGATTTCTTTGTTTTTTCAAATTGCCTTTTTTCTCTAGTGATGCCTTTAGTTTCATTTTATGCGTTAGCTGTATAGCTTATAGGAGATGATTTGGCACTCCTATGGCACTACAGGAATGTATCTCTTCCATCAAATGCTTCCAGAACTTGCATATGGACTAATCTGCTAATTGGCCACATCATCAGGCAACATGTTTTTTGTAGCGATTTAACCTCTGGCTCTCTGAGAAGGTTACCTACTTGATTTATCACTCGATACATATTCAATTTGATATTTGTTATATGGTTCCATATTTTTGTGATCAGGTAACATTACCCTTCGGAATTTTGTTTCCTGCTATCTGCATCCATTGTGTATTTAATAGATTGTGAGTTCTTAATTGGATTTCAAACCTAGCTAGACTGCCCAGCCATATTCTGAATGTGTTTCTTGACTAATTGTTTTCATTTGATTCGAGCATTGCTGGGTAACATTACCTTGGATGGTTTACAGTTTGGTTTATCAGGGTTATGTGGCTACTGCAGATTTGTTCCCAGTTTACTTTGAGAACTTTACGAAATTGTTTACTAGAAGCCTTGTTATGTTACAGATTTATGGACAATGACTGTCCCTATGGAGAATTCGCCTACTCAGATGGCAAAGGATGCAGTTCAGCGCCACTATAATAAGGTATGATTCCTCTTTTTTGTTTTTTATTAGGGTGCAGTCTTTTGTGGTCCACCTTGCTTTTCAATGCATGTGGTCTTATACGATCTGATATTTGTGTTCTACTGCATTTTCAACATTAGATCGGTTAGATATATAAAATGCAGTGGCTAGGTTTGTACTTTTAATTCATTGCATATTTTATGCTGGTTAATTTCCAGGCCATTGAATTGGAACAAAGGTTGAGAAATTCAATCCAGGCAAAGACCCCATCTGATCACAATATTTGGGGTCAGATGCGTGAGAATTATGAATCTATAATACTTGAAGATCATGATTTTTCTGAAGCACATGAAATTGAGCATGCACTTTGGCACTTGCATTATAAGCGAATTGAGGAGTTCAAAGCTCGAATGCGAAGTACTGCAATGGCAACTAATAGTAACAATCCATCACAAGGAGGCAAAAGTGTTGTGAGGCGAGATCAAATTCATAAAATCTGATCTATTTTCAAAAGTTTTCTTTCTGAGGCAACTGGATTTTATCATGAGTTAATTTTAAAGATCAAAGCCAGATACATATTTCTGGTTGATTACTTTTCCCATTAAGGTGAAGATTATTTTGTATCAATAGAAGATAAAACCAAGTCTGCAGATTTGAGGAAAGCTCAAGTTTCTTGTCATCATTGTTTGATATACTTGGGTGATCTTGCCCGCTACAAGGAACTTTATGGAGAAGGGGAATCTTCAGGCCGTGATTTTCCAGTTGCAGCAAGCTACTATGTGCAGGCTGCCTCACTTTGGCCATCAAGTGGAAATCCCCATCATCAGGTTTGATCTCAATTTGTGGGTCTGTTCTTTTTAGTCTTTCTTAGTTTATCTGAATCTGCCTCCAAAGTGAGCAAACTAAAGTATTAATTTGTTGTGGAAAGTAACTGGACGTATTATTGTTATATTACTGCAGCACCTATTCTAGAATTAATTTATCTTTGTATTATTAAATCATATTGATATCAGGGGAGCAGATGTTTTTATTCCTGCATTTTCTCTTATTAACTAATTGTTTTCATTTGATTCGAGCATTGCTGGGTAACATTACCTTGGATGATTTACAGTTTGGTTTATGAGGGTTATGTGGCTACTGCAGATTTGTTCCCAGTTTACTTTGAGAACTTTACGAAATTGTTTACTAGAAGCCTTGTTATGTTACAGATTTATGGACAATGACTATCCCTATGGAGAATTCGCCTACTCATATGGCAAAGGATGCAGTTCAGCGCCGCTATAATAAGGTATGATTCCTCTTTTTTGTTTTTTATTAGGGTGCAGTCTTTTGTGGTCCACCTTGATTTTCAATGCATGTGGTCTTATACGATCTGATATTTGTGTTCTACTGCATTTTCAACATTAGATTAATTAGATATATAAAATGCAGTGGCTAGGTTTGTATTTTTAATTCATTGCATATTTTACGCTCGTTAATTTCCAGGCCATTGAATTGGAACAAAGGTTGAGAAATTCAATCCAGGCAAAGACCCCATCTGATCCCAATATTTGGGGTTAGATGCGTGAGAATTATGAATCTATAATACTTGAATATCATGATTTTTCTGAAGCACATGAAATTGAGCATGCACTTTGGCACTTGCATTATAAGCGAATTGAGGAGTTCAGAGCTCGAATGCGAAGTACTACAATGGCAACTAATAGTAACAATCCATCACAGGGAGGCAAAAGTGTTGTGAGGCGAGATCAAATTCATAAAATCTGATCTGTTTTCAAAAGTTTTCTTTCTGAGGCAACTGGATTTTATCATGAGTTAATTTTAAAGATCAAAGCCAGATACAGATTTCCGGTTGATTACTTTTCTCATCAAGGTGAAGATTATTTGGGATCAATAGAAGATAAAACCAAGTCTGTGGATTTGAGGAAAGCTCAAGTTTCTTGTCATCGTTGTTTGATATACTTGGGTGATCTTGCCCGCTACAAGGAACTTTATGGAGAAGGGGAATCTTCAGGCCGTGATTTTCCAGTTGCAGCAAGCTACTATGTGCAAGTTGCCTCACATTGGCCATCAAGTGGAAATCCCCATCATCAGGTTTGATCTCAATTTGTGGGTTTGTTCTTGTTAGTCTTTCTTAGTTTATCCAAATCTGCCTCCAAAGTGAGAAAACTAAAGTATTAATTTACTGTGGAAAGTAACTGGACGTATTATTGTTATATTACTGTAGCACCTATTCTAGAATTAATTTATCTTTGTATTATTAAATCATATTGATATCAAGGGAGTGTTTTCTATAGCATTTACTAAGGTGGTGTTTTCTAGGAATATATTTTGTTGATTTAAGATGAGCTTGCTAATTTGAAAGATGGAATAATATCTTGTTAATTTACAAAATAATTATAAACTATCCTAGTCGCAAATGTGGATGAGAATAATGTTATTGAAAAGATTTGAAAGATGGAATAATATCTATGTAAATTTTCAAAATAACAATAAATTATCCTAGTCACAAATGTGGATGAGAACAATATTATTAAAGGGGTGTTTCTAATTTGGTTGGTGTGGTGGTGAAAATGTTATTATTATCTTGATACATTTAACTCAGAAGCATGTCACATTAAACATATATGCTAGAAATGGTGAATGGAAATATATTCCATTAACTAAAAAGTTAATGGATAAAAAATGTGAAAGCCATAACGTGGCTAGTCCCTACCATGTTTTAGAAACATTATGGAGAGATATTTGCAATGGCTCCAATCCTTCGCTCATTAACAAGTCATCATGCAACCCAATCATTACACGAGTCATCATACAGCCCACCACACCCTCAAACGCCACCATGCTCTCTTGGCTTTTCAACTAGGTCACACAACAACCAGGTTACTCTCATAACTCCACCTATTAAGAATGCCAAATAATTCAAGGCCATAGATAAGATTCCAAAAAAAATTGAAGCTTCATATAATAGCCATATCCTCTTATGCACTAATAACTATTATCTCTGCACACATGCAGTCTATGAGATCCAAAGATGCAAATAAGAGGTTGATGGAATTGAAGGCTCCAGGTCACAAATTGAATATAGATGTTTGTAATTATCTATTGTGGAGTCTTTCCTGAGATGGGCAATGTATTATGAAATGAGGTCTGGTAGAATTCCAGTGAATGTTGTTATATTTGGGATTTTTATTGGGATTTTTTTGTAGGTCAGGGGACCTAAGAATTGCTTTGGATAGGGTAAATGAAATTAAGCAAAATACATCTTTTCCAGGCTCAATTATAGCAACATTGGTGATCAATGGGCTCTGCTGGGGCACTAGAATTGAACAAGATTTCTCGGTGTTGGAGGAACTGAGGTAAAGAAGCTGCAAACCTGATTTCATTACCTATTACATTGTGCCTGAAGGTCTGACTGAAGCTCTTCACATGGTAGATAGATTGGAGGAATTCACCAGATTTTGAAACATAAAAGGGAACATACTATTGCACCTCAATTCTGAGTATAGGGATTACATTTTTGCACTCATTTCAGCCCATAAAATTAAGGAGGCGATTAATTTGGCACAATTAATCAGAAATTATGGTTTTCCTCTTAAGAAAGATGTTTCTAATATAACATTCTCCATACCTTCTACGAAAAAATTTCTTTCCTGTGTTCTATCTCAGGGATATTTTAGTTTCAGAGATAGTTCTATCTAGCTGAAGATTATCACTGTTGTTCAGTTAGTTTAGAACTGAAGTTTATTGTTGTGCATTTACTGCTTATTACACTGTTGTACTACATTTTTACATCATTTATTTCTATTTCCGTAGAAAATTGGTTTTACTGAACTGCTATTGCAAACCATAAACTATAGTTTTAAAGTAAGTTCCCTCTACTTGGGGGGGGCTAATTAAGTTTATTATAATATTTCAACCCTAGCAATTTAAGTAGTTTTATATATGACAATAAATAAAATTAGCAATTGCACTGAGAGGTGCAAAGGAACGCCGAAAGGAGGAGCCGAGAATGTGGAAGGAAACTATATCCTTGTGCTACATGCGAGGGTACATCATCAATGTCACCTTGTGGGGTGCACAATGCCACACTGAAGGGAAATAAATTTCTAACCTCTAGACCTAGGAACCACTGCACTCCCTGCAATAAAAAAGGGTTGTGTCAATGGATGCGATCTCTACTTGAGTCTTAATTTTCTATATAAAAGAGTCAGTAGTTTTCACTTCTAGAGGTTTGATCCCTCTCAAGGCTTCATGGATCCTTGAGTCTTTTCTATATAAAAGAGTCAGTAGTTTTCACTTCTAGAGGTTTGATCCCTCTCAAGGCTTGATAGATCCAAAGTTAAACTGGATCTGAGCTAGTGAGAGACCAATCATACACACATAACTTGTTATCATATTTTTTTGATATAATACAGCATTTAGTCTACCTAATTCATACAACCAAAAAGATAAATTAAAATTAATATTTTTAATTTGTTTATTTTTTATTAAAAAAATTAAACTAAAACTCTAATTATTTGAATTCCAAAAATATTATAAAAATTAACAAATACCATATGCTATCAAAGAATAACATATTGCCAAAGGTAGTTTTTTCGTTTTTCATTATCTTTCTTTTCTCAAGCTAGTTAGAACTCAATTTGTTGCTTTTGGAACGGATTTTAGTTTTGATTTAGATTTATGGCTTGAGCATAGGCACCCAAGTTCTCACCATGGGTTGGAAGGTATGCACATGCCTAGACAGAGTTAGTCCATGTTACTCTATTTTAGCCATGACCATGTTTATCAGTTTAGTTTTCCTCAGATTTTCGTAACATTTCTTGTTATCCAATATATCCTGTATTTTTGTATGTGCACAGTGCCATTTTTTGAGGGTAGAAGGGGCGATCCAGAGCTGCAGGGGGATGTGAAACCGACATCTTGATGCCTTTCCGAAGGTAGAATTTTTTGGTACCCTTGAGAATATATTTCAGTGGCTCAAGTTTGACGAATTTTCTGAGATTGCATGAAGGCTTATGGCCTTTGAAATTCTTCTTACTGGCATCTTTTGATCTGTGTTGTTTTTAACATTTCCCCGTTTTTTTTCTCAGTGAACATAAAGCTCAAAACGTAAGATAAAAGTTTCTGATCACAGGGAGAATCCTAGGAATTCGATACGAATAAGACGAAGTATTAGAATCGGAACGCTAAGTAACACCCTTGAAGAGGGTGAACACATAGTTGGGCGTTGTTCCTAAATGGAGCTATCCTGAAAAGAGATTGACCATGGTGGAGAAAATTTGTGTGCAAGATGCCAGCGAGAAGCAAGTAACAAATACTAGATTAGAGAAGATATTGTGCCATTGTGGAAACATCATTTTTAGGCTCATCTTTTCTGCCTCTAGATCAGAAGAACTGGGATTTCTACAAGAATGGAAAAAGTCAGGTCTTCCTGAATCCTGTTTTCGATTAGAATACAGCTATGCCCTGCACAAAATCACTTCTTAATATTTCATCTAGTTGATCAAATTATAATTCAAGAGGCTTATATTTCCACTCTGCACAGGACTTGTGCAAGGTGGACAAAGAGAAACTCTTAGATGAACAAGCTCTATGACTAAGATCTAGTTTTTGTTATACATACAGCCTATCAATATCGATGCAGTAAACACGCCTTAGTTTGCATGTTCCTTGATAGTACTGACAGTGATAGGAAAGAAAACCGCGCCAACCAGGGCTCTGCTGTAAAAATAAAACTAGCCAACCGGTTGCTTAACCAGAAAGTTTTTCTCCCATTACATCGATAGTGTTCCCTTCAAGTGATTTTAAGACTCTATGAAATAGAGAGGAATGAGCTTTTGGTATTAGTTTATTGTTTACATGGAAGAAACATTGTAAATTAAGGGGCACATAGCTTATAGTGTGATAATTTTCTAAACCGTTTCTATTCGCAAAAGCATTGATAAATGACTAAATTTTTCTTCAAAGGAAGTCAAAATATTTGATTCTGAGAAACAACTGGAAATATTAAACTTGAATGACACACTGCTTGCTTACATGATAGATGGCAATGCCAAGTTTATTATGCATATATTCCGGCCATGGATTAACTGCTTTATCTTCTGTTCCAACTTGTTCTTCTATGGTTCTACAAATAGGCCAACTATGCTTCGTTTTTATAATATGAGAGAAATAATGATATGATAAACACATACATATACATAGTATCAACACACAAACTTTACATATCATGATTTATTATGGAAAATCTCAATAGGAGAAAAACTAGTCTAATAATAAGCCATAAACACAGTCATACCTTGACTTAAAAGCAGTTAAGCTAGCCAACATAAAGCAATTAAGCTAGCCAACGTCTTGGACAACCAAGTGAGCCTTTTGTTCAACTCAAACACATTAATGGCGAATCCCCCAATTTTTTAATGCTTCATCACATATAATCCATGGACTTTAATACCACTAACCACCATAACCATGTACCTAAAACCACCACTATCAAAAATGCTAAGTTGTGACCCGGGGTGGGCTTCGTGCACGTTTGTGCAGCTCGTTTGCCCAACTCTCCCTTGTGCCTTCATTTTAGTCATGTCTGGGTGCCCAAGTAAACTCGTTCAGGCGGGACGTTTGAGGGTGCCTGTGTAAACTCATCCAGGTGGGTCGTTTGAGGGCGGCCATGTAAAGTCGCTTAGGCATTCATGTAAACTCGTTCGAGCAGGTCGTTCGAGGGTGCCCGTGCAAACACGTTCGGGCGGGTTGACCAACACCAGGACCATACAAGTGCACACGGGCCGACCGAAGGGCGCATGCTTCATTCGTCGACCACTGCAACGACAAACCGATAGGAAGTAATCCACTCGCGCTTGTGACAATGCAACAACCCGTGTTGGTTTGCACCTCAAGTTGAGCGACGGACCAGCCCGAGCTATTCCACATCCAACTGAGACGCATCAACAACCTCCATCCGCTTCCCTCCCGGTAATTTCAAGCACTCTTTAACTCACCCTCGAACCCGACTCGCTCTCGCTCTCTCGCCCGTATTTAGCCTTGGACGGAATTTACCACCCAATTAGCGATGCATTCCCAAACAACCCGACTCGCCGACAACGCCTCGTGATGCAGCAGGGTCCCGGCCCGACGACGTTGTCACCCTCTCAAGCGCCCCCTTCCAAAGGACTTGGCCCAAGTCCGCCGCTGAGGATGCTTCTACAGACTACAATTTAGGCAACGCTGCCACCCTATTTTCTTGCTGGGCTCTCCCTGATTCGCTCGCCGCTGCTAGGAGAATCCTTGTAAGTTTCTTTTCCTTCGCTTAAGTATATGTTTAAACTCAGTGGGTGTTCTCGCCTAAGCCAAGGTCGCAAGTTAGAGCTAAATCCACCCTACTCGATGGGAGGGCAAGAGAGAGCAAAACAAGTTCAAGCGATGCCACAAAAAGCCCGCATCAACTAACGCCGACTGCCCATCCAAGGGGACAAGATCACCACTCACTAACGCATGCCACGAAACATTGCTTGAGGTATTTCAACCAACCGCACCACATTGGGCACGGACGACTAGCTCCGATGCTCCCTAACATATTGCAGGGAGCACGTTTGAATGGGATGTGATGCCTACACATACATGCTCTCGACCGAGGCCTTGGTCACAAATTGTGTTCAAAAACTCGATTATTCATGAGATTATGCAATTCACACTAAGTATCGAATTTCGTTATGTTCTTCATCGTAACAAGAGCCGAGATATCCGTTGCCGAGAGTCATTTCCACGTATTACTGAAAAATCCGCCACAACACTGAATAGGGGCACCCCCCATGACAAATGTAAGGCTAAGGGCCAAAAGGAGGAAAGGAAGAAAAACACATGAAAGAAAGAGAAACAAAGGCGTCTACCCCCTCACAGGAGGAGGCTCAAACAGAGAACAATCTTCCTGAGCCCCAAGCCCTCACAAAAAGGGGGTAAATGCATGGAACAACAATCAAGAAGGACTAGGGTGGCCACCGCGGGAGCTCGAACTGCTTTTAATCCTTCCTGAACACTAGTCCACAACAATTCCCCCTTTTCTCCGTAAAGCTAGGAAACGAAAGGAAGAAGGGAAGAAAACAAGGCGAAAGAAATAGAGATCAAACGCGGCTACCGGCTCACAAGGGGAGGCTTAAACAAAGCACAACCCTCCCAAGCCCTGGTGACGATGATCAAGAAGGACTAGGGTGGCCACCCCGGGAGCTCGCACTGCGTTTCATCCTTCCTGAACACCAATCCACAACAACCCACCTTTTCTCTGTTTTCGCTGTATACATCTTACATGCTAAAGTGTATAAACCTTCATATACGTCC
This sequence comes from Pinus tabuliformis, assembly GCA_031772625.1. Taxonomy (NCBI): domain Eukaryota; kingdom Viridiplantae; phylum Streptophyta; class Pinopsida; order Pinales; family Pinaceae; genus Pinus; species Pinus tabuliformis. Next base: position 1,056,884,377 of record CM062804.1, read on the forward strand.
TCATAATTCTTTTTGTCACGGAATTACCAATATGCTCTGCTAAGTGCATCTCTCAGAGAACAATATGCTTTGCTAAGTGCATCTCTCATACAACAATTGAACCTAACAATTGTTTCAAATGCAATGGAGGCCACCAAAAAGTGTTCCTTTGAAAATTTTCGAAAATCATAAAAATAACCATTGCGCTTAACTGATGGTACTAAATAGTGTTAATATTTTTTTATTGCACCAAGGAATCTATAGGTTGCATCAAATTTAACAATATTTAATCCAGAAGTATGATCATTATGATTGTAATAAAATTACAACTTCATCTCATCAAGAAAACTTTCTTAAATTCATACAGACTTCATGTTATTGTAAAACTGTTTTCCTTTAAGAAAAAATACAACCCTGCAGTGCATCCCGAGAAAAAGTCATACATTGTATATATGAGAATCCAAGTTAAGAATTTGTGCTCAATTGCTGGGCATCAAATTCCACTATTCTCAGACACCAGCGAACTGATTCACCGGTGGATCCCCATTGACCCACCAGCGTACTGCTTCACTTTAAGTTACCGAAGTTGTGAGAAATAGTAAAACTGTCGCTAAGATGCCACAGTTTGGAAGAAGGAAGAATGAATGGAATGGTAGTATGGCTGCGCTTCATGCTTTTGCCCACAAACTTTCTAAGCTATTGAGATGGCATTCACTATAAGCGGGAGAGGTTGGATCCGAGAGGGAAGTAGGAGGTGGGTATTGGAGCTTTCTTGCTCTTTGCGCCCTCCTCTTTCTTCTTCTCATCCCCTTTACACGATTCCTTTGGCAGATAAGAAGAAGAATTCCCCTTAAAGCAACCTGCAATCCCTTTGAATGCACCCTTCATCATGACGTTGATCAAATTCAAACTGATAAACGCGCTCTGCCGCAATACAGAGTTGAAAGACTGCAATTGTTTACATAGATTGGCGCTGTAACAACTTATTTATATTCCGAAAAACGGCAAAGCTTTGCGTCGAAGGCAAAGCTACATTCAGATTCAATGCTACATTTCGAGTCAACAAAAATTGTCATCATATATTTTTTATTATGTCGTCATCATGTCACGTGGATTTTGTCAACCAAAGTTGGCCGTTGGCTCTTCTGTTCTGCACGCTTTGGTTACGAAGAATTTTATTCATTTCCTTCATGGGTAAGTTTACCAAGAATTTTAATTTGAATGGTCCATTTTTCTTTGTGACCAAGTCCTATGTATATTTTTTATTTAAAAACCATATTCTTATTAGTACCTGCCATCTGGCAATGGCCAGGGACTATAATAATTGATAATGCCCCTCTTAGCATTAGTTCGGTGGTTTGTTAATTCGACTAATCACGCTATAACCAAAGTTTTTTGACGAAGAACGATTCGCCCCGATTCGCCCTCCAAAGTTTTTCGATATAGATTTATTTTCCTTCTTATTTGGCCTCTTCGCGAGGCAGAAGAGGCTAGACTATATGTTATTTTGGTTTTACACTGTTCATTTTTTAAAAATGTTTTAGCCTATATAACTAATGTTAACTAATTTTAACATTAGTTTGAGACATTAGTTTGAGTTGCTTGCTTGCAGTTAGTTGCTCGGAGTCGCTGGCAGGTAGTTACAAGTGTATGTGAGAGATTACAAGTGTATGTGAGCATGTGTTACAGGTGGATGGAAGATCTGCGCCTCTTCCTAAAAGTGTCTGAGCTATCTAAGCATCTCCTGGATGCTCTGGTCTTCATAGAGTGCGAATGTTATTTCTTCTATCCGTCCGAGAGAGATAGCAGCTCTAGCTGGGCCTATACCGAGTCTCCCGCTTTAGCATCGTAATGGATCGGCCAATTAGCAATCGGAGGATTTTCCCATTAGTAATTGCAGGATCTCGCGGCGCTTCTTCATCGACCGGGGGAAAAACCTGCCACCAACTTAAACGATGGGGCTGGCGAGCAAGCTGATCTCCTGGACCACCCCATCGTCTGCTTATGGTAATAGCTTCTTCATGGTAAGGTCTTAAACCCACCACAGTACCTGGTTGTTAAGGCAGTGAACATAATTGGAAATCTGGTTTGTTTACAAGAGTTATTTCTGAATAGATGCTACAATCTGTGTGAACTTCCTCAGAGCATTGGAAATCTTTCAAAGCTAAGAATTCTAGAAATGGAAGAAAACTATAGTTTATCAGTGCTTCCACCTAGTTTTTCTAGACTTACTTCATTGGAGCATCTAAAATCAGGTGGGTGTCGCCTTCCACAGGATATTGGAGATTTTTCCTGCAAGTTTTAGCAGTCTTCCTCGATTAAATAAACTTTACCTGCAGCACTGCACAGAACTCATAGAATTATCAACTTTTCCAAAAGAACTGCTTGAACTATTTATTGAAGATAACTTGCAGATTGCATGTGGCACGTAACAACAACTCTATATTGAGACCTTTCCAGTTAATCAAGGTATCATTCATCATCATCTTTTGAGGACTACTATTAAGTCTATTATTTGGCATATCATTTAGTGATGTAATGACAAAAAATAGATGGAAATGAAAGGCTTCATGACAACAGATTTTAATTATAGCGAGCCTAGTTTTGGATACCATTCTCAAAATATTACAATGAGTTAAATCAAACCTGTTGTATTTACTTTGTTTTTCAAAATTTTCACTGAAATCTAAATTTTAAGCAAGATCTCTGTACATTTACATAGCAGTGAGTACAATTACGTCATGGACATTTTTCAAATTTCTAAGAAATGATAACACTGACCATTATTCACACTGATTTAAACTACAGGAAACACATTGTCTAGAGTTATTCAACTTTTCTGCAAATGGGGTTCCAGAGAGCTTACAACACAAAATGCAGATTAGTGGAGATGATTTGGCGCTCCCAGCTCTCGCTGAGCGAAGGCATACTCTTACAGTTCCCATGCGGTTCAGGGATCTTACAGTTCCAGTCGGTGAAGCAGCACCGTCTAAAGATCCAGCTACATAATCAGCGGAATAAGCGGTTTAAGCAAAGGCAAAGCCGACATCCCCGTTCAATAGCCTATTAAAGAGCCATCACTTCACCCGTCACCCGTTCCTATTCGAGATTCAGTTTATGACCCATGATCCATTGATTCATTTGATGACCCAGAAGCAGGAGTTTCCCTTGTCCCTGCCTTTGTCTCTATCTACACTTCTAGGTATGTTACTGATGCTGGAGGATCTACGTATGGAACTGAGCGAAGGGAAGAAGCTACTATATATGGATCTTACTCATGAAGGTCTGTAACTCACTCTCCATGTCTATAATCTAATAGGGCTGGGTATCGATTTGTAACTGGAAGGAATGTTGCGGGCTCTAAGCGAAGGGATGTTGTTGCTGGGTCTACTGATCTACTTATGGCACTAGTGCATAAACTGACTCTATTCCCAGTGCACCTATATCTGCCTCTCCTCCCTCCTTTGCTGTCGTGCTGAGCTACATGGGCTTAGAGCTATATTAGCGAATCGTCAGTCACTTTCATGTCTAATGGACCAGACATAGAACCCATAGAACCATAGTGCATCGTACTGAGAATCTGATACCGAAGAAGGGCGCTGCTACGGAGGAAGAAATTCGTTATCAAGAACAAGAATGCTCTGAAGCTTGCCTCCACTGCACAAATCCGAGGGAAGCGGGCCACTCTCTGCAAAATTTCATGTTTTCTGCCTTCACACTGATCTGGTTGTCACATTATTCAGTATACATGCAAGTTGGCCTTCATCGAACGTGACAGAAAAGCCTCCCAACCTGGACATTTGGTATGCATGCACCCCAGATCCGGAAGAAGCCATTTGATATGCATGAGAGATACGTGGCTGTGTTGAGGCTTTTTTATAAAACAGGTGTATCAGTGAAAACAATGGCCCATAAAAGTTGTATCGCCTAATGTAGGCATACGCAGAACAGACAAATAAAAACTCTTAAAGATGACGACGACAAAATTTACAAAATATTTTATTTAAAAATTAGACGTTTGAGAAAGACAAAAAAACGTTGAATGGGTTACTACGTTGCAATTTGCATGCCACTTCAAAACAAATATATTAAAGCTGCCATATGTGACGTACAACAGTAGTTTGGACTTTATGTTCCTCATAATCTTATCAGTCAAAACGAACAACGTGCATATGGCCCTGAGATTAATGGCCAAAATGGAAACGGTTTGAAGTTTGGAAGCGTGAGATCATGACAAACATAAGTCGCAAACAATAAAGTTTCGAAACTGCCAACATATCAGCTCTGGATTGACATTTGTGGTTACTCGATAATCAAATAAAAATAGAGTTTATGAAAAACAATCAACCCATAACTTATTTAGTATGACACAAGATTCCAGCTTTACGTATCCATTAATAATGAAACAGCGAACCCACACGGCAATACTAGACTTGCTATATATTCGTGTACACCCACATAACATTGCTATAACAATAACGAGCGTCTTCATCTAAAATTTCTCACCTTTCTCGCTGTTGGTGTTCGTCGTAAGAAAGAGAGGAGATATTCTTCAGCACTGCAATGACGCCAAAGCATTTGACTTCTTAGTCTTTTTCTCATACAAGTTACACACCCCTTTTGAATGGACATCGACCTCCTTAGATTAGATTCAAGTAAGGGCATTGGAGCTCTTTGATGTTGATGCTTGAGAAGAACCTGTGGCACTGACCTGACTTTTGGAATAGACTGGCGCTGCAATAACGACTTTCAGGTTTGAAAGCAGAATTGGACATTGCTGGAACAAGAGAATCCGAGAAGCCAAAAAAGTCATTCTGAGTCTGAGGGAAGTAGTATGACAGTTATTGCTAGCTCTGACTATGCCCAGCCAGGAAAAAAGCAAAAACCTATTCGTCAACCATCTAAGACCGCTTCTGCTTCTATGGCATCTTCTTAGACTATTATCCCTGTCCATTAAGGGAGTTTAGGTTCAGTTCCTTTCCATTAATTCAATATTTGTCTGTCCTAGGAAATCAAAAAGAAATTTTGCAGTTGCTTTAGCAGCTCCGGTAATCCCGCATTTCTGCTCTGGGGTAATCCCGAAATACAAGATCAACCTTCTCGTTTGGGGACATCATTGGCTTCAGTCCTATCCCAAGTATCGAATCCAAAGCTAAGCCTAAACCGTCACTCCACCTTTAACTCGTTTGTAAACAATATTCACGCGTTCTGTGCAAAAGTGTTCAATGCAGGTGCAGGTGCATTCTTAGGCTGAACTTAATGCAGGGACTTGCTGCCTCGCAGCTTCCCTTGTTTTAATGAGTGGTCTATTTTCTTCGTTAGTTATAAGAAAACTTTTTGGCACGTTAAGTATTCGATTTTCTATTCTGTACATGAAATTATGAAGACTATGTAAAGGGCATTTTCTTCTTTTCAACAAATGAATTGGTATACCTTTTTACGGTAGGACTTTTTGAAGTTCTTAAATGATTGTGGAACACTTTAAGAAGGAATTTCACTCTAGGACTTATACTTTTAAGATGTTTATGGTATTGAACGAATAAGAGAAATAATATTATGATGTTTTATGATATTGAATTAACCAAGGAAAGAACATTCGAGAATGAATTACCTCGTTGAGAGAGGAAAGGGTTTTATTAGGTTTTAGAAAAAGGCCTTATTAAGCCTTAGTGGTATGTGTTTTTAGTTTAAAGCAAACAAGGGAGGGTCTAAAGTTAGAGTAATTTATTTTAGAATTTTTTTTCTAAGATAATTTTGATTTAGCGTGTGAAAAGTCAATAATTTTTAAGATTAATCAAAACATATATAAAAGTATTGGAGACTTTAGAGAATATTCTATGCACACTAGTGTTTAGGGATGAAGTTTTAGGTGATAATGGTTCAAAGGATTTATTGGATGTCAAATAATTGGTTAGAAGGTCAATGTTCAATGGAGGGGCATAGTTATTAAGAGGAAAACAAAAAAGAAGTGAAGGAGATAATGAGTTAGGAAAAGAGAGGAGATAATTCAAAAGGTGATTGGGAAAGATCTTTTGATGGACCAAGCAATCTCTATGAAAGAATTGACTTTTGTATGTATATAAAGACTCATGAATCAAAGGGAATTAAGAGAATGGATGTGCAAGGTATGGTTAAAATCCATTGGATATATACTCACTATTCATATTTTGTCACAAGGGTTGATTGTTTGTGTCATCAAGAATGGTGATGATGATGAAAAGATCAAAACATGAGATTCATATTGCGGCAATTCTTTGTTAACCATTAAATGATGGATGCCTTGTTTCATCCCACATTCACTAAGTTTCCTAAATTACTATTGGAATTTTGGAGTGAAGCCACTTTGAAGCAACCATGAAGCAATTTGGGTATATTTATGAGCTCTAACAAGGATTTATGTGTGTTAGCTTTAAAAGTGGTGAATATATTAGTTGAATTGTCACGACCATATAGATTAAATGGCTAGTATATGTTAATAGGCATGAATCCATGACAATCATCAATAAACTTACCTCATCATACATCACACTTTTCTGAGATTAAAAAATCATCAAAATTAACTAAATTATAGCTTTATTTTAAATTAATTTTATATGAATTTCTCATAGGATGTAGAATAGATAGTAACAAGGTACTCTATTAAGACAATCTTTTTTGAAAAGGTCATCAATTCAAAAACCCATGGGAAAAAGATCTAGTCATACTAGGGGTTGGTGTGTCCCAAATTGGTTGAAATCCATAGGTTGTTTTGATGGCTTAGATGCCCTAGGTTGTGGTTATTCAAGCCACAAGTTGGGCATGCCAATCATCCCAGTACTCACATTTTTTTTGTGAATAAAAAGATTTGTATTATTCAAGAGAACCGGATTACATAGATAACATTATGCGTACATAGGGAGTACCGAAAGTTAGTTCTCAAGCTCTGTCACTTATACGAACTACTACTTATTACATATATACAAAACCATCACATATTAGTCTTTCTGGCACTAGAACCCCTCCATAGAAAATATTTAAAGCTAGATTGAAGCCTCACCCAAATATCCAAGGTAGACCACACTATAGCAACATCTTGGTCATTTATAAGACCCAGTTGAAATAGTGCACGAAAAATCTCCCGACATCAATGAAGCCATTGTCCCATTAAAAGGGATACACCATCGTCAAACCATGAAATCGCAAATCTTCATCACAAAACACCTCTTCCATGTGAGCATTGATGTTATGAGTCCCAAACAAGAAAAGATACACTATAGTCTGAAAAAATATAAGCACCCATCCCAGAAAAAATTAACACACGGTTTAGAGTCTCGTGTTTACTTTTGAAAACTCAAATAAAAATTGGATTTGTAGAAAGTTAAGAAATATTATTATTTCATGGTTCCTTTCAAACAAATATATTATGTCTTCATAAGACGTCATATGTGCATATGTTTTGGTAGGATATAAATATTAAAAAATACATGTCCTCTTGCTCTTTTATGATTAAAAAAAAAGATTGAGGAAGGGATATTACATGATGTCATTGCTCCCTGACCAAATGATTCAACATATCCCAATACATGAGAAACAAGATAATCATTGAGTAAGCAAGAGAGGTTGGATCCGAGAGGGAAGTTAGACTTATGTTTTGAAACTTTCTTTGCCTTTATGCCCTTCTCTAGGGAATTATAAATATGGTTTTAGAATAAATAGCTTCAACACATATTTTTTTTGTGTTTCTGTGGATGAAATTCGAAAAGGGAAATTCTAACATTATTCCGATTGTAACATTTATATGAAGGCAACTCAAACAGTAATCACAATGATGGCTACTAATCTCAAAGGACTCAACTTGATTTGAACTTGCCACGCATGTGGCCTCTTAGTTAGCTACATTCCTGAAGAAGATGATTTAATTCATTGATTATTTTATTTCGTTGTTGTTATATATTCAAAAGAAAAAATCGGGGGATCTCCCTCATCCTTTGGCTTCCCAAAATATCGAGATGGGCAATGATTCAATTACTATCCATAATAATGGTCAATAATATAGAGACACTTAACCAGATTTGAACATATGACTTCCCCATTGGTAACATGAATTGGGAAATATGCATAATTGTGATGATGATAGTTGCTAATGTCAACTAGGACTAACCTTGGTCTATGAAACCTTGAGATTTCTTTTTTAAGGAATTAATCAGTTTTGTTCATAATATTGTATATATAATAAAATAGCTCCAATGGTTAGATCAATCAATCAAACCATCTCCATAAGTAAATTTTCTCATGGGCGGACCATGGGTCAAATTCTTCAACCCCCTAGGGTTACCATCCACTATTGAGATTGGCATTTGAGCTACCTTCCATCCAAATATTTTGAGGAATAGGAGGGGATCCCATAAACCTTTTATTGGAAAAAAGTCACTAAGGGTAGCTCAATCAATTGAACTATTCATCTAATACATATACTAATGGGTAAGCCATATGTTAAAATTTGATTAAGTCCCTATATGATGTTGACCACTATTATGGATGATAATTGAGTCATTGTCCATCTATATATTCAAGAAGAGGATGAGACCCATTGGGTTTCCTTATAAAAGAGTCGATAAGGTTGGCTCAATCAACTAAACTATTCACCCAATGAATGTTAATGATTGGCTAAACTATTCACCCAATGAATGTCAATGATTGGTCTACCATAAGATCAAATCTAGTAAAGTCCCTTTAGCTTCTCAAGCACTTTTATAGTTGGTGTTTGATATGTTGACCATATTGATATTTTAGGAACCTAGAGGGTGGGTGGTGGATCCCACAATGTTTTCCTTTGAATATGTAACAACAACAATAAAATAATAAATCAATTGAATCATCTACCTAAGGCATGCTACTGATAGGAATGTCATTTTTTCAAAACAAAGCTTGCCACAAGGCCTTTGGTTATAGTCTAATTAATGTTCAAATTTACCAAAGACTCATTAGGTTACTAATAACTCTTATGGTTGGTGCTTAAACAACTCCCCATCTAGATATTTCAAGAATATTTGGGGTCAGGCGGAGAGGGAGGGATGTGGTGGGATCCTACAAACTTGGTAGTTTTCACGAATAAGTTGCATGAGAGATAAGGAAATGATGGATTGGACCCCACCACACTGCAACCCACCTATTCATGATCCAACCATTAATAGATAAGATGAAATTCCTGATGATATACTCCACAAAGACATGCAATTTATAAATGGTTCCCCTCCATGATTATATTTCTTGTGATCATTTAAACATTTATTAAGTTATTATTTCTCCAAACAACCACTTTTCCATTGAATAATAGTTTCATTATGTTTTGAATAAACTCATGGCCCATGGAATTTTAAAATTTTGTATATATCCTTTGAAGAGTTACTTGATGTTTGATTGTTTTTTTCACGATGGTTCTTACATGTGGTTCATTAAAAAAAAATATACACATGGTTTATATTAATAGTTGGAACAAAAAAAAATTTTAAGGAAAAAAATATTACAAGATCACATAAAATAATAACTTGTTTGGTATATTTAATAAGCTAAACTTTCATATACATATTTTTGATATATTTAACAAGCTAAACTTTTATATACATATATTTTATTTCATTGATATTTCCATATGTGAATTGTAATTTCAAAACAAGTTATCTAATTGATTTCATTTATGCCTATCAAGAAGTTTAGAAAACACGTATTGATATTATGTATGCAAAATTAATATGCCTTTATTGAGATTATCATGATTAAAATATATATAAAAAGTCTTTAATTTTTAATTTCCATAACATTCACTGATGTGGTGTTTAATTTTTAGTGTCATTTTTTCTTAATTTAAAATTGACTTGAGAGTTTGAGAGATGAAAACAAAATTTAAAAAGTTATTATTATCTTGTTACATTTGTTGTTCTTGGTACCGCTCAAAAATATGTTACATATTTTATAATAAAAATTGTAAATATGTTATATCATTTATAATAAAAAATGTAAATAAAAATTATATTCTATATAGAATATAAAGATAAATTGACAAAGTTTTTTTACTTTAATCATTTATACTGAAGTTGCAAATGTAAAGATATACTCTATGTAAATTATAAAGATAGATCAACAGAAGGTCCGTACTTAACAACAAACTAGACTCTCATTACTTTTAAGAAGAAGTTTTATTTAAAGAGTAAAATTAAAGCAAAGTTCATCAATGTTCTTGTGACCAATTTATATGTTTTTAGATACAATTTCAAAATACAAGGTAACAAGATGGAGCGAATTTAGAATGACAACGCATTTTGAAGTTTTTACTAAGAAAGTTTCATCCAATTCTACAAATGTTTCCTATAAATTGATATTACTGACTCTCTGTGAAATGAAAAGAAAGTGCAAAGAACCTAAATTGGATGTATCTCTTCACTGTAAATGGATCCTTAAATCTAAAAATGGTGCTCCTAATAACAATGCCCCCTTTCTTTTGAGTTTACAAACTTAATTTTTTTTTTCCAACATGGATCGAAATATTTTTCCTTTCTCTTTAATTAACAAATATATATATGTATATATATATATATATATATATATATATATATATATATATATATATATATAAAATTTGAAAAGTATGCAAACTTTTTATGGCTAGGTTACAATATGGTTTTAAATTTTTCATTTGAGTGGATTATTATTATTATTATTATTATTCAAAATTTTTCTTTTAAAAAACAAATATATAAAAAACTAGTTTTATTTACTTTTTCATTTTTTAATAAATATTCAAAAGTTTATTTTGAGATAATCAATAAGTTTTTTTTTTTTTTTCTTCTTCTTCTTAAAGCTACCTACTTTTGAGTTAACTAATAATATTTCTTTTTTTCTTAACCTAATAGGTACTATTCTTATCGAAAGAATTCATATCATCTTTTTTAGCAAATAATTTTTATTTTTTTTTGGGCCTTGAAAAATATGTAAAAATACTATGGCCAAATTACATGATGGCTTTAGAAATTTATTTGACTTGGGAATGATAGTCATTCAAATTTAGAGCAACTCAACACTCTAAGCTAGGCATTTAAGTTCGTATTTGGAATTGTAATTTTTTAAGTTTAAGAGCATTGGGAATTAGAATTTTGTAAATATAAACAACTTTGATAATTATTCCATTACAATTTTGAGAAATTTTTTTAAGGAATTAATCAGTGTTATTTAGAATATTTTATATATAATAAAATAGCTCCAATGGTTAGATCAATCAATCAAACCATCTCCATAAGGAAATTTTCTCATGGGCAGACCATGGGTCAAATTCTTCAACCCCCTAGGGTTACCATCCACTTTTGAGATTGGCATTTGAGCTACCTTCCATCCAAATATTTTTAGGAATAGGGGGGGATACCATAAGCTTTTTATTGGAAACAAATCCCTAAGGGTAGATCAATCAATTGAACTATTCATCTAATGCGTATTATTATTGGGTAGGATATATGTCAAAATTTGATTAAGTCCCTCTACGATGTTGACCACTATTATGGATGATAATTGAGTCATTGTCCATCTATATAGTCAAGAATATGATGAGACACCTTGTTGTTTCCTTATAAAAGAGTCGATAAGATTGGCTCAATCAACTAAACTATTCACCAAATGAATGTTAATGATTGGTATGCCATAAGATCAAATCTAGTAAAGTCCCTTTAGCTTCTCGAGCACTTTTATAGTTGGTGTTTGATATGTTTACCATGTTGATATTTTAGGAACCTAGAGGGTGGGTGGTGGATCCCACAATGTTTTACTTTGAATATGTAACAACAACAATAAAATAATAAATCAATTGAATCATCTATCTAAGGCATGCTACTGATAGGAATGTCATTTTTTCAAAACAAAGCTTGCCACAAGGCCTTTGGTTATAGTTTAATTAATGTTCAAATTTACCAAAAACTCATTGGGTTACTAATAACTCTTATGGTTGGTGCTTAAACAACTCCCCGTCAAGATATTTCAAGAATATTTGGGGTCAGGTGGGGAGGGAGGGATGTGGTGGGATCCTACAAACTTGGCCATTTTCATGAATAAGTTGCATGTGAGATAAGGAAATGATGGATTGGACCCCACCACACTGCCGCCCACCTATTCATGATCCAGCCATTAATAGATAAGATGAAATTCTTGATGATATACTCCACGAAGACATGCAATTTATAAATGGTTCCCCTCCATGAGTATATTTCTTGTGGACCTCATTAAACATTTATTAAGTTATTATTTCTCAAAAGAGCCACTTTTCCTTTGAATAATAGTTTCATTATGTTTCAAATAAACTCATGGCCCATAGAATTTTAAAATTTTGGATATATCCTTCGAAGAGTTACTTGATGTTTGATTGTTTTTTTCATGATTGTTCTTACACGTGGTTCATTAAAAATATATATATACACAAGGTTTATATTAATAATTAGAAGAAAAAAATTATAAGATCACATAAAATAATAACTTGTTTGGTATATTTAATAAGCTAAACTTTCATATACATAATTTTGATATATTTAATAAGCTAAATTTTTATATACATATTTTTTATTTCATTCATATTTCCATAGTGAATTGTAATTTCAAAACAAGTTATCTAATTGATTTCATTTATGCCTATCAAGAATTTTAGAAAACACATATTGATATTATGTATGCAAAATTAATATGCCTCTATTGAGATTATCATGATTAAAATATCTATAAAAGTTTTAAATTTTGAATTTCCATAACATTCACTAATGTGGTGTTTAATTTTTAGTGTCATTTTTTCTTATAAGATTGGCTTGAGAGTTTGAGAAATGAAAAAATTACTATTATCTTATTATCTTATTACATTTGTTGTTCTTGGTAGGACTCAAAAATATGTTATATATTTTATAATAAAAATTGTAAATATATTATATCATTTATAATAAAAAATTTAAATAAAAATTATATTCTATATAAATTATAAAGATAAATTGACAAAGTCCTGTTACCTTAATCATTTATACTAGAATTGTAAATGTAAAGATACTTTAAAGATACTTTAATCATTTATACTAGAATTGTAAATGTAAAGATATACTCTATGTAAATTATAAAGATAGATTAACCGAAATTCCTTACTGCAACAAACTAGACTCTCATTTCTTTTAAGAAGTTTTATTTAATGAGTAAAAATAAAGCAAAGTCCATCAATGTTCTTGTGACCAATTTATATGTTCTTAGAAACAATTTCAAAATACAATGTAACAAGGTTAGCCTTATGTTTTTATAAGGGGCTAAGCAATTCATTGCTTATTGTGATCTGAGGATGTAGTATATTCTTTTCTCGTCATTAATATTCACTTTTCAATTTTATATTTAATGCACATCAAATTTATATTTCATTTTATGCTACGATGTTGGGCTCACTACTATAGATTTTTTACATATTTTATTATAATTTAAATTAACAAAATAAATGATATATTAAATTATCATGATATATAGAAATACTTTAGTTAATATTGTGGTTAAACTTTTCAGTTATGCTTCACTTTCATTAATTAATTTATGACATTTTTTGCTTTGACAATGTATAAGATAAATTATTATTTTAAAATGGAAAAATTATTTTGGTAAAAAAATAAATTAACTTTTAAATAAAATATAACGTTGAATTTGATTAAATTTTGTTTTAAAATTTTCAATGATTTTAAATTAATTTAAATATTTTAGAAATTAATTACAATTTTAAATTAATTACAATTTTAATTTACTAAATTATTAAATTTCAATAATAGTAATAATAATATATTTAATTTTATTTTAAATCATAAAACCATCACCCTTAAAACAAAGTACATAAAAAAGAAGATATCACAATTTATGTTGAGTTTAGGTTTAGTAACATTCACATTAACCCTACTATAAAGTATTTGTAAGTTATAAGATGGATAAATTCATTCTTCCATATATATGGAACCACCAAGACAGAAGTACTTTGGGCAACTTTATCTAAATAATAGATTACATTTTAAGTCTCTTATCATTTCAAACAAGAAAGTATGACCCCATTAGCATTGATTGCCCCAACTATAAGGTATGCTTATGTTGCAAGTTAAGTCTGATAACTCCATGTACATGACATATAACCCTATGCCAAATTAGACACATAAGTAAAGTGTGACCTTGGAACAAGATTTCACATAAACAACCATTTTCATTAACAATCCAACCACGAACAATAATTAACCAAGGAGATTTAGTGGCCCATGGGGGAACAAAATCCAAAAGATTCCAGATCAATTCAAAAGTCCCATGTTATGTTAGAACATGGGTCTAACAAAACTAAATTAACTTAAACATGGAGTGTGCCTTAGAGGCCAATGTGATTAACATACACCTCCCCCAATATGTGGTCTCCCTATATAGGTATGGTCTTGGATCGATTTCCTAAGTGCCTGATTGGGTACATGCAAGTTTTAAATGCATTATTTTACTACTTTGATTCTCAATGTACCTCAATTCAATGTATGCATATTACTTCAATTATGGTTGACTCTCAAAGCACCTCAATTTAGTTTATTTTTTATTGAAGTACATTAATTAAGAAAGAATTAGGATTTGATTCCTAAAGCACACGTGGAAATCTTAATTAGATCTATTAATTATTGTTTATCCTTAGATCTTACCACTAAGATGGCTCTAGTGTTTTTCCTATTCAAGTAAGCAATTTTTTTTCCTTTGAATAGAAAACCTTAATGTAGTGATAGACAAACAAAACTCTGCAACAAAATACAACATATTTGTCATTCATAATCTAAATCTAATTTTAATTATCATTGTACAACAAATTATAAAGTTAAAAAACTTTAGTTAATTTTACATAAATATATAATAAAAACATTACAAAAATACTAAAGATAAGTAGACTCTACACTATTACTTCTATTTCCCTGAGATATATTATGGTGATATTCCAATATTTTTTTTTTTTTTTTTTTTTAAATAAAAACCAATCGTATTATCATTAAAGTAAATTATACAATTAATGAATGTATAATTAATTTTTATTGGTTGAAATTTACTGTAAAAAAAAATAACTACTTTGATTCAAGATTTTTAAACAATTATTGATTCAAGTTTTTTAAGCAATTATTGATTAAGTTTTATTAATTTTTATAATTATATAAATTAAATTATAAATAAATATGGAAAATAATTTGATCACTGTATTCTTACATTATAACTAACATTTCATGTTCCAATTTAGATATTTACGCCATAAAGCGTTTCCCTCTGAAATCAACTCCCCTCCTTGTTTCCCTGTCATATTGTGCTGACACCATACGATTAGATGTTAGAAGATGGAACAAATTTCAAGCGTTAGATCAAAATAATCACAAATTAGTGTGCCTTAGTTATTGGTTATTACGTGTAATGGTTTGCTGTGCGACTACCATTCTTTGAAAAACCACCATTCTTTGAGGCAAAAAATGGTTTACAACCGCACTAACAGTTAAGGCCAACATTGAAGCACCCACAGTTGCATTCACAGTTAATGGCAACGGTGCACACAACCCTTCTTCCTTCATAACATCTGCAAACGGTGGAAACCAGCACCCACACCCTCCTTGCGTGACTGAAAATTATCTATATACTCATGGCTGCCATGGCCTATCATCGTCCTCTGTTCGTGTGCAACTAAAATTCGAGGACGCGCCGAAAGGTACCGTGTTGATGCCAGTTTATTAATCTCCTATTTCACATGTTTCGGGTTCATATAGTATGCTATTTTCTTGATATGCCACGAATTCTTAAAATCGATTGCAGCAGGGCAAATTTGAGTCATAAGAGTTTTATTTTGGCAGTGCGTATAGTGTTTTCTGTTTTATCTGTAATGGCGTATTCGTTTTTCCCCCTGTGTTTTTTTTTTAATTACCGGATTTGAAACTATATTTATGATATTTCCTCTGAACTGCGCATTTGTTAAGGTGGGATATTTTTTCCGCTGAACTGCGTGTTTGTTAAGGTGGGATATCTTTTTTCTTGTTTTGGCGGTTTCGGTCACAGTCTGTGGGAGGACTCATGTTGTTCAGCGTATCCCACTGCGTATCCCACTGCAGCAGAGACTACAAAAGCTGTGGGAAGCTGTGCAACCCCTATACACGAACGCTCATCGACATTCCAGCCCCACAATGAAGCCGCTACATTGTTTGCCTCATTGTGGATAAAAATAACCATCACCTACGTGGATGATAGAAAGTTCTTGGAAATTTACAAACTTATCGCCGTTTGGAGGAAATGAACGTGGATGATAGAAAGTTCTTGGAAATTTACAAACTTATCGCCGTTTGGAGGAAATGATGTGGATGATAGAAAGTTGTTCGAAATTTACGAAGCTTCCCAAAAGAGAAGGAACATGGTTGGATATTTTACGCAGAATTTAGTGGCAGGTCCAGCTTCTGAGCTTGTTTTTTATAATGAATGCTTTTACACTTACTGCTATAAACACGAGGATGATACGCACGGCCTTGTGTGTTTTAGAGGTAAACGATTCAGCTGTAGCCTCCGGCAACCCCATTCCTGTGCATTTTGTAGCATACCCAGAACGATGCCTGCCGATTTTGAACAAGGAGATGGGATGGATGTGTCGATTATTGTGTGGCAGCTGAAGCAAGAGTCGTTCGAATGGGTGGAGATTGCACGAATATCTTTGTTGTGCAAGGAATGGATGAAACAACATCTGATGAGAATTCATTTGGATTGGCTTTATGAAAAGGGTTTTCGAGTTCCTTTTGAATTGGATTTTCTACGGGAATGCTGGGTAGGAGTGGGAGATCACTTGTGTTTTGTACCCAAGAGGATCATATCATCAGAAGATGTAAAGATTGTCGCATACAATTTAATTAATAACACGTGGGATTGGCTTCCCACCTGTCCCCTAACTTACTTTGGCAATACAACAGGTCACAGGCCTTTTACGGAAATACACAGAACTATAGCCTTTGAACAAGACCACATACCGACTTTGAATAAAACGGTTTATTGATAAAATAGTGTTCAAAAGCTAAAGTTTGGATATTAAAGAAGCGTAAGTTTTATTTTATTCCCTATTTTGAATGTTTCTTAATTAATTAAAAAAAAATTGAAATATAATTTTATTTATATATGTTTTTTTAAACTTAATGTCTAAATTAAATCAATTTGTGAGAAATTGTATACTTTTTCCGACCATTTATTTCTTATCCGTTTCTTTAAAAATATATGGTTTAAATAAAACATTTTAAAAATCACTGGGCCACTCTCCTAGTACATGAGGGCCACTCTCCTAGTACATGAGGGAGTAAAGTAAAAAAAAAAACTTAAAAATTGTGTAAATTAAATTAGATGACAATGTGCACATAATACATTTATTAGTTTTCCCTCTAATTCCTAGTGAAAAAATTAGTTAAAATTACAAATGACATGAGAGCAATCCATAAATTTTGGAAAAATTGCCTACATCTAAGGAATGAATGTTATTTAAGTATTACTATATATGTAATTGAGGCCTTTCTTCTCTTTCTTTATTTGAAAGGAAATTAGATAACCGTTTATTCTCGATTTCTATTTAATTCATATATTTCCTCACTTTCCTTTTTTGAAGGGGAATTAGATGACCAAGATTGGAAACTATTCTCAATTTATTATGATATGTGGAGTTTTCAAATTCATTATTACTTTGTTGATACGGCACTAATATATGTCCTTTGTGGTTCACTAAATATGAGCTAGGAGTCTTGCAAATATGGAATGTAGTCAATAATTCAATTAACATTGAGACACTCGTTAAGAAATTAATTCTCAATTTCTCTAACTATTTAATTTTCTTATCCAGTAACTCATAAGAATAATCAATTACATTAAAATGCTATAATTTTATACAAAGAGCAAGAAATTAGGAAATCTTTAGATCATTTGTTAAATTTTTATTTTTATTTATTTATTTCTTTTAATTTTTTATTTTTATTTTTATTTTTATTTTTTCAGAACGAAAAAGCATGATTGTATTATATTGAGACAATATAAAGATAACAGATAGTACATCATAAAGCTTTTAAAAGCTGGAGTACTCTAAAACATAAGAATCAAAACTAGATGAGGTGTCCATCCATAAAGGAAGTGATTTGAGCTGACACACAGCTAACATATACAAGGTTTTTACACAACACATGCGATTTTCTGACTTATAAACTTGTTTCGGAGATAGTTCGACCATTCATATACCATACATATTCGAGGAGATAAAACAAAAGGACAAAATAATAGAGCATACCTGGAAAGTATCAAAAATTTAGTTAAGAACCAGGGATGGAGAAATCCTAGATGAAGAAGGATTTCTCGTCAGATATTACCTTCATGTTCCAGGTACTTGTTTCTAATAGAAGAACTTCCTTTGACAAAATATCTGCTTGTTGGTTATGAGATCTATAAATGTGTTGAATGGAGCATCCTTTCACAATTCCCCAAAAATACATGATTCTGTCCATCCAACCTGTGAGGTGTGGGTTTCTGATGTGGCATTTTCCCTTAACATGATCAACCACGATTTTGGAGTCCCCAAAGATTGTAACCAACTGAATATAAAAAAAGATGTAGAAAGCAAGAAGACCCGCTAGAGCCATCGCCTCAGCCATGCAGTTTGAGCCCTTTCCCCCATTCCATGAAATGAGATATTGAAGGCTCTCGTCCATTATGATATGTACCCTACAACCACAAGAGTTTTGTTGAGCAACACTATCAAAATACGCTCTTGGGACCCTTGAGTGATTATCTTCTTTCTCATTTCTATTGGCATTTTTCCGTTTGTGTTCCTTTGTCGGCAAGGAATCATAGATGGATACAATATTTTGTAGAATTGCCTTAAAAGGCTCTTTCCTTGCTTTGAAAATTATGTTTTTTCTCCACTTCCATGCGCACCAGAGGACTAATTATTGGTCTCCATGTATCTTTCTGCCCACTCCACCATTCGAAAGCTTCATGCGTGGAAGCATGAGTCACAAGAGGGAAACCGAATAAAAATGCCAGGTCCCGCCATAATTGCAGAGTATTTTGACATTGGAAGAACATGTGATAGTTGGTTTCCTCAGTTGATTCACACATTAAGCACAAACCCAGCCCATGCCAGTTTCTTTTCTTTTTTTTTTAATTTTCCCAAGACAGGTTTTTATTATGGAAGACTGTTACACAGTAATTTGTCACCATTGGTCACCGTCCCTGTTACCCCTTTCCCGTACTTTGGAGGACTCATTCCGGGACCTGTGAGCAGTGACATAACTTAAAAACACTTGCATTATGTTCCCCTAAGTATGGACTTCATGTGCCCTGAAGACACCTCCTGCAAAATATCCCTGAAAAGTGCCCTTTTTCCATTAGCGCGGGTCCACAGTGTACTACCCGCGCCAATGAGGGAGATCCTCAAAAGAAGGCGCGCCCATTGGCGCTCTGTCTTAGAGTAACACCCGCACCAACTGAGTTTGGAAAATATTTTTAACAAACGTGTGCCCGGATGTTTTTTCCCTTCAAGTCATGAAGTCTTTTGAGGATAAAGCTAATCTTCTAGATGTCGAGATTCATCATCTATCCCTTACATCTATCCACAACGGCTTTTTGGAGATAATGCCAATCCATAATGGGTGTCTTGATGCATTGTATCTTCCTCCCCTTCTCCATCTATAAAAGTCTGTCCTCATGCATTTGACAAGCTAGTTTTTGAGTAGTGGTGATAGTGCTAGTAGTGATAACGCTTGTCTTGAGTGATAGTAAGAGTCTTGGAGCATAGGGAGGTTATGCTGCCAGAAGTCTGAGCTGTGTATTCATAATCAAAGAGAGAGAAAGGTCTATTGCAAGACATATGTAGCTGCTCACCCAGCCAGAGGAGAGATTCAACGTCAGAACTTTGGTTGTATTTTTCTCTGTTGATTATTCATTAATAAACGACTATCGTTATGGTTCCGATCTTATTGTTCATTATGATAATGTTTGATCTATGTCTTTTCTGACCGATATATAGTTGTATTTAGTGGATTTTATGCTTGTATTCGCTTCGTTCTTTACATGTGCAGGTATCCATTCGCGGAGATCGTGAGGATCGTGACTTGCCGGAGCAAGGGAACGAGAGTATCAACTCGTCTATGACGCTAGCGTTGGACTCCAAGTTGGTTCTCATAATCCACTTTCAATTTGCAACTAGGAACTTGCATGGTAGCGTTAATTGATTGTTGCTAGACCCATTTTGGGCTAGTGGGATCGCCCATGTCCGCAAAGGGGATTTACCTCTCCAACAATTTGGCGACTCCACTGGGGAAGCTATTTGTTGTTTGATTCATAAACCTTGGACGGACCCTGAAGTACGGCTAGGCAGCCTTCGAAACGCTATTGCTTTGCATTAGCGAAGTAGATCAACGCCACTTCAGTCAATCTCCGGTTTGGTTTATGAACCGAACAACTTGGAGTTTGTCTTGCATTTTGGTTTTCTCTTGCTTGCTTGTGTAAATGAGCTTTCTGGGTTAGTTTTAAAGTTGTTTCTTGCTGTTTGATCTGTCTGAATACTGTCGACCAGACCCTGAACTGCTTGATTTATTTTTTAAGCCAGCAAACTTTATTAGTGCGTTTTTCTACCTGACAGTTGCGTCAGTTGGCGCAGGTTGGACAAAAGCATCTCGCGCTAATTCCTTAATAGCGCGAGTTACAGGCTGACAGTCGCGCCAGTCCTATGAACTTTGCCAGTTTGTTTGTTGGAAGCTTTTTAAACTCATATTTCTATATTTTTAAATCCTTTTCAGCTACTGGAGTGTGTAAGAACTCTGGTTGACTGGTTTTTTTACCATTATCCTTCGGGTGTTTGCCTTTTTCCATCGATCTTATATCCCAGCCCTAGAGCATCTAGTGGCTTGGTACATCGAGCCTTCTGTGGGAGTTTTTGGTTCTTTGATTGTCCAGTCAACTCTTTGGTGGTTTTCTGCACTTGTCTAGTGGTTGACAAAACCTTTTATTGTGTGCTTCGAGCAATCCACTTATTGATAGTTTGGATTTCACTTGACTTCGTTTTTGACTTAGATCACATAGTTCATTGAGGTCTTTGTGAGGTTTTTGACAGATTGTCTTGGTATTTCAGACTTGGTTCTACTTGCATTGAGTGAAATTTGTCTATTTACTTTTGTTATCATCTCTCGAAATTTGTTTAAATGCATTATGCCATTTAAAAAAAAAACAAATGATCTTTTTTGCATTACATTAGTTAGCATTCTTCATTGTTATTGGCAATTAGTCATTTTTTAAGAAAGAAAAAGTTTCATTTATTGCTATTAGCTGCATTAGGATCTTTGTTGATTGTTTGGTGATCATTTTGTTTGTTTGAAAATCTCAACTCTTCTTTAGTTAGCATTGATTGAATGGAATGATATATTTTGGCATATAGTTTGCATTTAGGAAATTCTGAGAGATCACATACGGTAGGACCTAAAAACTGAAATCTAATTGAAGATCAACTGTAAAATGAACTGAATGAATCTAACAACGCATTGGAACTTAACGCATACATTCTAGAGGTCTAGGCTAGAGACGTGTTCCGGCGTCGTTAAACCTAGCCACTATTGTTTCACATTACGGTTGGGTGATTCCTCCTTTTGTGACTCGGTAGTGGTCTAGCACGGATTTGTGCTCCCACGTGCCGTCGAGTATATGTGGAGACCCCACTAGGTTATCATCCTTTATCCACAGGAAGCCGTGTCTGCCGCCTTACAAGTCATAATGCACTGAACACAGCATTTGGGAAGATTGACTGCCGTACGGGAAGTCCTTGGTTTTCATCTGATTGCCAAGGTGTATAAGCAGTTTTACGGATTGTTTGGTAAACCCTTTGCCTAGAGTCTCCAGAGTAGTCACTTTTGATCCTTTTCGGACTCCTTAAAAGAAAAGGTGCCAGTGAGCGTCTTGTCACTTCGTGCTCATTAAACATTCGAAGGAGACTAGAGTCACCTTTTTGTCCTTTTCTCGACTCTTGAAACATGAAAAGGTCAAGTTCAGTTCCTTTGTCTTAAAATTTATTCGACCACGATACACATTTACCCGGTTGGATTTTGTTTGCATTAGTTTGAGTAGGGTCTTGTCTCGTTAGATTCCCTAGGATTTTGTGAAGTTTCATCCTGGCGGAATTACCCATTTCGTCTTCCGAGATACCGGTTGTGAGTGAAACTCTTTCTGTTGTTCCGAGTATACAACCGATTATTTCTCGTGCTCCAGGCGACGAGACTTACAAGTTTCATTGGAACCCTGTTTGGGAACCTTCTGAGGACGGTATCCCTTTTTGGGAATACATTTCTCCTCGTGTTCTAGCCCCACCATTTTCTTCCGACATGGAGGACGTATCCCCTACTTCGACTGACGAATCCGTTGCGATGAGCGGTGAAATTCCCACCGCAATGGAATCTACGCCTGTTAGTAGCACTCCTACTACTGGGAGACTACCTCCAGACTATAAAGCAATAAGCAATGTTATGTCTTCTAGAACTCCCTTCTAGATTTCCATTTGGTCACAACTCACTTTTTCCACCACGGAATCTTTTACTCCACAAAGTCGCAGTACGTCTGTTACCTCAATCACAACCGCTCCAACGGTATGTGTGGCTTCTTCGACTCCTATTTTTAGTCGACCTTCGGCCTCTTTATTCGTAGTCTTCGATCCTACATCAAACGTCCCACCTGAGGGCCCATACGATCAGTATGTACCACATCTTGGTGGGCCTTTGTCGTCTCAACCGACTGTTGAGATTTCAGTTCCGCTGTCAATTGATTAGGGTCCCACCTCTTATCATGGTGGCCAAGCATCGTCTGCGCAATCCCAAAGACCACCTCATCAAGACCTACAAGGAAAATCCTTTCAAGGAAACCCTTTCGCCTCTGGTGGTCCGTTTTTCACCTCTTATGCTCAACCTTCTGGTAACTCAGGTCAATCTTCTGTTCAACAAGCCCAACCTGGTATCCAGCAAGGTTATCCTACTGGACAAATTGGTCAATCATTTGTTAACCCAAACCAACCCAACGTCCAGTATGGTCCAATATCTGGACAAGCTGCTCAACCACCTGGTCAGCCCACCGTCCAGTATAATCTGGGCAAGTCGGTCAGCCTCAAACCCAATTAGGCCAACCAACTGCCTAGCCCACTCGGCCATCTGGTCCGTCAGGAAAACCCTCAGCTGTGCAACAACAACTCCACTCCCAGCAGGTACAACCTTCTGGGCAGGTAGGCCAACTTCAATATCAACAAGGTCATCCTTCTGGCCAGATAGCCCAACCTACAGGAAATCCTTCTGGCGCTACTCAACCCGGTTTTTTGCCCCAAGCTGGACCCCAAACCCCATCTGGTTTTCAAATGCAAGTTGGAGTTCAATCCCAACCAGTCTATCAAACTCAACCTATTTCTCAAACTCAGTTTGGAGTCCAGCCACCGTATGGTTACCAGCAACCTCAAGGGCAACCTTTGTTTACCCCATATCAAAATTATCAACAACTGCAGGCGAATCCTTATTAGAATTATCCGCAACCATATGGTGCTCCTGCAGGACCGTTTGGTAATCCATGGAACGCTGGGGGGTAGAACCCAAATCCCTACGGACAAAATCCTATAGGGCCAAATCCGTCCAGACCAAGCCCTTCGGGGCAACCGCCAGTTGGTTGGAACCCTGGTGTTCCATCCCACCAACAGCCCCAGATGTCCTTCAATCCTCAGTTAACTTTCTTAGCGACTTTAGAATTACCAGATGTGTCCAAACTGACCAATGATCCTATTCTCCATAATCCATATTGGCCTCCGGTTCCAACGAAAATCCCCGACGACTGTCCAAAATTCGATGGTAAAGCTAATGAAGATCCACAAGCTCATGTCATGACTTATCACCTGTGGTGTTCATCCAATTCATGGCTTGATGATTCAATTCGGCTTCGCCTTTTTCAAAGGACTCTCACTGGCTCTGCAGCTAAGTGGTATATTGAGCTCAATCGCAGATCCTTTCAGGATTTCAACTCGTTGGCTATGGCATTTCTCACTCATTTTCAGTTGCCCATTCGATATGAAACGGGTACACACCTCCTGACATCCTTAAGACAGACAACGGCTACGCATATCTCTGATCATATCCATGAATGGAGACGACGTAGACGTATGATCAAATTTTGGATTCCCTACCAACTTCTTACCGATTGGTTTACGACTTCGTTCGTTCCTCCAATAGCTCGGGAGATTGCCATGGGGGCGTGTGTCACTGAAGAGCAAGCTATCGCACGCGCTCAATACCTTGACTTGGTTTATTCTCAGTCAGGTACATTGTATGATTATCTGCCTGACACCCCGAGACCAGGAACATCCAAAGCCCCGCCAACACCAACTGTTGACGGTATTATTGGTTCTGTTCATTCGTCCTCGAAGAAAAATTCCGCGAACCCTGGGAAGCAAAAATCAAGTGCTTCGAATGAACCCACTTCTCAGGTAACACCCGCTTCGAATATTACTTCCGAGGTCAATTCCGTCCAGTCCACCATGGCAGACAAAGCCTCGAAAGGAAAGAAGAAAGGGAAAGCGAAGAATAAGCCAGATCAACCTAAACAGGACTCCCTTAAAGCTCCGCCCGAGGACGGTGCCAAGCGCAAACCCAAGTATCCTTGTCTTATCTGTGATGAAGATCACTATACCAAAGACTGCCCTAGGCAGTCCGAAGTTAGTCATTTGTTGAAAGGCGCTCCCAGGATTCCTGCGGTGCTCAAAGAACCCTTTCCCTCACAACAAACTCAAATGGTGGCTGACCCCTCTCAACCTCCCTCTTCCTTCGGTTCTCAAGTGTTTATGGCTGGAACAATACCTGTCAATATCAGTACTCGAACAAAAGATTATCCGTCATCTGCCGGGAAAGAGCCTGAGGTCCCCTCCAGTGCTCCTTCGTTCAGTTCAGGCCCGCTCCACATCGAGAGACCTAGTACTGAGACGCCTATTTGACCCCCTCTAAAAGGAGTACTCCGGAAATATTCTTACAACCCAAACGCCCGTGTTGCATAGCACTACAATATCGTTGAGGACTTAGCTCAGACTCCATCGGCTATGTCTGCTTTAGAAGTTCTCTAGAGCTGCCCTTCTCAGAGGAAGTCGTTGCTATCTGCTATCGGTGGCATAGAATCGGCCGACTTAGATTTAATTACTTTTGACTTGGAACGCCATACGCAGAGACTGCCTCCCCAAATTGCATTCCTTATACAGGTTATTATTGATTCCAAAACGATTCATCGTACAGTCATTGATGAAGGTGCTTCTACTTGCATCATGTCTGTTGCCTGTTGGAAAGCTATTGGATCTCCGACGCTGAGCCAGTCTCCCACAACCTTGGAAGATTTTGATGGAAGAGCATCCCGTCCTTATGGTATACTCCAACGTTTGCCCATCTCTTTGGAAGGGAAGACGATCGAAATGGAAGTTGAAGTTGTTGATGCTACTCTTACCTACAACCTCCTTCTCGGACGTAGCTGGATATACGCGATGCAAGCTGTAGCTTCATCTTTGTTTCGTATCATCCGTTTCCCTCATCAAGGGAAGATTGTTATTGTAGACCAGCTGTCATTCTTCGCTTCCTCTTTTGAAGGAAACATCCCTTTTGTGGAGCATACCTCCAGATCATCTGAGAGTCTGGGTCACGGGCTTTTCAAAGATCCCGCCCTGATGGGTGTTTTTCCGCTCCCACCTCCTAGTGTCGCTTCCGTCAATATGATTACTACTTGTTCTGATCCATGGATCCTCCCTCCCACCAACCAAGTAGATTCTTGGGGCGACCAGATGCCGTTGAGTCCTGCCGAGCTCAACTATGTCGAAATCATTGCTGCATCGGCTCCCTCTTCTGAACTTGCCCTTTCGAGCAAGGTTCTCCACTCGTTCGCTCCATCCTCAGGGCTTGTAGATGAGACTTCTTCGGACCCTTTAAAAGAAACATTCCCTTTCGACGAAGCCATTATTGAGACTATGTCTCTCGAGGAACCTCCTTGGCATGATTCTCACCATCGTTCCTCGTTTCTACCTACCCATCAGGATATGCTTACTTGTTTCGAGCGGTTTGCTCCTTGTTTCCCATTTCAAATCCTTCAAACACCTATCCAAGTTTATCAAGTGTCCTCTGAAGGAAATATGGCGAACATTACGCAAACCCAGCCCATCGACATCTCTGTGAAACCAGGGATTGTCGAACATCTTCACATTGGAGTCACTTGTACTCCGGAGAAAATTCAACTTTATTCCAATCTTTTTCGCGAATTTCGTGACGTTTTTGCATGGTCCTATGAAGAAATGCCCGGCATTGATCCTAGCATAGTGGTGCATGAGATAATCACGTACCCAGGTGCTAAGCCTGTTCGTCAATGTTTACACCCTGTACACCCCAGAAAGGCTGCAGCTATTAAGGCCGAACTAGAGAAGCTTCTTAAAGCTGGTTTTATTTATCCTATCCCGCTCACAGATTGGGTTTCCAATATCGTACCTGTGAATAAAAAATAGGGTACAATCCGTGTTTGTGTCGATTATCGTGATATTAATCGGGCCTGTCCTAAAAATAATTTCCCCACACCATTCATTGATCAAATTATTGACGAGTGTGCCGGAAGCGAAATGTACTCTTTTATGGACGGTTTTTCTAGATATAACCAGATCAATATTGCTCCCGCTGATCAACACAAGACCGCCTTTATCTGTCCATGGAGCACTTTTGCCTATAATAAGCTCCCTTTCAGTCTCAAAAATGCCGGTGCTACCTTCCAACGTGCAATGTCCTATGCTTTTCATGACATTCGACACATTGTATAGCCATACCTGGATGATCTTCCAGCTCATTCAGCCAAACGTCAGGACCACCCTACTCATCTTCGCGAGATCTTTCTTCGCTGTCGACACTACCGAATTAGACTCAATCCTCACAAATGTGTCTTCTGCGTTGAATCCGACCGACTTCTCGGGTTTGTCGTCTCTCGAGAGGGCATCTGTTTGGATCCCCTTAAAGTCGAGGCTATAGTGAATCTTCCTCCCCTTGCTTCTTTACAGCAATTGCAAAGCTTGCAGGGTAAAGCAAATTTTCTATGACGTTTCGTTCCAAACTATGCCGAGGTGGCCAAAGGTTTCACACGATTACTAAAGCGAGATGTCCCTTTTCATTGGGATACCATGGCTTAGGAATCTTTTGAGCGTCTCAAGGGTCTCCTTGTTTCTGCTCCATTGCTTCGTCCTTCGAACTATCATCGTGACTACACTCTGTATTTGG
The DNA here is from genome assembly GCA_031772625.1 of Pinus tabuliformis. Taxonomy (NCBI): domain Eukaryota; kingdom Viridiplantae; phylum Streptophyta; class Pinopsida; order Pinales; family Pinaceae; genus Pinus; species Pinus tabuliformis. The sequence goes on from CM062804.1 coordinate 1,056,911,682, forward strand.
CTACCGCCGACACCGCTATCAGCATGGTTCTCGTTCAAACTGACGATGATGACACTGAGCATGTTATATATTATCTCAGCCGCAATATTTTAGATACGGAAACTCAATATGCTTATGTCGAGAAGTTGGCTTTGGTCGTCCTTTGTGCTGTCCAACGTTTCCGTCATTATATTCTGTTGCACACTACTACCGTGATTTTCGATTGCAACCCCATGACGTATATTTTGTCACGCTAGTTGCTGGGGGGCAAGTACTCAAAGTGGATTGTCATCCTCCAAGAGTTCGACTTGGAATTTACCACTGCCAAGTCCAAGAAATCCCTTGTCTTTGCTGAGTTACTTTGCTCTTTGCCATCTTCTTCCCCGCCCTCTCATACAGAGGATCAAATTCCGGATGAGACTTTATTTCTCATCAGCACCCTCGATCCCTGGTACGGAGATATCATTATATATCTGCAGACGTCCTCCTTTCACCCTGGCGTGTCCAAAGACGCTCGGCGAAGGATTCGTCATCAGTCTCAACCATACCGTATCATTGGGGATACACTATATCGCCTCGGCGCCGACTCTGTTCTCCGTCGTTGTCTAACTCTCGAGGAAGCTGAGCGTGTCTTGAATGACTGCCACTCTGGTGCCTGTGGTGGTCACATGTCCGGATATGCTACTGCCCAAAAAATCCTCCGTGCTGGCTACTTTTGGCCCTCTATCTTTAAGGATTGCATTCTTGCCATCCGTTCTTGTCATGAGTGCCAGATATACCAGCGGAAGATGCGAGCGCCTCCCGCTCCATTGCACCTTGTTGTCACCGTCGGCCCTTTTGCAAAATGGGGCATTGATTATACGACCTGTAACCCTCGCTCGGCCGAGGGGCATGGGTTTATTATCGTTGTCGTCAATTACTTTACTAAATGGGCCGAGGCAATGCTTACATTAACTGAAGACGGTCACACAACGGCGCAATTTTTATTCAACCATGTTATTTCGCGATTCGGTGTCCCTCAAGCCATCGTCACTGATCACGGGAAGCATTTCCGTAATCATATGATGTCAGAACTAACAACCTAGCTAGGCTTATAGCACGATAGTTCGACTCCATACTACCCTCAGTCCAATGGCCAAGTTGAAGCTATCAATAAGATTTTGGTTACAATGCTTCAGCGTACCGTTGGCATGCATAAGTCTAATTGGCATTTGATGTTGTTCCCTGCCTTGTGGGCCTACCGAACCTCTGTGAAGGACGCCACTGGTTTCACTCCATTTCAGCTAGTTTATGGACTAGAGGCTACCCTTCCAATCGAGTGCAAAATCCCTTCATTAAAATTGGCTGTCGAACTACTTCCCAAGACTACTCCATTAGAATAACGCCTTCTTTACCTGGAACGGCTAGATGAGACCCGTCGCCTGGCCTCTTTGGCCATCGAAACACAAAAGAAGCGAGTCAAGACTCACTTCGATCAGACTGTACATCCACGTTCTTTTGTTGAGGGAGATTTAGTCCTGCTATACGATCAGGCAAACGATAAGCTGGGAGCAGGAAAGCTCGAGCCTATGTGGCTAGGCCCTTACATTGTCAAGAAAGTTTTTCAAAAAGGGGCCTACGAGCTAATTGATTATGAAGGGAACCCTCTCGGGAAGCCCCGAAACGGGCTGTACTTGAAAAAGTACTATGCATGATGCTTGTACACTTTATTTTGTACATACATGTACTCTAGCAAGTGTGTTGTGTGTATGTTTGTCAGTTTTAAAGGCGTAACTGCCACTTATTGTGTCTTTCGCTTCTTGTGCAGATGTCTGATGCACCTTATGTTGGTTTCGCTGATGGTTCCTGTCGCAGTACTCGCAACTTGTCCTCTGCGGCGTGGGTGATCTATGATCCTCATGGCGAGCTGATAGATTTTCAAGGTGTGTGTTTGGGTCGTACCACTAACAATGTCGCCGAATATTGTGCTGTAATCGAGCTACTTGCTGAAGCAATTAATCTCGGCATTCGTGCATTGGTAGTGAACCTGGACTCTCAACTTTTCGTCCACCAGCTCAACGGGCAATATTCCGTCAGAGACCATCGCATCCTAAGGTTGTATTTACGTGTGAGATTGTTAGAAAGAAACTTTGATTTTATCATATATCAGCATATTCCACGACAATTAAACACATTATCTGATGCATTGGCTAATCATGTATTAGATAGACATTTGCGTAATTTGTAATCAAAACATTATACAAGCAAGCACATGAAAGCACAATAATAAACCATAGGCATATGTATATATATACGTGTGTGTCATAATGTTTGCGCCGTGCGCGTTACATAGTCCAAAAAATAATACATGTTCATCTCATATGGCCGGAGACAACATGTCTCTCAAAAATATGCAAAAATGAAACCTAGGCGTCTAATCACGGTGATGCTCATGATAGCATGTCACCGCTCGCACCAAACGTCTCAGCAGATGGTGGACGCGAGTCGGTACTCCCACTGTGTGCCTCTGGTACGCGAAGGGCACATCCGCCAATCTGGCATAGTCTGGAATCCCTCGAGTGAGTCCCTCAAGGTTCTGTACTAGCTCTTCACCCACACCACCCTCTACCTGAGGGTCGGCTACGGGTTGTACCCTCCGTGCTATGTGAGACAGACCAACTGGTCGCTCTGCACCAACATCTGCATACATATATATAGCTGTTGTCAGAGACATGCATGTATTACAAAAAAAAAAAAAATTATTAAACATCAAAAACACAAAGAGTTCTTACCAAGCTCCTCATCCCAGTCTTCTCCTGCAGGCAATGGGAGATCTGGGTCTCCAGTAAAATCGGTGCCCGCATAGGGCCAATCCTCTATAATGATCATCTGGTGACGAAGCCATATGAAGAACTCGGGCCTCCAGGCCATCTGCTGGCCCCCTCCTCCTCTGGAAATGAGTGCTGCCCATCGAGTCATCCTCGGTTCCCGTGGCACTGGATCTGCCACTATACCTCCCTGAATCCGGAAAATCGGCAGTCGCTCCAAGAAGAAGGATACCACAATGGATCCATACCCGAACTGTTTGTTGCCCCCACGCTTACACTTCGTAAGCTGTCTCTTGATGTTAAGGGTCACAGTTGTGGCCCAGTCAAACAGAGTAGGGTTGAGACACTCAGTTGCCAGCAGTAAATGATTTTGCTGGCCTCATGGGGTGCCTGTACCCCCGCCGTCCGTGTAATAGTGAATAGTATCACCTGTAGCACTAGGTTTGGAACTGTGATGATATCTACCTTGGCACTATTCTGTCCAAACTGTGCCCCCGGACAAACCCGGTCCATCACCTCCCCCATCTTTTCTCCGGAAGGCCTACTTCCAGTCAAAATGGGTCGTGCACCTCTCCGCGATAACCCAGTGATAAAATAGACATCGGAAACATCCAGCTCCAATGTGTGATCTCGCAAGTGGAATACCTGATCCTCTATGTCCCAAGCATCCACGATAAATCGTAGTAGCTCCAGTTGTGCATGCAAATAGGAGGTGAGGAAAAACTTCTTTAAGCCGCAATCCCTCAAGGCATCCATGCAGGCTTCATCCTCTAGTGCCAGAGCATCTATAGCATCATGCTCTCTTTCTCTCCATTCTACAACCATTTTGACGAATCCCTGCAACCATAAAGTCGAAAATACCATCATTAGATCACTGGTGAAACCATAATTCAAGGAAATTTGCGAAATTAATGGTAAAATCCATGGGAAAATTAGGTCGCGCAGGTGGCGCGCCCCCTTTTGGAAAATAATCCCATTAGCGCGGTCCCGAGTGGGAAACCCGCGCCAATGGCGCAACCCTAAATTTTGCAAATCCCCTTGCAGGGGATCCGTCTGTGGATGGAAAACTGAAAAAATGGAACGAAAATGAAGCTAAGGACAAGACCTCTTACCTGCTCCAGACGGCGGCTCGATTGCTTTCCTGGATTGATCACAATCGACAGTTGAAGTTTGCACCCAAAACCCTCCAATGGTAAACTCACAAGGTGAAAAGTAAAAAGTGAATTTGTTTTTTACCATTTCGCTATTTTATAGCATTTTTTGACCTAAAATGCATTAAAAATATTATTTTTTGGGTATTTTTGAATATATTTATATCAAAATGGGTTTTACGCTGTTTTTGGTATGATGACAGGTGTTGGTGCAACTCAAGCGACGAAACGAGCTCCTTTTTTCTACTTTTTCAAGCTCGGTAAAACATGTGAAAAGGTTACTTTGAGGTCCGCTTTCAGCTCTTTTCTGACCGTTTAAAGACGAAAAGATTGCCGAGTTACTCCTCTTGACTCGTTAAACGTTAATAAGAGGCGGTCGTTTTAAGTTCTTTTTGTTGACCGTTAAAACATAAAAAAGATTACCGGGTTTTTGTCGTTTCAGACTCGTTAATGGTTACGAAACGACGTGGTTTTGATCGCTTTTTTACTTTTTCAGGTCGAAATCACTATTTATGAAAAGTACTCCTCAATCGTAATGGTCTAGCGGTTCTTTCGAGCATTGTTTTATACTTTTTTGGGCTCGAGAGACACAACTTTATGAAAAAGGACACCCTTGGAGTTTCCTTTTATGTTGTATTTTCAAACTCTCTAAACATGAAAAGACGCCGAGTTCTTCCTTTGTCAGACTCGTTAAAACCTGATGACATCGGATTCTGTCGAAATGACGCACCACAAGCATATGCTATCCCCATCAAGCTTGTTAAAAATAATTGGGGTACTCGCCAGAAATGGCGGGGGGAAAATGGAACCATAATTATTGTCGTGTCGGCAGTATGTCGCTCTTGAACATGGCACTTTTCTGCTTTCGTGTCTGGGTGGGGATATCTCATCTCATTTTTCACTTGCCTCCGTGGATTTGGATAATCCTGTTTGACCTCTCATCTGCTCATTGCCTCGTCACCATGACCTCTGATCCATTGATGTCAAATACTACCAATTCCACTATCATGCCGCCGATATGTTCAAGAGAAGTTGACCTCTGTAGAAAAACAACCTCCCTCTGATAGCTCACATAATCCTGATTCACAACATTATCTCTCTGTCTCGTGTTGATGATGTGGGAAACATCATGGCCCACCTTCGATCAAGGTCACTTCCTGTCGACTTCAGCTCATTATCCAGGAAGCTGATCTAGAGACTCCCTTCCGGTGCCTTGGAGCATGCATGCCTCAATGGCAGGTTCTTCGTGTTCGACGTGAGGTTTTCATCATTGGCCTCCGATCGAATGATTCTACGGGTGTTCGACGCCAGATCACTAATTCGCACGCCGTAGATTGTACCTATATTACCTTGAGGGCCATTGTCATTATTGACGGTACCTCTCGCGTCTGTTAACAGTTTTCATTATTGACTGGTAATCAGACGATGTTCATGCATGTTCGACTTCAGCTCATATATTTGCATGCTTGAACTTGTACTTTTGTTCGGGTCGAGATGGAGCGCAAGACCCTGGATTTTGTCTGTTGTAATCCAGGCGTGATTCTTGTTACATGACTCATTCACTGGATGGCTGCGACAATACCTGAGTCTATTCATTGATCCTAACCAGATGGTTGCGCCCATACTATGGATCTAGATTATTATGTACTCTCTTATGGATGGCCGCGACCATACCACATATATCATGTACTTGAGCTATCAGTTGTATCTCTCGATGCAGATTCTCGGCGGCAGCTACATGTGTTCTTGTAAAGCATTTCACCCCTCTCTCTCTCGAGCCTCATGCTTTAGGGGGCATCTGTTACACAGTAATTTGTCACCATTGGTCACCGTCCCTATTACCCCTTTCCCGTACTTTGGAGGACTCATTCCGGGACCTGTGAGCAGTGACATAACTTAAAAACACTTGCATTATGTTCCCCTAAGTATGGACTTCATGTGCCCTGAAGACACCTCCTGCAAAATATCCCTGAAAAGTGCCCTTTTTCCATTAGCGCGGGTCCACAGTGTACTACCCGCGCCAATGAGGGAGATCCTCAAGAGAAGGCGCGCCCATTGGCGCTTTGTCTTAGAGTAACACCCGCGCCAACCGAGTTTGGAAAATATTTTTAACAAACGCGCGCCCGGATGTTTTTTCCCTTCAAGTCATGAAGTCTTTTGAGGATAAAGCTAATCTTCTAGATGTCGAGATTCATCATCTATCCCTTACATCTATCCACAGCGGCTTTTTGGAGATAATGTCAATCCATAATGGGTGTCTTAATGCATTGTATCTTCCTCCCCTTCTCCATCTATAAAAATCTATCCTCATGCATTTGACAAGCTAGTTTTTGAGTAGGGGTGATAGTGCTAGTAGTGATAATGCTTGTCTTGAGTGATAGTAAGAGTCTTGGAGCATAGGGAGGTTATGCTGCCAGAAGTCTGAGCTGTGTATTCATAATCAAAGAGAGAGAAAGGTCTATTGCAAGACATATGTAGTTGCTCGCCTAGCCAGAGGAGAGATTCAACGTCAGAACTTTGGTTGTATTTTTCTCTGTTGATTATTCATTAATAAACGACTATCGTTATGGTTCTGATCTTATTGTTCATTATGATAATGTTTGATCTATGTCTTTTCTGACCGATATATAGTTGTATTTAGTGGATTTTATGCTTGTATTCACTTCGTTCTTTGCATGTGCAGGTATCCATTCGCGGATATCGTGAGGATCGTGACCTGCCGGAGCAAGGGAACGAGAGTATCAACTCGTCTACGACACTAGCGTTGGACTCCAGGTTGGTTCTCATAATCCACTTTCAATTTGCAACTAGGAACTTGCATGGTAGCGTTAATTGATTGTTGCTAGACCCATTTTGGGCTAGTGGGATCGCCTCTGTTCGCAGAGGGGATTTACCTCTCCAACAAAGACCAACCATGAAAAATATGTTAATTTGGGAGGGCATCCTGTTTTCCAAAAAATTAATGGAAAAATTGGGCTAGAATGCGCAGTCTTTAATCCTATCAAATTTGTGTAAATTTCTTTTACGCAAACCTGAGCACTTGCTTTTGGTACTTTCCAAATAAGAACATCTTCTAGCAAAGAACGATGTAATCCACAGCATCTCAAGCCATCCCTGATAATGTTCCATTGCCTTGCCAAAGACTCTGACATCCCTAGACTGTCAGCCTCTTTCCAAAGAGGGATAGGGACCTGCCATACTGCTATGAGTTTATCCCAAGTGAAAAAGCCTTTTATATGGAATAAATTTAGGAGCCTTTCAAGAATGGTTATCTTCTCTCGATCGCACATGAAAGGGTCTATTCCAATGAGAATCATGCTACCAGATTGTAAGCTCCATATCAAATTCTTTAAAAAATATTGCTCAATCTTGCGAAAGCTTAGCCATATAGCTGACCCATACGTGGCTCTGATCCTCCCTAATCTGTACCAGTGTGCCATATCTTTGCCACCCATATATTTCTTCTTTATTGTGATGCTCCAGGGGCCTTCTCCATATATCTCTCTCCATAATGATTTGCACAATAGTGCCTTCCCAAAAGTCCTCAAGTCCAATAGTCCCCATCCACCAGAATTCTTTGGCATAGAGATCTTTTCCATTCTAGTAAGATGATATTTTCTCTGTACTGATTTGCCACCCCATATAAAGTTTGCTTTTATCTTGTTCATTTTCTAGATGATACTTGCAAGGAGAAAGAATAAGTGTGCCCAAAATATAGCAAGTTGTGTTAATACTGCTTGTGTTAGAACAATTCTTCCTGCCAGTGATAGGCTCTTATATTCCCAAGCAAATATATTTTTGCAGTACCTGTCTATTATCCATTTCCAATCCACTTTAGAGTAACCCTTTGCTTTTAGCTGAAATCCCAGATATTTTAATCCATCCTTGATGGACCGCATCTCTATCCCAAATAGCATAGAAATCCATTCTACTGTTTCCATGTTGACATCATTATGGAAGAGGATAGATTTTGATTTGTTTATTTGAAGACCAGTAGCATTTTGGAATCTTTTTAGAATGACATGAAGACGTATCCAAGTGACTTTGCATAGCATTGCAAATATGAGCACATCATCTACGAATAAGTTATGCGAGATGTAGTTGTTTCTGCAAATCTTCATGGGCCGGCATCTGTTTTCACTTAATGCTCTGTTAATATGAAGGCTTAATGAATTCATTGCCAGGATAAACAAAATAGGAGAAAGGGGACAACCTTGACGCAACCCTCTTTCTCCTAGAAAAAAAGGAGAAGGAATCCCATTTATGATGACAACATAGTTTACTTTCTCCACACATGCCATGATCCAATTTATCATATTAGATTTCAGGCCGATCTTAGCTAATAAGAATCTAATGAACCCCCAATCTAAGCAATCATATGATTTTTGTAGATCAATCTTCAATATGGCAGCTTCGGATTTTTTTGAGAGCATAGTGAATAGGCTTTCTTGTGTATTGGCAACAACATCCAATATATTCCTTCCCTTTAAAAATGCATGTTGATCCTTTGTTAGAAAACTAGATAAGGTAGCTTTGATCCTTTCAGCAATAAATTTTGTAATGATTTTGAAAGTTATATTGCAGAGGGATATCGACCTAAAATCTTGAAAGGATTCAACCTCCAATTTTTGGGAAAAGTGCTATTTGAATGGAGGACGTTACCTGATGTATGCTACCTGAGATTCTCACTGCTTTGACCATCCTCAACATATCTTGTTTGATAATATCAAAGAAGTGGATAAAGAATTCTTTTGTCTAGCCATCCGGGCCGAGGCATTTATCCTTCTTGAAAGACTTCATAACTCCTAGAAGTTCTTCCCCTGTTATGGGATGGAACAGACATTCATTTTTTTCATCATCAAACATTGGTGGGAACAGATCAATGCCACATAGAATATCCTAAACCCTGCAAACATCCATTCTTTACATGAGCGAGTAAAGTAATAAACTAAAAAAAAAAAAAAATACTTACAAATTGTGTGAATTAAATTATATAAGAATGTGCACATAATACATTTATTAGTTTTCCCTCTAATTCCTAGTGAAAAAAAATAGTTAAAATTAGAAATGACATGAGAGCAATCCATAAATTTTGGAAAAATTGCCTACATCTAAGGAATGAATGTTATTTAAGTATTACTATATATGTAATTGAGGCATTTCTTCTCTTTCTTTCTTTGAAAGGAAATTAGATAACCGATTATTCTCGATTTCTATTTAATTCATATATTTCCTCACTTTCCTTTTTTGAAGGGGAATTAGATGACCAAGATTGGAAACTATTCTCAATTTATTATGATATGTGGAGTTTTCAGATTCATTTATTACTTTGTTGATACGGCACTAATATATGTCCTTTGTGGTTCACTAAATATGAGCTAGGAGTCTTGCAAATATCGAATGTAGTCAATAATTCAATTAACATTGAGACACTCGTTGAGAAATTAATTCTAAATTTTCTCTAACTATTAAATTTTCTTATCCAGTAACTCATAAGAATAATCAATTACAATAAAATGCTATAATTTTATACAAAGAGAATGATTGTATTATATTGAGACAATATAAAGATAACAGATAGTACATCATAAAGCTTTTAAAAGCTGGATTACTCTGAAACATAAGAATCAAAACTAGATGAGGTGTCTATCCATAAAGGAAGCGATTTGAGCTGACACACAGCTAACATATACAAGACTTTTACACAGCACATGAGATTTTCTGACTTATAAACTTGTTTCAGAGATAGTTCGACCATTCATATACCATACATATTCGAGGAGATAAAACAAAAGGAAAAAATAATAGAGCATACCTAGAAAGTATCAAAAAGTGAGTTAAGAACCAGCGATGGAGAAATCCTGGATGAAGAAGGATTTCTCCTCAGATATTACCTTCATGTTCCAGGTATCTGTTTCTGATAGAAGACCTTCCTTTGACAAAATATTTTCTTGTTGGTTCTGAGATCTATAAATGTGTTGAATGGAGCATCCTTTCACAATTCCCCAAAAATACATGATTCTGTCCATCCAACCTGCAAGGTGTGGGTTTCTAATGTGGCATTTTCCCTTAACATGATCAACCATGATTTTGGAGTCCCAAAATATTGTAACCAACTGAATATCAAAAAAGATGCAAAAAGCAAGAAGACCCGCTAGAGCCATCGCCTCATCAATGCAGTTTGAGCCCTTTCCCCCATTCCATGAAATGAGATATTGAAGGCTCTCATGCATTATGATATGTACCCTGCAACCACAAGAGTTTTGGTGAGCAGCACCATCAAAATACGCTCTTGGGACCCTTGAGTGATTATCTTCTTGCTCATTTCTGTTGGAATTTTTCCGTTTGTGTTCTTTTGTCAGCAAGGAATCATAGATGGATACCTTATTTTGTAGAATTGCCTTAAAAGGCTCTTTCCTTGCTTTGAAAATTATGTTGTTTCTCCACTTCCATGCGCACCAGACGACTAATTATTGGTCTCCATGTATCTTTCTGCTCACTCCACCATTCGAAAGCTTCATGTGTGGAAGCATGAGTCATAAGAGGGAAACCGAATAAAACTGCCAAGTCTTGCCATAATTGCAGAGTTGTTTGGCATTGGAAGAACATGTGATAGTTGGTTTCCTTGGCTGATTCACACATTAAGCACAAACCCGGCCCATGCCATTTTCTTTTTTTTCAGATTTTCCCAAGACAGGTTTTTATTATGGAAGACCAACCATGAGAAATATGTTAATTTGGGAGGGCATCCTGTTTTCCAAAAAAATGATGGAAAAATTGGGCTAGAATGCGCAGTCTTTAATCCTATCAAATTTGTGTAAATGTCTTTTACACAAACCTGATCACTTGCTTTTGGCACTTTCCAAATAAGAACATCTTCTAGCAAAGAACGATGTAATCCACAACATCTCAAGCCATCCCTGATAATGTTCCATTGCCTTGCCAAAGACTTTGACATCCCTAGACTGTCAGCCTCTTTCCAAAGAGGGATAGGGCCCTGCCATACTGCTATGAGTTTATCCCAAGTGGAAAATCCTTTCCTATGGAAGAAATTTAGGAGCCTTTCAAGAATGGTTATCTTCTCTCGACCGCACATGAAAGGGTCTATTCCAATGAGAATCCTACTGCTGAATTGTAAGCTCCATATCAAATTCTTTAGAAAATATTGCTCAATCTTGCGAAAGCTTAGCCATATAGCTGACCCAAACGTGGCTCTGATCCTCCCTAATCTGTACCAGTGTGCCATATCTTTTCCGCCCATATATTTCTTCTTTATTGTGATGCTCCAGGGGCCTTCTCCATATATCCCTCTCCACAGTGATTTGCATAATAGTGCCTTCCCAAAAGTCCTCAAGTCCCCAAGTCCCCAAGTCCCCATCCACCAGAATTATTTGGCATAGAGATCTTTTCCATTCTAGTAAGATGATATTTTCTCTGTTCTGATTTGCCACCCCATATAAAGTTTGATGTTATCTTGTTCATTTTCTAGATGATACTTGCAAGGAGAAAGAATAAGTGTGCCCAAAATACAGCAAGTTGCGTTAATACTGCTTGTGTTAGAACAATTCTTCCTGCCAATGATAGGCTCTTATATTCCCAAGCAGATATCTTTTTGTAGTACCTGTCTATTATCCATTGCCAATCCACTTTAGAGTAACCCTTTGCTTTTAGCTGAAATCCCAGATATTTTAATCCATCCTTGATGGACCGCATCTCTATCCCAAACAGCATAGAAATCCATTCTACTGTTTCCATGTTGACATCATTATGGAAGAGGATAGATTTTGATTTGTTTATTTGAAGACCAGTAGCATTTTGGAATCTTTTTAGAATGTCATGAAGACGTATCCAAGTGACTCTGCATAGCATTGCAAATATGAACACATCATCTAAAAATAAGTTATGCGAGATGTAGTTGTTTCTGCAAATCTTCATGGGCCGGCAACTGTTTTCACTGAATGCTCTGTTAATATGAAGGCTTAATGAATTCATTGCCAGGATAAACAAAAGAGGAGAAAGGGGACAGCCTTGACGCAACCCTCTTTCTGCTAGACAAAAAGAAGAAGGAATCCCATTTATGATGACAACATAGTTTACTTTCTCCACACATGCCATGATCCAATTTATTATATTAGATTTTAGGTCGATCTTAGCTAATAAGCATCTAATGAACCCCCAATATAAGCAATCATATGATTTTTGTAGATCAATCTTCAATATGGCAGCTTTGGATTTTTTTGAGAGCATAGTGAACAGGATTTCTTGTGTATTGGCAACAACATCCAATATATTCCTTCCTTTTAAAAATGCATGTTGATCCTTCGTTAAAAAACTAGCTAAGGTAGCTTTGATCCTTTCAGCAATAATTTTTGTAATGATTTTGAAAGTTATATTGCAGAGAGATATCGGCCTAAAATCTTGAAAGGATTTAGCCTCCATTTTTTTGGGATAAGTGCTATTTGAGTGGAGGACGTTACGTGATGTATGCTACTTGAGATTCTCGCTGCTTCGACCATTCCCAACATATCTTGTTTGATAATATCAAAGAAGTGGATAAAGAATTCTATTGTCCAACCATCCGGGCCGGGGTATTTATCCTTCTTGAAAGACTTCATAACTCCTAGAAGTTCTTCCCCCGTTATGGGTTGGAAAAGACATTCATTTTTTTCATCATCAAACATTGGTGGGAACAGATCAATGCCCCATAGAATATCCTGAAACCTGCAAACATCCATTCTTTTATATTGGTTTTCAAAGTATCTCACAGATTCCTTTGAGATGTCTTGTTGAGAGAATAGGAAGCCCCCCTGAACATCACTTATTTTCCATATGGAATTTCTCTCACGCCTAGATTTTGCATACCTATGGAAAAATTTTGTGTTCTTGTCACCTTCCTTGAGCCAAATCGCCATTCTCTTAAGTCTCCATGAAGCTTCTTCCTGCTTTAGTATTTTTTGTTTTTCCTTTCAAGCTCTTTTATGTGACATCTCACATTAAATGGTATTGTATTAGTAGCCAAAACTCCTGAGATACTATCCAATTCCATCTGTATTTCCCAAAGGGCCAATTTGTCCAGTTGTCTTTTCTTAAATTGCCATTTTTTAACAACCTTTCTCATAGAGGACAGTTTGTCTCTGAAGGTCAAAAAATGGGGGATCTTATCTTTTGCTGATAAATCCTTCCAGGTTCTTATTATGATTTCATTAAAATCTGAATCTTCTAACCATGATCTATTAAATTTGAAAGGGTACCCTTTCCTAAAACCCTTTTCCCTCTAGCTGAGATATATCGACCTATGGTCAGATATGAATACATTTCCAATTGATGAGTAAGGCATGCCCATTCTATCAATAATGCTAACATGTACAATGAATCAATCAATTCTTTTTGCAATATATGCCTCTTCTATCCTTCCATTGTCCCATGTTGGCATCATTTTGGAAGGATTTATGTCTACAAGATTCCTGTGCAAAAGTTCATATCTGATACGGTCTGCCAACAAGTCTCTTTTCCTACTTTTCCCCCATCGTTCCTCCAAATTCAGAGTCACATTTAGATCGCATGCAATCATCAATGATTCAATATCAAAAATTTTTTATGCAAATAATTTTTCCCAGAACGGGATCCTGTTCATATAAGGGGCGTAGATATTCAAGATATTGATGGGACAGTCTTTTCCTCTGATAGAGGCCAAGATGAGAATGCCTGCAAAACATTTATAAGCTTTTGCTCTAATCCAAACAGGGTCCCATAAAACCGCCAACCCCCCCCCCCGAAAGACCTTTGGCTTCTGAAGCAACTAGGTGCTAGGTGGGAAACATTTTCCTAAAATAGGAGATGGATACCTGAATGTCATGCATGGTTTCTTGAATTAAGATTATTTTTGGCTGAGCTGAGTAGAACGATTCTTTAGCGCCAAAATTTTTTGGTTTGCTGCCAGACCTCTTATGTTCATAGATATGATGAAAGTCATTGAGGGGTTTCTTCAGTAGCGCTTGCTTTAAGAGGCCGATTCTCTGAAATATCAAAGATGGGTACATCAACAAGGGAAATATTTCTGACTCCGCTGTCTGCGCCATCAGCGCTCCCCCTAAAATGTCTACTGCCTCTGTTTTTTTTTCTTCTCACCGTTATATTTCTTGCAGAGTGTGGGCTTATAAGAGGGGGTGATGGTTTCCTTGGTTTATGAATGGTTAATGGTTCCAGCTCGAGTGATTTCTTGCTTAGAAGATAGTCTAAGTCACTGTCAAGCAAATTTGTTGGAGATGAGACGGGGGAGTTTAGGGGGCTGGCTGCTACCATAGGCTCTTTTCCTTTCATAGAGGGGTTAGTTCCCTTTTTGGGCGATGGTAATCATTTGTTAAAATTGTTAAAATGCTATGAATCATGTTTTGGTCATAATTTGATCTCAATAGAAGATTGGGCATATGGTCAATAAGCCATGACTAATTATTATGACAAAGTAGGCACTTTCGCATATCTAATAAAGGTGAATAGAGTTGATTCTTTCCTAAATTGACCATGTTAACCATGTATCTAATGTACTTGATATGTCTCAAACTTTAACAAAAAATAAAATCTATTAATACATGAAATGTATAAGTAAAAATGTAAGAAATGCCAATTGATCATTCTATTGGTAAATAGATAAAATGTTATAAAAATGGAAAAAATGCACTGATTGGTAGATTAGTGTATTTATGAAGCTCATAAGTACATGTATTATATTATTTTTAGTGTAGCATTTATTAATCAATCTATAAAAAAGAAGAGTTGCTAATAGAGGTTAATGGAGTTTGATAGTGTTGTATTTACATTAGGGCCAAGAATTGTATTCACTTTTTTTTTTAGCGAGACTTATTAATAACTCAAGAATGTTGGTAATATGATAAATATTTTGAAAATTAGAATGGATATGTAAGTTTATAAGTCTAAAATCATTGTCCCCACTCCCAGTACATGAGGAAGTAACGTAATAAAAAAAAAAAAAAAACTTAAAAATTGTGTAAATTAAATTAGATGAGAATGTGCACATAATCCATTTATTAGTTTTCATTAGTTAAAATTAGAAATGACATGAGAGAAATCCATAAATTTCGGAAAAATTGCCTACATCTAAGGAATGAATGTTATTTAAGTATTACTATATATGTAATTGAGGCCTTTCTTCTCTTTTTTTCTTTGAAAGGAAATTAGATAACCGATTATTCTCGATTTCTATTTAATTCATATATTTAGATGACCAAGACTGGAAACTATTCTCAATTTATTATGATATGTGGAGTTTTCAGATTCATTTATTACTTTGTTGAGACGACACTAATATATGTCCTTTGTGGTTCACTAAATATGAGCTAGGAGTCTTGCAAATATTATTGAGACAGTCGTTGAGAAATTAATTCTCAATTTTCTCTAACTACTCAATTTTCTTATCCAATAACTCATAAGAATAATAAATTACATTAAAATGCTATAATTTTATACAAAGAGCAAGAAATTAGGGAATCTTTAAATCATTTTTTAAAATTGTTAAAATACTATGAATCATGTTTTGGTCATAATTTGATCTCAATAGAAGATTGGACGTATGGTCAATAAGTCATGACTAACTATTATGACAAAGTAGGCACTTTGGCATATCCAATAAAGGTGAATAGAGTTGATTTTGTCCTAAATTGACCATGTTAACCATGTATCTAATGTACTTGATATGTCTCAAACTTTAACAAAAATAAAATCTATTAATACATGAAATGTATAAGTAGAAATGTAAGAAATGCCAATTGATCATTTTATTGGTAAATAGATAAAATGTTATAAAAATGGAAAAAATGTACTGATTGGTAGATTAGTGTATTTATGAAGCTCATAAGTACATGTATTATATTATTTTTAGTGTAGCATTTATTAATCAATCTATAAAAAAGAAGAGTTGCTAATAGACGTTAATGGAGTTTGATAGTATTGTATTTACATTAGGGCCAAGAATTGTATTCACTTTTTTTCAGCGAGACTTATTAATAAGTCAAGAATGTTGGTAATATGATAAATATTTTGAAAATTAGAATGGATATGTAAGTTTATAAATCTAAGAAAAAATTCTTTTCATCTTCGCCTGTCTTAGTATGGCACAAGCATAGACTCTTTCTTCCCATGTTGTTTTGAGAAAGTGATTTTCATCTTCAACCCTCTTTATATGACACAAGTGACACTCTTTCTTCCCATGGTCTTTTGTCAATTGGGAAACAAATGGTTTCACTACGAAACTCATTAGAATTAACTTTTATATTAGAAATGTTTGTTTTCTTCCTAACATAAGCCAAGGCACATAATTTTTTTATTGTTTTCCATATTTAACTTATGAGCTCCTTATAATAACTTCGTTTCATTTTTCCCTCCATAAAATAAAGTATTAAGTGAAATAATAATAAAAAATAATCATAAAACATAATATTCATTGAATTAAAATATATTAATAATAAATAATATATGGATTCAATTCATATTGTTATATTATAATCTCATTTTTATTAATAAAATTACAAACATATCTCATTAAAAGAAACAAAAAAATAAAAATTCATATTGGGAACCATATATTTATATAAAAGGTATAATTAATAAATATTAAAAATTTAATTAATTTAATTAATAAATATACAATTAAGAATCAAATATTTATAAACATAAAATAACGATGTAGGAGCATTATATAAGTTTCATAGTTGGACTTATAGAAAGTCAATTTCAATTTATAAATGGGACTTGGATTCCCGAATTTAGGATTTATGGAGCGATAAAGAGATAAGGGGAAAAGGGAAACTAAGATATTATACGGAGTTCATCAACTCTAATCTTGAAAACTATAATTATTTATCTATCTTTACTAGTGTTGAGAAGAAAGTGAACATTTCTAAGATAAGAAATAATTCTCTTGAACTTCATAATGAAACTGGGCAGTTTGTCAAAATAGATGTCAAGCTACCAACCTTCTTGACCCATTAAGCTAGAAAAACTATGGTGATCTCGAAATGCTTCTCTAACTAATTTTCAAAAATAGAAATAATATGTTAAAGAATTTTGATTTTTCTTTTTTCCTTCTTAAGGACTCATGATTTCTAAGGCTAAGGAAGCATGTATTGCAGTAAGATTTCATTATAGCATGGTCTTTGCTTTTTCTTGATCTTTTTTTTTCTCTTTCAACACTTGTCAAAGAAGCATTAATTTGTTTTCATTATAGGATGGTCCTTTGCCTTTTCTTGATCTTTTTTTTCTCTTTCAAAACTTGTCAAAGAAGCATTAATTTGTTTCATTATAGCATGGTCCTTTGCCTTTTCTTGATTTTTGTTTTCTCCTTCAACACTTGTCATATTTCTTAGTTGTTTCTTTAAAAATATATGGTTTAAATAAAACATTTTAAAAATCATTGGGCCGGTCTCCCCGTACATGAGGAAGTAAAGTAATAAATTAAAAAAAAAAAATACTTAAAAATTGTGTAAATTAAATTAGATGAGAATGTGCACATAATACATTTATTAGTTTTCCCTCTAATTCCTAGTGCAAAAATTAGTTAAAATTAGAAATGACATGAGAGGAATCCATAAATTTTGGAAAAATTGCCTACATCTAAGGAATGAATGTTAATTAAGTATTACTATATATGTAATTGAGGCCCTTCTTCTCTTTCTTTCTTTGAAAGGAAATTAGATAATTGATTATTCTCGATTTCTATTTAATTCATATATTTCCTGACTTTCCTTTTTTGAAGGGGAATTAGATGACCAAGATTGGAAATTATTCTCAATTTATTATGATATGTGATGTTTTCAGATTCATTTATTACTTTGTTGATACGACACTAATATATGTCCTTTGTGGTTCACTAAATATGAGCTAAGAGTCTTGCAAATATCGAATGTAGTCAATAATTCAATTAACATTGAGACACTCATTGAGAAATTAATTCTCAATTTTCTCTAACTACTCAATTTTCTTATCCAATAACTCATAAGAATAATCAATTACATTAAAATGCTATAATTTTATACAAAGAGCAAGAAATTAGGAAATCTTTAAATCATTTGTTAAAATTGTTAAAATACTATGTATCATGTTTTGGTCATAATTTGATTTCAATAGAAGATTGGACATATGGTCAATAAGCCATGACTAATTATTATGACAAAGTAGGCACTTTGGCATATACAATAAAGGTGAATAGAGTTGATTTTGTCCTAAATTGACCATGTTAACCATGTATCAAATGTACTTGATATGTCTCAAATTTAAAAAAAAATAAAATCTATTAATACATGAAATGTATAAGTAGAAATGTAAGAAATGCCAATTGATCATACTATTGGTAAATAGATAAAATGTTATAAAAATGGAAAAAATGTACTGATTGGTAGATTAGTGTATTTATGAAGCTCATAAGTACATGTATGATATTATTTTTATTGTAGCATTTATTAATCAATCTATAAAAAAGAAGAGTTGCTAATAGAGGTTAATGGAGTTTGATAGTATTGTATTTACATTAGGGCCAAGAATTGTATTCACTTCTTTTCAGCGAGACTTATTAATAAGTCAAGAATGTTGGTAATATGATAAATATTTTGAAAATTAGAATGGATATGTAAGTTTATAAGTCTAAAATCATTGGGTCCCTCTCCGAGTACATGAGGGAATCATTGGGCCCCTCTCCCAGTACATGAGGGAGTAAAGTAAAAAAAAAAAAAAAAACTTAAAAATTGTGTAAATTAAATTAGATGAAAATGTGCACATAATACATTTATTAGTTTTCCCTCTAATTTCTAGTGAAAAAATTATTTAAAACTAGAAATGACATGAGAGCAATCCATAAATTTTGGAAAAATTGCCTACATCTAAGGAATGAATGCTATTTAAGTATTACTATATATGTAATTGAGGCCTTTCTTCTCTTTCTTTCTTTGAAAGGAAATTAGATAACCGATTATTCTCAATTTCTATTTAATTCATATATTTCCTCACTTTCCTTTTTTGAAGGGGAATTAGATGACCAAGATTGGAAACTATTCTCAATTTATTATGATATGTGGAGTTTTCAGATTCATTTATTACTTTGTTGATACGACACTAATATATGTCCTTTGTGGTTCACTAAATATGAGCTAGGAGTCTTGCAAATATTATTGAGACACTCGTTGAGAAATTAATTCTCAATTTTCTCTAACTACTCAATTTTCTTATCCAATAACTCATAAGAATAATCAATTACATTAAAATGCTATGATTTTATACAAAGAGAAAGAAATTAGGAAATCTTTAAATCATTTGTTAAAATTGTTAAAATACTATGAATCATGTTTTGGTCATAATTTGATCTCAATAGAAGATTGGACGTATGGTCAATAAGCCATGACTAATTATTATGACAAAATAGGCACTTTGGCATATCCAATAAAGGTGAATAGAGTTGATTTTGTCCTAAATTGACCATGTTAGCCATGTATTTAATGTACTTGATATGTCTCAAACTTTAACAAAAATAAAATCTATTAATACATGAAATGTATAAGTAGAAATGTAAGAAATGCCAATTGATCATTTTATTGGTAAATATATAAAATGTTATAAAAATGGAAAAAATGTACTGATTGGTAGATTAGTGTATTTATGAAGCTCATAAGTACATGTATTATATTATTTTTATTGTAGCAATCAATCTATAAAGAAGAAGAGTTGCTAATAGACGTTAATGGAGTTTGATAGTATTGTATTTACATTAGGGCCAAGAATTGTATTCACTTTTTTTTCAACGAGACTTATTAATAGGCCAAGAATGTTGGTAATATGATAAATATTTTGAAAATTAGAATGGATATGTAAGTTTATAAGTCTAAGAAAAATTTCTTTTCATCTTCACCCATCTTAGTATGGCACAAGCATAGACTATTTATTCCCATGTTGTTTTGAGAAAGTGATTTTCATCTTCAACCCTCTTTAGATGGCACAAGTGACACTCTTTCTTCCCATGGTGTTTTGTTAGTTGGGAAACAAATGGTTTCACTACAAAGCTCATTAGAATTAACTTTTATATTAGAAATGTTTGTTTTCTTCCTAACATAAGCCAAGGCACATAAATTTTTTATTGTTTTCAATATTTAACTTATGAGCTCCTTATAATAACTTAGTTTCATTTTTCCCTCCACAAAATAAAGTATTAAGTGAAATAATAATAAAAAATAATCATAAAACATAATATTCACTGAATTAAAATATATTAATAATAAATAATATATGGATTCAATTCATATTGTTATATTATAATCTCATTTTTATTAATAAAATGACAAACATATCACATTAAAAGAAAAAAAAATAAAAAATCATATTGGTAACCATATATTTATATAAAAGGTATGATTTATAAATATTAAAATTTGAATTAATTTAATTAATAAATATACAATTAAAAATCAAAATATTTATAAACATAAAATAACGATGTAGGAGCATTATATAAGTTTCATAGTTGGACTTATAGAAATTCAATTTCAATTTACAAATGGGACTTGGATTCCCAAATTTAGGATATATGGAGCGATAAAGAGATAAGGGGAAAAGGGAAACTAAGATATTATACGTAGTTGATCAACTCTAATCTTGAAAACTATAATTATTTATCTATCTTTACTAGTGTTAAGAAGAAAATGAACATTTCTAAGATAAGAAATAATTCTCTTGAGCTTCCTAATGAAACTGGGTATTAGCTTATTCCCAAAACACCTCTTGAAAACTATAATTATTTATCTATCTTTACTAGTGTTAAGAAGAAAATGAACATTTCTAAGATAAGAAATAATTCTCTTGAGCTTCATAATGAAACTGGGCATTAGCTTATTCCCAAAACACCATGGGAAGATTTAGTTTGTCAAAATAGATTTCAAGCTACCAACCTTCTTGACCCATTAAGCTAGAAAAACTATGGTGATCTCGAAATGCTTCTCTAACTAATTTTCAAAAATAGAAATAATATGTTAAAGAATTTTGATTATTCTTTTTTCCTTCTTAAGGACTCATGATTTCTAAGGCTAAGGAAGCATGTATTGCAGTAATATTTCATTATAGCATGGTCTTTGCCTTTTCTTGATCTCTGTTTCTCTTTCAACATTTGTCAAAGAACCATTATTTTGTTTTCATTATGGCACGGTCCTTGCCTTTTCTTCATCTTTGTTTTTTGTCTTTCAACAGGTGAGAAAGAAGCATTAAATTAGTGTTATATGACATAGGACTCGTGATTTGTAAGGCTAAGAAACCATGTATTGTAGTAAGATTTCATTATAGCAAGGTCTTTGCCTTTTATTGATCTTTTCTTTTCTCTTTCAACACGTTTCAAAGAAGCATTAATTTGTTTTCATTATAGCATGGTCCTTTGCCCTTTCTTGATCTTTTTTTCTCTTTCAACACTTGTCAAAGAAGCATTAATTTGTTTTTATTATAGCATGGTCCTTTGCCTTTTCTTGATCTTTTTCTTTCTCTTTCAGCACTTGTCAAAGAAGCATTAATTTGTTTTCATTATAGCATGGTCTTTTCTTTTCTTGATCTCTTCTTTTGTCTTTCAACAGTTGTCAAAGAAGCATTAATTAGTGCGATACGCTAGAAGCATTAATTAGTGTTATATGACATATGACTCATGATTTGTAATTCTAAGAAGCATGTATTGCATATAGCATGGTCCTTGCTTTTCGTTGATCTTTTTTTTTGTCTTTCAACAATTGTCAAAGAAGTGTTAATTAGTGTTATATTCTATCTATTGCCTTACTTAGCTAATTAGTATTATATGCTATCTATTGCCTTACATAGTCTTATATGTTATCTATTGTCTTTCAACAATTGTGAAAGAAGTGTTAATTAGTGTTATATGCTATATATTGCCTTACTTAGCTAATTAGTATTATCTGCTATCTATTGCCTTACATAGTGTTATATGTTATCTATTGCCTTACGGCGTTTCCTTTGCAACATTTGGTGCAAATGCTAGTTAAACTAAGTGAGAATATCTACAATGTAGCCCTTATTCAAATATAACAATTGATTCATACTTTTCAAAATTCAATAATTATACAACTTTATTTATATTTCGAAAAGTACAAAGCTTTACTTCGAAGCCAATTTTCTAGATTCAATATAAGTATTCAAGTTCACTGAAATCTCTTTTTCCCGCATGATAGAAACTGTGAGCATATATCTTTCATTATGTAAAACCTGTTTCTTCAAAAATAATGTCACTCATGATGGTTGTTACTCATTTTGAATTAATTGGCACTTATGTTCTACATATTTTGTTTAAGAATAATTTTATTCACTTCCTTCATGGTTAAGTTTTTGAAGATTTTTAATGTGCATGGTTCATTTTGTTTCGTGTTTGATTCGGTGATACATATTTTATTTGAAATTTTTGGTGGGATATTATAACTAGTAATTGCATCACATATTGCAAAGGAAACACTATAAGGCGTAAATTCAAGAAGCATTGTGACATATAAATAATCATTGAAGATAAAAACTAGTAAACAAAATGCGTTTCAAAAGTAGAAGATAAAGAGAAAACACTTACATTATGCCAAATAGACTGATTCTATAAGTTTTCCAACATAGATTGACTCTTAATCTTGAAAGATGGTCTTTCAAGTTCCAATAGCAAATATTTGATAGACTTTGAAAAAATACAGGTAGTAGAATCAGATAAGATAAATAAAATAACATTAATTCATGAACAATATAATGCTTATCTTTCCAAATCTAAATTTGCATCACAACGTCACAAATTTTAGACATTATCACATATTAGATGAAAATGAGCGAGACATCAGCTCTCAATTATTCATAAATTTTGGTGTAAAATTTGCAACTTTGATGGGAAAATCTAGTGCAGTCTGGTTTATGATGTTCAATGTCTCCAATGTTTCCTCAGAGAATATTATCTCTGAAATTGTAAAGAAATATTTTGAATTAAACTGACACTAGTAATAGACTATTTTAGTATTTTGCGTTGCCCCCTCAATAGTATAAGGTTTACATCTCATGGTGGCCAAAATTCTATTATGTATTATAACTTCTTGTATATACCATTGATTTATATTGACATTCACAACAAACCATTATAACAATTTACATGGTGACGGGCCCTCTACATGGTTGAAGACATTGATTATTCACACAATCCAATGTACCACCAACCACTTATAACCAACTCAAAACTACCCAATAAAAAAAACAATAACAATGAACTATCCCTAATGCCAAGTGAAGTAATACAATGTGTAAAATATGAATTAGAAACAATAATAGAAAAAGGAAACAAAACAAAAACAAAAAAACAAAAACTTCAAAACTTGTAAAATGTGAATTAGAGACAACAACAACGTAAAAAAACTATGCTATTGATCACCTTGGCACATAAAACATGATTGAACCAATTTGCCTAAAAAAACACACAAATATTGTTAAAACAGTAAACTCTAATTTACAAATCAAATAATAATATTTCACTTTTCTTCTTTATTTTGCCCACAGATTTCAGCCCTAATCAGGTGACCAACACTCTTCTTTGTTGAAGCCATAGACTTCAGCTTTCAACCACATAGCCCAACTGAACTCAAAAAATAATTCTAGACATTTGTCCTTGATTTAAGCGCATCAATAACACTCCTATGGCATTTGAACTCAGAAACTATATAGCTATTGGATTTGAAGCTCAAATTTGAATCTATCCTAGCCCCTTCGTTATATAAGAACAGGGGGACTCCAAACTCCGATTTGAAAATCATCTACGCTCCTCCCAATCAATGGTTGTAATGTTACGTGATAAAAAAAATGATGCTTGCATTGTGTGCTGATAAAATTCGTCATTGCATGGAGAAAGTCAACTAATTTCACATTTTGAATTACCGCTAAATAAATAGCCAACGACTAAGTCGATTTGTTTAGTTTAGTTAGATAGTTGTTGACAGATCATTTATTTCTTTTCTCTGGTACAACTTGTTTTAATTAATTGATAAAACTTAGATAGCAGGAAGGACACGGTTGTTGCGGATTGCTCGAACTTTCTAATCCACTAAGATTTATAAATACACGATATAGAGTTATACTAGCAATTGTTTCAAAAGGTACAAAGAGAGGCCGATAGGATTACTAAATTGGAATTGTTGAATTTTTCTAGAAGAGTTAATTGGTTTATGGAAAACCTTGTTTTCTTGGACTGTATCATTGTGCAATTACTTTACAGGAACACATTGAATGTCTTATTTCATTTTAGAGTAAGTTAATTACCCAAAATCAAGAGGTTAAGTTAATTACCCAAAATCAAGAAACCTCTATAGATGGCCAAGCATATACGAAGAATACATCTCATTCATATGCAATACCAAATTCATATTTTCTTTTCTTTGAGTAAAATTTCAAAAGCATGAATGCATTCCATTTCATATGCACAATAAACCCAACTTCCGAAATTTCAATGCTTGGATGCATCCCATTCAAAAAAAATATCAAAAAAAGAAAAGACAAAAACATAGAACATTTAACAACTCCTACTTTCAAATGCTCATGTTGTTTTGACGAAGAACTTTACTCACCTCCACATGCAGGTATCTCAGGATATCATTTGCAGTAGTGCTTTTGCTTCAAATCTCTTTAACCTCCACATGCTTGTTTCTTATGATATCGTTTGCACTAGTGCTTCTGCTTCAAATCTCTTTAACAAGATAAAGTGTTATGTCCCCAGTTCAAGCATTTCACATTAGAAGATGTTTGTCCATTATTAATATTCACATTAGAAGATGTTTATCTATGATTAATAATACAAAACATGCAGGTCCACACAAAGAACCTAAGACTATTACATCATTTCACATTAGATGATGTTTGTTTATGCTTAATAGTACAAAACATGCAGATCCATACCAAGAACCTAAGACTATTACAACATTCATTGAAAAGGGTAGATCTTTTTAAAATCAACAAAATTTGGTAACAATTTGCCCAGGTAAGGCGGAAATGATCCAGATTTGTAATTAGCTTTTTTCTGTTTAAATTTTTGTTCTTTTAGTCTAATGCTTTGTGCTTCTTTGATAAGCATCGTGTTACTGATACAAATTAGAAAGAAAATGATGTTCAGGTGCATGCCATAAATTAAAAGAGCTTTCAGGTGCATTACAGAAATTAAAAGAGCCTTAGAATTTCGCAAGTTTTCCTTTCTGTCAGAACCTTTACCCTTCACCAAACAAATATTTATGGGAATTGGGGAGGGAGTAGCCTTCTAATGCCTTCAAAAAATTATCCTCAGCTGTTTCTTGATGATAGAAAACTGTGGGTATTGCGCATTGTGGACATTACACATTTACAAAAATAGAAAATTACAATCCCCAAGATTTGGTTGCAACAAAAACATAGAAACCTAATCATTTTGAAAAACTTCATAGCCTTACCGGTTTATTTAACATCAAGACCATGGAAATCAACAATTGCGAGGTTGAATAATCTTACCTTGCCAATGTTATTCTCATGTAGCTGAAGCCACTTTCTAATACAAGACATGCCAAACATGTGTCCACAAGAAAGGGAGCTGCGTTTTCATTTTTCAATTGTCAGTATTTGGACATGTGAAAGCTCTTATAAAATGAATAAAACATTTTGATGCAAGGAAAAAGATAATTTATATGATTTCTGATAACAAGACAAAAACATCAAACTGACAGAAGATTACTAGTACTGACGGAAGCTGGTCATTTTACTCTTGAAGAAACAACTAAGGAAAGAGAGAATTGGGACAATCAGTCATGGAAAACAAAATCGACAGTGAACTCCTTCCCTAAAGAGTTCTATGCAAAGGTTTACTCTCACATGATTATTTGTTGCAACTAATGTGATACTGAGATTTTGTGATAAACTCTACCATAACTTCACCACAATAGGCTGTGTGACCAGAAAATCTGAGCCTTGCTTTGTAGCGAATCTTCCTTTCAATGTAAAAAGCATTTGCAACATAATGATTTTTTGATAATAGAAAGCTATTTTCAATTTTAAAAAGGACAAGATTATTTAGGCTGCTCTATTGGAGATTATGATGTTTCAGAATTGTAATGGTTGACAAACTAGACATGAAAAAGGTGGATAATCTCTATTTTCATTTCTTTTGAGATACACATCAAATTATAAAGAACACAGATGTAAAATTTCTTACAAGTTGAAAGCTTATACCTCCTGCAGCACTCTCTATGTTTTTATGACAATTTGTGGCTTCTACACATAACTAGCTTATACCAACGTTTCAGTAATTTTCTTTCCAAAAAGCATTAGAAGAACTGATTTCACTCATTATCAAGATTATATGTCGTATACATTATTTTAATGATTGAAAGTAGTGTTCAAGTCTTTGAATGTCAAATAAAACATTGCTTGACTTTGCTAATAGTTTTGAGTCTTGACACAACAAAAAGTAGAATGGCCTTTCTCAGTGGCATTATTGCACATACCATATAGGGTGATCCCCTGCAATTGTCCACTCCTCCATACAAATAGAACAATGCAGAGTCTCAGCATCACTTGTAAGAAGTAAATGACTTCTATGACTTGTGCTCTCATCTCCACTCATATGAGAACTTTTTCCCGTGTTACTGATTTGTTGACAAGGTTCCACTGTCGACTATTGAGGCTCTAGACTAATTACCAACATACACTAATCAGTTTTTAATCGATGTTTTACTTTCCATTGCTGCCTTGATTCTTTAATCAGCCTTTGTTGTCCAAACATAGAGTTTTCTTCTTGTTTCAGTTCAGGAATAGTTGTCAAAGTAGAACGAACTTGAGCCGTTTCTTTCTTAGCTTCCATCTTGAAAAATATTTTTCTCTCTCTCTCTCTCTTCTCAAAGCTTCCTAACTTTTCTTGCAGAACTTGGACAGTTCCCCGCAAAGAACAAATAATGTTTTCTCTCTGTTTTATTGCTAAGTTCTTCTCCAGTTTCACCTGTTTCAAAGCCCTACCCCTTTCTACAAATGTTTTTGATATGTCAGCGTTTTTCTCTTTTGCCTTTTTCTTTTATTCAGTTACTTTTCTCAGGGCATCCACCGCTTTTTGTAGATAGTCCTCCCTTTCTTGCAGCTTCTTTTCCAATTTTTCCTTCCCACAGGCCACATTATGCAAATCAACCTTCCCCCGATTTAGTGCACTCGCATATTTCATATTGTCATCACTCAGCTTAATCAGTTCCCTCACATAATTAATGTTGCTATAATTCTATATATGATCATTGAAACCCAAGAATACCCTTGCTGAGATTCTGTGATACATTTCAAAAATACCGAAGTTAGCCGCAGGTGGAACTAATTGTGAGAATGAGTTGTTTGTTATTGTAATGGGAAAATGTTGGGCAGTATCACTAATCCCAAGGCATTGACTATTAAACTAATGCAACTGAGAATTAGAAGTTTCAGTTACACTGCTCGGAAACATATTCCAGTTGTTTACAATTCCATGACTCTGTGGTGGAATAATCCTGCCCTCTTCGAATTGAGACAGTTGCCAACTGAGTTACGTCTCTAGGAGAAATGGAAAATTCTTTGCAAATTCAGGAATACATGGCACCGATTCCAAACATTCCAAATAAGGTAAGAGATAGGTCTCTAGTTGCCCATGAGAAGCCTGCACATGATATTGGTAGGGAATTGGGCAAATGACATTTCCATCTTGATTTCTAACCCTGGCCACATTTGAAGTATCAATTAAAAGCGTATTTGCACTACCATAGTCTCCCAGATCTTCCCACACTCTAGTCAAATTCTTATAACATCCATGAACTGCATTGCCCTGTCGATGGATCCTCGTTATGATACAGTCCTCAATGGAATAAGAAAGAATCCTAAAGAATCCTACCAGAACTACTACCTCCTAAAATGTTCTGCAGCACAAAATCATGCACCTCTCTAGGTTTCTCTGACCACAGAACTACCTTGAATGCAGAAAAACAAGGCCACATAAATCTGCAAGCCTGAGGGTGCACAAACACAATATAGGGGTCCACAACCAAATTACCATGGGCAAAAGGACCCTTGCTTTTGTGAAAAAAATGTGCCAGGACATACTCTATACTGATTACCAGCAACTTGTCATATTTCCTCACTATTATTTCCTTCACCATCTTTCTCTGCTCCAACTCTGCCCGTCCAGAGAATCTCCTTGACAGGCCCTTTGGAATGCCTTGCATCTGATTCCCCACAACATGATCTCTTGAGCGAAACTTGAGATTACTGTAATACTGCACCAAAAGTTCTCCATCAGAAACTTCTCGGACAGAGGCTTCCCATCCTTTGCAGTCTGCAAGATTTTGTTCAACAGTTTCATCACATTCCTCAGCTAACTCGACCTTGATCCTCTGCAAAATTTCCCCTGTAGCTTCAGAATCCGAACCATTCATTCCCCCCTCCTTCCTCTCCACTTCCTCTTGAATTTTCCCTCTTTCATTACACTCACTCCTCCCCTGCTTCAAATCGACCAATGCCAATGAAAACTTCAGCCATTTCTCCCCAAATCAATCTCCTTTCCGCCTTCAATCTTCCCCTCCCCTTTCAAGTTCTTCATTTTGAACAATTCAATATCCCGACCTTCATTGATTTCATTCAATCTCCTCTTCTTCAACAATTCCATACCCTGCAACCCATTGATTTCATTCCATTTTCTCTTTTTCAACAATTCACAATACTAATCCCCATTTTCTACAAACTGCTGCCACAAATCAGGTGCCTACTCTGTAACAAGAAATGCAGTGACAACCCTATAGCGAACACCATTTTGGGTCCCCTTTGTGTGAAAAATGAGAGCATTTTGGCGAACCACCTCAAAAAATATCATCCTTTCAGAAATGTAGGCAGACCAATTGGTGACATTTCCATTCATGCCTTGTTCAATTGCATCGAGAAATCCAGGGTTGCAATAAGAAATACTTGGCATTCTCGATAGATGCTCCATAACCAAAGAAGCCACATACAAGTCGCCGCCATGTTTTTCTTCATGTTGCATTTGAGGGCGGGCAGAACCAGGGCGATGTCGGTCGAGACCACGTCGAGGCTAAGCGGGGCCAGGCCCATTCCGGCGACGCCGCAGCCAGTCCCGAGTTCGATTCCGCATTTGTTCTTGAATTGGAAGATTTGGGCGTATACGGGATTAGGTTTCGGGTTTGGGGTGAGGAGGCAGCGTTCCACGAATTTGACGACGACAAGGAAGCCGGGCCAGACGGAGGTGAAAACACAGCAACAACAACGGGCATATCAAAGAAATGATTAACTCTCAGGCCAAGAGTGACATAAAAGAATGAGAAAAAGTAGCAAAAATAAATCTTCAAGAGTGACATAAAAGAATGGAAAAAAGCAGTAAAAATATCTTGCCATGCCACTGAATGCACAGTAGAACTAGGAGGTGAAAAGAAGGCAACTCAACCCATATTTGGAAAAAGCAATCACACTTCAAATCAACGGTTGAAAGTGAATGGAGCAAGGTAAAAGTAATGACGAAGAAGTTGATGCATAAGAAAGCCTATCAGCCTATTTATTTATTTTCTCTTGTACAACTTGTTTTAATTAATGAAAAAACTTAGACAGCGAGAAGGACACGGCCGTTCATTGTGTATTGCAACCAACCAAGATTTATAAAAAAACTATATAGAGTAATAATTATACTAGCATTTGCACCACATGTTGCAAAGGAAACGTCGTAAGGCAATGACATAAGAAACAATAGCATAGAAGAAAGAAGTCAAAATTTTATGCAATTTTGTTTTTTTATTGGTGTTTCTTTTTTATCATATGTTATGTTTCAGGAAGATTCCAACCAGGTTATCTTCAAAGTGAAGGATTTATGAAATTTTTTGAAATTTTTTTGCCCAGATTCCGACCACTTTTAGCCGTCCAGGCAATTCCTCCACATCGATAAACGCCTCTGGAAATATCACGAGCGGCTCTACTAGCTTGCTAGCTTGTGCTCATTCGGAAACAACTTTTGATTCTGGCAGTCACTTAAAGCGCCTTTTGACTATTTCACTCACTCTACAAATTTAGTCAACAGCTTTAAAACTTTTGACTATTTAATTGACTTTCGAAATTTAATCAACCCTGGCATGCTGGAGTAATTACAATTTCCACCATATGTTCTAATTGTGTTGTTTTCACCACACCCCTCTAATATTTGTTTGGGTGGTGCTGGAGAGAGTGTTGTCCTGAGATTTTGGTTTTCTTCAGATTCCAACAAGAAAGGGAATTGAGGCAGTCCGGGAATTATCGAAAATATCATGGCTGATCCAGGTTTCGTCTCTGGATTTATTGGGCTTGGTATCAACAAAATAATCGACCAGATTATTGATCGCATAAACATTGTTGTTCACTGTCAGAAAGAAATGGCATCTCTGAAAGATCTGGTAGTGAAAATCAAGCCTATCATTACAGAGATCCAACAATATAGACCAGATATAAACATGAAGAAAAAAGATAAGGCTTCTGCTGTAAATGGATGGCTTAAACAGTTGGACGCCCTTCTCCAATAGGCATCTAAAACGGCACAAACTTCCACAATACGGACGTGTAACATTATCTCTTGCTACCAAACCAGCCTGAGGATCAGGATTTTAATTTCAGAGATCAACGAACATATCAAATTTTCTCCTTTGGTTGAATTGGCCCTAATTCCAGAGCTACTAGAGGGTCAAACTCAAAAGCCCCAAGAGGAAATTGTGCAGATCAAGGAAAGCAGAGAAGCCTTGGCTTCTTCAAGTACTTCCCATGGCTCTGTTGTTCCAACAGGCTCTGCAAAGATGAAATTGATCGAAGAGCCCCTTATAGTGGGACAGGATAAAACATTTTTGATTCTCAAAAAGTTGGTGTTGTTGGCAAGGGTGGATCCAGAAAAACTCTTCTTTTGAAGACGCTCTTCAATAGCCAAAAGGTACACAGTAATTCTAAGGATGGTTTATTACTTTGGCTCACTGTTTCCAAAGTCCCTCTTTTACAAGTCTTAGAAATGCACTCCGTACCCAAATAGCCACACACAAAAAATGTAAATTTGGGTGAAAATATGAAGGAAGAAGAGGTAAAGAGATGGTTGAATCAGACACTGCACCAGAGCACCGGGTTTATTCTGTTCTTAGATGATGTATGGGGATGGAATGTTGCAGAATTGTTAGAGGAATTAGGTGTACTATGCCCTGTAAGGAACCACTCCACCTCCAAAGTCATTGTCAGTTCCAGGGATCGCGCTGCACTCTTAAAAACAGGGTTCACAGATAAATACACAATAACAATGGAGGACTTGTCGGAAGATGAGAGTTGGAAGTTGTTTTCTTGTCACACTTTTCCATATGATAATGGAAATCTACCAGCAAACATAGAAGAGGGAAAAGCCAAGCTTGTGTGTAAAAGGTGCAGAGGGCTTCCCCTCACTATCAAAGTGGTTGGCAGGGCAATGATCTGGAGTACTCATCCACAACAGTGAGAATGGGCTGTCCAAAGGTTGCCAAACATGGACAGTGTGTACAATTGTGTCAGTTTGAGTTATGATGCACTCGGCTATGAGGACGTTGACCTGCAATTGTGCTTTTTATATGGAAATCTGCCAGCAAACATAGAAGAGGGAACAACCAAGCTTGTGTGTAAAAGGTGCAGAGGGCTTCCCCTCGCTATCAAAGTGGTTGGCAGGGCAATGGCTGGGAGTACTCATCCACAACAGTGGGAATGGGTTGTCCAAAGGCTGCCAAATGTGGACAGTGTTGATCCAGGTGGATGTTGGTGGCCACCCACCAACCCATTTGGACCCCCACAACTGTCTCTTTCAGTCTTTTCAGTTTCCTTAATTGTAGCACAACTTACTATTTTTAGCAGTTTTTCGGGTCCTGAACTTCCGGAGCCGTTTTGAGGCCCTAAACGACGTTTTTTTGGGAATCTGCGGGCAACATGGATCTATAGACCGATGTTGCCCTTCCCAAAGTGGTAGTTCTCGAATAGATCTTTCTAACGAGCTATCGTACGCGTCAAACGGAGATCGTATGCCAAAGTTACGACCCTGGGAAATTGATGTACCAATTTACCCAAACGGGGCCCACAATTTGGCGTTTCATCTTCTAGGGCTAGGTTTCGGGATGTGAAGGGTTTTCCATTGTTTCTCAACAATAAATAGGCCTTCGAGCCTCATTGTCACTCAGTTCGGAACAGTTCAGAGGCATGTAGCCGCACATCTCTTCTCAGAGATAGCTACCATCGCCCTAGCTGGTTTATTTCCATTTCTGGTTGTATTCAGTATTTTCCATTAATGAAATGAATCATTATTTCCGCTGCATCTATGTGTTTATGGTTATTGCATCTCTGTATTTATGGTTATCTCTATAATCTATTGCGTTCCTATTTAAATCCGGATCAGTGGTATCAGAGCGGTCTGCTTTTTCTCTGTTTTTCTTTGCATGTCCCCAACGAGGTCGGGATATAAGGAGTTAGGGCTTGAACTGGTCGAACCTTTGCAAGACCAGCCGCGCAAATCCCGACGGCCTCCCATGGCGGATGAGAAGAAAGACGAGGAGGCAGGAGATCCTATCAAAATCTTGCTCGAAGAAGCGCTCGAGCGGCAAAGGAACGCGATGATGGATAGCTTTGCACAGATCCTTCAGCGCCTACCCAGAAGCGACGCATCGGCTTCCAGCAGCAACTCTGGAAACGCCACGCCCTTCAAGGTACAAGTCAATTTTGAAATCCCCATCTTCGAGGGTCAAATAGACACAGATGCCGTAGATAAATGGTTAAATCTGCTAGAGGGGTATTTTTCTGTTCATGAATTTTCAAGTCGGGAAAAGATTGTTTTCGCTCTTCTCAAAGCAGCCCCCCACGTCAAGGACTGGTGGGAAACCTACTGCGAGCAGAAGGATGAAAGTACAGGCTCACTATTTTCAGCCGCACCCACTTGGAATGACTTCCGGGATGCCATCAAGGAGCAGTATTACCCTGTCGGAAGCTATGAGGACAAATACATCAAATGGACCACACTGCGGCAGGGACGAGACCAAGATGTGCCGGAGTTCACAAACATTTTTCATACCCTTCGCACACAGTTGGGTATCAAAGATTCTGAGCTGCATCTGGTACTCAAATACCGCAGCTGCCTACACAGATACATCCAGGAAGAGATGGTGTTCTTGAACATCTCCTCACTCGGCACAGCATACCGATATGCTGTCAAAATCGAACAAAAGTTCAAACAGAAGAAGCGAGACTTTGGATCTGCAAATCCGAAGCCCAAAGGACAAAGCCAAGGCGGGGTGACCCAAGACAACCCGTCGAAGCCGCAAGAAAAGAACAACACCATGAAGCCGAAGAAGGACACAGGAAAGTGGTGTGAGTTCCACAAGAGTCCCACTCATAACACAAGTGAGTGTCGGACCAAGCAGTCGTTGGTGGCTGAGTTGAAGGCTTCCGAATCAGATGCATGTTCTGACCCTGAGCCAGAACTCGACAAGGGGAATGGCAAAGGGAAGCAGATCATTGATGCGGATCCCAGCGCCACTGTTGCCACCGCCAAGATCCAGAAGAATGAACCTGCAGATCCAGAAGAGGGGGAGCGTCTTTTCCACTCACAGATGTGGGTGAAGGGTTCGCCGCTGCAATTCATTGTCGACAGTGGCAGCCAAAAGAACCTCATTTCAGCAGAGGTCGTGAAGCGGTTGGGCCTACCGACTACACCACACCCACAGCCGTACAGTATCGGGTGGCTTCATGAAGGACGAGATCTCAAAGTTCGCCAGCAGTGCCGCCTTCCCTACAGCATCAAACCATTCACAGACGAGGTATTGTGTGATGTTACACCTCTTGATGTTTGTGATGTATTGTTAGGCCAGCCATACTTGTGGAGGCGACATGCTGTGTATGAGTCCAGGCCTCGCACTGTCATTGTTTCTTTGAATAATTCATTATACAGAATACCAGAGGTAGCCCCACCTACTGCCACATCTTTGATCACTACCAAAAAAGGCAGCAAGCTCATCTCACAGACCAGGAAATTCATCTGTCTGGTTCACTCCAAAAGTAAGGGGAAGATTGTTGCTACATCCATGACCCCTGCAAAGGGTTCCTCCATGCAGCAGCAGCAGCAAAGGGATACGGTCATGACAGAACACAGGAACAACTTCTCCTCATCCACAGGGGTACCACACAAGTTTCAGGTGGGCGACAAAGTTTGGTTACATCTGCAGAGAGAACGCCTTACCAGAACCCATCAGAAACTCAGGCAACTCCGACATGGTCCGTACACCAATACCAAGGCTACGGGCAACAATGCTTCGAAGCACAGCATTCCTCCATTCCTTGGCTTGCACCGAGTGTTCAATGTGGACCGTCGTCGACCATGCTTCCCACCATCACTGGACACATCAGAGATTGCAGGACAAGTTCAGCAGATGGAGGAACTCAA
This sequence comes from Pinus tabuliformis, assembly GCA_031772625.1. Lineage (NCBI taxonomy): Eukaryota > Viridiplantae > Streptophyta > Pinopsida > Pinales > Pinaceae > Pinus > Pinus tabuliformis. The sequence continues at coordinate 1,056,946,100 of CM062804.1, forward strand.
CGCAATGGGGACCATTGCTTCCTAAGGGGGGAGGAATGATCCAGGTGGATGTTGGTGGCCACCCACCAACCCATTTGGACCCCCACAACTGTCTCTTTCAGTCTTTTCAGTTTCCTTAATTGTAGCACAACTTACTATTTTTAGCAGTTTTTCGGGTCCTGAACTTCCGGAGCCGTTTTGAGGCCCTAAACGACGTTTTTTTGGGAATCTGGGGGCAACATGGGTCTATAGACCGATGTTGCCCTTCCCAAAGTGGTAGTTCTCGGATAGATCTTTCTAACGAGCTATCGTACGCGTCAAACGGAGATCGTATGCCAAAGTTACGACCCCGGGAAATTGATGTACCAATTTACCCAAACGGGGCCCACAATTTGGCGTTTCATCTTCTAGGGCTAGGTTTCGGGATGTGAAGGGTTTTCCATTGTTTCTCAACAATAAATAGGCCTTCGAGCCTCATTGTAACTCAGTTCGGAACAGTTCAGAGGCATGTAGCCGCACATCTCTTCTCAGAGATAGCTACCATCGCCCTAGCTGGTTTATTTCCATTTCTGGTTGTATTCAGTATTTTCCATTAATGAAATGAATCATTATTTCCGCTGCATCTATGTGTTTATGGTTATTGCATCTCTGTATTTATGGTTATCTCTGTAATCTATTGCGTTCCTATTTAAATCTGGATCAAGTGTGTACCGTTGTGTTAGGTTGAGTTATGATGCACTCGGCTATGAGGATGCTCACCTGCAATTGTGCTTTTTATGTGTAGCTACAAACATCTTGGAAGACGCAGTCGTTCATGTCCAGTTGGCGATTCAGGTATGGATAGGGGAAGGCTTACTTGCCAAGAAGACGTTGGAACATGAGCATCGACCCGCTTATGATCCATTTGAGCTGGGAAGATATTATCTCAACATTTTAGCAGATCGTTGTTTGATCGAGCCAATGATGAGAGACTTTGATGGGCAAGTACTATGTTTCAGGGTGCATGACTCCCTGCATGATATGGCAATCCGAATCGCAGAGGAGGAAGAAAATTTCTACTTCCGTGTGGGTAACAGTTTGACAGTTGTGAATGAAAATGAGTGTTTGGGCCGCATTCGGCTTTTGTTGAGCGAGAACAGATTGACTTCTTTTACCCTAATCACATCGTCTACACAAATATGCTCATTGCTTCTCAGTGGAAATCCATATTTAACAAAGATCCCAACAAGGGTGATTAGGAGTATGATCTCCCTCAAGGCGTTCTCTTTAAGTGGGACGTCATTGAAATCATTGCCAAAGAGTATTGGGTGTTTAGCGCAGCTAATATATTTGGGTTTAAGACACATGCCCATCAATAGGTTACCTGCATCTTTTACCAGTCTTGTAAATCTGGAGATCCTTGATCTTTCCTATTTTGCCATCCAAGAATTACCGTCCGCCATCCATATGCTGAGATCTTTAAGGAAATTAAGCTTGGAGGGATATAGAGATCTGAAATTTCTACCTACCAGTATCTCAGGGCTTACCTCTTTGGAGCATTTGGAAACTTATGGTTGCAAGGCTCTTATGGTTGGAAAACAACAGCTTCTATCAACAATTTGGCAAGTTTAACACAACTTAAAACATTACAACTACAAAATAATGGGGAAATTATTAGTGATGGCACACTAGGAAAGACGACTCAAATGAACTCCCTCACATTGTCACTCATAAAGCTGGAAATTCTACCCAATGATATAAGAAACATGTCAAAATTGAGAAGAATGGTATTATTAGAATACTTTCACTTGGTTAAAATGGATTATAATTTTTATGACTTTCAATATTTGGGCTATCTTAAATTTGCTGGTTTTCATTTCTTGGAAGAACTTCCACATCTACATAAACTCAAGGGTTTGAGGCAATTGGAGATCATTGAATGTCCTAGAGTAAGTAAGTTTCCAACAGAATTTGGTCACAAAGGAGCATTTCCTCTTCTGGAAACATTTTCTCTTGCTTGGCTACCTACATTAAAGGAGTTGCCTGTAATAGAGAAAGGTGCAATGGCTTCACTTAAAATATTTACTATAATGGCATGTACAACATTAAATATATTACCAGAGAGTTATATGGATCTGAAGGCACTTCAAAAAGTAAGAATTTTTTGTTGTCCAATAAGAAATATAGGAACTAGAGAGAACACTAATGTAGAAGTGATGGCAATGTCTATTGTAGACATGGAAGAAATTACAAAGAGATATTCCCAATTGTGGGATAAAAGGGAAAGTTGGTTGTATAGTGAATTTTGGTGCAATGAGATCTTCTTCTTCAAGTACTTCCCATGGCCCTGTTGTTCCAACAGGCTCTGCAAAGATGAAATTGATCGAAGAGCCCCTTATAGTGGGACTGGATAAAGCATTTTTGATTCTCGAAAAGTTGGTGTTGTTGGCAAGGGTGGATCCGGAAAAACTCTTCTTTTGAAGACACTCTTCAATAGCCAAAAGGTACACAGTAATTCTAAGGATGGTTTATTACTTTGGCTCAATGTTTCCCAAAGTCCCTCTTTTACAAGTCTTAGAAATGCACTCCGTACCTAAATAGCCACACAAAAAAATGTAAATTTGGGCAATAGAGCACCAGGTTTATTTTGTTCTTAGATGATGTATGGGGATGGAATGTTGCAGAATTGTTAGAGGAATTAGGTGTACTGTGCCCTGTAAGGAGCCACTCCACCTCCAAAGTCATTGTCAGTTCCATGGATCGCGCTGCACTCTTAAAAACAGGTGTCCCAAATAAATACACAATAACAATGGAGGACTTGTCGGAAGATGAGAGTTGGAAGTTGTTTGCTTGTCACACTTTTCCATATGATAATGGAAATCTGCCAGCAAACATAGAAGAGGGAACAACCAAGCTTGTGTGTAAAAGGTGCAGAGGGCTTCCCCTTGCTATCAAAGTGGTTGGCAGGGAAATGGCAGGGAGTACTCATCCACAACAATGGGAATGGGCTGTCCAAAGGCTGCCAAACGTGGACAGTGTGTACAATTGTGTTAGGTTGAGTTATGATGCACTCGGCTATGAGGATGTTGACCTGCAATTGTGCTTATTATATGGAAATCTGCCAGCAAACATAGAAGAAGGAAAAGCCAAGCTTGTGTGTAAAAGGTGCAGAGGGCTTCCCCTCGCTATCAAAGTGGTTGGCAGGGCAATGCCCGGGAGTACTCATCCACAACAGCGGGAATGAGCTGTCCAAAGGCTGCCAAACGTGGACAGTGTGTACAATTGTGTTAGGTTGAGTTATGATGCACTCAACTATGAGGATGCTGACCTAAAATTTTGCTTTTTATGTGTAGCTACAAACATCTTGGAAGATATAGTCGTTCATGTCTAGTTGCCGATTTAGGTATGGATAGGGGAAGGCTTACTTGCCAAGAAGACGTTGGAACATGAGCATCGACCCGCTTATGATCCATTCGAGCTGGGAAGATATTATCTCAACATTTTAGCAGATCCTTGTTTGATCGAGCCAATGATGAGAGACTTTGATGGGCAAGTACTCTGTTTCAGGGTGCATGACTCCCTGCGTGATATGGCAATCTGAATCGCAGAGGAGGAAGAAAATTTCTACTGCTGTGTGGGTAAGGGGTTGACAGCTGTGAATGAAAATGAGTGTTTGGGCCGCATTCAACTTTTGTTGAGCGAGAACAAATTGACTTCTTTTCCCCTAAGCACATCGTCTACATAAATATGCTCATTGCTTCTTAGTGGAAATCCATATTTAACAAAGATCCCAACAAGGGTGATCAAGAGTATGATCTCCCTTAAGGCGTTCTCTTTAAGTGGGACGTCATTGAAATCATTGCCAAAGAGTATTGGGTGTTTAGAGCAGCTAGTATATTTGGGTTTAAGATACATGCCCATTAATAGGTTACCTACATCTTTTACCAGTCTTGTAAATTTGGAGATCCTTGATCTTTCCTATTCTGCCATCCAAGAATTACTATCTGCCATCCATATGTTGAGATCTTTAAGGAAATTAAGCTTGGAGGGATGTAGAGATCTGCAATTTCTACCTCCCAGTATCTCAGGGCTTACCTCTTTGGAGCATTTGGAAACTTATGGTTGCAAGGCTCTTTGGAAGAAAGATAAGGATACTAGATGGAAAAAAACAGCTTCTATCAACAATTTGGCAAGTTTAACACAACTTAAAACATTACAACTACAAAATAATGTGGAAATTATTAGTGATGGCACATTGGGAAAGATGACTCAAATGAACTCCCTCACGTTGTCACTCATAAAGCTGGAAATTCTAACCAAGGATATAAGAAACATGTCAAAATTGAGAAGACTGGTATTATTAGAATACTTTCACTTGGTTAAAATGGATTATAATTTTTATGACTTTCAATATTTGGGCTATCTTAAATTTGTTGGTTGTCATTTCTTGGAAGAACTTCCACATCTACATAAACTCAAGGGTTTGAGGCAATTAGAGATCATTGAATGTCCTAGAGTAAGTATGTTTCCAACAGAATTTGGTCACAAAGGAGCATTTCCTCTTCTGGAAACATTTTCTCTTGCTTGACTACCTACATTAAAGGAGTTGCGTGTAATAGAGAAAGTTGCAATGGCTTCACTTAAAATATTTACTATAATTGCATGTACAACATTAAATATATTACCAGAGAGTTATATGGATCTGAAGAGACTTCAGAAAGTAAGAATTTTTGGTTGTCCAATAAGAAATATAGGAACTAGAGAGAACAATAATGTAGAAGATATGGCAATGTCTATGGTAGACATGGAAGAAATTACAAAGAGATATTCCCAGTTGTGGGATAAAATCGAAAGTTGGTTGTATAATGAATTTTGGTGCAATGAGCTCTTCTTCTTCAAGTAATTCCCATGGCCTTGTTGTTCCAATAGGCTCTGCAAAGATGAAATTTATCGAAGAACCCCTTATAGTGGGACAGAATAAAGCATTTTCGATTCTCGAAAAGTTGGTGTTGTTGGCAAGGGTGGATCCGGAAAAAAATCTTCTTTTGAAGACACTATTCAATAGCCAAAAGGTACGCAGTAATTGTAAGGATGGTTTATTAGTTTGGCTCACTGTTTCCCAAAGTCCCTCTTTTACAAGTCTTAGAAATGCACTCCGCACCCAAATAGCCACACAAAAAAATGTAAATTTGGGTGAAAATATGAATGAAGAAGAGGTAAAGTGATGGTTGAATCAGACACTACACCAGAGAACCAGGTTTATTCTGTTCTTAGATGATGTATGGGGATGGAATGCTGCAGAATTGTTAGAGGAATTAGGTGTACTATGCCCTGTAAGGAACCACTCCACCTCCAAAGTCATTGTCAGTTCCAGGGATCGCGTTGCACTCTTAAAAACAAGTGTCGCAGATAAATACACAATAACAATGGAGGACTTGTCGTAAGATGAGAGTTGGAAGTTGTTTGCTTGTCACACTTTTCAATATCATAATGGCAATCTGCAAGCAAACATAGAAGAGGAAAAAGCCAAGCTTGTGTGTAAAAGGTGCAGAGGGCTTCCCCTCATTATCAAAGTGGTTGGCAGGACAATGGCCGAGAGTACTCATCCACAATAGTGGGAATGGGTTGTCCAAAGGCTGCCAAACGTGGAAAATGTGTACAATTGTGTTAGGTTGAGTTATTATGCACTCGGCTATGAGGATGCTGACCTGCAATTATGCTTTTTATATGGAAATATTCCAACAAACATGGAAGAGGGGAAAGCCAAACTTGTGTGTAAAAGGTGTAGAGGGCTTCCCCTCGCTATCAAAGTGGTTTGCAGGGCAATGGCCGGGAGTACTCATCCACAACAGTGGGAATGGGCTGTCCAAAGGCTTCCAAACGTGGACAGTGTGTACAATTTTGTTAGGTTGAGTTATGATGCACTCGGCTATGAGGATGCTGACCTGCAATTGTGCTTTTTATGTGTAGCTGCAAACATCTTGGAAGATGCAGTCGTTCAAGTCAAGTTGGTGATTCAGGTATGGTTAGGGGAAGGCTTACTTGGCAAGAAGACGTTGGAACATGAGCATCGACCCGCTTATGATCCATTCGAGCTGGGAAGATATTATCTCAACATTTTAGCAGATTGTTGTTTGATCGAGCCAATGTTGAGAGACTTTGATGGGAAAGTACTCTGTTTCAGGGTGCATGACTTCCGTGTATGATATGGCAATCCGAATCGTAGAGGAGGAAGAAAATTTCTACTGCCGTGTGGGTAAGGGTTTGACAGTTGTGAATGAAAATGAGTGTTTGGGCCGCATTCGCTTTTGTTGAGCGAGAACAGATTGACTTCTTTTCCCCTAATCACATCGTCTACACAAATATGCTCATTGCTTCTCAGTGGAAATCCATATTTAACAAAGATCCCAACAAAGGTGATCAGGAGTATGATCTCCCTTAAGGAATTCTCTTTAAGTGGGACGTCATTGAAATCATTGCCAAAGAGTATTGGGTGTTTGGAGTAGCTAATATATTTGGGTTTAAGACATATGCCCATCAATAGGTTACGTGCATCTTTTACCAGTCTTGTAAATCTTGAGATCCTTGATCTTTCCTATTCTGCCATCCAAGAATTACCGTCCGCCATCCATATGCTGAGATCTTTAAGGAAATACAACTTGGAGGGATGTAGAGATCTACAATTTCCACCTCCATCTCCCAGTATCTCAGGGCTTACCTCTTTGGAGCATTTGGAAGCTTATGGTTGCAAGGCTCTCTGGAAGAAAGATAAGGATACCAGATGGAAAAAAACAGCTTCTATCAACAATTTGGCAAGTTTAACACAACTTAAAACATTACAACTACAAAATAATGTGGAAATTATTAGTGATGGCACACTGGGAAAGATGACTCAAATGAACTCCCTCACATTGTCACTCATAAAGCTGGAAATTCTACCCAATGATATAAGAAACTAGTCAAAATTGAGAAGAATGGTATTATTAGAATACTTTCACTTGGTTAAAATGGATTATAATTTTTATGACTTTCAATATTTGGGCTATCTTAAATTTGTTGGTTGTCATTTCTTGGAAGAACTTCCACATCTACATAAACTTAAGGGTTTGAGGGAATTGGAGATCATTGAATGTCCTAGAGTAAGTTTCCAAAAGAATTTGGTCATAAAGGAGCATTTCCTCTTCTGGAAACATTTTCTCTTGCTTGGCTACCTACATTAAAGGAGTTTCCTGTAATAGAGAAAGTTGCAATGGCTTCACTTAAAATATTTACTATAATGGCATGTACAACATTAAATATATTACCAGAGAGTTATATGGATCTAAAGACAGTTCAGAAAGTAAGATTTTTTGGTTGTCCAATAAGAAATATAGGAACTAGAGAGAACACTAATGTAGAAGTGATGGCAATGTCTACGGTAGACATGGAAGAAATTACAAAGAGATTTGCCAATTGTGGGATAAAAGGGAAAGTTGGTTGTATGGTGAATTTTGGTGCAATGAGTTCTTCTTATTCTTGAGAAAGCTTAATACCATTATATGATTTATGTTTTGGCCATTATCTTTATTTATTATCAAATTTTAGACAAAAATGTTTGACATTATAGAAATGAGCTTGATAAATAGTTCATAATTCTTTAGATTTTATGACAATTTCAAAAAAAAATTATCTCGAACTTAAAAAAAACAATTTCAATTTCTTAATCTCTAACTTAAAAAAAAAAAAACAAGAAGACGGAAATTCACTTGTACATGGCTATGAAAAAGGATGAGAAATAGCAGAGAAAAAGAGTGAATCTAGGGAAAGAGAAAAAAAACAGAGTGGTCCATCTCAACAGCTTTTAAAACGACACTCCCTTGCAAGAAATAAATGTTTATTTGCAATGTCATAATGTATTAATCTTGTTACAGAAAAATATTCAATTGAATGACCAACCTCAAGGCCTTGGCCTAGTGAAATGGTATTCACGTCTCCATAGAGCAGCTTCACATAGTTTTATCTCTTTGTGCAACTTTTTCAGATGCCCCCACTTTGGTTGCCTTATATTGCTTGTAAGGATTACAGAGTACCACGATTATACAGAGGTATATATTTTATTTGTTTTTAGTTTGGAGAATGATTTTTATAGATTATTTTTAGCTAAGATACCTGGCTGTGAGGGGCACATCTACAGTAAAAGTCACTCAGAATTTACACTCAGCATCATCTAACTTAATAGAAGACCAATCACTTTACTACTTGGGCTAGACCACAATCTGGTAGGCACAAAGTACAAAAAATTAAGCAAATATGGAACAGAGTACCAAAATTTCCAAATATGGACTCACAATGGTTCCTTGCTTTTCTCATTGTGAAAGGATAATTGAACCAGACTAAATTTTCAGTGCTATACAATCATGGTGCATATAATCCCCCTCCTTACCCCTGCCCCAAAAAAACAGCACTCACGCAGTTTCAGTGCAGACATCCAAGCCCTTTTATGTGAAAGCTTATGCAAGAATCTCTCATCAAATTTACAATGCTTTGGATGACTATTTGAATTTGAAATCTGCTATACTTTAGATTGTAGCAGATGCTTCTCATAGAAAACTATACCGTCCACGCCCAATTGGATGCATCAATGAAAACCACATTCACTAATGTCCTCATAGTTGAAATCACACATTCCTGTGGACGTTGCTGAGAAAGGAAACACATACATCAGAATTCTTTGTAGAATATATTGTTGCCTGCATATTCAACATAAGTTTGATGCCTACCAGTCAGTGATTAGTTTCCATCTCAACAACTTTTAAAACGACACTCCCTTGCAAGAAATAAACGTTTATTTGCAATGTAATAATATAACAAACATTTATATTTCAGTCACTTTCCTGAATATAATTGATTGGCAACACTCCTCCTGATCCTTAGCAGAGAAAAAGAGTGAATCTGGGGAAAAAGCAAAAAACAGAGGAGTCCATCTCAACAGATTTTAAAACGACACTCCCTTGCAAGAAATAAATGTTTATTTGCAATGTCATAATGTTCTAATCTTGTTATAGAAAAATATTCAATTGAATGACCAACCTCAAGGCCTTGTCCCAGTGAAATGGTATTCACATCTCCATAGAGTAGAGCAGCTTCACATAGTTTTATCTCTTTGTGCAACTCTTTCAAATGCCCCCACTTCGGTTGCCTTATATTTCCAGTAAGGATTACAGAGTACCACGATTATACAGAGGTACATATTTTATTTGTTTTTAGTTTGGAGAATGATTTTTATAAATTATTTTTAGCTAAGATGCAAGGCTGTGAGGGGCACATCTACAGTAAAAGTCACTCAGAATTTACACTCAGCATCATCTAACTTAATAGAAGACCAATCACTTTACTACTTGGGCTAGACCACAATCCGGTAGGCACAGAGTACAAAAAATTAAGAAACTATGGAACAGAGTACCAAAATTTCCCAATATGGAGTCACAATGGTTCCTAGCTTTTATCAACGTGAAAGGTAATTGAACCAGACTAAATTTTCAGTGCTATACAATCATGATGCATATAATCCCCCTCCTTACCCCCGCCCCAAAAAAAACAGCACCCACACAGTTTCAGTGCAGACATCCAAGCCTTTTTAAGTGAAAGCTTATGCAAGAATCTCTCATCAAATTTACAATACTTTGGATGACTATTTGAATTTGAAATCTGCTATACTTCAGATTGTAGCAGAGGCTTCTCATAGAAAACTATACCGTCCACTCCCAATTGGATGCATCAACGAAAACCACATTCACTAATGTCCTCGTGGATGAAATCACATATTCCTGTGGACGTTGTTGAGAAAGGAAACACATACATCAGATCCTTCGTAGAATATACAGTTGCCTGCATATTCAACATAAGTTTGATGCCTCCCAGTGACTGATTAGTTTCCATCTCAACAACTTTTAAAACGACACTCCCTTGCAAGAAATAAAATTTTATTTGCAATGTAATAATATAACAAATATTTAGATTTCAGTCACTTTCCTGAATATAATTGATTGGCAACACTCCTCCTGATCCTTAACTTCGATCCAACTACATGTGGGTTCCTTCTTCAACGACGCGTTTTTTGTTGTTCTCCTTAATTTTTGCTGCATCATTCCATCTTCCGGCCACAACATATGCATTTTAAAGCAGAAAATATGTTGGTCCATCATGTGGCACCAAAACAAAAATGAATTTTTTTTAATATGCTTTCCATGTTTTACATCACCTTGGACTCTACAAGTAGGAAGCAGGATTCATCCCCAAAGCACAATTTTATGTAATCTTGAGATGCGTTACGAAAGTACCTTACTCTGTTTGACGTGAAATTTTCTTGAGAGTTGGATTGTCATATTTGGCTCATTCTCCCTTTTTCTAGTAAGTCGTTGATCCACATCATCCTTGAACAGGCCTGAGAGGGATTGAACCCTAGCGAGAGGGAAATTATGTCGAAGGTGTTTAGGCAGGTTGGCGTTCAGGCAGGTTGGCTTGGGGAGGGGAAGGTCGAGCCAACATCTTCGAGCTGTCTGACATCGACATCGACATCATTGTCAGCCTACGGGTGCTTGAAGCCCCGACAGAGCCAAGAAACCTCCATGACCTGTGGAACGATGATCCTCATCAGAAGGTTAGGGTCTAGCAGCCGCACAACCAGACGACGGACTTCAGAGGAAAACCAGGGGAAAACCAGGGCGGGCATTTGAAATCGCCTTTAGATCTTCTTATACATCACTTCCAGATTCGCATCGTGGAAAGGCAAGTAGCCTGACAGGAGCACGAATAATATGACTCCGCAGGACCAGATGCCGGCCTTGGCTCCGTCTTATCCCTTCTTGGTAATCACCTTTGGCGAAACATATGCTTCCTTCAGTTTCCCCTTTTCAGTTTTCCTCAATCGTTTAACATATAATCTGACGGTGCATAAGAATGACAGAGGGGCAAGAAAGGGAGTCGATTTCAAAGGGAACGCCTTACGGCGTAATTAATGCTAGAATGACATAGATCAGTCCAGCGTCACGGGAATGACATAGATCCACGATGTTGCTACATCGTGAATGAATTGGTGGCAGTTCATTACGTATTGCTCGTCGGCTTTTATTGCAAACTCGTTTTCACAATTTTGATTTTAATTTTGATTCCTGTTCATGAAAACTCTGTCCACTCTAGTCTGGGAAAAGATAACAAACCTACCCATCCTTTTGATGCAATAGGACATCTTAACTGAAGTAGAAAACTTAATAGACCACTTAACCCAAATAGGAAACTTGTTAAGCCACTCAGACTTGAAAAGCGTATTGTCACATTTGCACACAGGCAGGCATGCCAGGGAAGATCAATTTTAACTCGACTGCGATGACCAATGAGGAGTACTCACAAAAATATGGCCTTGCCACTTTGTCGTGCACGATGGTTGCTCTGAAGGCCCTTTCATCGGCATCATATTTCATCAACCGTCTTTAACTGATAGTATACAAGTGGGCACATGCGACTAAGGAACATGAATATTTGAAGGATAGTTCCAAGCGACTAATAAGTCATCACATTTTGTTTTTATATTTGCATTTCGAAGAATTTGTTGAAATATGATGCTAATTTATATATCGTTAACAAAAATTTCAAATGGAAGGTAACAAGATGTAATGCATTTAACATGACAACTTATTCTGGAGTTGTTATTGAGAATGTTTCATCCAATTCTACAAATGTTTCCTATAAATGGATCTTTGTGGCTCTCTTTAGATGTGAAATGAAAAGAAAGTGTTTATATATCAAATGTAATAAAAGTTCAACTCCAAACAATCATAATTTGATGCATTAGCTTGAAAATATTTTCTTAAATACACAAACTTCATGTTTTTGTAAAACTGGTTTTCCTAAAAGGAAATACACTCCATGAAGTGATGCCCGAGAGAAAAATCATGCATTGTAGACCTGAAAATTCAAGCTGAGAATTTGTACTCAGTTATCAGGCACCAAATTCCACTACTCCCAGACACTAGCGGTTCGATCCCAAATTGGATCCTTTACTAGGATGTTAGAGTTTGAAAGAAGGAAGAATGACTGGAATTGTAGTTTTGTTGTGCTTCATGCCATTGTCCACAGGCAGATGATTCAGTGTCCAAATAAATGGAACAAACTTATAAAGGTATTAATATGGCATTCACTATAAGCGGGAGAGGTTAGATCCGAGAGGGAAGTAGGAGGTGGGTATTGGAGCTTTCTTTCTCTTTGTGCCCTCCTCTTTCTTCCCCTCCTTCCCTTTATACGATTCAGTTGGCAGATAAGAAGAAGAATTCTGCCCCTTAAAGCAACCTGCAATCACTTTGAATGCACCCTGCTTTATTAAACATACTCAATTGAACTAGATTTACAATGAGGTCTTCTAATATATCCATATGTGAATTGTAATTTCTTAACAAGTTAATACCTATTAAAAATATTAAAAAGCACATATTGATATCTTCTATCTCAAGTCAATATACTAAATTGAAACTATCATATCAAAATATCAATAAAGAGTTCTTTAAACTTTATTTTCTATAGCATTTACTAAGGTGGTGTTTTCTAGGAATATATTTTGTTGAGTTAAGATGAGCTTGCTAATTTGAAAGATGGAATAATATCTTGTTAATTTACAAAATAATTATAAACTATCCTAGTCGCAAATGTGGATGAGAACAATATTATTGAAAAGATTTGAAAGATGGAATAATATCTATGTAAATTTTCAAAGTAACTGTAATCCTGGTCACAAATGTGGATGAGAACAATATTATTTAAAGGGGTGTTTCTAATTTGGTTGGTGTGGTGGTGAAAATGTTATTATTATCTTGATACATTTAACTCAAAAGCATGTTACATTAAACATATATGCTAGAAATGGTGAATGGAAATATATTCCATTAACTAAAAGTTAATGGATAAAAAATGTGAAACCCATAACGTGGCTAGTCCCTACCATGTTTTAGAAACATTATGGAGAGAGATTTGCAATGGCTCCAACCCTTCACTCATTAACAAGTCATCATGCAACCCACTCATTACACGAGTCATCATGCAGCCCACCACACCCTCGAACGCCACCATGCTCTCTTGGCTTTTCAACTAGGTCACACAACAACCAGGTTACTCTCATAACTCCACCTATTAAGAATGCCAAACAATTCAGGGCCATAGATAAGATTCCAAAAACAATTGAAGCTTCATATAATAGCCATATCCTCTTATGCATTAATAACTATTATCTCTGCACACATATAGTCTAAGAGATCTAAAGATGCAAATAAGAGGTTGATGGAATTGAAGGCTCTACGTCACAAATTGAATACAGATGTTTGTAATTATCTATTGTGGAGTCTTTCGTGAGATGGGCAATGTATTATGAAATGAGGTCTGGTAGAATTCCAGTGAATGTTGTTATATTTGGGATTTTTATTTGGATTTTTTTGTAGATTAAGGGACCTAAGAATTGCTCTGGATAGGGTAAATGAAATTAAGCAAAATAGATCTTTTCTAGGCCCAATTATAGCAACATTGGTGATCAATGGGCTCTGGTAGGGCACTAGAATTGAACAAGATTTCTCGGTGTTGGAGGAACTGAGGGAAAGAAGCTGCAAACCTGATTTCATTACCTATTACATTGTGACTGAAGGTCTAACTGAAGTTCTTCGCATGGCAGATAGATTGGATGAATTCACCAGATTTTGAAACATAAAAGGGAACATACTATTGCACCTCAATTCTGAGTATAGGGATTACATATTTTCACTCATTTCAGCCCAGAAAATTAAGGAGGCGATTAATTTGGCACAATCAATAAGAAATTATGGTTTTCCTCTCAAGAAAGATGTTTCTAATATAGCATTCTCCATACCTTCGAGGAAAAAATTTCTTTCCTATGTTCTATCTCTAGGATATTTTAGTTTTAGAGATAGTTCTATCTAGCTGAACATTATAACTGTTGTTCAGTTAGTTTAGAACTGAAGTTTATTCTTGTGCATTTACTGCTTATTACACTGTTGTACTACATTTTTACCTCATTTATTTCTATTTCCGTAGAAAATTAGTTGTACTAAACTGCTATTGCAAACCATAAACTATAGTTTTAAAGTAAGTTACCTCTAATCGGGAGGGCTAATTAAGTATTATTATAATATTTCAACCCTAGCAATTTAAGTAGTTTTATATATGACAATAAATAAAATTAGCAATTGCACTGAGAGGTGCAAAGGAATGCCGAAAGGAGGAGCCGAGAATGTGGAAGGAAACTATATCCTTGTGCTACATGCCAGGGTACATCATCAATGTCACCTTATGGGGTGCACAATGCCACACTGAAGGGAAAAAACTTTCTAACCTCTAGACCTAGGAACCACTACAATCCTTGCAATTAAAAAGGGTTGTGTCAATGGATGCGATCTCTACTTGAGTCTTAATTTTCTATATAAAAGAGTAATTAGTTTTCACTTCTAGAGGTTTGATCCCTCTCAAGGCTTGATGGATCTTTGAGTCTTACTTTTCTATATAAAAGAGTCGGTAATTTTCACTTCTAGAGGTTTGATCCCTCTTAAGGCTTGATTGATCCGAAGTTAAACTGGATCTAAGCTAGTGAGAGACCAATCATACACACATAACTTGTTATCATATTTTTTTGATATAATATAGCATTTAGTCTATCTAATTCATACAACCAAAAAAATAAATTAAAATTAAAAATTTTAATTTGTTTATTTTTTATTAAAAAATAAAACTAAAACTCTAATTATTTGAATTCCAAAAATATTATAGATATTAACAAATACCATAGGCTACCAAAGAATAACGTATTGCCAAAGGTAGTTTTTTCATTTTTCATTATTTTTCCTTTCTCAAGCTAGTTAGAACTCAATTTGTTGCTTTTGGAACATGTATTAGTTTTGATTTAGATTTATGGCTTGAGCTTAGGCACCCAAGTCCTCACAATGGGTTGGAAGGTATGCACATGCCGAGACAGAGTTAGTCCATGTTACTCTATTTTAGCGATGACCATGTTTATTAGTTTATTTTTCCTCAGATTTTCGTAACATTTCTTGTTATCCAATATATCTTGCATTTGTGTACGTGCACAGTGCCATTTTTTGAGGGTGGAAGGGGCGATCCAGAGCTGCAGGGGGATGTGAAACCAACATCTTGATGCTTTTCCGAAGGTAGAATTTTTTGGTACCCTTGAGAATATGTTTCAGTGGCTCAAGTTTGACGAATTTCCTGAGATTGCATGAAGGCTTAACGGTCCATTTTCAATTTATGGCCTTTGAAATTCTTCTTACTGGCATCTTTTGATCTGTACTATTTTTAACATTTCCCCGTTTTTTTCCTCAATGAGCATAAATCCCAAAACGTAAGATCAAAGTTTCTGATCACAGGAAGAATCCTAGGAATTCAATACGAATAAGATGAAGTATTAGAATTGGAACGCTAAGTAACACCCTTGAAGAAGGTGAACACATAGTTGGGCATTATTCCTAAATGGATCTATCCTGAAAAGAGATTGACCATGGTGGAGAAAATTTGTGTGCAAGATGCCAGCGAGAAGCAAGTAACAAAGACAAGATTAGAGAAGATATTGTGCCATTGTGGAAACATCATTTTTAGGCTCATCTTTTCTGCCTCTAGATCAAAAGAACTGGGATTTCTACAAGAATGGAAAAAGTCAGGTCTTTTTGAATCCTGTTTTCGATTAGAATACAACTATGCCCTGCACAAAATCACTTATTAATATTTCATCTAGGTGATCAAATCATAATTCAAGAGGCTTATATTTCCACTCTGCATAGGACTTGTGGAAGGGGGACAAAGAGAAACTCTTAGATAAACAAGCTCTATGACTAAGATCTAGTTTTTGTTATACATACAGCCTCTCAATATCGATGCAGTAAACACGCCTTAGTTTGCATATTCCTTGATAGTAATGACAGTGATAGGAAAGAAAACTGCGCCAACCAGGGCTTTGCTGTAAAAATAAAACTAGCCAACTGTTTGCTTAACCAGAAAGTGTTTCTCCCATTACATGGATAGTTTTCCCTTCAAGTGATTTTATGACAGTATGAAATAGACAGGAATGAGCTTTTGGTATTAGTTTATTGTTTACATAGAAGAAACATTGTAGATTAAGGGGCACATAGCTTATAGTGTGATAATGGACTGTTCAACGATAATGTTGATTAGGACAAATACATCTTTCTAATGATGACTAGGAAGATAAATTTTCTAAACCTTTTCTATTTGCAAAAGCATTGATAAATGACTAAATTTTGCTTCAAAGGAAGTCATAATATCTGAACCTGAGAAACAACTAGAAATATTATACTTGAATGACACATTGCTTGCTTACATGATAGATCGCAATGCCCGTTTTTTTTCTTAGAGAGCACAAAGCCCAAAACGTAAGATCAAAGTTTCTTATCACAGGAAGAATCCTAGGAATTCGATATGAATAAGACAAAGTATTAGAATCGGAATGCTAACACCCTTGAAGAAGGTGAACACATAGTTGGGCATTGTTCCTAAATGAAGCTATCCTGAAAAGAGAGTGACCATGGTGGAGAAATTTTTGTGCAAGATGCCAGTGAGAAGCAAGTAACAAAGACTAGTTTAGAGAAGATATTGTGTCGGTGTGGAAACATCATTTTTAGGCTCATCTATTCTGCCTCTAGATCAGAAGAACTAGGATTTCTACAAGAATGGAAAAAGTCAAGTCATTCTGAATCATGTCTTCGATTAGAATACAGCTATGCCCTACACAAAACCACTTCTTAATATTTCATTTAGTTGATCAAATCAAAATTCAAGAGGTTTATATTTCCATTCTTCACAAGACTTGTGCAAGGGGGACAAAGAGAAACTCTTAGATGCACATGCTCTATGACTACGATCTAGTTTTTGTTATATAGATAACCTCTCAATATAGATGCAGTGAACACGTCTTAGTTTGCATATTCCTTGATAGTAATGATAGTGATAGGAAAGAAAATTACGCCAACTAGGGCTCTATTTTAATAATAAAACTGTTAGATCAGAGCATACATAACACACAGTGGATTTATACTCAGAGACAGACAAACGAAGAAACAACAAGATTACTCAATTAGAAACAGCGGAATAGATAAAACAATCATTGGAGAACATAAATCACTTAGTATTACATAACAAGCTTAGGCCTTGGCTTGCTTTCCTTGGCTAGAGAATTTACAAATTTATAGAGGCAGAAGAAGGATCTAGAATGCTGTATGTAATTCAGATGGAGATTTGGAATGATCTAGAAACTAATGGCGATGTAGAAAGATCTAGAATCCTGCAGATCTAGAAAGATATGATCTAGAAGGATCTAGAATCATGCATGAATTTTGGCTTCACACTTAACATTCTCCCACTTGAAGCCAAATATGAATCAAGTCACACTGAGTCCTACCATGCCTCTACATAACTCATGTTTATTTCGTGGTAAAATCTTAGTGAGCATATCAGCAGGGTTCCCATCTGTATGGATCTCTTCCAAGGATAACTATTCTTCCTCCAACACATGCTGGATCCAATGGTACCTTAAGTCAATGTACTTGGTTTTTGAATTAAATACTGGGTTTTTCGCCAAGTGAATGGCACTATGACTATCGCAATATAACACATATTTGTCTTGCTTTATTCCTATCTCTCCTAGGAATCACTGCATCCACAACATCTCTTTACAAGCTTCTATTGCAGCTATGTACTCTGCTTCTGTTGTAGAGAGGGCTGCTATTCTTTGTAGCCTTGACACCCAAGATACTTCTGTAGTTGCAAATGTATACAAATAACTTGTAGTGGACTTTCTGGTGTCCATATCTCCAGCCATATCTACATCTGTAAATCCTTCAAGCACAGTCTCATCATGACCAAAACATAAACAATAATGACTAGTACCCTTGAGATACCTCAAAATCCATTTTACTGCTTGCCAATGTTGTTTGCCTAGATTGGCAAGGAACCTACTCACTACTCCCACTGAATATGCAATGTCTGTTCATGTGCATACCATGGCATACATCAAGTTGCCAACTGCTGAAGCATAAGGAATCATGCTCATCTCTTTTTTCTCCTTGTCATCACTGGGGCATAATTCAGTACTCAGCTTGAAGTGGGCTGCAAGGGGTGTACCAACTGGCTTGGCATTCTTCATATTAAACCTATCAAGCACCTTCTTGATATATTTTTCTTGTGACAACCACAACCTTTTGTTTTCCTGTCACGCATAATCCGTATGTTCAATATTTGTTGTGATGGTCCCAAATCCTTCATTGCAAATTTGCTACCCAAATCTTTCTTCAACCTATTGATCTTATAACAATAACAATAATATGATATACTTTCCTTGATCATACCTCTTGATATAGACACAATGGTCAGCTTTTAATCTCTGAAAACCATGTTCCAACATGAATGAATCAAATTTCTTGTACCATTGTCGAGGTGCCTGTTTCAACCATAGAGACTCTTCTTCAACTTGCAAACAAGGTCTTCTTTTCCTTTTTCTATGAAGCCTTCTGGCTGCTCCATATATATTTCTTCCTCCAATTCAGCATGAAGGAATGTAGTTTTTACATCTAATTGTTCACATTCTAGGTCTAAAGCAACAACTAGACCAAGAATGACTCTAATGGATGACATTTTAACAACAGGTGAGAAAATTTCAGTGAAGTCAATACCTTATTTTTGGGCAAAACCTGTCACCACCAGCCTTGCTTTATACCTCTCCTTTTCGTCACCTTCATGCTTAATCCTATACACCCATTTGTTTTGTAGAGCCTTTCTACCTTTTGGGAGCTTTACCAACTCCCAAGTTTTATTTTCCAGCAAAGAGTTCATTTCTTCTTCCATTGCTTTCTTCCATTCTTCAATGTATTCAACTTTACAAGCTTCTTTGAAAACAATTAGGTTCACCTTCATTAGTCAACAAAATATAGTTTGAAGGAGGATACCTTTGTAAAGGCTTATGAGGCCTAGAAGATCTTCGAACCAATTGTGGTGGTGCATTATTAGGTTGAATCTCCTATAAAGGTTTCTACAAGATTCCTTCTTCTTCTTGTTCATCATTTTCCACTTGTTGTTCTTCATGCTCCTGAATTTGTTGTTCATTTTCTTGTATTGGTGTTATGTTTTCCTGCTGCTCTTCAAACCTGTCAATAACCTTCTTGACCTCCAACTCACCTACAGTCCTATTGAAAATTTCTGACTCATTCAATATAATATCCCTTCTTCTAATAATTTTATGTTTGACTGGATCCCATAGACGATAACCAAAATCTTCATCCCGCATATCCCCAAAAATGCATTTCATAGATTTATCATCTAGCTTAGTTCTATTTTCATTGGGAATGTGTACGAATGCTTCACATCAAAATATTTTCAAGTGAGAATAATTCAAATTCTTACCAGTCCAAACTTCTTCAGGGATACCGCCATCCAAGGCTATAGTTGGAGATCTATTTATGAGGTAGCAAGCGGTCCTGACTGCTTCAGCCCAAAAATTCTTCTCCAAACTGGAATTGGACAACATGCTTCACACCTTTTCCATAATTGTGCAATTCATCCTTTCTGCAACACCATTATGTTGAGGAGTATTAGGCATAGTCTTCTCATGCTTTGTGCCAAACCTGTTACAATATTCCTTAAATGTATTTGAGCAATATTCTCCACCATTATCTGTTCTTAAACACTTCAACAATTTGTTAGTCTCTCTTTCAACAGAAACATGGAATTTTTGAAATATTCCAAACACTTCACTTTTATTTTTTATAGGATATGCCCAAACCTTCCTAGATGCATCATCTATAAATGTTACAAAATATGATGCTCCTCCTAACGATTTGATGTTAACAGGCCCAAACAAATCTGAGTGTACCAATTCTAACACATTTTTCTTTCTGTCATGGCCACCTCTAACGAATGAAACCCTTATTTGTCTACCATATATACAATGCTCACAAAGATCAAGATTGTAGGATTTCAAACCTGGCAATAAATTTTTATCAACAAGGATTTTTAAGCCCTTCTCGCTCATGTGACCCAAACGCTTATGCCACAGATCTACTGAATTTCCTTCTTTTGTGATAGCAGCCAAATCTGATTTTCCTATCAGTGTCTTCAATGTGTATAATGTTCCTGTCTTGGGTCCTCTGGCCATGACCAATGCACCTTTGCTAATTTTCCAGCCTCCTTTTCCAAAGCTTTTGGAATAGCCTTCATCATCTAGTCGTTCCATAGAGATTAAACTCATGCACATTTCTGGTACATGCCTGACCTGTTTCAACAATATATATTGTCCATCTTTCATCTTGATCTGGACATCTCCAACTCCAACAATACTGCAAAAATGATTATTCCCCAAATGCACTCTACCATAATCACCAAGATTATATGAAACAAAACTATCTTTGCATGGGATTACATGGTGAGATGCCCTAGAGTCAAGGATCCAATCAAAACTACTGCTAGATGTATATACACATGCATCCTCTACTGAAACAATAAACAACACATCACCATCTGTGGCTACAGCAGTAGTCTCACCTTCATTTGTGCTGGATGACTTGTGATTTGTACTGGATAGTCTCTGATCCTTTTGTCCTTTCTTCCAGAATCGACATTCTTTCTTCATGTGCCCGGGTTTGCCACAATGAAAGCAAATGATTCTGCGTCTCCTTGATTTTGATCAGCCTCTTGATCTTGATCGCCCTTGCCAGCCTCGATCCATTTTCCTACCACGATCAGCTAGAGCTAGAGCCTCTCCTCCCTGGTTTTCTGCAATTGACTTGCATCGCAGCTCCTCATTCATTAAACTACTGCTGACATCATCAAACTTCAGGGTCCCTGTAGTTGTTGAAGTTCTCATAGCTACAATTAAATTTTCCCAACTGTCTGGTATAGAACACATCAGCAATATGGCTCTAATTTCATCATCTAAAATGATTTTAACAGAGGCAAGTTGATTAGTAATAATATTAAATGCATTCAATTGCTCAGCAACTGAAACACCCTCATTCATTTTGAGATTATAAAGCTTCTTCATCAAGAACACTTCGTTTGATGTCGTGTTCTTATCATATAGATCATGGAGCTTCTTCCATAATCCTTCTACCGTCTTTTCTCCAAACACATTTAAATAAACATTCTTTGCTAAATATTGGCGGATTGTTGCAATCACCTTTCTATCTAGCTTATTCCACTTTTCATTTTTCATCGATGAGGGTTTCTTTGTTGTGCCCTCAATCAGCAAATACTGATCCTTTAAAATCAGTACATCCTCAATCTGTGATTTCCATAGGGAAAAATTAGCCTCGCTCAACTTCTCCATAACTGTAACTGTTGTCTCCATTTTCAATCAAATTCACGCCCCAAAAAACTCCACTTAAAAATAAAACTTTAATTATTACTTTTTAAAATTTAGTAATAATAACCTTCCTCCTTTTAAAATACCATTTTCAAAATTCCTGCTCCTTTTTAAAATATACTTTTCAAAATTCCAACATATAATTATATATGTTTCATAATAAATATAAAAAACTTATATAATGTTTTAACCTTTTCACATTTCACACATACATATGTTGGTTTAAAAAAAACTTGACGTATACGTGCAAGCTTGATGTAAAAAAAAACTTACGAACACCACGTTTCAACTCCAATCTCCACGGATCTCCATGTTTCAAACTCCAGCAACACATTTCAACATAGATCCACGACCTTGCTTTTCTTGCATCAACTGTCTTTTAGTTCCAGCATTCCTAAGCTATTTCCTGGACAGATTCTTCAATAGATGCAAGGATAACAACCAATGTTTTAACGAACGCTGCTAGAGTAAGGCGATGGCACTAAGCGACTTGCACAGTGGATATTCGAACCTGGGTCTGATATTAGTTGTTAGATCCGAGCATGCATAACACACAATGGATTTATACTCAGACACAGACAAATGGAGAAACAACAAGATTACTCAATCAGAAACAACGGAATAGATAAAACAACCATTGGAGAATAGAAATCACTTAGTATTACATAACAAGCTTGGGCCTTGGCTTGCTTTCCTTGGCCAGAGAAATTACAAATTTATAAAGGCAGAAGAAGGATCTAGAATCCTGTATGTGATTCAGATGGAGATCTGGAATAATCTAGAAACTAATGACGGTGTAGAAAGATCTAGAATCTTAGAGATCTAGAAAGATCTGATCTGGAAGGATTTAGAATCTTGCATGAATTTTGGCTTCACGATTCTCGTTACACCAAAACCCGTAGGTGTCAGTAAACAGACACATCGCTAGATTTAAGCACATGCCATGAAACACACAAGGAGCATTGGATTATCCTTCTACACCGCCATTAACGGGAAGCCAACAATCTCCCCCCCAACGTGATCCCGGTGTGTTTCGAACTCGAGAACTTTGGCTCTGATACCACTTGTTGGAGTCACGATTGCAATTACACCAAAACCCGCAGGTGTTAGTAAACATACACATCGCTAGATTTAAGCACATGCCACGAAACACACGGGGAGCATTAGATTATCCTTCTACACATTGATTAACGGGGAGCCAACAAAAACTAGCTAATTGGTTGCTTAACCAGAAAGTTTGGTATTAGTTTATTGTTTACATAGAAGAAACATTGTAGATTAAGGGGCACATAGCTTATAGTGTGATAATTCATTGTTCAACAATATTGATTAGGACAAATACATATTTCTAATGATGACTAGGAAGATAAATTTTCTAAACCTTTTCTATTTGCAAAAGCATTGATAAATGAATAAAGTTTGCTTTAAAGGAAGTCATGATATTTGATTCTAAGAAACAACTGGAAATATTATACTTGAATGACACACTACGTGCTTACATGATAGATGGCAATTCCAAGTTTATTATGCATATATTCCCGCCATGGATTAACTGCTTTATCTTATGTTCCAAATTGTTCTTCTATGGTTCTACAAATAGGCCAACTATGCTTCGTTTTTATAATATGAGAGAAATAATGATATGATAAACACATACATGATACATAGTATCAACACACAAACTTTACATATCATGATTTATTATAGAAAACCTCAATAGGAGAAAAACTAGTCTAATAATAAGGCATAAACGCAGTCATACCTTGACTTAAAAGCAGTTAAGCTAGCCAACATAAAGTAGTTAAGCTAGCCAACATCCTGGACAACCCAATGAGCCTTTTGTTCAACTCAAACACATTAATGGAGAATCCCCCAATTTTCTATATGCTTCATCACATATAATCCATGGACTTTAATACCACTGACCACCATAACCATGTACCTAAAACCACCACTATCAAAAATGTTAAGTTGTGACCTGGGGTGGGCTTTGTGCACGTTCATGCAGCTCTTTTGCCTGACTCTCCCTTGTGCCTTTGTTTCGGTCGTGTGTGGGCGCCCATGTAAAGTCGTTCGAGCGGGAAGTTTGAGGGCGCTTGTGTAAACTCGTTCGGGCGGGTCGTTTTAGGGCGTCAATGTTAAGTCATTCGGGCGTCCATGTAAACTCGTTTGGGCGGGTCGTTCGAGGGTGCCCGTGAAAACTCGTTTAGGCAGGTCATTTGAGGGCGTTCGTGTAAACTCGTTTGGGTGGGTCGACCAACACCACGAGTGCACAAGTGCACATGGCCCATCCAAGGGCGCACGCTTCATTCCTCGACCACCGCAATGGCAAACATACATGCAGTAATCCACCCGCGCTTGTGACGATGCAACAGCCCGTGTTGGTTTGCACCTCAAGTCGAGTGGCGGACTAGCCTGAGCCGTTCCACATCCGACCGAGATGCATCAATGGTCTCCATCCACTTCCCTCCTGGAAATTTCAAGCACTCTTTAACTCTCTTTTCAAAGTCCTTTTCATCTTTCCCTCGCGGTACTTGTTTGCTATCGGTCTCTCGCCCGTATTTAGCCTTGGACGAAATTTACCACCCAATTAGCACTGCATTCCCAAAAAACTCAACTCGCTGACAACGCCTCGTGATGCGGTAGGGTCCCAACCCGACGGGGTTGTCACCCTCTCAGGCGCCCCCTTCTAAGGGACTTGGCCCAGGTCCGCCACTGAGGACGCTTCTATAGACTACAATTCAGGAGACGCTGCCGCCCGATTTTCATGCTCGACTCTTCCCAGTTCGCTCGCCGCTAATAGGGGAATCCTTGTAAGTTTTTTCTCCTCCGTTTAATTATATGCTTAAACTCAGCGGGTGTTCTCGCCTGAGATGAGGTCGCGAGTTGGAGCTAAATCCACCCTACCCGATGGGAGGGCAAGAGAGAGCAAAGCAAGTTCGAGCGATGCACAAAAAGCCCACATCAGTTTTCTTTAGAGTGTGATGTTTGTTTGACTGTGTAAGTCCTCCAAGAAAAAAAACGTCGACCAGGCAGCATTGGCTCTGATGTCATCCTCTTGTGCGTATTTGTTGAGGTAGTCCAAAGTATTCACGGCAGAGGAAGAGGATGGGTCTACGATGTCATCATCGACTACCTGTGCTGCTGGAGCATCAAAAAAATCCGGCAGGTTATCCTACTGACGGAACCATGTGGCGTGAGACGGTTTAAACAAAAGTCAAAGGTGGAGTAAACGAGAGGCAAAAAACTCTGTATGAGACAAAACACTTGCCAAATCTCGATAAGAGGGAATGACGAAAATGCAATGAAGAGATTGACGGGGCTAAACAATGTTTGCCTAACTAACTCTATAAAAGAAAACATTTTTCAGCGTAAAAATAAATAAATTAAATTAAATTAAAAAATTTCCTTCACCCAATTAATTAAGGTTAATTAAATTTGTATCATAGTATTTTAGTCTATAACAATTTGAAAAAAAGACAAATATTAAAAAAACATTTTTTAAAAATAAAATTTAGTAATCTATATTTCAAATTTTTTAGATGAACTTAACCAGTGTAAAAATAATTAGAAATGTATTTAAAAAAATAATATAAAAGTAGCAGACGAATCCAAAACTTAACTAGTGTAAAAATAATTATAAATGTATTTTTAAAAAAACATTAGATAAAAGTAGCAGAAGAAGTGATACATAGTCAAATCTATTTGACATCAGACCAAACACCATGGTCCCTACCAGAGACTAATAAAAGGTCCAAACTTAACAATGACCTACATTAATTAGTTTTAAAAAAATGTTAAGTTCTTGATAAAAATTCATGTTCTTGGACCCAATTTCTATCTCCTTGACAATAGTTTCAAATGGAAGGTAAGAAGTAATGCATGTCACATGACAATTTATTTTGGAGTTTTTTTATGATGATGGTGGTGGTTAACTTCCACTGAGACCAAATTGGTCTATCGGACCTATAATTTTCTTAGTTCTTAATTCTCTAGCTTCTCGTCTTTCTTGGCGAGATTGGTGTTGTAGCTTTCTTTTTTTTCTCTATGGTCTTCCAACTTCCTTCATCTTGCATCTCCTTCATCTCTTTTGGTTCTTGGGACAATGGTGTCTTAGCTTTGCGATCTCTTGTGTTCATCCTTTTGAAGATAGTTGGAGAAGAAGTTTGGTCTGGGAGATCTGCTTTGTTGTTAAATGAAGATTTATTTTGTGCGGTATTCGAATCCTCATAACTGTTGATGCTTGAGGGGTTGTCAAGTTTACTTTTTTGCTGTTGGGCAGGGTTTTCCCCCTGCTTGTCTTGAGAGTTGTTTCTTTCTTGCCCGATTTCTTGTGATTCAGAGTTTTCTGGAGAGTATTCTTCCTTGATGACAGTGTAATGTTCTTTTTGTGCTCCTTCCCACCATGTAGATTTGTGGTGATTCTTTCTAGTAGAATTTTTCTGGGAGGCTTTTGGGCAATTTTTGGCTAGATGGTCTGTCTCAAAGCAGGATCGACATCTAAAGAGGACACTTTCATAATCGAGTTTCTGGTTCCATACATAGTCTTTACTTGTTAGGTTTAATTCAACTGGGAATCTGGCGCTGAAGTCCATTTCCACACAGATGCGTGCATAGGTGGTTTTGGCATATTCCTCTGTTTCTGGGCACCTACAGTAAAATTTCCCAATTGCATTTCCAATGGCTTTTAGCGAGGAGAAATTCCAGAGATGCAAGGGTAGGTTTGGCAATCTCACCCAAACTGGTGTTGAGGTTATGACCATTTTTGAGGGATCGAATGATGGGTTCCATGGCTTCATGAATAGGCCTGAGTTTTCCCAAAACCAAGGGCTGGAATCTAGAATACATTGTTTGCTTTCAGGGTTTTCAAAATCTACTATAAAGAAACCCCTAGCATAGGGGTAGATATTAATTTCATCAGAAATGACAGGCTTCCATATCTCTGAGATCCAACTGTGGAGCTCTATCAGCCGCGATAGAAAACCATTGAACCGACAGATTAGGGCACTTTCAGAAAACTTCAAAGCCTCATCAAGTGAGGCCTGGACCACTTGGACAGTGGGAGCTGGGGTTTCACTGATGATATGGGCAGGTGCTTTCCCCCCAGAGGCGGACAGAACTGAGCCAACAACTATCTTCGCAAAGCTAGGATCCATCCAGATCGGAGCCTTGATTAGTCGATATGCGCGCTGTTGAATCGGAGTGTTGCCTCCCACTAAAAATAACCGGAGCTAAATGTAGCGTGGACTGCACTATGAAGAAAATCTTTTGGGCCAGAAAGATGAGGTCGTCAAATCTAGAGAGGGGCTTGCGGAAGAGCAGTTAGATCTGAAGGAAAACCGTCAGATCTAGTAATAGATCTACCACCTGTAACATTCTTATGCATATATCTTAATATAGGGAGTCAATATAACCCCTTGAAGTACCTCGACTACCTCTATTAGTCGATATGCGTGTTGTTGCATCGGAGCCCCCGCCTCCCACTAAAAATAACCGGAACTAAATGTAGTGCAGACTGCACTATGAAGAAAATATTTTGGGCCAGAAAGATGAGGCTGTCAAATCTGGAGAGAGGCTTGTGGAAGAGCAGTCAGATCTGCGAAAGAGCAACTAGATCTGCGGATACGAAAGAGCAATCAGATCTGCGGAAGATGCGGAAGTGGAAGAGTAGAGCAGATGCGAAAGAGCATATTTAATTCTACATATTTCATTCTTGCTTTGTTACAATGTTGTATCCAACCCTATAAATGTTTCCTATAAATTGATTTCCCTGACTCTCTTTCAATGTGAAATGAAAAGAAAAGGCGTTGTTGACCTAATGGTAAATTTGTTAGTTTGGTCATATTTTTTTTCAAAAAAATTGACACTTTAAGTGATTGAATCTTGTTTTTGATAATGGAGATGAATTCAGATTATCAAAAATTATTAGGCCATCTAAAATCTTGAAATTTAATAATTTTGACTTGGATTTCCCAAAATTTTTACCAAATTTTAACAAAATCTAACAGAAATTTTCATTGTTTTGTAGACAAATTTAAAACCTCATTTTAAACTAAGCTAAAAAGAAAATGCATAAGATGTAAAGGATATCAAAGTTACTGTATGAAATGTAATGAAATTACAACTTCATCTCATCCAAAAAACCTTTCTTAAATTCATACAGACTTCATGTTATTGTAAAACTGTTTTCCTTTAAGAAAAAATACAACCCTGTAGTGGATCCCGAGAAAAAGTCATACATTGTATATATGAGAATCCAAGTTAAGAATTTGTGCTCAATTGCTGGGCATCAAAATCCACTATTCTCAGACACCAGCGAACTGATTCACCAGTGGATCCCCATTGACCCACCAGTGTACTGCTTCACTTTACGTTACCGAAGTTGTGAGAAATAGTAAAACTGTCGCTAAGATGCCACAGTTTGGAAGAAGGAAGAATGAGTGGAATGGTAGTATTGTTGTGCTTCATGCTTTTTCCCACAAACTTTCTAAGCTATTGACATGGCATTCACTATAAGCGGGAGAGGTTGGATCCGAGAGGGAAGTAGGAGGTGGGTATTGGAGCTTTCTTGCTCTTTGCGCCCTCCTCTTTCTTCTTCTCATTCCATTTACACGATTCCTTTGGCAGATAAGAAGAAGAATTCTGCCCCTTAAAGCAACCTGCAATCACTTTGAATGCACCCTTCATCATGACGTTGATCAAATTCAAACTGATAAACGCGCTCTGCTGCAATATAGAGTTGAAATACTACAATTGTTTACATAGATTGGCACTGTAACAACTTTTGTAACTTATTTATTGGCACTGTAACAACTTATTTATTCAATGGAGGGGCATAGTTATTAAGAGGCTAGCAAAAAAGAAGTGAAGGAGATAATGAGTTAGGAAAAGAGAGGAGATAATTCAAATGGTGATTGAGAAAGATCTTTTGATGGACCAAGCAATCCCTATCAAAGAATTGACTTTTGTATGTATATAAAGACTCATGAATCAAAGAGAATTAAGAGAATGGATGTGCAAGGTATAGGGAAAACCCATTGGATATATACTCACCTTTCATATTTTGTCACAAGGGTTGATCGTTTATGTCATCAAGAATGGTGATGATGATGAAAAGATCAAAACATGAGATTCATATTGGGGTAATTCACTGTTAACCATTAAATGATGGATGCCTTGTTTCATCCCACATTTGCTAAGTTTCCTACATTACTATTGGAATTTTGGAGTGAAGCCACTTTGAAGCAACCATGAAGCAATTTGGGAATATTTATGATCTCTAACAAGGATTTATGTGTGTTAGCTTTAAAAGTGGTGAATATATTAGTTGAACTATCACGACCATATAGATTAAATGGCTAGTATATGTTAATAGGCATGAAATCATGACAATCATCAATAAACTTACCTCATCATACATCGCACTTTTCTGAGATTAAAAAATCATCAAAATTAGCTAAATTATAGCTTTATTTTAAATTAATTTTATATGAATTTCCCATAGGATGTAGAATAGATAGTAACAGGGTCCTCTATTAAGACAATCTATTTTGAAAAGGTCATCAATTCAAAAACCCATGGGAAAAAGATCTAGTCATACTAGGGGTTGGTTTGTCCCAAATTGGGTGAAATCCATGGGTTTTTTTGATGGCCTAGATGCCCTAGGTCGTGGTTATTCAAGCCACAAGTTGGGCATGCCAATCAACCCAGTACTCACATTTTTTTTTGTGAATAAAAAGATTTGTATTATTAAAGAGAACTGGATTACATAGATAACATTATGCGTACATAAGGTGTACCGAAAGTTAGTTCTCAAGCTCTGTTGCTTATACAAACTACTACTTATTACATATATACAAAACCATCACATATTAGTCTTTCTGGCACTAGAACCCCTCCATACAAGAAAATATTTAAAGCTAGATTGAAGCCTTACCCAAATATCCAAGGTAGACCACGCTATAGCAACATCTTGGTCATTTATAAGACCCAGTTGAAACAGTGCACGAAAAATCTCCCGACATCAATGAAGGAATTGTCCCACTAAAAGGGATACATCATCGTCAAACCACGAAATCGAAAATCTTCATCACAAAACACCTCTTCCATGTGAGCATTGATGTTATGAGTCCCAAACAAGAAAAGATACACTAGAGTCTGAAAAAATATATGCACCCATCCCAGAAAAAATTAACGCATGGTTTAGAGTCTCGTGTTTACTTTTGAAAACTCAAATAAAAATTGGATTTGTAGAAAGTTAAGAAATATTATTATTTCATGGTTCCTTTCAAACAAATATATTATGTCTTCATAAGACGTCATATGTGCATATGTTCTGGTAGGAAATAAATAAATAAAAAATACATGTCCTCTTACTCTTTTACGATAAAAAAAAAAAGATTGAGGAAGGGATATTACATGATGTCATTGCTCCCTAACCAGATGATTCAACATCTCCCAATACATGAGAAACAAGATAATCATTGAGTAAGCAAGAGAGGTTGGATCCGAGAGGGAAGTTAGACCTATGTTTTGAAACTTTCTTTGCCTTTATGCCCTTCTCTAGGACATTATAATTATGGTTTTAGAATAAATAACTTCAACACATATTTTTTTGTGTTTCTATGGATGAAATTTGAAAAGGGAAATTCTAACATTATTCTGATTGCAACGTTTATATGAAGGCAACTCAAACAATAATCACAATGATGGCTACTAATCTCAAAGGACTCAACTTGATTTGAACTTGCCATGCATGTGGCCTCTTAGTTAGCTACATTCCTGAAGAAGATGATTTAATTCATTGATTATTTTATTTTGTTGTTGTTATATATTCAAAAGAAAAAATTGAGGGATCTCCCTTATCCTTTGGCTTCCCAAAATATTGAGATGGGCAATGATTCAATTACTATCCATAATAATGGTCAATAATATAGAGACACTTAATAAGATTTGAACATATGACTCCCCCATTGGTAACATGAATTGGGCAATATGCATAATTGTGATGATGATGGTTGCTAATGTCAACTAGGACAAATCTTGGTCTATGAAACCTTGAGAATTTTTTTTAAGGAATTAATCAGTTTTATTCAAAATATTGTATATATAATAAAATAGCTCCAATCGTTAGATCAATCAATCAAACCATCTCCATAAGGAAATTTTGTCATGGGCGGACCATGGGTCAAATTCTTCAACCCCCTAGGGTTACCATCCACTTTTGAGATTGGCATTTGAGCTACCTTCCATCCAAATATTTTGAGGAATAGGAGGGGATCCCATAAGCTTTTTATTGGAAAAAAATCCCTAAGGGTAGCTCAATCAATTGAACTATTCATCTAATGTGTATACTAATGGGTAGGACATATGTTAAAATTTGATTAAGTCCCTCTATGATGTTGACCACTATTATGGATGATAATTGAGTCAATGTCGATCTATATAGTCAAGAAGAGGATGAGACCCCTTGAGGTTTCGTTATAAAATAGTCCATAAGGTTGGCTCAATCAACTAAACTATTCACCCAATGAATGTTAATGATTGGTCTGCCATAAGATCAAATCTAGTAAAGTCCCTTTAGCTTCTCGAGTGCTTTTATAGTTGGTGTTTGATATGTTGACCATATTGATATTTTAGGAACCTAGAGGGTGGGTGGTGGATCCCACAATGTTTTCCTTTGAATATGTAACAACAACAATAAAATAATAAATCAATTGAATCATCTACCTAAGGCATGCTACTGATAGGAATGTCATTTCTTCAAAACAAAGCTTGCCACAATGCCTTTGGTTATAGTCTAATTAATGTTCAAATTTACCAAAGACTCATTGGGTTACTAATAACTCTTATGGTTGGTGCTTAAACAACTCCCTGTCTAGATATTTCAAGAATATTTGGGGTGAGGCGGGGAGGGAGGGATGTGGTGGGATCCTACCAACTTGGAAATTTTCACAACTAAGTTGCATGAGAGATAAGGAGATGATGGATTGGACCCCACCACATTGCAACCCACCTATTCACGATCCAACCATTAATAGATAAGATGAAATTCCTGATGATATACTCCGTGAAGACATGAAATTTATAAATGGTACCCCTCCATGATTATATTTCTTGTGGTCATTTAAACATTTATTAAGTTATTATTTATTCAAACAACCACTTTTCCTTTGAATAATAGTTTCATTATGTTTTGAATAAACTCATGGCCCATGGGATTTTGAAATTTTGGATATATCCTTCGAAGAGTTATGTGATGTTTGATTGTTTTTTTCACGATTGTTCTTACACGTGGTTCATTAAAAAAAAAATATACACATGGTTTATATTAATAGTTGGAAGAAAAAAACAATTTTAAGGAAAAACTATTACAAGATCACATAAAATAATAAATTGTTTGGTATATTTAATAAGCTAAACTTTCATATACATATTTTTGATATATTTAATAAGCTAAACTTTTATATACATATTTTTTATTTCATTGATATTTCCATATGTGAATTGTAATTTCTTTTCTTGCTAAAGAAAGAGTGGGACCTTCTTTACCATTAAAAATATACAAAATTTACAAAAAGCCACTCTGTAAAGTGGCGAAGGAGAACTGCCCCCCATATGAACTGAGAATGGGCCAATGGTAAAAGACTAGGCCCCAAAAATTTACCATTCAACACATCAAAGCTAAACCGGGAAAAGCAAAAATTGAATCTAAGTAGTGGATGGACCAGAGCAAAAGAAAAAAGGGCCCCACCAGCCCTCCAAGACATGGAGAGAATTGTGCCCCAAAGAAACCATACAACAAAGAGGGCCCCACACAAAACCTGCCGAAAAACAAAACTTTCCCTTGAATCTTCAGTGATGAATTGTCAGGCCTTATCCAACGACACCAAACAGAATCGCAAAGGGAAGAAGCACGCCACTTAACTGGCAACACCTCCAACCTATTTGATCTATCGCCACCGTTGATTTACAAAAATGGACCCGACGGTCAAGGGACATATCGCACCCACCGAGAATGTTGGACAATAGCGTGCGATGGGGGCCCCTCCAAACTGCTCGTTTGATCCCGAGCAATGATATTCCTTGCTCCATCGGACGGCTGAGCCGAAAATCGCGCGCTCAAAGTTGTCGATCTTTAGGGAGCGGGGAGAGTGGTTTTTGGATCGGGCCCTCCACCATGTGTCTTGCTGTCTGAGGCATTGCTGCCAAAAAATTAAAACCACTTTTGACATAAAAGCGGTGTGATCGCTTCGAAACCGCTCCAGAGGCGGTATTAACTTCAGCCATAGAAAAAATTGGGTGTTGCGGTAGTTTTGGATGCTGCTTTCTTCGATCAAGGAAACTCTGTCGCCAGTCACAGAAAATATTCCTGATCATGGTCAACTTTGCTGCAAACCTTGGCTTACCTCCCTTCCCGTACCTTTTTGTCCAACCTTGTGAAGCCCTCTGACCGCTATCCATAATTAGTTGGATTCTATCTTTTTGCTTCTATACTCTTCTTTGTCCTCCTCCACTTGGTTGTTATATTTTTTTTTTTTCAGATTGCTCTGCGCCATTGTGCTCCACCTCCTTAAAATTGTGTTGTCCTTGCAGCTGACACCTTGATTGGCTAGAATGTCTGCCAATTTGTTGGCCTTTCTCCTCACATGAATAAATTTGAGAGTACGAGGTTCCTGGAGATGTACTTGAATCCTATGTAGAACCTGAGTTAACCTCCAATGTTTTGTGACCTTTTCTGGCCCTGTTCCATTACTGATTCTCTTGGTTGTATTTATGACTAACTCTGAATCTGCTTCTATTATGACATTTTGACAATTGTTCTCTATCAAAAATTCTAAGCATTGTTCCAAGGCCATTAGTTCTGCCATGTTGTTAGTGGATTTTCATAAGTGTCCATGGAAGAGGGAGATTATGCTACCTGTATCATCCCTTAGAACTCCCCCAAAGCCAGCCACCCTTGGGTTGCGTTTGGATGCTCCATCGATATTGTACTTTAAAAAACCTTCAGGGGAGGATGCCAAAATTCCTCCACCTTATCTCTCATGCTTGCTTTCCTGTCTAGACCTTGAGGAATAAGCCCCTACATGTCTAATAGCTGGAGGATTCTTAACTCTTCTACTGAGGGAGGATTTTTGGGGATATTCCTAACCATGGTGCCAACTGTCTCCTTAAGTTGTTTTACGATCAGCTTCACCAGGCTAAGAGAGGCAGTACTTACCTCTTTGAATATTCTTTTGTTCCTTTCTTTCCACACATTCCATATAATGAAACTCGGTAAGAGATCCCTGGCTAAATTGAGAACTTCATTCTCAGAAAAATTATTCCTCCAATTGTTAAGAGTGTTAGCAATACTTTCTTTGTCTCTATCATACTGTTTGAAGATGTTGGTAAAAAATTCCCATATCCTGTCGGTGAAGATACAGCTGTTGAGAAGATGCTCGATAGTCTCCTCATGGGTCTCACAGAGATGACATTTGTAGGGTCCCAACATGCCCCTTTTTTTAAGGTTGTCCTAGGTTAGAATTTTCCTGTGGTGAACTAACCACATGAAGAGTTTGATTTTCATCCAACCTTTGTGTCTCCAAAGCTTCTGCCAAGTTTTATTTGGAGCTTGGGGTTCCTAATCAAGGAGAAAACCTTTAGCTTCCTTAATATTAAAGTTTCCCTCTTTGTTGTTACCCCATCTTAGTTGGTCCTGCCCTTCCGTTACTAATATTATTCTCTGATCCAAAATTCTCTTGAGGGACTCTACTTTACTGTTGAGGGTTCTATCCTCTCTGCCCTCTATTTTTTTCCAAATTCTCCATTTTCCAACACTATGTGGATTCTCCCAAAAGTCTTTCACCTTTACTAAACCTTGATCGTCAGTCTCATGCTTGAGGCATAAAAATTCTTCCTTCATTAAATTAGGGTCTTGTTGCCATTTGTCCTCCCAGAAAAGTGCCATATCTCCCTCTCTGATTTCCCAGAAGCTATTTTTTTGAACCACTTCTCTATTCTCCCAGGCCTTGTTCCATATGGGGGAACCTTTAATAGTTCCTATCATACGTATGATTTCAGAAGCCGGCCAGGAATTAGCATATTTTCCTTCTAGATGCTTGCCCATTGAGCTTTAGGATCCTTAACCCACCTCCACCAAAGTTTGGCTCCAAGAGCCTTGTTGAGAATCTCAGGATTGTCCAAAACTAGGCCTCCTTGGTTCTTGGGTTTGCAAATCTTTTCCCATGAGACTAAAGCCCATTTTTTCCTTGTTTCCTCTTTGCCCCAAAGAAAATCTCGTTGAATATTCTGAAATTGTTGTAAGACTCCTATTGGAGCTAGGAGGGTTGATAGCATAAATAATGGGATCGCTTGGAGAATTGCTTTAGTAAGAACTAGTCTACCAGTTAAATTTAAAGATTTGTTTGTCCATTTCCTGACCTTGTCTTTCATTTTAGTTGCTAGAGGATCGCATATACTCTTGTGTTGGGGTTTAGCTGTAAGAGGAACTCCCAAATACTTAGAGGGAAGGGATTCTCTTTGAAAGCCTAAAATTCTGGAGACATTTCTCTGGATGGCAATATGAGTGTTAAAGAAAAAGACTTTTGATTTGGAAAGGTTTACTTCCATACCTGCAGCTTTCGCGAAGTCATTCGAAATTTGTTTGTAAGCAAGTGCTTCTTTAACTATGGGAATTCCTTGTAACATGGTATCATCTACAAACTGTTGATGAGTCAGAACTTGCCCATTCTCCGAAAGTTGGAGTCCTTGAATTTTTCCCATTACTCTTGCATGCTTGATGGACTGCCCCAGCCCTTCCATCATGAGGATGAAGAGAAAAGGAGAAAGCGGATCTCCCTGTCTAAGACCCCTGGAAGGGAGAAAAAGTTCAGAAGGAGAGCCATTCACTAAAATTGAAAAGCTGGAAGAAGTCACAAGGGCCATGACCCATCTGACCCAATTATGATCAAAACCAAACGCTGTGAGCACTTTTTTGATGTAAATCCAATTTACTTTGTCATATGCTTTGGCTATGTCCAGTTGCATGATCATGCCCGCTCTTGTTGCAAATTAACGAGTGAACCACCTCATGAGCTTGAATTATGTTGTCTAGAATTTGTCTTCCTTCTACGTACCCCGTTTGTTCCCCGGAGATGAGCGTGGGCAGTAGGGGTTTGAGTCTATTAGCCAAAACCTTGGAAATTATCTTGTAGACAACATAGCATAAGGCAATGGGCTTGTATCTCTCTAGTGTTTGGGCATTATCCTGTTTTGGAATAAGGACAATAAAGGAGGTATTGAGAGCTTTCAAAATGGTCTTGTTCCGCCTGGAGTTTTCGAAAATCTCGTCAATATCCCTTTTAACAATATTCCAGCAGGCTTTGAAGAAATCCACATTAAATCCATCCGGACCTGGTGCCTTGCCATTTTGCATTTCCTTGAGGACCTCACTAATCTCCTTTTCAGTTACAGGTCTGTTAAGATTACAATTATCCTCTCTGGATACCAGTTTAGGTATATGTTTAATGAAGTTCTTAATGAATGGTTCTCTTCCTAAAAAGTTTTCCTTGGCAATGTCCCAAAAATTCTTTACTAACACTGCATCTATCTCCTCATGGGATTGAAGAATTTGGCCATTCTCGTCCTTGATCGAAGAGATTCTATTGTGAGTTCTGTTCGCAATGGTAGATCTGTGGAAAAATTTAGTATTTCGTTCTCCTTCTTTTAGCCATAGAACCCTAGATTTTTGTTTCCAAAAAATTTCTTCTTGTTTACACAGCCTTTCCCATTCTTGGTGATATTTCTCTGCTTGATCATTTTTTTCTTTATCAAAGCCATTCTTGATCAGAGCTTGGTTGAGCTCTAGGATTTTGTTTTCCACAATTTTTTTACTTGTGAAAATATTGCCAAATTCCTTCTGGTTCCATTCCTTTAGCTTCTACTTGATGTGTTTTAATCTCTTATGTAGTAGGAACATGGATGATCCCTGAATCTGCAGGTCTTCAGCCCACCATTTTCCAATGTTGCTGATGAAATCTGGGTGTGAAAGCCAAATATTTTCAAACCTAAACGGTTTGTTTCTTGGGGTGCCAATGCCCTTGATCTCCATTTGAATCGGCCAGTGATCTGAGCCTCCAAAAGGAAGAATATCTGCTATTATTTCCTTGTCTAGAAGCATGAGCTCTTCAGAGATCATGAATCTATCTAGCTTGGAAGCTACCTGGGAATCCCCTCCTCTTTTATTGTTCCAAGTGCAAAGACCATTATTTGTCTCAATGTCCACCAGCTTCATGTTTTTTGAAAAACATTGGAAAGCTGAGGAATCTTTGTTTAGTGCTCTTGTGCCCCCTTTTTTCTCCGAGAGAGATCTAATCATGTTGAAATCTCCTCCTATAACCCACAGTAGCCCTGCAAATCTATTTCGAAGGTCCACTAAGGACTCAATAAACTTGATTTTTTCATCTAACCTTTGAGGGCCATAAACATTCGTTACAAGATAAGTGTCCCTGTCTCCTACAGGTTGTATAACAAGTGATAAATAATTCCTTGATGCCTCCGCATCAATAATACCTATTTTTTGGGGATTCCATAGGATGAGGATACCCCTTGCTGTATTTTCTGCTTTGACTTCTATAAACTCATATCTGCTGAGCCACTTACTATGGATTTGTCTTATCTTTTGAACAGAGCATTTCGTTTCATGGACAAAAATTATGTCTGGTGCTAACTATTTCATTCTATTATTCAGCATTCTCTGTTTTCTTTTGCTTCCTAGACCTTTGATGTTCCAAGTTGTAAACTTAATGAGTACAAATTGGTAAAGGAGTAACTGGTTAGGTCTTTCATCTTACCTGAGTCTATCATGAGCTTTCCAAATTCCATTAATAGCTTGTTCTACTTTTTTCTACCCCTTTTTTTCCATGGTTTCTTGGAGCTAATCTTGGAGTTGGTTTTACCACTTTCATTCCATGCTTTCCCTGTCTTTCAATGTTGTTATCTTCTCCCAAGCCCTTTGTCTGAGTTTTCCATAAGAATAACTGCTTTATTCGATTGCATTCCTCTTGTGGTAGAGATTCTACTCCACCTGTTGTTCCCTTACTCAAGAACCCTTCTAGATCTAGGTTTTCTCTGTCGAGAATCTCTTGTAACTCATTGTCTTCCATTTCCATCTCGCTCTGGGTCATTTCCTGATCCATATCCATCTCTGATTCACTCATCATGATCCCTTTCTGTTTTTCCTTTACCTGTTCCTGATCTTGTTCTTCTTCCTTTTCCTGCTTATCATCTCCATCCTTCATAACTTGATTTTCAACTGCTGCATCTTCCTCCTCTTCAAGAACATGGAACTGATTTGGCCTCACTTTTTGGTCTCCACTTTGGTGATGTTTTGGCCCTTTTTTGTCGTTTTTACCTTTGTGAGCTACTTTGTGAAAGCCATCTGTTTCTTTCATTGTGTTAGGTTTGCTTTTGTTCTCTGCCTTACTGAGAGGACAGTCTCTAAGAAGGTGCCCGTGTTCATGACATTTTCGACATCTAAATGGAATGTGCTTGTAGTCAACCGTCTGCACCCATTCCTCATCATA
This sequence comes from Pinus tabuliformis, assembly GCA_031772625.1. Lineage (NCBI taxonomy): Eukaryota > Viridiplantae > Streptophyta > Pinopsida > Pinales > Pinaceae > Pinus > Pinus tabuliformis. Next base: position 1,056,984,035 of record CM062804.1, read on the forward strand.
AACCTCCAATATGACCTCGTCTGGAAGTGCCCCAGATAGGTCCATCTCTACACAAATCCTAGCAAAGGAGGTATATTTTTCCCTTCTAGTGGCTTCAGAAGTTTTTCCATACCTCCCTAATTTATTTCCTATGGCTGTTAGTGATTCTATTTGCTAATAATCCAGAGGTAGCGAATAGAGTCTTACCCAAATCGGGACTGAGGTAAAGGTTTCCCACTCCGGCAAAAAGTTCATCATCCATGGCCACATGTAGAGCCCTGTTGCTGCATAGAAGTAGGGCCCACCTTCAAACACTCTGTATTTGTCCTCAATGTTTGCAAACACCACAGTGAAAAAACCCTTGGATCCTAGATGAAGATCAATGCTTCCTTTAGGCTTCCAGTGGTATCTGATCCACGTTTGTAAATCCTTTTTGGTGGGCCATAGTCCCATGAATTTTCATATGATTGCATAAGTCTGCATGTGCTCCCTGTGGGCCTGCAGCTCAAGGTTACTTAAGATTACTCTGGGAGTGACTTCAGCTTTGGGCTTGCACGGTCCCTTTTGTTTCCTGTCTTTTGTTCCCTATTTTTTGTGATTTTCCTCTTTGTCTTTTGTGCCATCATTCTCCTTCTCCCTGTTACTTTATGTTTCCTCTTCCCTATTTTTTCCTCCTTCCATCGTGTTACCTCTGCCTGATTCTGGAGGTGTCTTGCTCTTGTTAACCACTACCTTACTATAGGAGGGAGTGGAGCTCCCTCCTCTGAACTTGTCCATGGAGAAAATCCCGCGCAGAAACCCTCAACCCTGGTTTTCCGCTCTTCCCGCCAATGCTCGTTCACCGATCATATGCGAATTGTAATTTCAAAACAAGTTATCTAATTGATTTCCTTTATACCTATCAAGAATTTTAGAAAACACATATTTATATTATGTATGCAAAATTAATATGCCTCTATTGAGATTATCATGATTAAAATATCTATAAAAAGTCTTTAACTTTGAATTTCCATAACATTCACTGCTGTGGTGTTTAATTTTTAGTGTCATTTTTTCTTAATTTAAAATTGACTTGAGAGTTTGAGAGATTAAAAAAAAAATTAAAAGTTATTATTATCTTGTTACATTTGTTGTTCTTGGTACGGCTCAAAAATATGTTATATATTTTATAATAAAAATTGTAAATTTGTTATATCATTTATAACAAAAAATGTAAATAAAAATTATATTCTATATAAAATATAAAGATAAATTGACAAAGTCTTGTTACTTTAATCATTTATACTAAAGTTGTAAATGTAAAGATATACTCTATGTAAATTATAAAGATAGATTAACAGAAGGTCCATACTTAACAACAAACTAGACTCTCATTACTTTTAAGAAGAAGTTTTATTTGAAGAGTAAAAATAAAGCAAAGTTCATCAATTTTCTTGTGACCAATTTATGTGTTCTTAGATACAATTTCAAAATACGAGGTAACAAGATGGAGTGAATTTAGGATAACAACACAATTTGAAGTTTTTACTAAGAAAGTTTCATCCAATTCTACAAATGTTTCCTATAAATTGATATTATTGACTCTCTGTGAAATGAAAAGAAAGTGTAAAGAACCTAAATTGGATGTATCTCTTGACTGTAAATGGATCCTTGAATCTAAAAATGGTGCTCCTAATAACAATACCCCCTTTCTTTTGAGTTTACAAGCTTAAATTTTTTTTGCCAACATGGATCGAAATATTTTTCCCATTCTCTGTAATTAACAAATATTAATATATATATATATATATATATATATATATATATATATATATATATAGTTAATTTGAAAAGTATGCAAACTTTTTATGGCTAGGTTACAATATGGTTTTAAATTTTTCATTTGAGTAAGTATTATTATTATTATTATTATTATTATTTCAGACAATGAATATTATTCAAAATTTTCCTTTTAAAAAACAAATATATAAAAAATTAGTTTTATTTACTTTTTCATTTTTTAATAAATATTCAAAAGTTTATTTTGAGATAATCAATAAGTTTTTTTTTTTTTTAAACCTACCTACTTTTGAGTTAACTAATAATATTTCAATTTTTCTTTAACCTAATAGGTACTATTCTTATCGAAAGAATTCATATCATCTTTTTTAGCAAATAATAATAATAATTTATTTATTTGCCTTAAAAAATATGTAAAAATACTATGGCCAAATTACATGATGGCGTTAGAAATTTATTTGAATTGAGAATGATAGTCATTCAAATTTAGAGCAACAAAACACTCTAAGCTAGGCATTTAAGTTCGTATTTGGAATTGTAATTTTTTAAGCTTAAGAGCATTGGGAATTAGAATTTTGTAAATATAAACAATTTTGATAATTATTCCATTACAATTTTGAGAATTTTTTTAAGGAATTAATCAATTTTATTTAGAATATTGTATATATAATAAAATTGCTCCAATGGTTAGATCAATCAATCAAACCATCTCCATAAGGAAATTTTCTCATGGGCAGACCATGGGTCAAATTCTTCAACCCCCTAGGGTTACCATCCACTTTTGAGATTGGCATTTGAGCTACCTTCCATCCAAATATTTTGAGGAATAGGAGGGGATCCCATAAGCTTTTTATTGGAAAAAAATCCCTAAGGGTAGCTCAATCAATTGAACTATTCATCTAATGCATATTACTAATGGGTAGGACATATGTTAAAATTTGATTAAGTCCCTCTACGATGTTGACCACTATTATGGATGATACTTGAGTCACTGTCCATCTATATAGTCAAGAAGAGGATGAGACACCTTGAGGTTTCATTATAAAAGAGTCGATAAGATTGGTTCAATCAACTAAACTATTCACCCAATGAATGTTAATGATTGGTATGCCATAAGATCAAATCTAGTAAAGTCCCTTTAGTTTCTCAAGCACTTTTATAGTTGGTGTTTGATATGTTGACCATATTTATATTTTAGGAACCTAGAGGGTGGGTGGTGGATCCCACAATGTTTTCCTTTGAATATGTAACAACATCAATAAAATAATAAATCAATTGAATCATCTACCTAAGGCATGCTACTGATAGGAATGTCATTTCTTCAAAACAAAGCTTGCCACAAGGCCTTTGGTTATAGTCTAATTAATGTTCAAATTTACCAAAAACTCATTGGGTTACTAATAACTCTTATGGTTGGTGCGTCAGGTGGGGAGGGAGGGATGTGGTGGGATCCTACAAACTTGGCCATTTTCATGAATAAGTTGCATGAGAGATAAGGAAATGATGGATTGGAGCCCACCACACTGCGACCCACCTATTCATGATCCAACCATTAATTGATAAGATGAAATTCTTGATGATATACCCCACGAAGACATGCAATTTATAAATGGTTCCCCTCCATGATTATATTTCTTGTGGTCATTTAAACATTTATTAAGTTATTATTTCTCAAAACAACCACTTTTCCTTTGAATAATAATTTCATTATGTTTCGAATAAACTCATGGCCCATGGAATTTTAAAATTTTGGATATATCCTTCGAAGAGTTACTTGATGTTTGATAGTTTTTTTCATGATGGTTCTTGCACGTGGTTCATTAAAAGAAATATATACACATGGTTTATATTGATAGTTGGAAGGAAAAAACAATTTTAAGGAAAAAAATTACAAGATCACATAAAATAATAACTTGTTTGGTATATTTAATAAGCTAAACTTTCATATACATATTTTTGATATATTTAATAAGCTAAACTTTTATATACATATTTTTTATTTCATTCATACTTCCATATGTGAATTGTAATTTCAAAACAAGCCATCTAATTGATTTCATTTATGCCTATCAAGAATTTTAGAAAACACATATTGATATTATGTATGCAAAATTAATATGCCTCTATTGAGATTATCATGATTAAAATATCTATAAAAAGTTTTAAATTTTGAATTTCCATAACATTCACTAATGTGGTGTTTAATTTTTAGTGTCATTTTTTCTTAATTTAAGACTGGGTTGAGAGTTTGAGAGATGAAAAAAAAAAATGAAAAAGTTGCTATTATCTTGTTACATTTGTTGTTCTTGGTACAGATCAAAAATATGTTATATATTTTATAATAAGAATTGTAAATATGTTATATCACTTATAATAAAAAATGTAAATAAAAATTATATTCTATATAAAATATAAAGATAAATTGACGAAGTCCTGTTACCTTAATCATTTATACTAAAATTGTAAATGTAAAGATATACTCTATGTAAATTATAAACATAGATTAACCGAAGGTCCATACTACAACAAACCAAACTCTCATTTCTTTTAAGAAGAAGTTTTATTTAAAGAGTAAAAATAAAGCAAAGTCCATCAATGTTCTTGTGACCAATTTATATGTTCTTAGAAACAATTTCAAAATACAAGGTAAAAAGATGGAGTAAATTTGGAATGACAACGCATTTTGAAGTTTTTACTAAGAAAGCTCCATCCAATTCTACAAAAGTTTCCTATAAATTGGTATTACTGACTCTCTATGAAATTAAAAGAAAGTGTAAAGGACCTAATTTGGATGTATCTGTTGATTGTAAATATTTATTAAAAACATACAAACTCCATGTTATTGTAAAATCGTTTTTCTATTTGAAAATTAAAAAATTACAACCTTGAGATGATTCTCGGAAATAAAAAATCATAAATTTTGTAGATATGAAAATTCAAGTTGAGAATTTGTGATAAATTTCCGGGCATAAAATTCCACTATTCCGAGACACTATCGATATGATCCTAGATTGGATTCCCCTTGATCCACACGTGGAATGCTTGAATTTCAACAATTCCTTTGATAAGAATAAGTATATGCTTGAATTTGCACAATTCCTTTGATAAGAATAAGTATTCCCTTCAAAGAAACATCATCCATCACCATGGTGATCAAAATCAAACTACTAAACACGATTTGAAACGCAACAAATTTCAAACGCTGCAATTGTTTCATACAGTTTCACACTCTGGGATAAACATTATGATATAACACATTAATATGGCATTCACTATAAGCGAGAGAGGTTGTGTAAGGTCCTCGAGTTCTACCCGAGCACGGGCGGTCGACGGGCGCGCGGGCGCACGGGCGGGTGCTAGCGCACGAGGTGGGCGCGGGATGCACGACGGGCGGGCGAACGTTGCACGACGGGCGGGCAAGGCGACAAAGGAATGCGACAATAAAGTGCAACGTGTGAAATAAACTAAGGCAATGTATGTCATGGAGGTTTATACCCTTGTGCGTGGAGCTACCCTAAGGGCAGGCCGACTTATGAAAGGGCGCATATAAGGGGTATGTTAGACTAGTTTTGGGGGTCGGCTGGAGAGACAGCACCCACTCTACCTATGTGCAGGAATGTGTATATATACAAATGCGTTGGAGATCATTTGGCATTCAACCAAGAGCAACTCGCAGAGCTCAAGGAGGACAAGAAAAGTGCGCAGATTTAGAAGGAGTGCGCATAGCTCATGCGCAAGTCTTGAGGGCGCAGTTTAGGTGTGACTTGGAGCCGGTTGTGGGTTGGACAAGGTTGTCTTGTGAGCAGATTTGTGTTGGACTTGACAAGGATGTCTTGGTGACCCGAGTGGGCACTCATCCTTTATGCAAGGTGTGCACATGTGATTGTAAAAGGCTGATTTTGCCTATGTTGTAAAATATTCTAAGTATTGGCTTGGAGCTTGCCAAGCATTACTTGTATGATTTTATTATGAAGAAAGATTGATTATAATATATATTGTCGGGCAGACTTGCTTGGGAGTTGCCCCTCCCCTTTATACTGTGCAATTGTTATTGTCTTTTATAATTGCTATGGGTAATGAATGAGTATGGGCTTCATTGGTATAAAGGATAAATGCATGTTTACTTGGTTGCGAAACACAAACTAAGTAAGGACAAGTGAATTAGGCGTAGTCCATGAATGTTAGTATTGGTGAAAAGAAAGCGTTCGGTGGTGTTGCACCTCGCTATAAACATTTGGAAGACTACCGCAGGTGTAGGGGCATGACATGTGGTATCAGAGCTTGGTTTGAGCTGGTGTTGGAGTAAGGTTTGTTCGTGAAAGGTTTGAAGCCATTGAGTAGGGTTGCTCGTGACAGTGGAAAGGGTGCTTGCAGGTGAAGGAAACCGTTTCACATAAGTGGAACAAGGGTTGGTTCTAATTGCAGGTGACTTGGTGAAGCTGTTGAATGGTCAAAACTAGATTGCAAAGGAGAAAGAGGCTGTTAGAGATGGCAGCCGTATCTCAGGCTGGGTCTAGTCATGTTGTGAAGGATACTACTATTGGATTCATTGAAAAGGTGTTGGAAAAGATGGAGGATATGGAGACTTCTTGGGATAAGAAGATGGACTTGTTCGCTAAAGAACAAGAGGCCAATTCGAAAATGAAGGAAGAGCTCGATGAACTCTGAACACAACACGATGAACTCCGGACACAATATGAGTACACTGACCTTATGTGTACACAACTTGAAGTAAGGGTCAAGGAGGTTGAAGAAGCAAGGGATCAGGGTCTTGCAGAGATTGTGAACTTGAAGAAAACTCTTGACGAAGCCAAGGATGAGATCGCAGTGTTGAAGAAGGTCGTAAGGCATAACTCAGGTGGAGGAGTGCCTCATGTGAAGATCAAGGAACCGGAATCTTATGATGGCACAAGGAATGCAAAGACTCTTGGCAACTTTCTATGGGACATGGAGCAATACTTGGAACGGTTGGGTCTATCTGATGATGAGACAAAGGTCAAGGTAGCTGCTCAATTCATAACAAAGGATGCTAAGATGTAGTGGCGAAGGAGGTTGGATCAGATTGCCAATGGTAGTGCTGATGACATTACTTCGTGGGATGACATGAAGAAGGCTTTGCAGACTCATTTCAGTCCTCAGGATGAGACATGGGAAGCAAGGATGAAGATTAAGTACATAAAGCAGACCGGGAGACTACAAGCATATCAGCGGGAGTTTGCAAGTGCAGCTCTGGAACTTCCTAACATGGCGGAGAGGGACAAGGTGTTCAACTTAATTATTGGGTTGAAGCCTTGGGCACGCAATGAAGTGAAGAGGCAGAAGATTAGGACACTTGAAGAAGCTTTTGCTACTGTTGACAGGTTGGTGGAGCATTATGATGAGACTTCTGATGATAGGAAGAAGAAGTCCGATAAACCGAAAGACAAGAAGAAGGATGATGCTTCGAAATCAGATGATAGTTCGAAGATGAAGAAAGCCTTGAAGTGTTGGATATGTGCTGGACCACACACGGTGAAGAATTGTCCTTCTAAACCAAAGGTGGCTGCTATTGCATAATCTGATGTGAAGAATGAAGGTGCTTCTGTGGGGATGATGCAGATACTTGGTGCTTCTGCTACTACGGAGGTGGTCTCTAGGAGAGATCCTGAGAGGAACAGATTGGAGTATGTTCGAATGAAGGTTGGAGGTGCTGATGTACTCACTATGGTGGATAGTGGGGCTTCTCACAACTTCATGGGTGAAGATACTGCGAGAAGGATTGGGCTGAAATTTGTACCGGCAAAGGCACAAATGAAGACAATGAATTCTCCTCCTATTGAGATTCTTGGTATAGCTGAGAGGGTGGACACTACACTTGGTGAATGGACAGGGAAGGTTGACTTCACTATAGTGCGGATTGATGACTATGAAGCTGTATTGGGGATGGAATTCATGAAACAATTTGATGCTATGATTGTTCCACATTTGAAGAAGCTCTACATTTATGATGGAAGGGAAGATGTACCCATTGGTGTTCCAACCATTGGTGTGACCAGGCTTGATTGTAAATTAGGAGTGATGCAAATGGAGGATGAGAAGAGAATGGGAGACATGAGTAAGCGATTGTCTACTGTTGAGGCAAAGCTTACCGAGCAGTCATTGGTCATTAGATCACTTTCAGATAGCATCTTGGATTTGTCAAGAAGGCTAGAGTTGGTTGAGGATGATGATGATGATGAGGAGGTGTATGTGAGGTCGGATGTTTAGAAGGAAGACCGGGTTGCTTATCTACAAAGGATGGAGGTTGAGGATCCTGATAGGTGGATCGAGTTGATTAGTGAGGGAGAGCCTTCAGGCTCTACTCCATCTACATCTTCTTAGATGGGTGAGAAGATGGGGCTCATTGTTAGCTGCTCATGGCAGTGAGTCCTTAGACATATGGAGCAGGTATGATTGATGGTGCAGGGATGGTTTGGCATCAAGCATCATGACATGTTGCAGATGGATGGAGTTTCCATGGACCTAAGCATGGATTATGGAGATAGATTCTTGATGAGTCAAGGATGTGGCAGATGTTTGAGGAACAACTGATGATGGCATGAGGATGTTCACTCTCATGGTTTGAGCGTGACAGTTGGATTAGCTACCCAACTAGTTCAGGCATGGGGTCGCGAAGTGTGCAGAGATGTGTTAGCATTTTGTTGGAGTATCATGACAGAGGTTCACATGGTGACACATGATGAGGTCGACACGAGATGTGCAGTGGAGATTGTGGCAGAAGAGTCGATGATCATGGATCAAGATGATATCTGATGGAGGACATACCGTAGAGGTGTATTCCTTGGTATGGATTATCTTGGTGGCAGTTGGTCACTAAGGTGAGACATGATGAAGATGGAGTTCTACATATGTTGCAGGGATGTTTGCCTTATGTGGAGGAGTTGACATCATGGATAGTGATGATCTTGGTGGATGGCCACCAAGATGGTAAGTTGTCGGGGACGACAACGATTTCAGGTGGAGGAGGATGTAAGGTCCTCGAGTTCTACCTGAGCGCGGGCGCGGTGAACGACGGGTGCACGGGCGGTCGACGGGCGCGCGGGCGCATGGGCAGGCGCGGGCACACGAGGTGGGCGAAGGCTACACGACGGGCGGGCAAGGTGACACGGGAATGCGACAAAGATGCGACGATAAAGTGCGACGTGTGAAATAAACTAAGGCAATGTATGCGATGGAGGTTTATACCCTTGTGCGTGGAGCTACCCTAAGGGCAGGCCGACTTATGAAAGGGCGCACATAAGGGGTATGTTAGACTAGTTTTGGGGGTCGGCTGGAGAGCCACCACCCACTCTACCTACGTGCAGGAATGTGTATATATACAAATGCGTTGGAGATCATTTGGCATTCAACCAAGAGCAACTCGCAGAGCTCAAGGAGGACAAGAAAAGTGCGCAGATTTAGAAGGAGTGTGCATAGCTCATGCGCAAGTCTTGAGGGCGCAGTTTAGGTGTGACTTGGAGCCGGTTGTGGGTTGGACAAGGTTGTCTTGTGAGCAGATTTGTGTTGGACTTGACAAGGATGTCTTGGTGACCCGGGTGGGCACTCATCCTTTGTGCAAGGTGTGCACATGTGATTGTAAAAGGCTGATTTTGCCTATGTTGTAAAATATTCTAAGTATTGGCTTGGAGCTTGCCAAGCATTACTTGTATGATTGTATTATGAAGAAAGATTGCTTATAATATATATTGTCGGGCAGACTTGTTCGGGAGTTGCCCCTCCCCTTTATACTGTGCAATTGTTATTGTCTTTTATAATTGCTATGGGTAATGAATGAGTATGGGCTTCATTGGTATAAAGGATAAATGCATGTTTACTTGGTTGTGAAACACAAACTAAGTAAGGACAAGTGAATTAGGCGTAGTCCATGAATGTTAGTATTGGTGAAAAGAAAGCGTTCGGTGGTGTCGCACCTCGCTATAAGCAGTTGGAAGACTACCGCAGGTGTAGGGGCGTGACAGGTTGGATCCGAGAGGGAAGTTGCATGTGGGTAATTGTGACTCATTTTGAGTTTGTCAAAAGAAGGTTTCTCTTCTATTCTACACGTTTTGTTTCAAAAAAGTTCTATTCATATCCTTTATGGTTTGGATGTCAAGAATGGTTATTGACACTTCCAGCATGGTTAAGTTTACCAATAAAGAGAAGAGATTGTTACAAGGAACGCATTGTGCTTTTTGTTTGTTTTTTTAAAACCATGATGAATCTAGTGATTTGGTGAGGTGAAAGGTTAAATTTCTGCGGCCCAAAGTAGATAAAAATTTATTTAATCAAAAGCCCCACTATTATGGAGGAACTTGATGAGAAATTGTTATCAGATTAGGTTTTGGTTTTTTTCTTTTTACCATGTTGAATTGATAACTTGTTAAAGTAATTTGGCTGAATAAATTGTATGAGGGTCATGTTATGTTTTGTTTCTTTACCATGGTGAATCGATAAGTTGTTAGAGTAATCTTGGCGACGCTCAATATCAAATCAAGTGGAGGGGATAACATCCCATTGTTCCAACCACTAAATCATCCCACGAGGAGATGATGGTCATACTTTGTTAGCTCTTTAATGATGGACACCCTATGTTCTTGCATTATCTTTTAATGATGGATGCCTTGTGTTAAATCTTAGACGGTAAAGATTTGTAGTCCATCTAGTATGGTCTAATATGGTTACATTAAATTACCATTGGAATTTTGGATTCAATTAAGTAAGTTGGAGATATTTATGAGTTTTGAGAAGGATTTATATAAGTTAGCTTTAAAAATTGTGAATATACTAGTTGAACTAGATTACTATTAGGTCTTCTAGATTGTATAAGAGTAAAGGTGAGTAATCTTATCTTTCTCCAAACTTCTAGGTTACAAGGTTATTTTATTCATTGCAATTTATATCATCATTATGGTCACATCAAGAAGGAATCCTCTTTTAGAAAAACACACAAGTGAATGGTTTGTAAAAGGAAGGATATTTAATTTGGTAACATGGATAAGCTCCATACATAGTCAAGTGAATTTGTAATGTTAGTGGTGCGCAGGTTTAGGTCGTTTGTGATGTTATTGTGCAAATATTACCAAAATGTATGCCAACAACTAATAGAATTCTCTTCCCTTCAAATACCACACTTATCTCAGAGGTCACACTATTGAAAGTCATAAATCATTTAGAGGAGATAAGTAGAGGCACCCATGGACATTGCTTTGTTCCAAGATATGAATGTTGAATTTTCTCACCATTAGCTCCCTCTTTCACCCATCAATTTAAGTTGTAATATGAATGTATTATGTAGTCATAGATGCATGAGTGAATTTTGGCATTATGGATAAAAATGTGAATTTATCAATTGTTCACCAACACATCACAAAATCTAAGGGAGATATACGCTTAGGTAAGAAACCCCACATGTATAAAATTATTTTACCAATGTTATCATTGTCGGATATGCCTAGGAGGAGTTATGGTCAATTATATTAACATAAATATAGGTTAGAGAATGACATGAGGATTGTTTCTAGATTAGTGTGAGGTAAAAAAATGGCTAGGCCTCTTAAGTAAATGTTTGTAGTGAACAAACATATTTATGCGACCACATGCATCATGACCACAGGGATAGAAGCTCATCTAAGGGTATGCACACTACTAAAGAAAAAAACAGAGTTGTATCTAAGTTTAGGGACCAAATAAAGAAACCATAGGTTAAAGCATATTTACTTAACAATAACACTCTAGACTCTATTTTTTCTATATATCCACTAATAATTTTTTTCACCCCTATTTTAGAAATTGGCACTATCAAGCATCTTCTCCTAGCATGTTGAAATAACAATATTTTGCAATCATGAACTTAACAATCTCACAATGTTGTGAAATCGTTGGCTTAAGAATCGATATCGTTGCAACTAAAATCTTAAATCAATCCTTGAATCTAAAAATGGTGCTCCTAATAACAATGCCCCCTTTCTTTTGAGTTCACAAGCTTAATTTTTTTTTGCCAACATGGATAGAAATATTTTTCCTTTTCTCTTTAATTAATAAATATTAAAATTTATTTTTCTTCCTTTTTTGTTAATTTGAAAATTATGCAAAATTTTTATGGCTAGGTTACAATATGGTTTCAAATTTTTCATTTGAGTGGATAAGTATTATTATTATTATTTTTTCAGACAAAGAATATTATTCAAAGTTTTCCTTTTAAGAAACAAATATATAAAAAATTAGTTTTATTTACTTTTTTATTTTTTACTAAATATTCAAAAGTTTATTTTGACATAATCAATAAGTTTTTCTTTTTTTTTTCTTTCTTAAACCTACCTACTTTTGAGTTAACTAATAATATTTCAATTTTTCTTTAACCTAATATATACTATTCTTATCGAAAGAATTCATATCATCTTTTTTAGTAAATAGTTTATTTTTATTTTTTTCGCCTTGAAAAATATGTAAAAATACTATGGCCAAATTACATGATGGCTTTACAAATTTCTTTGACTTGGGAATGATAGTCATTCAAATTTAGAGCAACACAACACTCTAAGCTAGGCATTTAAGTTCGAATTGTAATTTTTTAAGTTTAGGAGCATTGCGAATTAAAATTTTGTAAATATAAACAATTTTGATAATTATTCCATTACAAATTATAATTTGAAATCTAAGAGAATTAAAAATAATTGTTTTTTTGAGGTGGAATGGTTAATATAATTGAAAGGTTTAAAAAATTAAGAAAGAATCTCCCATTGATTAAACAATTTATTTAAAGAAATCCAGTAATTGCATTGAATTTAAACATTGCAATGGTTTATACATATCAATATTGGTAACAAAATACATGTTATTATCTCTGCAATTGCAGGGTATAATATATTGGTAATGTATAGACACTAAATGAACTTGAGTGTTGATAAAAGATTAAATAATTAATATTGAAAGTTAACATTATAAAACAAATATAATTTAGTTTTTTAATTTTTTTAATTTTTTAATTCTATCTATTCTGGTTATGATTGGTGCAATGAATTAGGGTCTTATTTGGTCATCATAATTTTCACCACCATTGTCAAATTATTTTCCATTGTTGTCATACTTGTACTTATCATGTTATGTGTCATACAAGTACTTGTCATACTAGTATAGAGAATAATCCATTTAGACAATCCATCCCAAACCTCCACCCTTGTCGATGTGGCCATGACGTTTTCTGATAGCAACAAAGGAGTATGAACTAGTTATGTGGTGCCCTTGCTCAAATCCAATACCTTTCACAAGAAAAGGAAGCTTATGGGGACCAGACGAGGCATCCAAAGCCATTGAGGACTCCTCGTCGTTGCTCGTAATGCTCGATGCCTGATAATCAAAATGTTGATAACTTTTAATAGTGTTTGCTAAAATCTAACTTTTCTTCTTTTGTTGGTCAATATCAAACTCGTTAGCTAGACTTTTATAGCTGTAGTTATCGACACAGTGATCCAAATATATTATCTAGCAGGATTCAGAGATCTCACTAGCCCTAGTGTCTGAGTCTTCAACTTTCAAATATTGGAATGGACCAACGTAAATGCGTCTCAGCTCTTCACATGTTGGATACATGAACGGTCTCTATAAAATTTCTTTCATGTTGTTACATGAATGGTCAAATTATGTCATTTCTCACTTTCAATTTCAGTAAATTCCCTTAGTTTGAGAAAGCTCAAAATACAGACAATTCATGGGTTGCTACAGTCGATACAGTACATGCACATCTGTCAACTTATTTCTCCAGACCCTCATTATTGATTCCCTAATATGTTTTTATAGGAAGTGGTATATTTGTCAACTTATTTATTCAAATCCTAATTATTAATTCACTAATATATTTTTCTAAGAAGTTGCAAAATCTTCATTATTAATTCACTAATATATTTTTCTAAGAAGTGGCAAAATCCTCATTATTAATTCACTAATATATTTTTCTAAAAAGTGGCAAAACTAGTTAAAATGTGAAAAAATAGTTATTAATAAAAACTATTAATGGACTACTATAAATAATATATTTTTTTGCTAAAATCTAAAATTTACTTCTCAATAAAGAATATGGAAATGTCAATTATCGTTATCATTTTTTAAATTGCATCCTATGCTCTTAATTTTTAAAAAGTAATTTTTCATCTTTTTAATTATATATAATATTAATTTCAATAACGCCATATACCTTAATTAATAACATTTATTACTACTGCGTATAATTGAAATGTAACTATTATTTTTAAACGAAAAAAGAACACAGAATTTTGTACAATACGGAAATTAAGGCAGATATTTTAGGATATGCGACATGAAAAATGGTTATCTATGCAGACCTCTCGTTTAATAATCAAATAGTTTTAATTTTACATTCACAATATATACTTGTCCAAACCTTCGTTAGCCTTATGTTTTTATAAGGGGCTAAGCAATTCATTGCTGATTTTGATCTGAGGATGTAGTATATTCTTTTCTTGTCATTAATATTCACTTTTCACTTTTATATTTAATGCACATCAAATTTATATTTCATTTTATGCTACGATGTTGGGCTCACTACTATAGATTTTTTTACATATTTTATTATAATTTAAATTAACAAAATAAATGATATATTAAATTATCATGATATATAGAAATACTTTAGTTAATATTGTGGTTAAACTTTCTCATTTATGTTTCATTTTAATTAATTAATTTATGACATTTTTTTGCATTGACAATGTATAAGATAAATTATTATTTTAAAATGGAAAAAATTATTTTGATAAAAAAATAAATTTACTTTTAAATAAAATATAATGTTGAATTTGATTAAATTTTGTTTTAAATTTTTAATGATTTTAAATTAATTTAAATATTTTAGAAATTAATTAATTTTTTAAATTAATTACAATTTTAATTTACTAAATTATTAAATTTCAATAATAGTAATAATAATATATTTAATGTTATTTTAAATCATAAAATCATCACCCTTAAAACAAAGTATATAAAAAGAAAGATATCACAATTTATGTTGAGAATAGGTTTAATAACATTCACATATATATGGAACCACCAAGACAGAAGTACTTTGGGCAACTTTATCTAAATAATAGATTACATTTTAAGCCTCTTATCATTTCGAACAAGAAAGTATGACCCCATTAGCATTGATTGTCCCAACTATAAGGTATGCTTATGTTGCAAGTCTGATAACTCCGTATACATGACATATAACCCTATGCCAAATTAGACACATAAGTAAAGTGTGACCCTGGAACAATATTTCACTTAAACAACCATTTTCATTAACAATCCAACCACGAACAATAATTAACCAAGGAGATTTAGTGGCCCATGGGGGAACAAAATCCAAAAGATTCCAGATGAATTCAAAAGTCCCATGTTATGTTAGAACATGGGTCTAACAAAACTAAACTAACTTAAACATGGAGTGTGCCTTAGAGGCCAACATGATTAACATACTTCCCCTAATATGTGGTCTCCCTATATAGGTATGGTCTTGGATCGATTTCCTAAGTGCCTGATTGGGTACATGCAAGTTTTAAATGCATTATTTTACTACTTTGATTCTCAATGTACCTCAATTCAATGTATGCATATTACTTCAATTATGGTTGACTCTCAAAGCACCTCAATTTAGTGTATTTTTTATTGAAGTACATTAATTAAGAAAGAATTAGGATTTGATTCTTAAAGCACTCGTGGAAATCTTAATAAGATCTATTAATTATTGTTTATCCTTAGATCTTACCACTAAGAGGGCTCTAGTGTTTTTCCTATTCAACTAAGCAATTTTTTTCCTATGAATAGAAAACCTTAATGTAGTGATAGACAAACAAAACTCTGCAACAAAATACAAAATATTTGTAATTCATAATCTAAATCTAATTTTAATTATCATTGTACAACAAATTATAAAGTTAAAAATCTTTAGTTAATTTTACATAAATATATAATAAAAACATTAAAAAAATACTAAAGATAAGTAGACTCTACACTATTACTTCTATTTCCGTGAGATATATTATGGTGATATTCTAATATTTATTTATTTTTATTTTTTTAAATAAAAACCAATAGTATTATCATTAAAGTAGATTATACAATTAATCAATGTATAATTAATTTTTATTGTTTGAAATTTACTGTAAAAAAAATAACTACTTTGATTCAAGATTTTTAAACAATTATTGATTAAAAAAATTTAAGCAATTATTGATTCAAGTTTTTAAAGCAATTATTGATTAAGTTTTATTAATTTTTATAGTTATATAAATTAAATTATAAATAAATATGGAAAATAATTTGACGAGTGTATTCTTACATTGTAACTAACATTTCATGTTCCAACTTAGATATTTTTGTGAGTGTGGAAGACACTTGGTTTTACCACATTAAATACAAGTATGAAAATGTTTCAATTTAACATCATAATTTTGCATTATGAATGTTATACTTCCAAAACTTTGTGATTTTGTAAAATGATTTGGTCATGAGAATATTAGCTATGAAACAACTAACTTAAAAAAGATGATTAATTGAAAGTTAATACAATCAAATTCAACGTGCCCATAAAATTAAAAACTAAGGTTTATGCTTTGCCCAATATTATTATTACATCTCTCTCAATCACACTTAATGAAAGTTTCCTTTTTTACTCTAATTTAACTATATTTATATTTTGAAAAGTACAAAGCTTTACTTCGAAACCAATTTTCTAGATTCAATATAAGTATTCGAGTTCGCTGAAATCTCTTTTTCCCGCATGATAGAAACTGTGAGCATATATCTTTCATTATGTAAAACTTGTTTCTTCAAAAATAAT
Source organism: Pinus tabuliformis (assembly GCA_031772625.1). Taxonomy (NCBI): domain Eukaryota; kingdom Viridiplantae; phylum Streptophyta; class Pinopsida; order Pinales; family Pinaceae; genus Pinus; species Pinus tabuliformis. The sequence goes on from CM062804.1 coordinate 1,057,000,647, forward strand.
GTCACTCATGATGGTTGTTACTAATTTTGAATTAATTAGCACTTCTGTTCTACACATTTTGTTTAAGAATAATTTTATTCACTTCCTTCATGGTTAAGTTTTTGAAGATTTTTAATGTGCGCGATTCATTTTGTTTCGTGTCTGATTCGGTGATACATACTAGTAATTGCATCACATATTGCAAAGGAAACACTATAAGGCATAAATTCAAGAAGCATTGTGACATATAAATAATCATTGAAGATAAAAATTAGTAAACAAGATGCATTTCAAAAGTAGAAGATAAAGAGAAAACATTTACATTATGCCAAATAGACCGATTCTATAACTTTTCCAACATAGAGTGACTCTTAATCTTGAAAGATGGTCTTTCAAGTTCCAATAGCAAATATTTGATAGATTTTGAAAAAATACATGTAGTAGAATCAGATAAGATAAATAAAGTAATATTAATTCATGAACAATATGATGCCTATCTTTCCAAATCTAAATTTGCATCACAACGTCACAAATTTCAAACATTATCACATATTAGATGAAAATGAGCGAGACATCAACTCTCAATTATTCATAAATTTTGGTGTAAAATTTGCAACTTTGATGGGAAAATCTAGTGCAGTGTGGTTCATGATGTTCAATGTCTCCAATGTTTCCTCATAGAATATTATCTCTGAAATTGTAAAGAAACATTTTGAATTGCACTGACACTAGTAATAGACTATTTTAGTATTTTGCGTTGCCCCCTCAACAGTACAAGGTTTACATCTCATGGTGGCCAAAATTCTATTATGTATTATAACTTCTTGTATATACCATTGATTTATCTTGACAATCACAACAAACCATTATAACAATTTACATGGTGACAGGCCCTCTACATGGTTGAAGACATGGATTATTCACACAATCCAATGTACCACCAACCACTTATAACCAACTCAAAACTACCCAATAAGAAAAACAATAACAATGAACTATCCCTAAAGCCAAGTGAAGTAATACAATGTGTAAAATATGAATTAGAAACAATAATTAAAAAAAAAAACAAAAACTTCAAAACTTGTAAAATGTGAATTAGAGACAACATAAAAAACTATGCTAGTGATCACCTTGGTAAATAAAACTTGATTGAACCAATTTGTCTAAAAAACACACAAATATTGTTAAAACAATAGACTCTAATTTACAAATCAAATAATAATATTTCACTTTTCTTCCTTATTTTGCCCACAAATTTCAGCCCTAATCAGTTGACCAACACTCTTCTTTGTTGAAGCCATAGACTTGAGCTTTCAACCACATAGCCTAACTGAACTAAAAAATAATTCTAGACATTTGTCCTTGATTTAAGCGCATCAATAACACTCCTATGGCATTTGAACTCAGAAACTGTATAGCTATTGGATTTGAAGCTCAAATTTGAATCTATCCTAGCCCCTTCGTTATATAAGAACGGGGGAACTCCAAACTCCGATTTGAAAATCATCTACGCTCCTCCCAATCAATGGCTGTAATGTTACGTCATTAAAAAAAATATGATGCTTGCATTGCGTGCCGATAAAATTCGTCATTGCACGGAGAAAGTTAACTAATTTCAAATTTTGAATGTTGTGTCTTTATATTTTTACATTGTTATTACCGCTAAATAAATAACCAACGACTAAGTCGATTTGTTTAGTTTAGTTAGATAGTTGTTGACAGATTCTGGTACAACTTGTTTTAATTAATTGATAAAACTTAGACAGCGGGAAGGACACCGCTGTTGCGGATTGCTCGAACTTTCTAACCAATCAAGATTTATAAATACACGATATAGAGTTATGCTAGCAATTGTTCTAAAAGGTACAAAGAAAGGCCGATAGGATTACTAAATTGGAATTGTTGAATTTTTGAAGAGTTAATTGGTTTGTGGAAAACTTTATTTTCTTGGACTGGATTATTGTGCAATTACTTTACAGGAACACATTGAATGTCTTATTTCATTTTAGAGTAAGTTAATTACCCAAAATCAAGAGGTTAAGTTAATTACTCAAAATCAAGAAACCTCTATAGATGGCCAAGCATATACGAAAAATACATTTCATTCATATGCAATACCAAATCCATCTTTTCTTTTCTTTGAGTAAAATTTCAAAAGCATGAACACATGCCATTTCATATGCACAATAAACCCAACTTCTGAAATTTCAATGCTTGGATGCATCCCATTCAAAAAATATATCAAAAAAAGAAAAGACAAAAACATAGAACATTTAACAACTCCTGCATTCAAATGCTCATGTTGCTTTGATGAAGAAATTTACTCACCTCCACATGCATGTTTCTCATGATATCATTTGCAGTAGTGCTTTTGCTTCAAATCTCTCTAACCTCCACATCCTTGTTTCTTATGATATCGTTTGCACTAGTGCTTCTGCTTCAAATCTCTTTAAGAAGATAAAGTGTTATGTCCCCAGTTCAAGCATTTCATATTAGAAGATGTTTGTCCATTATTAATATTCACATTAGAAGATGTTTGTCTGTGATTATTAATACAAAACATGCAGGTCCACACAAAGAACCTAAGACTATTACATCATTTCACACTAGATGATGTTTGTCTATGCTTAATATTACAAAACATGCAGAGCCATACCAAGAACCTAAGACTATTACATCCTTCATTGAAAAGGGTAGATCTTTTTAAAATCGACAAAAGTTGGTAACAATTTGCCCAGGTAAGGCGGAAATGATCCAGATTTGTAATTAGCTTTTTTCGGTTTAATTCTTTGTTCTTTTAGTCTAATGCTTTGTGCTTCTTTGATAAGCATCGTGTTACTAATACAAAATTAGAAAGCAAATGATGTTCAGGTGCATGACATAAATTAAAAGAGCTTTCAGGCGTATTACAGAAATTAGAAGAGCCTTAGAATTTCGCAAGTTTTCCTTTCTGTCAGAACCTTTACCCTTCACCAAACAAATATTTATGGGAATTGGGGAGGGAGTGGCCTTCTAATGCCTTCAAAAAATTATCTTCAATTGTTTCTTGATGATAGAAAACTGTGGGTATTGCAACAAAGACGACTGATCTGCCACTATTGTTGAGCAGTGACAGCGATAACTGGGGCATAAAGAATTCTGGTGTCATCCAGCTCAGCCTTGTTATTGCATTGTGGACATTACACGTTTACAGAAACAGAAAATTACAATCCCCAAGATTTGGTTGCAACAAAAACATAGAAACTTAATCTTTTTGAAAAACTTCATAGCCTTACTAGTTCATTTAACATCAAGATCATGGAAATCAACAATTGCGAGGTTTGAATAATCTTACCTTGCCAATGTTATTCGCATGTAGCTGAAGCCACTTTCTAATACAAGACATGCCAAACATGGGTCCACAAGCAAGGGAGCTGCATTTTCATTTTTCAATTGTCAGCCTTTGGACATTTGAAAGCTCTTATAAAATGAATAAAACATTTTGATGCAAGGAAAAAGATAATTTATATGATTTCTGATAACAAGACATAAACATCAAACTAATAGAATATTATTAGTACTGACGGAAGCTGGTCGCTTCACTCTTGAAGAAACAACTGAGGAAAGAGAGAATTGGGACAATCAGTCATGGAAAACAAAATCAACAGTGAACTCCTTCCCTAAAGAGTTCTATGCAAAGGTTTACTCTCACATGATTATTTGTCACAACTAATGTGATACTGACATTTTGTGATGAACTCTAGTGTAACTTCACCACAATAGGCTGTGTGCCCAGAAAATATGAGCCTTGCTTTGCACCGAATCTTCCTTTCAATGTAAAAATGATGGCGGGGCTGCAGGCGTTAGGGACAGTCTCCCCAATCTGCCAGTAAGCTCTTCAACGTCTTCGTCAATTTCCTGTTCTTCAGGCCTGAGCGCATCAGTCATCAAACTTATATTTCATTAAAAAAACAAACCGTCGAGCCTTACAGCAACCCGTGGCTTTTGAGGGAATTTTTAAAAGAGATGCCCGTTGGAGGACCTATGCACATAACATACATATATCCACCTTATACATATATATTCATAGCACTTTTATTATTAACAAGACTCGTGTATATATGTTATAACGACCTTACCAAAGACAAGGCGCTTAAAGAGATATCACAATGGTATTACCATATGCTAGAATCGTTTATATAAATATATCACACCGGTTGTATGCGTTGGCTTTAGTCAAGGATGAAGGCTCTTAAACCATGGATCGAAGCCAAGTATATATGTATCCGCTTGCTGTAGTTAAAGTCGAAATGCACATAGAAGTCGCAATTTCTATCTCCGCTCTTTATGCTTGGTCCATTACACATATATAATTCGGCGATCGCTCCAACCACGGTTCTCCACGGACCCGACGCGCTATTATATAGCCTTAATATATCGCTAGTTCCACTTGTCGCTGGTCGGTTCAATGGACAAGTTCTCTACCTCCGAATTGTGGACCCGGCGACAAATATATACTGTAGTTATATCAATTCGCTAAATCCGGGATTCGCTTTATTCATGCTCTGTTCGGACCAGAATTGTAAGCGGCATTCAATACCGTTTAACAGCTCCTCGACCATGCTATGTCTCGCTCGGATGGAAGGCTTTATGAGCCATATACAGTCCAACGAATAGTGGAATAAACTTCCTTTCAATACTCAAATGTCTTGCTGATATGGTTCTGCGCCTTCGGCTATGGATTCTCAACAACGCCTCCGCTCCTTAAGGAAACTATAAACACTCTTGCTACCTCAAGAAGACACATACGCCACAATGAACTAAGAATCAAGCAGTATCGCTGTGAGTGAAAGGAAAAGAGCATTCATTTATTAATAGACAGTATTGTCGTATAAAAATCAGAGTCGTTCAACAGTATTAAGACACCATAAAAATAACTATGCAAGCAACCACAGAGTCATTAAATTAGAGACATCGAGAGAACAAAAATTCCCACAGTGAAACTAAGGCACTCGCCCCTCTCCTCTGTCTGATGAGAGCTTTGCTGCCATTTTATTTATAATTAAGGATAGGCCCTCTCGTCCTTATCCAATACAAGAAAAGCATGCTTTACAGGTGATTTAAAGCTTGAAAGCTCTGTTACAATTAGCATGATTTATTGCTAGATTTATTCTAATTTTAACTAAAAAACATAGAAATTGCAGGCTAAAGGACCCCACTCCCTTGCCTGTAAATTTTTTTGGATTTTTGGAATAATTTGGAAGATTCTTCCCCTCTGAGTCACATGCTCCCGCATCAGACTCCTGAGGACAAAATTCTTCATGGGCTCCTGTCCATGAGTTCATCTACAGATTTGCCCAATTTCTGTAGAATGTCTTCTGTAACCCAAGTAGCTTCAGTAATCAGCTGTCCCTTCCATTTCACCAGATACTGGAAATACTCCCGTGCTCTTGTCTTCTTATACAATTTCTTGTCCAGAATTCTTTCTGGTTGTAAATTCTTGGCTGTGGGTAACTGTTTCACCCAGTCAATCTCTGGTGTTTCTTGATCCTGTGTTGTATCATCTGCAGCTTCATTCTCATACTTGTACAGGTCTGCAACATTAAAAATTGGTGATATTCCCACACCAGGTGGTAATTCAATCTCATAAGCATTTGCAGAGAATTTCCTCAGTATCTTGCATGGTCCAATTTTCTTGGATTTTAATTTATTATACTCTCCCTTTGGAAATCTCTCCTTTCTGAGGTGTGCTAAAACCAAGTCTCCAACTTCGAAGTTCATTTCTCTTCTCCTCATGTCTGCTCTGGTTTTATATTTGATGCTGCTGTCTTGTAGCTGTTGTTTCACCTGCTCATGTATTGCCTACATTCTTGAAGCAAAGTCTTCACCTTCTGCACTTCTTAATTCTTCTTTTCCCAAATTTCTTAATTCAGATATTCCCCTTGGGTGCATTCCATAAACAATATGGAATGGGCTCTGTCCTGTGCTTCTGTTCGGTGAATCATTGTATGCATATTCAACTTGTGGTAACACTTGATCCCACTGCTTTGGATGCTCTGCAGTAAAACTCCTCAAAAGATTGCCTAAACTTCTATTCACAACCTCAGTCTGTCCATCAGTCTGTGGATGATAGGCAGAACTGAAATTTAATTTAGTTCCCAGCTTCTTCCATAGTGTTCTCCAGAAATGTCCAACAAATTTTGAATCCCTGTCTGACACAATACTTTTGGGCAATCCATGTAACCTTACAATTTCTTTGAAAAACAAGTTAGCAATATGAGAAGCATCACTAGTTTTATAACATGGAATAAAGTGTGCCATTTTTGAAAATCTGTCCACTACCACAAAAATTGAATCATAGCCTCTTTGAGTCTTTGGCAATCCTAGCACAAAATCCATACTTATCATATCCCAAGGCCTATCTGGAATTGGCAATGGAATATACAACCCTGTGTTCTGGCTCCTTCCTTTTGCATACTGACAGACTTTACAATTCCTTACATACTTCTCTACTTCAGATTTCATTTTCGGCCAGAAGTAAAATCTGTTGAGCTGTTCAAAGGTCTTCTCTCTACCAAAATGTCCTGCAAGTCCTCCACTATGCTTCTCTTTGATTAAATTTTCTCTCATTGAACAGTTGGGTATGCACAACTGATTTTTTCTAAATAACAGTTCATCTTGTATAAAATAATCTAGCCACTTGCTTCTGTCCGCTAAAACAGGATTCTTACAAGCTTCATATGCCTCCTTAAAATCTGAATCGGTCTCATATAATTCCTTAAGAAAATCAAAACCCAACACTTGGATTTGACTTTCTTGCAGCAATACACTCCTCCTACTTAAGGCATCTGCAACTTTGTTTGACTGTCCAGTTATATGTTTCAACACAAAATGAAAACCTTGAATATATTCTACCCATTTAGCATGTCTCTCGCTGAGTTTTGGCTGCTGCATTATAAACTGCAATGCATGATTATCTGAGTAAATAATAATTTCCTTCGACATTAAATAATGCCTCCACTTCTTTAGTGCCTGTACCACTGCATAAAACTCTTTATCATAAGAAGAATACTTTCTTTTTGCCTCATTTAGCTTTTCACTGAAGTAAGCTATTGGTCTATCTTCTTGGCTCAAAACTCCTCCAATTGCTTCTGCGCTGGCATCACACTTAACTTGAAAAGTTTTGTTAAAATCAGGAAGAACCAAAACAGGCTTTTCAGTTATTTTCCTCTTCAACAGCTGAAAATTTCTCTCTGCTTCAACAGTCCACTTGAATGGCTGTTTATCTTTCTTTATGGTCTCAATAATAGGTGCATTAATCTTACTAAAATTCTTAATGAATTTTCTGTAAAAACTAGCAAGACCATGAAAACTCCTTACCTCAAAAATACTCTTGGGTGAAGGCCACTCCACAATTGCTTTGATCTTTTCTGGATCCATCTTCAATCCTTCAGCTGAGATAACAAATCCCAAGTACACCAGCTCTTCTTTCATAAATAAACACTTCTTCAGATTCAACAATAATTTTTCTTGCTGCAGCTTCTGTAGAACATAATTTAAATGCCTCAAGTGTTCTTCCTTGGATCTGCTATAGACTAATATATCATCCAGATATACGATTACAAATTTACCAATAAATTCTTTAAGGACTTCATTCATAAGCCTCATGAATGTACTTGGTGCATTGGACAACCCAAAAGGCATCACTCTCCATTCATATAATCCCTCATTGGTCTTAAAAGTGGTTTTCCATTCATCCCCTTCTCTTATCCTTATCTGATGATAACCACTCTTAAGATCTAACTTTGAAAAATATTTGGCACCAGATAAACAATCCAGTAAATCTTCAATTCTGGGTAATGGAAATCTGTACCTGATTGTAATCTTATTGATGGCTCTTGAATCTGTACACATTCTCCAGCCTCCATCTTTCTTCGGGCTCAACACTGTTGGCACTCCACACGGACTCAGGCTTTCTTTAATCAACCACTTGTCAAGCAATTCTTGCACCTGCTTCTTAACTTCTTCATTTTCTGCAGGAGTCATTCTATATGCTGCTTTATTAGGTAGACTTGCTCCAGGAATCAAGTCTATATGATGACTGATTTTTCAAATTGGCGGTAATTCATTAGGCAAATCATCAACAATAATATCACAATAATTCTCCAGCATTTCTTGAATTTCAATGGGTAATTCAGAAATTTTAGTAGAAGTCAATACTACCTTGGGCTTGCAAATCACAGCAAAATTTACCTCATTTTCTTCAATCTGCTTCAAGTACTCCTTCCCTCCAAGCAACAGAGTTTTTGGACCAGTCTTCTGTCCCGGTACATCTTCTTCTTGCAAGGGCAACAATGTATGATTAACACCATCTTTTCCAAACTTGTAGGTGTTTCGCTTCCCGTCATGTATGGCTCCTCTGTCATATTGCCAAGGCCTCCCGAGCAATATGTGACACACGTCCATAGGCATCACATCACAAACAATTTTATCCTTGTACTTGCCCACTTGAAATTCCACTTCACACTGTTCACTTACCAACAGTTGATGTCCCTTTTGTAACCATGACACCTTATAAGGTGTTGGATGCTTCATTGTCTTTAGCTTCAATTTCTCCACTACCTCTGTAGAGACCAAATTATAAGTGCTGCCACTATCAATGATTATCTGGCAACATTCCCTTGGACTTTGCACACTGTCCTGAAATTTTTTTTCCTTTGTGGCGGTTCAGCAACCACCTCTTTCACTGGCTTAAGTAGAACTTTATTTACCACCAGAGATTCTCCCCTTTCTGGTGTGTTTTCTTCTTCTACTACCGCTGCCGCTGGTGCTTCTACTTCAGCTGGAGCAACAATTGCATTCCTCTGCTTTGTGTCAGCATTCTCTGGGCACTCAAAAGCTCTGTGTCCCAGTTTGTTACACCTGTAACATCTTATTTCTCTGCCTCTTCCTCTGCCTCCTCTTCCTCTGGAAAAACTCCCTCTGCCTCTTGCATCACCTTCTCTGGGTGCATGCTGGGTTGAGCTACTGCTAGCTCCATCTCTAGGTGCTGTAGATCTACCTCTACCACCTTGACTTCCTTTTCCTCTGAAAGTCCCTCTCCCTTTGGCAGACTGCTTCCTTATGAGCTTTTCCTCCGCTTTCAGCGCTATCTGATAAGCTTCCTCTACTGTTTTAGGAGACAGCAGGCTTATTTCATCCTGAATGTCCATCCTGAGGCCATTCATATATCTAGCCACCTTCTCATCTGTGTCTTGGGCTTCTCCAGCTCTTATACTTACTTTATAAAACTCTTCTGTATACTCTTTTACTGTTAAAGCTCTCTGTCTAAGATTTTGCATTTGTCTAAACAATGTTTGCTGATAATTACTTGGCAAGAACTTACCTCTTAACTTTGCTATCATTCGGCTCCAGTTCTTGATTGGCTGCTTACCAAGTCTCTTCCTTTCCGCCTGCACACCATCCCACCAAAGTGCTGCATGGCCTTTTAATTTGGTGACAGCAAACTTCACTTTCTTCTCATCCTCTGTTTCTTCGTAATCGAAGAATTTCTCCATGCTGTTAATCCAGTCGATCAATTCTTCTGGATTCAATCCTCCTTGATATACTGGTACTAATTGGTTCCATGGCCTGGCTGTGGATTTTAACACTGACTGGAAGAATCTCATCTCAGGAGTAACCTGTACAGCTTCCTCTTCTTCAGCAGCTTCCATTTCAGGCTCACTGACATCTCCATCATCTATATTTCGATCTGTAGTTAAAGCATCCACTCTAGCTCGCAGCTCCTCCACTGTTTCGAATAGTTCAGCATTTGCAGCAGGTCGTCCTCTTCCACCACGTCCTCGTCCTCTTCCAACTCTGAAAGCCATCCTTCTTCTGCTCCTGAGATTCAATTCAATGTCAGTTGTGGGCTCTGATACCACTAATGATGGCGGGGGTGCAGGCGTTAGGGACAGTCTCCCTAATCTGCCAATAAGCTCTTCAACGTCTTCGTCAATTTCCTTTTCTTCAGGCCTGAGCGCATCAGTCATCAAACTTATATTTCATTAAAAAAACAAACCGTTGAGCCTTACCGTCAAACCGTGGCTTTTGAGGGAATTCTTAAAAGAGATAGCCCATTGGAGGACCTATGCGCACAACATATATATATCCACTTTATACATATATATTCATAGCACGTTTATTATTAACAAGGCTCGTGTATATATGTTATAACGACCTTACCAAAGACAAGGCGCGTAAAGAGATATCACAACGGTATTACCATATGCTAGACTCGTTTATATAAATATATCACACCGGTTGTATGCGTTGGCTTTAGTCATGGATGAAGGCTCTTAAATCATGGATCGAAGCCAAGTATATATATATCCGCTTGCTGTAGTTAAAGTCGAAATACACAGCAATTTCTATCTCCGCTCTTTATGCTTGGTTCATCACACATATACAATTCGGCGATCGCTCCAACAACGGTTCTCAACGGACCCGACGCGCTATTATATAGCCTTAATATATCGCTAGTTCCGCTTGTCGCTGGTCGGTTCAATGGACAAGTTCTCTACCTCCGAATTGTGGACCCGACGACAAATATATATTGTAGTTATATCAATTCGCTAAATCCGGGATTCGCTTTATTCATGCTCTGTTCGGACCAGAATTGTAAGTGGCATTCAATACCCTTTAACAGCTCCTCGACCATGCTATGTCTCGCTCGGATGGAAGGCTTTATGAGCCGTATGCAATCCAACGAACAGTGAAATAAAGTTCCTTTCAATACTCAAATGTCTTGCTGATATGGTTATGCGCCTTCGGCTATGGATTCCAAACAACGCCTTCGCTCCTTAAGGAAACTATAAACGCTCTTGCTACCTCAAGAAGACACATACGCCACAATGAACTAAGAATCAAGCAGTATCGCTGTGAGTGAAAGGAAAAGAGCACAGTATTGTCGCATAAAAATCAGAGTCGTTCAACAGTATTAAGACACCATAAAAATAACTATGCAAGCAACCACAGAGTCATTAAATTAGAGACATCGAGAGAACAAAAATTCCCACAGTGAAACTAAGGCACTCGCCCCTCTCCTCTGTCTGATGAGAGCTTTGCTGCCATTTTATTTATAATTAAGGATAGGCCCTCTCGTCCTTATCCAATACAAGAAAAGCATGCTTTACACGTGATTTAAAGTTTGAAAGCTCTGTTACAATTAGCATGATTTATTGCTAGATTTATTCTAATTTTAACTAAAAAACATAGAAATTGCAGGCTAAAGGACCCCACTCCTTTGCCTGTAAATTTTTTTGGATTTTTGGAATAATTTGGAAGATTCTTCCCCTCTGAGTCACATGCTCCCGCATCAAAAAAGCATTTGCAACATAATGATTTTTTGATAATAGAAAGCTATTTTCAATTTTAAAAAGGACAAGATTATTTAGGCTGCTCTATTGGAGATTATGGTGTTTCAGAATTGTAATGGTTGACAAACTAGACATGAAAAAGGTAGATAATCTCTATTTTCATTGGTTTTGAGGTACACATCAATTTATAAAGAACACAGATGTAAATTTCTTACAAGTTGAAAGCTTATACCTCCTGCAGCATTCTCTATGTTTTTATGACAATTTGTGGCTTCTACACATAACCAGCTTATACCAACGTTTCAGTGATTTTCTTTCCCAAAAGCATTAGAAGTACTGATTTCACTCATTATCAAGATTATATGTCGTATACATTATTTTAATGATTGAAAGTAGTGTTCTAAGTCTTTGAATGTCAAAGAAAACATTGCTTGACTTTGCTAATAATTTTGAGTCTTGACGCAACAAAAAGTAGAATGGCCTTTCTCAGTGGCATTATTGCACATACCATATACGGTGATCCCCTGCAGTTGTCCACTCCTCCATACAAATAGAACAATGCAGAGCCTCAGCATCACTTGTCAGAAGTAAATGACTTCTATCACTAGTGCTCTCATCTCCACTCATATGAGAACTTTTTCCCTTCTTACTGATTTGTTGACAAGGTTTCACTGTCGACTGTTGAGCCTCTGGACTAATTACCAACATACACTGATCAGATTTTAACTGATGTTTTACTTTCCATTGCTGCCTCGATTCTTTAATCAGCCATTGTTCTCCAAACATAGAGTTTTCTTCTTGTTTCAGTTCAGGAATAGTTGTCAAAGTAGAACGAACTTGAGCTGTTTCTTTCTCAGCTTCCATCTTGACAAATATTTTTCTCTCTCTCTTTCTTCTCAAAGCTTCCTAACTTTTCTTGCAGAACTTGGACAGTTCCTCGCAAAGAACAAATAATGTTTTCTCTCTGTTTTATTGCTAAGTTCTTCTCTAGTTTCACCTGTTTCAAAGCCCTACCCCTTTCTACAAATGTTTTTGATATGTCAGCGTTTTTCTCTTCTGCCTTTTCCTTTTCTTCAGTGACTTTTCTCAAGGCATCCACCGCTTTTTGTAGATAGTCCCCCCCTTCTTGCAGCTTCTTTTCCAATTTTTCCTTCTCACAGGCCACGTTATGCAAATCAACCTTCCCCCGATTTAGTGCCCTCGCATATTTCATATTGTCATCACTCAGCTTAATCAGTTCCCTCATATAATTAATGTTGCTATAATTCTGTGTATGATCATTGAAACCCAAGAATACCCTTGCTGAGATTCCTTGATACATTTCAAAAATACCGAAGTTAGCAGCAGGTGGAACTGACTGCGAGAATGAGATGTTTGTTCTTGTAATGGGAAAATGTTGGGCAGTATTACTAATCCCAAGGCATTGAGTATTAAATTGATGCAAATGAGAATTAGAAGTTTCAGTTACACTGCTCGGAAACATATTCCAGTTGTTTACAATTCCATGACTCTGGTGGAATAACCCTGCCCTCTTCGAATTGAGACCGTTGCCAACTGAGTTCTGTCTCCAGGCGAAACTGAAAATTCTTTACAAATTTGGGAATACATGGCACCAATTCCAAACATTCCAAATAAGGCAAGAGATAGGTCTCTAGTTGCCCATGAGAAGCCTGCACATGATATTGGTAGGGAATGGGGCAAATGACATTTCCATCTTGATTTCTAACCCTGGCCACATTTGAAATATCAATTAAAAGCATATTTGCACTACCATAGTCTCGTAGATCTTCCCACACTCCAGTCAAATTCTTATAACATCCATGAACTGCATTGCCTTGTCGGTTGATTGTCGTTATGATACAGTCCCCAACAGAATAAGAAGGAATCCTGCCATAACTACTACCTCCTAAAATGTTCTGTAGCACAAAATCATGCACCTCTCTAGGTTTCTCTGACCACAGAACCACCTTGAATGCAGAGAAAAAAGGCCACAGAAATCTGCAAGCCTGAGGGTGCACAAACACAATATAGGAGTCCACAACCAAATTACCATGGGCAAAAGGAGCCTTACTTTTGTGAACAAAATGTGCCAGGACATACTCTATACTGATTACTAGCAACTTGTCATATTTCCTCACTCTTATTTCCTTCACCATCTTTCTCTGCCCATCCAGAGAATCTCCTTGACAGGCCCTTTGGAATGCCTTGCATCTGATTCCCCACAACATGATCTCTTGAACGAAACTTGAGATTACTGTAATACTGCACCAAAAGTTCTCCATCAGAAACTTCTCGGACAGAGGCTTCCCATCCTTTGCAGTCTGCAAGATTTTGTTCAACAGTCTGCAAGATTTTGTTCAACAGTTTCAGCACATTCCTCAGCTAACTCGACCTTGATCCTCTGCAAAATTGCCAATTTGCCCCTGCAGCTTCAGAATCTGAACCATTCATTCCCCCCTCCTTCCTCTCCACTTCCTCTTTCATTTGCCCTCTTTCATTACCCTCACTCCTCCCCTGCTCCAAATCGCCCGATGCCAATGAAAACTTCTGCCATTTCTCCCCAAATCGATCTCCTTCTCCGCCTTCAATCTTCCCCTCCCCTTTCAAGTTCCCCGTCTTCAACAATTCAATATCCCGATCTTCACTGATTTCATTCAATCTCCTCTTCTTCAACAATTCCATACCCTGCAACCCATTGATTTCATTCCATTTTCTCTTTTTCAACAATTCACAATACCAATCCCCATTTTCTACAAACTGCTACCACAAATCAGGTGCCTGCTCTCTAACAAGCAATGCAGTGACAACAACCCCATAGCGAACACCATTTTGGGTCCCCTTTGTGTGAAAAATGAGAGCATTTCGGCGAACCACCTAAAAAAATTTCATCTTTTCATAAATGTAGGCAGACCAATTGGTGACATTTCCATTCATGCCTTGTTCAATTGCATCGAGAAATCCAGGGTTGCAATAAGAAACACTCGGCATTCCCGACAGATGCTCCATAACCAGAGAAGCCACATACAGGTCGCCGCCATGTTTTTCTTCACGTTGCGTTTGAGGGCGGGCAGAACGGGGGCGATGCCGGTCCAAGCGACTAATAAGTTATCACATTTTGTTTTTATATTTGCGTTTCGAAGAATTTGTTGAAATATGACGCTAATTTATATATCGTTAACAAAAATTTCAAATGGAAGGTAACAAGATGTAATGCATTTCACAGGACAACTTATTTTGGAGTTGTTATTGAGAATGTTTCATCCAATTCTACAAATGTTTCCTATAAATTGATCTTTGTGGCTCTCTTTAGATGTGAAATGAAAAGAAAGTGTTAATATATAATCCATTGAGTTCTGGTTCAGAAAGGCAACTCTCGGTATCCGAACGGGCTCCCCCATTTGGACTTGCTTCAGAAAACTTCATCCTTTTTTTATGCTGCATCTTAAATGGACTATCTATTCTGGTTCTAATGTCTATATTGGTATAGATCCCACCCTCCACAACCTGGAATCCATGATCCCTCCGTCCCTTCTCTCCTTCTTCCATGCAAGGGGTCATATCACCTGGGATAAGCTTATTCATGCATGGTCCTCCCAGGAGCCTATCTGGAAAACTGACCTCCAATTGGCCTTGCCTCCCCGCCTTCGTTCCCACTGGCTCTCTTTCACCAATCGTTTCACTCACTGTGCTTTTTCTCAAATTGGGACGAGGGATGCACTGACTTGGTCCATTGGAAATTCGATTCGCCCCATCTCCGTCAAAAGCCTCTACACTGCCCTATCTCCTCCCACCCCGCTCCCCTCCCCTACCTTCCCCGCCAAGCTCTGGAAAGCCCACTGCCCCCTCAAATCCATCCTTTTCTCATGGCTCCTCTTCTCAAATAAGAACCTCACCTGGGAGGTCTTACAAAAAAAAGGTTGGCAGGGCCCCAGCGCCTGCCAGTTTTGCTCAGCTGCGACAGAATCAAATTGCCATATGTTCTTTGACTGCCCCGCCTCCTCTGTAATATGGTATGATCTCTCACTCTCTTATGGTTTCCATCACCGATCCTTTGCTTCTGTGCAGGACGCATTTGTTTGGTGGAGCTCTCAATGTCCTTCCTGGCATGCTCTCCTCATCCTTACATGCTGGCACCTTTGGAAATGGCGCAATGACAGAATTTTTCAAGGCTGCTCTCTGCCTCTATCTTCTATCCTGACTACTATATCGGCGCACATGCCCTCACAGGACTAGGCGGGCTCACATAACAAGCTCCATTCTCATTTTTTTCTCCATTATGTAAAATCTACGAGCTCTATATACGAGTCTCCATACAGCATTTCATTTTTGCTTCTATCTGAACAGTCTTTTTTATTACAGATCCAAACCTGCTGGGATTCAAAAACAATGATGCTGATCCTTAATGGATGTCATACCGAAAATTCATGTATCTGATATTTATATTTCCTTAATATAATACATATCGTTTTTCTCTCTGAAAAAAAAAAAAAAAAAACAAAAGTACAACTCCAGACAATCATAATTTGATGCGTTAGCGTAAAAATATTTTCTTAAATATTTTTGTAAAACTGGTTTTCCTAAAAGGAAATACACCCCATGAAGTGATGCCCGAAAGAAAAATCATGCATTGTAGACCTGAAAATTCAAGCTGAGAATTTGTGCTCAGTTATCAGGCACCAAATTCCACTACTCCCAGACACCAGCGGTTCGATCCCAAATTGGATCCTTTACTAGGATGCTAGAGTTTGAAAGAAGGAAGAATGACTGGAATTGTAGTTTTGTTGTGCTTCATGCCATTGTCCACAGGCGGATGATTCAGTCTCCAAATAAATGGAACAAACTTATAAATATGGCATTCACTATAAGCGGGAGAGGTTAGATCCGAGAGGGAAGTAGGAAGTGGGTATTGGAGCTTTCTTGCTCTTTGCGCCCTCCTCTTTCTTCCTCTCCTTCCCTTTAATATGGCATTCACTATAAGCGGGAGAGGCTGGATCCGATAGGGAAGTAAGAGGTGGGTATTGGAGCTTTCTTGCTCTTTGCGCCCTCCTCTTTCTTCTTCTCATTTTCTTTACACGATTCCTTTGGCAGATAAGAAGAAGAATTCTGCCCCTTAAAGCACCCTGCAATCACTTTGAATGCACCCTGATAAACTGATAAACGCGCTCTGATCAAATTCAAACTGATAAACGCGCTCTGCCGCAAAAACAGATTGCATTGTAACGAAATACATGTTATATTTATATTTAGAAAAGAGAAAAGGTTTGCTTGGAAGGCAAGTTTCCAGATTCAGTGTTATTATTTCAGTCAACAAAAATGCCTTTGAGCCGCCTCATAGAAATTCCATCGAAACTTGCTATTATAACCCGTTAAAAAAATTGATATCATCCACATGTTAACATGTGGATGATTGTGATTCATTTTTGAATTTCGTCAATAGAAGTTGGCTTTTTCAGTTTTGCAAGAACTTTCTTCTCAACTTCTGTTTTGCACGTTTTGTTTCGCAACTATTTTAATTTTATTCACTTCCTTCATGGTTAAGTCTAAGAAGATTTTTACTTTGAATGGTCTATTTTTTTCATAGTTAAATATATTTTTTATTTAAAAACTCTATTATTGTTTTATTATAAGAGGAACCTTTGGACATGCTTAATGAGGACTGGGCACAGGGGCATTTTCTCTTTTCCAAAACATTGACTTGATAAATATAAGAATTTACCTTTTCCCGATAGGACCTTTTGAAAGGATGACAGAACATTTCAATGATTCTCGCTTTAAGCATCTTACATTAAATCTGTATCTCATGCCTTTGGTGTTGATCCCAAAAATAGGGAATGAATCATCGACCTTATAAAGTAAGTGATTTTGTTCGGTATGACGATTGTGTTCCCTTCAATTGAATCACCACATGGGTGGGAGAGTTAAGTAGTTCACTTATTTATCGTTCTTTTTATGTATAAATGGTTTTAATTTAAATTTTTAAAAGTTTCTTTTATTTTTTAAAAGTTTGAGGTTAATCAAAACTTATATAAAATTAGTGATGATTTAGAATAGTCTATGTATATTATTAATTAGGTTTATGTATATGGGTGGTGATAATATAAGAGTTTTATTGGTTATTAAAGAACTGGTTAAAGTATTATGTATTAATAGAAGGTCATAGTTTGTAAGGGGTTATTGAGAAAAAACCGAAATAGATAATGTATTTAAAGAAGAAATAGGACAATTCAAGTTGTGATTAGCGAAGATTTTTCGTGGATCAAACAAGCCCTATGAAAGAATTAGATTTTGTAAGTACATTGTTAGGAGATTCATGAATCAATTAGATTTAAGAGAATGGATGTGGAAAATCTATGGACCATATACCCACTTTTCATAATTTGTCATAAGGGTTGATGGCTTTTGTTGTTAAAATGGTGATGGATGTTGAAAGGACGAGGAGACGAAATCGATACTAACACAATGCTTTGTTAACCCTTAAATGATGGATGGTTGGTTTTAAATGCTAGAGTGGAAAGATTTGTAGTCCATCTAGTATTGTTTAGCTTTCCTACATTACCATTGGAATTTTGGGGTGAAGCCATTTTGAAGCATCCATGAAGCAAGTTGGGGATATTTATGAGTTTTAAGAAGGATTTATGTGAGTTAGCTTTAAAATTGGTAAACATACTGAATTGAACTAGATTTACAATGAGGTCTTCTAGATTGTATAGTATTATAGGTGGGTAATCATATCTTTTTCTAAAATTCTAGATTATGAGGATATTTTGTTCATTGTAATCTATTGCCATATCTTCCCCACTTCTAATGGTTGGCGCAAAGGGAATATACTATGAGAAAAATTCCCTCCAATGAGAGGAGAGCATCTTTGAAGAACTCTATTGTTGGGGGGAAGGCTGCACCTCCCAACCCTACGTAAATCATCACTATTATCACATTAAGAAGGAATCCCGTTTTAGAAAAAGCTAGAATTGAATAGTTTGTAAAAGGAAGCGCATGGAATTTGTGAACATGGATAGGATCCATACATAATCAAGTGGATTTTGTAATGACCATGTTATTAAATGTTTGTCTGTCAAGTAATGTTATTATGCAAATGTTGCCACAACCCATGCCCACCACCAACAAAATCCTCATCCCTTCAAATCTCATACTAACCTCAAAGGCCACACTATTAGATGTGATTAATAACTTAGAAGATATTTTTTAGATGCACCCACGAGCCTTGGTTTTGTCCCAGGATGTGAATTTTGAGTCAAATTCCCATTAGCTTCCTTTCTATCCCATTAGTTTAAGTTGTAATTGAAATGTAGTCATATATGCATGGGTGAATTTTAACATTAGGGAGAAAAATGGGAACTTCAATTTTTCACCAACACCCTAATGGTCTAATTACAAAACCTAAAGGAGATATAGGCCTACCTAAGAAACCATACATGTGTCAAATTATTTTACCAACCCTATCATTAGTGGATATGTTTTGGAGGAATGATGATCAATGTTAGAGGACAACATGAGGATGGTTTCTAGAGTAGTGTGAGATAAATAAAATATCTAGGGCTCTATGTAAATGGTTGTAGTGAAACAAACATATTTGTGCTACCACATGCATAATGAGGGCAGAGATGGAATGTCAGTTAAGCATACACACACTCCTAAAAGAATAAAAAGAGTAAAGTTGCCACTTAATTTTGAGACTAAATAAAAAAACCATAGGTTAAAGCATACTTAACTATTTAAGAAGAACCCTCTAGAGTTTCTGTTTTTATATCTGTCACAACTAATTATTACTTTTACCCTCATTACAAAAGTGGTGTTAATAATAGCATCCTTCTTTTGGAAGGTTAAAATAAAAACCTTTTGTAACCATGGCCTCAACAATCTCTTAAGGTCACTAATAAAAACCTTAAAATAAATTCCTAAATTAAAAAGACCAACCCTATCATTGGTGGATATGCTTGGGAGGAATGATGGTCAATGTTAGAGGACAACATGTGGATGGTTTCTAGATTAGTGTGAGATAAAGAAAATAGCTAAGGCTATATGTAAATGGTTGTAGTGAATGAACATATTTATGCTACTGCATGCATCATGAAGGCTGGGATTGAATGTCAATTAAACATACACACACTCCTAAAAGAAGAAAAATAGTTAAGTTGCCTCTCAATTTTGAGACTAAATAAAGAAGCCATAGGTTAAAGCATACGTATTTAACAAGAACCCTCTAGAGTTTGTGTCTTTATATATGTCACGTCATTAATTATTACTTTTACCCTAATTACAAAAGTGGTATTAATAATATCATCCTTCTTTTAGAAATTTAAAATAAAAAATATTTACAACCATAGCTTCAATAATTTCATAATGTCGCAAATAAAAATCTTAAAATAAACTCTCAAATAAAAAAGTAGCACTAATAATATCAATCATTTTTTTTTTGAAGTTAAGGGCCTAAGAACCAATAGCAATGCAAACAATATTTTAAATTCAACCCCAAAATCTAAAATTTATGGTCCGAGTAACAATCCATTTTTTCAGTTAACCTTTATTATTCAATATGTTTATATTTTTTCAAACCAAAAATTTTAGAATTATTTTCCTTCTCTAAATTTTTGTGACTGTGTTATAATGTGGTTTTAATTTTTCTTTCCATAAGTATTATTCAAAACTTATTCAAAATTCTCTTTTGAAGAGGAACGGTCACACTTTTTTTTCCGAAGTGTGATACATAAGCTTATTTTTAATTAAGTTTTTATTATTAAATTTTCATGTATGTATATTATGTTGTATTAATTTATTTTTAAATATTTTTTTGTTTAGAGACATGTATTTTACAATTTCTTATAAGAGATATCAATAAAAAAATTTATGCTCAATTATAAATTGGTATAAATTGGCATGTATTTGTTTCAAAATATTTCTATAATGTTTATTTATATCAATTTTTTGAGGCATGTATTTGTTTCAAAATACTTTTATAATGTTTATTTATATCTATCTTTTGAGTATGTACAAAATTTTAATGAAATGATTATAAAGATAAATATAAAAACAAATAATGTTTTTTCTAACCTCTTTTGTAATAGGGCAAAGACAATAGTTGTATGATGCTCCAATCGTACATTTGTTTCTTCTTCATAATCATTTGATCCTAACTAGTTTTCCATCCCCTTGTAACCAAAGGAGAGGGATATGAGGCATTATTTTTTAGGGCTTCAACAAAAGACAAGGATTTGACAAACTCCTAGTAAGCCTGCACTTATGGTGCCACTTTTTATTCGTTTCTATTAATTGATTATCACTCAGATTCCTCTACTTATTCTCCGAGTGAGCCTACACTTATGGTGCTACTTTTTATTAATTGATTCTCACTTATATTCCTCTACTTCCTCTTCTTTTGCCTCTAAGACCTTTACATATTATTTATCTCCCTCTTTTAATACTACTTTTCTTCTTGGGCATCGGCCACTAGATCCTTAGGGGATGACTTTGGACCATTTCCAAGTTAACATAATCCTACTTATTCCTCTTTAACCTCTTTTTTGTATTTTGTGGATTTGTTGATTCCTTGAAGTTCCAAAGAGCTTCAAACTTGCTGCACTACTTGATGAAGGTGGACCCTCTTGTGATGACAATAGTCGAGATGGTCCCTTTTGATGAAAATTCCTCCACTTGTTTGGATTTGTCTTGAACATACATTCCTTACTTGACTACAACTTTGAAAAAGATTGCTCTTCTAGGTTTTTTAAAGAGTTTTTTATCATTAGGGGAACTTTGAGCTCTAAAATGAGCCTTCTATGGAAAATAATAATTAAAATAATAAAATAAGACAAATGATTTTTTAAAGAAAAATAAAGGAAATGACCTTTTTCTTTGTATTTTCGGCTTGTCTCCTTGTAGGTTCACTCAAAATTAAATAGTGTACACCCATTGGAAGTGGAATTAAATTCCACATCCAATGAGTACCCACTCTGCATACTTCAGAGTAGATCCACATTGAAAAAATTTGAAAATATATGAAAACGGTGTCTCTGATTGGGTACTCGTTGGATGTGGAATTTAATTATGCAACCAACATGTTTTAGCTCTTAAAATTTGAGTGAACCACAAGTAGAATAGCCAAAATATTAAGTTTCTTCTTTTCCCTCCAAAATATTTTCCCTTGGGGATGACGTCACCATTTTGAATCCTATTGGTTCTTTTAAAGTTAATTTTGTTAGAACATTTTTGTTTTGAGGGTCATTTTTAACCTCAAAATTCCCCTAATGGAGGATGAAAAACCATGTGGTTGAATGTGATCTAGGTATAATCTACCACTTGATGTTGAATTCGTCCATTTAGGTTTATTTGTAAAGCTTCTAACAACCAATTATCCATATCCCACTCCATTCATATTCTTGTACAAGAATATAGATTCCCTTCAAGTTTTTCTCTCTATATATAGTGACTATGTTTTTTTCTTCCAAATTCTTTTATGGAGCCATCATTATAGTAATTTAGTGGAAGGTGAGCTTATTTGATTCACACTGCAACTATTGTAATCTCTTATTCAAGGTTAAAGTTGAGGGTCCACTAAGAGAGATATATTCCCCTAAAAATATGAAGTATGGACCAAACATGAAAATAACATCTCCTTTTTCCTTGCTTTAAAGACAAAACATGTAATAACCATGACCAAAAGAAATGGGTTTCTCTATCCTTTTAACTTCAATGGCTAATTAATCAATTATACAATTAATCAATGAAATAATTTTTTCACTTATTATCTGGTCATATTTTTCAATCCTAGACTAAATTAGTCATTTAAGTTAGTTGTTTTTAGTTTAGTAACTTATTAGCTAGTTGTATATTTTATCCCTAGACTAAATTAGTCGTTTAAGTTAGTCATTTTTAGTTTGGTCACTTAAAATTGCTCAAATTTAGTAGTAATTCACTTGAAATAATTGTGATGACTAACGTCTTTAGTCACGTAATCATTAACTTCATCATTTTCTACTAGTGAATGGAGCATGAAAAACCATGTACTTGAATGTGATCTAGGTATAATCTACCACTTGATGTTGTGTTAGGCCCGTATAATACTAGTGATTCCCCCATTACTATTTTCATTGTATCCCTTATTGTTATTATTGTGCCCCTATTGTCCCCATATTGTTATTAGTATGCCCCATAGGAACCCACTATTGTTATTTTTGTGCCCTTATGTTATTACTGTTATGTCGGCTTGATTATATTGTGACCCCTTAGACTCCTATATATAGAAGGGAGGTTTAGTCATTTGTACCATCAAAGAATTGTTCATTTGTGTAATGTAAAGGAGGCTTCCCCCTCAAAGAGGCTGAATTCTAAGGCATTGATCTATCTTTTCTATCCTTTTGTGAGCTGGTTCCTAACATGTTGACTCCACCCATTTAGGTTTATTTGCAAAGCTTCTAACAACCCATTATCCAAATCCCATTCCATGCATATTCTTGTACAAGAATATAGATTCCCTTTGAGTTTTTCTCTATCTATACAATGACTATGTTTTTTATCCAAATTCTTTTATGGAGCCATCATTATAGTAACTCAGTGGAAGGTGAGCCAATTTGATTCACATTTCAAGTATTGTAATCTCCTATTCGAGGTTAAAGTCCAAGGTCCACTGAGAGAGATATATTACCCTAGAAATGTGAAGTATGGACGAGACATGAAAATCACATCTCTTTTTTCCTTGTTTTAAAGACAAAAAAATGAAATAACCATGACCAAAAGAAATGGGTTTCTCTATCCTTTTAACTTCAATGGCTAATTCTTTGTCGTCCATGGTTCCACAACTTTTGGATTGGGCCAAAGACTTGTAAATTTTTCAACCAAATCCCTATTAAAGAGGACAATGTCTTTCTTTTTCGGCTTTAGAGATGGAAGATCTAGGTGACAAATATCTTCTAGACTTTTTATAAAATGTTGCAATTAATGGTCTCTTTGTTTTCATGGATTTAGGGACTAAACAAGGGAATTCATGCTTGTATATATGCCCTGGTTAGATGCTTATCTCATGAATAATATGATGAGAAAATTTCTTAGTATATCAATGCCAAAGGAAATTCCATGGGATTCGAATGTTTAACTTCACAGATTGTTAACTTTTCTTCTATAGCTAGAGAATGGATCTCTTCTATAGTAGAACAATTACAAAAGAAATTCAATCGGATCTAACTTGCATACTTGGATTGCACCAACTCAATTGTAGTGACTATAACTCCTTCACACGGGGAATAATTATGGAATTAGGAGAGTTGGATAATGTAAAACCTAGCCACTATTAGCTCTCAATGACATTGAACATTTCATAAGTTTATGTGTCATAAGAGAAACCTATTTTCCTCTTTCATGGACCAAATTGAAAAAAAAAAAATTAACATTAATTTTAGTTAGAATATTTGGATGAAGGAAAATCAATCACTAATCACAATTATGGGTAATAATGTCGAAGGAATCAACTTGATTTGAACTTGTGATTTATGTCCTCCTAGTTAGCAACATGACTTCAAAATATGATTCAGTTGATTGGCTATTTTATTGTTGTTGTTGTAAATTCAAGAATAGAACATTATCAGATCTCCCCCTTCTTCCATCTTCCCAAAATATTGAGGTCGATAACAACTCAATTACTAGAAAACAACTTTAGGTTTATTAAACCTTGAGATTTTTTTCAAGAATTTTGTTTTATTTGGAATATTATATATATATATATATATATAGTAAATAACTCAAGGTTCAACTAAATCACTCAAACCATCTGCATATATCTTGTTTATATGGGGAGGCCATAGTTTCAAATATGTTTAAATTCCTTACAGTTAGCAACCACTTTTGTGATTGGAGTTAAGATACCTTCCATCCAAATAATATGGTGATGAGGTGGAGATCCCTTGAGGTTTCTCTTGGAAAAAAATCCCTAAGGGTTAGTTTAATCAATTGAAGTATTCACCTAATACATCTTAACAATTGGCGAGTCATATGTTCAAATTTGATTAAGTCCCTCTACATGATCAACCACTATTATGGTTGGTAGTTGAGTTATTTTCCATCTATATACTTAAGAAGAGGTTGAAATCCCTTGAGGTTTCTTCGAAAAGAATTCATAAGGTTGATCTCAATTAGCTAAGCTATTCGCCTAATTCATCTTAGTGATTGCGAGGCCATAGTTTCAAATTTGATAGATTCCCTTTAACTTACCAACCACTATTATAGTTAACAATTTATATGCTAGCGGTCTTGATTTTGTAAGAATTTGTAAGGTGGGGTGGTGCATCTCACATATTTTCCTTTGAATATAATGACATTAACAACAATAAAACAACTAATTTATTGAATCATTTTCCTAAGGGATTCTATTGCTGGGGAGAACATAGGTCATATTTAAAAATGAAGTCAAGTCTTTGAGGACTACTAGACATTATTGTTATTAATGTTTGAGTGTGTGCATGTTTGCACATACAAACACATTACAATATAAACTAGTGGGTTAGGTCAATCTATTTGGTTGGATTTCTTGAAGACAAAGTTCACCATGAGGTCTTTGGTTATAGTCTAGTTGAGGTCCAAATTTCGCCGAGTCTCATTGGGTTACTAATCCATATTGTCGATGGTGCTTGAGAAAAGTCGACCATTTCCATGGTGAATTTGCATGAAAGATAAGGCATTGATGGATTAGAACCCACCATACCTATTGATGAGAAAACCATCAGTGGATTGTTCTGTAATTCTTAATGATAAAGATAATCCACCAAGACATGCAAATTATGAATGGTTCCCCTTAATTTCTATATTTATTTTGGTCATCTAACCATTTATAATGTTGTTATTTCTCCAACTATCCCTATGACTAATATTTTCATTATGTTTCGATTAATCCCTTAGGATATGGAATTTTGAATTTTTAGATATATCCCTTAAAATATTATAAAATATATGTATGAAAGTCTAGTTATTAAAAAAAAAAAAAAAAATCTTTTTTTTTTATATGGTTTTGTAATTATTATTTTTCTTAAAATTGTTTTCTCTTTTAATTGTTATATAGACACACACACACACACATGATTTAAATCGTGTGTGTGTGTGTGCGTCTATAAATCATGTGTGTGTGTGTGTGTGTTTGTATATAACAATTAAAAGAGAAAACAATTTTAAGAAAAATAATAATTACAAAACCATATAAAAAAAATATCTTTTTTTTTTTATTCCTTTAATAAGTAGACTTTCATACATATCTTTTATTTCACTAATATATCCATATGTGAATTGTAATTTCTTAACAAGTTAATACCTATCAAAAATATTAACAAGCACATATTGATATCTTTATCTCAATTCAATATACTAAATTGAAACTATCATATCAAAATATCAATAAAAAGTTCTTTAAACTTTATTTTCTATAGCATTTACTAAGGTGGTGTTTTCTAGGAATATATTTTGTTGATTTAAGATGAGCTTACTAATTTGAAAGATGGAATAATATCTTGTTAATTTACAAAATAATTATAAACTATCCTAGTCGCAAATGTGGATGAGAACAATATTATTGAAAATATTTGAAAGGTGGAATAATATCTATGTAAATTTTCAAAATAACTGTAAATTATCCTGGTCACAAATGTGGATGAGAACAATATTATTTAAAGGGGTGTTTCTAATTTGGTTGGTGTGGTGGTGAAAATGTTATTATTATCTTGATACATTTAACTCAAAAGCATGTTACATTAAACATATATGCTAGAAATGGTGAATGGAAATATATTCCATTAACTAGAAATTTAATGGATAAAAAATGTGAAAGCCATAACGTGGCTAGTCCCTACCATGTTTTAGAAACATTATGGAGAGAGATTTGCAATGG
This sequence comes from Pinus tabuliformis, assembly GCA_031772625.1. NCBI lineage: Eukaryota > Viridiplantae > Streptophyta > Pinopsida > Pinales > Pinaceae > Pinus > Pinus tabuliformis. The sequence goes on from CM062804.1 coordinate 1,057,026,843, forward strand.
CTCCAACCCTTCGCTCATTAACAAGTCATCATGCAACCCACTCATTACGCGAGTCATCATGCAGCCCACCACACCCTCGAACGCCACCATGCTCTCTTGGCTTTTCAACTAGGTCACACAACAACCAGGTTACTCTAATAACTCCACCTATTAAGAATGCCAAAAAATTCAGGCCTATCGATAAGATTCCAAAAAAAATTGAAGCTTCATATAATAGCCATATCCTTTTATGCATTAATAACTATTATCTTTGCACACATATAGTCTAAGAGATCCAAAGATGCAAATAAGAGGTTGATGGAATTGAAGGCTCTAGGTCACAAATTGAATACAGATGTTTGTAATTATCTATTGTGGAGTCTTTCCTAAGATGGGCAATGTATTATGAAATGAGGTCTGGTAGAATTCCAGTGAATGTTGTTATATTTGGGATTTTTATTGGAATTTTTTTGTAGGTCAGGGGACCTAAGAATTGCTCTAGATAGGGTAAATGAAATTAAGCAAAATACATCTTTTCCAAGCTCAATTATAGCAACATTGGTGATCAATGGGCTATGCTAGGGCACTAGAATTGAACAAGATTTCTCAGTGTTGGAGGAACTGAGGGAAAGAAGCTGCAAACCTGATTTCATTACATATTACATTGTGACTGAAGGTTTGACTGAAGCTCTTCCCATGGCAGATAAATTGGATGAATTCACCAGATTTTGAAACATAAAAGGGAACATACTATTGCACCTTAATTCTGAGTATAGGGATTACATATTTGCACTCATTTCAGCCCAGAAAATTAAGGAGGCGATTAATTTGGCACAATCAATCAGAAATTATGGTTCTCCTCTCAAGAAAGATGTTTCTAATATAACATTCTCCATATCTTACAGGAAAATATTTATTTCCTGTATTCTATATCTAGGATATTTTAGTTTCAAAGATAGTTCTATCTAGCTGAAGATTATAACTGTTGTTCAGTTAGTTTAGAACTGAAGTTTATTCTTGTGATTTACTGCTTATTACACTGTTATACTACATTTTTCCCTCATTTATTTCTATTTCCGTAGAAAATTAGTTGTACTAAACTGCTATTGCAAACCATAAACTATAGTTTTAAAGTAAGTTCCCTCTACTCGGGAGGGCTAATTAAGTCTTATTATAATATTTCAACCCTAGCAATTTAAGTAGTTTTATATATGACAATAAATAAAATTAGCAATTGCACTGAGAGGTGCAAAGGAACGCCAAAAGGAGGAGCCGAGAATGTGGAGGGAAACTATATCCTTGTGCTACATGCCAGGGTACATCATCAATGTCACCTTATGGGGTGCACAATGCCACACTGAAGGGAAAAAACTTTCTAACCTCTAGACCTAGGAACCACTGCAATCCTTGCAATAAAAAAGCGTTGTGTCAATGGATGTGATCTCTACTTGAGTCAGTAGTTTTCACTTCTAGAGGTTTGATCCCTCTTAAGGCTTGATGGATCATTGAGTCTTACTTTTCTATATAAAAGAGTCAATAGTTTTCACTTCTAGAGGTTTGATCCCTCTCAAGGCTTGATAGATCCGAAGTTAAACTGGATCTAAGCTAGTGAGAGACCAATCATACACACATAACTTGTTATCATATTTTTTTGATATAATGTAGCATTTAGTCTACCTAATTCATACAACCAAAAAAATAAATTAAACTTAATATTTTTAATTTGTTTATTTTTTATTAAAAAATAAAACTAAAACTCTAATTATCTTAATTCCAAAAATATTATAGAAATTAACAAATACCATAGGCTATCAAAGAATAACATATTGCAATAGGTAGTTTTTTCATTTTTCATTATTTTTCCTTTCTCAAGCTAGTTAGAACTCAATTTGTTGCTTTTGGAACAGGTTTTAGTTTTGATTTCCATTTATGGCTTGAGCTTAGGCACCCAAGTTCTCACCATGGGTTGGAAGGTATGCACATGCCTAGATAGAGTTAGTCCATGTTACTCTATTTTAGCCATGACCATGTTTATTAGTTTTGTCTTCATCAGATTTTCGTAACATTTCTTGTTATCCAATATATCCTATATTTGTGTACATGCACAATGCCATTTTTTGAGGGTGGAAGGGGTGATCCAGAGCTGCAAGGGGATGTGAAACCGACATCTCGATGCTTTTACGAAGGTAGAATTTTTTGGTACCCTTGAGAATATATTTCAGTGGCTCAAGTTTGACGAATTTTTTGAGATTGCATGAAGGCTTAACGGTCCATTTTCAATTTACGGCCTTTGAAATTCTTCTTACTGGCATCTTTTAATCTGTGTTGTTTTTAACATTTCCTCGTTTTTTTTCTCAGTGAGCATAAAGCCCAAAACGTAAGATCAAAGTTTCTGATCACAGGAAGAATCCTAGGAAATAGATACGAGTAAGACGAAGTATTAGAATCGGAACACTAAGTAACACCCTCGAAGAAGGTGAACACATAGTTGGGCGGTGTTCCTAAATGGAGCTATCCTGAAAAGAGATTGACCATGGTGGAGAAAATTTTTGTGCAAGATGCCAGCGAGAAGCAAGTAACAAAGACTAGATTAGAGAGGATATTGTGTCGTTGTGGAAACATCATTTTTAGGCTCATCTTTTCTGCCTCTAGATCAGAAGAACTGGGATTTCTACAAGAATGGAAAAAGTCAGGTCTTTCTGAATCCTGTTTGCGATTAGAATACAGCTATGCTCTGCACAAATTCACTTCTTAATATTTCATCTAGTTGATCAAATCATAATTCAAGAGGCGTATATTTCCACTCTGCACAGGACTTGTGCAAGGTGGACAAAGAGAAACTCTTAGATGAACAAGCTCTATGACTAAGATCTAGTTTTTTTTATGCATACAACCTCTCAATATCGATGCAGTAAACACGCCTTAGTTTGCATATTCCTTGATAGTACTGATAGTGATAGGAAAGAAAACCGCGCCAACCAAGGCTCTGCTGTAAAAATCAAACTAGCCAACTGGTTGCTTAACCAGAAATTTTTTCTCCCATTACATGGATAGTGTTCCCTTCAAGTGATTTTAAGACTATGAAGTAGACAAGAATGAGCTTTTGGTATAAGTTTATTGTTTACATAGAAGAAACATTGTAGATTAAGGGGCACATAGCTTATAGTGTGATAATTGACTGTTCAACAATATTGTTGATTAGGACAAATACATCTTTCTAATGATGACTAGGAAGATAAATTTTCTAAACCTTTTTTATTTGCAAAAGCATTGATAAATGACTAAATTTTGCTTCAAAGGAAGTCATAATCTCTGATTCTGAGAAACCACTGGAAATATTATACTTGAATGACACACTGCTTGCTTACATGATAGATGGCAATGCCAAGTTTATTATGCATATATTTCGGCCATGGATTAACTGCTTTGTCTTCTGTTCCAACTTGTTATTCTATGGTTCTACAAATAGGCCAACTATGCTTCGTTTTTATAATATGAGAGAAATAATGATATGATAAACACATACATATACATAGTATCAACACACAAACTTTACATATCATGATGTATTATGGAAAATCTCAATAGGAGAAAAACTAGTCTAATAATAAGGCATAAACATAGTGATACCCTGACTTAAAAGCAGTTAAGCTAGCCAACATAAAGCAGTTAAGCTAGCCAATGTCCTGGACAACCAAATGAGCCTTTTGTTCAACTCAAACACATTAATGGAGAATCCCCCAAATTTTTAAATGCTTCATCACATATAATCCATGGACTTTAATACCACTGACCACCATAACCATGTACCTAAAACCACCACTATCAAAAATGCTAAGTTGTGACCTGGGGTGGGCTTTGTGCACGTTCGTGAAACTCGTTTGCCTGACTCTCCCTTGTGCCTTCGTTTCAGTCGTGTGTGGGTGCCCATGTAAACTTGTTCAGGCGAGACGTTTGAGGGCACCTGTGTAAACTCATTCGGGCGGGTCATTTGAGGGCGGCCATGTAAAGTCATTTAGGCATCCATGTAAACTCGTTCAAGCAGGTCATTCCAGGGCGCCCGTGCAAACTCGTTCGGGCGGGTCATTTGAGGGTGTTCGTGTAAACTCGCTCAGGCGAGTCGACCAACACCACGACCATACAGGTGCACACGGCCCGCCCCAAGGGTGCACACTTCATTCCTCGACCACTGCAACGAAAAACCGCCAGGCAGTAATCCACTCGCACTTGTGATAATGCAACAACCCATGTTGGTTTTCACCTCAAGTCGAGCGGCGAACCAGCCTGAGCCGTTCCACATCCGACTAAGACGCATCGACAACCTCCATTCGCTTCCCTCTCGGCAATTTCAAGCACTCTTTAACTCTCTTTTCAAATTCCTTTCCATATTTCCCTTGCGATACTTGTTCGCTATCAGTCTCTCACCCGTATTTAGCATTGGACGGAATTTACCACCCAATTAGCGCTACATTCCCAAACAACCCGACTCACTGACAATGCCTCGTGATGCGGCAAGGTCCCGGCCCAACGAGGCTGTCACCCTCTCAGGCACCCCCTTCCAATGGACTTGGCCCAAGTTCGCTACTGAGGACGCTTCTACAAACTACAATTCAGGCAACGCTGCCGCCCTATTTTCTTTCTTGGGCTCTTCCTGGTTCGCTCGCCGATACTAGGGGAATCCTTGTAAGTTTCTTTTCCTCTGCTTAATTATATGCTTAAACTCAGCGGGTGTTCTTGCTTGAGCCGAGGTTGCAAGTTGGAGCTAAATCCACCCTACCCGATGGGAGGGCAAGAGAGAGCAAAGCAAGTTCGAGCAATGCCACAAAGAGCTCGCATCAACTAATGCCGACTGCCCATCCAAGGGGACAGGATCACCACTCGCCGACGCACGCTACAAAACATCGCTTGAGGTATTTCAGCCAACCGCACCGCATTAGTCACGGACGACCAGCTCCACTACTCCCTAACATATTGTAGGGAGTGCGTTTGAATGGGATGTGACGCCTAGACAGATGTGCCCTCGACCGAGGCCTCGGTCGCAAATTGCGTTAAAAAACTCGATTATTCACGAGATTATGCAATTCACACTAAGTATCGCATTTCGCTACGTTCTTCATCGTAACAAGAGCCGAGATATCCGTTGCCGAGAGTCATTTCCATGTATTACCGAAAAATCCACCACAACAATGAATAGGGGCACCCCCCACGACAAATGTAAGGCTAAGGGCCAAAAGGAGGAAAGGAAGAAAAACACATGAAAGAAAGAGAAACAAAGGTGTCTACCCCCTCACAGGAGGAGGATCAAACAGAGAACAATCTTCCCGAGCCCCACGACCTCGCCAAAAGGGGGTAAATGCATGGAACAACAATCGAGAACGACTAGGGTGGCCACCTCGGGAGCTCGCACTGCTTTAAGTCCTTCCTGAACACCAGTCCACAACAATTCTCCCTTTTCTCCATAAAGCTAGGAACCGAAAGGAAGAAGGGAATAAAACAAGGTGAAAGAAATAGAGATCAAACGCGGCTGCCGTCTCACAAGGGAAGGCTCAAACAAAGCACAACCCTCCCAAGCCCTGGGGATGACGATCGAGAAGGACTAAGGTGGTCACCCCGAGAGTTTGCACTGTGTTTCATCCTTCCTGAACACCAATCCACAACAATCCCACCTTTTCTTTGTTTGAGTTGTATACATCTTACATGCTAAAGTGTATAAACCTTCATATACGTCCTCATAATTCTTTTTGTCACAGAATTACCAATATGCTTTGCTAAGTGCATCTCTTATGCTTTGCTAAGTGCATCTCTCAGACAAAAATTGAACCTAACAATTGTTTCAAATGCAATGGAGGCCACAAAAAAGTGTTCCTTTGAAAATTTTCGAAAATCATAAAAATAATCATTACGCATAACTGATGGTACTAAAGAGTGTTAATATTTTTTTATTGCACCAAGGAATCTATAGGTTGCATCAAATTCAACAATATTTAATCCAGAAGCACGATCATTATGATTGTGATCACTACATTTTCCGGCTATAATGCCCTTTTTAACAGGTTTTTCCTGGTTGAATCTGTTATGCTTTTTCTTATGGTCATCAACATTCTTTGGGAAGGTAACAAATATTTGATTGTATAGAAAAGTGTTAATCTTCAAGACACACTCCTATGCTTTTGAAATATAGCCAAAATGATCTATCTCTCTCAAAATTTCACGTGAAAATTAACCCCAAAGCAATACACTCAACTTATATATATATATAAGGACGGTTGCATTTTGAATTAATAGAAGGCCGCATGTAAAAGTGGCAAATACGTACAAAATTGCATAATGTTTTTATACAACATATCACAGTGATGTTCTGCCTTTTTTACAAAAAAAGCTAGCTAGTAAGCATTCATTTTTCTGTGAAAACTACTAGTATAAAGCTTCACAAAGGAGCCTTAAATAAAAACTACCCTACAAAACATATAGAGAAGATTAGGATTATAATGTAAGTCCAGGTTTAGCCATAATTGTTCTCCTTTGAGTTGCTCCTAGTTTGGCTATTCATGTTCATCATGGAATTGGCCTTGACTGTGCCTTCTTCAGCAAAAACTAGGGAGCCTTTGGAAGCCTGCTTTTGGTATGCGATGTGAGAGGCCAATTCTATAGTTATTTGCATCAACATATTTTTTTCATCTTCCAGCTAGCTATTTCTACTCCATAAATTCCAATATACTAAAAGTTGGATTTATTTCCTAATTCAAACTTGCTTCTATATCTCCTGGAGGCAGTGGTCTATTGTGGCAGAATAGAAGTGAGGGGACCAAAAACCCTGTGAAAAAACTAGAGAGATGAGTCCGATTTGCTGGACAATCCTCAATAGAAGCGAGGGTCTGGTAACCCTCAAGTATAGCAAATAAAGCAGATGATCAATAAAGAAGAAATAAACTAAAATTTCAGAAAAAAATATAGCCTGGATTTACCAGTGAGATGGAGGTAAATAGAAAGGATGACACTAAGTTTGTACAATTTTATTATCAACTAGGAGAAAAGTACTGGATACCAGCGGAGGAACTTGAATAAATTCATAATGAAGCTATGCAAGGATGCATAAGATTAATCCCACTTGTTACCAATCAATTTTGCAGGGTTGCTAAGGTCATGTTAGACCAGAGCATACATAACACACAGCGGATTTATACTCATAGACTTAGATAGCAATAGCAGAGAATAATTCACAGAGACAGACAAATGGAGAAACAACAAGATTACTTAGTTAGAAACAACGGAATAATCACTAGAGAACAGAAATCACTTTGCATTACATAACAGACTTGGGCCTTGGCTTGCTTGCTTTATTTGGCTAGAGAAATTACAAATTTATAGAGGCAGAAGAAGGATCTAGAATCCTGCATGAATTTGGCTTCACACTTAACATTCTCCCACTTGAAGCCAAATAAGAGTCATCAAGTCACACCGAGTCCTACCATGCCTCTACATAACTCATGTTTATTTTGTGGTAGAATCTTAGTGAGCATATCAGCAGGGTTCCTATCTGTATGGATCTTTTCCAAGGATAATTGTTCTTCCTCCAACACATGCCCATACAGGATATTATATATATGATAATAATTTATTTTTTTTTTATATGGGTTATTGACTTCAATCCGACCCTCTATTCAACCAAGGCTTATGCATCCTCGGCATCATTATAGGTTATGCACCTTTACACTATAACCAACCCTTAATAATACTCATATATGCTTTACCAACCTTATTACTGCACACATCACTCTTTACACACATATTACTCACTGATACTGTTCTATAAGGTTTGACATAATACTTGGGATGTTAATGCGGAGTTCTGGGTTGACACATCACCGGTTATAACTTAACTAGCTCCGGCCAGGCGGGGACGGAGACTTAACCCTTCTCACCAACCTTTCGCCAGGTGGCATAACCCATGTGAAGCCATGTGATCCTCGGTTGACCCGCCGAGGGTTTTCACGCCAGGCTCCCGCTCGAATGGACGATGGAGATCCGATCTCGGCATCGAAGGGTTCAAGTTTATTTGAGGGTTTGATGTGTCATACATATACCTCCGAGTCTTGGGGTTTTGGTTCATTTGTGCAACACGGAGAGGCCGAATATCTTCTCAGGCTGGCGATCCCTCCTCTGCAACACTCATCCGGTTCTACTTGCTGCCTCAGGTAATTTACAACGATTGCTATGACTATTGTTTACCCTTCAGCTCTGGTTTACAGTAATACGATGCTTTTGTTTCACAGGACTTAAGGGTTTGCTTGACTGTTCATAAGCTCATGGCTGTGCATTTGTTTTGTACAGGGTTCATATGGTCGGCCTTCCACTGCTTCAAATACGTATGCCGCTCCACGCATGCCCAGGTATGCCTGTTACCAATGGTTAATGGCTCTCGGCTTTCGTTAAGGGTTTACACGGCAGATAGATATGTATCGGCCTTTGGTCAGAGAGATGTCTCACGACGCTCTCGGTTTTATGCCACAGGTTTTGCAGTCGGCCACAACACGCCGAGACCCATATTCATTTAGTTTGTTAGGGCTTGGGTAGTTGTGGCTTCTGGCACACATGCCGACTGATAGAAGTATAGCTGGTTAGGGTTTACGGCCTCGTGCCTGTAATGTTTTAGCTGATAACTGTATATTGTTAAGTTATTTTCATGATTTTAATGTCGAGCAAGGCTACTCCATTCGTCACTCTGTTTATAAAGACTTGTACAGTGCCTGTCGGTTCTCAGGTTTTTAATACATGAAGCTTTATTGTGCCATTAGGCTCAACCATCTGGTTCTAATGTTATTGAATGTTCTTTACTTTCCCAATGTAACGCTATTTACTTTCCATGCTTGCCGTTTGTAACGATGGCGGCCCTTTCTTATATGCCATTAGTTGTATGCTTCTGGTTCGGTTGATATTTAATTTGTTATTATCTTCCTGATGTAATATGACTTGTTCTGCCATGGGTTTGCTACATGGTCCATGCATGTTTGCGTTACTTGGTTTATTCACCATTTGCTGCTTTGAATCGATACAGCGTAGGCATTCGCTCAACAGAGGGTTTATATGTTCCCATATGCATTATTTCTTTATCTTTATGCACTGTTTCTTTATTTTTACGTTTGATTTGTTGTTTACATATATACATATATATGCTGCCCCTCGGGTACGCAACCCTTTACTTGTGACAGTGTCGTTTTCTATATAGAATCCATAGTTAATATTCAGATATTGATGTGAGGTTTCTCTGGTGCATCTAACTGGCGTAGCCATAAGCACGGTTAATGGTTTTGCACATGGTTTTGTTATCATATAGGTTCAAACCCTCGATACAGGGTTTAGCCAGATTCTATTTTGTTTCATCATTTACAGCAGGTGCTAGATCCTTATTTATTACTGTTATTTGAATGTACAGCTACTCTATCAGTTTCTAATGCACCTTTTCGGTTCTGGCTAAGTGCCGTGTCATACTATTACTTGTTCTGTACATAATCATCTAGAATGATCACGATGGTACTACAGACCCACTCAGGGTTTTGCTCTGTTATATGTATGCAAATATTTTAATAATCTACAGCAACTAAATGACTCATTACTGTACTAAATAACTGATTACCAGATAGTTATTTGAACTGCACACACCGTCTCTGTTACGGACAGCTACTGTTATCTTTCCTTGCATCTAATTAGGTAAAAGAGACTCAGAGTCACAGTAATCTATTTATGAGTTTCAGTATGCCGTTACTGTTATCTATTTTTATCAGAGCTCGTACCTGGTCAATTCGTTACTGGAGTTCTGACTTCAGAAAATGCACCTGCATTCATATATGCTCTTATCCTCCCAACCATGAGATCCACATCACGTTGGATTCTCCCCCCGAGCCGTCTTGCAGGCCTGCAGCCCTCAACAAGACTCATGCACCTCTGTGCTTGGGTTATCTGGTCTATACCAGACTTAACCCTGTCTTTTCTTTCTCTCCTCTCTCCTGGAATCTTCCTCCCCTCTCTGTCCCAACAGACCAGGGGTTTTCCTTCCCAGGACTTTTCCTGAGTGAGAGGTAGTTCCTTTCAGTTGCATAACTGATTCTATTCTTTTAATAGAAAATCCTCCACCAAGAGGTTGCCAGCATTTCAAGATGTATATATATAACCAATATATTAACTTTCAGAATTAAATAATGTTATTCAGTAACAAAAAGTAACCACTCATAATAATTTCTTACCACAATAATTAATCCATATTTACAAGTTACCCGGGGTCATCACATCTTGGTAGGGCTCAAAAATATATTATATATTTTATAATAAAAATTGTAAATATGTTATATCATTTATAATAAAAAATGTAAATAAAAATTATATTCTATAGAAAATATAAAGATAAATTGACAAAGTCCTGTTACTTTAATCATTATACTAAAATTGTAAATGTAAAGATATACTCTATGTAAATTATAAAGATAGATTAACCAAAGGTGAAGAAGTTTTATTTAAAGAGTAAAAATAAAGCAAAGTCCATCAATGTTCTTGTAACCAATTTATATGTTCTTACAAAAAATTTGAAAATACAAGGTAACAAGATGGAGTAAATTTGGAATGACAACGCATTTTGAAGTTTTTACTAAGAAAGTTTCATCCAATTCTACAAAAGTTTCCTATAAATTGATATTATTGACTCTCTGGGAAATGAAAAGAAAGTGTAAAGGACCTAAATTGGATGTATCTCTTTACTATAACTATTTATCAAAAACATACACATTTCATGTTATTATAAAATCGTTTTTCTATTTGAAAATTAAAAAATTACAACCTTGAAATGATGCTCGGGAATATGAAAATCCAAGTTGAGAATTTGTGATAAATTTCCGGGCATCAAATTCCACTATTCCCAGACGCTATCGATATGATCCTAGATTGGATTCCCCGTGATCCACACGTGGAATGCTTGAATTTCCACAATTCTTTTGATAAGAATAAGTATATGCTTGAATTTCCACAATTCTTTTGATAAGAATAAGTATTCCCTTTAAAGAAACATCATCCATCACCATGGTGATCAAAATCAAACTGCTAAACACGATTTGCAAAGCAACAAATTTCAAAGGCTGCAATTGTTTCATACAGATTTACACTCTGGGATAAACATTATGATATAACACATTAATATGGCATTCCCTATCAGCGAGAGAGGTTGGATCCGAGAGGGAAGTTGCATAAGGTTTCTCTTCTATTCTACACGTTTTGTTTCAGAAAAGTTCTATTCATTTCCTTTGTGGTTTGTATGTCAAGAATGGTTATTGACACTTCCAACATGGTTAAGTTTACCAATAAAGAGAAGAAATTGTTACAAGGAAAGTGTTGTGTTTTTTTTGGTTAACTATGATGAATTTAGTGATTTGGTGAGGTGAAAGATTAAATTTCTGTTATTCAAAGTAGATTAAAAATTATTTAGTCAAAAGCCCTATTATTGTGGAGGAACTTGATGAGAAATTGTTATCAGGTTAGGTTTTTTGTTTTTGTTTTTTTTTTTTTTTACCATGTTGAATTGATAACTTGTTAAAGTAATTTGGCTGAATAAATTGTTATGAGGGTCATGTTTTGTTTTGTTTCTTTACTATGGTGAATCAATAACTTGTTAGAGTAATTTCGGTGATGCTCAATATCAAATCAAGTGGAGGGGATAACATACCATTGTTCCAACCACTAAATTGTCCCACGAGGAGATGATGGTCATGCTTTGTTAGCTCTTTAATGATGGACACCCTATGTTCTTGCATTATCTTTTAATATAGATGCCTTGTGTTAAATCTTAGACGATAAAGATTTGTCTTCCATCTAGTATGGTCTAATATGGTTACATTAAATTACCATTGGAATTTTGGAGTCAAGTCATTTTGTAGTAATTAAGTAAGTTGGAGATATTTATGAGTTTTGAGAAGGATTTATATAAGTTAGCTTTAAAAATTGTGAATATACTAGTTGAACTAGATTACTATTAGGTCTTCTAGATTGTATAAGAGTAGAGGTGAGTAATCTTATCTTTCTCCAAACTTCTAGGTTACAAGGTTATTTTATTCATTGTATCATCATTATGGTCACATCAAGAAGGAATCCTCTTTTAGAAAAACACACAAGTGAATAGTTTGTAAAAGGAAGCGTATTGAATTTGGTAACATGGATAAGCTCCATACATAGTCAAGTGGATTTGTAATGTTAGTGGTGTGCAGGTTTAGGTCGTTTGTGATGTTATTGTGCAAATATTAGCAGAATGTATGCCAACCACTAATAAAATTCTCTTCCCTTCAAATACCACACTTATCTCAGAGGTCACACTATTGAAAGTCATAAATCATTTAGAGGAGATCAGTAGAGGCACCCATGGACATTGAATTTGTTCCAAGATATGAATGTTCAATTTTCTCACCATTAGCTCCCTCTTTCACCCATCAATTTAAGTTGTAATAAGAATGTAGTCATAGATGCATGAGTGAATTTTGGCATTATGGATAAAAATGTGAAACTGTCAATTGTTCACCAACACATCACAAAATCTAAGGGAGAATATGCTTAGGTAAGAAACCCCACATGTATAAAATTATTTTACCAATGTTATCATTGTCGGATATGCCTAGGAGGAGTTATGGTCAATTATATTAACATATATATATAGGTTAGATAATGACACGAGGATTGTTTCTAGATTAGTGTGAGGTAAAAAAATGGCTAGGCCTCTAAGTAAATGTTTGTAGTGAACAAACATATTTATGCGACCACATGCATCATGATCACAGGGATAGAAGGTCATCTAAGGGTACACACACTACTAAAGAAAAAAAAGAGTTGTATCTAAGTTTAGGGACAAAATAAAGAAACCATAGGTTAAAGCATATTTACTCAACAATAACCCTCTAGACCCTATTTTTTTCTATGTATCCACTAATCATTTTTTTCACCCCCATTTTAGAAATTGGCGCTATCAATAGCATCTTCTCCTTGCATGTTGAAATAACAATATTTTGAAATGATGAACTTAACAATCTCACAATGTTGTGAAATTTTTGGCTTAAGAATCGATATTGTTGCAACTAAAATATTAAATCGATCCTTGAATCTAAAAATGGTGCTCCTAATAACAATGCCCCCTTTCTTTTGAGTTCACAAGCTTAAATTTTTTTTGCCAACATGGATCGAAATATTTTTCCCTCTCTTTAATTAACAAATATTAAAATTTATTTTTCTTCTTTTTTGTTAATTTGAAAATTATGCAAAATTTAGCTAGGTTACAATATGGTTTTAAATTTTTCATTTGAGTGGATAAATATTATTATTATTATTTTAGACAATGAATATTATCCAAAATTTTCTTTTTAAGAAACAAACATATAAAAAATTAGTTTTATTTACTTTTTCATTTTTTAATAAATATTCAAAAATTTATTTTGAGATAATCCATAAGTTTTTTTTCTTTCTTAAACCTACCTACTTTTGAGTTAACTAATAATATTTCATTTTTTCTTTAACCTAATAACCTAATAGGTACTATTCTTATCGAAAAAATTCATATCATCTTTTTAATAAATAATAATAATTATTTTTATTTTTTTTTGCCTTGAAAAATATGCAAAAATGCTATGGCCAAATTACATGATGGCTTTAGAAATTTCTTTGACTTGGAAATGATAGTCATTCAAATTTAGACCAACACAACACTCTAAGCTAGGCATTTAAGTTCGTATTCAGAATTGTAATTTTTTAAGTTTAGGAGCATTGGGAATTAGAATTTTGTAAATATAAACAATTTTGATAATTATTCCATTACAAATTATAATTTGAAATTTAAGAAAATTAAAAATATTAATTAGAATTGTTTTTTAGGTGGAATGGTTAATATAATTGAAAGGTTTAAAAAATTAAGAAAGTATCTTCCATTGATTAAACAATTTATTTAAAATTTATTTAAAGAAATCAAGTAATTGCATTGAATTTAAAAATTGCAACGGTTTATACATATCAATATTGGTAATGAAATACATGTTATTATCTCTGCAATTGCAGGGTATAATATATTGGTAATGTATAGACACTAAATGAACTTGAGTGTTGATAAAAGATTAAATAATTAATATTGAAATTTAACATTATAAAACATATATAATTTATTTTTTTAATTTTTTTTAATTTTTTTAATTCTATCCATTTCGGTTATGATTGGTGCAATGACTTATGGTCTTATTTGGTCATCATAATTTTCACCACCACTGTCAAATTATTTTCCTTTGTTGTCATACTTGTACTTATCATGTTATGTGTCATACAAGTACCAGTCATACTAGTATAGAAAATAATCCATTCTGACAATCCATCCCAAACCTCCACCCTTGTCAATATGGCCATGACGTTTTCTGATAGCAACAAAGGAGTAGGAACTAGTTATGTGGTGCCCTTGCTCAAATTCAATACCTTTCACAGGAAAAGGAAGCTTATGGGGACCAGACGAGGCATCCAAAGCCATTGAAGACTCCTCATCGTTGCTCGTAATGCTCGATGCCCGATAATCAAAATGTTGATACCTTTTAACAGCCTTTGCTAAAATCAAACTTTTCTTCTTTCGTTGGTCAATATCAAACTCGTTAGCTGGACTTTTATAGTTGTAATTATCAACACAGTGATCCAAATATATTGTCTAGCAGGATTCAGAGATCGCACTAACCCTAGTGTCTAAGTCTTCAACTTTCAAATATTGGAATGGACCAACGTAAACATGTCTTAGCTCTTCACATGTTGGATACATGAACGGTCTCTATAAAATTTCTTTCATGTTGTTACATGAATGGTCAAATTATGTCATTTCTCACTTTCAATTTCAATAAATTCCCTTAGTTTGAGAAAGCTCAAAATACAGAGAATTCATGACATGTGTCAACTTATTTCTCCAAACCCTCATTATTGATTCCCTAATATGTTTTTATAGGAAAAGTACATCTGTCAACTTATTTATCCAAATCCTCATTATTAATTCACTAATATGTTTTTCTAAAAAGTGACAAAACTTGTTAGAATGTGAAAAATAATCATTAATAGTTTTTATTAATTGACTACTATAAATAATTTTTTTGCTAAAATCTAAAATTTAGAGGGAAATGTCAATTATCAATAACGCCATATACCTTCGTTAGTAACATTTATTACTACTGCGTATAATTGAAATGTAACTATTATTTTTATTTTTAAATGAAAAAGAACACAGAATTTTGTACAATATGGAAATTAAGGCAGATATTTTAGGATATGCGACATGAGAAATGGTTAAAAAAATAGAATATATGTGAAATCACAAAATATTTCACATTATGGCAAGGTGAAGTAAATAGATTAAGTTTTATTAATTTTTATAATTATATAAATTAAATTATAAATAAATATGGAAAATAATTTGGTGAGTGTATTCTTACATTATAACTAATATTTCATGTTCCAACTTAGATATTTTTGTGAGTGTGGAAGATACTTGGTTTTACCACATTAAATACAAGTATGAAAATGTTTCAATTTAACATCATAATTTTGCATTATGATTGTTATACTTCCAAAACTTTGTGATTTTGTAAAATGATTTGGTCACGAGAATATTAGCTATGAAACAACTAACTTAAAAAAGATGATTAATTGAAGGTTAATACAATCAAATTCAATGTGCCCATAAAATTAAAAACTAAGGTTTATGCTTTGCCCAATATTATTATTACATCTCTCTCAATCACCCTAGAATATCTACAATGTAGCCCTTATTCAAATATAACATTTGATTCATACTTGTCAAAATTCAATAATTATACAACTTTATTTATATTTTGAAAAGTAAAAAGCTTTACTTCGAAGCCAATTTTCTAGATTCAATATAAGTATTCAAGTTCGCTGAAATCTCTTTTTCCCACATGATAGAAACTGAGCGTATATCTTTCATTATGTAAAACCTGTTTCTTCAAAAATAATGTCACTCATGATGGTTGTTACTCATTTTGAATTAATTGGCACTTCTGTTCTACACATTTTGTTTAAGAATAATTTTATTCACTTCCTTCATGGTTAAGTTTTTGAAGATTTTTAATGTGCACGATTCATTTTGTTTCGTGTCTGATTCGGTGATACATATTTTATTTGAAATTTTTGGTGGGATGTTATAACTAGTAATTGCATCACATATTGCAAAGGAAACACTATAAGGCATAAATTTAAGAAGCATTGTGACATATAAATAATCATTGAAGATAAAAAACTAGTAAACAAAATGCATTTCAAAAGTAGAAGTTAAAGAGAAAACACTTACATTATGCCAAATAGATCGATTCTATAACTTTTCCAACATAGATTGACTCTTAATCTTGAAAGATGGTCTTTCAAGTTCCAATAGCAAATATTTGATAGATTTTGAAAAAATACAGGTAGTAGAATCAGATAAGATAAATAAAATTACATTAATTCATGAACAATATGATGCCTATCTTTCCAAATCTAAATTTGCATCACAACGTCACAAATTTCAGACATTATTACATATTAGATGAAAATGAGAGAGCCATCAACTCTCAATTATTCATAAATTTTGGTGTAAAATTTGCAACTTTGATGGGAAAATCTAGTGCAGTGTGGTTCATGATGTTCAATGTCTCTAATGTTTCCTCAGAGAATATTATCTCTGAAATTGTAAAGAAACATTTTGAATTGCACTGACACTAGTAATAGACTATTTTAGTATTTTGCGTTGCCCCCTCAACAGTACAAGGTTTACATCTCATGGTGGCCAAAATTCTATTATGTATTATAACTTCTTGTATATACCATTGTTTTATATTGACAATCACAACAAACCATTATAACAATTTACATGGTGACAGACCCTCTACATGGTTGAAGACATTGATTATTCACACAATTCAATATACCACCAGCCACTTATAACCAACTCAAAACTACCCAATAAGAAAAACAATAACAATGAACTATCCCTAATACCAAGTGAAATAATACAATGTGTAAATTATGAATTAGAAACAATAATTAAAAAAAAAACAAAACAAAACAAAATCTTCAAAACTTGTAAAATGTGAATTAGAGACAACAACATAAAAAACTATGCTATTGATCACCTTGGCACATAAAACTTGATTGAACCAATTTGTCTAAAGAAACACAAATATTGTTAAAACAATAGACTTTAATTTACAAATCAAATAATAATATTTCACTTTTCTTCCTTATTTTGCCCACAGATTTCAGCCCTAATCAGGTGACCAACACTCTTCTTTGTTGAAGCCATAGACTTCAGCTTTCAACCACATAGCCTAACTGAACTAAAAAATAATTCTAGACATTTGTCCTTGATTTAAGCGCATCAATAACACTCCTATGGCATTTGAACTCAGAAACTATATAGCTATTGGATTTGAAGCTCAAATTTGAATCTATCCTAGCCCCTTCGTTATATAAGAACGGGGGGACTCCAAACTCCGATTTGAAAATCATCTACGCTCCTCCCAATCAATGGCTGTAACGTTACGTGATAAAAAAAAAATGATGCTTGCATTGCGTGCTGATAAAATTCGTCATTGCATGGAGAAAGTCAACTAATTTCACATTTTGAATGTTGTGTCTTTATATTTTTACATTGTTATTACCGCTAAATAAATAACCGACGACTAAGTCGATTTGTTTAGTTTAGTTAGATAGTTGTTGACAGATCATTTATTTGTTTTTTCTGGTACAACTTGTTTTAATTAATTGATAAAACTTAGACAGCGGGAAGCACACCGCTGTTGCGGATTGCTCGAACTTTCTAACCAGCCAAGATTTATAAATACACAATATAGAGTTATATTAGCAATTGTTCTAAAAGTTACAAAGAGAGGCCGATAGGGTTACTAAATTGGAATTGTTGAATTTTTGAAGAGTTAATTGGTTTGTGGAAAATCTTGTTTTCTTGGACTGGATCATTGTGCGATTATTTTACAGGAACACATTGAATGTCTTATTTCATTTTAGAGTAAGTTAATTACCAAAATCAAGAGGTTAAGTTAATTACTTAAAATCAAAAAAGCTCTATAGATGGCCAAGCATATACGAAGAATACATTTCATTCATATGCAATACCAAATCCATCTTTTCTTTTCTCTGAGTAAAATTTCAAAAGCATGAACACATGCCATTTCATATGCACAATAAACCCAACTTCTGAAATTTCAATGCTTGGATGCATCCCATTCAAAAAATATATCAAAAAAAGAAAAGACAAAAACATAGAACATTTAACAACTCCTGCTTTCAAATGCTCACGTTGCTATGATGAAGAACTTTACTCACCTCCACATGCATGTTTCTCAATATATCATTTGCAATAGTGCTTTTGCTTCAAATCTCTTTAACCTCCACATGCTTGTTTCTTATGATATCATTTGCACTAGTACTTCTGCTTCAAATCTCTTTAACAAGATAAAGTGTTGTGTCCCCAGTTCAAGAATTTCACATTAGAAGATGTTTGTCCATTATTAATATTCACATTAGAAGATGTTTGTCTATGATTAATAATACAAAACATGCAGGTCCACACAAAGAACCTAAGACTATTACATCATTTCACATTAGATGATGTTTGTCTATGCTTAATAGTACAAAACATGCAGATCCATACCAAGAACCTAAGACTATTACAACCTTTATTGAAAATGGTAGATCTTTTTAAAATCAACAAAATTTGGTAACAATTTGCCCAGGTAAGGCGGAAATGATCCATATTTGTAATTTGCTTTTTTCTGTTTAACTTTTTGTTCTTTTAGTCTAATGCTTTGTGCTTCTTTGATAAGCATCGTGTTACTGATACAAAATTAGAAAGCAAATGATGTTCAGGTGCATGACATAAATTAAAAGAGCTTTCACGCGCATTACTAGAATTTCGCAAGTTTTCCTTTCTCTCAGAACCTTTACCCTTCACCAAACAAATATTTATGGGAATTGGGGAGGGAGTAGCCTTCTAATGCCATCAAAAAATTATCTTCAGCTATTTTTTGATGATAGAAAACTGTGGGTATTGCAACAAAGACGACTAATCTACCACTATTGTTGAGCAGTGACAGCTATAACTGGGGCATAAAGAATTCTGATGTCATCAGCTCAGCCTTATTATTACATTGTGGACATTACACGTTTACAGAAATAGAAAATTACAATCCCCAAGATTTGGTTGCAACAAAAACATAGAAACTTAATCTTTTTGAAAAACTTCATAGCCTTACCAGTTCATTTAACATCAAGATCATGGAAATCAACAATTGCGAGGTTGAATAATCTTACCTTGCCAATGTTATTAGAAACTTAATCTTTTTGAAAAACTTCATAGCCTTACTAGTTCATTTAGCATCAAGATCATGGAAATCAACAATTGCGAGGTTGAATAATCTTACCTTGCCAATGTTATTCTCATGTAGCTGAAGCCACTTTCTAATACAAGACATGCCAAACATGTGTCCACAAGCAAGGGAGCTGCGTTTTCATTTTTCAATTGTCAGTCTTTGGACATTTGAAATCTCTTATAAAATGAATAAAACATTTTGATGCAAGGAAAAAGATACTAGTACTGACGGAAGCTGGCCGTTTCACTCTTGAAGAAAAAACTGAGGAAAGAGAGAATTGGGACAATCTGTCATGGAAAACAAAATCGACAGTGAACTCCTTCCCTAAAGAGTTCTATGCAAAGGTTTACTCTCACATGATTATTTGTTGCAACTAATGTGATACTGAGATTTTGTGATAAACTCTACCGTAACTTCACCACAATAGGCTGTGTGACCAGAAAATCTGAGCCTTGCTTTGCAACGAATCTTCCTTTCAATGTAAAAAGCATTTACAACATAATGATTTTTTGATAATAGAAAGCTATTTTCAATTTTAAAAAGGACAAGATTATTTAGGCTCCTCTATTGGAGATTATGATGTTTCAGAATTGTAATGGTTGACAAACTAGACATGAAAAAGGTGGATAATCTCTATTTTCATTTCTTTTGAGATACACATCAAATTATAAAGAACACAGATGTAAATTTCTTACAAGTTGAAAGCTTATACCTCCTGCAGCACTCTCTATGTTTTTATGACAATTTGTGGCTTCTACACATAACCAGCTTATACCAACGTTTCAGTAATTTTCTTTACCAAAAGCATTAGAAGTACTGATTTCACTCATTATCAAGATTATATGTCGTATACATTATTTTAATGATTGAAAGTAGTGTTCAAGTCTTTGAATGTCAAAGAAAACATTGCTTGACTTTGCTAATAGTTTAGAGTCTTGACACAACAAAAAGTAGAATGGCCTTTCTCAGTGGCATTATTGCACATACCATATACGGTGATCCCCTGCAGTTGACCACTCCTCCATACAAATAGAACAATGCAGAGCCTCAACATCACTTGTAAGAAGTAAATGACTTCTATCACTTGTGCTCTCATCTCCACTCATATGAGAACTTTTCCCCTTGTTACTGATTTGTTGACAAGGTTCCACTGTCGACTGTTGAGCCTCTAGACTAATTACCAACATACACTGATCAGTTTTTAACTGATGTTTTACTTTCCATTGCTGCCTCGATTCTTTAATCAGCCTTTGTTCTCCAAACATAGAGTTTTCTTCTTGTTTCAGTTCAGGAATAGTTGTCAAAGTAGAACGAACTTGAGCCGTTTCTTTCTCAGCTTCCATCTTGACAAATATTTTTCTCTCTCTTTCTTCTCAAAGCTTCCTAAATTTTCTTGCAGAACTTGGACAGTTCCCCGCAAAGAACAAATAATGTTTTCTCTCTGTTTTATTGCTAATTTCTTCTCCAGTTTCACTTGTTTCAAAGCCCTACCCCTTTCTACAAATGTTTTTGATATGTCAGCGTTTTTCTCTTCTGCTTTTTCTTTTCTTCAGTTACTTTTCTCAAGGCATCCACCGCTTTTTGTAGATAGTCCTCCCTTTCTTGCAGCTTCTTTTCCAATTTTTCCTTCTCACAGGCCACGTTATGCAAATCAACCTTTCCTCGTTTTAGTGCACTCGCATATTTCATATTGTCATCACTGAGCTTAATCAGTTCCCTCATATAATTAATGTTGCTATAATTTTGTATATGATCATTGAAACCCAAGAATACCCTTGCTGAGTTTCCGTGATATATTTCAAAAATACCGAAGTTAGCAGCAGGTGGAACTGACTCCGAGAATGAGATGTTTGTTCTTGTAATGGGAAAATGTTGGGCAGTATTACTAATCCCAAGGCATTGAGTATTATATTGATGCAACTGAGAATTAGAAGTTTCAGTTACACTGCTCGGAAACATATTCCAGTTGTTTACAGTTCCATGACTCTGTGGTGGAATAACCCTGCCCTCTTCGAATTGAGACCGTTGACAACTGAGTTCCGTCTCCAGGCGAAACGGAAAATTCTTTGCAAATTCAGGAATACATGGCACCGATTCGAAACATTCCAAATAAGGTAAGAGATAGGTCTCTAGTTTCCCATGAGAAGCCTGCACATGATATTGGTAGGGAATGGTGCAAATGACATTTCCATCTTGATTTCTAACCCTGGCCACATTTGAAGTATCAATTAAAAGCGTATTTGCACTACCATAGTCTCCGAGATCTTCCCACACTCTAGTCAAATTCTTATAACATCCATGAACTGCATTGCCCTATCGGTTGATCCTCAATGGAATAAGAAAGAATCTTTCCAGAACTACTACCTCCTAAAATGTTCTGCAGCACAAAATCATGCACCTCTCTAGGTTTCTCTGACCACAGAACTACCTTGAATGCAGAAAAACAAGGCCACAGAAATCTGCAAGCCTGAGGGTGCAAAAACACAATATAGGGGTCCACAACCAAATTACCATGGGCAAAAGGACCCTTACTTTTGTGAACAAAATGTGCCAGGACATACTCTATACTGATTACTAGCAACTTGTCATATTTCCTCACTCTTATTTCCTTCACCATCTTTCTCTGCTCCGACTCTGCCCGTCCAGAGAATCTCCTTGACAGGCCCTTTGGAATGCCTTGCATATGATTCCCCACAACATGATCTCTTGAGCAAAATTTTAGATTATTGTAATACTGCACCAAAAGTTCTCCATCAAAAACTTCTCGGACAGAGGCTTGCTATCCTCATCCTCGGTGAAGATCCAAATCAATCTTTAACGATGAGATGGAGACTGGAGGATGACAGTTTGGCCATGGGCCTGTCGTCATTATCGTGGACGAATGTAACAGAATTGTGGTGCAAGAGTGAATATCTTTACGCGGAAAGAAGTAGTGCTCATCACATAAAGATGCCACGAGGTGACAACATTTGCTAACCATGGCTGAAAATGGACTAATTAAACTCGAGCAACTTTACGTGGGAAAGTGATTATTTTCGTCCAATCAATATGACTGATAACCTCGAAAAAAATGTTCCTCCCACAGTCATTTTAGTCATGAAAATTAATAAAATTAGTATATTTGTTGAAAAGAAAAGATAGATAAAGGATGAAAAGTTAATTTCTGTTGGGTTGGTGTATTTTGTGAATTTGTCTCACACATGTTTCCTATATGCCCTTTTATTCTAGGTATCTTTGAGAAAGTAAAATTCCTTCTGGGCTTGCAATCTTGGGGAGGCTTTTAAGACTTGGTGGGTTGCAGTAAAAATATCTTGTCATGCCACTGAATGCACAGTGAAACTAGGAGCCGAGTGACATAAAAGAATGAGAAAATGTAGTGAAAATATCTTCAAGAGTGATATAAAAGTGGAAAAAAGCAGTAAAAATATCTTGTCATGCCACTGAATGCACAGTAAAATTAGGATCCTTTCAGTAGAACTAGGAGGTGAAAATAAAGCAACTCAACCCATATTTGAAAATCTCAAACATACATGGAAAGCAAAGACAATATGAAAGATAAATCATGCAGTACATTTTTTTATTACCATGAGATATACATTTATAGTACAACATGTGACTCTTGGGTTTCAGATCCCATGGTCTCTTGGACTGCTATGGTCTATTCGGCTTCCACACTAACCCATTTAGGATTAGGTGTCCAACATTCCCCCCCTTAATCCAAAGGGTTATGTATGGGTCCAAGAAGAGAGTTGTAATACAAAATGTGCAAAAAAATGCATGGCAGCACTAGGCTGAATGTGCTCTATGAAATGTTGGTATAAAGGGCGGTGGTTTAAGGATGACCACCAACACTGGAACGCTTAGTGCAGTTCCCGGAACTCTTCCAAAACTGGCAAGAAACTGAAGTTTTCTGCTAGAGGAAGTGATCCTATTGTTTTAAAGAGGGAAACCTTCAACCATAAAAGGGAGGTCTCACCCCACATAAAAGGTAAAACTTCAACCTGAAAAGGGAAGTCTCAACCTGTGATGGTTTAAGGATGACCAACAACTCTGGAATGCTTAATGCAATTCCTGGAACTCTTCCAAAACTAGCAAGAAACTGGTGTCTTCTGCTAGAGGAAGTGTTCTCAATTGTGTTCCTGGAACTCTTCCAAGACTAGCAAGAAGCTGAAGTCTTCTCCTAGAGGAAGTGTCCCAGATTGCCAATTGAAGGCATGTTCAAGCATCTTTGTCTCTGGCTACAACTCTAAAACTGGTGTGGCAGGTTGTGGCTCAGGCTCGCTTGATGTGGCTTTGAAGCTTGTAGATGACCATCATTTCCCCCCCTGTCAGATACAAGGTGAGATGATGGAGAAAACTCAACTGCAAGACTGTTCAATATTCTGGAACAAGTTCTGACATGTGTTTGGAATATCTTCTTGGCTGTTGATGCCCATTGCCAAGAAGCGATCCATCCAAGATGAATCTTTGTTCTTGCAGGACGTTTGTTTCTGAAGCATCTGTGTGAAGAATGACTGGTTTTATGACAATGCTTACATGGATGAAGATCAAAACAGTGATCTTTCAAATGGCCAACTCGGTCACAGTGTTGGCATTTCACGATCTGTTGTTTTTTTTGTTGTTGTTGTTGCTGTGGAAGCGGGGCAGAATCTGGAACAGCTGAAGGTGAACTCTCATGAGGAGCAAGTGAACTGTCATGAATGAATCCAGCACTCTGAAACTGAATGGGCTTGGTGTAGTCTGGAATATGAAAGGACAAGTCCTTGTCATATCCAAGACCAGTTTTGTGATTGTTGTGGACAAGCTGTTCCCAAGGTCTGATGATGGGCTTGGGAAGTGTAGACTGAGTTTCTGCATCTGCATATACAACTGCTGCTTTATTTGAATGAACTGTAACATTATTAACATGCTGCTGATGGGTGGTTGTCTCAATGTTCTGAACAAAAACAGGTTCAGAATGGTGTCTATTTTGATGTAGCTCTTCTTGCTGTAGCTGTGATTCAAGCTGCAAAAAATCGATCTTTTCCTGTGCATTTTGTAGACATGTCTAAATTTCTGAGAGAGATCCTTTGCTGATTTGTAATGTGTCATCAACAGTAGATAATATCAGAGTTTTAAGGAACTGTAATACTTCACTGGTTCTGGCCATGTATGATTTACACCTTAAAAATCTGATCACAACTACTACTCAATGTAGAAAAGTAATATCTACTCACAGTACACAGCAATATCCTTTATAAATGTGAGCAAATGATCAGTGTGCAATATAAAAGTTTACAATCAGCTCACCAAAATCTTTATGCAGCAATGGAATCAAGGAATCAATGCACTATAATGAGTTTTAAATACAACAACTGGGGCAACAGCAACTGCAAACTTGCTTGGAACCTTCAAGTACTCCTTCAGAAATGATGGTTATCAAAACTTCAATAATTATAACACCATGTCATGGGCATTCTTTGAACATTGGATTGTATACCATTCAGGCCTCATACGAACTTATTTAAAACAACAGCTTCAACGTATTTCAGGCAGCATCATAACGTATTCAGGCAGCTTAAATCACAGTTTTCGTTGCATTCAATACAGCTCCAGGTCAGCACACAAATAAATCAATGAGCGATATACAAAACTGATTTCTTTCTCTGCAATAGAGACTTAATGTCCAGCACATACAGTGCACATATTAAGAGCAATAATCGGGGTGATTCGTACAACAAAGAGACTAAAGGGAGTTAGCCCCTTTCTGCACTATTGATTAGACTCAACTAGAAAGATTCTCAACCAACAATTTACACAGGTGGAAACACGACCTCTTTTAACTGGAACCTTTCCCAAACAACCACAGAAAATACCTTATACAAATTAATCTCAATGTCATCTCTCAAGTATAAAAGTCTGGACACTATTTCAATGAGAGAATTCACATTTGAATTTTACACCAGCACCTTGCAGCAAATAAAGATTTGAACCCCTGACTCTATTGAACTGAAAATATCCTTCAAATCCAATTTTCAAATACACAATAATAGAAGCTTTGAAGAAGGCCGAGCAAGCAAAAACACGAACCCAAACCTTACTGCATTTTTATTCTGGCTGCAAGAAATGAATTCAGTAGCCTGTAAAAAGTAGCATACTCTGCTCCTTGTGCAAGAGTGCTCTCGGCTTCTGGGGCTTGTTGAAGTTTATCCCGGATCATCAATCTTGATGAAAAACCATGAACTTACTGATGCGCAAATCAAGCTACAGCGCAAGCTGGATGTCTTTGACACTTGGTTTCTCTCCCAGCAATTATGAATCCCAGCAAATGCTCGACTCCAGTGCGTAATCCAATGGGGTCTTTGCCTTTCTTCTCTGACGTTTTAATCACTCTTAGATTGGAAGACAATGCAATGGTAATGTCGATTCAATTGCTGTTGCAGTGGTCTCACATCCACTATCCACCAGAGTGGTTGTGACTACAATACAATCCAACAAGCCATATGCAAGGCCATCCCTGCAGTGACTTATTTTTAAACAACAAGCGTATCTACAATATAGTTCAACAAATAATGAGTGCATAAACAATAACAGAACGCTTCCTCTTCATCGTTTCAAAAAACAAAGGTGCTCATGTTGATCTCTAGTCATTTCTCTTGAAACAATAACTACAAAGTATCTACAAGATTATTCCCACAGATGACAAGTAAATCTGCTTGAGAGCACGAGACAAAAGAAACAATAACTAAGAGTATCTGCAAGATTATTCCAACAGATGATAGGTAAATCTGCTTGAGAGCACGAGACAAAATAAGCAAGATGCCAATCAAAGATCCGCTGTCTTCCGGAGGTTCAGCAAGAGGAAACGGTTTCCTCTTGAAGAGAGGCATAGAGAAAAGAACTCAGAGCCCCGAAACAAATCCTCAACAAAAAGAATGTAGTGCTACAGCACTCCAAGGCCCACCCTGGAAATGATAAATTAATGATGCAAATAAAAATCCAAGTTTCAAGGTATCAAATTCCTTCCAACTGCTGCGTATTATTATTCTCCTTGAATTGTATATCTCCTGCGCTTTGCCTGACTGTCCAGCCTCAGCTTCGGTTCTAGTACAGCATTAACAAAACTCGCAGCATAGATGGCGGCCCTGACCTGATAATTCTCATCTAGGGCTTCGAATTCTGACGATTTTGATTTTAATTTTGGTTCATGTTCACAAAAACTCTGCCCACTCCA
Source organism: Pinus tabuliformis (assembly GCA_031772625.1). Classification (NCBI taxonomy): domain Eukaryota; kingdom Viridiplantae; phylum Streptophyta; class Pinopsida; order Pinales; family Pinaceae; genus Pinus; species Pinus tabuliformis. The sequence continues at coordinate 1,057,053,456 of CM062804.1, forward strand.
GTCTGGGAAAAGATTCCAAACCTACCCATCCTTTTGATGCAACAGGACATCTTAACTGAAGTAGAAAACTTAATGGACCACTTAACCCAGATAGGAAACTTATTAAGCCACTCAGACTTGAAAAGCGTACTGTCACATTTGCACACAGGCAGGCACGCCAGGGAGGATCAATTTTAACTCGACTGCGATGACCAATGAGGAGTACTCACAAAAATATGACCTTGCCACTTTGTCGTGCACGATGGTTGCTCTGAAGGCCCTTTCATCGGCATCATATTTCATCAACCGTCTTTAACTGATGGTATACAAGTGGGCACATGCGACTAAGGAGCATGAATATTTGAAGGATAGTTCACATTTCGTTTTTATATTTGCATTTCGAAGAATTTGTTGAAATATGATGCTAATTTATATATCGTTAACAAAAATTTCAAATGGAAGGTAACAAGATGTAATGCATTTCACAGGACAACTTATTTTGGAGTTGTTATTGAGAATGGTTCATCCAATTCTACAAATGTTTCCTATAGATTGATCTTTGTGGCTCTCTTTAGATGTGAAATGAAAAGACAGTGTTAATATATAAAATGTAATAAAAGTACAACTCCAAACAATCATAATTTGATGCATTAGCTTAAAAATACACAAACTTCATGTTTTTGTAAAACAGGTTTTCCTAAAAGGAAATACACCCCATGAAGTGATGCCCGAGAGAAAAATCACGCGTTGTAGACCTCAAAAGCCAAGCTGAGAATTTGTGCTCAGTTATCAGGCACCAAATTCCACTACTCCCAGACACCGGCGGTCGATCCCAAATTGGATCCTTTACTAGGATGCTAGATTTTGAAAGAAGGAAGAATGACTGGAATTGTAGTTTTGTTGTGCTTCATGCCATTGTCCACAGGCGGATGATTCAGTCTCCAAATAAATGGAACAAACTTATAAAGGTATTATTATGGCATTCACTACAAGCGGGAGAGGTTGGATCCGATAGGGAAGTAGGAGGTGGGTATTGGAGCTTTCTTGCTCTTTGCGCCCTCCTCTTTCTTCTTCTTCTCATTCCCTTTACACGATTCCTTTGGCAGATAAGAAGAAGAATTCTGCCCCTTAAAGCAACCTGCAATCACTTTGAATGCACCCTTCATCATCAAATTCAAACTGATAAACGCGCTCTGCCGCAAAAACAGATTTCAATGTTGCAATTGCATACGCAGATTGGCATTGTAGCGAAATACATGTTATATTTATATTTAGAAAAGAGAAAAGGTTTGCTTGGAAGGCAAATTTCCAGATTCAGTGTTGTTATTCCAGTCAACAAAAATGCCTTTGAGCCGCCTCATAGAAATTCCATCGAAACTCCTATTATAACCCGTTTCTTATTTAAAAAAATTGATATCATCCACATGTGGATGATTGTGACTCGTTTTGAATTTCGTCAGAAGTTGGCTTTTTCAGTTTTGCGCGTTTTGTTTCGCAAGAATTTTCTTCTCAACTTCTGTTTTGCACGTTCTGTTTCGCAAGAATTTTCTTCTCAACTTCTGTTTTGCACGTTCTGTTTCGCAACTATTTTATTCACTTCCTTCATGGTTAAGTCTAAGAAGATTTTTAGTTTGAATGGTCTATTTTTTTCATAGTTCAATATATTTTTTATTTAAAAACTCTATTATTGTTTTATTATTAGAGGGAACCTTTGGACATGGTTAATGAGGACTGGACACAGGGGCTTTTTCTCGTTTCCAAAACATTGACTTGATAAATATAAGAATTTACCTTTTCCCGGTAGGACTTTTTAAAGGATGACAGAGCATTTCAATGATTCTCGCTTTAACCATCTTACATTAAATCTGTATCTCATGCCTTTGGTGTTGATCCCAAAAATAGGGAATGAATCATCAACCTTATAAAGTAAGTGATTTTATTAGGTTGAGGATTGTGTTCCCTTGAATTGAATCACCACATGGGTGGGAGAGTTAAGTAGTTCACTTTTTTATCGTTCTTTTTATGTATAAATGGTTTTAATTTAAATTTTTAAAAGTTTCTTTAATTTTTTAAAAGTTTGAGGTTAATCAAAACTTATATAAAATTATTGACGATTTAGAATAGTCTATGTATATTATTAATTAGGTTTATGTATTGGGGGTGGTGATAATATAAGAGTTTTATTGGGTATTAAAGAATTTGTTAAAGCATTATGGATTAATAGAAGGTCATCCATAATAGAAGGTCATAGTTTGTAAGGGGTTAGAGAAATAGATAATGTATTTAAAAAAGAAATAGGACAATTCAAGTCGTGATTAATGAAGATTTTTCATGGATCAAACAAGCCCTATGAAAGAATTAGATTATGTAAGTACATTGTTAGGAGATTCATGAATCAAATAGATTTAAGAGAATGAATGTGCAAGGTATGGGGAAAATCTATGGACCATATACCCACTTTTCATAGTTTGTCACAAGGGTTGATGGCTTTTGTTGTTAAGAATGGTGATGGATGTTGAAAGGACGACGAGAAGAAATCGATACTAAGGCAATGCTTTGTTAACCCTTAAATGATGGATGGTTGGTTTTAAATGCTAGAGTGGAAGGATTTGTAGTCCATCTAGTATTGTTTAGCTTTCCTACATTACCATTGGAATTTTGGGGTGAAGCCATTTTGAAGCATCCATGAAGAAAGTTGGGGATATTTATGAGTTTTAAGAAGGATTTATGTGAGTTAGCTTTCAAAGTGGTAAACATACTCAATTGAACTAGATTTACGATGAGGTCTTCTAGATTGTATAGTATTATAGGTGGGTAATCATATATTTTTCTAAAATTCTAGATTATGAGGATATTTTGTTCATTGTAATCTATTGCCATATCTTCCCCACTTCTAATGGTTGGCGCAAAGGGAATATACTATGAGAAAAAATCCCTCCAATGAGAGGAGAGCATCTTTGAAGAACTCTATTGTTGGGGGGAAGGCTGCACCTCCCAACCCTACGTAAATCATCACTATTATCAAATTAAGAAGGAATCTCGTTTTAGAAAAAGCTAGAATTGAATAGTTTGTAAAAGGAAGCGCATGGAATTTGTGAACATGGATAGGATCCATACATAATCAAGTGGATTTTGTAATGACTATGTTATTAAATGTTTGTCTATCAAGTAATGTTATTATGCAAATGTTGCCACAATCCATGCCCACCACCAACAAAATCCTCATCCCTTCAAATATCATACTAATTTCCGAGGCCACACTGTTAGATGTGATTAATAACTTAGAAGATATTTTTTAGATGCACCCACTAGTGTTATAGACATTTTTGTGCCTCGCGTCAAGGAGCAGGGAATGTCGATAATTACAGGGATCCTCAGTCCCTAAACATGTTGTTCTTACCCCTAAAAGAACAAGGTCATCAATCAACAGCACTTCCAATCAGTTCTCCACCTGAAAACACTTCAGAACAGGCTTATTTTGGATCATGTCAGCTGCTTAACTGAGCTTCTGCGCTGTATTGCAACTGTCCCACTCTGTACCTGCACTGGAAGTCAAAAACAATGAAGGCTACCTGCGCTGGGCGAGATTGGCCAAGTGGCACAGTCATCCTGCAAGGTGTCAGTTGCCCAGGAAGCTTCCAAACTGACACTTGGGTCATGAGATTCGCCCTGTGATGAGTAAGAGGTACTTGATCACCATGTGTAAGCAAGGATCTCCAAGTGGACACAGGAACTGAAGATTAACTGAAGATGGAGAGGACACTAGTCAGCTATATGCCAGCCTCCAGCTGACTCATCCTTTCCTCTTCCCTCCTATATATAGAGCTCTTCTATGAGGTCTAGGGAGGCTGGAATTTTGTATAAGCAAGGAGGTGCTGTTGGTATACTGCCAGGATTATTGGGTGATTGTTTTACTAGAGGTGAAGAAGAGAGTTCTTGCTGCCGAGGAGGTGCTGCTGGATTGGAGCCAACATCATTGGTTGTAACTTCCTCTGGAACCCTGTTACTTTCTATCAATAAAGTTTGCATGTTCTCCTATATACTTGTTTTACATAGATGCTTTTGTGTTTACATGTATATTTGATGCAACCTAATCCATGCTTCAATTATGATTGCTTGTATCTCGTAGTTTGCTCTCTTTTGTTGTGCAGATTCTGTGTGTAGCTGGATCGGCTTGGAGAGCAAAGAGCTGGGAATCGGATACAAAGAGAGAAGGACAAGGATCGACTAAGCGCAAGACACCAGGTTGGTTGACCCTATTTCCATTCTCTCTGTGCTTTCATAAAGATGAACATGAAAACTTTGTCATTCAGTTGTTGCTAAAGTCTGTCACCTTTAGAAAGGGTTAGTGTCATCCGCATCGGATACTTTTCCCCACAACAAACTGGCGACTCCACTGGGGAGATCCTAGTATCTTGTTGTTGTAGTATTTTGCTATTCATTTCTTGAAGAAAGGAGTACCGAATCGAAAAGCTTTTGACTCTATCAAAAGCGAAGTAGAGGGTTTTGCTACTCTTGCTCCTTTTGCTGAGCAAATTCAAGATTTAAAGAGCTAATCTACAGATGAATCCTTACTCTTAGTGATAGATCTTTATCCTCTTGATCATCCCTTAGCCTGTACTTAACCCATAGCATTTTATTTCAGTCAAAACAGTACATTTTTGAGCTTTTTATGACCCGGAATTCTTAGCAGACGTAACTCTCGTAAGTCAGTGCAGGCTGTCCACAGGCAGTCTGCATTACAGCGCAGGTAGTCCCTTCGGGAACTGCGCTGAGAGTGAAACTGGTGAACTAGTGCCTGCGCTGGTCCAGTTGGCCTTAGTCTAGCTCAGCTCTTCCTTTGTGTCTTGGCCCTGTTTGCACTTGTTTTTGGCTGATTGCTTGCTGGTTATTGTATTTGCTGTAGACCTCATCTCCTTGACATTATTCCGCCTCAGTTGTGTGATGAAATTGTAAACGTTCTTTCAGTATTTCTTGTTTCAGTTACAATTTCCCATTGTGAAAAGCGAACTTAGTAGCTGTGGCCTCTTAGATTGCGATCTTATGAGTTAGTGTTATTGCTGTTCATAGCTGTTTTGGATTGGTTTGCTTCTCACTTTATGGTTTGAATCTATACTTTTCCTGTATTTAAAACAAGTCTTTCATAAGGTGTTCTTTTGATTGTGGACAAGCTTGTTTGTTTCTACTTGAAAGTTGATTCAAAAATCATACAACCGTTTCCTTTTGTTAAGCATCAACATTAAGGATAACGAAAAGAAATACATGCATTGTGCATTTTGCATTTGACTGTATGCTTGACGATTTAGGAAAATGTGCATTTTAGTGTGTGTTCTTTGATCTGTGGAAAAAGTTGTGTCTTGCTCTTTCCTCAAGTAGATTAAGGTTTTCAAAGTTGAAAGATTGAAAAGATTTTGCTTCTCATTCTTAGATTGCATATAGGAAGTTGTATATATACATCTCGTGGCGAACCTGAAAGGCAAACTGTTAAGAAAGATCAACATTAAAATAAACTCAATTTACATAATAACGCTTTGGAATTTAACGCAAACATCTAGAGGTCTAGGTAGAGACGTGTTCCGGCGTCGTTAAACATAGTGACTGTCGATCTCTACGAAGGTGGGTGATTCCTCCTGAGAGTCGGTGGCACTAACACGGATTTGAGCTCCCGCGTACCGTCGCGTATATTGGGAGACCCCTATAGGCTTTTATCCTTTATCCTTAGGAAACCGTGTCGGCCGCCCTACTAATCGCGATGCAGTGAACACATCATTCACGAAGATCGACCACCCGTACCGTAAAACGTATTCTGTGGTTTCGCGAAAGGTTTGGCACACCCTCTGCCTAGATCTCCAGAGCAGTTTCTTTTGGCCCTTTTCAAACTCTATAAATGAAAAGGTCCAACCGAGCATTTGTCACTTCGGGCTCGTTAATACATCGAAGGCGACTAGAGTCATCTTTAGCTTTTTCTCGACTCTTAAAACATGAAAAAGCAAGTTTGTGTCTAAAAGCGTCGTAAATAAAATTTATTTTAAAGCGGAACATAATCACCTGTTATTCCCACGTTGATCTTTCAGTTGAAAAGTATGGAGCCCACCAACCAAGGAAGTAACCTTGGCGGAAGTCCAAATCCCTTCTCCTCTTGGGGAGATGTTGGTGCGCCTCATATGGCTACATTTTCACTTCCAGGATTGACAATCGGCCTTCCTGTTTGGCTCTTTTCAACTAATGTTGTCCAAATCGCCACTAATCCTGAGCAGTCGAATCAACTGTCAGAACAATCTAGAACTACCCACCAGCCTTCTACATCTTGTGATACTTCCTCTGATCCTTCATCTTCGCAGGGTAGAGCCGGCAAAAGTCAGCCTCCCAAGGAGAAGAAGGAAAAGAAGAAGAAAGGGAAGAAGCAGAAAGAGCCTCTGGCGAAGGCGACTGGGGGCAAGCAGAAGAAAACTGACAAAAACCCACACACTGCACCGACCGGGCCTAAATCGCCATGTGTCATTTGCAAAGGGATCCATTTCCATCGTGATTGTCCTTGTATTCCCCAGATACTAAAGGACTGGTCCCCGAGGTTGCACAATCCGGTAGCATCAACCTCTGGTTGTCAAGTTGATTGCATTCCCTCAACTAGCGAGAGTGAAGGACGAAGAAGGGGACCAAGATCACCCTGTCTATTGTGTGAAGGTCACCATGCCATCCACAAATGTCCATTCTTAGATGAGGCCAAGAGAGTTTTGGAAGATCGCCCGGTGTCACCGGTGCAACTTCCGCCTGGATACCGAAAACTCGCGCCTAATCCCTCGATAGTTGAAAATCCAGTTGAACCACTCAAGTGGTCAGCTGATGTGTCAGTCATTGAGAATGAACCTACCGAATCTAGACCAGACGAAAGTCTAAAGGTCGAAACGGCAGTTGACCCGGTTCTTCCTTCAAAGGTTCTATCGTCCAATGACTCCGTCATTGAAGACCCGTCTTCAAATGACACCGTCACCGAAGTGTCGTCTTCATGTGACACCCTCACTGATGAGAACAAGGATGACACCATCCAGGTTCTCTTTATCAGCACCGACTCCGACGAGCATCCGGGCAATGCGCCCATTCCTTTATCGCAGGAAGGAACATCATCTGAGTCGTATCCGGCCGTATATTTGGTCCCACCGCCAAGCAACCTGGTTGTATCCTTTGATTGGAATCAACTAGGCAGACCCCGGTTACCAGCCAGTGTTCCATTCAGAATCATTGTCCAGATCTATAGAATGGTTATGGCCGGTACTATCATTGATGAAGGGGCTTCTGTGAGTATCCTTTCCTCTGTTGCTTGGAAAGCACTGGGTTCCCCAGCGCTTTTACCTGAGTTGAGAAATCTCTCAGGTTTTGATAAAGGAACCAGTCGACCATTAGGGATCCTCCCCGATGTACCTGTTACATTGAAAGGGAAGACCGTCAGGATGAACGTGTTGGTAGTTCAAGGACCCTTGGATTATAACCTACTCCTTGGACGCGACTATATTTATTGCATGGGAGCGATAGTCTCCTCACTCTTTAGAGTAATGTGTTTTCCACACGAAGGAAGGCTGGTCAAGCTCGTAGACCAACTTTCATTTCCGGGATCTCGCATCGCAAATAGTCAAATACCAATCCTAAATGGTCTGTTCACTCAAGATTCGCCTCCGCCCCCAGTCCTCCTTCCCGATGAATGCGAGTGATTCGGAAAGAAAGACTAGGACCCAGGGGGCATGCACCCTGGTCTGCTTCGGGCAGAGGAAACTCCGGATATAAGGAAGAATTTCCGCAGAAGAACATGACTAGTCCGTACCCCGTCCGTGGAAGGAAGTGGGGTTGTTCTGGAATAGTGTTCTTTTGTTAAAGTTATGTGTTTGGCAAAAGAGTCATTCACCTTTGTCTAAAAAAGTGGGCAATGCCCAAGTAGGAATTCCCTTATTGTAACAAGTAGTCACCATCTTTAAATTCAAGCCTCGCCCATCGAAACATATGTTTTCAAGGATAAGCAGGGGCAGTAAACTAAGAAGGAGACCGTATTGTTGTAACAGAGGGTAACCATCTTTGGACAACCCAATGATAGACACCGCCGAAGAAAGAGATTGATTTGCGGCAGCGAATAGAACCACTCTTCGGATAATAAGAAAGAGGCAAGCCTCCCTCAATAATACCAATGTTTTATCTTTGAGTAGTGTTCTTCTATTGTCACATAGCTGTTTGTTAAAAGTGGGCCGACAGGAAGTCTGAGTACTGCATAAGACCCCTTAAAATAACGAGAAGACAAGTATCGTTAGCATTAGATTAGCAAGATGACAAATAAGTAAGAACACCCAGAGAAAAACAAAAGTAGGGGAGAGGAGGGGCAGCCTCGAAATTCTATCTTATACCTGGGGGCATGCAAACTTTTGGAATGCAAGCAAGGGACGACTATTGATTTTTTAAATTTTTAGGTCCTCCCTTTAAACCTGTAGGTCTAACCCGTTAAACTCGTAGGATTAGCCGTTTCCAACCTTGCACGAAGAAAGCCTGTGGGGCAAAAGTAAAATTTGCCAAAGTGGAGCATAGCTGTGGTAAGGCCCAAGCTCTATAAAAAATGGATCCTTAGAGGAGGCGTTCTTCTTATGACTGGTATATCGAGCAGTTTTAGCATATAGTTCATGCTCGTTAAAAAATAAACGCGAAAATCGAGCAGTTTTATGACTGAATTTATGCTCATTAAAAAATAGAAAAGTGTGAGCAAAAGTTTCCCCCAGAGTTCAAGCTCATGGAAAAAATGAACCGGTAAATAACCTTTTGAGATCGTAAATTCATCAGCCATAAGAACCTTGATCGTGTTTTCATCCATCACCTCCACTGTTGATTTGGCCGATCATTCACTTCCATTTGTGTGTTTACCTCTTTTGAGAAACAGCTGCGAAGAGTGATTTCACCGAGCCATCCTGGTGACACTGCCGAGATTGGAAATTCCAACCTGTACCTGGAATCTGTAGCTATCCCTGTTTATCACTCGTTCCTCAAAAGACGAGTCTTCTTTCAGCTCTTTTCACTGACTCGTAAAATATGAAAAGTTTGCCGAGTTTTGGCCTTCCAGCTCGTTAAATGATCGGAACGCTATCCCTCCTCTAAATTTTAATCTTTTTGGACTTGAGGGATTATTGCACAAAAGGATCGAGCGCTTGCCTGTTTCAGCTCGTTAAAATTACCGAACAGCCATCCCTTCTGCATTGTTTTATACTTTTTCGGACTTAAGGGATTAGCTGACGAAAAAGGAATTATGGAGTTGACTTTCTGTACCTTTTTAGACTCTCTAAAAATGAAAAGGACCGAGTTTTCTTTGTCGTTAGACTCGTTAAAATGATTAAATAGCGACAAACTTGTCTTTAGACGAGAACGAGTTTCCCTATCGCTAGGCTCGTTAAATCATAGCGATGGGCTTGCCCGAAGGGCAGGTTATAGAACAAGCATATGTTATCCTCCTCAAGCTTGACAAAAATAAAGAGGTACTGGTCAGAAATGACTGGGGAAAAATTGGGAGAACATCAAAGTTTAGAGGTAGCAAGTCACTCTTGAACATGACACTTTTCTTCCGTATCACATCGGGTTGGGTTGTCTCATTCACCGGTTTCATCACCATGGTCCTCGCCACACCATCCAGTCGGGGTAATGCTACTGATCCATCACATCAGTGTCGTTATATGTTCAAGAGGGGTCATTCAGAAAGTGTCAACCGTGTCCCATCCACTACCATACATTTCCCTTCATCCATTTCATGATCGCCACCCTGAATCATATGTCACAGTTTGTTTCACCTCCACTAAATCATTAGCTCCGTTCCGTGTCATTGATGTGGGATTCATCAAGGCCCTCCTTTGACGGATCACTTCTTGTCGACTTCAGCTCATTATCCAAGAAGTCGATCTAGGAACACCCCCATCAGTACTTTGAAGCTTGCATGCCTCAATGGCAAGTTTCTCACTTCCGGCGACAGGTATACATCAATGACCTTCGACCAGAAGATTTTGCGTGGCGTTCGACGCCAAGTCCTTTATTCACGCCACGTAAATTGTACTGCCGTACCTTGAGGGTCATCGTCATTATTGGTGATTCCTCTCGCGCTTGTTAACGGTTTTCATTATTGACCGGTAATCAAGCGATGTCTTTCCATGTTCGACTTCAGCGTAATTCTCACATGGATCGACTTGTACTTAGAGTGAAGATCGAACGAGTTTGAAGACCCCGGATCTAGTTTCATCCATCCGGGCTGCGATATATATTCAGGAAATATAAAAGCATTTGCCATGTACATCATTGCAGCAGATGATCATCCTCCTCAAAGGATGATAATTTTAGTGGAAGATTATCAGTCTGTCTTCAGACGATCGTCTGTCATATGTACCAAAATGTATTTATAGAAAGCTGAGCATGGGAATACCCGCCTCAGCTAGATCATGAGAATAATGATGAATGAAAGATAATGTATTGTATTGTATTGTATTATAGGGCACTCTCCTCAGCACTGGAACGAACTTCGGACCCTCTAGCTAAAGCATTTCACCCGATTAACGGCCTCATACTTTAGGGGGCAACTGTTATAGACATTTTTGTGCCTCGCGTCAAGGAGCAGGGAATGTCGATAATTACAGGGATCCTCAGTCCCTAAACATGTTGTTCTTACCCCTAAAAGAACAAGGTCATCAATCAACAGCACTTCCAATCAGTTCTCCACCTGAAAACACTTCAGAACAGGCTTATTTTGGATCATGTCAGCTGCTTAACTGAGCTTCTGCGCTGTATTGCAACTGTCCCACTCTGTACCTGCGCTGGAAGTCAAAAACAATGAAGGCTACCTGCGCTGGGCGAGATTGGCCAAGTGGCACAGTCATCCTGCAAGGTGTCAGTTGCCCAGGAAGCTTCCAAACTGACACTTGGGTCACGAGATTCGCCCTGTGATGAGTAAGAGGTACTTGATCACCATGTGTAAGCAAGGATCTACAAGTGGACACAGGAACTGAAGATTAACTGAAGATGGAGAGGACACTAGTCAGCTATATGCCAGCCTCCAGCTAACTCATCCTTTCCTCTTCCCTCCTATATATAGAGCTCTTCTATGAGGTCTAGGGAGGCTGGAATTTTGTATAAGCAAGGAGGTGCTGTTGGTATACTGCCATGATTATTGGGTGATTGTTTTACTAGAGGTGAAGAAGAGAGTTCTTGCTGCCGAGGAGGTGCTGCTGGATTGGAGCCAACATCATTGGTTGTAACTTCCTCTGGAACCCTGTTACTTTCTATCAATAAAGTTTGCATGTTCTCCTATATACTTGTTTTACATAGATGCTTTTGTGTTTACATGTATATTTGATGCAACCTAATCCATGCTTCAATTATGATTGCTTGTATCTCGTAATTTGCTCTCTTTTGTTGTGCAGATTCTGTGTGTAGCTGGATCGGCTTGGAGAGCAAAGAGCTGGGAATCGGATACAAAGAGAGAAGGACAAGGATCGACTAAGCGCAAGACACCAGGTTGGTTGACCCTATTTCCATTCTCTCTGTGCTTTCATAAAGATGAACATGAAAACTTTGTCATTCAGTTGTTGCTAAAGTCTGTCACCTTTAGAAAGGGTTAGTGTCATCCGCATCGAATACTTTTCCCCACAACAACGAGCCTTGGTTTTGTCCCAGGATGTGAATGTTGAGTCAATTTCTGTTATGAAACCAGCTCAAGAAAAGATAGAAAAGATAGATCAACGCCTTAGAATTCAGCCTCTTCGAGGGGGCAACCTCCTTTACATTACATAAATGAACAATTCTTCGATGCTTCAAATGACAAAACCTCCTTTCTATATATAGGAGTCTAAGGAGTCACAATATAATCCAGCCGACCTAACAATAATAATATAAAGACACAAAAATAACAATAGAGGGATTCTATGGGCACATTAATAACAATATGGGGGCAATGGGGCACAACAATATAAATAAGGGGTATAACTACAATAGTAATGGGGTAATCACTAGTATTATAGGGACCCAACATGCCCCTCTCCTTCAAAAAAGTGTTGTCCTCAACGCTTGAGTAGTTCTGGATACTTCTGCATAAAATTCTCATCCTCCCATGTGGAATCTTCAGCGAATAAGTTCTTCCACTTGATAAGATACTATGAAATTGATCGATTTCGTAGCTGTCGAGTTCTTGTTTCTATAACTGCTTCCGGTTCCAATATAATTTTTCCTTCCTCGTCAAGTTCTGGCAATATTGTTTGAACTGGGAGCTTGTCACCTATAACCTTCTTTAAGCATGAAACATGGAAAACTGGGTGCAATCGAGAAGCTGCAGGAAGCTCCAATTTGTATGCCATAGTACCAATCTTTTGCAACACCTTGTACGGACCATAATACTTTGGTGATAATTTATTATCCTTCTTAGCTTGCTTGAGGGACATTTGCTTATATGGTTGTAGCCGTAGGAATACCCAATCACCTACATCAAAACTTCTTTCACTGCGATGTTGATCTGCCTGTTGTTTCATTCTATTCTGTGCCAACACGAGGTTATCCTTTAAGAGTTGGAGGACTTGTTGTTGATGTTCGATGTGATGTTCCACTGCCTGAACCTTAGAATTTTCTCTTAAATATGATGTGATGGATGGTGGTGGATACCCATAAAGTGCCATAAATGGGGTCATTTTTGTTGTTGTATGAAAGGAAGTGTTATACCACCATTCAGCCAGAGGCAACCATTTGACCCATTGTGTCTGTTTATCAGATACAAAGCAACGAAGATATCCTTCCAAACATTTGTTTACTATCTCAGTTTGCCCATCAGATTGAGGATGATAAGATGAGCTATGAGCTAACTGAGTACCAAGACAAGAAAATAATTCTGTCCAAAAATTTCCAGTGAAAATGGGATCTCTGTCACTTACAATAATCTTTGGGTTTCCATGTAGCTTTTGAATTGTTTCCATAAATGCAGTAGAAACTGTACTGGCTTTAAATGGATGTGATAATGCACAAAAGTGTGCATACTTGGTAAGTCTGTCAACTACCACCATGATGACACTCTTTCCCTCAGACTTGGGTAAACCTGTGATAAAATCCATTGAAACCTCCTCCCAACGTTGGCTTGGAATGGATAAAGGTTGTAATAGACCCGGTGTCTTAATTGTTTCAACTTTATTTTGTTGGCAAACCAAACATTCTGCCACAAACTTTTGAATATCTGATTTAAGGCCATCCCAAAAAAATTCCTTCTTAACCCTGTGGTAAGTTTTTAAAAATCCTGAGTGCCCTCCTAAGGGAGAAGTGTGCAATTCCATAAGAATCTTTTGTTTTAGCTGGGAATTCTTACAGAGGTATAAGCGATCTTTGTACCATAACGAATCATTTTTCCAGCTAAATGTATCAGACGTACTGGAATCTTGTTGTAGCTTTCGAATAAGTGCCCACACTTCTTCGTCATTCTTCCATTCCTCCCTTGCTTCATTTATCCAATCTGGTTGGATAATAGAAATGGCGCACAACAATGCTTCCACATCCTCATCCTTTCTTGAGAGTGCATCTGCCACCACATTTTGCTTCCCTTTTTTGTAGATGATTTCAAAGTCATAACCCAACATCTTTGTGACCCACTTTTGTTGCTCTTCAGAGGATAATCTTTGTTCTAAAAAGTATTTAAGGCTATCATGATCCGTTTTTACCTTGAAGTGTCTTCCCATTAGGTAGGGTCGCCATTTCTTAAGTGCATGGAGTATTGCCAACATTTCCTTCTCATAAATAGCTTTGCTTAAAAACTTTCCCTTGATTGGACGACTTTCAAAAGCAATGGGTCTTTCATCTTGCATTAGAACAGCACCAATTCCATTTCCTGAAGCATCACATTCCACAATAAAGGTTTTTGTGAAGTCCGGTGTAGCTAAGACCGGTGCTTGGCACATTGCCTCTTTAAGATGTTCAAAGGCCTTTGTTGCTTCCGGAGTCCATGAAAATGCATCTTTCTTCAATAATGTTGTTAGAGGTGCTGCTATTCTCCCATAATTCTTAACAAACTTGCGATAATACCCTGTCAACCCAAGAAATCCTCGCAAATGCTTTATGGATGTGGGGATTTTCCATTCCTTAATGGCTTTAATTTTGCTAGGGTCTACCTTAACTCCTTCATGAGATACAATATGACCCAAATATTCCACCTCCTGGACTCCAAAGAAACATTTGGATCTTTTTGCATATAATTGTTTCTCCTCCAATAGTTGTAGCACCCTGTCAACATGTTCAACATGATCCTTCCAAGACTTGCTGTAGATTAGTATATCATCAAAAAATACTAACACAAATTTTCTAAGGAATGGTTTGAAAATTGAATTCATCAAACCTTGAAATGTTGAAGGTGCATTGGTAAGGCCAAAAGGCATGACCAAAAATTCATAATGACCCTCATGAGTTCTAAATGCCGTTTTTGGAATGTCTTCAATCTTCATTCTGATTTGATGATATCCTGAACGAAGATCCAACTTGGTGAAGTAAATTGATCCATGCAATTCATCCAGTAATTCATCAATGACAGGAATGGGGAACTTATCTTTAATAGTGAGCTTGTTGAGCTCCCTATAATCTGGACACATGCGCCATGATCCATCCTTCTTGTGCACCAATACTACTGGAGCAGAGAAAGAACTTTGACTCGGTTGAATTATACCAGCCTCTAGCATTTCTGCAACCATACGTTCAATTTCACTTTTTTGGACATAGGGATATCTGTACGGCCTGATGTTTGGAGGAACACTTCCTGGAATCAGATGAATAGCATGATCATGATCACGCATAGGTGGGAGACCTTTGGGAGTCTCAAATACCTTGGAATGATTGTCCAGGACTTTTTGGAGATCTGGAGAAATAGATGATTCTAATGTGGAAACATCTAGCGAACATAATTGTGCAATTACACCCCTTTGTTCCTTTTTTAGAAGCTTTGTCATACCATTAGAGCTGATTATCTTTCCTGGTTTCCCTGCAATACCCCTTAATTCAACTTCCTTTCCTTCCACAGAAAATTTGATGAAAAGTTCTTGAAAATTAAAAGCTATTGTACCCAAGGATTGTAGCCATTGGACTCCTAGTACAACATCAGCACCTCCCATTGGAATGGAAAGCATTGGGCTAGTCAATACATATTCTCCCATGGATAGCTTGATATTATGGCACTTTCCAGAGCAATTTATTGTTCCTCCATTTGCAATCATCACTTGACACTCTGGTGCTGGATATAGGAAGCAATTCAATTCTTTTGCTACCCTACAATGAATAAAATTGTGGGTGCTTCCTGAATCAATCAACACTATTACCTTTTTCTTCTTGATTTGTCCTTCTATCTTGATGGTTTGAGGAGTGGTAATTCCCGCCAATGCATTACAAGATATGGTCGGATTTATTTGTTCTTCATCTAGGCTTTGTTCCTGGAGTATATCCTCTTCTTTTGACCTTTCTTGCTCCTTTTCTTCTTCCTCTTCACAATCTATGTAGAATAATTTCTTCTCAGCACACTTATGACCTTTAGTGTATTTGCTATCACAACTGTAACAAAGCCCTTTTGCTCTTTTTCTTCCAATTGTTGTGGTGTCAACCTTATAGGTTGTGGAAGACTAGGGCCAACAACACTTCCGTCTTTATAGTTGTGAGTGGTATGCTTCCTGGTTGCCATAATTTTGCTTTCCATTTTTCTTGCTAACCTGAATGCCTTCTCTAATGAATCAGGTTCCCAAAGGCGAACATCATGTTGGATATTATCCTTTAAAGACCCTATGAACACATCAATCCTATGCTCCTCTGGAATATCTTTTACCCTTATGTTCAATTTTTGGAACTCCTCAATGTGCTCCATTATTGAACCCTTTTGTTTGAGACTTATCAATTGGCTAAAAAAAGTGTTGCTTTTTGTATCCTCATAATGTGCTATCAATTCTTCCGTAAAAATTGCCCAAGTGATAAATTTTTTACGAGAACAAAGCCATTGATACCATACAAACTGATTTGGTTCCAAATATAAAGTTGCCATATGTGCCTTTTGTGTGTTTTGCACATTATTGAGATCGAAGATTGCTCCATCTGTAATATCCATGTGGCGGGATCCTTGCCATCAAACTTCCTCATATCGATTTTTGGAATATGGTGGGTCTTCGATCCAACATTAGAGTCTATGGAATCATGATTAACATTTCTTTTGTTCACATCATGAGTTTCCTTTACAACCTTTTCACCATTAGTAAGTATTTCTTGTAGAAAATTTGTCAAGTCTGTCTTCAAATCTGCCATGTCTGTCTTCAAATATGTCCTCCAATCTGTCTTCAGATCATCCATCTTAGCTTCCATGCCCTTTATCTTAGATTCCACGCCATTTATCTTAGCATCTGTTAGCTTTTGTGAGCGTGACATTTGTTGCACTTGTTCTTGTAATTTTGATATATCATGTAGCATTTCTTCCTCTTCTTCATGAGTCATGCTAGAGCTTTCAGGTTCCTTACTAGGTGTTTGCATTTTCTTTCCTCGGGGCATCAGTTACCGATAATAATGCTTTACTATGCCCTTTGAATTCCTTCAAACCAAGCTTATGCAAAAATAAAAAAAAAAACTACACACCTTTTTTTACTTTGTAGAAGCCTGATATTGAATCTGATGTATCTCTGTAATTTCGAATCATCCAGTTCTGAAATTGTGACCTGTAGTAGCCTTCTATGTCCTCTTTCCAATGCCACTAGTCTGATCCAAATTGGATTCTCCAAGAAAGAGTTATGCACAATCTCCCGCAGTGACCTGATTATAGACTAGTTCAGTAGAGCGAACTTGTATGAAGTGCCACGTGTCACTGTTTTAACCTTTGACTCTGAAAAATATATAAACGAAAACTAGAGTCCGTCCTCTTTCTGTACCTTCTTACGAAATTTCAATACGATGCTCAGAAAGAAAGTTATGACGATTTTCCCCAGGTCACCTGTTTTGAGTGTAATTCAGGAGTCTGCAAAAAGACCAACTTCCTCAGATCATATCTCTGAAAATATCGCGCGAAAAGCTCTGAAATTCGGACCCAAGGTTCAGCGCGATTTCTTCTCAAATGGGTTTTTTTTGTGACTTCTGAAATGTCAGAGAAAAAGTTATAGCGAAAATGCCACGATGACCTGTTTGGAGCAGCGAAACCCTAGAATCCAAAGCTCTGATACCAAATGTTATGAAACCAGCTCAAGAAAAGATAGAAAAGATAGATCAACGCCTTAGAATTCAGCCTCTTTGAGGGGGAAACCTCCTTTACATTACATATATGAACAATTCTTCGATGCTTCAAATGACAAAACCTCCTTTCTATATATAGGAGTCTATGGAGTCACAATACAATCCAGCCGACCTAACAATAATAATATAAAGCCACAAAAATAACAATAGAGAGATTCTATGGGCACATTAATAAAAATATGGGGGCAATGGGGGCACAACAATATAAATAAGGGGTATAACTACAATAGTAATGGGGTAATTACTAGTATTATAGGGACCCAACAATTTCCCATTAGCTTCCTTTCTATCCCATTAGTTTAAGTTGTAATTAAAATGTAGTCATATATGCATGGATGAATTTTAACATTAGGGAGAAAAATGGGAACTTCAATTTTTCACCAACACCCTAATGGTCTAATTACAAAACCTAAAGGAGATATAGGCCTAGCTAAGAAACCATACATGTGTCAAATTATTTTACCAACCCTATCATTAGTGGATATGTTTGGGAGGAATGATGATCAATGTTAGATGACAACATGAGGATGGTTTCTAGAGTAGTGTGAGATAAATAAAATATCTAGGGCTCTATGTAAATGGTTGTAGTGAACAAACATATTTGTGCTACCACATGCATAATGAGGGCAGAGATGGAATGTCAGCTAAGCATACACACACTCCTAAAAGAATAAAAACAGTAAAGTTGCCACTTAATTTTGAGACTAAATAAAGAAACCATATGTTAAAGCATACTTAACTATTTAAGAAGAACCCTCTAGAGTTTTTGTTTTTATATCTGTCACAACTAATTATTACTTTTACCCTCATTACAAAAGTGGTGTTAATAATAGCATCCTTCTTTTGGAAGGTTAAAATAAAAACCTTTTGTAACCATGGCCTCAACAATCTCTTAAGGTCACTAATAAAAACCTTAAAATAAATTCCTAAATTAAAAAGACCAACGCTATCATTGGTGGATATGCTTGGGAGGAATGATGGTCAATGTTAGAGGACAACATGTGGATGGTTTCTAGATTAGTGTGAGATAAAGAAAATAGCTAAGGCTATATGTAAATGGTTGTAGTGAATGAACATATTTATGCTACTGCATGCATCATGAAGGCTGGGATGGAATGTCAATTAAACATACACACACTCCTAAAAGAAGAAAAATAGTTAAGTTGCCTCTCAATTTTGAGACTAAATAAAGAAACCATAGGTTAAAGCATACGTATTTAACAAGAACCCTCTAGAGTTTGTGTCTTTATATATGTCACATCATTAATTATTACTTTTACCCTAATTACAAAAGTGGTGTTAATAATAGCATCCTTCTTTTAGAAAGTTAAAATAAAAAATATTTACAACCATAGCTTCAATAATCTCATAATGTCACAAATAAAAATCTTAAAATAAATTCTCAAATCAAAAAGTAGCACTAATAATATCAATCATTTTTTTTTTGAAGTTAAGGGCCTAAGAACCAATAACAATGCAAACAATATTTTAAATTCAACTGCAAAATCTAAAATTTATGGTCCAAGTAACAATCCATTTTTCCAGTTAACCTTTATTATTCAATATGTTTATATTTTTTCAAACCAAAAATTTTAGAATTATTTTCCTTCTCTAAAAACTTTTATGACTATCTTATAATGTGGTTTTAATTTTTCTTTCCATAAGTATTATTCAAAACTTATTCAAAATTCTCTTTTGAAGAGGAACAATCACACTTTTTTTTTTTTGAAGTGTGATACATAAGCTTATTTTGAATTAAGTTTTTATTATTGAAATTTTCATGTATGTATATTATGTTGTATTAATTTATTTTTAAATATTTTTTTGTTTAGAGACATGTATTTTACAATTTATTATAAGAGATGTCAATAAAAAAATTTATGCTCAATTATAAATTGGCATGAATTGGCATGTATTTGTTTCAAAATATTTTTATAATGTTTATTTATATCAATTTTTTGAGGCATGTATCTGTTTCAAAATACTTTTATAATGTTTATTTATATCTATCTTTTGAGTATGTACAAAATTTTAATGAAATGATTATAAAGATAAATATAAAAACAAATCATGTTTTTTCTAACTTTTTTGTAATAGGGGAAAGACAATAGTTGTATGATGCTCCAATCGTACATTTGTTTCTTCTTCATAATCATTTGATACTAACTAGTTTTCTATTCCCTTGTAACCAAAGGAGAGGGATATGAGGCGTTATTTTTTAGGGCTTGAACAAAAGACAAGGATTTGACAAACTCCTAGTGAGCTTGCACTTATGGTGCCACTTTTTATTCATTTCCAATAATTGATTATCACTCAGATTCATCTACTTCTTCTCCAAGTGAACCTACACTTATGGTGCCACTTTTTATTCCTTTTTATTACTTTTTATTACTTGATTCTCACTTATATTCCTCTACTTCCTCTTATTTTGCCTCTAAGACCTTTACATATTATTTATCTCCCTCTTTTAGTACTACTTTTCTTCTTGGGCATTGGCCACTAGATCCTTAGGGGATGAAAATTCCTCCACTTTTTTGGATTTGTCTTGAACATATGTTCGTTACTTAACTACAACTTTGAAAAGATTGCTCTTCTAGGTTTTCTAAAGAGTTTTTTATCATTAGGGGAACTTTGAGCTCTAAAATGAACCTTCTATGGAAAATAATAATTAAAATAATAAAATAAGACAAATTAATTTTTAAAGAAAAATAAAGGAAATGACCTTTTTCTTTGTATTTTCGGCTTGTCTCCTTGTAGGTTCACTCAAAATTTAATAGTAGACACCCATTGGAAGTGGAATTAAATTCCACATCCAATGAGTACCCACTCTGCATACTTCAGAGTAGATCCACATTGAAAAAATTTGAAAATACATGAAAACGGTGTCTCTGATTGGGTACTCGTTGGATGTGGAATTTAATTATGCAACCAACATGTTTTAGCTCTTAAAATTTGAGTGAACCACAAGTAGAATAGCCAAAATATTAGGTTTCTTCTTTTCCCTCCAAAATATTTTCCCTTGGGGATGACATCACCATTTTCAATCCTATTGGTTCTTTTAAAGTTAATTTTGTTAGAACATTTTTGTTTTGAGGGTCATTTTTAACCTCAAAATTTTCCTAATGGAGCATGAAAAACCATGTGGTTGAATGTGATCTAGGTATAATCTATCACTTGATGTTGACTCAGTCCATTTAGGTTTATTTGTAAAGCTTCTAACAACCAATTATCTAATTCCCACTCCATTCATCTTCTTGTACAAGAATATAGATTCCCTTCGAGTTTTTCTCTCTATATATAGTGACTATGTTTTTTTTCCAAATTCTTTTATGGAGGCATCATTATAGTAACTCAGTGGAAGGTGAGATTATTTGATTCACATTGCAACTATTCTAATCTCTTATTCAAGGTTAAAGTTTAGGGTCCACTAAGAGAGATATATTCCCCTAAAAATATGAAGTATGGACCAAACATGAAAATAACATCTCTTTTTTCCTTGCTTTAAAGACAAAACATGTAATAACCATGACCAAAAGAAATGGGTTTCTCTATCCTTTTCTCTTTAATGGCTAAATAATCAATTATACAATTAATCAATGAAATAATTTTTTCACTTATTATCTAGTCATATTTTTCAATCCTAGACTAAATTAGTCATTTAAGTTAGTTTCTTTTAGTTTAGTAACTTATTAGCTTGTTGTATATTTTATCCCTGGACTAAATTAGTCGTTTAAGTCAGTCATTTTTAGTTTGGTCACTTAGAATTGCTCAAATTTAGTAGTAATTCACTTGAAATAATTGTGATGACTAACGTCTTTAGTCACGTATTCATTAATTTCATCATTTTCTACTAGTGAATGGAGCATGAAAAACCATGTACTTGAATGTGATCTAGGTATAATCAGCCACTTGATGTTGTGTTAGGCGCATATAATACTAGTGATTCGGCCATTACTATTTTCATTGTATCTCTTATTGTTATTATTGTGCCCCTATTGTCCCCATATTGTTATTAGTATGCCCCATAGGAACCCACTATTGTTATTTTTGTGCCCTTATGTTATTACTGTTATGTCGGCTTGATTATATTGTGACCCCTTAGACTCCTATATATAGAAGGGAGGTTTAGTCATTTGTACCATCGAAGAATTGTTCATTTGTGTAATGTAAAGGAGGTTCCCCCTCGAAGAGGTTGAATTCTAAGGCATTGATCTATCTTTTCTATCCTTTTGTGAGTTGGTTCCTAACATGTTGACTCCACCCATTTAGGTTTATTTGCAAAGTTTCTAAAAACCCATTACCCAAATCCCATTCCATGCATATTCTTGTACAAGAATATAGATTCCCTTTGAGTTTTTCTCTATCTATACAATGACTATGTTTTTTTTCCAAATTCTTTTATGGAGCCATCATTATAGTAACTCAGTGGAAGGTGAGGCAATTTGATTCACATTTCAAGTATTGTCATCTCCTATTCGAGGTTAAAGTCGAGGGTCCACTGAGAGAGATATATTACCCTAGAAATGTGAAGTATGGATGAGACGTGAAAATCACATCTCTTTTTTCCTTGTTTTAAAGACAAAAAATGTAATAACCATGACCAAAAGCAATGGGTTTCTCTATCCTTTTAACTTAAATGGCTAATTCTTTGTTGTCCATGGTTCCACAACTTTTGGATTGCGCCAAAGACTTGTAAATTTTTCAACGAAATCCCTATTAAAGAGGAAAATGTCTTTCTTTTTTGGCTTTAAAGATGGAAGATCTAGGTGACGGATATCTTCTAGACTTTTGATAAAATGTTGCAATTAACGGTATCTTTGTTTTCATGGATTTTGGGACTAAACAAGGGAATTCATGCATGTGTATATGCCATGGTTAGATGCTTATCTCATGAATAATATGATGAGAAAATTTCTTAGTATATCAGTGCCAAAGGAAATTCCATGGGATTCGAATGTTTAACTTCACAGATTGTTAACTTTTCTTCTATAGCTAGAGAATGGAGCTCTTCTATAGTAGAACACTTACAAAAGAAATTAAATCGGATCTAACCTTCATACTTAGATTGCACCAACTCAATTGTAGTGACTATAACTCCTTCACACAGGGAATATTTATGGAATTAGGAGAGTTGGATAATGTAAACCCTAGCCACTATAAGCTCTCAACTACATTGAACATTTCATAAGTTTATGTGTCATAAGAGAAACCTATTTTCCTCTTTCATGGATCAAATTGAAAAAAAAAAAATTTAACATTAATTTTAGTTAGAATATTTGGATGAAGGAAAATCAATTGCTAATCACAATTATGGGTAATAATGTCGAAGGAATCAAGTTGATTTGAACTTGTGATTTATGTCCTCCTAGTTAGCAACATGACTTCAAAATATGATTTATTTGATTGGCTAATACATTGTTGTTGTTGTAAATTCAAGAATAGAACATTATTGGATCTCCCCCTTCTTCCATCTTCCCAAAATATTGAGGTCGACAACAACTCAATTACTAGAAAATAACTTTGGTTTATTAAACCTTGAGATTTTTTTCAAGAATTTTGTTTTATTTGGAATATTATATATATATATATATATATATATATATATATATATATATATATATATATATATATATATATATATATATATATAGTAAATAACTCAGGATTCAGCTCAATCACTCAAACCATCTGCATATATCATGTTTATATGGGCAGGCCATGGTGTCAAATATTTTTAAATTCCTTACAGTTAGCAACCACTTTTGTGATTGGAGTTAAGATACCTTCCATCCAAATAATATGGTGACGAGGTGGAGATCCCTTGAGGTTTCTCTTGGAAAAAATCCCTAAGGGTTAGTTTAATCAATTGAAGTATTCACCTAATACATCTTAACACTTGGCAGGTCATATGTTCAAATTTGATTAAGTCCCTCTACATGATCAACCACTATTATGGTTGGTAGTTGAGTTATTTTCCATCTATATACTTAAGAAGAGGTTGGAATCCCTTGAGGTTTCTTGGAAAAGAATTCATAAGGTTGATCTCAATTAGCTAAGCTATTCACCTAATTCATGTTACTGATTGCGAGGCCATAGTTTCAAATATGATAGATTCCCTTTAACTTACCAACCACTATTATAGTTAACAATTTATATGCTAGCGGTCTTGATTTTGTAAGAATTTGTAAGGTGGGGTGGTGCATCTAACAATATTTTCCTTTGAATATAACAACATTAACAACAATAAAACAACTAATTAATTGAATCATTTTCCTAAGGGATTCTATTGATGGGGAGAACATAGGTCATATTTAAAAATTAAGTCAAGTCTCTGAGGACTACTAGCCATTATTGTTATTAATGTTTGAGTGTGTGCATGTTTGCACATACAAACACAATACAATATAAACTAGTGGGTTAGGTCAATCTATTTGGTTGGATTTCTTGAAGACAAAGTTCACCATGAAGTCTTTGGTTATAGTCTAGTTGAGGTTCAAATTTCGGTGAGTCTCATTGGGTTACTAATCCATATTTCCAATGGTGCTTGAGCAAAGTTGACCATTTCCATGGTGAATTTGCATGAAAGATAAGGCATTGATGGATTAGAAACCACCATACCTATTGATGAGAAAACCATCAGCGGAATGGTATGTAATTCTTAATGATAAAGATAATCCACCAAGACATGCAAATTATGAATGGTTCCCCTTCATGTCTATATTTCTTTTGGTCATCTAACCATTTATAATGTTGTTATTTCTCCAACTATCCCTATGAATAATATTTTCATTATGTTTCGATTAATCCCTTAGGATATGGAATTTTGAATTTTTAGATATATCCCTTAAAATATTATAAAAGATATATATGAAAGTCTAGTTATTAAAGAAATAAAAAAAGATATTTTTTTTATATGGTTTTGTAATTATTATTTTTCTTAAAATTATTTTCTCTTTTAATTGTTATATAGACACACACACACGTGATTTAAATCATGTGTGTGTGTGTGTCTATATAACAATTAAAAGAGAAAACAATTTTAAGAAAAATAATAATTACAAAATCATATTAAAAAAATATCTTTTTTTTATTTCTTTAATAACTATACTTTCACACATATCTTTTGTTTCACTAATATATCCATATGTGAATTGTAATTTCTTAAGAAGTTAATACCTATCAAAAATATTAACAAGCACATATTGATATCTTCTATCTCAAGTCAATATACTAAATTGAAACTATCATCTCAAAATATCAATAAAGAGTTCTTTAAACTTTATTTTCTATAGCATTTACTAAGGTGGTGTTTTCTAGGAATATATTTTGTTGATTTAAGATGAGCTTGTTAATTTGAAAGATGGAATAATATCTTGTTAATTTACAAAATAATTATAAACTATCCTAGTCGCAAATGTGGATGAGAACAATATTATTGAAAAGATTTGAAAGATGGAATAATATCTATGTAAATTTTTAAAATAATTGTAAATTATCCTGATCACAAATGTGGATGAGAACAATATTATTTAAAGGGGTGTTTCTAATTTGGTTGGTGTGGTGGCGAAAATGTTATTATTATCTTGATACATTTAACTCAAAAGAATGTTACATTAAACATATATGCTAGAAATGGTGAATGGAAATATATTCCATTAACTAAAAAGTTAATGGATAAAAAATGTGAAAGCCATAACGTGGCTAGTCCCTACCATGTTTTAGAAACATTATGGAGAGAGATTTGCAATGGCTCCAACCCTTCGCTCATTAACAAGTCATCATGCAACCCACTCATTACGTGAGTCATCATGCAGCCCACCACACCCTCGAACGCACCATGCTCTCTTGGATTTTCAACTAGGTCACACAACCACCAGGTTACTCTCATAACTCCACCTATTAAGAATGTCAAACAATTCAGGGCCATAGATAAGATTCCAAAAAAAATTGAAGCTTCATATAATAGCCATATCCTCTTATGCATTAATAACTATTATCTCTGCACACATATAGTCTAAGAGATCCAAAGATGCAAATAAGAGGTTGATGGAATTGAAGGCTCTAGGTCACAAATTGAATACAGATGTTTTTAATTATCTATTGTGGAGTCTTTCCTGAGATGGGAAACGTATTATGATATGAGGTCTGATAGAAGTCAAGTGAATGTTGTTATATTTGGGATTTTTATTGGGATTTTTTTGTAGGCCAGGGGACCTAAAGATTGCTCTAGATAGGGTAAATGAAATTAAGCAAAATACATCTTTTCCAGGCTCAATTATAGCAACATTGGTGATCAATGGGCTCTGCTGGGGCACTAGAATTGAACAAGATTTCTCGGTGTTGAAGGAACTGAGGGAAAGAAGCTGCAAACCTGATTTTATTACCTATTACATTGTGACTGAAGGTCTGACTGAAGCTCTTTGCATGGCAGATAGATTGGATGAATTCACCAGATTTTGAAACATAAAAGGGAACATACTATTGCGCCTCAATTCTGAGTATAGGGATTACATATTTGCACTCATTTCAGCCCAGAAAATTAAGGAGGCGATTAATTTGGCACAATCAATAAGAAATTATGGTTTTCCTCTCAAGAAAGATGTTTCTAATATAAAATTCTCCATACCTTCTAGGAAAAATTTTCTTTCCTGTGTTCTATCTCCGAGGTATTTTAGTTTCAGAGATAGTTCTATCTAGCTGGAGATTATAACTATTGTTCAATTAGTTTAGAACTGAAGTTTATTCTTGTGCATTTACTGCTTATTACACTGTTGTACTACATTTTTACCTCATTTATTTCTATTTCCGTAGAAAATTAGTTGTACTAAACTGCTATTGCAAACCATAAACTATAGTTTTAAAGTAAGTTCCCTCTACTCGAGAGGGCTAATTAAGTCTTATGATAATATTTCAACCCTAGCAATTTAAGTAGTTTTATATATGAAATTAGCAATTGCACTGAGAGGTGCAAAGGAACACTGAAAGGAGGAGCCAAGAATGTGGAAGGAAACTATATCCTTGTGCTACATGCCATGGTACATCATCAATGTCACCTTATGGGGTGCACAATGCCACACTGAAGGGAAAAAACTTTCTAACCTCTAGACCTAGGAACCACTGCAATCCTTGCAATAAAAAAGGGTTGTGTCAATGGATGCAATCTCTACTTGAGTCTTAATTTTCTATATAAAATAGTCAGTGGTTTTCACTTCTAGAGGTTTGATCTCTCTCAAGGCTTGATGGATCCTTGAGTCTTACTTTTCTATATAAAAGAGTCAGTGGTTTTCACTTCTAGAGGTTTGATCCCTCTCAAGGCTTGATAAATCCGAAGTTAAACTGGATCTAAGCTAGTGAACACACGTAACTTGTTATCATATTTTTTTGATATAATATAGCATTTAGTCTACCTAATTCATACAACCAAAAAAATAAATTAAAATTAATATTTTTAATTTGTTTATTTTTTATTAAAAAATAAAACTAAAACTCTAATTATCTGAATTCCAAATACATTATAGAAATTAACGAATACCATAGGCTATCAAAGAATAACATATTGCGAAAGGTAGTTTTTTCATTTTTCATTATTTTTCCTTTCTCAAGCTAGTTAGAACTCAATTTGTTGCTTTTGGAACATGTTTTAGTTTTGATTTAGATTTATGGATTGAGCTTAGGCACCCAAGTTCTCACCATGGGTTGGAAGGTATGCACATGCCTAGACAAAGTTA
Organism: Pinus tabuliformis; assembly: GCA_031772625.1. Taxonomy (NCBI): domain Eukaryota; kingdom Viridiplantae; phylum Streptophyta; class Pinopsida; order Pinales; family Pinaceae; genus Pinus; species Pinus tabuliformis. The sequence continues at coordinate 1,057,080,440 of CM062804.1, forward strand.
GTCCATGTTACTCTATTTTAGCCATGACCATGTTTATTAGTTTAGTTTTCCTCAGATTTTCGTAACATTTCTTGTTATCCAATATATCCTGTGTTCGTGTACGTGCACAGTGCCATTTTTTGGGGGTAGAAGGGGCGATCCAGAGCTGCAGGGGGATGTGAAACCGACATCTTGATGCTTTTCCGAAGGTAGAATTTTTTGGTACCCTTGAGAATATATTTTAGTGGCTCAACTTTGACGAATTTTCTAAGATTGCATGAAGGCTTAACGGTCCATTTTCAATTTATGGCCTTTGAAATTCTTCTTACTAATATCTTTTGATCTGTGCTATTTTTAACATTTCCCCGTTTTTTCTCTCAGTGAGCATAAAGCCCAAAACATAAGATCAAAGTTTCTGATCAAAAGAAGAATCCTAGGAATTCGATACGAATAAGATGAAGTATTAGAATCGGAACATTAAGTAACACCCTTGAAGAAGGTGAACACATAGTTGGGCGTTGTTCCTAAATGGAGCTATCCTAAAAAGAGATTGATCGTGGTGGAGAAAATTTGTGTGCAAGATGCCAGCGAGAAGCAAGTAACAAAGACTAGATTAGAGAAGATATTGTGCCGTTGTGGAAACATCATTTTTAGGCTCATCTTTTCTGCCTCTAGATCAGAAGAGCTGGGATTTCTACAAGAATGGAAAAAGTCAGGTCTTCCTGAATCCCGTTTTCGATTAGAATACAGCTATTCCCTGCACAAAATCACTTCTAAATATTTCATCTAGTTGATCAAATCATAATTCAAGAGGCTTATATTTCCACTCTGCAGAGGACTTGTGCAAGGTGGACAAAGAGAAACTCTTAGATGAACAAGCTCTATGACTAAGATCTAGTTTTTGTTATGCATACAACCTCTCAATATCGATGTAGTAAACACGCCTTAGTTTTCATATTCCTTGATAGTACTGATAGTGATAAGAAAGAAAACCGCGCCAACCAGGGCTCTGCTGTAAAAATAAAACTAGCCAACTAGTTGCGTAACCAGAAAGTTTTTCTCCCATTACATGGATAGTGTTTCCTTCAAGTGATTTTAAGACTGTATGAAATAGATAGGAATGAGCTTTTGGTATTAATTTATTGTTTCCATAGAAGAAACATTGTAGATTAAGGGGCATATAGCTTATAGTGTGATAATTGACTATTCAAAAATATTGTTGATTAGGACAAATACATCTTTCTAATGATGACTAGGAAGATAAATTTTCTAAACCTTTTCTATTTGCAAAAGCATTGATAAATGACTAAAATTTGCTTTAAAGGAAGTCATAATATCTAATTCTGAGAAACAACTCGAAATATTATACTTGAAAGACACACTGCTTGCTTACATGATAGATGGCAATGCCAAACTTATTATGCATATATTCCGGCCATTGAGCTTTATCTTCTGTTCCAACTTGTTCTTCTATGGTTCTACAAGTAGGCAAACTATGCTTCATTTTTATAATATGAGAGAAATAATGATATGATAAACACATACATATACATAGTATCAACACACAAACTTTACATATCATGATTTATTATGGAAAATCTCAATAGGAGAAAAACTAGTCTAATAATAAGGCATAAACACAGTCATACCTTGACTTAAAAGCAGTTAAGCTAGCCAACGTCCTGGACAACCAAATGAGCCTTTTGTTCAACTCAAACACATTAATGGAGAATCCCCCAATTTTTTTAAATGCTTTAGTACATATAATCCATGGAATTTAATACCACTGACCACCATAACCATGTACCTAAAACCAACACTATCAAAAATGCTAAGTTGTGACCTGGGGTGGGCTTTGTGCACGTTCGTGTAGCTCGTTTTCCCGACTCTCCCTTGTGCCTTCGTTTCAGTTGTGTGTGGGTGCCCATGTAAGCTCGTTCAGGCGAGACGTTTGAGGGCAGCCATGTAAAGTTGTTCAGGCACCCATGTAAACTCGTTCGAGCAGGTCGTTCCAGGGTGCCCGTGCAAACTCGTTCAGGCGGGCCATTTGAGGGCGTTTGTGTAAACTCATTTGGGTGGGTTAACCAACACCATGACCGTACAGGTGCACACGGCCCACCCCAAGGGCGCACGCTTCATTCCTCGACCACCGCAACGACAAACCGACAGGCAGTAATCCACTCGCGCTCGTGACAATGCAACAGCCCGTGTTGGTTTGCACCTCAAGTCAAGCGACGGACCAACCTGAGCCGTTGCACATCTGACTGAGATGCATCGACAATCTCCATCCACTTCCCTCCCAGCAATTTCAAGCACTCTTTAACTCTCTTTTCAAAGTCCTTTCCATCTTTCCCTCGCGATACTTGTTCGCTATCCATCTCTCACCCGTATTTAGCCTTGGACAGAATTTACCACCTGATTAGCGCTGCATTCCCTAAAAACCCGACTAGTTGACAACGCCTCGTGATGTGGCAAGGTCCTGGCCGGATGAGGCTATCACCCTCTCAGGCGCCCCCTTCCAAGGGACTTGGCCCAGGTCCGCCGCTGAGGACGCTTCTACAGACTACAATTCAGGCAACGCTGCCGCCCTATTTTCTTGCTGGGCTCTTCCTGGTTTGATCACCGCTACTAGGGGAAGCCTTGTAAGTTACTTTTCCTCCGCTTAATTATATGCTTAAACTCAACGGGTGTTCTCACTTGCACCGAGGTCGCAAGTTGGAGCTAAATCCACCCTACCCGATGGGAGGGCAAGGGAGAGCAAAGCAAGTTTGAGCGATGCCACAAAAAGCCCGCATCAACTAATGCCGACTACCCATCCAAGGGGACAAGATAACCGCTCAGCGATGCACGCGAGAAAACATCACTTGAGGTATTTCAGCCAATCGCACTGCATTGGGCACGGACGACCAACTCCGCTGCTCCCTAACATATTGCAGGGAACGCGTTTGAATGGGATGTGATGCCTAGACCGACGTGTCCTCGACCGAGGCCTCGGTCGCAAATTGCGTTCAAAAACTTGATTATTCATGAGATTATGCAATTCACACCAAGTATCGCATTTCGCTACATTCTTCATCGTAACAAGAACCAAGATATCCGTTGCCGAGAGTAATTTCCACGTATTACCGAAAAATCCACCACAACACTGAATAGGGGCACCCCCCACGACAAATGTAAGGCTAAGGGCCAAAAGGAGGAAAGGAAGAAAAACACATGAAAGAAAGAGAAATAAAGGTGTCTACCCCCTCACAGGAGGAGGTTCAAACAGAGAACAATCTTCCCGAGCCCCATGCCCTTGCAAAAAGGGGGTAAATGCATGGAACAACAATCGAGAAGGACTAGGGTGGCCACCTCAGGAGCTTGCACTGCTTTTAGTCCTTCCTGAACACCAGTCCACAACAATTCCCCCTTTTCTTCGTAAATCTAAGGATCGAAATGAAGAAGGGAAGAAAACAAGGTGAAAGAAATAGAGATCAAACACGGCTACCGGCTTACAAGGGGAGGCTCTAACAAAGCACAACCCTCCCAAGCCCTGGGGATGATGATCAAGAAGGACTAAGGTGGTCACCCCAAGAGCTTGCATTGCGTTCCATCCTTCCCGAACACCAATCCACAACAATCCCACCTTTTCTTTGTTTTAGTTGTATACATCTTACATGCTAAAGTGTATAAACCTTCATATACGTCCTCATAATTCATTTTGTCACGGAATTACCAATATGCTTTGCTAAGTGCATCTCTCAGACAACATTATGCTTTGCTAAGTGCATCTCTCAGACAACAATTGAACCTCACAATTGTTTCAAATGCAATGGAGGCCACCAAAAAGTGTTCCTTTGAAAATTTTCGAAAATCATAAAAATAATCATTGCGCATAACTAATGGTACTAAAGAGTGTTAATATTTTTTTATTGCACCAAGGAATCTATAGGTTGCATCAAATTCAACAATATTTAATCCAGAAGTACGATCATTATGATTGTGATCACTGCATTTTCTGGCTATAATGCCCTTTTTAATAGGTTTTTCCTGGTTGAATCTGTTATGCTTTTTCTTATGGTCATCAACGTTCTTTGGGAAGGTAACAAATGTTTGATTGTTATAAGATATATAGAAAAGTGGTAAATCTTCATGACATGCTCCTATGCTTTTGAAATGTAGCCAAAATGATCTCTTTCTCTATAAAAATTTCACGTGAAAATTAACTCCAAAGCAATACCCTAAGCTTATCTATCTATCTATCTATCTATCTATCTATCTATCTATATATATATATATATATATATATATATATATATATATTATATATATATATAAAAGAATGGTTGCATTTTGAATTAATATAAGGCTGCATGTAAAAGTGGCAAATAAGTACAAAATTGCATAATGTTTTTATACAACATATCACTGTGACATTCTGCCTTCTTTACACAAAAATCTAGCTGGTAAGCATTCATTTTTCTGTGAAAACTACTAGTATAAAGCTTCACAAAGGAGCCTTAAAGAAAAACTACCATACAAAACATATAGAGAAGATTAGGATTATAATGTAAGTCCAGGTTTAGCCATAATTGTTCTCCTTTGAGTTGCTCCTAGTTTGGCTGTTCATGTTCATCATGCAATTGCCCTTGACTGTGCCTTCTTCAGCAAAAACTAGGGAGCCTTTGGAAGCTTGCGTTTGGTATGCAACGTGAGAGGCCAATTCTATAGTTATTTGCATCAACATATTTTTTTCATCTTCCAGCTACCTATTTCTGCTCCATAAATTCCAATATACTGAAATTTGGATTTATTTCTTGGTTCAAACTTGCTTCTATATCTCCTGGAGGCAGTGGTCTATTGTGGCAGAACAGAAGTGAGGGGACCAAAAACCCTGTGAAGAAACCAGAGAGATGAGACCGACTTGCTGGACAGTCCTCAATAGAAGCCAGGGGTCTGGTAACCCTCGAGTATAGCAAAGAAAGTAGATGATCAATAAAGAAGAAATAAAATAAAATTGAAGAAAAAAAAAAAATATAGCTTGGATTTACCAATGAGTTGGAGGTAAATACAAAGGATGAGACTAAGTTTGTACAATGTTCTTATCAACTAGGAGAAAAGTACTGGATACCAGCAGAGGAACTTGAATAAATTCATAATGAAGCTATGCGAGGATGCACAAGATTAATCCCACTTGTTATCGATCAATTTAGCAGGGTTGCTAAGGTCATGTTAGACCAGAGCATACATAACACACATCGGATTTATACTCAGAGACTTAGACAGCAATAGCAGAGAATAATTCACAGAGACAGACAAATGGAGAAACACCAAGATTACATAGTCAGAAACAGCGGAACAATCACTGGAGAACATAAATCACTTTGCATTACATAACAGGCTTGGGCCTTAGCTTGCTTGCTTGCTTTGGCCAGAGAAATTACAAATTTATAGAGGCAGAAGAAGGATCTAGAATCTTGTATGTGATTCAGATGGAGATCTGGAATGATCTAGAAACTAATGGTGGTGTAGGAGGATCTAGAATACTGCATGTGATTCTAGAAACTACTGGAAGTGTAGAAGGCTCTAGAATCCTGCATGAATTTGGCTTCACACTTAACATTCTCCCACTTGAAGCCAAATAAGAGTCATCAAGTCACACCGAGTCCTACCATGCCTCTACATAACTCATGTTTATTTCGTGGTAGAATCTTAGTGAGCATATCAGCAGGGTTCCTATCTGTATGGATCTTTTCAAAGGATAACTGTTCTTCCTCCAACACATGCCGGATCCAATGGTACCTTAAGTCAATGTGCTTGGTTTTTGAATGAAATGCTGGGTTTTTTGCCAAATGGATGGCACTCTGACTATCACAATATAAGACATACTTGTCCTACTTTATTCCTATCTCTCCTAGGAATCGTTGCATCCACAACATATCTTTACAAGCTTTTGTTGCACTTATGTACTCTTCTTCTGTTGTAGAGAGGGTTACTATTCTTTGTAGCCTTGACAACCAAGATACTGTTGCACCTGCAAATGTATACAAATAACTTGTAGTGGACTTTCTGGTATCCATATCTCCAGTCGTATCTGCATCTGTAAATCCTTCAAGCACAGTGTCATCAAGACCAAAACATAAACAATAATGACTAGTACCCGTGAGATACCTCAAAATCCATTTTACTGCTTGCCAATGTTGTTTGCATGGATTGGCAAGGAACCTACTCACTACTCCCATTGAATACGAAATGTTTGGTCGTGTTCATACCATGGCATACATTAAGTTGCCAACTGCTGAAGCATAAGGAATCTTGCTCATCTCTTCTTTCTCCTTGTCATCACTAGGGCATAATTCAGTACTCAAATTGAAGTGGGCTGCAAGGGGTGTACCAACTGGCTTGGCATCCTTCATATTAAACCTGTCAAGCACCTTCTTGATATATTTTTCTTGTGACAGAGACAACCTTTTGTTTTTCCTGTCACGCATAATCCACATGCCCAATATCTGTTGTGCTGGTCCCAAATCCTTCATTGCAAATTTGCTACCCAAATCTTTCTTCAACCTATTGATCTTATTCTTATCATGCCCAACAATCAACATGTCATCCACATATAAAAATTATATGATATACTTTCCTTGATCATACCTCTTGATATAGACACAATGGTCAGCTTCCAACCTCTGAGAACCATGTTCCAACATGAATGAATCAAATTTTTTGTACCATTGTCAAGGTGCCTATTTCAACCCATAGAGACTCTTCTTCAACCAACAAACAAGGCCTTCTTGGCCTTTTTCTATGAAGCCTTCTGCTTGCTCCATATAAATTTCTTCCTCCAATTCACCATGGAGGAAAGCAGTTTTGACATCTAACTGTTCACATTCTAGGTCTAAAGCAGCAACTAGAACAAGAATGACTCTAATGGATGACATTTTAACAACATGTGAGAAAATTTCAATGAAGTCAATACCTTCTTTTAGGGCAAAACCTTTCACCACCAGTCTTGCTTTATACCTCTCCTTCTTTTTGTTACCTTCATGCTTAATCCTATACACCCATTTGTTTTGTAGATCCTTTCTACCTTTTGGGAGGTTTACCAACTCCCATGTTTTATTTTCCTGCAAAGAGTTCATTTCTTCTTCCATTTCTTTCTTCCATTCTTTACTGTGCTCAACTTTACAAGCTTCTTGAAAACAATTAGGTTCACCTTCATCAGTCAACAAAATATAGTTTGAAGGAGGATACCTTTGTGAAGGCTTATGAGGCCTAGAAGATCTGCGAACAAACTATGGTGGTGCATTATCAGGTTGAATCTCCTATAAAGGTTCCTGTAAGATTCCTTCTTCTTCTTGTTCATTATTTTCCACTTGTTGTTCTTCATGCTCCTGAATTTGCTGTTCATTTTCTTGTATTGGTGGTATGTTTTCCTGCTGCTCTTCAAACCTGTCAATAACCTTCTTGACCTCCAACTCACCTACAGTCCTCTTGAACATTTTTGACTCATTAAATATAACATCCCTGCTTCTAATAATTTTATGTTTGATTGGACCCCATAGACGATAACCAAGATCTTCATTCGCATATCCCAAAAAAATGCATTTCATAGATTTATCATCTAGCTTAGTTCTATTTTCTTTGGGAATATGTACGAATGCTTCACATCCAAAGATTTTCAAGTGAGAATAATTCAAATTCTTACTAGTCCAAACTTCTTCAGGGATACCGCCATCCAAGGTTGTAGTTGGGGATCTATTTATGAGGTAGCAAGCGGTCCTGACTGCTTCAACCCAAAAATTCTTCTCCAAACCGGAATTAGACAACATACTTCGCACCTTTTCCATAATTGTGCAATTCATCCTTTCTGCGACACCATTTTGTTGAGGAGTACCAGGCACAATCTTCTCATGCTTTATGCCAAACCTGTTACAACATTCCTTAAATACATTTGAGCAATATTCTCCACCATTATCTGTTCTTAAACACTTCAACAATTTGTTAGTCTCTCTTTCAACACCAACATGGAATTTTTGAAATATTCCAAACACTTCACTTTTATTTTTCATGGGATATGCCCAAACTTTCCTGGACGCATCATCTATAAATGTTACAAAATATGATGCTCCTCCTAATGATTTGATGTTAACAGGCCCAAACACATCCGAGTATACCAATTCTAACACATTTTTCTTTCTATCATGGCCACCTCTAAGGAATGAAACCCTTCTTTGTCTACCATATATACAATGCTCACAAAGATCAAGATTGTAGGATTTCAAACCTAGCAATACATTTTTACCAACCAGGATTTTTAAGCCCTTCTCGCTCATGTGACCCAAACCCTTATGCCACAGATTTGCTGAATTTCCTTCTTTTGTGACAGCAACCAAATCTTCTTTTCCTATCAGTGTCTTCAATGTGTATAACGTTCCTGTCTTGGGTCCTTTGGCCATGACCAATGCACCTTTCGTAATTTTCCAGCCTCCTTTTCCAAAGCTTGTTGAAGAGCCTTCATCATCCAGTCATCCCATAGAGATTAAACTCATGCGCATTTCCGGTAAATCCCTGACCTGTTAAGAAATTTACTGCATAACATAAATAATTACTGAGAGGAATAAATATAAAAATAACCAGCAACAACCATAAACACATAAACACAAATGTTTATTTGGGAAAAACCCAACCTAATAAGATCTCATTAGCATTGGCCAAAACCCTGGCCAATCCGACCAAGTGAGCCTTCAGCGCTCACCTCCAGGTCTTGCATTTAATGAATTCTTTCCAGCCTTTTATAAGCTCCATTACATATAATATCACTGCTTACCCTGATCGACTTTGACTCTATCCTCAGTCAATTTTACCTAACAGGTCAAGGCAACTCGCTATGACTGGCACACACAGGATGAGGTTGTTTTCTACTGTCCGGGCTTGATCTCTTGAGTAGATTTCTATAGAGTGTGAAGTTTGTTCGACTATGTAAGTCCTCCTCTAGGAAAAACAACGTCGACCAGGCAGGATCGACTCGGATGTCATCCTCCTGCGTGTACTTGTCGAGTTAGTCCAAAATATTTGCGACAGAGGAAGAGGAAGGGTCTACGATGTCATCATCGGCTACCTGTGCTGCTGGAGCTCGCGAAAAATCCGGCAGGTTATCCTACCGACGGAACCATGTGGCGCGAGACCGTTTAAACGAAACTCAAAGGTGGAGTAAATGAGAGGCCCCATGGTTTAAACGAAGTCAAAGCTGGAGTAAACGAGAGGCGAAAAACTCTGTACGAAACAAAACACATGTGATAGAACACGTGTCAAATTTCGATAAGAGGGAACGACGAAAATGCAATGAAGAGATTCGCTAGGCTGAATAATGTTCGCCTAACTAACTCTATAAAAGAAAATGTTTTTCTGGATAAAAATAAATAAATTAATTAAATTAAAAATTTTGCTTCACACAGTTAATTAAGGTTAATAAAATTTTTATCATAATAATTTAGCGAATAACAATTTAAAAAATAAACAAATATTAAAAAAAGTAATTTTTGAAATTAAAATTTAATAATCTATATTTCAAAAATTTTAAATGAATTTAACCAATGTAAAAATAATTATAAATGTATTTAAAAATATAAGATAAAGTTAGCAGACGAATCCAAAAATTAACTAGTGTAAAAAAAAACATGAGATAAAAGTAGCAGAAGAAGTGATACACAGTCAAATCTATTTGACCTAAGACCAAACACCATGGTCCCTACCAGAGGCTAATAAAAGGTCCAAACTTAACAACAACCTACAATAATTAGTTTTAAGAAAACGTTAAGTTCTTGATAAAAATTCATGCTCCTCGACCCAATTTCTATCTCCTTCGTAATAATTTCAAGTGGAAGGTAAGAAGTAATGCATGTCACATGACGACTTATTTTGGAGTTTTTATTACAATGTTGTATCCAACCCCATAAATGTTTCCTATAAATTGATTTTACTTACTCTCTTTCGATGTGAAATGAAAAGAAAAGGGGTTGTTTACCTAATGGTAAATTTGTTAGTTTTGGTTATATTCACATTTTAAGTGATTGAATTTTGTTTTTATAATGGAAATGAATTCAAGATCATCACAAATTATTAAATCATTTAAAATTTTGAAATTTAATAATTGTAATTTAAATTTCCCAAATTCTTTTGTAGAGAAATTTAAAACCTCATTTTAAACTCAGCTAAAAATAAAATTCATAAGACGTAAAGGATATCAAAGTTACTACATGAAATGTAATAAAATTACAACTTCATCTCATCGAAAAACCCTTCTTAAATTCATACAGACTTCATGTTATTGTAAAACTGTTTTCCTTTGAGAAAAAATACAACCCTGCAGCGCATCCCGAGAAAAAGTCATACATTATATATATGAGAATCCAAGTTAAGAATTTGTGCTCAATTGCTAGGCATCAAATTCCACTATTCTCAGACACCAGCGAACTGATTCACCAGTGGATCCCCTTTGACCCACCAGTGTACTGCTTCACTTTACGTTACCGAAGTTGTGAGAAATAGTAAAACTGTCGCTAAGATGCCACAGTTTGGAAGAAGGAAGAATGAATGGAATGGTAGTATGGCTGCGCTTCATGCTTTTGCCCACAAACTGTCTAAACTATTGACATGGCATTCACTATAAGCGGGAGAGGTTGGATCCGAGAGGGAAGTAGGAGGTGGGTATTGGAGCTTTCTTGCTCTTTGCGCCCTCCTCTTTCTTCTTCTTCTTCTCATTCCCTTTACACGATTCCTTTGGCAGATAAGAAGAAGAATTCTGCCCCTTAAAGCAACCTGCAATCACTTTGAATGCACCCTTCATCATGACGTTGATCAAATTGGAACTGATAAACGCGCTCTGCCGCAATACAGAGTTGAAAGACTGCAATTGTTTACATAGATTGGCGCTGTAACAGCTTATTTATATTTCGAAAAACGGGAAAGCTTTGCGCCGAAGGCAAAGCTACATCCAGATTCAATGCTACATTTCGAGTCAACAAAAATTGTGATCATACATTTTCTATTATGTCATCATCAGGTGATGTGGATGATTGTTACTCATTTTGAATTTTGTCAACCAAAGTGGGCCGTTGGCTCTTCTGTTCTGCACGCTTTGGTTACGACGAATTTTATTCATTTCCTTCATGGGTAAGTTTACCAAGAATTTTAATTTGAATGGTCCATTTTTCTTTGTGACCAAGTCCTATGTATATTTTCTATTTAAAAACCATATTCTTATTTTAATGAGTGGTCTATTTTCTTCGTTAGTTATAAGAAAACTTTTTGGCATGTTAAGTAATCGATTTTCTATTCTATACATGAAATTATGAACACTGTAAAGGGTATTTTCTTCTTTTCAACAAATGAATTGGTATACCTTTTTACGGTAGGACTTTTTGAAGTTCTTAAATGATTGTGGAACATTTTAAGAAGGAATTTCACTCTAGGACTTAATACTTTTACAATGTTTTATGGTATTGAATGAATAAGAGAAATAACATTATGATGTTTTATGATATTGAATTAACTAAGGAAAGAACATTCGAGAATGAATTACCTCGTTGAGAGAGGAAAGGGTTTTATTAGGTTTTAGAAAAAGGTCTTATTAAGTCTTAGTGGTATGTTTTTTTAGTTTAAAGGAAGGGAGGGAGGGTCTAAAGTTAGAAGTAGTTTATTTTAGAATTTTTTTCCTAATTTTTAAGATAATTTTGATTTAGCTTATGACAAGTTAATAACTTTTAAGATTAATCAAAACATATATAAAAGTATTAGAGACTTTAGATAATAGTTTATGCACATTAGTGTTTAGGGATGAAGTTCTAGGTGATAATGGTCCAAAGGATTTATTGGATGTCAAATAATTGGTTAGAAGATCAAGGTTCAATGGAGGGGTATAGTTATTAAGAGTTCAGCAAAAAAGAAGTGAAGGAGTTCATTAGGAAAAGAGAGGAGATAATTCAAATGGTGATGGGGAAAGATCTTTTGATGGACCAAGCAATCCCTATGAAAGAATTGACTTTTGTATGTATACAAAGACTCATGAATCAAAGAGAATTAAGAGAATGGATGTGCAAGGTATGGGGAAAATCCATTGGATATATACTCACTTTTCATATTTTGTCACAACGGTTGATCGTTTGTGTCATCAAGAATGGTGATGATGATGAAAAGATCAAAACATGAGATTCGTATTGGGGAAATTCTCTGTTAACCATTACATGATGGATGCCTTGTTTCATCCCACATTCGCTTAGTTTCCTACATTACTATTGGAATTTTGGCGTGAAGCCACTTTGAAGCAACCATGAAGCAATTTGGGGATATTTATGATCTCTAACAAGGATTTATGTGTGTTAGCTTTAAAAGTGGTGAATATATTAGTTGAACTATCACGACCATATAGATTAAATGGCTAGTATATGTTAATAGGCATGAATCCATGACAATCATCAATAAACTTACCTCATCATACATCGCACTTTTCTGAGATTAAAAAATCATCAAAATTAACAAAATTATAACTTTATTTTAAATTAATTTTATATGAATTTCCCATAGGATGTAGAAAAGATAGTAACAGGGTACTCTATTAAGGCACTCTCTTTTGAAAAGGTCATCAATTCAAAAACCCATGGGAAAAAGATCTAGTCATACTAGGAGTTGGTGTGTCCCAAGTTGGGTGAAATCCATGGGTTGTTTTGATGGCTTAGATGTCTAGGGTTGTGGCTATTCAAGCCACAGGTTGGGCATGCCGATCATCCCAGTACTCACATTTTTTTTTTGAATAAAAATATTTGTATTAATCAAGAGAACTGGATTACATAGATAACATTATGCGTACATAGGGAGTACCAAAAGTTAGTTCTCAAGCTCTGTTGCTTATACGAACTACTTATTACATATATACAAAACCATCACATATTAGTCTTTCTGACACTAGAACCCCTCCATACAAGAAAATATTTAAAGCTAGATAGAAGCCTCACCCAAATATCCAAGGTAGACCACACTATAGCAACATCTTGGTCATTTATATGACCCTGTTGAAACACTGCACGAAAAATCTCTCGACATCAATGAAGCCACTAAAAGGGAGACACCATCGTCAAACCACGAACTCGCAAATATTCATCACAAAATACCTCTTCCATGTGAACATTGACGTTATGAGTCCCAAACAAGAAAAGATACAATAGAGTCTGAAAAAATATATTCACCCATCCCAGAAAAAATTAACGCACGGTTTAGAGTCTCGTGTTTACTTTTGAAAACTCAAATAAAAATTGGATTTGTAGAAAGTTAAGAAATATTATTATTTCCTGGTTCCTTTCACACAAATATATTATGTCCTCATAAGACGTCATATGTGCCTATGTTCTGGTAGGAAAAAAAAAAAAATACATGTCCTCTTACTCTTTTATGATTAAAAAAAAGATTGAGGAAGGGATGTTACATGATGTCATTTCTCCATGAGAAAATGATTCAACATCTCCCAATACCCGAGAAACAAGATAATCATTGAGTAAGCAAGAGAGGTTGGATCCGAGAGGGAATTTGGACCTATTTTTTGAAACTTTCTTTGCCTTTACACCCTTCTCTAGGACATTATAAATATGGTTTTAGAATAAATAACTTCAACACATATTTTTTTGTGTTTCTGTGGATGAAATTTGAAAAGGGAAATTCTAACATTATTCTGATTGCAACATTTATATGAAGGCAACTCAAACACTAATCACAATGATGGCTACTAATCTCAAAGGACTCAACTTGATTTGAACTTGCTACGCATGTGGCCTCTTAGTTAGCTACATTCCTGAAGAAGATGATTTAATTCATTGATTATTTTATTTTGTTGTTATATATTCAAAAGAAAAAATTGGGGGATCTCCCTCATCCTTTGGCTTCCCAAAATATTAAGATGGGTAATGATTCAATTACTAGCCATAATAATGGTCAATAATATAGAGACACTTAATTAGATTTGAACATATGACTTCCCCATTGGTAACATGAATTGGGCAATATGCATAATTGTGATGATGATGGTTGCTAATGTCAACTAGGACTAACCTTGGTCTATGAAACCTTGAGATTTTTTTTTAAGGAATTAATTAGTTTTATTCACAATATTGTATGTCTAATAAAATAGCTCCAATGGTTCGATCAATCAATAAAACCATCTCCATAAGGAAATTTTCTCATGGGCGGACCATGGGTCAAATTCTTTAACCCCTAGGGTTACCATCCACTTTTGAGATTGCCATTTGAGCTACCTTCCATCCAAATATTTTGAGGAATAGGAGGGGATCCCATAAGCTTTTTATTGGAAAATAATCCCTAAGGCTCAATCAATTGAACTATTCATCTAATGCGTATTACTAATGGGTAGGCCATATGTTAAAATTTGATTAAGGCCCTCTACGATGTTGACCACTATTATGGATGATAATTGAGTCAATGTCCATCTATATAGTCAAGAAGAGGATGAGACACCTTGAGGTTTCCTTATAAAAGAGTCGATAAGATTGGCTTAATCAACTAAACTATTCACCCAATGAATGTTAATGATTGGCTAAACTATTCACCCAATGAATGTTAATGATTGGCTAAACTATTCACCCAATGAATGTTAATGATTGGTATGCCATAAGATCAAATCTAGTAAAGTCACTTTAGCTTCTCGACCACTTTTATAGTTGGTGTTTGATATGTTGACCATATTTATATTTTAGGAACCTAGAGGGTGGGTGGTGGATCCCACAATGTTTTCCTTTGAATATGTAACAACAACAATAAAATAATAAATCAATTGAATCATCTACCTAAGGCATGCTACTAATAGGAATGTCATTTCTTCAAAACAAAGCTTGCCACAAAACCTTTGGTTATAGTCTAATTAATGTTCAAATTTACCAAAGACTCATTGGGTTACTAATAACTCTTATCGTTGGTGCTTAAACAACTCCCCGTCTAGATATTTCAGGAATATTTGGGGTCAGGTGGGGAGGGAGGGATGTGGTGGGATCCTACAAACTTGGCCATTTTCATGAATAAGTTGCATGAGAGATAAGGAAATGATGGATTTGGCCCCACCACACTGCAACCCACCTATTCATGGTCCAACCATTAATAGATAAGATGAAATTCTTGATGATATACTCCACGAAGACATGCAATTTATAAATGGTTCCCCTCCATGATTATATTTCTTGTGGTCATTTAAACATTTATTAAGTTATTATTTCTCAAAAAAACCACTTTTCCTTTCAATAATAGTTTCATTATGTTTCGAATAAACTCATGGCCCATGGAATTTTAAAATTTTGGATATATCCTTCGAAGAGTTACTTGATATTTGATTGTTTTTTTCATGATGGTTCTTACAGGTGGTTCATTAAAAATATATATATATACAAATGGTTTATATTAATAGTTGGAAGAAAAAACAATTTTAAGGAAAAAAATTACAAGATCACATAAAATAATAACTTGTTTGGTATATTTAATAAGCTAAACTTTCATATACATATTTTTGATATATTTAATAAGCTAAACTTTTATATACATATTTTTTATTTCATTGATATTTCCATATGTGAATTGTAATTTCAAAACAAGTTATCTAATTGATTTCATTTATGCGTATCAAGAATTTTAGAAAACACATATTGATATTATGTATGCAAAATTAATGTCTCTATTGAGATTATCATGATTAAAATATCTATAAAAAGTCTTTAAATTTGAATTTCCATAACATTCACTAATGTGGTGTTTAATTTTTAGTGTCATTTTTTTCTTAATTTAAAATTGGCTTGAGAGTTTGAAAGATGAAAAGAAAAAAAAAAAATTACTATTATCTTGTTACATTGTTCTTGGTACGGCTCAAAAATATATTATATATTTTATAATAAAAATTGTAAATATGTTATATCATTTATAATAAAAAATGTAAATAAAAATTATATTCTATATAAAATATAAAGATAAATTGACAAAGTCCTGTTACTTTAATCATTTATACCAAAATTGTAAATGTAAAGATATACTCTATGTAAATTATAAAGATAGATTAACCAAAGGTGAAGAAGTTTTATTTAAAGAGTAAAAATAAAGCAAAGTCCATCAATGTTCTTGTGACCAATTTATATCTTCTTACAAACAATTTGAAAAGATGGAGTAAATTTGGAATGACAACGCATTTTGAAGTTTTCACTAAGAAAGTTCCATCCAATTCTACAAAAGTTTCCTATAAATTGATATTATTGACTCTCTGGGAAATGAAAAGAAAGTGTGAAGGACCTAAATTGGATGTATCTCTTTACTATAACTATTTATTAAAAACATACCAATTTCATGTTATTATAAAATCGTTTTTCTATTTGAAAATTAAAAAATTACAACCTTGAAATGATGCTCGGAAAAAAAAAATCATAAATTTTGTAGATATGAAAATCCAAGTTGAGAGTTTGTGATAAATTTCCGGGCATCAAATTCCACTATTGCCAGACACTATCGATATGATCCTAGATTGGATTACCCTTGATCCACACGTGGAATGCTTGAATTTCCACAATTCTTTTGATAGAATAAGTATTCCCTTTAAAGAAACATCATCCATCACCATGGTGATCAAAATCAAACTACTAAACACCATTTGCAAAGCAACAAATTTCAAAGGCTGCAATTGTTTCATACAGATTTACACTCTGGGATAAACATTATGATATAACACATTAATATGGCATTCACTATAAGCGAGAGAGGTTGGATCCGAGAGGGAAGTTGCATAAGGTTTCTCTTCTATTCTACACGTTTTGTTTCACAAAAGTTCTATTCTTGTTTCACAAAAGTTCTATTCATTTCCTTTATGTTATGGTTTGGATGTCAAGAATGGTTATTGACACTTCCAACATGGTTAAGTTTACCAATAAAGAGAAGAAATTGTTACAAGGAACGTGTTGTGATTTGCTTTGCTTCTTTCTCTTCTTTTCTTTTCTTTTTTAAATATGATGAATTTAGTGATTTGGTGAGGTAAAATATTAAATTTCTGCTGTTCAAAGTAGATTAAAAATTATTTAGTCAAAAGCCCTATTATTGTGGAGAAACTTGATGAGCAATTGTTATCAGGTTAGGTTTTGGTTTTGGTTTTGTTTTTTCTTTTTTTCTTTTTACCATGTTGAATTGATAACTTGTTAGAGTAATTTCGCTGAATAAATTGTTATGAGGGTCATGTTTTGTTTTGTTTCTTTACCATGGTGAATCAATAACTTGTTAGAGTAATCTCTGTGATTCTCAATATCAAATCAAGTGGAAGGGATAACATCCCATTGTTCCAACCACTAAATTGTCTCACAAGGAGATGATGGTCATGCTTTGTTAGCTCTTTAATGATGGACACCCTATGTTCTTGCATTATCTTTTAATATAGATGCCTTGTGTTAAATCTTAGACGGTAAAGATTTGTCTTCCATCTAGTATGGTCTAATATGGTTACATTAAATTACCATTGGAATTTTGGAGTCAAGTCATTTTGTAGTAATTATGTAAGTTGGAGATATTTATGAGTTTTGAGAAGGATTTATATAAGTTAGCTTTAAAAATTGTGAATATACTAGTTGAACTAGATTACTATTAGGTCTTCTAGATTGTATAAGAGTAGAGGTGAGTAATCTTATCTTTCTCCAAACTTCTAGGTTACAAGGTTATTTTATTCATTGCAATTTATATTATCATTATGGTCACATCAAGAAGGAATGTTCTTTTAGAAAAACACACAAGTGAATAGTTTGTAAAAGGAAGGGTATTGAATTTGGTAACATGGATAAGCTCCATACATAGTCAAGTGGATTTGTAATGTTAGTGGTGTGCAGTCGTTTGTGATGTTATTGTGCAAATATTAGCAGAATGTATGCCAACCACTAATAGAATTCTCTTCCCTTCAAATACCACACTTATCTCAGAGGTCATACTATTGAAAGTCATAAATCATTTAGAGGAGATCAGTAGAGGCACCCATGGACATTGAATTTGTTCCAAGATATGAATGTTGAATTTTCTCACCATTAGCTCCCTCTTTCACCCATCAATTTAAGTTGTAATAGGAATGTAGTCATAGATGCATGAGTGAATTTTGGCATTATGGATAAAAATGTGAAACTGTCAATTGTTCACCAACACATCACAAAATCTAAGGGAGATATATGCTTAGGTAAGAAACCCCACATGTATAAAATTATTTTACCAATGTTATCATTGTCAGATATGCCTAGGAGGAGTTATGGTCAATTATATTAACATATATATAGGTTAGATAATGACATGAGGATTGTTTCTAGATTAGTGTGAGGTAAAAAAATGGCTAGGCCTCTAGGTAAATGTTTGTAGTGAACAAAAATATTTATGCAACCACATGCATCATGATCACAGGGAGAAGGTAATCTAAGGGTACGCACACTACTAAAGAAAAAAAAGAGTTGTATCTAAGTTTAGGGACCAAATAAAGAAACCATAGGTTAAAGCATATTTACTTAACAATAACCCTCTAGACTCTATTTTTTTCTATATATCCACTAATCATTTTTTTCACCCCCATTTTAGAAATTAGCCCTATCGATAGCATCTTCTCCTGGCATGTTGAAATAACAATATTTTGCAATCATGAACTTAACCATCTCACAATGTTGTGAAATTGTTGGCTTAAGAATCGATACTATTGCAACTAAAATCTTAAATCGATCCTTGAATCTAAAAATGGTGCTCCTAATAACAATGCCCCCTTTCTTTTGAGTTCACAAGCTTAAAGTTTTTTGTCAACATGGATCGAAATATTTTTCCCTTTCTCTTTAATTAACAAATATTAAAATTTATTTTTCTTTTTTTTTTGTTAATTTGAAAATTATGCAAAATTTTTATGGCTAGGTTACAATAAATATTATTATTCTTATGCTGATTAGAATGAAATGATAAAATTATATTTGCTTAAAAGCTGTGTAAGTAAGTAAATTATCACTTCTGATCGCATTTTATTTCAGAAGAAAGTAGATCTGCTAACAGACCCTAGGGTAGGTCTCTTACATATGGGTAGGTCTCTTACATATGGTATCAGAGCCAGGTTCAAAATCTGGACCGAAAGCCCACTAAACCCCATAAACCCCAAAATTCCGGTGAGCGAGGATCGAATACACGACTTTCAGATCTTCAGTCTGACGCTCTCCCAACTGAGCTATCCCGGCAAAGTAATTTCGGCTACCGATTAGAACATTTCCCAGATCCTACGAAAGCTGAGTTTCTCTATTGATTAAAACTAGGAATCCGATAAAAAAAAAGTCAAAGCCAAATATTCGTTTTTTTATTCTAGATAGCAGAGCAATTTCCGGTATTACAGACCAAATGGCATCTGAGTCATAGTGGCACTCCGCAAATCCCACTGTTCAATACATTCTATAGTGCTTTTCAAATGGTTACAAGCAACAGTTCTATTTGGAAAAGTCGAACTTTGCGCTCTCAGTATATCATCATAGACTAGTATAGGTTCCCTGGACAAAATATTTATCTGCTTACTGTGATACATTGAAATCTTCTGCAACAACTACCTTTTAGCCGATTGTTCCTGTCCAATACTGTCGTTCATTCAGTTTTCCGTTCAACAGATTGATATTTTACTTCAAAAGCTTAAGTGTTGATTAATCTAGAGTTTAACTAGTAATTGGCATTGACAGTCGCATCAGAAGCTCGTATTTCCATCATTTGGTGAAATTTCTACAAATGAAATGTGCAATGCTTGAATCTATTAGCTTACTCTGTATCTCTAAAAGATAGAAAATCGTGTGTTTCTAGCTTCTGCTTATGAAAAAAAAATAAAAAATCTTAACAGACAAAATAAATAGCTTCCGCTGTAAGATCGAATTCCTCTGTGAAAGATCGTTGCAACCAAAAAAAAAAAGCATCTAAACATTTTACCGTCGTCTGGATCCGTAGTTCTGTGCGATATCGCAATAGTCGCCATCAATATAGCAATAATTAACCGCAAACATTGCAAAATTTTCCTTCCCATTTTCAAAGAGCTACAATATCCTTAGTGTGTTTCCGGAGAACTCAAATCTTCATTTCCTGCACAAATGACTAGCAGGAGATGAAGAAAATAAATCAAATGGCAGTCTTTTCTCTACCAGAACTCATAGTGCCACGTTTATATCTGATAGCCAACATTAGTAGCTTACCTGATTTTCCAACTAGAGTTGTATAAAAAAAAAATGTGATTGAAACCTGGAATGCTGAGGAGGCGGTGCCAAATACAAATCCAGGAGGAAAACTCTTTCTTTTGAAATCCACTGTGGAGTTTGGACCACATTGGGCTTCCGATCTTTGCAATGTCATTAATGTAAGAGCAGTCACGGCAACGAAAAACAGGGAGGTGCTCATCTTTGGCATCTGCAATCTGATCTGTTGCGGTGAAGCAGGCCTTACTTCCAATGCCACAGTTTTCTAAGCTCTGTTCCAAGACTTGTTCTTTTCTAATACAGTCTTGTCTTTCGTGTGGACGCTCTCTGCCGACACTTTTACAATAGGCGCAAAATTCCTCCATCGACTTTTCAAATCGCCTGCGGTTGACAGTTGGACCAGATGATCCTCAAATCTATCCCTTTCAAACATCCACCGATATTATATTTACATTCAATACAGGGATAAGAATTTATTGGGCAAAGAAGCACCTTTTATCATAATAATAAATTTTATTTTATTTAACTAGCATAATTATATTACTAAATTGAATTAAATCATGACTGTAATTATCGCCTGATTTTCCAACTAATAGGAACAAGGCCTTATGCACAATAGATGGCCCTCCTTTAAGTTCATTAACCTGCTTTTCTGTTGGTTGTCAAATTGTAACCAAACCTTCACGCTTTAATATACCTCTATTACCCCTTTTACAATTGATTTTATTCATGCCCTTACGGGTCAAGCCAGTTATCCTTAATCTCATTAATGGAGTTGCTTTCCTTGAGTCCAAATCAGCATCAGCCAAAGCCTTTTGAATATGTTTCTCTAGGGATGCCTGCTTAGCTGCCTCTCGTTTAGATTGATAAGTTGCAAAAGCAGCAAGTTGTGTGGAAGTCATATCTGCCATTATTAATTCAGGATCAGCAGCATTTTCCAGGACACTTATACATGCGTGGATATAGAATGACTTATACACGCGTGGATTCTCAATGAAGTCTAGTTTAATTTACGACTTCCTTTTTCCCATCAGGTAGATGTGTACAATTTCCAGCTTACCGTTTCATAAGAGAAGATGGCAGCTCCAAGCCAGCAGCTTCAATAGCCTTAATTCCTCTTTTGTCATCAAAATAGGATAAGAACGTGGATCACCTTTAAGCTTGAATTCATCCATCATGGATCGCTGTTTCTTAAGGACCCAAGCCATTGGAGCCATCGCTGATTCACGAGGAACCGTTTTACATATTGGGATTTCTGCACTAGCAATACTGTGTAAGGAAGCGTTCCTTCTTCACTGTATTTGCAGGCAGTGTGAGTTTACCAATTTCAGATCATTGTCATGTGCTTCTGATAAGATGCTAGGCATTGTGTACCCTACAGATACATGGGAAGGATAAAGCATAAACTCACATGCTCAGACAGAGACAATGTTCATTCCTGATAATCCTAAAGAAAGTTCTAAATCTTCTGTGGTGCTGAAAACCTTTGAATGAAGGCTCCCATTCTCTCTCGTTTCTTCTAACAACTTAGAACAGTTTTCTTTGAATTCCAAGTGCTTCTCCCTTCCTACAAACAGAGAAACATACACTCTGTTGTTCAAACAATTTCGCGTGAATATTGCGGTGGGAAGCTTCAATTTCATTGCAGACCACGCTTCTCCTTTGTCTCTGTGTTATGGTATGTCTCGCTGCTTCACATTTGCTTAATATTTGAAAAATGGTAGACGGGAGTTAAATTTTTTTGGGGTAGTGGCAAGAATTGCAGCAATTTGCATAACTATATGAATATTTATACTGAAAATACCGACGAAGCTTTGCTGTCTAATATTATTTTTTAAGGAAAAATCTGCATATACAAAATTGATTTAAATGCAAATTTAGTACCCAGATCACTGCAACTTCTTCCCTGATATTGAGTTGATATTAGCATTTAGGCAATACTTTTTCCTCTTTGCTTATAGTCAATACAGTAATTAGAGAATATGATTTTAGTTTAGTGGAAGTTCTGTCATTAGCTTGGTTTCTTGTTTTTATATGGTTTATCGTAATAATATTGTAGTAGCAACATTTATCTATTATTTAAAAAAAAATCAAGATAGATAATCGTATTACATAGTGAAAAATCAAACTTAAATGGAAAAGAAAACAAGCCTTCCACCCATAACCAGCAAGCGAACAACAACATCAAGCAAATCATGCACACATTCAACCAGAGTGTATGGAGCTGTTGATGGAATGTGGTCTCTCTTTTTATCATCTGGAATGACATAAGGACCTACAGCTCCCTTCAACAGTTTTCTTCCGCCTGATTTTCGCCCCCCGCACGAACACCATATGGTGGGTCACATATAATTTCATCAAACACCTGATATTAGATGAAAAATTTGTACCATAGCTATTACATTTTAAATTATTTATCAGTCTTTACCATTCCCTGATTAAACCGAATAATGAATTCCCTATAGCAGATAAAGTCTAGGTAATTTATATGTAGTGTGACACTAATATCCAGAGAGTTGAAGATAAGTTCATCTAAAGACCACTTCATAGTTCAATATGCAACCTAGGATAGAATCAAAATACGTTAGTATTAGGCTATTTGCTTTGCACATTTGAAACATAAATGTCCGGAAAGGAATCTTTACGAGTGCTTTGTATATTTCAAACCTCCAAAACTGTCATTCGAACTCAAGTGCAACACAGAACATCCATAATAATGCCGATCATCGTTGGGAGAAGCTTTAAGTAGTCTGACAAATATGTATTTTACGTTAAATTTGACATATATGTATTATTTTAAGACTTGGTAATATTTCTAATCAAGAATCTTAGCAAACAATTGCACCCTGTAAATACGGAACTTCACATTAAAATCAAATTTCTGGAAATTCCTCTTAGCTAGGAGCTTTGTGAAGATATATGCAACCTATTGCAAATGCACCAACTCTTCACCTTGAATGAGGACAACTTTTTCAATATTATTAAACAATCTAAGTTGGCATAAAATTCTCATGAAGCATGAGATAATATGGGTTGTGTGGGTAATCTTTCAACCACAGAACATTGGGATTCTATGCCATTCTATAAATAACCAATAATAATAATAGGGTTCCATGACACAATATTTTGTTCAAGAAATCTTTCAAACACTTGGCGTAACTTGAATTGATCTATTGCTTGGGTTATCTTTGGACTATCTAGAATGTGGTAGAAAATGTTAGGAATAATGCTAATAAGTCTTAGATATCATGCAGATTTTGAACAAATCAAAATGGTAAGGACACGAAGGAACCAAGGGCCTGGAGAGTCTTCACAAGGACCTCCTTCAAATAACCCATTACCTTCACCAGAATTGACTCTCATCCTGTGTTCCCTAGAAGCAATTAATGAAACCTTAAGAGGGCGCCAAACAAATGAAATGGAAGGGGAACACCCTTCATCAGGGTTAGGGAACCCCGAGGGATCTAGAGACTATGATAGAAGACCTCCAGTTGAGGACATTACTAGGGAGCTCCAGAAGATTAAGCTCCCAGAGTTTGCAGGAGGTCGTGCCAGTGAGCGTGCAGAAGCCTGGTTAGAGGGGATGGGAAGGTGTTTCGCACTAAGGGATTACAATTCCAATTCCAAAGCCAAAATAGCAATATTCCAACTTAGAGATAGTGCTCTGAATTGGTGGGGTAACTTGGAGCGTCAACTACACCTCACTCCAGACACAGTTACTTGGGAATTGTTTGAGGAGAGGTTCAGGAAGAAGTACCTGCCAGCGTATTATGAAGAACAACAGGTAGGAGCCTTCCATGCCCTGATACAGGGAGGTCGTATTGTAGAAGAATATGAAATTCGATTTATGGAATTGGTCAAGTATGTCTCCTACATGGACACTGACCAACGCCAAGCGGATCGTTTTATGTATGGATTAAGACCTAAGATTAGGGCAATGGTGCGGATGTGGAAACCATCCTCAGTTGCAGAAGTTGTAGAACATGCTTGTTATGTCAAAGAACACCTAGACTTAAAGGGTGAAGGCAGAGCCATCTTTCCACGTCAAACAGGGTTTATGGGGAAGGCCCCTCGTACCTTCCCAAGGGGGGAAAGTCGGAGGCCACCACCATATGGAAACAGGGTTATACCTAGAACACCAACAATAGGAATTTCAATGGTTTCTAGTGCAGCTTCACCCACAGCTTCAAGGGTGCATACAAATCAAAGTCATAGGCGAGGAACAACAAGTGGGGGCAGGGGTTCTAGGGGAAGAAACTCTTTCCAAAGAACTCCACAACATTCGGTTCAAGGTCCACCACGCATCACTAGTTGGGGATGTGGAGGACCTCATTACCAGCGAGACTACCCAGAGTTTCGAACCAGTAACAACAGAAGAGAGGGAAAAGAGCCAATGGGGAGAGCAGGTAGCCACCACCGAATCAATGTCGTAGTTGAAAATCAGCAAGTTGAACACCAGTCGACCGTGGTAGAAACCTCAAGTATGATAAACAAAGTAAAAGTTAAAATTTTGTTTGACTTTGGTGCTACAGATAGTTTCATTTCACCAGTTGCATTAGAAAAATGTGGGTTGGCAACCTATGAGCATGATGACTTTAAACAAGTTGAGATGGCTTCTGGAATAAAACAAGCAGTAGGGCCTAGTGTTGACCAATGTCAGGTAAACCTCGGGGTGTGTATGACTAAGTTGAAGGCATACGTCACAGAATTGGGAACGTATGATGTAATTGTTGGAATGGACTGGCTAGAAGCTCATCGAGCTTTGGTAGACTGTTTCAAGAAGAAGGTGATCTGTTTAGATGATGAAGGTAGGCCAATTGAGATTTGTGGAATCAAGAGGGGAGTGTCCCTACAATTCATATCCATGATGAAGGTAAAACGTTGTCTCAGACAAGGTTGCAAACTGTATTTGGTCAAGACTGTAAGTGACCAGAAGGGACCTTCCCTGGATCAACATCCAGTTTTGGTAGAATTCAAGGATGTTTTTCCAGAGGAATTGCCTGGATTACCTCCTATAAGAGAGATTGATTTCACCATTGATCTAAAACCAGGTGCAGAACCAATATCTAAGACACCCTATAGGATGACAACTCCAGAGCTTTGTGAGTTACAGATGCAGTTAAAGGAGCTCTTAGACTTGGGATTGATCAGACCTAGTATTTCCCCTTGGGGTGCACCAGTAATTTTTGTCAAGAAGAAGGATGGTTCCTTGCGGCTATGCATAGATTATAGAGACTTAAACAGAGCCACGATAAAGAATAGGTACCCAATACCTCAAATAGATGACTTATTTGATCAAATGAAGGGGGCAGTAGTCTTCTCAAAAATCGATCTACGATCTAAGTACCACCAATTGAGGATAAAGGAGGAAGACATCTCAAAAACTGCATTTCGAACTCGGTTTGGGCACTATGAGTTCGTAGTTGTTCCATTCGGTTT
Source organism: Pinus tabuliformis (assembly GCA_031772625.1). Classification (NCBI taxonomy): domain Eukaryota; kingdom Viridiplantae; phylum Streptophyta; class Pinopsida; order Pinales; family Pinaceae; genus Pinus; species Pinus tabuliformis. The sequence continues at coordinate 1,057,106,086 of CM062804.1, forward strand.
AACCAATGCACCAGCAGTATTCATGAGCCTCATGAATGGTGTGTTTAGGAAGTATTTGGACCAATTCGTGCAAGTCTTCCTTGATGACATTCTTATATATTCCAAGAATGAAAAGGAGCATGAAAAGCACCTAAGGGTAGTATTGACTTGTTTAAGGGAAAATTAATTGTATGGGAAATTGTCAAAGTGTTCCTTCTTTCAGAAGAAAGTCCATTACCTTGGGAGCATCATTTCAGGAGAAGGGATTTCAGTTGACTCGGAAAAGGTGAAGGCCATAATGGATGGGCCAGTACCAAAAAATGCCCATGAGGTACGTAGTTTTATGGGGCTAGCTGGGTATTATCACAGGTTTGTGGAAGGGCTTTCAAGGATTGCAAAACCCATCACCACATTATAGCGAAAGGGGGTTAGGTATGAATAGACAAATGAATATGGCACTGCATTCACAGAGCTGAAGAGGTTACTAACTAGTGCACCGATCCTTCAAGTACCAGACATGAGAAAAGACTTCACTGTCTGCACCGATGCTTCGGCGCAAGGATTGGGTGCAGTATTGATGCAAGAAGGCGGAGTAATAGCTTACGCTTCTAGAAAATTAAAGAAGCATGAAGAGTTATATGCTACCCACGACTTAGAATTGGCAGTAGTAATGTTAGCCTTGAAGCTATGGAGGCACTACCTCATTGGGAGAAGATTTGAGTTAAGAACAGATCATCAAAGCCTAAAGCATCTCTTCACTCAAAGGGATTTGAACGCCAGACAAAGGCGATGGAGCGAATTCATGAGTGAGTATGATTTTGAAATCTCATACATCAAGGGAAAGGAGAATGTAGTGGCGGATGCACTAAGCAGGAGGCCACGAACTTTCTCCCTAGTAGCCTTAAAGGTAAATTTAAGGGAGCAGATATTGGAGAAACTCTTTGAAGATAGTTGGTATTTAAAAGTCATCTCAGCTATCCAAAATGGGAAACAGATAGAACCAAAGTTTGAAGGATATGTCCTTGAACCAGATGGGCTATTGAGATTCCAAGGGAGAATGTACGTACCTAAGGAAGGGGGTATAAGAGAAACCATCCTCGGAGAGTCTCATAGAGCACTCTATTGTGCACATCCTAGGGTAAAGAAAATGTACGCAGACGCAAGGAAACTCTTCTTTTGGGCAGGCATGAAGCATGACATAGTCCAGTTTGTCGCCAAATGTCTTGAATGTCAGCGAGTGAAGGCTGATCATCGCCATCCAGCAGGACTCCTACAACCTCGTGACATCCCTACATCTAAATGGGAAGTAATTTCCATGGATTTTGTGGTGGGTTTTCCACTCACTTCCTAGAGGCACAATGCTATATTGGTTATAATTGATAAATTGACCAAAAGTGCCCATTTCATCCTAGTAAGGGACACTTACGATGTTACGGATGTGGCGCGAGTGTTTTTCAATGAAGTTATCCGATTGCACGGATTGCCCACAAAGATCATTTCTGATAGAGACTCCCGATTTACATCTAGGTTTTGGACAAGTTTGCAGTCAGCACTGGGAACTCAATTAAACCTAAGCACTGCATATCATCCAGAAACAGATGGGCAGACTGAAAGAGTAAATCAGGTTCTGGAGGACATGCTTAGGATGTACGTCATGGATAATCAGACTCAGTGGGAAAGGTACTTACCATTGGTAGAGTTTGCCTATAATAACAATTATCACAGTTCAATCGGGATGCCTCCTTATCAAGCTCTATATGGAAGACCTTGCAGGACGCCGTTGAGTTGGGAAAAGTTGGAGGACCGAGTGATAGTTGGCCCGGAATTAGTTCAAGAAATGGAGGAACAGGTAAAGCAGGTTCGGGAAAGGTTAAAAGAAGCACAGGATAGACAGAAGAGTTATGCTGATTCACATAGGATTGATCGCAGTTATGAAGTAGGGGACCAAGTTTTTATTCGTATCCAGCCCAACAAAAGCACAATCTGGTTTGGGAAGGGCATGAAATTGTCACCTTCGTTCGTAGGACCTTTTAGGATCAAAGAGAAGATTGGACCAGTTGCCTATCGTCTTGTACTGCCGCCCCATTTGCATAAAACTCATGATGTTTTTCATGTATCTATTTTACGACATTATGTTTTTGATGAATCTCACAAACTGGATTGGCAGGACTTGCAGGTCTCGAACATGGGAACCATAATGGTAGAACCATTACGCATATTGGACCGTAGGGTTCGACAACTCAAATGTCGCATGGTGGACCAAGTTAAGGTCCAATGGGACAAGTATAGCCCAGGATCTGCTACCTGGGAGGATGTAGAGACTATGCATCGTGACTACCCCTCACTTTTTGAGCATCTGTGATGCTTATTTTAACTTAGATAGCTACCTATGTTAAGATCATATTTCCATGTTATTTATTTATGAACATTATGTAATATTGATGCATTTGGTTGACACATAAAACTACTTATATGAATTAGTTGATAGATTTGATATTAATGATAGAAATGGTTGATGTATGGACTACATGTATGACTCACTTAGTGATGGACTATCTAGTGCGTAACTTATCAGAATTATTTTGGTTCATATATAGCTCAAGTGGATATGATTTATTTAAATGAATGACTTAGCGAGAATTCCTAGATTGACACATGGATACTAGACTTAGTAATGTGATGATTATATGTCTTGTTGTTATATAAATGCATGAATGAGAGCTAACCCGCAGGGGAAAAGAACTATGTGATAGCCAAGAGGGAAGGACGAGACATCTCATGAGGAAGGTATAATGTACATTATTTTACTTCATTTGGTATCTACTTGATATGCACTCTTATGACACGAGAAAAATGCAAATGACAGGTGGCAAGACGACCTGACTGGATTATTCGATGACAAGTCCAACCAGCTCTGTAGTGTGGTCTGTATTAGGGTATTGACCCTAGTTCTGCAGGAGGGGTGGAGGCATTTCCCACCGTGTATCCTCCGAAACCTGGAATCATGGGAGGGCAGTGGTGGACACGCTCCCCTAGATGTGTGATGAAGATTGCCAGTTGCCTGCTGGGGAAGTTAGGTCGATGTATTCGACGCTCCCACCATGTCAGTATTATCAGTGGTTATTATGGCCATTGCCACAAGCGAGAGAGGTTGGATTCGAGAGGGAAGTAGGAGGTGGGTATTGGAGCTTTCTTGCTCTTTGTGCCCTCCTCTTTCTTCCCCTCCTTCCCTTTATACGATTCCGTTGGGAGATAAGAAGAAGAATTCTGCCCCTTAAAGCAACCTGCAATCACTTTGAATGCACCCTGCATCGTCATGTTGATCAAATTCAAACTGATAAACGTGCTCTGCTGCAAAAACAGATTTCAAGGTTGCAATTGCTTAAGCAGATTGGCATTGTAACAAAATACATGTTATATACATTGTAACGAAATACATGTTATATTTATATTTATATTCAGTGTTATTATTCCAGTCAACAAAAATTCCTTTGAGCCGCCTCATAGAAATTCCATCGAAACTTCCTATTATAACCCGTTTCTTATTTAAAAAAATTGATATCATCCACATGTTATGTGGATGATTGTGACTCATTTTGAATTTCGTCGATAGAAGTTGGCTTTTTCAGTTTTGTGCATTTTGTTTCGCAAGAATTTTCTTCTCAACTTATGTTTTGCACGTTTTGTTTCGCAACTATTTTATTCACTTCCTTCATGGTTAAGTCTAAGAAGATTTTTAGTTTGAATGGTCTATTTTTTTCATAGTTCAATATATTTTTTATTTAAAAACTCTATTATTGTTTTATTATAAGAGGAACCTTTGGACATGCTTAATGAGGACTGGGCACAGGGGCATTTTCTCTTTTCCAAAACATTGACTTGATAAATATAAGAATTTACCTTTTCCCGATAGGACCTTTTGAAAGGATGACATAACATTTCAATGATTCTCGCTTTAACCATCTTACATTAAATCTGTATCTCATGCCTTTGGTGTTGATCCCAAAAATAGGGAATGAATCATCAACCTTATAAAGTAAGTGATTTTATTAGGTATGAGGATTGTGTTCCCTTGAATTGAATCACCACATGGGTGGGAGAGTTAAGTAGTTCACTTATTTATCGTTCTTTTTATGTATAAATGGTTTTAATTTAAATTTTTAAAAGTTTCTTTTATTTTTTAAAAGTTTGAGGTTAATCAAAACTTATATAAAATTATTGACGATTTAGAATAGTCTATGTATATTATTAATTAGGTTTATGTATATGGATAGTGATAATATAAGAGTTTTATTGGTTATTAAAGAATTTGTTAAAGTATTATGTATTAATAGAAGGTCATAGTTTGTAAGGGGTTATTGAGAAAAAAGCAAAATAGATAATGTATTTAAAGAAGAAATAGGACAATTCAAGTTGTGATTAGCGAAGATTTTTCGTGGATCAAACAACCTCTATGAAAGAATTAGATTTTGTAAGTACATTGTTAGGAGATTCATGAATCAAATAGATTTAAGAGAATGGATGTGCAAGGTATGGGGAAAATCTATGGACCATATACCCACTTTTCATAATTTGTCATAAGGGTTGATGGCTTTTGTTGTTAAGAATGGTGATGGATGTTGAAAGGACCAGGAGAAGAAATTGATAGCAAGGCAATGCTTTGTTAACCCTTAAATGATTGATGGTTGGTTTTAAATGCTAGAGTGGAAAGATTTGTACTCCATCTAGTATTGTTTATCTTTCCTACATTACCATTGGAATTTTGGGGTGAAGCCATTTTGAAGCATCCATGAAGAAAGTTGGGGATATTTATGAGTTTTAAGAAGGATTTAAGTGAGTTAGCTTTAAAATTGGTAAACATACTCAATTGAACTAGATTTACAATGAGGTCTCCTAATATATCCATATGTGAATTGTAATTTCTTAACAAGTTAATACCTATCAAAAATATTAACCAGCACATATTGATATCTTCTATCTCAAGTCAATATACTAAATTGAAACTATCATATCAAAATATCAATAAATAGTTCTTTAAACTTTATTTTCTATAGCATTTACTAAGATGGTGTTTTCTAGGAATATATTTTGTTGATTTAAGATGAGCTTGCTAATTTGAAAGATGGAATAATATCTTGTTAAATTACAAAATAATTATAAACTATCCTAGTCGCAAATGTGGATGAGAACAATATTATTGAAAAGATTTGAAAGATGGAATAATATCTATGTAAATTTTCAAAGTAACTGTAAATTATCCTGGTCACAAATGTGGATGAGAACAATATTATTTAAAGGGGTGTTTCTAATTTGGTTGGTGTGGTGGTGAAAATGTTATTATTATATTGATACATTTAACTCAAAAGCATGTTACATTAAACATATATGCTAGAAATGGTGAATGGAAATATATTCCATTAACTAAAAAGTTAATGGATAAAAAACGTGAAAGCCATAATGTGGCTAGTCCCTACCATGTTTTAGAAACATTATGGAGAGAGATTTGCAATGGCTCCAACCCTTCGCTCATTAACGAGTCATCATGCAGCCCACCACACCCTCGAACGCCACCATGCTCTCTTGGCTTTTCAACTAGGTCACACAACAACCAGGTTACTCTCATAACTCCACCTATTAAGAATGCCAAACAATTCAGGGCTATAGATAAGATTCCAAAAAAAATTGAAGCTTCATATAATAGCCATATCCTCTTATGCATTAATAACTATTATCTCTGCACACATATAGTCTAAGAGATCCAAAGATGCAAATAAGAGGTTGATGGAATTGAAGGCTCTAGGTCACAAATTGAATACAGATGTTTGTAATTATCTATTGTGGAGTCTTTCCTGAGATGGGAAATGTATTATGAAATGAGGTCTGGTAGAATTCCAGTGAATGTTGTTATATTTGGGATTTTTATTTGGATTTTTTTGTAGGTTAGGGGACCTAAGAATTTCTCTGGATATGGTAAATGAAATTAAACAAAATATATCTTTTCCAGGCTCAATTATAGCAACATTGGTGATCAATGGGCTCTGCTGGGGCACTAGAATTGAACAAGATTTCTCGGTGTTGGAGGAACTGAGGGAAAGAAATTGCGAACCTGATTTCATTACCTATTACATTGTGACTGAAGGTCTGACTGAAGCTCTTCGCATGGCAGATAGATTGGATGAATTCACCAGATTTTGAAACATAAAAGGGAACATACTATTGCGCCTCAATTCTGAGTATAGGGATTACATATTTGCACTCATTTCAGCCTAGAAAATTAAGGAGGCGGTTAATTTGGCACAATCAATAAGAAATTATGGTTTTCCTCTCAAGAAAGATGTTTCCAATATAGCATTCTCCATACCTTCTAGGAAAAAATTTCTTTCCTATGTTCTATCTCTAGGATATTTTAGTTTTAGAGATAGTTCTATCTAGCTAAAGATTATAACTGTTGTTCAGTTAGTTTAGAACTGAAGTTTATTCTTGTGCATTTACTGCTTATTACACTGTTGTACTACATTTTTACCTCATTTATTTCTATTTCCGTAGAAAATTAGTTGTACTAAACTGCTATTGCAAACCATAAACTATAGTTTTAAAGTAAGTTCCCTCTAATCGAGAGGGCTAATTAACTCTTATTATAATATTTCAACACTAGCAATTTAAGTAGTTTTATATATGACAATAAATAAAATTAGCAATTGCACTAAGAGGTGCAAAGGAATGCCGAAAGGAGGAGCCGAGAATGTGGAAGGAAACTATATCCTTGTGCTACATGCTAGGGTACATCATCAATGTCACCTTATGGGGTGCACAATGCCACACTGAAGGGAAAAAATTTCTAACCTCTAGACCTAGGAACCACTACAATCTTTGCAATTAAAAAGGGGTGTGTCAATGGATGCGATCTCTACTTGAGTCTTAATTTTCTATATAAAAGAGTCATTAGTTTTCACTTCTAGAGGTTTGATCCCTCTCAAGGCTTGATGGATCCTTGAGTCTTACTTTTCTATATAAAAGAGTCAGTAATTTTCACTTCTAGAGGTTTGATCCCTCTCAAGGCTTGATTGATTCGAAGTTAAATTGGATCTAAGCTAGTGAGAGACCAATCATACACACATAACTTGTTATCATATTTTTTTGATATAATATAGCATTTAGTCTACCTAATTCATACAACCAAAAAAATAAATTAAAATTAAAAATTTTAATTTGTTTATTTTTTATTAAAAAATAAAACTAAAACTCTAATTATCTGAATTCCAAAAATATTATAGAAATTAACAAATACCATAGGCTATCAAAGAATAACATATTGCCAAAGATAGTTTTTTCATTTGTCATTATTTTTCCTTTCTCAAGCTAGTTAGAACTCAATTTGTTGCTTTTGGAACAGGTTTTAGTTTTGATTTAGATTTATGGATTGAGCATAGGCACCCAAGTTCTCACAATGGGTTGGAAGGTATGCACATGCCTAGACAGAGTTAGTCCATGTTACTCTATTTTAGCCATGACCATGTTTATTAGTTTAGTTTTCCTCAGATTTTCGTAACATTTCTTGTTATCCAATATATCCTGTATTTGTGTACGTGCACAGTGCCATTTTTTGAGGGTGGAAGGGGCAATCCAGAGCTGCAGGGGGATGTGAAACCGACATCTCGATGCTTTTCCGAAGGTAGAATTTTTTGGTACCCTTGAGAATATATTTCAGTGGCTCAAGTTTGACGAATTTACTGAGATTGCATGAAGGCTTAACGGTCCATTTTCAATTTATGGCCTTTGAAATTCTTCTTACTGGCATCTTTTGATCTATACTGTTTTAACATTTCCCGGTTTTTTTTCTCAGTGAGCATAAAGCCCAAAACGTAATATCAAAGTTTCTGATCACAGGAAGAATCCTAGGAATTCGATACGAATAAGAGGAGGTATTAGAATTGGAATGCTAAGTAACACCCTTGAAGAAGGTGAACACATAGTTGGGCATTGTTCCTAAATGGAGCTATCCTGAAAAGAGATTGACCATGGTGGAGAAAATTTGTGTGCAAGATGCCAGCGAGAAGCAAGTAACAAAGACTAGATTAGAGAAGATATTGTGACGTTGTGGAAACATCATTTTTAGGCTCATCTTTTCTGCCTCTAGATTAGAAGAACTGGGATTTCTACAAGAATGGAAAAAGTCAGGTCTTTCTGAATCCTGTTTTCGATTAGAATACAGCTATGCCCTGCACAAAATCACTTCTTAATATTTCATGTAGGTGATCAAATCATAATTCAAGAGGCTTATATTTCCACTCTGCACAGGACTTGTGGAAGGGGGACAAAGAGAAGCTCTTAGATTAACAAGCTCTATGACTAAGATCTAGTTTTTGTTATACATACAGCCTCTCAATATCGATGCAGTAAACACGCCTTAGTTTGCATATTCCTTGATAGTAATGATAGTGATAGGAAAGAAAACCGTGCCAACTAGGGCTCTGCTGTAAAAATAAAACTAGCCAACTGGTTGCTTAACTAGAAAGTGTTTCTCGCATTACATGGATAGTGTTCCCTTCAAGTGATTTTAAGACAGTATGAAATAGACAGGAATGAGCTTTTGGTATTAGTTTATTGTTTACATAGAAGAAACATTGTATATTAAGGGGCACATAACTTATAGTGTGATAATTGACTGTTCAACAATAATGTAGATTAGGACAAATACATCTTTCTAATGATGACTAGGAAGATAAATTTTCTAAACCTTTTCTATTTGCAAAAGCATTGATAAATGACTAAATTTTGCTTCAAAGGAAGTCATAATATCCGAACCTGAGAAACAACTGGAAATATTATCCTTGAATGACACACTGCATGCTTGCATGATAGATCGCAATGCCCATTTTTTTTCTCAGAGAGCATAAAGCCCAAAACGTAAGATCAAAGTTTCTGATCACAGGAAGAATCCTAGGAATTCGATACGAATAAGACGAAGTATTAGAATCGGAACGCTAACACCCTTGAAGAAGGTGAACACATAGTTGGGCGTTGTTCCTAAATGAAGCTATCCTGAAAAGAGAGTGACCATGGTGGACAAATTTTTGTGCAAGATGCCAGTGAGAAGCAAGTAACAAAGACTAGATTAGAGAAGATATTGTGTCGGTGTGGAAACATCATTTTTAGGCTTATCTATTCTGCCTCTAGATCAGAAGAACTGGGATTTCTACAAGAATGGAAAAAGTCAAGTCATTCTGAATCATGTCTTCGATTAGAATACAGCTATGCCCTGCACAAGACCACTTCTTAATATTTCATTTAGTTGATCAAATCAGAATTCAAGAGGTTTATATTTCCATTCTGCACAAGACTTGTGCAAGGGGGGCAGAGAGAAACTCTTAGATGCACAAGCTCTATGACTACGATCTAGTTTTTGTTATACAGATAACCTCTCAATATAGATGCAGTAAACACGTCTTAGTTTGCATATTCCTTGATAGTAATGATAGTGATAGGAAAGAAAATTACGCCAACTAGGGCTCTATTTTAATAATAAAACTGTTAGATTATAGCATACATAACACACAACGGATTTATACTCAGAGACAGACAAACGGAGAAACAACAAGATTACTCAATTAGAGACAACGGAATAGATAAAACAATCACTGGAGAACATAAATCACTTAGTATTACATAACAAGCTTAGGCCTTGGCTTGCTTTCCTTGGCTAGAGAAATTACAAATTTATAGAGGCAGAAGAAGGATCTAGAATGTTGTATGTGATTCAGATGGAGATCTGGAATGATCTAGAAACTAATGACGGTGTAGAAAGATCTAGAATCCCAAAGATCTAGAAAGATATGATCTAGAAGGATCTAGAATCATGCATGAATTTTGGCTTCACACTTAATATTCTCCCACTTGAAGCCAAATATGAATCAAGTCACACTGAGTCCTACCATGCCTCTACATAACTCATGTTTATTTCGTGGTAAAATCTTAGTGAGCATATCCGCAGGGTTCCTATCTGTATGGATCTCTTCCAAGGATAACTATTCTTCCTCCAACACATGCCGGATCCAATGGTACCTTAAGTCAATCTGGTTTGTTTTTGAATTAAATGCTAGGTTTTTCGCCAAGTGAATGGCACTATGACTATCACAATATAACACATACTTGTCTTGCTTTATTCTTATCTCTCTTAGGAATCGCTGCATCCACAACATATCTTTACAAGCTTCTATTGCAGCTATGTACTCTGCTTCTGTTGTAGAGACTGCTACTATTCTTTGTAGCCTTGACACCCAAGATACTTCTGTAGTTGTAAATGTATACAAATAACTTGTAGTGGACTTTCTGGTGTCCATATCTCCAGCCATATCTGCATCTGTAAATCCTTCAAGCACAGTCTCATCATGACCAAAACATAAACAATAATGACTAGTACCCTTGAGATACCTCAAAATCCATTTTACTGCTTGCCAATGTTGTTTGCCTAGATTGGCAAGGAACCTACTCACTACTCCCATTGAATATGCAATGTCTGGTCATGTGCATACCATGGCATACATCAAGCTGCCAACTGTTGAAGCATAAGGAATCCTGCTCATCTCTTCTTTCTCCTTGTCATCACTAGGACATAATTCAGTACTCAGCTTGAAGTGGGCTGCAAGGGGTGTACCAACTGGCTTGGCATCCTTCATATTAAACCTGTCAAGCACCTTCTTGATATATTTTTCTTGTGACAGCCACAACCTTTTGTTTTTCCTGTCACGCATAATCCGTATATTCAATATTTGTTGTGCTGGTCCCAAATCCTTCATTGCAAATTTGCTACCCAAATATTTCTTCAACCTATTGATCTTATAACAATAACAATAATATGACATACTTTCCTTTATCATACCTCTTGATATAGACACAATGGTCAACTTTTAACCTCTGAAAACCATGTTCCAACAGGAATGAATCAAATTTCTTGTACCATTGTCGGGGTGCCTGTTTCAACCATAAAGACTCTTCTTCAACCTGCAAACAAGGTCTTCTTTTCCTTTTTCTATGAAGCCTTCTGGCGGCTCCATATAAATTTCTTCCTCCAATTCACCATGAAGGAATGCAGTTTTTACATATAACTGTTCACATTCTAGGTCTAAAGCAACAACTAGACCAAGAATGACTCTAATGGATGACATTTCAACAACAGGTGAGAAAATTTCAGTGAAGTCAATACCTTATTTTTGGGCAAAACCTGTCACCACCAGCCTTGCTTTATACCTCTCCTTTTTGTCACCTTCATGCTTAATCCTATACACCCATTTGTTTTGTAGAGCATTTCTACCTTTCGGGAGCTTTACCAACTCCCAAGTTTTATTTTCTAGCAAAGAGTTCATTTCTTCTTCCATTCTTCACTGTGCTCAACTTTACAAGCTTCTTTGAAAACAATTAGGTTCACCTTCATCAGTCAACAAAATATAGTTTGAAGGAGGATACCTTTGTAAAGGCTTATGAGGCCTAGAAGATCTTCGAACCAACTGTGGTGGTGCATTATCAGGTTGAATCTCCTGTAAAGGTTTCTACAAGATTCCTTCTTCTTCTTGTTCATCATTTTCCACTTGTTGTTCTTCATGCTCCTGAATTTGTTGTTCAGTTTCTTGTATTGGTGGTATGTTTTCCTGCTGCTCTTCAAACCTGTCAATAACCTTCTTTACCTTCAACTCACCTACAGTCCTATTGAACATTTCTGACTCATTCAATATAACGTCCCTGCTTCTAATAATTTTATGTTTGACTAGATCCCATAGACGATAACCAAAATCTTCATCCGCATATCCCAAAAAATGCATTTCATAGATTTATCATCTAGCTTAGTTCTATTTTCATTGGGAATATGTACGAATGCTTCACATCCAAATATTTTCAAGTGAGAATAATTCAAATTCTTACCAGTCCAGATGCTGCCATCCAAGGCTATAGTTGGAGATCTATTTATGAGGTAGCAAGCGGTCCTGACTGCTTCAGCCCAAAAATTCTTCTCCAAACCAGAATTGGACAACATACTTCGCACCTTTTCCATAATGGTGCAATTCATCCTTTCTGCAACACCATTCTGTTGAGGAGTATTAGGCACAGTCTTCTCATGCTTTATGCCAAACCTGTTACAATATTCCTTAAATGTATTTGAGCAATATTCTCCACCATTATCTGTTCTTAAACACTTCAGCAATTTGTTAGTCTCTCTTTCAACAGCAACATGGAATTTTTGAAATATTCCAAACACTTCACTTTTATTTTTTATAGGATATGCCCAAACCTTCCTGGATGCATCATCTATAAATGTTACAAAATATGATGCTCCTCCTAACGATTTGATGTTAACAGGCCCAAACAATGTTGGAAATAATACTGAGAGGGGGGGTGAATCAGTATTATCTAGTTCTTTTTAATAAATCTTCCTTATTTATACTTTGAATTATTCTTGTATGTCAGTACCATAAAACAATGAGCATGAACAAGAAAAATAGATAGTCACACCAAAGAACACCAGATGTAAGGTGGAAACCCAATGTGGGTGAAAACCACCTGCTGCAATATGTCTCTATCTTCTTTCAATTAGAAACTCCTTTTACAATGATTTTGTACTGGTGCAGTCCTTTAGCAATACGCAGGCTGCAGCCTGCAGAGAGCTACGACTCTCTCTCGTTTTCCAGTCTCTCCTGGAAGGGAGCTACAACCCCCTACTTGTTTTCTTTCAAGGACCACTTTTCATAAATTTTCAAACTGGATCCATGAACATCAAATGATCATCAAGTACAAGTAAATCACCCAGTCAACTGCAGTAACCAGATCAATAGTAACAGTAAACTAAACCCAGAACACCTTATCAACAGAGAAAAGTCAGTCAAATAAATGCCTTAAGACAGATACACAATTTTTATTTATCTCGCATGCGTTGCTACGCACTTCACCTTCTGCACCTCTGCGTATCCCCGCAGAGAGCCTTAAGCTGCAATGTGTATCCACGCACTGTTCCTTTAAACGCGCCGCGTACCTTCACTGTACCCATGCACCCACTGCTTCTATCGCGCCGCGTACTACTACTGTGGCCACGCACTCGCAGATGCTATCGCGCCGCATATCTACGCACCTGCGGCTTCTATAGCACCACGTACTTTCACTGTGCCTCCGTACCTGAACCTCTGTCGCGCTGCATACCCACGCACTGCGCCTTCTTCTGCTCTGCGTACCCACGCACTGTGCCTTCTCATGATGTGCGTACCCATGCACTTGCATTGTTAATCACCTGCGTACCTCTGATTAGGGCCGAATTGGCAGTCCCCCAGTGTGCCACAGATAGTCAGATGCCCAGATCTGATCATGCGCCCGAGAGATCACACTTCATAGATTCACTTTCAACTTCACTTTTATATAGATCAAGCTTTTAAACCGATAACCCAATATTTCAGATCTTAAGATATTCAATTTGCAAATATGCCTTAGCCAAGTGATCTCCTTCCCTATTTATAGTCAAGCCCTTATTCACACCATGGGACAAAACCATCAATAACCAATACAAGCGATCCAAACCGGGGTAAAATTAGATCCTATAACACGGGCCAAAACCATAGAATCAAGAATGGCGGGCTAAATACCATGGGCCAAACATAAGAAACCCCACGTGAGCGTGCTTCTCTGCCTTGAAGTGAGTGAACTGGGGGTACGCACCTCATGAACGGGTAACCTGCGGGTATGAACACACTTCCTGGCCGGCGTACCTGCGGGTACGCACCTTTTGAACCATTCACCTGCGTATCTCTTAATTTCCAACATTTTGAGAGCCTGATCAGAGCATTGCCACTTGAGGGTGTTGCCATCAAGTACAACATCTGTAACATAGAGCCATACTAGAATCATAATGCCAACAATCTCCCCCTTTGGACTTGATGGCAACCTCAAGATCCTCAACGTTATGCTCCCCCTGACTATAAACCAGATCTGCAAAGAAGAACCATAATCCACCAAACACCATAAATGACCATGAAAGAGATAGAGACATATTGCAGCAATATTTAGACCAGCATCCATGATCTCCTTCTGTGCTACCTCCATAATGCCAACAATGCATTATATGCTCCCCCTGAACCTATGCCATTCGATCTTCGACCAATCCGCAACGCAGCACATGTACGCATATACCCTAGATGAGCCTTGCGTACAACCAACCATCAGAAGAGATTCAACAACAAGATGATGCATCAACAACCCCCAGCTTTTGCCTGAGGTATTCAAAGGTCTCCCTGGGCAATGGTTTGGTGAATATATCAGCAACTTGTTCCTTAGAAGGAACATATTCCAACTTGACCTTTTGTTCAAGTACTTGTTCCCAGAGAAAATGATACTTGATCGGTATGTGCTTGGTTTTTGAATGCATGACTGGGTTCTTTGAAATGTTGATTGCACTTGTATTATCACATAAGATGGAGATGGGTGGTATACAAGTGATTTGAAAATCCTGCAAGGTCTGCATCATCCAAAGGAGTTGAGTGCAGCAAGATGCAACAGCAACATATTCTGCTTTAGCTGTAGACAAGGCAATCGAACTTTGTTTCTTGCTGAACCAAGATACTAATCTGGAACCCATAAAGAATGCACCACCACTTGTGCTCTTCCTGTCATCCATGCTTCCGGCCCAATCTGCATCTGTATAAGCATGAAGTGTGAGATCTGTATCTCTAGGATACCATAAGCCATAGTTTTGAGTTCCTTGAAGATATTTGAAGATTCTCTTTACTGCCTGAAGATGAGTTTCCTTTGGATTTGCCTGAAATCTTCCAACTATTCCTACTGCATGCATTATGTCTGGTCGGGTACCTGTCAAATACAATAGACTTCCAATCATAGATCTGTAGGTTGGTTGATGCACTGATGTTGATTCATCATTTGCACTGAGGTTACATCCTGTGACCATGGGTGTACATACTGGTTTTGCATCTTCCATGCCATATTTCTTCAAAATCTACTTGAGATACTTGGTTTGAGACAAAAAGTTCCCTCCTTCTTTTTGTTGGATTTGCAAACCAAGAAAATATGTCAGTTCTCCCAGCAAGGACATTTCGAATTCTTTCTGCATTACCAAGGCAAAGCTTTGACTCATAGCTTCTTCATTGCTGCCAAAGATAATGTCATCTACATACACAACAAGTATTAGCAATTTGTCATTTTCAACTTTTATATAAAGATTGCTATCTGCTGATCCTTTTGAAAAACCTTGTTGATGAAGATATTTGTCCAAACGATAGTACCAAGCCCTTGGAGCTTGTTTGAGACCATAGAGAGCCTTTTTCAATCTGCATACAAGATTTGGATCATTTCCAAGAATGAAACCATCTGGCTGCTCAATGTATACTTCTTCTTCCAAGTCTCCATTCAGAAAGGCTGATTTCAAGTCCATTTGAAATACTTTGAAGTTTTGAAAGCTTGAGAGAGCAAGGAACATTCGGATGGCTTCAAGTCTTGCAACAGGAGCAAAATTTTCTTCAAAATCTATTCCTTCTTGCTGCGCATACCTTTTACAAACAAGTCTGGCCTTGTTTCTAATTACTTCTCCATTTTCATTCAATTTATTTTTGAAGACCCATTTTGTCCCTATAACATTCTTATCCTTTGGTCTAGGAACCAACTCCCAAGTGTTGTTCTTTTCGATCTGCTCAAGTTCTTCATCCATTGCTTTGATCCAACATTCATCTTTGCATGCCTCTTTCACATTTTGTGGTTCAGTGGAAGAGAGTAATGCCAAATAGCTTGAAGCTTCTGCAATTGTTCTTCTTGTTTGTACACCTGCTTCTTTCTGCCCCAAAATCTGAGATTCTGGATGATTCTTCTGAACATATATGGATGGAGTCTTCTCTTCTATCCTTATCTACTCCTCTGGTTCTTCTTGAGGTTCTTCTTCTTCATCATTCTGTCTTTGAGGGTAGTCTTCATCTTCTTCGATATCTTCATGATTTACTTGCCTAGGAATGTATCCCTTCTCATCAACCACTACATCAATGCTGTCAACAATTCTTCCAAGTCTTTTATTGTAGCACTTGTATGCTTTGCTGTGTGGAGAATAACCAAGAAGAATGCCTTCATCTTCTCTAGGTTCAAGTTTGCCAAGTTGCTCATCAGTATTCTTAATATAGCATTTGCTCCCAAAGATTTTGAAGTGCTTTACCGAAGGAGTCTCACCATACCAGAGCTCATGAGGGGTTTGAGTGCTGTTCACCCGGACATTTGTTTTGTTGAGAATAACAAACGCAGCATATGCAGCTTCACCCCAGAAGGTTGCGGGAGTTCCAGACTCATCAAGCATAGCACGAGCCATTTGTTGGATTGTTTTGTTCATTCTTTCCACCACTCCATTTTGCTGAGGAGTTCTAGCTGTAGAGAATTCTCTTCTTATCCCATGTTCTTCACAGAAATCGAAAAATTCATTTGAGGTAAACTCCCCACCTCTGTCGGATCTGAGGCACTTAATTTTGTATCCTGATTCATTTTCAACCAAGGCTTTAAAGGATTTGAATTTTTCGAATGCTTCATCTTTGTGCTTCATAAGTCCTAACCAGACAAGCCTGGAGAAATCGTCAATGAATAATATCAAGTATTCTTCTCCTCGAGGTGTCCTTTTCCTGAATGGTCCACATACATCTGTATGTACAAGCTCAAGAGGCATGCTAGCTGATCCTTCCTTCTCTGGAAAGTTAGTTCGGGTTTGCTTTCCAAACTGACATGATTTGCATATGGTGTTGTCTGGAATTTTGATATCTGGAAGACCGCGAACTGCCTGATATTTGCATGCTTTCCTTATTTGTGAAAAGCCTAGATGCCCCAACCTCCGGTGCCATAACCAGTGTTCATCATCCTTGCTTAGATAGCATTGTTGTTGTCCTTCTTCAAATATGTATAGATTATTTGGAGTTCTTTCACCTTTGATCACCGTTTTACCTGTATCAAGATCACGAACAAGACATCCATTTGATCTAAATATCACCTCGATTCCTTGATCACACATCTGGCTGACACTCAGAAGATTATGCTTCAATCCATCAACATACAAAACATTTCCAGCTTTGACCTTTTCTTTTAACTGAGCAGTGCCTTTTCCTTTTATAGTTGTAGGAGTATCATTTCCAAAAGAAACTTTCTTTCCCTTTTCTAAAGAACAATATGATTCAAGTTTTTCTTTATCACCTGTCATATGCTTCGAACATCCACTGTCAATGTACCATAGATTTTCCTTTCCCTCTGCATAAAATGCTATCCCACATCTTTCTGTTTGTGGTTCCTTTATTCTCCATGTTTTGGTGCTAGAGGCTTGTTCCTTTGTCTGCTGAAACTTGCTCCTGCATTCAGAATCTTCATGACCAAAGTTATTGCAAATAGAACATTCAACTTCATTTTCAAGAGCCGAAAAGTTGTTATAGGTCCTTTTTGTAATCTCGATCATACTTCTTTGTTTTTGAGCTTCTCTAGTCATGATTGTTTTATATGCAACACATTGAGCTGCTTTGTGACCAAAGTTATGGCAAGAGAAGCATTTTCCATTGAAGAAACTTCTGCGGTTATTAAATCTTCCGGCCAAATGATTGTAATTTCTATTGTCATCCATTCTTGAAGAAAATTGAGAGGATTTTACCTGTGGCTGGTTGTAGCTTTTGTTCATCCTTAGGACGGATTGCCCTGGTTTACCTAATAGTCTTTGTTTGATGTAATTCGTCCCTGCTTTACCTGGTGATCTTCATTGTGCTTTTGCTCATTCCTTCTTGCTACATCAAGATAACTCTTTGAGGTGGATGGTTGAGAAGTTTCTCCATTATAGCCCAGACCTGTCTTGTTTAGAGGAGAACGTTGTACATTGATGATCTCATCCAGAGTTTCAGATCCTTTGACAAACTTAATATTAATAGCCTTTGTTTTCTCAATCTCTTTTCTAAGACCAACAATTTCACCTTCTAACTTTTCAAGATATTTTTCTTTTTCATCAATTTGAGATTGTAGGGTATCAATGATCATATTCTTTTCTTCTATACATGTCTTGAGTCTAGAAATTTCTTCATAAAAGCTATCCACATCTATAGCATCCATGTAATCATCATCTTCAATTGCCATTAAAAGTTTATAGCCATTACCTCGTTCATCTTCATCACTATTTGATAGACCATCACTATCTTCATGAGTGTAGTAGCTTTTCTTATTTGCATTCTGTTTCTTGTTCCATTTAGCAGGTTCCTTTCCTTTCTCAATCTTATCCTTATGCGGACTTTTCGCAGTATAATGACCTACTCTTCCATAAGCAAAACATTTAAAAGGTAACTTACCTCTGAACCTTCCAATACCCTGTTGAATATTTATGACAAAATTTGATTCTTCTTCTTCTTCTGGCACGTGACTTGCTTCATAGTAGCCTCCTTTGCCTGAAGCCTTGAAAGCAGCTTCTCTCTTGTCTGATGGACCTCCCTTTCTCATTTCATAAGCAGTTAGAATTCCGTGTAGCTGAGACACAGTAAGAGTTCGTAGATTTTCCTTTTCTTCTATTGCAGACACTTTAGATTCAAACTTGGGGGACAATGATCTTAAAACTTTTTCAACCACAATAGCCTCTTTTATTTCTTCACCCAAGTTTTTCATGCAATTAACAATCTCGTCTACCCGAAGAAAATAGTTAGCCACACTTTCATCATTATACATTCTGAGATTCTCATACTGAATCCTGAGGGTTTGAAGTTTAGCACGCTTTACCTGTTCATCTCCTTCGTAGCTCAAGACAATCTTGTCCCATATTTCCTTTGTGGATTTATATTGCATAACCTTTACGAATTCTGTTTGAGATAAGCATCCCAGTAGAGTATTGACTGCTTTAGCATTTGTTTCATATTTCTTCTTCTCGGCTGAATCTGTAGGAGTAGCTGAAAAAGTGTAGCCTGTATCTATGATATCCCAAACTTCTGTACCAAGAGATTGAAGATAGGCAGTAACTCTTACCTTCCAATAATTGAAGTTTGTCCCATCAAAAATTGGTGGCCTGATTGATGCTTCCCTCTCGTAATTGCTCATGATGAATGATCTTCCTTCAAGCGATCAAGCTTCTCTGAAGGACCTGCTCTAATACCAATTGTTGGAAATAACACTGAGAGGGGGGGTGAATCAGTATTATCTAGTTCTTTTTAATAAATCTTCCTTATTTATACTTTGAATTATTCTTGTATGTCAGTACCATAAAACAATGAGCATGAACAAGAAAAATAGATAGTCACACCAAAGAACACCAGATGTAAGGTGGAAACCCAATGTGGGTGAAAACCACCTGCTGCAATATGTCTCTATCTTCTTTCAATTAGAAACTCCTTTTACAATGATTTTGTACTGGTGCAGTCCTTTACCAGTACGCAGGCTGCAGCCTGCAGAGAGCTACGACTCTCTCTCATTTTCCAGTCTCTCCTGGAAGGGAGCTACAACCCCCTACTTCTTTTCTTTCAAGGACCACTTTTCATAAATTTTCAAACTGGATCCATGAACATCAAATGATCATCAAGTACAAGTAAATCACCCAATCAACTGCAGTAACCAGATCAATAGTAACAGTAAACTAAACCCAGAACACCTTATCAACAGAGAAAAGTCAGTCAAATAAATGCCTTAAGACAGATACGCAATTTTTCTTTATCTGGCATGCGTTGCTATGCACTTCACCTTCTGCACCTCTGCGTATCCCCGCAGAGAGCCTTGAGCTGCACTGCGTATCCACGCACTGTTCCTTTAAACGCGCCGCGTACCTTCACTGTACCCATGCACCCACTGCTTCTATCACGTCGCGTACTACTACTAAGGCCACGCACTCGCAGATGCTATCGCGCCGCGTATCTACACACCTGCGACTTCTGTAGCGCTGCATACTTTCACTGTGCCTTCGCACCTGAACCTCTGTCACGCTGCGTACCCACGCACTGCGTCTTCTTCTGCTCTGCGTACCCACGCACTGCGCCTTCTTCTGTTGTGCGTACCCATGCACTTGCACTATTAATCACCTGCGTACCTCTGATTAGGGCCGAATTGGCAGTCCCCCAGTGTGCCACAGATAGTCAGATGCCCAGATCTGATCATGCGCCCGAGAGATCACACTTCATAGATTCACTTTCAACTTCACTTTTATATAGATCAAGCTTTTAAACCGATAACCCAATATTTCAGATCTTAAGATATTCAATTTGCAAAGATGCCTTAGCCAAGTGATCTCCTTCCCTATTTATAGTCAAGCCCTTATTCACACCATGGGACAAAACCATCAATAACCAATACAAGGGATCCAAACCGGGGCAAAATTAGATCCTATACCACGGGCCAAAACCATAGAATCAAGAATGGCGGGCTAAATACCACGGGACAAACATAAGAAACCCCACGTGAGCACGCTTCTCTGCCTTGAAGTGAGTGAACTGGGGGTACGCACCTCATGAACGGGTAACCTGCGGGTATGAACGCACTTCCTAGCCGGCGTACCTGCGAGTACGCACCTTTTGAACCATTCACCTGCGTATAGACTCTTAATTTCCAACATTTTGAGAGCCTGATCAGAGCATTTCCACTTGAGGGTGTTGCCATCAAGTACAACATCTGTAACATAGAGCCATACCAGAATCATAATGCCAACAAACAAATCTGAGTGTACCAATTCTAACACATTTTTCTTTCTGTCATGGCCACCTCTAAGGAATGAAACCCTTCTTTGTCTACCATATATACAATGCTCACAAAGATCAAGATTGTAGGATTTCAAACCTCGCAATAAATTTTTACCAACAAGGATTTTTAAGCCCTTCTCGCTCATGTGACCCAAACGCTTATGCCACAGATCTACTAAATTTCCATCTTTTGTGACAGCAGCCAAATCTGATTTTCCTATCAGTGCCTTCAATTTGTATAATGTTCCTGTCTTGGGTCCTTTGGCCACAACCAATGCACCTTTGCTAATTTTCCAGCCTCCTTTTCCAAAGCTTGTGGAATAGACTTCATCATCTAGTCGTCCCATAGAGATTAAACTCATGCACATTTCTGGTACATGCCTGACCTGTTTCAACAATATATATTGTCCATCTTTCATCTTGATCTGGACATCTCCCACTCCAACAATACTATAAAAATGATTATTCCCCAAATGCACTCTACCATAATCACCAAGATTATATGAAACAAAACTATCTTTGCATGGGATTACATGGTGAGATGCCCCAGAGTCAAGGATCCAATCAAAACTAATGCTAGATGTATATACACATGCATCCTCTACTGAAACAGTAAATAACACATCACCATCTATGGCTACAGCAGTAGTCTCACCTTCATTTGTGCTGGATGACTTGTGATTTGTATTGGACAGTCTCTGATCCTTTTGTCCTTTCTTCCAGAATCGACATTCTTTCTTCATGTGCCCGGGTTTGCCACAATGAAAGCAGATGATTCTGCCTCTCCTTGATTTTGATCAGCCTCTCGATCTTGATCTCCCTTGCCGGCCTCGATCCATTTTCCTACCACGATCAGCTAGAGCTAGAGCCTCTCCTCCCTGGTTTTCCGTAATTGACTTGCATTTCAGCTCCTCATTCATTAAACTACTACTGACATCATCAAACTTCAGGGTCCCTGTAGTTGCTGAAGTGCTCATAGCTACAATTAAATTTCCCAACTGTCTGGTATAGAAAACATCAGCAATATGGCTCTAATTTCATCATCTAAAATGATTTTAACAGAGGCAAGTTGATTAGTAATAATATTAAATGCATTCAAGTGCTCAACAACTGAAGCACCCTCATTCATTTTGAGATTATAAAGCTTCTTCATCAAGAATACTTTGTTTGATGTCGTGTTATTCTCATATAGATCATGGAGCTTCTTCCATAATCCTTCTACCGTCTTTTCTCCAGACACACTGAAATAAACATTCTTTGCTAAATATTGGCGGATTGTTGCAATCGCCTTTCTATCTAGCTTATTCCACTCTTCATTTGTCATCAATGAGGGTTTCTTTGTTGTGCCCTCAATCAACAAATATTGATCCTTTAAAATCAGTATATCCTCCATTTGTGATTTCCATAGAGAAAAATTAGCCTCGCTCAACTTCTCCATATCTGTAACTGTTGTCTCCATTTTCAATCAAATTCACGCCCAAAAAAACTCCACTTAAAAATAAAACTTTAATTATTACTTTTTAAAATTTAGTAAAAATAACCTTCCTCCTTTTAAAATACCATTTTCAAAATTCCCGCTCCTTTTTAAAATATACTTTTCAAAGTTCCAACATATAATTATATATGTTTCATAATAAATATAAAAAACATATATAATGTTTTAACCTTTTCACATTTCACAGATACATATGTTGGTTTAAAAAAAAACTTGACGTATACGTGCAAGCTTGATGTAAAAAAAAACTTACGAACACCACATTTCAACTCCAATCTCCACGGATCTCCATGTTTCAAACTCCAGCAGCACGTTTCAACATAGATCCACGACCTTGTTTTTCTTGCAGCAACTGTCTTTTAGTTCCAACATTCCTCAGCTATTTCCTGGACAGATTCTTCAATAGCTGGAAGGATAACAACCAATGTTTTAACGAACGCTACTAGAGTAAGGCGACAGCACTAAGTGGCTTGCACAGTGGATATTTGAACCTGGGTCTGATATCAATTGTTAGATTAGAGCATACATAACACACAACAGATTTACACTCAGACACAGACAAATGAAGAAACAACAAGATTACTCAATCAGAAACAACGGAATAGATAAAACAATCATTGGAGAACAGAAATCACTTAGTATTACATAGCAAGCTTGGGCCTTGGCTTGCTTTCCTTGGCCAGAGAAATTACAAATTTATAAAGGCAGAAGAAGGATCTAGAATCCTGTATGTGATTCAGATGGAGATCTGGAATGATCTAGAAACTAATGGCGGTGTAGAAAGATCTAGAATCTTGGAGATCTAGAAGGATTTAGAATCTTGCATGAATTTTGGCTTCACGATTGTCATTACACCAAAACCCGCAGGTGTCAGTAAACAGACACATCGATAGATTTAAGCACATGCCACGAAACACACAGGGAGCATTGGATTATCCTTCTACACCGCCATTAATGGGAAGCCAACAATCTCCCCCCCAATGCGAGCCCAGTGTGTTTCGAACTCGAGACCTTTGGCTCTGATACCACTTGTTGGAGTCACGATTGCAGTTACATCAAAACCCGCAAGTGTTAGTAAACAGACACATCGATAGATTTAAGCACATGCCACGAAACACACAGGGAGCATTGGATTATCCTTCTACACCGCCATTAATGGGAAGCCAACAATCTCCCCCCCAATGCGAGCCCGGTGTGTTTCGAACTCAAGACCTTTGGCTCTGATACCACTTGTTGGAGTCACGATTGCAGTTACATCAAAACCCGCAAGTGTTAGTAAACAGACACATCGCTAGATTTAAGCACATGCCACGAAACACACGGGGAGCATTGGATTATCCTTCTACACATTGATTAACGGGGAGCTAACAAAAACTAGCCAATTGGTTGCTTAACAAGAAAGTTTGGTATTAGTTTATTGTTTACATAGAAGAAACATTGTAGATTAAGGGGCACATAGCTTATAGTGTGATAATTCACTGTTCAACAATATTGTTGATTAGGACAAATACATCTTTCTAATGATGACTAGGAAGATAAATTTTCTAAACCTTTTCTATTTGCAAAAGCATTGATAAATGACTAAAGTTTGCTTCAAAGGAAGTCATGATATTTGATTCTAAGAAACAGCTGGAAATATTATACTTGAATGACACACTACTTGCTTACATGATAGATGGCAAGTCCAAGTTTATTATGCATATATTCCCGCCATGGATTAACTGATTTATCTTTTGTTCCAACTTGTTCTTCTATGGTTCTACAAATAGGCCAACTATGATTCATTTTTATAATATGAGAGAAATAATGATATGATAAACACATACATGATACATAGTATCAACACACAAACTTTACATATCATGATTTATTATAGAAAATCTCAATAGGAGAAAAACTAGTCTAATAATAAGGCATAAACAGTCATACCTTGACTTAAAAGCAGTTAAGCTAGCCAACATCCTGGACAACCCAATGAGCCTTTTGTTCAACTCAAACACATTAATGGAGAATCCCCCAATTTTCTAAATGCTTCATCACATATAATCCAT
Source organism: Pinus tabuliformis (assembly GCA_031772625.1). Taxonomy (NCBI): domain Eukaryota; kingdom Viridiplantae; phylum Streptophyta; class Pinopsida; order Pinales; family Pinaceae; genus Pinus; species Pinus tabuliformis. The sequence goes on from CM062804.1 coordinate 1,057,130,301, forward strand.
GGACTTTAATACCACTGACCACCATAACCATGTAACTAAAACCACCACTATCAAAAATGTTAAGTTGTGACCTCGGCTGGGCTTTGTGCACGTTCATGCAGCTCGTTTGCCCGACTCTCCCTTGTGCCTTCGTTTCAGTCGTGTGTGGGCGCCCATGTAAACTCATTCGGGCGGGACGTTTGAGGGCGCCTGTGTAAACTCGTTCGGGCGGGTCGTTTGAGGGTGGCCATGTAAAGTCATTCGGGCGTCCGTGCAAACTCGTTTGGGCGGGTCGTTCGAGGGTGCCCGTGAAAACTCGTTTATGCAGGTCATTTGAGGGCGTTCGTGTAAACTTGTTCGGGCGGGTCGACCAACACCACGAGTGCACAGGTGCACATGGCCCATCCAAGGGCGCACGCTTCATTCCTCGACCACCACAATGGAAAACATACATGCAGTAATCCGCCCGCACTTGTGACGATGCAACAACCCGTGTTGGTTTGCACCTCAAGTTGAGCGGCAGACTAGCCTGAGCCGTTCCACATCCGACCGAGACGCGTCAACAGTGTCCATACACTTCCCTCCTGGCAATTTCAAGCACTCTTTAACTCTCTCTTCAAAGTACTTTGCAACTTTCCCTCACGGTACTTGTTTGCTATCGGTCTCTCCCCCGTATTTAGCCTTGGACGAAATTTACCACCCAATTAGCGCTGCATTCCCATAAAACCCAACTCGCCGGCAACGCCTCGTGATGCGGTAGGGTCTGTTGAGATTGCAACAAGATGATGGAGCTTAGTGAAAAGAGTCACCTTCACTAAGTGGGCCCGCAGGCTATTTTTGGCGCAAGTCTATTTTTAGACTATGTCTATTTTTAGACATATGGATCATGTCTATGGATTGCAGGTTGTTGTTTATGGATGATTGATCAAGTTGGGGAAAAATAGATGGACTTCTATTTTTGATGAAAGTGTGAGTGATCACAGTGTGAGTGATCAAAGTCTATATTTAGACTGGCTGTCAAAAATAGAAAAGTCAAATATTATTATCTCACAATAATATTTGGACTATAAACTTAATCTTATTCTCTTGGAGCACTTCAGTTTGAGCTACAGAGGTGGCACATGCAGCTGTCAGAAGGAAATACGCTTTTCTTATGAGTCAGTTGAGTTGTTGCATGCATGACTTCAGTTAGAACTCAATCAGTTGAGTTTGGTGGAGTTGATTGTGGAGTTGATGGAGTTGTGTTCAGTTTAGCTTTGTTAAACTGGTTGTATTTAGTCTAACTGGCAAATAGACTAGAGATGAGTTGGGTGAATTAGTTATTAATTAATTCACAATTTATTAACTCATAATACAACTAATGAATACATCAGTTAACTCAGTTGCATGTCAGTGCATGTTTAGTTCAACAGGGACAGGTGGTAGAGAATCAGATTGCTATCAGTTGTGACTATAGTTGTGCACCAGATCTTGCACAATCAAAGGATTGAATATGCCAATGAGTTTGCTCACGTATTTTCCCACATTATAGCTTGTGCTCACGTCCAAAAAAGTGTGAGTGACTATTTTGCAGGTGAAAAACGAGTTTGGTGAGCCATTCTCATTAGTTCTTGAGCAGGTATTGAGCAGTGGAGGCAGGCAAGCAGTGGAAGAGATTTGGAGATCAGATCTGAGTTGTATTGTGTATAATAGAGGTGGAGATACTTGTGAGAAGTATTATGCTGTGTAATGTTACATGACTCAATCATTAATATATAGATAGTTGGGGTTTTTAGTGAGATGCTTTCCCCGGGATACATACTATGTTAATGTGTGAATGATCTTGATGTTTTATTGTTATTGATGCTGTTATATTGATGATCAACGTAGAGGAGCTTATGTATTGTGTATGTATTCCGCAATAGTACATGATCAGGATAATCTCTGTTGAATATGTGTTAAATTATTCAAAATTTCTACATGGTATCAGAGCTGCTTGATTTGTAAAATAGATCTTTACAAGATATCAAGCGAAGATTGATCATCAGATCTACTATTCAAGAAGTGTTTACATTCTATTTATTTAGGCAGAGTCTGTAATCGGGCCAGGTAGCCTCTGGATTCATCCTTCCTTTGGAAGGTGAGATATCTGGTGAATGCCCATACAGTCAACCTCTGTACGAGAAATATTGTGTTCTCACGAATCTTAGATTGGAAGAAGTTGAGTTGGTGTTGGTGGAATTTGAATTTTGCAACAGTGTTGTTGAAAATGTCTTTCAACGGATTGCAAATGTTATTCCAAAGCAAGAGCGACCTGGCGCTCAAGGATAAACTCAGAAACAATAAAAGTGAGAATGGATCTTCATCTATGCCACAAATTGTCCGCAGAAGAAGAAGAACAAGCAAGCTGCTGGATCTGCAGGGGGAGAGGCCTTAGCTTCTCAGTTTGAGCTTGATTTTTCATTGATCGCATGCTTGGTTTCAAGTGTGATGGGATCCATGTGGTTCTTGGATAGTGGTGCGTCTTTTCACATGACGGGAGATAAAGATTTGTTCTCTGATCTGGAGGACAAAGATCTTGGAGTGCACATCGAGATGGGCGATGATGGTAGATACAATGCGACCGGTATCGGTACCATTTCCTTTGAGAGGGAGTCTGGTAAACCCTTCGTATTGAAGGAAGTCATGCATGTTCCAGGATTGAAGAAGAATCTTATCTCAGTGGCGATGTTAGAAGACAAGGGGTATGATGTTGTTTTCAGCGAGGGAAAGGCCTTCCTGCGTAGCAAGACAACTGGTGAGACCCGGAAGATAAGGGTTCGAGTGAGGAACCTTTATCAGTTGCATGTAGATGGATGCGCAGCAATGGCAGGCAAGGCAGAAGGATTGGTGAGCCGGGATGATGGCGAGTTGTGGCACAGGAGATTGGGTCACCTTCACCATGGAGCCTTGAAGATACTGCAGCAGATCACTACAGGGCTTCCTAAAGGCACACTTGCGCAGTCAGATCAATGCAACGGGTGTACTTTGGGGAAGTTTGTGAAAGCCACCTTTCACAAGAAGGATAGTCGTGCCACAACGATCCTTGAGAGAATTCACACAGACGTGTGTGGACCTTTCTCAGTTGCTTCGACAGAAAAACACAGGTATTATGTGATTTTTGTTGATGATTTCTCTCGTAAGTGCTGGATCTTCTGCATGCAGAAGAAGAGCGAGACATATTCAAAGTTCTGTGAATTCAAAGCACTGGTCGAGAAGGAGCCGGGGAATAAGGTGAAGGCTCTTAGGAGCGATAATGGTGGTGAATACATCTCGGACGAGTTCAAGGATTTCTGCAAGACAGAAGGGATTCATAGAGAGCTCATAGCTCCCCATAACCCAAAGCAGAACGGGGTAGCTGAGCGGAAGAACAGAACGATTGTGGGTGCTGCACGGGCAATGTTGCATGATCAGGGCCTACCCCTTCACTTGTGGGCGGAAGCATGCAATACAGCAGTTTATGTGCAGAACCATTGTCCTCATAGGATACTTGGCATGAGTACACCCGAGGAGGCTTATTTTGGTAAGAAGCCTGATCTTTCTCATTTGAGGATTTTTTGTGCTAACGTTTACATGCATGTGACGAAGGATGCCAGGAAGAAGTTGGAGCCGACCGCAGAGGTTGGGATATTTGTGGGGTACACTGATACGCCCCACAACTATCGTGTGTATTTTCCAGACAGTGGTAAAACTGTTGTGCGACGGGATATAAAATTTCAGGAGGAGAAAGCCATGAAGTGTTCGCTTGAGAGGGAGCTACACTTGCATGCAGATGAGGAGCTATTAGTTCCTAAGGATGAGCTTCAGGACGTGGATCAGCCACAGGACGAGGTTCATGGAGTGGAAGAGACCACTCATGCAACGCCAACCATCAGAGGGCGAAAGCGCTTGACAGAAGCTGAGTGACTGGCTCAAGATGCAGAGAAAGTTGTAGGACCACCTACAGCCCAACGCAGGCAGAGATAGTCACCTGATCGGTACACTGGATACATGGCTCTTATGAGCAAGTGTGTTGTGACTGAGCCATCCTCTTTCGAGGAAGTTGTGGAGGATCCCGCATGGGTAGACGCCATGGTGGAAGAGTATGATTCTATTGTCAGAAACAGTGCATGGGAGATTGTTCATAGACCGGAAGGGAAATCAGTGGTGGGTTTGAGATGGATCTACAAAGTTAAGCAGGCAGCTGACGGGAGTGTGGAGAAGTACAAGGCAAGATTTGTTGCCCGAGGCTTTTCACAGATTGAGGGGATCGATTATGAGGAGACCTTTGCACCTGTCGCAAGGTATTCTTCCATACGGACGATTCTTGCTCTCTCAGCGCAGATGGGATGGCACATTCATTAGATGGATGTGAAGACTGCATTCCTCAATGGAGTCATTGAGGAGGAGGTGTACATTGAGCAACCCGAAGGCTTTGAAGTCTTTAGCAGCGAGTCGCATGTGTGTAGGCTCAAGAGAGCGTTGTATGGGTTGAAGCAAGCACCACGTGCTTGGTACACACGGATAGACAGCTATTTCACAAGACTTGGATTCTCCAAGAGCGAGGCGGATCCGAACCTATATCAGATTGTGGTGGAGGGTAAGTTGCTTATCATTGTACTGTATGTTGATGATTTGATTCTAACGGGTGATGAGTTGTTGATACTGTCATGCAAGAAGGATCTTGCTACAGAGTTTGAGATGAAGGATTTGGGCCTCCTTCACTATTTCTTGGGATTGGAAATATGGCAGCGCAGTGGTGGACTGTTTTTTTCTCAGGGCAAGTATGCTCGGGAGATACTGGAGAAGTTCAACATGCGTGGCTGCAAGCCTGTTGATACTCCTCTTCCTGGAGGTTGGAGGAAGGAGGATGCCACTTCGGGAGAAGAAGTGGATGCCACTGTTTATCGACAGTTGGTGGGGTCGCTGATGTATTTGGTCAATACACGACCTGATATATGCTATGCAGTTAACCAGCTTTCACAAGCTATGGTTAAGCCTACCAAGCTCTTCTGGAAGGCGGGCAAGCATGTATTGCGCTACTTGAGAGGCACATTGGGATATGGTTTATGGTACAGACAAGAGGATGAGGTGAAGCTATGTGGCTTCACGGATGCAGATTGGGCAGGGAGCCCAACAGACAGAAAGAGCACATCAGGAGGGGTCTTCAGTATTGGATCGACAGAAGTTTCTTGGTACAACAGGAAACAGAGATCCGTGGCACTCAGTTCAGCGGAGGCCGAGTATATGGCAGCAAGTTTGGCTGCATGCGAGGCTATATGGATGAGGAAGATCCTAGTTGGTTTGTTCGGTTCTCATTTGGATCCTACTGTGATTTACTGTGATAACCAGAGTTGCATTAAACTATCGGCTAATCCTGTATTTCATGATAGATCTAAACATATTGACATCAGGTACCATCATATCAGAGATTGTGTGCAGCGGAGGATCATGTTACTTTCGTACATTCCAACGGAGGATCAGGATGCTGATATTCTGACGAAGGCTCTCACCAGGAGCAAATTCGAGTACCACCGAGGCAGGATAGGGGTTGCTGATAATCCATATCTTGTCGAGAGGGAGTGTTGAGATTGCAATAAGATGATGGAGCTTAGTGAAAAGAGTCGCCTTCACTAAGTGGGCCCGCAGGCTATTTTTGGCGCAAGTCTATTTTTAGACTATGTCTATTTTTAGACATATGGATCATGTCTATGGATTGCAGGTTGCTGTTTATGGATGATTGATCAAGTTGGGAAAAAATAGATGGACTTCTATTTTTGATGAAAGTGTGAGTGATCACAGTGTGAGTGATCAAAGTCTATTTTTAGACTGGCTGTCAAAAATAGAAAAGTCAAATATTATTATCTCACAATAATATTTGGACTATAAACTTAATCTTATTCTCTTGGAGCACTTCAGTTTGAGCTACAGAGGTGGCACATGCAGCTGTCAGAAGGAAATATGCTTTTCTTATAAGTCAGTTGAGTTTTTGCATGCATGACTTCAGTTAGAACTCAATCAGTTGAGTTTGGTGGAGTTGATTGTGGAGTTGATGGAGTTGTGTTCAGTTTAGCTTTGTTAAACTGGTTGTATTTAGTCTAACTGGAAAATAGACTAGAGATGAGTTGGGTGAATTAGTTATTAATTAATTCACAAGTTATTAACTCATAATACAACTAATGAATACAACAGTTAACTCAGTTGCATGTCAGTGCATGTTCCGTTCAACAGGGACAGGTGGTAGAGAATCAGATTGCTATCAGTTGTGACTATAGTTGTGCACCAGATCTTGCACAATCAAAGGATTGAGTATGCCAATGAGTTTGCTCACATATTTGCCCACATTATAGCTTGTGCTCACGTCCAACAAAGTGTGAGTGACTATTTTTTAGGTGGAAAACGAGTTTGGTGAGCCATTCTCATCAGTTCTTGAGCAGGTATTGAGCAGTGGAGGCAGGCAAGCAGTGGAAGAGATTTGGAGATCAGATCTGAGCTGTATTGTGTGTAACAGAGGTGGAGATACTTGTGAGAAGTATTATGCTGTGTAATGTTACATGACTCAATCATTAATATATAGATAGTTGGGGTTTTTAGTGAGATGCTTTCCCCGGGATACATACTGTGTTAATGTGTGAATGCTCTTGATGTTTTATTGTTATTGATGCTGCTATATTGATGATCAATGTAGAGGAGCTTATGTATTGTGTATGTATTCCGCAATAGTACATGATTAGGATAATCTCTGTTGAATATGTGTTAAATTATTCAAAATTTCTACAGGGTCCCGACCCTACGGGGTTGTCACCCTCTCAGGCCCCCTTCTAAGGGACCTGGCCCAGGTCCGCCATTGAGGACGCTTCTACAGACTACAATTCAGGAGACGCTGCCAACTGATTTTCATGCTCGGCTCTTCCCAGTTCGCTCGCCGCTAATGGGGGAATCCTTGTAAGTTTTTTCTCCTCTGTTTAATTATATGCTTAAACTCAGCGGGTGTTCTCACCTGAGCTGAGGTCGCAAGTTGGAGCTAAATCCACCCTACCTGATGGGAGGGCAAGAGAGAGCAAAGCAAGTTTGAGTGATGCCACAAAAAGCCCACATCAGTTTTCTTTAGAGTGTGAAGTTTGCTCGACTGTGTAAGTCCTCCTCCAGGAAAAACAACGTCGACCAGGCAGGATTGGCTCTAATGTCATCCTCTTGTGCGTATTTGTCGAGGTAGTCCAATGTATTCATGGCAGAGGAAGAGGATGGGTCTACGATGTCATCATCGACTACTTGTGCTGCTGGAGCCTCAAAAAAATCCGACAGGTTATCCTACCGACGGAACCATGTGGCATGAGATGGTTTAAATCAAAGTCAAAGGTGGAGTAAACAAGAGGCAAAAAACTCTGTATGAGACAAAACACGTGTCAAATTTCGATAAGAAGGAATGACGAAAATGAAATGAAGAGATTGGTGGGGCTAAACAATGTTTGCCTAACTAACTCTATAAAAGAAAACGTTTTTCAGCGTAAAAATAAATAAATTAAATTAAATTAAAAAATTTCCTTCACCCAATTAATTAAGGTTAATTAAATTTGTATCATAATATTTTAGTCTATAACAATTTGAAAAAAAAGACAAATATTAAAAAAAACATTTTTTAAAAATAAAATTTAATAATCTATATTTCAAAATTTTTAGATGAACTTAACCAGTGTAAAAATAATTATAAATGTATTGAAAAAATAATATAAATGTAGCAGACGAATCCAAAACTTAACTAGTGTAAAAATAATTATAAATGTATTTAAAAAAAAACATTAGATAAAAGTAGTAGAAGAAGTGATACACAGTCAAATCTATTTGACATCAGACCAAACAACATGGTCCCTACCAGAGACTAATAAAAGGTCCAAACTTAACAATGACCTAGAATAATTAGTTTTAAAAAAATGTTAAGTTCTTGATAAAAATTCATGTTCTTGGACCCAATTTCTATCTCCTTGACAATAGTTTCAAATGGAAAGTAAGAAGTAATGCATGTCACATGACGATTTATTTTGGAGTTTTTTGATGATGGTGGTGGTGGTTAACGTCCACTGAGACCAAATTGGTCTATCGGACCTATAATTTTCTTAATTCTTAATTCTCTAGCTTCTCGTCTTTCTTGGCGAGATTAGTGTTGTAGCTTTCTGTTTTTTCTCTATGGTCTTCCAACTTCCTTTATCTTGCATCTCTTTCATCTCTTCTGGTTCTTGGGACAATGGTGTCTTAGCTTCGCGATCTCTTGTGTTCATCCTTTTGAAGATAGTCGGAGAAGAAGTTTGGTCTGGGAGATCTGCTTTGTTGTTAAATGAAGATTTATTTTGTGCGGTATTGGAATGCTCATAACTATTGATGCTTGAGGCGTTGTCGAGTTTACATTTTTGCTGTTGGGCAGGGTTTTCACCCCTGCTTGTCTTGAGAGTTGTTTCTTTCTTGCCCGATTTCTTGTGATTCAGACTTTTCTGGAGAGTATTCTTCCTTGATGACAGTGTAATGTTCTTTTTGTGCTCCTTCCAACCATGCAGATTTGTGGTGATTCTTTCTAGCAGAATTTTTCTGGGAGGCTTTTCGGCAATTTTTGGCCAGATGGTCTGTCTCAAAGTAGGATCGACATCTAAAGAGGACACTTTCATAATCGAGTTTCTAGTTCCACACAGTCTTTACTTGTTAGGTTTAATTCAGCTGGGAATCTGGCGCTGAAGTCCATTTCCACACAGATGCGTGCATAGGTGGTTTTTTCATATTCCTTTGTTTCTGGGCACCTACAGTAAAATTTCCCAATTGCATTTCCAATGGCTTTTAGCGAGGAGAAATTCCAAAGATGCAAGGGTGGGTTTGGCAATCTCACCCAGACTGGTGTTGAGGTTATGACCATTTTTGAGGGATCGAATGATGGGTTCCATGGCTTCATGAATAGGCCTGAGTTTTCCCAAAACCAAGGGCCAGAATCTAGAATACATTGTTTTCTTTCAGGGTTTTCAAAATATACTATAAAGAAACCCCTAGCACAGGGGTAGATATTAATTTAATCAGAAATGGCATGCTTCCATACCTCCGAGATCCAACTGTGGAGCTCTGTCAGCCGTGGTAAAAAACCATTGAACCGACAGATTATGGCACTTTCAGAAAACTTCAAAGCCTCATCGAGTGAGGCCTGGACCACTTGGACAGTGGGAGCTGGGGTTTCATTGACGATATGGGCAGGTGCTTGCCCCCTAGAGGCGGACGGAACTGAGCCAACAGCTATCTTCGCAAAGCTGGGATCCATCCGGATCAGAGCCTTGATTAGTCGACATGCGCGCTGTTGAATCGGAGCGCCGCCTCACACTAAAAATAACTGGAGCTAAATGTAGCGCGGACTGCACTATGAAGAAAATCTTTTGGGCCAGAAGGATGAGGTCGTCAAATCTAGAGAGGGGCTTGCGAAAGAGTAGTTAGATCTGAAGGAAAACCCTCAGATCTAGTAATAGATCTACCACCTGTAACATTCTGATGCATATATCATAATACAGGGAGTCAATATAACCCCTTAAAGTACCTCGATTACCTCGATTAGTCGATATGCGTGTTGTTGTGTCGGAGCCCCCGCCTCCCACTAAAAATAACCGGAGCTAAATGTAGTGCAGACTGCACTATGAAGAAAATATTTTGGGCTAGAAAGATGAGGTTGTCAAATCTGGAGAGAGGCTTGCGGAAGAGCAGTCAGATCTGTGAAAGAGCAATCAGATCTGTGGATGCGGAAGATCAATCAAATCTGCGAAAGATGTGGAAGTGGAAGAGCAGAGCAGATGCGGAAGAGCATATTTCATTCTGGCTTTATTACAATGTTGTATCCAACCCTATAAATGTTTCCTATAAATTGATTTCCCTGACTCTCTTTCAATGTGAAATGAAAAGAAAAGGCGTTGTTGATCTAATGGTAAATTTGTTAGTTTGGTCATATTTTTTTTCAAAAAAATTGACATTTTAAGTGATTGAATCTTGTTTTTGATAATGGAGATGAATTCAGGACTATCAAAAATTATTAGGCCATCTAAAATCTTGAAATTTAATAATTGTGACTTGGATTTCCCAAAATTTTTACCAAATTTTAACAAAATCTAACAGAAATTTTCATTGTTTTGTAGACAAATTTAAAACCTCATTTTAAGCTAAGCTAAAAAGAAAATGCATAAGATGTAAACGATATCAAAGTTACTATATGAAATGTAATAAAATTACAACTTCATCTCATCCAAAAAACCTTTCTTAAATTCATACAGACTTCATGTTATTGTAAAGTTGTTTTCCTTTAAGAAAAAATAAAACCCTGCAGTGGATCCCGAGAAAAAGTCATACATTGTATATATGAGAATCCAAGTTAAGAATTTGTGCTCAATTGCTGGGCATCAAATTCCACTATTCTCAGACACCAGCGAACTGATTCACCAGTGGATCCCCATTGACCCACCAGTGTACTGCTTCACTTTACGTTACCAAAGTTGTGAGAAATAGTAAAACTATCGCTAAGATGCCACAGTTTGGAAGAAGGAAGAATGAGTGGAATGGTAATATGGTTGCGCTTCATGCTTTTTCCCACAAACTTTCTAAGCTATTGACATGGCATTCACTATAAGCGGGAGAGGTTGGATCCGAGAGGGAAGTAGGAGGTTGGTATTGGAGCTTTCTTGCTCTTTGCACCATCCTCTTTCTTCTTATCATTCCCTTTACACGATTCCTTTGGCAGATAAGAAGAAAAATTCTGCCCCTTAAAGCAACTTGCAATCACTTTGAATGCACCCTTCATCATGACGTTGATCAAATTCAAACTAATAAATGCGCTTTGCCACAATACAGAGTTGAAAGACTACAATTGTTTACATAGATTGGCGCTGTAACAACTTTCGTAACCTATTTATTGGCGCTGTAACAACTTATTTATTCAATGGAGGGGCATAGTTATTAAGAGGCCAGCAAAAAAGAAGTGAAGGAGATACTGAGTTAGGAAAAGAGAGGAGATAATTCAAATGGTGATTGAGAAAGTTCTTTTGATGGACCAAGCAATCCCTATGAAAGAATTGACTTTTGTATGTATATAAAGACTCATGAATCAAAGAGAATTAAGAGAATGGATGTGCAAGGTATGGGGAAAATCCATTGGATATATACTCACCTTTCATATTTTGTCACATAGGTTGATCGTTTGTGTCATCAAGAATGGTGATGATGATGAAAAGATCAAAACATGAGATTCATATTGGGGTAATTCTCTGTTAACCATTAAATGATGGATTCCTTGTTTCATCCCACATTTGCTAAGTTTCCTACATTACTATTGGAATTTTGGAGTGAAGCCACTTTGAAGGAACCATGAAGCAATTTGGGAATATTTATGAGCTCTAACAAGGATTTATGTGTGTTAGCTTTAAAAGTGGTGAATATATTAGTTGAACTATCACGACCATATAGATTAAATGGCTAGTATATGTTAATAGGCATGAATCCATGACAATCATCAATAAACTTACCTCATCATACATCGCACTTTTCTGAGATTAAAAAATCATCGGAATTAGCTAAATTATAGCTTTATTTTAAATTAATTTTATATGAATTTCCCATAGGATGTAGAATAGATAGTAACAGGATACTCTATTAAGACAATCTCTTTTGAAAAGGTCATCAATTCAAAAACCCATGGGAAAAAGATCTAGTCATACTAGGGGTTTGTGTGTCCCAAATTGGGTGAAATCCATGGGTTGTTTTGATGGCCTAGATGCCCTAGGTCGTGGTTATTCAAGCCACAAGTTGGGCATGCCAATCAACCTAGTACTCACATTTTTTTTGTGAATAAAAAGATTTGTATTATTAAAGAGAACTGGATTAAATAGATAACATTATGCGTACATAGGGTGTACCGAAAGTTATTTCTCAAGCTCTGTTGCTTATACGAACTACTACTTATTACATATATACAAAACCATCACATATTAATCTTTCTGGCACTAGAACCCCTCCATACAAGAAAATATTTAAAGCTAGATTGAAGCCTCAACCAAATATCCAAGGTCGACCACACTATAGCAACATTTTGGTCATTTATAAGACCCAGTTGAAACATTGCACGAAAAATCTCCCGACATCAATGAAGCCACTGTCCCACTAAAAGGGATACATCATCGTCAAACCACGAAATCACAAATATTCATCACAAAACACCTCTTCCATGTGAGTATTGACGTTATGAGTCCCAAACAAGAAATGATACACTAGAGTCTGAAAAAATATATGCACCCATCCCAGAAAAAACTAACGCATGGTTTAGAGTCTCGTGTTTACTTTTGAAAACTCAAATAAAAGTTGGATTTGTAGAAAGTTAAGAAATATTATTATTTCATGGTTCCTTTCAAACAAATATATTGTCTTCATAAGACGTCATATGTGCATATGTTCTGGTAGGAAATAAAATATAAAAAAAAATACATGTCCTCTTACTCTTTTATGATAAAAAAAAGATTGAGGAAGGGATATTGCATGATGTCATTGCTCCCTGACCAGATGATTCAACATCTCCCAATACATGAGAAACAAGATAATCATTGAGTAAGCAAGAGAGGTTGGATCCGAGAGGGAAGTTAGACCTATGTTTTGAAACTTTCTTTGCCTTTATGCCCTTCTCTAGGACATTATAAATATGGTTTTAGAATAAATAACTTCAACGCATATTTTTTTTGTGTTTCTATGGATGAAATTTGAAAAGGGAAATTCTAACATTATTCTGATTGCAACATTTATATGAAGGCAACTCAAAAAATAATCACAATGATGGCTACTAATCTCGAAGGACTCAACTTGATTTGAACTTGCCATGCATGTGGCCTCTTAGTTAGCTACATTCCTGAAGAAGATGATTTAATTCATTGATGATTTTATTTTGTTGTTGTTATATATTCAAAAGAAAAAATTGAGGGATCTCCCTTATCCTTTAGCTTCCCAAAATATCGAGATGGGCAATGATTCAATTACTATCCATAATAATGGTCAATAATATAGAGACACTTAATCAGATTTGAACATATGACTCCCCCATTGGTAACATGAATTGGGCAATATGCATAATTGTGATGATGATGGTTGCTAATGTCAACTAGGACTAATCTTGGTCTATGAAACCTTGAGAATTTTTTTAAAGGAATTAATCAATTTTATTCAGAATATTGTATATATAATAAAATAGCTCCAATGGTTAGATCAATCAATCAAACCATCTCCATAAGGAAATTTTCTCATGGGCGGACCATGGGTCAAATTCTTCAACCCCCTAGGGTTACCATCCACTTTTGAGATTGGAATTTGAGCTACCTTCCATCCAAATATTTTGAGGAATAGGAGGGGATCCCATAAGCTTTTTATTGGAAAATAATCCCTAAGGGTAGCTCAATCAATTGAACTATTCATCTAATGCATATACTAATGGGTAGGACATATGTTAAAATTTGATTAAGTCCCTCTATGATGTTGACCACTATTATGGATGATAATTGAGTCAATGTCCATATATATAGTCAAGAAGAGTATGAGACCCCTTGAGGTTTCCTTATAAAAGAGTCCATAAGGTTGGCTCAATCAACTAAACTATTCACCCAATGAATGTTAATGATTGGTTCGCCATAAGATCAAATCTAGTAAAGTCCCTTTAGCTTCTCGAGCACTTTTATAATTGGTGTTTGATATGTTGACCATATTGATATTTTAGGAACCTAGAGGGTGGGTGGTGGATCCCACAATGTTTTCCTTTGAATATGTAACAACAACAATAAAATAATAAATCAATTGAATCATCTACCTAAGGCATGCTACTGATAGGAATGTCATTTCTTCAAAACAAAGCTTGCCACAAGGCCTTTGGTTATAGTCTAATTAATGTTCAAATTTACCAAAGACTCATTGGGTTACTAATAACTCTTATGGTTGGTGCTTAAACAACTCCCCGTATAGATATTTCAAGAATATTTGGGGTGAGGTGGGGAGGGAGGGATGTGGTGGGATCCTACAAACTTGGCAATTTTCACGACTAAGTTGCATGAGAGATAAGGAGATGATGGATTGGACCCCACCACACTGCAACCCACCTATTCACGATCCAACCATTAATAGATAAGATGAAATTCCTGATGATATACTCTGTGAAGACATGCAATTTATAAATGGTTCCCCTCCATGATTATATTTCTTGTGGTCATTTAAACATTTATTAAGTTATTATTTCTCCAAACAACCACTTTTCCTTTGAATAATAGTTTCATTATGTTTTGAATAAACTCATGGCCCATGGGATTTTAAAATTTTGGATATATCCTTCGAAGAGTTACGTGATGTTTGATTGTTTTTTCCACGATTATTCTTACACGTGGTTCATTAAAAAAAATATATACACATGGTTTATATTAATAGTTGGAAGAAAAAAAAAAATTAAGGAAAAAATATTACAAGATCACATAAAATAATAAATTGTTTGGTATATTTAATAAGCTAAACTTTCATATACATATTTTTGATATATTTAATAAGCTAAACTTTTATATACATATTTTTTATTTCATTGATATTTCCATATGTGAATTGTAATTTCTTTTTTTGCTAAAGCAAGAGTAGGACCTTCTTTACCATTAAAAATATACAAAATTTACAAAAATCCACTTTGGAAAGTGGCGAAGGAGAACTGCCCCCCAAAGGAACCGAGAATGGGCCAACAGTAAAAGACTCGGCCCCAAAAATTTACCATTCAACACATTAAAGCTAAACCAGAAAAAGCCAAAATTGAATCTAAGTAGTGGACGGACCAGAGCAAAAGAAAAAAGGGCCCCACCGGCCCTCCAAGACATGGAGAGAACCGTGCCCCAAAGAAACCATACAACAAAGAGGGGCCCACGCAAAACCCGCCGAAAAACAAAACTTTCCCTAGAATCTTCAGCGATGAATTGTCAGGCCTTATCCAACGACACCAAACATAATCGCAAAGGAAAGAAGCACGCCACTTAATTGGCAATGCCTCCAACCTATTCAATCTATCGCCACCGTTGATTTACAAAATGGACCCGACGGTCAAGGGCCATATCGCACCCACCGAGAATGCCGGACAATAGCGTGCGATGGGGGCCCCACCAAACTGCTCGTTCGATCCCGAGCGATGATATTCCTCGCTCCATCGGACGGCTGAGCCGAAAATCGCGCGCCCGAAGTTGTCGATCTTTAGGGAGCGGGGAAAGTGGTTTTTGGATCGGGCCCTCCACCACGTGTCTTGCTGTTTGAGGCATCACTGCCAAAAAATTAAAACCACTTTTGACATAAAAGTGGTGCGATCGCTTCGAAACCGCTCCAGAGGCAGTATTAACTTCAGCCATAGAAAAAAGTGGGTGTTGCGGTAGTTTTGGATGCTGCTTTCTTCGGTCAGGGAAACTCTGTCGCCAGTCACGGAAAATATTCCTGATCATGGTCAACTTTTCCGCAAACCTTGGCTTACCTCCCTTCGCGTACCTTTCTGTCCAACCTTGTGAAGCCCTCTGACCGCTGTCCATAATTAGTTGGATTCTATCTTTTTGCTTCTATACTCTTCTTTGTCCTCCTCCACCTGGTTGTTATATATTTTTTTCAGATTGCTCTGCGCCATTGTGCTCCACCTCCTTAAAATTGTGCTGTCCTTGCAGCTGACACCTTGATTGGCTAGAATGTCCGCCAATTTGTTGGCCTTTCTCCTCACATGAATAAATCTGAGAGTACGAAGTTCCTGTAGATGTACTTGAATCCTATGTAGAACCTGAGTTAACCTCTAGTGTTTTGTGACCTTTTCTAGCCTTGTTCCATTACTGATTCTCTTGGTTGCGTTTATGACTAACTCTGAATCCGCTTCTATTATGACATTTTGACAATTGTTCTATATCAAAAATTCTAAGCATTGTTCCAAGGCCATTAGTTCTGCCATGTTGTTAGTGGCTTTTCCTAAGTGTCCATGGAAGAGGGAGATTATGCTACCTGTATCATCCCTTAGAACTCCCCCAAAGCCAGCCACCCCCGGGTTGCCTTTGGAAGCTCCATCGATATTGTACTTTAAAAAACCTTCAGGGGGAGGATGCTAGAATTCCTCCACCTTATCTCTCATGCTTGCTTTCCTGTCTAGACCTTGAGGAATAAGCCCATGCATGTCTAACAGCTAGAGGATTTTTAACTCTTCTAATGAGGGAAGATTTTTGGGGAGATTCCTAACCATGGTGCCAACTGTCTCCTTAAGTTGTTATATGATCAGCTTCACCAGGCTAAGAGAGGCAGTATTTACCTCTTTGAATATTCTTTTGTTCCTTTCTTTCCACACATTCCATATAATGAAACTCCGTAAGAGATCCCAGGCTGAATTGAGAACTTCATTCTCAGAAAAATTATTCCCCCAAGTGTTAAGAGTGTTAGCAATACTTTCTTTGTCTCTATAATACTGTTTGAAGATGTTGGTAAAAAATTCCCATATCCTGTCGGTGAAAATACAGCTGTTGAGAAGATGCTCGATAGTCTCCTCATGGGTCTCACAGAGATGACATCTGGAAGGTCCCAGCATGCCCCTTTTTTTAAGGTTGTCCTAGGTTAAAATTTTCCTGTGGTGAACTAACCACATGAAGAGTTTGATTTTCATCCAACCTTTGTGTCTCCAAAGCTTCTTCCAAGTTTTATTTGGAGCTTGGGGTTCCTGATCAAGGAGAAAACCTTTAGCTTCCTTAATATTAAAGTTGCCCTCTTTGTTGTTACCCCATCTCAGTTGGTCCTGCCCTTCCGTTACTAAAATTATTCTCTGATCCAACATTCTCTTGAGGGACTCTACTTTACTGTTGAGGGTCCTATCCTCTCTGCCCTCTATTTTTTTCCAAATTCTCCATTTTCCAACATTATGTGGATTCTCCCAAAAGTCTTTCACCTTTACTAAACCTTGATTGTCAGTCTCATGCTTGAGGCCTAAAAATTCTTCCTTCAGTAGATTAGGTTCTTGTTGCCATTTGTCCTCCCAGAAAAGTGCCAGATCTCCCTCTCTGATTTCCCAGAAACTATTTTTTTGAACCACTTCTCTATTCTCCCAGGCCTTGTTCCATATGGGGGAGCCTTTCACTGTTCCTATCATACGTATGATTTCAGAAGCCAGCCAGGCATTGGCATATTTTTCCTTCCAGATGCTTGCCCATTGAGCTTTAGGATCCTTAACCCACCTCCACCAAAGTTTGGCTCCAAGAGCCTTGTTGAGAATCTCAGGATTGTCCAAACCCAGGCCTCCTTGGTTCTTGGGTTTGCAGATCTTTTCCCATGAGACTAAAGCCCATTTTTTCCTTGTTTCCTCTTTGCCCCAAAGAAAATCTCGTTGAATATTCCGAAATTGCTGTAAGACTCCTATTGGAGCTAGGAGGGCTGATAGCATAAATATTGGGATCGCTTGGAGAATTGCTTTAGTAAGAACCAGTCTACCAGCTAAATTTAAAGATTTTTTTGTCCATTTCCTGACCTTGTCTTTCATTTTAGTTGCTAGAGGATCCCATATACTCTTGTGTTGGGGTTTAGCTATGAGAGAAACTCCCAAATACTTAGAGGGAAGGGATTCTCTTTGAAAGCCTAAAATTCTGGAGACATTTCTCTCGATGGCAATATGAGTGTTAAAGAAAAAGACTTTTGATTTGGAAAGGTTTACTTCCATACCTGTAGCCTTCGCGAAGTCATTCAAAATTTGTTTGTAAGCAAGTGCTTCTTTAACTGTGGGAATTCCTTGTAACATGGTATCATCTACAAACTGTTGATGAGTCAGAACTTGCCCATTCTTCGAAAGTTGGAGTCCTTGAATTTTTCCCATAACTCTTGCATGCTTGATGGACCGCCCTAGCCCTTCCATCATGAGGATGAAGAGAAAAGGAGAAAGTGGATCTCCCTGTCTAAGACCCCTGGAAGGGAGAAAAAGTTCAGAAGGAGAGCCATTCACTAAAATTGAAAAGCTGGAAGAAGTCACAAGGGCCATGACCCATCTGACCCAATTATGATCAAAACCAAACGTTGTGAGCACTTTTTTGATGTAAATCCAATTTACTTTGTCATATGCTTTGGCTATGTCTAGTTGCATGATCATGCCCGCTCTCTTGTTGCAAGTTAACGAGTGAACCACCTCGTGAGCTTGAATTATGTTGTCCAGAATTTGTCTTCCTTCTACGTACCCTGTTTGTTCCCCGGAGATGAGCATGGGCAGCAGGGGTTTGAGTCTATTAGCCACAACCTTGGAAATTATCTTGTAGACAACATAGCATAAGGCGATGGGCCTGTATCTCTCTAGTGTTTGAGAATTATCCTGTTTTGGAATAAGGGCAATAAAGGAGGTATTGAGAGCTTTCAAAATGGTCTTGTTCCGCCTGGAGTTTTCGACAATCTCGACAATATCCCTTTTAACAATATTCCAGCAGGATTTGAAGAAATCCACTTTAAATCCGTTCGGACCTGGTGCCTTGCCATTTTGCATTTCCTTGAGGACCTCACTAATCTTCTTTTCAGTTACAGGTCTGTTAAGATTACAATTATCCTCTCTGGATACCAGTTTAGGTATATGTTTAATGAATTTCTTAATGAAAGGTTCTCTTCCTGAAAAGTTTTCCTTGGCAATGTCCTGAAAATGCTTTACTAACACTACATCTATCTCCTCATGGGATTGAAGAATTTGGCCATTCTCGTCCTTGATCAAAGAGATTCTGTTGTGAGTTCTGTTCGCAATGGTAGATCTGTAGAAAAATTTAGTATTTTGTTCTCCTTCTTTTAGCCATAGAACCCTAGATTTTTGTTTCCAAAAAATTTCTTCTTGTTTACACAGCCTTTCCCATTCTTGGTGATATTTCTTGTTGGCATTATGATTCAAGTGTTGTCCTTGATGGCAACTCACTCAGAGGTTGGTACAGATGCTCAGAAGTTGGTACAGGTGATGGCAACTTAATCAGAAGACAGATCCTAGTACAGCTTGCCAAGGAAGTTCATACACGCAGGTTTGTTAAGCCCAAGTCGCGTGTACACGCAGGTTAGCTTCAGAAAAAGCGCGTGTATGTGGAAAAGTAACTTTGGTCCATGGCGGTTAGTCCTTGGAAGTTGTGCCTATGGTTTCGGACCATTGTGTCTCGACGGGCGTGTCGATCCCTAGTTTTGAAGTTGATGGTATTGTGTTTCTATGGTTTTGGCTCTTGGTATTGAACAAGGCCTAAGGCTATATAAGGAGAAGATCACTAGGCAAAGATATGGTTGTGTGTGTCTGACGCAGTGAGAGGATCTGGTATTGCTGGTTATCTGTTCGGGACGCTTGGCAAGGGTCGGATCTGACAGCAAAGGCAGAAGTAATCATTTCTAGATCTGCACGCGGGTTGCCTTTGGAGAAAGCGTGTATACACGCGGTTTTGGTACAGTGAAGTAGCGTATGCATGATAAGGGTTGATATTTCAGGTTGCTGCTGATTCTGGTGGTTGTTGCAAAGTTCCAGATTCTGGTTTGGGTTCTGTGTTCTTGATGACAGGGTTTCAGTGATTCGGTATTGGGTTGTTTAATGAATTATGATGCAAGTATAAGTTGATGATTGTATTGCGGTAATGTTTGCTTTGTACTCTTGGATCCAGTCTGAAAATTGATGAAACGTGGTCCCTGAAGGTTGTAGGGTCAGCACCTACGTACTAGTAAATGGATCAGCTAGTACAAGAGCTGAGGGGGTTGTAGCTCCCTTCCAAAAGTAGTTGGAAAACGAGAGAGGGTTGTAGCCCTCTGCAGGTTGTAGCCTGCGTGCTGGTAAAGGACTGCACCAGTACATTGTAAAAGAAGTTTCTCATTAAAGAAGAAAGAGACGAATTGCAGCAGGTGGTTTTCACCCACATTGGGTTTCCACCTTATATCATGGTGTTCATGTGTGTGGCTCTTGTGTGATGTTCTGTTCTGTTATACTGCGCCTGTTTACTGTTAAATTTCTTAATAATGTTCTGATGCATTTACTGAAGATTAAGCTAACTGGATTATAAGATCTCTAGGTATACGCTAGTTGCATTAGACACAGTCGCGTGTACACGCGGGTTCACTTATCTGAAGTCGCGTATATGTTTCTGAGTATGAAATTGAAAAGTTTTATCTGATCTGATAATACTGATTCACCCCCCCCTCTCAGTATTATTTCCAACAATTGGTATCAGAGCAGGTCCTTCAGAGAAAGCTTGATCGCTTGAAGGAAAAGATCCATCAAATGGCTAATCCAGAAAGAGAGGCACACATCAGGCCACCAGTCTTTGACGGGAACAATTTTACTCACTGGAAGATAAGAACCACTGCATATCTACAGTCGCTTGGAGCAGAAGTTTGGGGAATCGTAGAAGGAGGATACAAATTCCCATCAGCAACTCCTACAGATCCAGCAGAGAAAAAGCAATATGAGCTCAATGCCAAAGTAGTTACTGTCCTATTGAGTACTTTGACTCAATCAGAATTTATGAAGATCATGCATCTCAAATCAGCTAAGGAAATATGGGACAAAATCGTTACAAGCTACGAAGGAGATGATCAGGTAAAAATAGCAAAGCTTCAAACTCTCAGAATCCGGTATGAAACTCTTAAGATGCGAAGTAATGAAAGCGTAGCTAATTATTTCCTGCGTATGGATGAGATTGTGAATTGTATGAGGGATCTGGGTGAAGAATTTGAGGAAGTTGTCTTAGTTCAAAAGATTTTGAGATCTCTGTCTACTAAATTTGATTCTAAAGTATCTGCCATAGAAGAAAAGGAGAATGTGCGGAAAATTACCATGTCACAGCTTCACGGGATCTTAACTGCTTTTGAAATGCGACAAGAGGTACCACCAGAGGCCGCATTCGAAGTGTCAGAGGAAGAAGATGAGGTAAATTTTGTCAAGAATCTTGAACGGGGAACTGGACGGTTCAAAGATAAGCTACCTTTCAAATGTTTTCTATGTGGTAGAGTTGGTCACTATGCTGCTAGATGTCCTCATAACAAAGGAAAGATATATGAAGAAGATGGTAGAAGCTATTATACCCATATTAAGAGTTCATTAAATGATAGTGAAGATATTAGAAGTCTCATGGCACATAAGAAGAAGAATGCTTCATCCAATAATAGCGAGGATATTAAAAGTCTCATGGCACATGAAGAGAAGAATGCAGAAACTGAAGAAGTTGCCAAATTAAAAGAACAATTGGAGACAGAAACCAGGGTAAGGGAGAGATTGCAGGATATAGCAAAAGATCAGAGCACAACTATTCAGAGACTTGAATCAAAGATTCTCTCTCTAAAAGAAGATCTTGAAGATCAAGAACATGAAGTGATCAAACTAAAGCGACAAGTGGAAGAAGGGAGAAAAGCTGAAGAAAACCTAAGGAAGCAGTATCTGAAAAAGGAAGAACAACATCAGGTTGAGGTAAATATCTTGAAAGGTAAACTAGAAGAAAAGGATAAGCTCTTACGATTTCAAGATAGTTCTAAAGTCTTGGATGATATTCTTAATAGTCAAAGATCTCCTGCTATCAAGACTGGTCTTGGTTTTCATGAATATGTTGAAGGTGAATCTAGTTCACAAGGTGAAGCAAGAAACTCTAATGAGAAATCTGAAATGCTCAAGGAACAACCAAGGAAAGAAATTTCTCAAGGAAGATCCTTTACTCCTAACTATGGACATGATAGACGATTATCTCCTCCACTGAATAATGTTGAATGTTATGTATGTCATAATCTTGGACATGTTGCAGCCAGATGCAGAAGTAGAATGGTTCAAGAAAGATCATCGCATCCCAGGTATTTCAGAGGGTATTGCTTTGCCTGCAATGCATATGGACACAAAGCAATTGATTGTGATAGAAGGAACATGAAAAATATAAGGTGTTATACATGCAACAACTATGGGCATAAAGCAAGGGAATGCAGGAGCAGATTTCAAAATTCAAGACAAGGGGACCATACATCATCACAGTTGCAGGAATTGAAGAAGACAGAGACAGAAAGGTGTGGGATAACTCAGTCAGCTGACATAACAGACACAGGGGAATCTGAAAGTGATGAAATTCAGTATTCCATCCTGCATACGCTGATATAATGAAGACAAGTCGCGTATATACGCGAGTTACAGGCTGCAAAGTCGCGTATATGGAAAAAGGGCAGCAGAACAGACCCAGGTTCAGTCATGGTTGGCTCAGGCTCAGGGGGAGCAGAACAGACTCAGGAAATGGTACAGACATGGTTGGCTCACACTCAGGGGGAGAATATTCTTCAAATAATGCATTGTTGGCATTATGGTTAGAAGTTGTTGATAAAGTCTATGAAGCTAAATGATACATCTTACTGTTTAGGAATGGTATTGCAGGCTGATGCTTATGGTACAGATCATGATGCTGTTGGTGGCTTTCATAAGTCTTGGTCTAGATATTTCATCACAATGTTCATGTATCTTCACATGGTTAGGTGGATGAGTCAATATTGGTATATCCCCACTAGGTTGGGTGATGAATGTATGTTGAGTCTTTTGGTGATAGGAAGGTCTTCTATGATGTATAAGTCTTTGTTCTTCTTGAAGAACATCTCTTGCAGATCTTGCCTACAGTCAAGGGGAGCACATTTGGAGATTTCAGCAGGTACTTAGGGGGAGTATGGACAGCAGAAGGTATACCAAAGAAGAGAATATCTTGGTCCACCCTTTGCCCTTGATGTCAAAGGGGGAGAGTGACTTGGTGTGGTGGTTGCCATCAAGTCCAAAGGGGGAGATTGTTGGCATTATGATTCAAGTGTTGTCCTTGATGGCAACTCACTCAGAGGTTGGTACAGATGCTCAGAAGTTGGTACAGGTGATGGCAACTTAATCAGAAGACAGATCCTAGTACAGCTTGCCAAGGAAGTTCATACACGCAGGTTTTTTAAGCCCAAGTCGCGTGTACACGCAGGTTAGCTTCAGAAAAAGCGCGTGTATGTGGAAAAGTAACTTTGGTCCATGGCGGTTAGTCCTTGGAAGTTGTGCCTATGGTTTCGGACCATTGTGTCTCGACGGGCGTGTCGATCCCTAGTTTTGAAGTTGATGGTATTGTGTTTCTATGGTTTTGGCTCTTGGTATTGAACAAGGCCTAAGGCTATATAAGGAGAAGATCACTAGGCAAAGATATGGTTGTGTGTGTCTGACGCAGTGAGAGGATCTGGTATTGCTGGTTATCTGTTCGGGACGCTTGGCAAGGGTCGGATCTGACAGCAAAGGCAGAAGTAATCATTTCTAGATCTGCACGCGGGTTGCCTTTGGAGAAAGCGCGTATACACGCGGTTTTGGTACAGTGAAGTAGCGTATGCATGATAAGGGTTGATATTTCAGGTTGCTGCTGATTCTGGTGGTTGTTGCAAAGTTCTAGATTCTGGTTTGGGTTCTGTGTTCTTGATGACAGGGTTTCAGTGATTCGGTATTGGGTTGTTTAATGAATTATGATGCAAGTATAAGTTGATGATTGTATTGCGGTAATGTTTGCTTTCTACTCTTGGATCCAGTCTGAAAATTGATGAAACGTGGTCCCTGAAGGTTGTAGGGTCAGCACCTACGTACTAGTAAATGGATCAGCTAGTACAAGAGCTGAGGGGGTTGTAGCTCCCTTCCAAAAGTAGTTGGAAAACGAGAGAGGGTTGTAGCCCTCTGCAGGTTGTAGCCTGCGTGCTGGTAAAGGACTGCACCAGTACATTGTAAAAGAAGTTTCTCATTAAAGAAGAAAGAGACGAATTGCAGCAGGTGGTTTTCACCCACATTGGGTTTCCACCTTATATCATGGTGTTCATGTGTGTGGCTCTTGTGTGATGTTCTGTTCTGTTATACTGCGCCTGTTTACTGTTAAATTGCTTAATAATGTTCTGATGCATTTACTGAAGATTAAGCTAACTGGATTATAAGATCTCTAGGTATACGCTAGTTGCATTAGACACAGTCGCGTGTACACGCGGGTTCACTTATCTGAAGTCGCGTATATGTTTCTGAGTATGAAATTGAAAAGTTTTATCTGATCTGATAATACTGATTCACCCCCCCCTCTCAGTATTATTTCCAACATTTCTCTGCTTGATCATTTTTGTCTTTATCAAAGCCATTCTTGATCAGAGCTTGGTTGAGCTCTAGGATTTTGTTTTCCACAATTTTTTTACTTGTGAAAATATTTCCAAATTCCTTCTGGTTCCATTCCTTTAGCTTCTACTTGATGTGTTTTAATCTCTTATGTAGCAGGAACATAGATGATCCCTGAATCTACAGGTCTTCAGCCCACCATTTTCCAATGTTGCTGATGAAATCCGGGTGTGAAAGCCAAATATTTTCAAACCTAAACGGTTTGTTTCTTGGGGTGCCAATGCCCTTGATCTCCATTTGAATCGGCCAGTGATCTGAGCCTCCAAAAGGAAGAATATCTGCTATTATTTCCTTGTCTAGAAGCATGAGCTCTTCAGAGATCATGAATCTGTCTAGCTTGGAAGCTACCTGGGAATCCCCTCCTCTTTTATTGTTCCAAGTGCAAAGACCATTATTTGTCTCAATGTCCACCAGCTTCATGTTTTCTGAAAAACATTGGAAAGTTGAGGAATCTTTGTTTAGTGCTCTTGTGCCCCCTTTTTTCTCCGAGAGAGATCTAATCATGTTGAAATCTCCTCCTATAACCCACGGTAGCCCTACAAATCTGTTTCGAAGGTCCACTAAGGACTCAATAAACTTGATTTTGTCATCTAACCTTTGAGGGCCATAAACATTCGTTACAAGGTAAGTGTCCCTATTTCCTACAGGCTATATAACAACTGATAAATAATTCCTTGATGCCTCCGCATCAATAATACCTATTTTTTGGGGATTCCATAGGATGAGGATACCCCTTGCTGTATTTTCTACTTTGACTTCTATAAACTCATATCTGCTGAGCCACTTACTATGGATTTGTCTTATCTTTTGAACAGAGCATTTCGTTTCTTGGACAAAAATTATATCCGGAGCTACCTATTTCATTCTATTATTCAGCATTCTCTGTTTTCTTTTGCTTCCTAGACCTTTGATGTTCCAAGTTGTAAACTTCATGATTACAGATTGGTAAAGGAGTAACTGGTTAGGTCTTTCATCTTACCTGAGTCTATCATGAGCTTTCCACATTCCATTAATAGCTTGTTCTGCTTTTTTCTGCCCCTTTTTTTCCCCGGGTTTCTTGGAGCTAATCCTGGAGTTGATTTTACCGCTTTCATTCCCTGCTTGCCCTGTCTTTCAATGTTGTTATCTTCTCCCAAGCCCTTTGTCTGAGTTTTCCATAAGAATAACTGCTTTATTCGATTGCATTCCTCTTGTGGTAGAGATTCTACTCCACCTGTTGTTCCCTTACTCAAGAACCCTTTTTTTTTTTTTTTGTTTCTTTCTTAAACCTACCTACTTTTGAGTTAACTAATAATATTTAAATTTTTCGTTAACCTAATATATACTATTCTTATCAAAAGAATTCATATAATCTTTTTTAGTAAATAATTTATTTTTATTTTTTTCGCCTTGAAAAATATGTAAAAATACTATGGCCGAATTACATGATGGCTTTAGAAATTTCTTTAACTTGGGAATGATACTCATTCAAATTTAGAGCAACACTCTAAGCTAGGGATTTAAGTTCGTATTCAGAATTGTAATTTTTTAAGTTTAGGAGCATTGGGAATTAAAATTTTGTAAATATAAACAATTTTGATAATTATTCCATTACAAATTATAATTTGAAATCTAAGAGAATTAAAAATATTAATTATAATTGTTTTTTTGAGGTGGAATGGTTAATATAATTGAAAGGTTTAAAAAATTAAGAAAGAATATTCCATTGATTAAACAATTTATTTAAAATTTATTTAAAGAAATCAAGTAATTGCATTGAATTTAAACATTGCAATGGTTTATACATATCAATATTGGTAACGAAATACATGTTATTATCTCTGCAATTGCAGGGTATAACATATTGGTAATGTATACTAAATGAACTTGAGTGTTGATAAAAAATTAAATAATTAATATTGAAAGTTAACATTATAAAACAAATATAATTTATTTTTCTAATTTTTCTAATTTTTTTAATTCTATCTATTCTGGTTATGATTGGTGCAATGAATTAGGGTCTTATTTGGTCATCATAATTTTCACCACCATTGTCAAATTATTTTCCTTTGTTGTCATACTTGTACTTATCATGCTATGTGTCATATAAGTACCTGTCATACTAGTATAGAGAATAATCCATTTAGACAATCCATCCCAAACCTCCACCCTTGTCGATATGGCCATGATGTTTTCTAATAGCAACAAAGGAGTATGAACTAGTTATGTGGTGCCCTTGCTCAAATTCAATACCTTTCACAAGAAAAGGAAGCTTATGGGGACCAGACGAGGCATCCAAAGCCATTGAAGACTCCTCGTCGTTCCTCGTAATGCTCAATGCTCGATAATCAAAATGTTGATACCTTTTAACAGCGTTTGCTAAAATCAAACTTTTCTTCTTTTGTTGATCAATATCAAACTCGTTAGCTAGACTTTTATGTAGTTATCGACACAGTGATCCAAATATATTATCTAGCAGGATTCAGAGACCTCACTAGCCCTAGTGTCTGAGTCTTCAACTTTCAAATATTGGAATGGACCAACGTAAACACGTCTCAGCTCTTCACATGTTGGATACATGAATGGTCTCTATAAAATTTCTTTCATGTTGTTACATGAATGGTCAAATTATGTCATTTCTCACTTTCAATTTCAGTAAATTCCCTTAGTTTCAGAAAGCTCAAAATACAGACAATTCATGGGTTGCTACAGTTGATACAATACACACAGATCTGTCAACTTATTTCTCCAGATCCTCATTATTGATTCCCTAATATGTTTTTATAGGAGGTGGTACATTTGTCAACTTATTTATCCAAATCCTCATTATTAATTCACTAATATATTTTTCTAAAAAATGGCAAAACTAGTTAGAATGTGAAAAAATAGTCATTAATAGTTTTTATTAATGGACTACTATAAATAATATATTTTTTTGCTAAAATCTAAATTTTACTTCTCAATTAAAAAAAATAGAAAAATGTCAATTATCATTATCATTTTTTAAATTGCATCCTATGCTCTTAATTTTTAAAAATTAATTTTTCATCTTTTTAATTATATATATAATATTTTAATGATTAATTTCAATAACGCCATATACCTTCGTTAATAACATTTATTACTACTACGTATAATTGAAATGTAACTATTATTTTTAAACGAAAAAAGAACACAGAATTTTGTACAATATGGAAATTAAGGCAGATATTTTAGGACATGCGACATGAGAAATGGTTATCTATGCAGACCTCTCGTTTAATAATCAAATAGTTTTAATTTTACATTCACAATATATACTTGTCCAAACCTTGGTTAGCCTTATGTTTTTATAAGGGGCTAAGCAATTCATTGCTTATTGTGATCTGAGGATGTAGTATATTCTTTTCTCGTCATTAATATTCACTTTTCAATTTTATATTTAATGCATATCAAATTTATATTTCATTTTATGCTAGGATGTTGGCTCACTATTATAGATTTTTTTACATGTTTTATTATAATTTAAATTAACAAAATAAATGATATATTAAATTATCATGATATATAGAAATATTTTAGTTAATATTGTGGTTAAATTTCTCATTATGTTTCATTTTAATTAATTAATTTATGACATTTTTTGCATTGACAATGTATAAGATAAATTATTATTTTAAAATGGAAAAGGTAAATTATTATTTTAAAATGGTAAAAATTATTTTGGTAAAAAATAAATCTACTTTGTTTTTTGTGAACTGCGGTATTTCTATTATCTACAACAATTATAAAAGTACAAAACTTAGGAGCCTCAATCTGCCCCGTAGGGAAACCAAATCTGTTGGCTCCTAGACATCAAGCATTCAATAAAGTTTTCATGCTGGACAATGTCAAAAGCATAGCAGGACATTAAGCCCTCTTTCACCATGTTTTACCAAAAACTATTCTTCCCCAGTCCTACTTGACAGACCCAGTTTTACCCAGTTTTACTACTATTGCTATGGCATACAAAATAATATTCAAAAACCAGAGCATTGGCATTCTAAATTGAAAAGAGAAACAGTTAACAAAAATAAATCTACTTTTAAATAAAATATAATGTTGAATTTGATTAAATTTTGTTTTAAATTTTTTAATGATTTTAAATTAATTTAAATATTTCAGAAATTAATTAAATTTTTAAATTAATTACCATTTTAATTTACTAAATTATTAAATTTCAATAATAGTAATAATAATATATTATCAATAATATATTTTATGTTATTTTAAATCATAAAATCATCACCCTTAAAACAAAGTATATAAAAAGAAAGATATCACAATTTATGTTGAGTATAGGTTTAGTAACATTCACATTAACCTTACTATAAAGTATTCGTAAGTTATAAGATGGACAAATTCATTCTTCCATATATATGGAACCACCAAGACAGAAGTACTTTGGGCAACTTTATCTAAATAATAGATTACATTTTAAGCCTCTTATCATTTCGAACAAGAAAGTATGACCCCGTTAGCATTGATTGTCCCAACTATAAGGTATGCTTATGTTTCAAGTCTGATAACTCCATGTACATGACATATAACCCTATGCCAAATTAGACACATAAGTAAAGTGTGACCCTGGAACAAGATTTCACTTAAACAACCATTTTCATTAACAATCCAACCATGAACAATAATTAACCAAGGAGATTTAGTGGCCCATGGGGGAACAAAATCCAAAAGATTCCAGATGAAT
Source organism: Pinus tabuliformis (assembly GCA_031772625.1). Lineage (NCBI taxonomy): Eukaryota > Viridiplantae > Streptophyta > Pinopsida > Pinales > Pinaceae > Pinus > Pinus tabuliformis. The sequence goes on from CM062804.1 coordinate 1,057,159,163, forward strand.
TCAAAAGTCCCATGTTATGTTAGAACATGGGTCTAACAAAACTAAACTAACTTAAACATGGAGTGTGCCTTAGAGGCCAACATGATTAACATACACCTCCCCTAATATGTGGTCTCCCTATATAGGTATGGTCTTGGATCGATTTCCTAAGTGCCTGATTGGGTACATGCAAGTTTTAAATGCATTACTTTACTACTTTGATTCTCAATGTACCTCAATTCAATGGTTGACTCTCAAAGCACCTCAATTTAGTGTATTTTTTATTGAAGTACATTAATTAGGAAAGAATTAGGAGTTGATTCTTAAAGCACCTGGAAATCTTAATAAGATCTATTAATTATTGTTTACCCTTAGATCTTACCACTAAGAGGGCTCTAGTGTTTTTCCTATTCAAGTAAGCAATTTTTTTCCTTTGAATAGAAAACCTTAATGTAGTGATAGACAAACAAAACTCTGCAACAAAATACAACATATTTGTAATTCATAATCTAAATCTAATTTTAATTATCATTATACAACAAATTATAAAGTTAAAAAACTTTAGTTAATTTTACATAAATATATAATAAAAACGTTAAAAAAATACTAAAGATAAGTAGACTCTACACTATTACTTCCATTTCCGTGAGATATATTATGGTGATATTCTAATATTTATTTATTTTTATTTTTTTAAATAAAAACCAACTGTATTATCATTAAAGTAAATTATACAAGTAATCAATGTATAATTAATTTTTATTGCTTGAAATTTACTGTAAAAAAAATAACTACTTTGATTCAAGATTTTTAAACAATTATTGATTAAATTTTTTTAAGCAATTATTGATTCAAGATTTTTAAGCAATTATTGATTAAGTTTTATATAAATTAAATTATAAATAAATATGGAAAATAATTTGACGAGTGTATTCTTACATTATAACCAACATTTCATTTCCAACTTAGATATTTTTGTGAGTGTGGAAGACACTTGGTTTTACCACATTAAATACAAGTATGAAAATGTTTCAATTTAACATCATAATTTTGCATTATCATTGTTATACTTCCAAAACTTTGTGATTTTGTAAAATGATTTGGTCACGAGAATATTAGCTATGAAACAACTAACTTAAAAAAGATGATTAATTGAAGGTTAATAAAATCAAATTCAACATGCCCATAAAATTAAAAACTAAGGTTTATGCTTTGCCCAATATTATTATTACATCTCTCTCCATCACCCTTAATGAAAGTTTCCTTTTTTACTCTAATTTAACTATATTTAAACTACGCGAGAATATCTACAATGTAGCCCTTATTCAAATATAACAATGGATTAATACTTTTCAAAATTCAATAATTATACAACTTTATCTATATTTTGAAAAGTACAAAGCTTTACTTCGAAGCCAATTTTCTAGATTCAATATAAGTATTCGAGTTCGCTAAAATCTCTTTTTCCCGCATGATAGAAACTGTGAACATATATCTTTCATTATGTAAAACCTATTTCTTCAAAAATAATGTCATTCATGATGGTTGTTACTCATTTTGAATTAATTGGCACTTCTGTTCTACACATTTTGTTTAAGAATAATTTTATTCACTTCCTTCATGGTTAAGTTTTTGAAGATTTTTAATGTGCACGGTTCATTTTGTTTCGTGTCTGATTCGGTGATACATACTAGTAATTGCATCACATATTGCAAAGGAAACACTATAAGGCATAAATTCAAGAAGCATTGTGACATATAAATAATCATTGAAGATAAAAATTAGTAAACAAAATGTATTTCAAAAGTAGAAGATAAAGAGAAAACACTTACATTATGCCAAATAGACCGATTCTATAACTCTTCCAACATAGATTGACTCTTAATTTTGAAAGATGGTCTTTCAAGTTCCAATAGCAAATATTTGATAGATTTTGAAAAAATACAGGTAGTAGGATCAGACAAGATAAATAAAATAATATTAATTCATGAACAATATGATCCCTATCTTTCCAATCTAAATTTGCATCACAACATCACAAATTTCAAACATTATAACATATTAGATGAAAATGAGCGAGACATCAATTCTCAATTATTCATAAATTTTGGTGTAAAATTTGCAACTTTGATGGGAAAATCTAGTGCAGTGTGGTTCATGATGTTCAATGTCGCAAATGTTTCCTCAGAGAATATTATCTCTGAAATTGTAAAGAAACATTTTGAATTGCACTGACACTAGTAATAGACTATTTTAGTATTTTGCGTTGCCCCCTCAACAGTGCAAGGTTTACATCTCATGGTGGTCAAAATTCTATTATGTATTATAACTTCTTGTATATACCATTGATTTATATTGACAATCACAACAAACCATTATAACAATTTACATGGTGACAGGCCTTCTACATGGTTGAAGACATTGATTATTCACACAATCCAATGTACCACCAACCACTTATAACCAACTCAAAACTACCCAATAAGAAAAACAATAACAATGAACTATCCCTAATGCCAAGTGAAATAATACAATGTGTAAATTATAAATTAGAAACAATAATTAAAAAAAAAAAAAAAAAAAAAAACAAAACAAAAACTTCAAAACTTGTAAAATGTGAATTAGAAACAACAACATAAAAAACTATGCTATTGATCACCTTGGCACATAAAACTTGATTGAACCAATTTGTCTAAAAAAACACACAAATATTGTTAAAACAATAAACTCTAATTTACAAATCAAATAATAATATTTCACTTTTCTTCCTTATTTTGCCTACAGATTTCAGCCCTAATCAGGTGACCAACACTCTTCTTTGTTGAAGCCATAGACTTCAGCTTTCAACCACATAGCCTAACTGAACTAAAAAATAATTCTAGACATTTGTCCTTGATTTAAGCGCATCAATAACACTCCTATGGCATTTGAACTCAGAAACTATATAGCTATTGGATTTGAAGCTCAATTTGAATCTATCCTAGCCCCTTCGTTATATAAGAACGGGGGGACTCCAAACTCCCAATCAATGGCTGTAACGTTACGTGATAAAAAAAAATTGATGCTTGCATTGCGTGCTGATAAAATTCGTCATTGCATGGAGAAAGTCAACTAATTTCACATTTTGAATGTCGTGTCTTTATATTTTTACATTGTTATTACCGCTAAATAAATAACCAATGACTAAGTCGATTTGTTTAGTTTAGTTAGATAGTTGTTGACAGATCATTTATTTCTTTTCTCTGGTACAACTTGTTTTAATTAATTGATAAAACTTAGACAGCGGGAAGCACACCGCTTTTGCTGATTGCTCGAACTTTCTAACACACCAAGATTTATAAATACACGATATAGAGTTATATTAGCAATTGTTCTAAAAGGTACAAAGAAAGGGCGATAGGGTTACTAAATTGGAATTGTTGAATTTTTGAAGAATTAATTGGTTTGTGGAAAATCCTGTTTTCTTGGACTGGATTATTGTGCGATTATTTTACAAGAACACATTGAATGTCTTATTTCATTTTAGAGTAAGTTAATTACTCAAAATCAAGAAACCTCTATAGATGACCAAGCATATAAGAAGAATACATTTCATTCATATGCAATACCAAATCCATCTTTTCTTTTCTCTGAGTAAAATTTCAAAAGCATGAACACATGCCATTTCATATGCACAATAAACCCAACTTCTGAAATTTTAATGCTTGGATGCATCCTATTCAAAAAATATATCAAAAAAAGAAAAGACAAAAACATAGAACATTTAACAACTCCTTCTTTCAAATGCTCATGTTGCTTTGATGAAGAACTTTACTCACCTCCACATGCATGTTTCTCAAGATATCATTTTCAATAGTGCTTTTGCTTCAAATCTCTTTAACCTCCACATGCTTGTTTCTTATGATATCATTTGCACTAGTACTTCTGCTTCAAATCTCTTTAACAAGATAAAGTGATATGTCCCCAGTTCAAGCATTTCACATTACAAGATGTTTGTCCATTATTAATATTCACATTAGAAGATGTTTGTCTATGATTAATAATACAAAACATGCAAGTCCACACAAAGAACCTAAGACTATTACATCATTTCACATTAGATGATGTTTGTCTATGCTTAATAGTACAAAACATGCAGATCCATACCAAGAACCTAAGACTATTACAGCCTTCATTGAAAAGGGTAGATCTTTTTAAAATCGACAAAATTTGGTAACAATTTGCCCAGGTAAGGCGGAAATGATCCAGATTTGTAATTAGCTTTTTTCGGTTTAACTTTTTGTTCTTTTAGTCTAATGCTTTGTGCTTCTTTGATAAGCATCGTGTTACTGATACAAAATTAGAAAGCAAATGATGTTCAGGTGCATGACATAAATTAAAAGAGCTTTCAGGCGTATTACAGAAATTAAAAGAGCCTTAGAATTTCGCAAGTTTTCCTTTCTGTCATAGCCTTTACCCTTCACCAAACAAATATTTATGGGAATTGGGGAGTGAGTAGCCTTCTAATGCCTTCAAAAAATTATCTTCAGCTGTTTCTTGATGATAGAAAACTGTGGGTATTGCAACAAAGACGACTGATCTGCCACTATTGTTGAGCAGTGACAGCGATAACTGGGGCATAAAGAATTCTGGTGTCATCCAGCTCAGCCTTGTTATTGCATTGTGGACATTACACGTTTACAGAAACAGAAAATTACAATCCCAAAGATTTGGTTGCAACAAAAACATAGAAACTTAATCTTTTTGAAAAACTTCATAGCCTTACTAGTTCATTTAACATCAAGACCATGGAAATCAACAATTGCGAGGTTTGAATAATCTTACCTTGCCAATGTTATTCGCGTGTAGCTGAAGCCACTTTCTAATACAAGACATGCCAAACATGGGTCCACAAGCAAGGGAGCTGCATTTTCATCTTTCAATTGTTAGCCTTTGGACATTTGAAAGCTCTTATAAAATGAATAAAACATTTTGATGCAAGGAAAAAGAAAATTTATATGATTTCTGATAACAAGAAATAAACATCAAACTAACAGAAGACTATTAGTACTGACGGAAGCTGGTCGCTTCACTCTTGAAGAAACAACTGAGGAAAGAGAGAATTGGGACAATCAGTCATGGAAAACAAAATCGACAGTAAACTCCTTCCCTAAAGAGTTCTATGCAAAGGTATACTCTCACATGATTATTTGTTGCAACTAATGTGATATCGAGATTTTGTGATGAACTCTAGTGTAACTTCACCACAATAGGCTGTGTGCCCAGAAAATCTGAGCCTTGCTTTGCACCGAATCTTCCTTTCAATGTAAAAAGCATTTGCAACATAATGATTTTTTGATAATAGAAAGCTATTTTCAATTTTAAAAAGGACAAGATTATTTGGGCTGCTCTATTGGAGATTATGGTGTTTCAGAATTGTAATGGTTGACAAACTAGACATGAAAAAAGTAGATAATCTCTATTTTCATTTGTTTTGAGGTACACATCAATTTATAAAGAACACAGATGTAAATTTCTTACAAGTTGAAAGCTAATACCTCCTGCAGCATTCTCTATGTTTTTATGACAATTTGTGGCTTCTACACATAACCAGCTTATACCAACGTTTCAGTAATTTTCTTTCCCAAAAGCATTAGAAGTACTGATTTCACTCATTATCAAGATTATATGTCGTATACATTATTTTAATGATTGAAAGTAGTGTTCAAGTCTTTGAATGTCAAAGAAAACATTGCTTGACTTTGCTAATAGTTTTGAGTCTTGACGCAACAAAAAGTAGAATGGCCTTTCTCAGTGGCATTATTGCACATACCATATACGGTGATCCCCTGCAGTTGTCCACTCCTCCATACAAATAGAACAATGCAGAGCCTCAGCATCACTTGTCAGAAGTAAATGACTTCTATAACTAGTGCTCTCATCTCCACTCATATGAGAACTTTTCCCCTTGTTACTGATTTGTTGACAAGGTTTCGCTGTCGACTGTTGAGCCTCTGGACTAATTACCAACATACACTGATCAGCTTTTAACTGATGTTTTACTTTCCATTGCTGCCTCGATTCTTTAATCAGCCTTTGTTCTCCAAACATAGAGTTTTCTTCTTGTTTCAGTTCAGGAATAGTTGTCAAAGTAGAACGAACTTGAGCCGTTTCTTTCTCAGCTTCCATCTTGACAAATATTTTTCTCTCTCTCTTTCTTCTCAAAGCTTCCCAACTTTTCTTGCAGAACTTGGACAGTTCCCCGCAAAGAACAAATAATGTTTTCTCTCTGTTTTATTGCTAAGTTCTTCTCCAGTTTCACCTGTTTCAAAGCCCTACCCCTTTCTACAAATGTTTTTGATATGTCAGCGTTTTTCTCTTCTGCCTTTTCCTTTTCTTCAGTGACTTTTCTCAAGGCATCCACCGCTTTTTGTAGATAGTCCCCCCCTTCTTGCAGCTTCTTTTCCAATTTTTCCTTCTCACAGGCCACGTTATGCAAATCAACCTTCCCCCGATTTATTGCCCTCGCATATTTCATATTGTCATCACTCAGCTTAATCAGTTCCCTCATATAATTAATGTTGCTATAATTCTGTGTATGATCATTGAAACCCAAGAATACCCTTGCTGAGATTCCGTGATACATTTCAAAAATACCGAAGTTAGCAGCAGGTGGAACTGACTGCGAGAATGAGATGTTTGTTCTTGTAATGGGAAAATGTTGGGCAGTATTACTAATCCCAAGGCATTGAGTATTAAATTGATGCAACTAAGAATTAGAAGTTTCAGTTACACTGCTCGGAAACATATTCCAGTTGTTTACAATTCCATGACTCTGGTGGAATAACCCTGCCCTCTTCGAATTGAGACCGTTGCCAACTGAGTTCTGTCTCCAGGCGAAACTGAAAATTCTTTACAAATTCGGGAATACATGGCACCGATTCCAAACATTCCAAATAAGGCAAGAGATAGGTCTCTAGTTGCCCATGAGAAGCCTGCACATGATATTGGTAGGGAATGGGGCAAATGACATTTCCATCTTGATTTCTAACCCTGGCCACATTTGAAATATCAATTAAAAGCGTATTTGCACTACCATAGTCTCCCAGATCTTCCCACACTCTAGTCAAATTCTTATAACATCCATGAACTGCATTGCCTTGTCGGTTGATTGTCGTTATGATACAGTCCCCAATGGAATAAGAAGGAATCCTGCCAGAACTACTACCTCCTAAAATGTTCTGCAGCACAAAATCATGCACCTCTCTAGGTTTCTCTGACCACAGAACCACCTTGAATGCAGAGAAAAAAGGCCACAGAAATCCGCAAGCCTGAGGGTGCACAAACACAATATAGGAGTCCACAACCAAATTACCATGGGCAAAAGGAGCCTTACTTTTGTGAACAAAATGTGCCAGGACATACTCTATACTGATTACTAGCAACTTGTCATATTTCCTCACTCTTATTTCCTTCACCATCTTTCTCTGCCCGTCCAGAGAATCTCCTTGACAGGCCCTTTGGAATGCCTTGCATCTGATTCCCCACAACATGATCTCTTGAACGAAACTTGAGATTACTATAATACTGCACCAAAAGTTCTCCATCAGAAACTTCTCAGACAGAGGCTTCCCATCCTTTGCAGTCTGCAAGATTTTGTTCAACAGTTTCAGCACATTCCTCAGCTAACTCGACCTTGATCCTCTGCAAAATTGCCCCTGCAGCTTCAGAATCTGAACCATTCATTCCCCCCTCCTTCCTCTCCACTTCCTCTTGCATTTGCCCTCTTTCATTACCCTCACTCCTCCCCTGCTCCAAATCGACCGATGCCAATGAAAACTTCTGCCATTTCTCCCCAAATCGATCTCCTTCTCCGCCTTCAATCTTCCCCTCCCCTTTCAAGTTCCCCGTCTTCAACAATTCAATATCCCGATCTTCACTGATTTCATTCAATCTCCTCTTCTTCAACAATTCCATACCCTGCAACCCATTGATTTCATTCCATTTTCTCTTTTTCAACAATTCACAATACCAATCCCCATTTTCTACAAACTGCTGCCACAAATCAGGTGCCTGCTCTCTAACAAGCAATGCAGTGACAACAACCCCATAGCGAACACCATTTTGGGTCCCCTTTGTGTGAAAAATGAGAGCATTTCGGCGAACCACCTAAAAAAATTTCATCTTTTCAGAAATGTAGGCAGACCAGTTGGTGACATTTCCATTCATGCCTTGTTCAATTGCATCGAGAAATCCAGGGTTGCAATAAGAAACACTCGGCATTCCCGTCAGATGCTCCATAACCAGAGAAGCCACATACAGGTCGCCGCCGTGTTTTTCTTCACGTTGCGTTTGAGGGCGGGCAGAACGGGGGCGATGCCGGTCCAAGCGACTAATAAGTTATCACATTTTGTTTTTATATTTGCATTTCGAAGAATTTGTTGAAATATGATGCTAATTTATATATCGTTAACAAAAATTTCAAATGGAAGGTAACAAGATGTAATGCATTTCACAGGACAACTTATTTTGGAGTTGTTATTGAAAATGTTTCATCCAATTCTACAAATGTTTCCTATAAATTGATCTTTGTGGCTCTCTTTAGATGTGAAATGAAAAGAAAGTGTTAATATATAAAATGTAACAAAAGTACAACTCCAAACAATCATAATGTGATGCATTAGCGTAAAAATATTTTCTTAAATAAACAAACTTCATGTTTTTGTAAAACTGGTTTTCCTTAAAGGAAATACACCCCATGAAGTGATGGCCGAGAGAAAAATCATGCATTGTAGACCTGAAAATTCAAGCTGAGAATTTGTGCTCAGTTATCAGGCACCAAATTCCACTACTCCCAGACACCAGCGGTTCGATCCCAAATTGGATCCTTTACTAGGATGCTAGAGTTTGAAAGAAGGAAGAATGACTGGAATTGTAGTTTTGTTGTGCTTCATGCCATTGTCCACAGGCGGATGATTCAGTCTCCAAATAAATGGAACAAACTTATAAAGGTATTAATATGGCATTCACTATAAGCGGGAGAGGTTGGATCCGAGAGGGAAGTAAGAGGTGGGTATTGGAGCTTTCTTGCTCTTTGCGCCCTCCTCTTTCTTCCTGTCCTTCCCTTTACACGATTCCGTTGGCAGATAAGAAGAAGAATTCTGCCCCTTAAAGCAACCTGCAATCACTTTGAATGCACCCTGCATCGTCATGTTGATCAAATTCAAACTGATAAACGCGCTCTGCCGCAAAAACAGATTTCAAGGTTGCAATTGCTTATGCAGATTGGCATGGTAACGAAATACATGTTATATTTATATTTAGAAAAGAGAAAAGGTTTGCTTGGAAGGCAAGTTTCCAGATTCAGTGTTAATATTCCAGTCAACAAAAATGCCTTTGAGTCGCTTCAAAGAAATTCCATCGAAACTTCCAACCATCGCTTCCCACTTCTTATTTTGAATTTCGTCAATAGAAGTTGGGTTTTTCAGTTTTGCACGTTTTCGCAATAATTTTATTCAGTCAACAAAATTGCCTTCGAGCCGCCTCATAGAAATTCCATCGAAACTTGCTATTATAACCCGTTTCTTATTTAAAAAAATTGATATCATCCACATGTTAACATGTGGATGATTGTGACTCATTTTTGAATTTCGTCAATAGAAGTTGGCTTTTTCAGTTTTGCGCGTTTTGTTTCGCAAGAATTTTCTTCTCAACTTCTGTTTTGCACGTTTTGTTTCGCAACTATTTTATTCACTTCCTTCATGGTTAAGTCTAAGAAGATTTTTACGTTGAATGGTCTATTTATTTTATTCACTTCCTTCATGGTTAAGTCTAAGAAGATTTTTACTTTGAATGGTCTATTTATTTTATTCACTTCCTTCATGGTTAAGTCTAAGAAGATTTTTAGTTTGAATGGTCTATTTTTTTCATAGTTCAATATATTTTTTATTTAAAAACTCTATTATCGTTTTATAATAAGAGGAACCTTTGGACATGCTTAATGAGGACTGGGCACAGGGGCATTTTCTCTTTTCCAAAACATTGACTTGATAAATATAAGAATTTACCTTTTCCCGATAGGACCTTTTGAAAGGATGACAGAACATTTCAATGATTCTCGCTTTAACCATCTTACATTAAATCTGTATCTCATGCCTTTGGTGTTGATCCCAAAAATAGGGAATGAATCATCAACCTTATAAAGTAAGTGATTTTATTAGGTATGAGGATTGTGTTCCCTTGAATTGAATCACCACATGGGTGGGAGAGTTAAGTAGTTCACTTATTTATCGTTCTTTTTATGTATAAATGGTTTTAATTTAAATTTTTAAAAGTTTCTTTTATTTTTTAAAAGTTTGAGGTTAATCAAAACTTATATAAAATTATTGACGATTTAGAATAGTCTATGTATATTATTAATTAGGTTTATGTATATGGGTGGTGATAATATAAGAGTTTTATTGGTTATTAAAGAATTTGTTAAAGTATTATGTATTAATAGAAGGTCATAGTTTGTAAGGGGTTATTGAGAAAAAAGCGAAATAGATAATGTATTTAAAGAAGAAATAGGACAATTCAAGTCGTGATTAGCGAAGATTTTTCGTGGATCAAACAAGCCTTATGAAAGAATTAGATTTTGTAAGTACATTGTTAGGAGATTCATGAATCAATTAGATTTAAGAGAATGGATGTGGAAAATCTATGGACCATATACCCACTTTTCATAATTTGTCATAAGGGTTGATGGCTTTTGTTGTTAAAATGGTGATGGATGTTGAAAGGACGAGGAGACGAAATCGATACTAACACAATGCTTTGTTAACCCTTAAATGATGGATGGTTGGTTTTAAATGCTAGAGTGGAAAGATTTGTAGTCCATCTAGTATTGTTTAGCTTTCCTACATTACCATTGGAATTTTGGGGTGAAGCCATTTTGAAGCATCCATGAAGCAAGTTGGGGATATTTATGAGTTTTAAGAAGGATTTATGTGAGTTAGCTTTAAAATTGGTAAACATACTGAATTGAACTAGATTTACAATGAGGTCTTCTAGATTGTATAGTATTATAGGTGGGTAATCATATCTTTTTCTAAAATTCTAGATTATGAGGATATTTGTTCATTGTAATCTATTGCCATATCTTCCCCACTTCTAATGGTTGGCGCAAAGGGAATATACTATGAGAAAAATTCCCTCCAATGAGAGGAGAGCATCTTTGAAGAACTCTATTGTTGGGGGGAAGGCTGCACCTCCCAACCCTACGTAAATCATCACTATTATCACATTAAGAAGGAATCCCGTTTTAGAAAAAGCTAGAATTGAATAGTTTGTAAAAGGAAGCGCATGGAATTTGTGAACATGGATAGGATCCATACATAATCAAGTGGATTTTGTAATGACCATGTTATTAAATGTTTGTCTGTCAAGTAATGTTATTATGCAAATGTTGCCACAACCCATGCCCACCACCAACAAAATCCTCATCCCTTCAAATATCATACTAACCTCAAAGGCCACACTATTAGATGTGATTAATAACTTAGAAGATAATTTTTAGATGCACCCACGAGCCTTGGTTTTGTCCCAGGATGTGAATTTTGAGTCAATTTCCCATTAGCTTCCTTTCTATCCCATTAGTTTAAGTTGTAATTGAAATGTAGTCATATATGCATGGGTGAATTTTAACATTAGGGAGAAAAATGGGAACTTCAATTTTTCACCAACACCCTAATGGTCTAATTACAAAACCTAAAGGAGATATAGGCCTAGCTAAGAAACCATACATGTGTCAAATTATTTTACCAACCCTATCATTAGTGGATATGTTTTGGAGGAATGATGATCAATGTTAGAGGACAACATGAGGATGGTTTCTAGAGTAGTGTGAGATAAATAAAATATCTAGGGCTCTATGTAAATGGTTGTAGTGAACAAACATATTTGTGCTACCACATGCATAATGAGGGCAGAGATGGAATGTCAGTTAAGCATACACACACTCCTAAAAGAATAAAAAGAGTAAAGTTGCCACTTAATTTTGAGACTAAATAAAGAAACCATAGGTTAAAGCATACTTAACTATTTAAGAAGAACCCTCTAGAGTTTCTATTTTTATATCTGTCACAACTAATTATTACTTTTACCCTCATTACAAAAGTGGTGTTAATAATAGCATCCTTCTTTTGGAAGGTTAAAATAAAAACCTTTTGTAACCATGGCCTCAACAATCTCTTAAGGTCACTAATAAAAACCTTAAAATAAATTCCTAAATTAAAAAGACCAACCCTATCATTGGTGGATATGCTTGGGAGGAATGATGGTCAATGTTAGAGGACAACATGTGGATGGTTTCTAGATTAGTGTGAGATAAAGAAAATAGCTAAGGCTATATGTAAATGGTTGTAGTGAATGAACATATTTATGCTACTGCATGCATCATGAAGGCTGGGATTGAATGTCAATTAAACATACACACACTCCTAAAAGAAGAAAAATAGTTAAGTTGCCTCTCAATTTTGAGACTAAATAAAGAAACCATAGGTTAAAGCATACGTATTTAACAAGAACCCTCTAGAGTTTGTGTCTTTATATATGTCACGTCATTAATTATTACTTTTACCCTAATTACAAAAGTGGTATTAATAATATCATCCTTCTTTTAGAAAGTTAAAATAAAAAATATTTACAACCATAGCTTCAATAATTTCATAATGTCGCAAATAAAAATCTTAAAATAAACTCTCAAATAAAAAAGTAGCACTAATAATATCAATCATTTTTTTTTAAGTTAAGGGCCTAAGGACCAATAACAATGCAAACAATATTTTAAATTCAACCCCAAAATCTAAAATTTATGGTCCGAGTAACAATCCATTTTTTCAGTTAACCTTTATTATTCAATATGTTTATATTTTTTCAAACCAAAAATTTTAGAATTATTTTCCTTCTCTAAATTTTTATGACTGTGTTATAATGTGGTTTTAATTTTTCTTTCCATAAGTATTATTCAAAACTTATTCAAAATTCTCTTTTGAAGAGGAACCGTCACACTTTTTTTTTTCCGAAGTGTGATACATAAGCTTATTTTTAATTAAGTTTTTATTATTAAATTTTCATGTATGTATATTATGTTGTATTAATTTATTTTTAAATATTTTTTTGTTTAGAGACATGTATTTTACAATTTCTTATAAGAGATATCAATAAAAAAAAATTGGCATGTATTTGTTTCAAAATATTTCTATAATGTTTATTTATATCAATTTTTTGAGGCATGTATCTATATCAAAATACTTTTATAATGTTTATTTATATCTATCTTTTGAGTATGTACAAAATTTTAATGAAATGATTATAAAGATAAATATAAAAACAAATAATGTTTTTTCTAACCTCTTTTATAATAGGGCAAAGACAATAGTTGTATGATGCTCCAATCGTACATTTGTTTCTTCTTCATAATCATTTGATCCTAACTAGTTTTCCATCCCCTTGTAACCAAAGGAGAGGGATATGAGGCATTATTTTTTAGGGCTTCAACAAAAGATAAGGATTTGACAAACTCCTAGTAAGCCTGCACTTATGGTGCCACTTTTTATTCCTTTCCATTAATTGATTATCACTCAGATTCCTCTACTTATTCTCCGAGTGAGCCTACACTTATGGTGCTACTTTTTATTACTTGATCCTCACTTATATTCCTCTACTTCCTCTTCTTTTGCCTCTAAGACCTTTACATATTATTTATCTCCCTCTTTTAATACTACTTTTCTTCTTGGGCATCGGCCACTAGATCCTTAGGGGATGACTTTGGACCATTTCCAAGTTAACATAATCCTACTTATTCCTCTTTAACCTCTTTTTTGTATTTTGTGGATTTGTTGATTCCTTGAAGTTCCAAAGAGCTTCAAACTTGCTGCACTACTTGATGAAGGTGGACCCTCTTGTGATGACAATAGTCGAGATGGTCCCTTTTGATGAAAATTCCTCCACTTGTTTGGATTTGTCTTGAACATACGTTCCTTACTTGACTACAACTTTGAAAAAGATTGCTCTTCTAGGTTTTTTAAAGAGTTTTTTTATCATTAGGGGAACTTTGAGCTCTAAAATGAGCCTTCTATGGAAAATAATAAAATAAGACAAATGAATTTTTAAAGAAAAATAAAGGAAATGACCTTTTTCTTTGTATTTTCGGCTTGTCTCCTTGTAGGTTCACTCAAAATTAAATAGTGGACACCCATTGGAAGTGGAATTAAATTCCACATCCAATGAGTACCCACTCTGCATACTTCAGAGTAGATCCACATTGAAAAAATTTGAAAATACATGAAAACGGTGTCTCTGATTGGGTACTCGTTGGATGTGGAATTTAATTATGCAACCAACATGTTTTAGCTCTTAAAATTTGAGTGAACCACAAGTAGAATAGCCAAAATATTAAGTTTCTTCTTTTCCCTCCAAAATATTTTCCCTTGGGGATGACGTCACCATTTTGAATCCTATTGGTTCTTTTAAAGTTAATTTTGTTAGAACATTTTTGTTTTGAGGGTCATTTTTAACCTCAAAATTCCCCTAATGGAGGATGAAAAACCATGTGGTTGAATGTGATCTAGGTATAATCTACCACTTGATGTTGACTTCGTCCATTTAGGTTTATTTGTAAAGCTTCTAACAACCAATTATCCATATCCCACTCCATTCATATTCTTGTACAAGAATATAGATTCCCTTCAAGTTTTTCTCTCTATATATAGTGACTATGTTTTTTTTTTCCAAATTCTTTTATGGAGCCATAATTATAGTAATTCAGTGGAAGGTGAGCTTATTTGATTCACACTGCAACTATTGTAATCTCTTATTCAAGGTTAAAGTTGAGGGTCCACTAAGAGAGATATATTCCCCTAAAAATATGAAGTATGGACCAAACATGAAAATAACATCTCCTTTTTCCTTGCTTTAAAGACAAAACATGTAATAACCATGACCAAAAGAAATGGGTTTCTCTATCCTTTTAACTTCAATGGCTAATTAATCAATTATACAATTAATCAATGAAATAATTTTTTCACTTATTATCTAGTCATATTTTTCAATCCTAGACTAAATTAGTCATTTAAGTTAGTTGTTTTTAGTTTAGTAACTTATTAGCTAGTTGTATATTTTATCCCTAGACTAAATTAGTCGTTTAAGTTAGTCATTTTTAGTTTGGTCACTTAAAATTGCTCAAATTTAGTAGTAATTCACTTGAAATAATTGTGATGACTAACGTCTTTAGTCACGTAGTCATTAATTTCATCATTTTCTACTAGTGAATGGAGCATGAAAAACCATGTACTTGAATGTGATCTAGGTATAATCTACCACTTGATGTTGTGTTAGGCCCGTATAATACTAGTGATTCCCCCATTACTATTTTCATTGTATCCCTTATTGTTATTATTGTGCCCCTATTGTCCCCATATTGTTATTAGTATGCCCCATAGGAACCCACTATTGTTATTTTTGTGCCCTTATGTTATTACTGTTATGTCGGCTTGATTATATTGTGACCCCTTAGACTCCTATATATAGAATGGAGGTTTAGTCATTTGTACCATCAAAGAATTGTTCATTTGTGTAATGTAAAGGAGGTTTCCCCCTCAAAGAGGCTGAATTCTAAGGCATTGATCTATCTTTTCTATCCTTTTGTGAGCTGGTTCCTAACATGTTGACTCCACCCATTTAGGTTTATTTGCAAAGCTTCTAACAACCCATTATCCAAATCCCATTCCATGCATATTCTTGTACAAGAATATAGATTCCCTTTGAGTTTTTCTCTATCTATACAATGACTATGTTTTTTATCCAAATTCTTTTATGGAGCCATCATTATAGTAACTCAGTGGAAGGTGAGCCAATTTGATTCACATTTCAAGTATTGTAATCTCCTATTCGAGGTTAAAGTCCAAGGTCCACTGAGAGAGATATATTACCCTAGAAATGTGAAGTATGGACGAGACATGAAAATCACATCTCTTTTTTCCTTGTTTTAAAGACAAAAAAATGAAATAACCATGACCAAAAGAAATGGGTTTCTCTATCCTTTTAACTTCAATGGCTAATTCTTTGTCGTCCATGGTTCCACAACTTTTGGATTGGGCCAAAGACTTGTAAAATTTTCAACCAAATCCCTATTAAAGTGGACAATGTCTTTCTTTTTCGGCTTTAGAGATGGAAGATCTAGGTGACAGATACCTTCTAGACTTTTTATAAAATGTTGCAATTAATGGTCTCTTTGTTTTCATGGATTTAGGGACTAAACAAGGGAATTCATGCATGTATATATGCCCTGGTTAGATGCTTATCTCATGAATAATATGATGAGAAAATTTCTTAGTATATCAATGCCAAAGGAAATTCCATTGGATTCGAATGTTTAACTTCACAGATTGTTAACTTTTCTTCTATAGCTAGAGAATGGAGCTCTTCTATAGTAGAACAATTACAAAAGAAATTCAATCGGATCTAACTTGCATACTTGGATTGCACCAACTCAATTGTAGTGACTATAACTCCTTCACACGGGGAATAATTATGGAATTAGGAGAGTTGGATAATGTAAAACCTAGCCACTATTAGCTCTCAATGACATTGAACATTTCATAAGTTTATGTGTCATAAGAGAAACCTATTTTCCTCTTTCATGGACCAAATTGAAAAAAAAAAAATTAACATTAATTTTAGTTAGAATATTTGGATGAAGGAAAATCAATCACTAATCACAATTATGGGTAATAATGTCGAAGGAATCAACTTGATTTGAACTTGTGATTTATGTCCTCCTAGTTAGCAACATGACTTCAAAATATGATTCAGTTGATTGGCTATTTTATTGTTGTTGTTGTAAATTCAAGAATAGAACATTATCATATCTCCCCCTTCTTCCATCTTCCCAAAATATTGAGGTCGATAACAACTCAATTACTAGAAAATAACTTTAGGTTTATTAAACCTTGAGATTTTTTTCAAGAATTTTGTTTTATTTGGAATATTATATATATATATATATATATATATAGTAAATAACTCAAGGTTCAACTCAATCACTCAAACCATCTGCATATATCATGTTTATATGGGGAGGCCATAGTTTCAAATATGTTTAAATTCCTTACAGTTAGCAACCACTTTTGTGATTGGAGTTAAGATACCTTCCATCCAAATAATATGGTGACGAGGTGGAGATCCCTTGAGGTTTCTCTTGGAAAAAAATCCCTAAGGGTTAGTTTAATCAATTGAAGTATTCACCTAATACATCTTAACAATTGGCGGGTCATATGTTCAAATTTGATTAAGTCCCTCTACATGATCAACCACTATTATGGTTGGTAGTTGAGTTATTTTCCATCTATATACTTAAGAAGAGGTTGGAATCCCTTGAGGTTTCTTGGAAAGGAATTCATAAGGTTGATCTCAATTAGCTAAGCTATTCGCCTAATTCATCTTAGTGATTGCGAGGCCATAGTTTCAAATTTGATAGATTCCCTTTAACTTACCAACCACTATTATAGTTAACAATTTATATGCTAGCGGTCTTGATTTTGTAAGAATTTGTAAGGTGGGGTGGTGCATCTCACAATATTTTCCTTTGAATATAATGACATTAACAACAATAAAACAACTAATTTATTGAATCATTTTCCTAAGGGATTCTATTGCTGGGGAGAACATAGGTCATATTTAAAAATGAAGTCAAGTCTTTGAGGACTACTAGCCATTGTTGTTATTAATGTTTGAGTGTGTGCATGTTTGCACATACAAACACATTACAATATAAACTAGTGGGTTAGGTCAATCTATTTGGTTGTATTTCTTGAAGACAAAGTTCACCATGAGGTCTTTGGTTATAGTCTAGTTGAGGTTCAAATTTCGCTGAGTCTAATTGGGTTACTAATCCATATTGTCGATGGTGCTTGAGCAAAGTTGACCATTTCCATGGTGAATTTGCATGAAAGATAAGGCATTGATGGATTAGAACCCACCATACCTATTGATGAGAAAACCATCAGTGGATTGTTCTATAATTCTTAATGATAAAGATAATCCACCAAGACATGCAAATTATGAATGGTTCCCCTTAATGTCTATATTTATTTTGGTCATCTAACCATTTATAATGTTGTTATTTCTCCAACTATCCCTATGACTAATATTTTCATTATGTTTCGATTAATCCCTTAGGATATGGAATTTTGAATTTTTAGATATATCCCTTAAAATATTATAAAAGATATGTATGAAAGTCTAGTTATTAAAAAAAAAAAAAAACTTTTTTTTTATATGGTTTTGTAATTATTATTTTTCTTAAAATTGTTTTCTCTTTTAATTGTTATATAGACACACACACACACACATGATTTAAATCATGTGTGTGTGTGTGCGTCTATAAATCATGTGTGTGTGTGTGTTTGTATATAACAATTAAAAGAGAAAACAATTTTAAGAAAAATAATAATTACAAAACCATATAAAAAAATATCTTCTTTTTTTTTATTCCTTTAATAAGTAGACTTTCATACATATCTTTTATTTCACTAATATATCCATATGTGAATTGTAATTTCTTAACAAGTTAATACCTATCAAAAATATTAACAAGCACATATTGATATCTTCTATCTCAAGTCAATATACTAAATTGAAACTATCATATCAAAATATCAATAAAAAGTTCTTTAAACTTTATTTTCTATAGCATTTACTAAGGTGGTGTTTTCTAGGAATATATTTTGTTGATTTAAGATGAGCTTGCTAATTTGAAAGATGGAATAATATCTTGTTAATTTACAAAATAATTATAAACTATCCTAGTCGCAAATGTGGATGAGAACAATATTATTGAAAACATTTGAAAGATGGAATAATATCTATGTAAATTTTCAAAATAACTGTAAATTATCCTAGTCACAAATGTGGATGAGAACAATATTATTTAAAGGGGTGTTTCTAATTTGGTTGGTGTGGTGGTGAAAATGTTATTATTATCTTGATACATTTAACTCAAAAGCATGTTACATTAAACATATATGCTAGAAATGGTGAATGGAAATATATTCCATTAACTAGAAATTTAATGGATAAAAAATGTGAAAGCCATAACGTGGCTAGTCCCTACCATATTTTAGAAACATTATGGAGAGAGATTTGCAATGGCTCCAACCCTTCGCTCATTAACAAGTCATCATGCAACCCACTCATTACGCGAGTCATCATGCAGCCCACCACACCCTCGAACGCCACCATGCTCTCTTGGCTTTTCAACTAGGTCACACAACAACCAGGTTACTCTCATAACTCCACCTATTAAGAATGCCAAAAAATTCAGGGCTATCGATAAGATTCCAAAAAAAATTGAAGCTTCATATAATAGCCATATCCTTTTATGCATTAATAACTATTATCTCTGCACACATATAGTCTAAGAGATCCAAAGATGCAAATAAGAGGTTGATGGAATTGAAGGCTCTAGGTCACAAATTGAATACAGATGTTTGTAATTATCTATTGTGGAGTCTTTCCTAAGATGGGCAATGTATTATGAAATGAGGTCTGGTAGAATTCCAGTGAATGTTGTTATATTTGGGATTTTTATTGGAATTTTTTTGTAGGTCAGGGGACCTAAGAATTGCTCTACATAGGGTAAATGAAATTAAGCAAAATACATCTTTTCCAGGCTCAATTATAGCAACATTGGTGATCAATGGGCTGTGCTAGGGCACTAGAATTGAACAAGATTTCTCAGTGTTGGAGGAACTGAGGGAAAGAAGCTGCAAACCTGATTTCATTACCTATTACATTGTGACTGAAGGTCTGACTGAAGCTCTTCCCATGGCAGATAAATTGGATGAATTCACCAGATTTTGAAACATAAAAGGGAACATACTATTGAACCTTAATTCTGAGTATAGGGATTACATATTTGCACTCATTTCAGCCCAGAAAATTAAGGAGGCGATTAATTTGGCACAATCAATCAGAAATTATGGTTCTCCTCTCAAGAAAGATGTTTCTAATATAACATTCTCCATATCTTACAGGAAAATATTTCTTTCCTGTGTTCTATATCCAGGATATTTTAGTTTCAGAGATAGTTCTATCTAGCTGAAGATTATAACTGTTGTTCAGTTAGTTTAGAACTGAAGTTTATTCTTGTGATTTACTGCTTATTACACTGTTGTACTACATTTTTCCCTCATTTATTTCTATTTCCGTAGAAAATTAGTTGTACTAAACTGCTATTGCAAACCATAAACTATAGTTTTAAAGTAAGTTCCCTCTACTCGGGAGGGCTAATTAAGTCTTATTATAATATTTCAACCCTAGCAATTTAAGTAGTTTTATATATGACAATAAATAAAATTAGCAATTGCACTGAGAGGTGCAAAGGAACGCTAAAAGGAGGAGCCGAGAATGTGGAGGGAAACTATATCCTTGTGCTACATGCCAGGGTACATCATCAATGTCACCTTATGGGGTGCACAATGCCACACTGAAGGGAAAAAACTTTCTAACCTCTAGACCTAGGAACCACTGCAATCCTTGCAATAAAAAAGGGTTGTGTCAATGGATGTGATCTCTACTTGAGTCAGTAGTTTTCACTTCTAGAGGTTTGATCCCTCTTAAGGCTTGATGGATCCTTGAGTCTTACTTTTCTATATAAAAGAGTCAATAGTTTTCACTTCTAGAGGTTTGATCCCTCTCAAGGCTTGATAGAACCGAAGTTAAACTGGATCTAAGCTAGTGAGAGACCAATCATACACACATAACTTGTTATCATATTTTTTTGATATAATGTAGCATTTAGTCTACCTAATTCATACAACCAAAAAAATAAATTAAACTTAATATTTTTAATTTGTTTATTTTTTATTAAAAAATAAAACTAAAACTCTAATTATCTTAATTCCAAAAATATTATAGAAATTAACAAATACCATAGGCTATCAAAGAATAACATATTGCAATAGGTAGTTTTTTCATTTTTCATTATTTTTCCTTTCTCAAGCTAGTTAGAACTCAATTTGTTGCTTTTGGAACAGGTTTTAGTTTTGATTTCGATTTATGGCTTGAGCTTAGGCACCCAAGTTCTCACCATGGGTTGGAAGGTATGCACATGCCTAGATAGAGTTAGTCCATGTTACTCTATTTTAGCCATGACCATGTTTATTAGTTTTGTCTTCATCAGATTTTCGTAACATTTCTTGTTATCCAATATATCCTGTATTTGTGTACATGCACAGTGCCATTTTTTGAGGGTGGAAGGGGTGATCCAGAGCTGCAGGGGGATGTGAAACCGACATCTCGATGCTTTTACGAAGGTAGAATTTTTTGGTACCCTTGAGAATATATTTCAGTGGCTCAAGTTTGACGAATTTTTTGAGATTGCATGAAGGCTTAACGGTCCATTTTCAATATATGGCCTTTGAAATTCTTCTTACTGGCATCTTTTAATCTGTGCTGTTTTTAACATTTCCTCGTTTTTTTTCTCAGTGAGCATAAAGCCCAAAACGTAAGATCAAAGTTTCTGATCACAGGAAGAATCCTAGGAATTAGATACGAATAAGACGAAGTATTAGAATCGGAACGCTAAGTAACACCCTCTAAGAAGGTGAACACATAGTTGGGCGGTGTTCCTAAATGGAGCTATCCTGAAAAGAGATTGACCATGGTGGAGAAAATTTGTGTGCAAGATGCCAACGAGAAGCAAGTAACAAAGACTAGATTAGAGAGGATATTGTGTCGTTGTGGAAACATCATTTTTAGGCTCATCTTTTCTGCCTCTAGATCAGAAGAACTGGGATTTCTACAAGAATGGAAAAAGTCAGGTCTTTCTGAATCCTGTTTGCGATTAGAATACAGCTATGCCCTGCACAAAATCACTTCTTAATATTTCATCTAGTTGATCAAATCATAATTCAAGAGGTGTATATTTCCACTTTGCACAGGACTTGTGCAGGGTGGACAAAGAGAAACTCTTAGATGAACAAGCTCTATGACTAAGATCTAGTTTTTGTTATACATATAGCCTCTCAATATCGATGCAGTAAACACGCCTTAGTTTGTATATTCCTTGATAGTACTGATAGTGATAGGAAAGAAAACCGCGCCAACCAGGGCTCTGCTGTAAAAATCAAACTAGCCAACTGGTTGCTTAACCAGAAATTTTTTCTCCCATTACATGGATAGTGTTCCCTTCAAGTGATTTTAAGACTATGAAGTAGACAGGAATGAGCTTTTGGTATAAGTTTATTGTTTACATAGAAGAAACATTGTAGATTAAGGGGCACATAGCTTATAGTGTGATAATTGACTGTCCAACAATATTGTTGATTAGGACAAATACATCTTTCTAATGATGACTAGGAAGATAAATTTTATAAACCTTTTTTATTTGCAAAAGCATTGATAAATGACTAAATTTTGCTTCAAAGGAAGTCATAATCTCTGATTCTGAGAAACCACTGGAAATATTATACTTGAATGACACACTGCTTGCTTACATGATAGATGGCAATGCCAAGTTTATTATGCATATATTTTGGCCATGGATTAACTGCTTTGTCTTTTGTTCCAACTTGTTATTCTATGGTTCTACAAATAGGCCAACTATGCTTCGTTTTTATAATATGAGAGAAATAATGATATGATAAACACATACATATACATAGTATCAACACACAAACTTTACATATCATGATTTATTATGGAAAATCTCAATAGGAGAAAAACTAGTCTAATAATAAGGCATAAACATAGTGATACCTGACTTAAAAGCAGTTAAGCTAGCCAATGTCCTGGACAACCAAATGAGCCTTTTGTTCAACTCAAACACATTAATGGAGAATCCCCCAAATTTTTAAATGCTTCATCACATATAATCCATGGACTTTAATATAACTGACCACCATAACCATGTACCTAAAACCACCACTATCAAAAATGCTAAGTTGTGACCTGGGGTGGGCTTTGTGCACGTTCATGAAACTCATTTGCCTGACTCTCCCTTGTGCCTTCGTTTCAGTCGTGTGTGGGTGCCCATGTAAACTTGTTCAGGCGAGACGTTTGAGGGCACCTGTGTAAACTCATTCGGGCGGGTCATTTGAGGGCGGCCATGTAAAGTCATTCAGGCATCCACGTAAACTCGTTCAAGCAGGTCATTCCAGGGCGCCCGTGCAAACTCGTTTGGGTGGGTCATTTGAGGGCGTTCGTGTAAACTCGTTCAAGCGGGTCGACCAACACCACGACCATACAGGTGCACACGGCCCGCCCCAAGGGTGCACACTTCATTCCTCGACCACCGCAACGAAAAACCGACAGGCAGTAATCCACTCACACTTGTGACAATGCAACAACCCATGTTGGTTTTCACCTCAAGTCGAGCGGCGGACCAGCCTGAGCCGTTCCACATCCGACTAAGATGCATCAACAACCTCCATTCGCTTCCCTCTCGGCAATTTCAAGCACTCTTTAACTCTCTTTTCAAAGTCCTTTCCATATTTCCCTTGCGATACTTGTTCGCTATCAGTCTCTCACCCATATTCAGCATTGGACGGAATTTACCACCCAATTAGCGCTACATTCTCAAACAACCTGACTCGCTGACAACGCCTCGTGATGCGGCAAGGTCCCGGCCCAATGAGGCTGTCACCCTCTCAGGCACCCCCTTCCAAGGGACTTGGCCCAAGTCCGCTACTGAGGACGCTTCTATAAACTACAATTCAGGAAACGTTGCCGCCCTATTTTCTTTGTTGGGCTCTTCCTGGTTCGCTCGCCAATACTAGGGGAATCCTTGTAAGTTTCTTTTCCTCTGCTTAATTATATGCTTAAACTCAGCGGGTGTTCTTGCTTGAGCCGAGGTTGCAAGTTGGAGCTAAATCCACCCTACCCGATGGGAGGGCAAGAGAGAGCAAAGCAAGTTCGAGCAATGCCACAAAGAGCTCGCATCAACTAATGCCGACTGCCCATCCAAGGGGACAAGATCACCACTCGCCGACGCATGCTACAAAACATCGCTTGAGGTATTTCAGCCAACCGCACCGCATTAGGCACAGACGACCAGCTCCACTACTCCCTAACATATTGTAGGGAGTGCGTTTGAATGGGATGTGACGCCTAGACAGATGTGCCCTCGACCGAGGCCTCGGTCGCAAATTGCGTTAAAAAACTCGATTATTCATGAGATTATGCAATTCACACTAAGTATCGCATTTCGCTACGTTCTTCATCGTAACAAGAGTCGAGATATCCGTTGCCGAGAGTCATTTCCATGTATTACCGAAAAATCCACCACAACAATGAATAGGGGCACCCCCACGACAAATGTAAGGCTAAGGGCCAAAAGGAGGAAAGGAAGAAAAACACATGAAAGAAAGAGAAACAAAGGTGTCTACCCCCTCACAGGAGGAGGCTCAAACAGAGAACAATCTTCCCGAGCCCCACGACCTCGCAAAAAGGGGGTAAATGCATGGAACAACAATCGAGAACGACTAGGGTGGCCACCTCGGGAGCTCGCACTGCTTTTAGTCCTTCCCGAACACCAGTCCACAACAATTCTCCCTTTTCTCCATAAAGCTAGGAACCGAAAGGAAGAAGGGAATAAAACAAGGTGAAAGAAATAGAGATCAAACGCGGCTGCCATCTCACAAGGGAAGGGTCAAACAAAGCACAACCCTCCCAAGCCCTGGGGACGACGATCGAGAAGGACTAAGGTGGTCACCCCAAGAGTTTGCACTGTGTTTCATCCTTCCTGAACACCAATCCACAACAATCCCACCTTTTCTTTGTTTTAGTTGTATACATCTTACATGCTAAAGTGTATAAACCTTCATATACGTCCTCATAATTCTTTTTGTCACGGAATTACCAATATGCTTTGCTAAGTGCATCTCTTAGACAACAATATGCTTTGCTAAGTGCATCTCTCAGACAAAAATTGAACCTAACAATTGTTTCAAATGCAATGGAGGCCACAAAAAAGTGTTCCTTTGAAAATTTTCGAAAATCATAAAAATAATCTTTGTGCATAACTGATGGTACTAAAGAGTATTAATATTTTTTATTGCACCAAGGAATCTATAGGTTGCATAAAATTCAACAATATTAAATCCAGAAGCACGATCATTATGATTGTGATCACTACATTTTCCGGCTATAATGCCCTTTTTAACAGGTTTTTCCTGGTTGAATCTGTTATGCTTTTTCTTATGGTCATCAACGTTCTTTGGGAAGGTAACAAATATTTGATTGTATAGAAAAGTGTTAATCTTCAAGACACGCTCCTATGCTTTTGAAATATAGCCAAAATTTCACGTGAAAATTAACCCCAAAGCAATGCCCTCAACTTATATATATATATATATATATATATATATATATATATATATATAGGACCGTTGCATTTTGAATTAATAGAAGGCTGCATGTAAAAGTGGCAAATACGTACAAAATTGGATAATGTTTTTATACAACATATCACAGTGATGTTCTGCCTTTTTTACACAAAAAGCTAGCTAGTAAGCATTCATTTTTTGTGAAAACTACTAGTATAAAGCTTCACAAAGGAGCCTTAAAGAAAAACTACCCTACAAAACATATAGAGAAGATTAGGATTATAATGTAAGTCCAGGTTTAGCCATAATTGTTCTCCTTTGAGTTGCTCCTAGTTTGGTTGTTCATGTTCATCATGGAATTGGCCTTGAATGTGCCTTCTTCAGCAAAAACTAGGGAGCCTTTGGAAGCCTGCATTTGGTATGTGATGTGAGAGGCCAATTCTATAGTTATTTGCATCAACATATTTTTTTCATCTTCCAGCTAGCTATTTCTGCTCCATAAATTCCAATATACTAAAAGTTGGATTTATTTCCTAATTCAAACTTGCTTCTATATCTCCTGGAGGCAGTGGTCTATTGTGGCAGAGTATAAGTGAGCGGACCAAAAACCCTGTGAAAAAACTAGAGAGATGAGTCCGATTTGCTGGATAGTCCTCAATAGAAGCCAGGGGTCTGGTAGCCCTCAAGTATAGGAAATAAAGCAGATGATCAATAAAGAAGAAATAAACTAAAATTTCAGAAAAAATATAGCCTGGATTTACCAGTGAGATGGAGGTAAATAGAAAGGATGAGACTAAGTTTGTACAATTTTCTTATCAACTAGGAGAAAAGTACTGGATACTAGCGGAGGAACTTGAATAAATTCATAATGAAGCTATGCAAGGATGCACAAGATTAATCCCACTTGTTACCAATCAATTTAGCAGGGTTACTAAGGTCATGTTAGACCAGAGCATACATAACACACAACGGATTTATACTCATAGACTTAGACAGCAATAGCAGATAATAATTCACAGAGATAGACAAATGGAGAAACAACAAGATTACTTAGTCAGAAACAACGAAATAATCACTAGAGAATAGAAATCACTTTGCATTACATAACAGGCTTGGGCCTTGGCTTGCTTGCTTTATTTGGCTAGAGAAATTACAAATTTATAGAGGCAGAAGAAGGATCTAGAATCCTGCATGAATTTGGCTTCACACTTAACATTCTCCCACTGAAGCCAAATGAGAGTCATCAAGTCACATCGAGTCCTACCATGCCTCCACATAACTCATGTTTATTTTGTGGTAGAATCTTAGTGAGCATATCAGCAGGGTTCCTATCTGTATGGATCTTTTCCAAGGATAAATGTTCTTCCTCCAACACATGCCGGATCCAATGGTACCTTAAGTCAATTTGCTTGGTTTTTGAATGAAATGCTGGGTTTTTCGCCAAGTGGATGGCACTCTGACTATCACAATATAACACATACTTTTCCTACTTTATTCCTATCTCTCCTAGGAATCGCTGCATCCACAACATATCTTTACAAGCTTCTATTGCACCTATGTACTCTGCTTCTGTTGTAGAGAGGGTTACTATTCTTTGTAGCCTTGACAACCAAGATATTGATGCACCTGCAAATGTATACAAATAACCTATAGTGGACTTTCTGGTATCCATATCTCTAGCCATATCCGCATCTGTAAATCCTTCAAGCATAGTCTCATCATGACCAAAACATAAACAATAATGACTAGTACCCGTGAGATACCTCAAAATCTATTTTACTGCTTGCCAATGTTGTTTGCTTGGATTGGCAAGGAACCTACTCACTACTCCCACTGAATATGCAATGTCTGGTTGTGTGCATACCATGGCATACATTAAGCTGCCAACTGCTGAAGCATAAGGAATCTTGCTCATCTCTTCTTTCTCCTTGTCATCACTAGGACATAATTCAGTACTCAGCTTGAAGTGGGTTGCAGGGGGTGTACCAACTGGCTTGGAATCCTTCATATTAAACCTGTCAAGCACCTTCTTGATATATTTTTCTTGTGACAACCACAACCTTTTGTTTTTCCTGTCACGCATAATCCACATGACCAATATTTGTTGTGCTGGTCCCAAATCCTTCATTGCAAATTTGCTACCCAAATCTTTCTTCAACCTATTGATCTTATTCTTATCATGCCCAACAATCAAAATGTCATCCACATATAACAATAATATGATATACTTTCCTTGATCATATCTCTTGATATAGACACAATGGTCAGCTTCCAACCTCTGAAAACCATGTTCCAAAATGAATGAATCAATTTTTTTGTACCATTGTCAAGGTGCCTGTTTCAACCCATAGAGACTCTTCTTCAACCTACAAACAAGGCCTTCTTTGCCTTTTTCTATGAAGCCTTTTGGCTGCTCCATATAAATTTCTTCCTGCAATTCACCATGAAGGAAAGCAGTTTTGACATCTAACTATTCACATTCTAGGTCTAAAGTAGCAACTAGACCAAGAATGACTCTAATGGATGACATTTTAACAACAGGTGAGAAAATTTCAGTGAAGTCAATACCTTCTTTTAGGGCAAAACCTTTCACCACCAATCTTGCTTTATACCTCTCCTTCTTTTCGTCACCTTCATGCTTAATCCTGTACACCCATTTGTTTTGTAGATCCTTTCTACCTTTTGGGAGGTTTACCAACTCCCAAGTTTTATTTTCCTACAAAGAGTTCATTTCTTCTTCCATTGCTTTCTTCCATTTTTTACTGTGCTCGACTTTACAAGCTTCTTGAAAACAATTAGGTTCACCTTCATCACTCAACAAAAGATAGTTTGAAGGAGGATACCTTTGTGAAGGCTTATGAGGCCTAGAGGATCTACGAACCAACTGTGGTGGTGCATTATTAGGTTGAATCTCTTGTAAAGGTTCCTGCAAGATTCCTTCTTCTTTTTGTTCATTATTTTCCACTTGTTGTTCTTCATGCTCCTGAATTTGTTGTTCATTTTCTTGTATTGGTGGTATGTTTTTTTGCTGCTCTTTAAACCTGTCAATAACCTTCTTGACCTCCAACTCACCTACAGTCCTCTTGAAAATTTCTGACTCATTAAATATAACATCCCTGCTTCTAATAATTTTATGTTTGATTGGATACCATAGACGATAACCAAGATCTTCATCTACATATCGCAAAAAAAATCATTTCATAGATTTATCATCTAGCTTAGTTCTATTTTCTTTGGGAATATGTACGAATGCTTCACATCCAAAGATTTTCAAGTGAGAATAATTCAGATTCTTACTAGTCCAAACTTCTTCAGGGATACTACCATCCAAGGCTGTAGTTGGAGATTTATTTATGAGGTAGCAAGCGATGCTGACTGCTTCAGCCCAAAAATTATTCTCCAAACTGGAATTGGACAACATACTTCGCACCGTTTCCATAATGGTGCGATTCATCCTTTCTGCGACACCATTTTGTTGAGGAGTACCAGGCACAATCTTCTCATGCTTTATGCCAAACCTGTTACAATACTCCTTAAATACATTTGAGCAATATTCTCCACCATTATTTGTTCTTAAACACTTAATCAATTTGTTAGTCTCTCTTTCAACACCAACATGGAATTTTTGAAATATTCCAAACACTTCACTTTTATTTTTCATGGGATATGCCCAAACTTTCTTGGATGCATCATCTATAAATGTTACAAAATATGATGCTCCTCCTAATGATTTGATGTTAACAGGTCCAAACACATCTGAGTGTACCAATTCTAACACATTTTTCTTTCTGTCATGGCCACCTCTAAGGAATGAAACTCTTCTTTGTCTACCATATATACAAAGCTCACAAAGATCAAGATTGTAGGATTTCAAAACTGGCAATAAATTTTTACCAACCAGGATTTTTAAGCCCTTCTCGCTCATGTGACCCAAATGCTTATGCCATAAATCTGTTGAATTTCCTTCTTTTGTGATAGCAGCCAAATCTAATTTTCCTATCAGTGTCTTCAATGTGTATAATGTTCCTGTCTTGGGTCCTTTGGCCATGACCAACGCACCTTTGCTAATTTTCCAGCCTCCTTTTCCAAAGTTTGTTGAATAGCCTTCATCATTTAGTCGTCCCATAGAGATTAAACTCATGCGCATTTCTGGTACATGCCTGACCTGTTAAGAAATTTATTGTATAACATAAATAATTACTGAGAGGAATAAATATAAAAATAACCAGCAACAACCATAAACAAAAATGTTTATACGGGAAAACCCAAAAACCGGGGAAAAACCCAACCTAATAAGATCTCATTAGCATTGGCCAAAACTCTGGCCAATCTGACCAAGTGAGCCTTCACCGCTCACCTCCAGGTCTTGCATTTAATGAAGTCCTTCCAACCTTTTATAACCTCCATTACATATAATACCACGAGCAAAATACTATGGGTGCACAATACCATGTGCCCCAAAACCATCACTGTTTAACCTGGTCGACTTTCACTCTATCCTGAGTCAAGTTTACCTAACAGGTCATGGCAACTCACTATGACTGGCACACACAGGATGAGGTTGTTTTCTACTGTCTGGGCTTGATCTCTTGAGTAGATTTCTATAGAGTGTGAAGTTTGTTCAACTGTGTAAGTCCTCCTCTAGGAAAAACAACGTCGACCAGGCAGGAATGACTCGGATGTCATCCTCCTATGTGTACTTGTCGAGGTAGTCCAAAATATTTGCGGCAGAGGAAGAGGAAGGGTCTACGATGTCATCCTTGGCTACCTGTGCTGCTGGAGCCTGAGAAAAATCCGGCAGGTTATCCTACTGACGGAACCATGTGGCGGGAGATTGTTTAAACGAAACTCAAAGGTGGAGTAAACGAGAGGCCCCATAGTTTAAACGAAGTCAAAGCTGGAGTAAACGAGAGGCGAAAAACTCTGTACAGAATAAAACACGTGTCAAATTTCGATAAGAGGGAACGATGAAAATGCAATGAAGAGATTGGCTGGGCTGAATAATGTTCGCCTAACTAACTCTATAAAAGAAAACGTTTTTCAGGATAAAAATAAATAAATAAAATAAATTTAAAAATTTTCCTTCACCAGTTAATTAAGGTTAATTAAATTTTTATCATAATAATTTAGCTATAACAATTTAAAAAATAAACAAATATTAAAAAAAATATTTTTTAAAAATAAAATTTAATAATCTATATTTCAAAAATTTTAGATGAACTTAACCAATGTAAAAATAATTATAAATGTATTTAAAAAAATAAGATAAAAGTAGCAGACGAATCCAAAACTTAACTGGTGTAAAAATAATTAGAAATGTATTTTTAAAAAAACATTAGATAACAGTAGCAAAAGAAGTGATACACAATCAAATCTATTTGACATAGACCAAACACCATGGTCCCTACCAGAGACTAATAAAAGGTCCAAACGTAACAACGACCTACAATAATTAGTTTTAAGAAAACGTTAAGTTCTTGATAAAAATTCATGCTCCTGGACCCAATTTCTATCTCCTTCGTAATAATTTCAAGTGGAAGGTAAGAAGTAATGCATGTCACATGACAACTTATTTTGTAGTTTTTATTACAATGTTGTATCCAACCCCATAAATATTTCCTATAAATTGATTTTAATGACTCCCTTTCGATGTGAAATGAAAAGAAAAGGGGTGGTTTACCTAACGGTAAATTTGTTAGTTTTGGTTATATTTACATTTTAAGTGATTGAATTTTGTTTTTATAATTGAAATGAATTCAAGATTTTTACTAGTCCAAATTTCTTCAGGGATACTACCATCCAAGGCTGTAGTTGGAGATCTATTTATGAGGTAGCAAGCGGTCCTGACTGCTTCAGCCCAAAAATTCTTCTCCAAACCGGAATTGGACAACATACTTCGCACCTTTTCCATAATTGTGCAATTCATCCTTTCTGCGACACCATTTTGTTGAGGAGTACCAGGCACAATCTTCTCATGCTTTATGCCAAACCTGTTACAACATTCCTTAAATACATTTGAGCAATATTCTCCACCATTATCTGTTCTTAAACACTTCAACAATTTGTTAGTCTCTCTTTCAACACCAACATGGAATTTTTGAAATATTCCAAACACTTCACTTTTATTTTTCATGGGATATGCCCAAACTTTCTTGGATGCATCATCTATAAATGTTACAAAATATGATGCTCCTCCTAATGATTTGATGTTAACAGGCCCAAACACATCCGCGTGTACCAATTCTAACACATTTTTCTTTCTGTCATGGCCACCTCTAAGGAATGAAACCCTTCTTTGTCTACCATATATACAAAGCTCACAAAGATCAAGATTGTAGGATTTCAAACCTGGCAATAAATTTTTACCAACCAGGATTTTTAATCCCTTCTCGCTCATGTGACCCAAATGCTTATGCCATAGATCTGTTGAATTTCCTTCTTTTGTGATAACAGCCAAATCTAATTTTCCTATCAGTGTCTTCAATGTGTATAATGTTCTTGTCTTGGGTCCTTTGGCCATGACCAATGCACCTTTGCTAATTTTCCAGCCTCCTTTTCCAAATTTTGTTGAATAGCCTTCATCATCCAGTCGTCCCATAGAGATTAAACTCATGCGCATTTCCGATACATGCCTCACCTGTTAAGAAATTTACTGTATAACATAAATAATTACTGAGAGGAATAAATATAAAAATAACCAGCAACAACCATAAACAAAAATGTTTATACGGGAAAACCCCACAACCGGGGAAAAACCCAACCTAATAAGATCTCATTAGCATTGGCCAAAACTCTGGCCAATCCGACCAAGTGAGCCTTCACCGCTCACCTCCAGGTCTTGCATTTAATGAAGTCCTTCTAGCCTTTTATAAGCTCCATTACATATAATACCACGGGCAAAATACTATGGGTGCACAATACCATGTGCCCCAAAACCATCACTGTTTAACCTGGTCGACTTTGACTCTATCCTGAGTCAATTTTACCTAATAGGTCATGGCAACTCGCTATGACTGGCACACACAGGATGAGGTTGTTTTCTACTGTCCGGGCTTGATCTCTTGAGTAGATTTCTATAGAGTGTGAAGTTTGTTCGACTGTGTAAGTCCTCCTCTAGGAAAAACAACGTCGACCAGGCAGGATCGACTCGGATGTCATCCTCCTGCGTGTACTTGTCGAGTTAGTCCAAAATATTTGCGACAGAGGAAGAGGAAGGGTCTACGATGTCATCCTTGGCTACCTGTGCTGCTGGAACCTGAGAAAAATCCGGCAGGTTATCCTACTGATGGAACCATGTGGCGGGAGATTGTTTAAATGAAACTCAAAGGTGGAGTAAACGAGAGGCCCCATAGTTTAAACGAAGTCAAAGCTGGAGTAAACGAGAGGCGAAAAACTCTGTACGGAATAAAACACGTGTTAAATTTTGATAAGAGGGAACGACGAAAATGCAATGAAGAGATTCGCTGGGCTGAATAATGTTCGCCTAACTAACTCTATAAAAGAAAACGTTTTTCAGGGTAAAAATAAATAAATTAAATTAAGTTAAAAATTTTCCTTCACCAGTTAATTAAGGTTAATTAAATTTTTATCATAATAATTTAGCCTATAACAGTTTAAAAAATAAAAAAACATTAAAAAAAAATATTTTTTAAAAATAAAATTTAATAATCTATATTTCAAAAAATTTAGATGAACTTAACCAATGTAAAAATAATTATAAATGCATTTAAAAAAATAAGATAAAAGTAGCAGACGAATCCAAAACTTAACTAGTGTAAAAATAATTATAAATGTATTTTTTTAAAAACATTAGATAGAAGTAGCAAAAGAAGTGATACACAATCAAATCTATTTGACATCAGACCAAACACCATGGTCCCTACCAGAGACTAATAAAAGGTCCAAACTTAACAACGACCTACAATAATTAGTTTTAAGAAAACGTTAAGTTCTTGATAAAAATTCATGCACCTGGACCCAATTTCTATCTCCTTCGTAATAATTTCAAGTGGAAGGTAAGAAGTAATGCATGTCACATGACGACTTATTTTCGAGTTTTTATTACAATGTTGTATCCAACCGCATAAATGTTTCCTATAAATTGATTTTATTGACTCTCTTTCGATGTGAAATGAAAAGAAAAGGGGTTGTTTACCTAATGGTAAATTTGTTAGTTTTGGTTATATTCACATTTTAAGTGATTGAATTTTGTTTTTATAATGGAAATGAATTCAAGATCATCACAAATTATTAAATCATTTAAAATTTTGAAATTTAATAAAACTGTTTTCCTTTAAGAAAAAATACAACCCTGCAGCGCATCCCGAGAAAAAGTCATACATTGTACATATGAGAGATACTGCTTCACTTTGCGTTGCCGAAGTTGTGAGAGATTGGAAAACTGTCGCTAAGATACCAAGTTAAGAATTTGTGCTCAATTGCTAGGCATCAAATTCCACTATTCTCAGACACCAGCGAACTGATTCACCAGTGGATCCCGTTTGACCCACCAGTGTACTGCTTCACTTTACGTTACCGAAGTTGTGAGAAATAGTAAAATTGTGGCTAAGATGCCACAGTTTGGAAGAAGGAAGAATGAATGGAATGGTAGTATGGCTGCGCTTCATGCTTTTGCCCACAAACTGTCTAAACTATTGACATGGCATTCACTATAAGCGGGAGAGGTTGGATCCGAGAGGGAAGTAGGAGGTGGGTATTGGAGCTTTCTTGCTCTTTGCGCCCTCCTCTTTCTTCTTCTCATTCCCTTTACACGATTCCTTTGGCAGATAAGAAGAAGAATTCTGCCCCTTAAAGCAACCTGCAATCACTTTGAATGCACCCTTCATCATGACGTTGATCAAATTCGAACTGATAAACGCGCTCTGCCGCAATACAGAGTTGAAAGACTGCAATTGTTTACATATGTTGCCGTAACAGCTTATTTATATTTCGAAAAACGGGAAAGCTTTGCATCGAAGGCAAGTTTCCAGATTCAATGCTACATTTCGAGTCAACAAAAATTGTGATCATACATTTTTTATTATGTCATCATCATGTCATGTGGATGATTGTTACTCATTTTGAATTTTGTCATGTGGATGATTGTTATTCATTTTGAATTTTGTCAACCAAAGTGGGCCGTTGGCTCTTCTGTTCTGCACGCTTTGGTTACGACGAATTTTATTCATTTCCTTCATGGCTAAGTTTACCAAGAATTTTAATTTGAATGGTCCATTTTTCTTTGTGACCAAGTCCTATGTATATTTTTTATGAGTGGTCTATTTTCTTCGTTAGTTATAAGAAAACTTTTTGGCATGTTAAGTAATCGATTGTCTATTCTATACCTGAAATTATGAAGACTGTAAAGGGTATTTTCTTCTTTTCAACACATGAATTGGTATACCTTTTTACGGTAGGACTTTTTGAAGTTCTTAAATGATTGTGGAACATTTTAAGAAGGAATTTCACTCTAGGACTTAATACTTTTACAATGTTTTATGGTATTGAATGAATAAGAGAAATAACATTATGATGTTTTATGATATTGAATTAACTTAAAGAAAGAACATTCGAGAATGAATTACCTCGTTGAGAGAGGAAAGGGTTTTATTAGGTTTTAGAAAAAGGTCTTATTAAGCCTTAGTGGTATGTTTTTTTAGTTTAAAGGAAGGGAGGGAGGGTGTAAAGTTAGAAGTAGTTTATTTTAGAATTTTTTTTCTAATTTTTAAGATAATTATAATTTTGATTTAGCTTATGACAAGTTAATAACTTTTAAGATTAATCAAAACATATATAAAAGTATTAGAGACTTTAGATAATAGTTTATGCACATTAAAGTTTAGGGATGAAGTTCTAGGTGATAATGGTCCAAAGGATTTATTGGATGTCAAATAATTGGTTAGAAGATCAAGGTTCAATGGAGGGGTGTAGTTATTAAGAGGTCAGCAAAAAATAAGTGAAGGAGTTCATTAGGAAAAGAGAGGAGATAATTCAAATGGTGATGGGGAAAGATCTTTTGATGGACCAAGCAATCCCTATGAAAGAATTGACTTTTGTATGTATACAAAGACTCATGAATCAAAGAGAATTAAGAGAATGGATGTGCAAGGTATGGGGAAAATCCATTGGATATATACTCACTTTTCATATTTTGTCACAACGGTTGATCGTTTGTGTCATCAAGAATGGTGATGATGATGAAAAGATCAAAACATGAGATTCGTATTGGGGAAATTCTCTGTTAACCATTACATGATGGATGCCTTGTTTCATCCCACATTCGCTTAGTTTCCTACATTACTATTGGAATTTTGGAGTGAAGCCACTTTGAAGCAACCATGAAGCAATTTGAGGATATTTATGATCTCTAACAAGGATTTATGTGTGTTAGCTTTAAAAGTGGTGAATATATTAGTTGAACTATCACGACCATATAGATTAAATGGCTAGTATATGTTAATAGGCATGAATCCATGACAATCATCAATAAACTTACCTCATCATACATCGCACTTTTCTGAGATTAAAAAATCATCAAAATTAACAAAATTATAACTTTATTTTAAATTAATTTTATATGAATTTCCCATAGGATGTAGAATAGATAGTAACAGGGTACTCTATTAAGACACTCTCTTTTGAAAAGGTCATCAATTCAAAAACCCATGGGAAAAAGATCTAGTCATACTAGGAGTTGGTGTGTCCCAAGTTGGGTGAAATCCATGGGTTGTTTTGATGGCTTAGATGTCTTGGGTTGTGGCTATTCAAGCCACACGTTGGGCATGCCGATCATCCCAGTACTCACATTTTTTTTGTAAATAAAAATATTTGTATTAATCAAGAGAACTGGATTACATAGATAACATTATGCGTACATAGGGAGTACCAAAAGTTAGTTCTCAAGTTTTGTTGCTTATACGAACTACTTATTACATATATACAAAACCATCACATATTAGTCTTTCTGACACTAGAACCCCTCCATACAAGAAAATATTTAAAGCTAGATAGAAGCCTCACCCAAATATCCAAGGTAGACCACACTATAGCAACATCTTGGTCATTTATATGACCCTCTTGAAACACTGCACGAAAAATCTCTCGACATCAATGAAGCCACTAAAAGGGAGACACCATCGTCAAACCACGAACTCGCAAATATTCATCACAAAATACCTCTTCCATGTGAACATTGACGTTATGAGTCCCAAACAAGAAAAGATACACTAGAGTCTGAAAAAATATATTCACCCATCCCAGAAAAAATTAACGCACGGTTTAGAGTCTCGTGTTTACTTTTGAAAACTCAAATAAAAATTGGATTTGTAGAAAGTTAAGAAATATTATTATTTCCTGGTTCCTTTCAAACAAATATATTATGTCCTCATAAGACGTCATATGTGCCTATGTTCTGGTAGGAAAAAAAAAATACATGTCCTCTTACTCTTTTATGATAAAAAAAAAGATTGAGGAAGGGATATTACATGATGTCATTTCTCCATGAGAAAATGATTCAACATCTCCCAATACCTGAGAAACAAGATAATCATTGAGTAAGCAAGAGAGGTTGGATCCGAGAGGGAATTTGGACCTATTTTTTGAAACTTTCTTTGCCTTTACACCCTTCTCTAGGACATTATAAATATGGTTTTAGAATAAATAACTTCAACACATATTTTTTTGTGTTTCTGTGGATGAAATTTGAAAAGGGAAATTCTAACATTATTCCGATTGCAACATTTATATGAAGGCAACTCAAACACTAATCACAATGATGGCTACTAATCTCAAAGGACTCAACTTGATTTGAACTTGCCACGCATGTGGCCTCTTAGTTAGCTAAATTCCTGAAGAAGATGATTTAATTCATTGATTATTTTATTTTGTTGTTATATATTCAAAAGAAAAAATTGGGGGATCTCCCTCATCCTTTGGCTTCCCAAAATATTAAGATGGGTAATGATTCAATTACTAGCCATAATAATGGTCAATAATATAGAGACACTTAATTAGATTTGAACATATGACTTCCCCATTGGTAACATGAATTGGGAAATATGCATAATTGTGATGATGATGGTTGCTAATGTCAACTAGGACTAACCTTGGTCTATGAAACCTTGAGATTTTTTTTAGGGAATTAATTAGTTTTATTCACAATATTGTATGTATAATAAAATAGCTCCAATGGTTAGATCAATCAATCAAACCATCTCCATAAGGAAATTTTCTCATGGGCGGACCATGGGTCAAATTCTTCAACCCCTAGGGTTACCATCCACTTTTGAGATTGCCATTTGAGCTACCTTCCATCCAAATATTTTGAGGAATAGGAGGGGATCCCATAAGCTTTTTATTGGAAAATAATCCCTAAGGCTCAATCAATTGAACTATTCATCTAATGCGTATTACTAATGGGTAGGCCATATGTTAAAATTTGATTAAGGCCCTCTACGATGTTGACCACTATTATGGATGATAATTGAGTCAATGTCCATCTATATAGTCAAGAAGAGGATGAGACACCTTGAGGTTTCCTCATAAAAGAGTCGATAAGATTGGCTTAATCAACTAAACTATTCACCCAATGAATGTTAATGATTGGCTAAACTATTCACCCAATGAATGTTAATGATTGGTATGCCATAAGATCAAATCTAGTAAAGTCCCTTTAGCTTCTCGACCACTTTTATAGTTGGTGTTTGATATGTTGACCATATTTATATTTTAGGAACCTAGACAGTGGGTAGTGGATCCCACAATGTTTTCCTTTGAATATGTAACAACAACAATAAAATAATAAATCAATTGAATCATCTACCTAAGGCATGCTACTGATAGGAATGTCATTTCTTCAAAACAAAGCTTGCCACAAAACCTTTGGTTATAGTCTAATTAATGTTCAAATTTACCAAAGACTCATTGGGTTACTAATAACTCTTATCGTTGGTGCTTAAACAACTCCTCGTCTAGATATTTCAGGAATATTTGGGGTCAGGTGGGGAGGGAGGGATGTGGTGGGATCCTACAAACTTGACCATTTTCATGAATAAGTTGCATGAGAGATAAGGAAATGATGGATTGGACCCCACCACACTGCAACCCACCTATTCATGGTCCAACCATTAATAGATAAGATGAAATTCTTGATGATATACTCCACGAAGACATGCAATTTATAAATGGTTCCCCTCCATGATTATATTTCTTGTGGTCATTTAAACATTTATTAAGTTATTATTTCTCAAAAAAACCACTTTTCCTTTCAATAATAGTTTCATTATGTTTCGAATAAACTCATGGCCCATGGAATTTTAAAGTTTTGGATATATCCTTCAAAGAGTTACTTGATGTTTGATTGTTTTTTTCATGATGGTTCTTACACGTGGTTCATTAAAAAAAATATATACACATGGTTTATATTTTTTTTTTGCTTGTTAAGACTAACCTACGCACCCACGGGGGATTTGAACCGGTGACCTATCGCAAGGAGTGCCTTAACAGCGCACCCATTCACCGTCAATCCAAAGGCCCGTGAGCTACACATGGTTTATATTAATAGTTGGAAGAAAAAACAATTTTAAGGAAAAAAATTACAAGATCACATAAAATAATAACTTGTTTGGTATATTTAATAAGCTAAACTTTCATATACATATTTTTGATATATTTAATAAGCTAAACTTATATATACATATTTTTATTTCATTGATATTTCCATATGTGAATTGTAATTTCAAAACAAGTTATCTAATTGATTTCATTTATGCCTATCAAGAATTTTAGAAAACACATATTGATATTATGTATGCAAAATTAATGTCTCTATTGAGATTATCATGATTAAAATATCTATAAAAAGTCTTTAATTTTGAATTTCCATAACATTCACTAATGTGGTGTTTAATTTTTAGTGTCATTTTTTCTTAATTTAAAATTGGCTTGAGAGTTTGAAAGATGAAAAGGAAAAAAAAAATTACTATTATCTTGTTACATTGTTCTTGGTACGGCTCAAAAATATATTATATATTTTATAATAAAAATTGTAAATATGTTATATCGTTTATAACAAAAAAATGTAAATAAAAATTATATTCTATATAAAATATAAAGATAAATTGACAAAGTCATGTTACTTTAATCATTTATACTAAAATTGTAAATGTAAAGATATACTCTATGTAAATTATAAAGATAGATTAACCGAAGGTGAAGAAGTTTTATTTAAAGAGTAAAAATAAAGCAAAGTCCATCAATGCTCTTGTTACCCATTTATATGTTCTTAGAAAAAACAATTTGAAAATACAAGGTAACAAGATGGAGTAAATTTGGAATCACAACGCATTTTGAAGTTTTTAGTAAGAAAGTTCCATCCAATTCTACAAAAGTTTCCTATAAATTGATATTACTGACTCTCTGGGAAATGAAAAGAAAGTGTAAAGGACCTAAATGGGATGTATCTCTTTACTATAACTATTTATTAAAAACATACAAACTTTCCTATAAATTGATATTACTGACTCTGTGGGAAATGAAAAAAATATTTATTAAAAACATACAAACTTCATGTTATTGTAAAATCGTTTTTCTATTTGAAAATTAAAAAATTACTACCTTGAAATGATGCTCGAGAAAAAAAATTCATAAATTTGGTAGATATGAAAATCCAAGTTGAGAATTTGTGATAAATTTCCGGGCATCAAATTCCACTATTCCCAGACACTATCGATATGATCCTAGATTGGATTCCCCTGGATCCACACGTGGAATGCTTGAATTTATGATCCTAGATTGGATTCCCCTTGATCCACACGTGGAATGCTTGAATTTCCACAATTCTTTTGATAAGAATAAGTATTCCCTTTAAAGAAACATCATCCATCACCATGGTGATCAAAATCAAACTGCTAAACACGATTTGCAAAGCAACAAATTTCAAAGGCTGCAATTGTTTCATACAGAGAGAGGTTGGTCCCGAGAGGGAAGTTGCAAAGGTTTCTCTTCTATTCTCCGCGTTTTGTTTCACAAAAATTCTATTCATTTCCTTTATGGTTTGGATGTCAAGAATGGTTATGGACACTTCAACCTGTTCTCTTTACCAATAAAGAGAAGAAATTGTTACAAAGAACGTGTTGTGCTTTTTGTTTTTTTTTTTTTTTAAATCATGATGAATTTAGTGATTTGGTGGTGTAAAAGATTAAATTTCTGCTATTCAAAGTAGATTAAAAATTATTTAGTCAAAACCCCATTATTGTGCAGGAACTTGATGGGAAAATGCTATTAGGTTAGGTTTTGGTTTTTTTTTTTTTACCATGTTGAATTGATAACTTGTTAAAGTAATTTGGCTGAATAAATTGTTATGAGGGTCATGTTTTGTTTTGTTTTTTTATCATGGTGAATCGATAACTTGTTAGAGTAATCTCGGTGATGCTCAATATCAAATCAAGTGGAGGGGATAACATCCCATTGTTCCAACCACTAGATTGTCCCACGAGGAGATGATGGTCATGCTTTGTTAGCTCTTTAATGATAGACACCCTATGTTCTTGCATTATCTTTTAATATAGATGCCTTGTGTTAAATCTTAGACGGTAAAGATTTGTCTTCCATCTAGTATGGTCTAATATGGTTACATTAAATTACCATTGGAATTTTGGAGTCAAGTCATTTTGTAGTAATTAAGTAAGTTGGAGATATTTATGAGTTTTGAGAAGGATTTATATAAGTTAGCTTTAAAAATTGTGAATATACTAGTTGAACTCGATTACTATTAGGTCTTCTAAATGTATAAGAGTAGAGGTGAGTAATCTTATCTTTCTCCAAACTTCTAGGTTACAAGGTTATTTTATTCATTTTAATTTATATCATCATTATGGTCACATCAAGAAGGAATCCTCTTTTAGAAAAACACACAAGTAAATAGTTTGTAAAAGGAAGGGTATTGAATTTGGTAACATGGATAAGATCCAAACATAGTCAAGTGGATTTTTAATGTTAGTGGTGTGCAGGTTTAGGTCTTTTGTGATGTTATTGTGCAAATATTAGCAGAATGTATGCCAACCACTAATAGAATTCTCTTCCCTTCAAATACCACACTTATCTCAGAGGTCACACTATTGAATGTCATAAATCATTTAGAGGAGATCAGTAGAGGCACCCATGGACATTGAATTTGTTCCAAGATATGAATGTTGAATTTTCTCACCATTAGCTCCCTCTTTCACCCATCAATTTAAGTTGTAATGGGAATGTAGTCATAGATGCATAAGTGAATTTTGGCATTATGGATAAAAATGTGAAATTGTCAATTGTTCACCAACACATCACAAAATCTAAGGGAGATATACGCTTAGGTAAGAAACCCCACATGTATAAAATTATTTTACCAATGTTATCATTGTCGGATATGCATAGGAGGAGTTATGGTCAATTATATTAACATATATATAGGTTAGATAATGACATGAGGATTGTTTCTAGATTAGTGTGAGGTAAAAAATGGCTAGGCCTCTAAGTAAATGTTTGTAGTGGATAAACATATTTATGCGACCACATGCATCATGATCATAGGGATAGAAGGTCATCTAAGGGTACTCACACTACTAAAGAAAAAAAAAGAGTTGTATCTAAGTTTAGGGACCAAATAAAGAAACCATAGGTTAAAACATATTTACTTAACAATAACCCTCTAGACTCTATTTTTTTCTATGTATCCACTAATCATTTTTTTCACCCCCATTTTAGAAATTGGCGCTATCAATAGCATCTTCTCCTGGCATGTTGAAATAAAAATATTTTGCAATCATGAACTTAACAATCTCACAATGTTGTGAAATTGTTGGCTTAAGAATCGATATTGTTGCAACTAAAATCTTAAATCGATCCTTGAATCTAAAAATGGTGCTCCTAATAACAATGCCCCCTTTCTTTTGAGTTCACAAGCTTAAATTTTTTTTGCCAACATGGATAGAAATATTTTTCCCTTTCTCTTTAATTAACAAATATTAAAATTTATTTTTCTTCTTTTTTATTAATTTGAAAATTATGCAAAATTTTATGGCTAGGTTACACTATGGTTTTCTTCTTTTTTATTAA
The DNA here is from genome assembly GCA_031772625.1 of Pinus tabuliformis. Lineage (NCBI taxonomy): Eukaryota > Viridiplantae > Streptophyta > Pinopsida > Pinales > Pinaceae > Pinus > Pinus tabuliformis. The sequence continues at coordinate 1,057,201,582 of CM062804.1, forward strand.
TTTGAAAATTATGCAAAATTTTTATGACTAGATTACAATATGGTTTTAAATTTTTCATTTGAGTGGATAAATATTATTATTATTATTTTAGACAATGAATATTATCCAAAATTTTCCTTTTAAGAAACAAATATATAAAAAAATTAGTTTTATTTACTTTTTCATTTTTTAATAAATATTCAAAAATTTATTTTGAGATAATCCATAAGTCTTTTTTCCTTTCTTAAACCTACCTACTTTTGAGTTAACTAATAATATTTCAATTTTTCTTTAACCTAATAGGTACTATTCTTATCGAAAAAATTCATATCATCTTTTTAATAAATAATAATAATTATTTTTATTTTTTTTGCCTTGAAAAATATGCAAAAATGCTATGGCCAAATTACATGATGGCTTTAGAAATTTCGTTGACTTGGAAATGATAGTCATTCAAATTTATACCAACACAACACTCTAAGCTAAGCATTTAAGTTCGTATTCAGAATTGTAATTTTTTAAGTTTAGGAGCATTAGGAATTAGAAGTTTGTAAATATAAACAATTTTGATAATTATTCCATTACAAATTATAATTTGAAATTTAAGAGAATTAAAAATATTAATTAGAATTGTTTTTTAGGTGGAATGATTAATATAATTGAAAGGTTTAAAAAATTAAGAAAGAATCTTCTATTGATTAAACAATTTATTTAAAGAAATCAAGTAATTGCATTGAATTTAAACATTGCAATGTTTTATACATATCATTATTGGTAACGAAATACATGTTATTATCTTTGCAATTGCAAGGTATAATACATTGGTAATGTATAGACATTGAATGAATTTGAGTGTTGATAAAAGATTAAATAATTAGTATTGAAAGTTAACATTATAAAACAAATATAATTTATTTTTAAAATTTTAATTTTTTTTAATTCTATCTATTCTAGTTATGATGGTTGCAATGAACTAGGGTCTTATTTGGTCATCATAATTGTGACCACTATTGTCAAATTATTTTCCTTTGTTGTCATACTTGTACTTGTCATGCTATGTGTCATACACATACCTCTCATACTAGTATAGAGAATAATCCATTCAGACAATCCATCCCAAACCTCCACCCTTGTCGATATGGCCATGACGTTTTCTGATAAAAACAAAGGAGTACGAACTAGTTATGTGATGCCCTTACTCAAATTCAATACCTTTCATAGGAAAAGGTAGCTTATGGGGACCAGACGAGGCATCCAAAGCCATTGAAGACTCCTCAACGTTGCTCGTAATGCTCGACACCTGATAATCAAAATGTTGATACCTTTTAACAGCCTTTGCTAAAATCAAACTTTTCTTCTTTTGTTGGTCAATATCAAACTCGTTAGCTGGACCTTTATAGTTGTAGCTATCGACACAGTGATCCAAATATATTTCTAGCAGGATTCAGAGATCTCACTAGCCCTAGTGTCTCAGTCTTCAACTTTCAAATATTGGAATGGACCAATGTAAACACATCTTAGCTCTTCACATGTTGGATACATGAATGGTCTCTATAAAATTTCTTTCATATTTGTTACATGAATGGTCAAATTATGTCATTTCTCACTTTCAATTTCAGTAAATTCCCTTAGTTTGAGAAAGCTCAAAATACAGAAAATTCATGGGTTGCTACTGTCGATACAGTACAGGCACATCTATTAACTTATTTCTCCGAATCCTCATTATTGATTCCCTAATATGTTTTTATAAGAAGTGGTACATCTTTCAACTTATTCATCCAGACCCTCATTATTGATTCACTAATATATTTTTCTAAGAAGTGGCAAAACTTATTAGAATGTGAAAAAATAGTCATTAATAGTTTTCATTAATTGACTACTATAAATAATATATTTTTTGCTAAAATCTAAAATTTACTTCTCAAAAATGTCAATTATCATTATCATTTTTTAAATTGCATCCTATGCTTTTAATTTTTAAAAAGTAATTTTTCATCTTTTAATTATATTTAAAAAATATTATATATATATATATATATATATAATATTTTAATAATTAATTTCAATAACGCCATATACCTTCATTAATAACATTTATTAATGCTGCTTATAATTGAAATGTAACTATTATTTTTAAACGAAAAAAGAACACAGAATTTTGTACAATATAGAAATTAAGGCAGATATTTTAGGATATGCGACATGAGAAATGGTTAAAAAATAGAATATATGTGAAAGCACAAAATGTTTCACATTATGGCAAGGTGAATGTCTGTGAAAACAAAAAAAAAATATTGTACATTACAGCAAGGTGAAGTAAATGTTGTAGAATATGGCGCTTGTATACAAAGGTAAAAATGATGATCTTCAAATCAGATTATATAACCATATAATATCTATGAATATCTCTCATTGTATGGGAGGAGAATTTTTGATAAGCAATAACTTTGTTGTTCTTCCTGGTATATCTATGGAGACCTCTCGTTTAATAATCAAATAGCTTTAATTTTACATTCACAATATATACTTGTCCAAACCTTCGTTAGCCTTATGTTTTTATAAGGGGCTAAGCAATTCATTGCTTATTGTGATCTGAGGATGTAGTATATTCTTTTCTCGTCATTAATATTCACTTTTCAAAATTCGTAGATTAGTAGTGCTTGCATTGCGTGCGGATAAAATTCGTCCTTGCATGGAGAAAGTCAACTAATTTCACATTTTGAATGTTGTGTTTTTATATTTTTACATTGTTATTACCACTAAATAAATAACCAACGACTAAGTCGATTTGTTTAGTTTAGTTAGATAGTTGTCGACAGATCATTTATTTCTTTTCTCTGATACAACTTGCTTTAATTAATTGATAAAACTTAGACAGCGGGAAGGACACCGCTGTTGCAGATTGCTCGCCACTTTCCAGCGTCACGGGAATGACATAGATCCACGGTGTTGCTGCAGCGTGAATGAATTGGTGCAGTTCATTGCGTATTGCTCGTCGGATTTGAGGTCAATCTGGTTTTCTATTTCAAACCTGGTTTGACGATTTTGATTTTAATTTTGATTCCTGTTCACGAAAACTCTGCCCACTCCAGTCTGGTAAAAGATTCCAGACCTACCCATCCTTTTGATGCAACAGGACATCTTAACTGAAGTAGAAAACTTAATGGACCACTTAACCCAGATAGGAAACTTATTAAGCCACTCAGACTTCAAAAGCGTACTCTCACATTTGCACACAGGCAGGCACGCCAGGAGCAGGGTTGGAATTTGGATTTCTCTTTACCCATCATACAATTTTTTTTTGACGTTTTGGGTCCTTATGCTTCCCGTCAAGAAACATTATATTAAAAATTTTGCCTTTCAAGAGTGATGTTCTCATAATAAATTAACCCTTCACTAATAAAATTTTGATTAAAAAAAGATAAAATTGCAGTCACTCAAAATATATTCTATTAATTATTGAATGAGGAAAATACACACATATTTATACAATCAATAGTCTCAAGATAGGAATGCTATCTTAGACGTACAGTAGTGTGGTTGAGAGATTCTCTCAACCACACACTAAACTAGGAGAAACTATATTCTAGCTTATTCCTATTATGTAGGAACAAACTCCTCAATTAGAAAATTACAACCATAGACAAGTAGGAATTAATTATTTCCAACTCCCCCCCTTAATGACTACTTGTCATGATAGTCAAATCCACCATCATCGCATGAATTGCATGTGCAAAACCTCCAAAAACACAATCTGCCGCCCTCGGACAGATCCACAACTTCTTCGATCCCACGGATCCCCTTGAAGGTGAATTGGCGCGATCCTGAACGAAAAACCTGCACCCATTGGCGCGATTAATGGCCTAACAGACGCACCAGTTGGCCTTCCTGGCATTGCTGTTAGCGCGAAAAACGCCAATCCCCTTCTACTCAGAGAAAATTATCTGAGTCTGAGCCAGGTGTTCTGCAGACCCCCTGCTCCTACGAGCACAAAGCTCTCGTGTACACACAGCCACAAAGGCACTTCAAGCCACACAGGCAATTCCGCCACACAGGCAAGCTAGCTTCAGAAGGCACTTCAGCGTCAAAGACCATATAGATGGTTTCTGGCTCACCACCAACCATTCAGCCACAAAGGCAAGCTGGCCACAAAGGCACTTCAGTCACAAAGACTATATAGATGGTTTCTGGCTCACCACCAACCCTCACTTTCAAGTGATAAAAGATGGTTTCAGGCTGACCATAAACCATTACAAAGTGGTTTTAAGATCACCACGAACTTTCAAATGCCTTTACAAGGCTTACATTCAACATTTGGAGTTTCTGGTACATACAATGACTATTACAATAACATGCTAGGGAGTCTATTCCACAAACCACACTAAGTCAAACAAAAAATCTACTTTGTTGTCCACCATAAACGTTGTCGTTGCTCCTTTGATATCACTGTTGCACAAAATTAATATTTGGTGCAATTCAACCTTGTTACCCACCACATTTGCATCATCTTTCTGATTTAATTGTCTTTGATTTACCTGCATGATTTGTTAGAGTAGCTAATTCTAACAAATTCACTCCATTGAGTTAGCTAAGCTCAATGATTATAATTCCAAAACATTTGTAAATACTACATTTTACTGTTGCAGTGGCAGCGTATTACCAAAGAAATTCGAACCCAACTGTTTATGGCTTGTCCATCACCATGCTAACCGGTCCTCATTTCAAACTGATGACCTCCATAGCGCCTTGCGAAGTGAAAGAAATCCTCCGCCCAAGCTTTCTCTGCCTCCAGGGAAGTCTCCCACCTCAACCAGCTGTAAATACTCCTCAACCAACGACGAGTATTTAATCTACTCCACTTTCCGGTGCTTCGATCTCGTGGATTGAAACTCACACAGGTCGGCCTCCGGCTCGACCTCCACACCACAGCTTGGCAGCGGCTACACCGATCTCAACGGCCACTGTGAGCACGTACCTTCGGCCCCTTCGTTCCAGATCCACGCTTCCTTTGCAGCAGATCGCGTCTCCACACTCACCGCACCAGATCCGAGCAGGATTCACACATCGACACGGGTGATCTAGCAGCAGAAGATTCGCCAACGATCTCCATGGTTCACGCAGCACACCAGCAGATCCGACCCCCATGCAGCACATCGAGCTGTCTTGCTAGAGATTCAGTCAAACTCCATGTGGATAACGCTGTCACACGTGCGATGCCTCTCTTCTGACTGAGTTTGACCAGCGCACTTTTTGAGCCATGGAGACCTGGAAGCAACAGAACGGGCATTTTCTAGAAGTTTGTTGATCTCTCGTACCGCACTGAGTTGTTTGTTAAACGACTGAAATGCCAGCATTCGTTCAACCATTCTTCTCTGAACTATGCTGACAACGTTTTCAACATTTTCAGCAAATGAACCCCAGGCAATTATTGCCGGCAAGTGCCTCAAGATCATGGACAGCGTACCAAAGGAGTCTCTTCTGGTCTTATCACTCAGTGCATCAACATCCTTTTCAAGACAATCTGCTACATGGCCCAGTACAACCATGCAGGGCTCTACAAAAAATTTGCACCCCTTCATCGGATATAAAATCTACAGTTCTCTCAAGCAGAAGCAAAAGAGCTTCGATGATAGCAGGCGACAACTTTTGCGGCGCGGAAAGAACTTCAGCCAGCTGCTTGTATCCATCTCCATACGGAGAATAACCGAAATAATTCATCAAATGGGCAAGCAAACAGTACACATTAGGCGGTCTGCATCGCTCACAATCGCAATCCTCCACTTCCTTGACTTGAATTTTTCGCCGAGCGCACTGCCACTCGCCATTCTTTTGTCTGACTGGGGTCCCCAGTAAGGGTTTTTCATAATTCGATTTCTCTGACGAAGCCACCATAGCCGTAGGCACTGCAGTTTCCTTGTGTTTGAGATGGAACTGACAGACTTTATCGAAGGCGATTGCCAGCTTCTGCAGCAAGGACAGGAGATCATCCATCACAGCAAAATCCCCTTCCCTCGATATCTTTAACTGTGAAAGTTTAAGCACAACTAAGTCTATCAAACCCCTTCACAATCTCGCACCAATCACCGGGATCTATTCCCTCAAATATCTGAGGAAATTAAACATAGCAGATAAAATAACAGATACGATCCCCTCCACGATCCATCATAAAGCGGATTGCCTCCCTCGGCGCCCAGATTTAAACCAGAAAAATCATCGCACACCTCCAGTAGCAACACTGCAATAGGCGGTTAACTCCACTGCTGGTAACTCCATTGTATTGAAACACTCCACGACTAGGAACAATGCAACAATGTGTGGCAACTGCATAAACAACGAAACAATTCCATTGCTTCACTGCAACAATTGATCCAACTTACGCCACCAAAATAGGAGTCTGATCGCCACACCACACTTCTACTGTGCTCCCAACTGAGTTATCCACACTTTCCACCACCATTCATATAACCAATCATTGCCACACAGAAAGTCTGATCGAGGTTCGAACGTGCTGGGCAGATCACCACAAACTCTGACCACTCTCCAAGATGAGCTATCCACGCTTTTCACCAGTGTTCATAGGATTGAACATAGGCCACTATGCATCTTCACGCAGCATGATGCGCACATTAACCATCACAACCGGCCACTCTCCAGTGCAAATTCGATGTATTTCTAACTGTCCTCCCCGAATTTAAGACTGATTCAATGGCTGCCTCCACGATTTTTGCAATAAAATTGCAAGTGATTATTGTGCTTCTTGTCCCAAGATTCAAAGACAATAGCACTAGATCAAAAACAGATTGGAGCATATTCATTATACTGAAGAACAGGAGTCCACACAATTCATTCTCTAAAGCTGTGATTTCCCACCTGCCTAGTCCTGGGGTTCAAACTGTAATTTAGAAAGCGGATAGAATGTGATCCAAAATTGCCACAATCTTAACCCTCATTGACCAAATGTTCAACTATTCCCCCAATACGGCAAAGGGAATTGTATTCAAAATTATATTCTCCAAAAAATCAATTTATATAGCTAATGCTCACCAACTCAATTAGACTGAAGGCCTTTCGAAAGCCAACAGTCTTTACAGATTTTGTAACAATGGCCAGTACCTCTGCTGTCAGGAAAAAAAAGGGAAGAAAATATATCTGAAATTTTCTGACAAAGAATTCACAAATTTCAAGATGCACACCTTCAGATGTGGAGCCTCCAAATGCCAGAGAAGACTCGAACTATTAGGCTTTCTCCGACACCCCCTCGGCTTGCTGTCTCGATATCCGCTGAAAAATTTCACAAAGAATTCTTTGATTCCTTCGATTGAATCTGGATCCGCTGCTACTCACCCACAGGATTACGCGGGTTCTCACACAGCCACACATCCAGGGATGTGTATCCGAGATCTCCTTAGGCCACTCCAAGCAGCTCCTTCTTCAGCGATCAAACTTTGGCAATCTACCGCCCCATCATTCGACTCGAGTCTCGAGTCATTTCAACCGGAAACAAATTCTCTCCTCCTGCAGCTCGTATCTATTCCACTATACTGCCACAGATCACCTCCGCTTCTCTGCACTTCCATGATCGGCTCCTGCAGAGATCAGACGAGGGCAACGGAGACTGCGGGATCCGTTCGTGGAGCTATTGCATCCTCCTATGAGATGCATCACTCAACCTGCAACCGAGATTTGACAACAACACGATGCTCCCATCAGCCACGTCAGGTGTTTTCTCCAACTCGGGGCATATCTCCTTCTACATGGCAGGACTAAAAAAATGGACAAACAAATCTTAAATCCTATGCCCAGGAAGGGCCAAGCCCAGGAGGGGCCAGGCCCTCACGGGCTCTGATACCAAGATAAAATTGCAGTCACTCAAAATATATTCTATTAATTGTTGAATGAGGAAATTACACACATATTTATACAATCAATAGTCTCAAGATAGGAATGCTATCTTAGACGTACAGTAGTGTGGTTGGGAGATTCTCTCAACCACACACTAAACTAGGAGAAACTATATTCTAGCTTATTCCTATTATGTAGGAACAAACTCCTCAATTAGAAAATTACAACCATAGACAAGTAGGAATTAATTATTTCCAACTAAAAATTACTATTCAATAAATAATTATGTTGAAAATTTTCATATATTTATCGTAAGGAAAAAAACCAAAATTTGAAAAAACTCAATTGTGGAGGTTTCAATAAAAAGTGTTGAACATTTGAAATTTGCTCATTTAAAGTATATAATCAGTCCAAGGGAAAATGCTTGATGGTTATCCATTTCATATATTTAAATTATCATTTAAAGCCAACAATTTACATTATGCCACATGAATATTTAGATGCTATGTTTGGCTAAAGAGAGATTTCCAGAATATAGAGATTACTTCATTCCCAATCAATTTGATTAAATCTACATATTTACAATTGGTCATTAAAATTAAAATTTTCTTTGTTTTCATCGTCAGTTAAAGTTTTAATAGATTTAGGAAATAAGTTTAAAAACCAAGAATCTTTTTAAAAACAAAAAATAATTTTTGTTTTTATCACTATCGGTTGAAGTTTTAACAGATTTATTCGCTGTAAAATAAGTTTAAAAACCCAGAAGCTTTTTGAAAACCAAAAGAAACTTTCAATGGAATGTCAATTTCTAGGCCAAGAAACCATATTCTGCATAGTGATAAACTCTTGTTTTAAAGAGCTGTGAGAAGTTATACATACAAATTTCTTGTGAAATAAAAAATTAAATTACTTATTAAATCAAAAATTAAAACGTAGCAGCAATCAGACCCACGGTGTTTGAAGAAAAAAAAATCAATCACTAACCTGAAGCGCAAATTTGCAGTTTCCTGGCAATTCAGTTTCCTTGGAGTCAATCTTGAACTGGGCGTGCAAGGTAAGTCTGAATGGGCATATGCCTTGAGAGAGAGTGTCAGTGAAGTAGACAACGCAAAGCTCTTCTAGGCATGTGCAATTTAAGGATGAAGCCAGCCACCAACAATATTAACAAGGCTTTCACATTGGCTTTGATTTGCAAATTTTCTATAAAAGCAAGGCGGTGTACATTCTGTAAAAGTAACAGAAATCAAGGTGGATTGTGATTCTATATACTATCTGGAAAGTTACCGTTCCCACTCTACTGGTGCGTAAAAATGTTTTGGAAAATATTCCAAATGTCAAAAATCCATCTTTTACTCTTCCACGTCACTCAAAACGGGCAATGACAAATTCCAGCGATCAAATACTTGCAAAAAGCCTTGTGACGGGCAAAATGCCTGTCAAATTCCATCCCTGCCAGGGAGGATCAATTTTAACTCGACTGCGATGACCAATGAGGAGTACTCACAAAAATATGACCTTGCCACTTTGTCGTGCACGATGGTTGCTCTGAAGGCCCTTTCATCGGCATCATATTTCATGGGCACATGCGACTAAGGAGCATGAATATTTGAAGGATAGTTCCAAGCGACTAATAAGTTATCACATTTTGTTTTTATATTTGCATTTCGAAGAATTTGTTGAAATATGATGCTAATTTATATATCGTTAACAAATATGAAGAATCTGTGTGGAGATTGGCGTTATCATTCCCGTCTTTCTTGGAGGCAAGTTAGCACTTGTATACCATCGGCTAAAGACTGTTGTTGAAATACGATGCTAATTTATATATCGTTAACAAAAATTTCAAATGGAAGGTAACAAGATGTAATGCATTTCACAGGACAACTTATTTTGGAGTTGTTATTGAAAATGTTTCATCCAATTCTACAAATGTTTCCCTATAAATTGATCTTTGTGGCTCTCTTTAGATGTGAAATGAAAAGAAAGTGTTAATATATAGAATGTAATAAAAGTACAACTCCAAACAATCATAATTTGAATCATTAGCTTAAAATTATTTTCTTAAATACACAAACTTCATGTTTTTGTAAAACTGGTTTTCTTAAAATGAAATACACCCCATGAAGTGATGCCCGAGAGAAAAAATCATGCATTGTAGACATGAAAATTCAAGCTGAGAATTTGTGCTCAGTTATCGGGCACCAAATTCCACTACTCCCACACACCAGCGGTTCGATCCCAAATTGGATCCTTTACTAGGATGCTAGAGTTCGAAAGAAGGAAGAATGACTGGAATGTCCACAGGCGGATGATTCAGTCTCCAAATAAATGGAACAAACTTATAAAGGTATTAATATGGTATTCACTATAAGCGGGAGAGGTTGGATCCGAGAGGGAAGTAGGAGGTGGGTATTGGAGCTTTCTTGCTCTTTGCGCCCTCCTCTTTCTTCTTCTCATTTCCTTTACACGATTCCTTTGGCAGATAAGAAGAAGAATTCTGCCCCTTAAAGCACCCTGCAATCACTTTGAATGCACCCTGCATCATCATGTTGATCAAATTCAAACTGATAAACGCGCTCTGCCGCAAAAACAGATTTCAAGGTTGCAATTGCTTATGCAGATTGGCATTGTGACGAAATACATGTTATATTTATATTTCGAAAAGAGAGAAGGTTTGCTTGGAAGGCAAGTTTCCAGATTCAGTCAACAAAAATGCCTTTGAGTCGCTTGATAGAAATTCCATGGAAACTTCCAACCATAGCTTCCCACTTCTTATTTGAATTTCGTCAATAAAAGTTGGCTTTTTCGGTTTTGCGCGTTTTGTTTCGCAAGAATTTTCCTCTCAACTTCTGTTTTGCACGTTTTGTTTCGCAACTATTTTATTCACTTCCTTCATGGTTAAGTCTAAGAAGATTTTTAGTTTGAATGGTATATTTTTTTCATGGTTCAATATATTTTTTTATTTAAAAACTCTATTATTGTTTTATTATAAGAGAGAACCTTTGGACATGATTAATGAGGACTGGGCACAGGGGCATTTTCTAGTTTTCAAAACATTGACTTGATAAATACAAGAATTTACCTTTTCCCAATAGGACATTTTAAATGACGACAGAACATTTCAATAATTCTCGCTTTAAGCATCTTACATTAAATCTGTATCTCATGCCTTTGGTGTTGATCCCAAAAATAGGGAATGAATCATCTACCTTATAAAGTAAGTGATTTTATTAGGTCTAAGGATTGTGTTCCCTTGAATTGAATCACCACATGGGTGGGAGGGTTAAGTACACTTTTTGTCGTGCTTTTTTATGTATAAATGGTTTTAATTTAAATTTTTAAAAGTTTCTCTAATTTTTTTAAAAGTTTGAGGTTAATCAAAACTTATATACAATTATTGACGATTTAAAATAGTCTATGTATATTATTATTTAGGTTTATATATTTGGGTGGTGATAATATAAGAGTTTTTTTTGGGTATTAAAGAATTTGTTAAAGTATTATGGATTAATAGAAGTCATAGATTGTAAGGGGTTATTGAGAAAAAAGTGAAGTAGATCATGTATTTAAAAAGGAAATAGGACAATTCAAATCGTGATTAGTGAAGATTTTTCATGGATCAAACAAGCTTTATGAAAGAATTAGATTTTGTGAGTACATTATTAGGAGATTTATGAATCAAATAGATTTAAGAGAATGGATGTGCAAGGTAGGGGGAAAATCTATGGACCATATACCCACTTTTCATATTTTGTCATAAGGGTTGATGGCTTTTGTTGTTAAGAATGGCGATGGATGTTGAAAGGAACAGAATAAGAAATCGATACCAAGGCAATGCTTTGTTAACCCTTAAACGATGGATGGTTGGTTTTAAATGCTAGAGTGGAAAGATTTGTAGTCCATTTAGTATTGTTTAGTTTTCCTACATTACCATTGGAATTTTGGGGTGAAGCCATTTTGAAGCATCCATGAAGAAAGATGGGGATATTTATGTGTTTTAAGAAGGATTTATGTGAGTTAGCTTTAAAATTGGTAAAAATACTCAATTGAACTAGATTTACAATGAGGTCTTCTAGATTGTATAGTATTATAGGTGGGTAATCATATCTTTTTCTAAAATTCTAGATTACGAGGATATTTTGTTCATTGTAATCTATTGCAATATCTTTTCCACTTCTAATGGTTGGCGCAAAGGGAATATACTATGAGAAAAATTCCCTCCAATGAGAGGAGAGCATCTTTGAAGAACTCTATTGTTTGGGGGAAGGCTGCACCTCCCAACCCTACGTAAATCATCACTATTGTCACATTAAGAAGGAATCCCGTTTTACAAAAAGCTAGAAGTGAATAGTTTGTAAAAGGAAGTGCATGGAATTTGTGAACATGGATAGGATCCATACATAATCAAGTGGATTTTGTAATGACTATGTTATTAAATGTTTGTCCGCCAAGTAATGTTATTATGCAAATGTTGCCACAATCCATGCCCACCACCAACAAAATCCTCATCCCTTCAAATATCATCATACTAATCTCAGAGGCCACACTATTAGATGTGATTAATAACTTAGAAGATATTTTTTAGATGCACCCACGAGCCTTGGTTTTGTCCTAGGATGTGAATGTTGAGTCAATTTCCCATTAGCTTCCTTTCTATCCCATTAGTTTAAGTTCTAATTAAAATGTAGTCATATATGCATGGGTGAATTTTAACATTAGGTAGAAAAATGAGAACTTCAATTTTTCACCAACACCTTAATGGTATAATTACAAAACCTAAAGGAGATATAGGCCTAGCTAAGAAACCATACATGTGTCAAATTATTTTACCAACCCTATCATTAGTGGATATGTTTGGGAGGAATGATGATCAATGTTAGAGGACAACATGAAGATGGTTTCTAGAGTAGTGTGAGATAAATAAAATATCTAGGGCTCTATGTAAATGGTTGTAGTAAACAAACATATTTGTGCTACCACATGCATAATGAGGGCAGAGACGGAATGTCAGTTAAGCATACACACACTCCTAAAAGAATAAAAAGATTAAATTTGCCACTTAATTTTGAGACTAAATAAAGAAACCATAGGTTAAAGCATACTTAACTATTTAAGAAGAACCCTCTAGAGTTTCTATTTTTATATATGTCACCATTAATTATTACTTTTAACCTCATTACAAAAGTGGTGTTAATAATAGTATCCTTCTTTTGGAAGGTTAAAATAAAAACCTTTTGTAACCATGTCCTCAACACTCTCTTAAGGTCACTAATAAAAACCGTAAAATAAATTCCTAAATTAAAAAGACCAACCCTATCATTAGTGGATATGCTTGGGAGGAATGATGGTCAATGTTGGAGGACAACGTGTAGATGGTTTCCAGATTAGTGTGAGATAAAGAAATTAGCTAAGCCTATATGTAAATGGTTGTAGTGAATGAACATATTTATGCTACTACATGCATCATGAAGGCTGGAATGGAATGTCAATTAAACATACACACACTCCTAAAAGAAGAAAAATAGTTAAGTTGCCTCTCAATTTTGAGACTAAATAAAGAAACCATAGGTTAAAGCATAAGTATTTAACAAGAACCCTCTAGAGTTTGTGTGTTTATATATGTCACGTCATTAATTATTAATTTTACCCTAATTACAAAAGTGGTGTTAATAATAGCATCCTTCTTTTAGAAGGTTAAAATAAAAAATATCTACAACCATGGCTTCAATAATCTCATAACGTCACAAATAAAATCCTTAAAATAAATTCTCAAATCAAAAAGTAGCACTAATAGTATCAATAATTTTTTTTCCCTTTTTTTTGAAATTAGGGGCTTAAGAACCAATAACAATGCAAACAATATTTTAAATTCAACCCCAAAATCTAAAATTTGTGGTTCGAGTAACAATCCATTTTTTCAGTTAACCTTTATTATTCAGTATGTTTATGTTTTTTTAAACCAAAAATTTTAGAATTATTTTCCTTCTCTAAGATTTTTTTATGACTATGTTATAATATGGTTTTAATTTTTCTTTCCATAAGTATTATTCAAAACTTATTCAAAATTCTCTTTTGAAGAGGAATGGTCACACTTTTTTTTGAAGTGTGATATATAAGCTTATTTTTAATTAAGTTTTTATTATTGAAATTTTCATGTATGTATATTATGTTGTATTAATTTATTTTTAAATATTCTTTTGTTTAGAGACATGCATTTTACAATTTCTTATAAGAGATATCGATAAAAAAATTTATGCTCAATTATAAATTGACATGTATCTTTTTCAAAATATTTTTATAATGTTTTATTTATATATCAATTTTTTCAATTTTTTGAGTATGTACAAAATTTTAATGAAATGATTATAAAGATAATTATAAAAACAAATCACTTTTATCTCATGTTTTTTCTAACTTTTTTTGTAATAGGGGAAAGTCAATAGTTGTATGATGCTCCAATCGTACATTTGTTTCTTCTTCATAATCTTTTGATCCTAACTAGTTTTCCATCCCCTTGTAACCAAAGGAGAGGGATATGAGGCATTATTTTTTAGGGCTTCAACAAAATACAAGGATTTGACAAAATCCGAGTGACCCTGCACTTATGGTGCCACTTTTTATTCCTTTTCATTAATTGATTATCACTCGAATTCCTCTACTTCTTCTCCAAGTGAGCCTACACTTATGGTGCCACTTTTTATTCCTTTTTATTACTTGATTCTCACTTATATTCCTCTACTTCCTCTTCTTTTGCCTTTAAGACCTTTACATATTATTTATCTCCCTCTTTTAAGACTACTTTTCTTCTTGGGCATTGGCCACTAGATGCTTAGGGGATGACTTTGGACCATTTCTAGGTTAACATAATCCTACTTATTCCTTTTTAACCTCTTTTTTGTATTTTGTGGATTTGTTGATTCCTTGAAGTTCCAAAGTACTTCAAACTTGTTGCACTACTTGATGAAGGTGGACCTTGTTGTGATGACAATGGTCGAGATGGTCCCTTTTGATCAAAATTCCTCCACTTGTTTGGATTTGTCTTGAACATATGTTCCTTACTTGACTACAACTTTGAAAAAGATTGCTCTTCTAGGTTTTTCAAAGAGTTCTAGAAAAAAAAACTCTATCATTAGGGGAACTTTGAGCTCTAAAATGAACCTTCTATGGAAAATAATAATTAAAATAATAAAATAAGACACATGAATTTTTAAAGAAAAATAAAGGAAACAACCTTTTTCTTTGTATTTTTAGCTTGTCTCCTTGTAGGTTCGCTCAAAATTAAATAGTAGACACCCATTGGAAGTGGAATTAAATTCCACATCCAATGAGTACCCACTTTGCATACTTCATAGTAGATCCCCATTGAAAAAATTGAAAATACATGAAAATGGTGTCTCTGATTGGGTACTCATTGGATGTGGAATTTAATTATGCAATCAACATGCTTCAGCTCTTGAAATTTGAGTGAACCTACAAGTAGAATAGCCAAAATATTAGGTTTCTTCTTTTCCCTCCAAAATATTTTCCCTTGGGGATGACATCACCATTTTGAATCCTATTGGTTCTTTTAAAGTTAATTTTGTTAGTACATTTTTGTTTTGAGGGTCATTTTTAACATCAAAATTCCCCTAATGGAGCATGAAAAACCATGTGCTTGAATGTGATCTAGGTATAATCTACCACTTGATGTTGACTCAACCCATTTAGGTTTATTTGTAAAGCTTCTAATAACCAATTATCCAAATCCCACTCCATTCATATTCTTGTACAAGAATATAGATTCCCTTTGAGTTTTTCTCTCTATATATAATGACTATGTTTTTTTTCCAAATTCTTTTATGGAGCCATCATTATAGTAACTCAGTGGAAGGTGAGATTATTTGATTCACACTGAAACTATTGTAATCTCTTATTCAAGGTTAAAGTTGAGGGTCCATTGAGAGAGATATATTCCCCTAACAATATGAAGTATGGACCAAACATGAAAATAACATCTCTTTATTCCTTGCTTTAAACACAAAACATGTAATAACCATGACCAAAAGAAATGGGTTTCTCTATCCTTTTAACTTCAATGGCTAATGCTTTGTCGTCCATGGTTTCACAACTTTTGGATTGGGCCAATGACTTGTAAAATTTTCAATCAAAAACCTATCAAAGAGGACAATGTCTTTCTTTCTTGGCTTTAGAGATGGAAGATCTAGGTGAGGGATATCTTCTAGACTTTTGATAAAAAATTTCAATTGATGTTCTCTTTGTTTTCATGAATTTAAGGACTAAACAAGGGAATTCATGTATGTATATATGCCATGGTTAGATGTTAGATGCTTATCTCATGAAGAAGATGATGAGGAAATTTCTTAGTATACCAATGCCAAAGGAAAGTCCATGGCATTCCAATGTTTTACTTCACAGATTGTTAATTTTTCTTCTATAGGTAGAGAATGAAGTTCTTCTACAGTAGAAAAATTACAAAAGAAAGTTAATCAGATCTAACCTGAATACTTTGATTGAAAAAAGTCAATTGAAGTGACTATAACTCCTTTACATGGGAATAATTATGGAATTAAGAGAGTTGGATAATGTAAACCCTAGGCACTATAATATCTCAACGACATTGAACATTTCATAAGTTTATGTGTCATAAGGGAAAACTGTTTCCCTCTTTCATGGACCAAACTCAAACAAATAAATTTTAACATTAATTTTAGTTAGAATATTTGGATCAAGGAAAATCAATCACTAATCATAATGATGGGTAGTAATGTCAAATGAATCATCTTGATTTGAACTTGTGATGTATGTCCTCCTAGTTAGAAACATGACTTAAAAATATGATTAGTTCATTGGCTACTTTATTATTGTTTTTATAAATTCATAAATAAAACATTAAGGGACCTCCCCCATCTAGCATCCAAAAATATTGAAATGGACAACAACTCAATTACTAGAAAATAACTTTGGTTTATTAAACCTTGAGATTTTTTTCAATAATTTTGTTTTATTTTGAATATTATATATATAGTAAATAGCTCAAGAATTAGCTCAATCACTCAAACCATCTGCATAAATCATGTTTTTATGGGTAGGTCATGGACTCAAATATGTTTCAATTCCTTACATTTAGCAACCATTTTTTTGATTGGAGTTAAGCTACCTTCCATCCAAATAATATGGTGAAGAGGTGGAGATCCCTTGAGGCTTCTCTTGGGAAAAAATCCCTAAGGGTTAGTTTAATCAATCGCAGTATTCACCAAATACATGTTAACAATTGGGAGGTCATATGTTCAAATTTGATTAAGTCCCTCTACATGATCAACCACTATTATGGTTGGTAGTTGAGTTATTGTCCATATATATACTCAAGAAGAGGTTGGAATCCCTTGAGGTTGCTTGGAAAATAATCCATAAGGTTGAACTCAATTAGCTGATTTATTCACCTAATGCATGTTAGTGATTGCAAGGCCATAGTTTCAAATTTGATAAATTCCCTTTAGCTTACCAACCATTATTACAGTCAACGATTTATATGCTAGCTATCTTGATTTTGCAATAAGTTGTAAGGTGGGGTGGTGGATCTCACACTATTTTCCTTTGAATATATCAACATCAACAAAAATAAACAACTAATTAATTTTATCATTTTCTTAAGGGATGCTACTGATGGGGAGGCCATAGGTTATATTTCCAAACGAATTTAAGTCTCTCAGGACTACTAGCCATTATTGTTATTGATGTTTGAGTGAGTGCATGTTTTCACACACAAACACATTACAATATAAGCTATTGGGTTAGGTCTATCTATTTTATTAGATTTCTTCAAGACAGTTCACCATGAGGTCTTTGGTTGTAGTCTTGTTGAGGTTCAAATTTAGTTGAGTCTCATTGGGTTACTAATCCATATTGTGGATGGTGCTTGAGCAAAGTTGACCATTTCCATGGTGAAGTTGCATGAGAGATAAGGCATTGATGGATTAGAACCCACCCTACCTATTGATGAGAAAACCATTAGTGGATTGGTTTGTAATTCTTATTGATAAAGATAATCCACCAAGACATGAAAATTATGAATGGTTCCCCTTAGTGACTATATTTATTTTGGTCATCTAATCATTTATAATGTTGTTATTTCTCGAACTATCCCTATGACTAATATTTTCATTATGTTCCGATTAAGCCCTTAGGATATTGAATTTTGAATTTTTAGATATATCCTTTAAAATAGTTATTAGATGCTTGGTTATTTTTTTCATGTAGTTGTTACATGTCCACACACACACGATTTATAATAACTATTAAAAGAAAAAAACAATTTTAAGAAAAATAATAATTACAAAACCATATAAAAAGAATAACTTCTTTGATTTCTTTAATAAACTAGACTTTCATACATATCTTTTATTTCACTAATATCTCCATATGTGAATTGTAATTTCTTAACAAGTTAATACCTATCCAAAATCTTAACAAGCACACATTAAAATCATCTATCTCATGTCAATATACTAAATTGAAATTATCATACCAAAATATGAATAAAGAGTTCTTTAAACTTTATTTTCTATAGCATTTACTTAGGTGGTGTTTTCTAGGAGTATCTTTTGTTCATTTAAGATGAGATTGCTAATTTGAAAGATAGAATAATATCTATGTTAATTTTCAAAATAACTGTAAATTATTTTAGTTGCAAATGTGGATGAGAACAATATTAGTGAAAGATGAGCTTGCTAATTTGAAAGATGGGATAATTTTAATTTTCAAAATAGTTGTAAATTATCCTAGTCACCGATATCACCAATATGGATGCGAGCAATATTATTAAAAAAAATGTTTCTAATTTAGTTGGTGTAGTGGTGAAAAAGTTACTATTGTCTTGATACATTTAACTCAAAAACATGTTAAATTAAGCATCTCTACTAGAAATGGTGAATGGAAATATATTCTATGGATAAAAACTGTGAAAGCCACAACGTGGCTAGCCCCTGCCATGTTTTAGAATCATTATGGAGAGAGATTTGCAATGGCTCCAACCCTTCTCTCGTTACGCAAGTGATCATGCAACCCACCGCACCCTCGAACGCCACCATGCTCTCTTGGCTTTTCAACTAGGCCCCACAACAACCAGTTACTCTCATAACTCCGCCTATTACAACCAGGTTACTCTCATAACTCCACCTATTAAGAATGTTAAGCAAGTGATCATGCAACCCACCGTACCCTCGAACGCCACCATGCTCTCTTGGCTTTTCAACTGGGCCCCACAGCAACCAATTACTCTCATAACCCTGCCTATTACAAGCAGGTTACTCTCATAACTCCACCTATTAAGAATGTTAAGCAAATCAGGGCCATAGATAAGATTCCTAAAAAAATTTGAACCTTCATATAATGGCCATATCCTCTTATGCATTTATA
The DNA here is from genome assembly GCA_031772625.1 of Pinus tabuliformis. Taxonomy (NCBI): domain Eukaryota; kingdom Viridiplantae; phylum Streptophyta; class Pinopsida; order Pinales; family Pinaceae; genus Pinus; species Pinus tabuliformis. Next base: position 1,057,220,818 of record CM062804.1, read on the forward strand.
ACTATTATCTATGCGCACATATAGTCTAAGAGATCCAAAGATGCAAATAATAGGTTCATGGAATTGATGGCTCTAGGTCACAAATTGAATACAGATGTTTGTAATTATCTATTCTGCAGTATTTCCTCAGATGGTCTGATAAAATTCTGGATCTTTATTGGCACCTAAAAACTGCTTTGGATATGATAAAATAAATTAGGCAAAATACATCTTTTCTACGCTCAATTATAGCAACATTGGTGATCAAGGGGCTCTGCCAGGGCACTAGAATTGAACAAGCTTTCTCTGTGTTGGAGGAATTGAGGGAAGAAGCTGCAAACCTGATTTCATTACCTATTACATTGTGACTGAAGCACTTCGCATGTCAAATAGATTCGATGAATTCACTAGATTTTGAAACAAAAAAGAGAACATACTGTTGTGCCACAACTATGAGTATAGGGATTATATATTTGCATTCATTTCAGCCCGAAAAATTAAGGAGGCCATTAATTTGGCACAATTAATTAGAAATTATGGTTTCTAATACAACAACATTCTCCATACTTTTTGGGCAAAAATTTTCTTTCGTTTAATCTATCTCAGGAATATTTGAGTTTCAAAGATAGTTCTATCCAGCTGATGTTTATAACTATTGTTCAATAAATTTAGAATTGAAGTTTATTCTGGTGCATTTACTGACCATTATACTGTTGTACTACGTTTTTACCTGATTTATTTCTATAGAGTAAACTCCAGTTTTAAAGTAAGTTCCCTCAACCAAGGAAGGCTAATTAAACCTTATTATAATATTTCAACCCTAAACGTTTAAATAGTTTTTATATGTGAAAATTATGGCGAAAAAAAAATCTCCTGCCACCCAGATAATTAGGGTTAATTAAGTTCTTATCCTATTATTTTAATTAAATTCTTATCATAATATTTTAACCTATTACCATTCAAATAATACACAAAATTAGAAAAAAACGAAAAAAATTTAAAATAAAATTTAATAATCCATATTCCAAAAGTTTTAGATAAGGTTAACCAGCTTAAAATAATTATAAATGTATTTTTTTTTTTAACATAAAATAAAAGTAGAAGACGAAGTGATAACCGTCAAAGCTATTTCAGCTCGGACCAAACACCATGGTCCCTAGGAGGACAGGGACCAATAAAAGGTCCAAACTCAAAAACGACCTATAATCATTGGTTTTAAGAATACGTTAAACTCTTGAAGAGTAAAAAAGTCATGTTTTTGGAGCCAATTTCTATCTCCTTAACAATAATTTCAAATAAAAGGTAACAAGAAGTAATGCATTTCACATGACAACGTATTTTGGAGTTTTTATTAGAATGTTCTGTCCAACTCTATAAATGTTTCTTATAAATTGATTTGATTGATGAGAAATGTATTTTGGAATTTTTATTAGAATGTTCTGTCCAACTCTATAAATGTTTCTTATAAATTGATTTGATTGATGAGTTTCTTATGTAAAAGTGTTGTTAAAATTTAGTTATATATTTTAAAAAAAAATTAACAGTTTTAATATTGAATTTTATTTTGATAATGAAAATAGATTCAGTACCATCAAAATTTTGAAAACACTCAAAATTTTGAAGCGTGAAGCGTGATAATTGAAACCCAAATTTTCTACAATTTTTACTAAATTTTAACCCAATCTTTAAAAAAATTATTCATTTCCTTCCTGGGTAAGTTTAAGAAGCATTTTAATTTGAATCGTCCATTTTTCTTTGTGACTAAGTCGTATGTATATTTTTTATTTCAAAACCATATTCATTGAATTTTAATTTGAGTGGTCTATTTTTCTTTGTGACCAAGTCTGATGTATATTTTTTATTTAAAAGTCATATTCTTATTTCCATGACTGGTCTATTCTCTTCGTTAATTATACGAAATTTTTTTGGCAGGTTAAGTATTCGATTTTCTATTCTATAGAGGAAATTATGAAGACTATGTAAAGGGAATTTTCTTCTTTTGAACAAATGAATTGGTATACCTTTTTACAGTAGGACTTTTTGAAGTTCTTAAATGATTGTGGAACGTTTTAAGGAATTTCACTTTAGGACTTATATTTTTATGATGTTTTATATTCTGATGTTTTATGGTATTGAATCAATAAGGGAAAGACCATTCGAGAATGAATCACCTTGTTGAGAGAGTAAAGGGTTTTATTACGTTTTAGAAATAGGTCTTATTAAGCCTTATTGCTATGGGTTTAAAGTTAGAAGTGGTTTATTTTAGATTTTTTTTTTTTTTTTAATTTTTAAGATAACTTTGATTTAGTTGGGGATAAGTCAATAACTCTTAAGATTAATCAAAACATATATAAAAGTATGGGAGACTTTAGATAATAGTTTATGCACACTAGTGTTTAGGGATGAAGCTCTAGGCAATGATGGTCCAAAGGATTTATGGGATGTCAAACAATTGGTTGGAAGATCAATGTTCAATGGATTCGAATAGTTATTAGGAGCTCAGTAAGAAAAGATGTGAAGGAGCTAATGAGTTAGGAAAAGAGAGGAGATAATTCAAATGGTGATTGCGAAAGATCTTTTGATGGACCAATCAATCCCTATGAAAGAATTGACTTTTGTATAAATATAAAGACTCATGAATCAAAGAGAATTAAGAGAATGAATGTGGAAAGTAAGGGGAAAATCCATTGGATATATACCCACTTTTCATATTTTGTCACAAGGGTTGATCGTTTTTGTCATCAAGAATGGTGATGATGATGAAAAGATCAAAACATGAAATTGGTATTGGGGTAATTATTTGTTAACCATTAAATGATGGATGCCTTGTTTCATCCCACGTTCGCAAAGTTGCCTACATTACTATTGGAATTTTGGAGTGAAGCCACTTTGAAGCAACCATGAAGAAATTTGGGGATATTTATGAGCTGTAACAAGGATTTATGTGTGTTAGCTTTAAAAGTGGTGAATATCACCGCCATATAGATTAAATGGATAGTATATGTTAATAGGCATGAATCCATGACAATCATCAATAAACTTACCTCATCATACATTGCACTTTTCCGAGATTAAAAAATCATCAAAACTAACTAAATTATAACTTTATTTTAAATTTATTTTATATGACTTTCCCATGGGATGTAGAATAGATAGTGGCAAGGTACTATGTTAAGACACTCTGTTTTGGAAAGGTCATTGGTTCAAAAACCCATGGGAAAAAGATCTAGTCATACTAGGGGTTGGTGTGTCCCAAGATGTGTGCAATGTATGTGTTGTTTTGATGGCTTAGATGCCCCTAGGTCGTGGCTAGTCAAGCCATAGGCTGGGACTACTAATCATCCCAGGACTCACTTTTTTCTTTTTTTTTGTGAATTAAAAGATTTGTATTAATCAAGAGAACTGGATTACATACATAACATTATGCATAGGGACTACCAAAACTTAGTTCTCAAGCTCTGTCGCTTATACAAACTACTACCTATTACATATATACAAAACCATCACATTTTAGTCTTTTTAGTCCTAGAACCCCTTTATACAAGAAAACATTTAAACCTAGATAGAAGCCTCACACAAACATCCAAGGCATATCACACTTTAGCAACATCTTGGTCATTTATAAGACCCAGTTGAAACAATGCATGAAAAATATCCCAACATCACTGAAGCCACTGTCCCACTAAAAGGGAGACACCATCTTCAAACCACGAACCCACAAACCGTCATCACAAAACACCTCTTCCATGTGAACATTGATGTTATGAGCCCCAAACAGGAGAAGATACACTAGAGTTTGAAAAGAGATACACACCCATCCCAAAAACATTTATGACACGTTTTAGAGTCTGGTGTTTACTTTTGAAAACTCAAATAAAAATTGGATTTGTAGAAAGTTAAGAAATACTATTATTTCCTGGTTCCTTTCAAACAAATATATAATGTCTTCATAAGACATCATAGGTGCATATGTTCTGGTAGGAAAAAAAAAAAAAAAAATCATGTCTTCTTGCTCTTTTATGATAAAAGAAGATTAAGGAAGGGATATTACATCATGTCATTGCACTACAACAAAACCAGTGATTTGCGCCAGATTTTAGTGCATTTTTTTTGTAATTGTGATGAGCAACCTGGCGCTAAATCTGGCTCTATTGTACAATTTTTAAAGCGTCCTTTTTTGCACCTAATTTTGCATCCTTTTTCACGCTAGATTTTGCATCATTTTTTACACCAAACTATGCATCATTTTTTGCGTCAAATTTTGAACCAAGATTTGCATCTTATTTTATGACAGGTTTTGCTTCTAGTTTTGTGTCATTTTTTGCATCTATTTTTCATTCTCTTTTGCTTCCTATTTTGTGTCATTCTTTGCTTCCATTTTTGCACCATCATTTGCATCAAGTTTACACTGTATTTTGAATCCAATTTAACGTCTTTTTATGCATCCATTTTGTGTCAGTTTTTGCATCTAGGCTTACGCCAGATTTTGTATCTAGTCTTACACTAGTTTTTGCTTCTATTTTTGCACCAGCTTTGGTGCCTATCTTTGCACCATGTGTTGAATTTGATTTAGCACCAAATTTTGCATCCATTTTGTGCCCATTTTTTCATCTTTTTTTGGACCATTTTTTACATCCACATTTACGTTTGATTTGTCTCCATTTTTCCCATCTCATTTTGCACCATATTTTGCGTCATTTGTTTCATCCAATTTTGCATCATTTTTAACACCATCTCTTGCATCTAATGTTACATCATTTTGAGCATCCAAATTTGCATTTATATTTGCATCTTATGTTGAGTCATGTGTTGTGTCCACCTTTGCATCTTATTTTGTGTCTAATGGTACATTCAATTTAGAGTCATTTTTTATGTCTACTTTTGTATTTGTTTTTGCACCAAGTTTTGCACCCAATTTTAAGCTATTTTATGCCCCTTTTTGCACCATTTTTTTGTGTCTACTTGTGTCCAATGTTGCACCATTATTTACACCGACTTTTTCATCCAATTTTGCATTTTTCTGGTGTCTAGTTTTACATCGTTTTCACCATCCAAATTTGCATCTTTTTTTGCCTCATTTTGTGTCCACATTTGCATATAATTTTGTGTCTGAGTTCGAGCCTAAATTTGCATGTGATTAGGAATCATTTTTTACATCCAATATGGCATCCTTGGTTTCACCTTTTTTCAACCCCATTTTGCATCTTGTTTTATGTCTTTTCTTACATCTTTTTTTTTTTCCTTTTTTGCACCCAAGTTTGCATCCCAAATTTACACCATTATTTGCATCATCATTTGGCATATTAATTTGTAACGTTTTTTGCTTCTTTTTAACGCTCAACTTTGCATCTTATTTTACATCTAGTTGTTGTCTTTTTTTGCATCTAATTTGGTGCCCATTTATGTGTCCTTGTTTTTGCCCAATTTGATATCCTTTTGTATGCCATGTTTTGTTCCCTTCTTTGTGTCAACTATTACACAATTTTTCACTTCTAATTTAAAACACTTTGTATGTCAATTGTTTGCATTTTGTATTAATTCCTAGTTTAACATCCAATTTTACTTTCAATTTTGCATCCATGGTTACATCCGCATTTGACTTCTTATATAGAGTATATTTTTCTTTACATATATGACCCCCTTTATAGATTCATAGTGAAATATATGATAGTTTCTAAATATCATTAAAGCAGATATCACAATTCAAAATCATTTGTAAAGAAATTTAAGAGAAATTGACAACATCCATCCAAAAAAATAACAATGTGTCATTAACAATTTTCAAAACATGTATAAAATAGCAACATAATACTAATAAATCAGTGTTATTTTTAATCAAAACAAGTAAAATTCAAATATGATTAACAAATCAAAATATTTCATGAATATCGTTATTCTACGATAAATTAACAACATACATAAATCAAACTCATCATATGATTACAAAATCAAAATGTCTCATTGATATAGGGTAAATTCACAACACCCATCTAAACATAACAATGTCATTCTACACAATAATTTATTCATAAAAAACAATTCATGTGCATGCCTAGCTACCACCACCAAGATCATCCTCATGATCATCTTGACCATCCTCATTACTCTGATCCACATCATCACCAACACCGCAACTATCATCATCATCTCCTCCTTCACCACCATCATCCTCATCCTCATCCTCATCATCTCCTGATATATGTTGAACATAATTTGGATAATCGTCTTGGCAATCATTACCTATAGCATTCTGACAAAAAAAATCAATATTACATGTTAGTATTAATTACATAACACAACGCATGTTTTTGTTATACAATGTTAACCATAAAATGAGGTAAGATATAATATCTAATAGTACTAAAAAATAAAATGAAAATATGGTTTAAAAGTATATTGGAAATCCAACTAAGATTACATACCATAGAGTCCATCCAAACAACAAATTCAACCCATCTCTTTTGCTGCAGCACCTCCTTTTCCAAATGATTTTGAGGTCTTCCATATTTTAGTTCCTATCAATCAGTAAATAGGGAGAAATTAGATAACAATGACTTTCTTCTAGTACAAAATTTATTAAAAAATATCACATGTTTAATATACTTACAAAGGTTGTTATCAGTGCTTTTAAACCTTTCTGGTCACTACGATGAGTGAATTTTGCCTTGGTTAACCTCGCCTTAGATGCCTTGTCCTTAAACATAAACCAATTCAATTTATTTTCACACAAATACATGTCTAAGATACTTATAAGTATTAATACATTCTAAATAATGTTTAATGAAAAATTCAATACCTGAATGCTCTCATTGCCGGCTTTTCTTTGTGCATCCAACTTCTCATATGATTTTACAAGTTCTTTCCATACTTTAAAAGGTATGTCAATAGGTCTTTGTTTCAGTCTTTGATCTTGAGGTATTTTTTTAATTTTTCTTGTTTGGTTAAAAATTTTGGTTAAAAAAAACCGAACAAGTAATTCACATCAATGGCATGGGGACTCTATGGATATGTGTAAAAAAATGGCTATAAAGAAAACATCCAAAAAACATATGAGCTCTCCCTTTGATGGTCACTTGGGGCATATGGCTGGAAAGGAACAACTCCATTTTCGAAAATCAAGGACAATCCTTTCTCAAAGTCCTTCCTAATATTTGCTCCAAATGTCTTAAAATGAAAAACAAAATTCAAACGTCATCCTTAAACATCTCCCTTAAATATAACGTTGGACCATAAATTCTTCACTTTTATTGTTATCGGCTCTGGAATGATTTTTCTATATGCAATTATATAATGAAATATGTATGCACTAATGAAAAAACATTGAGTTTCATTTTTCATAATCACAAACAATTAAAAAAGAATCACACGTAACTAGCATCATTTTGGAAATTTTATATTTATTAAAAATCTTTAACATGTTTTCCTCCCATATCTCATAAAAAGGTGTGAAATTTTTTATATACTCTCCAATAAGCACTACAACAAAACCAGCGATTTGGAGGTTTTACACTAAGTTTTTCAACATCGAGCTTACTAGGGCTTGCACCACCGGGGTTATTAGTAAGAATCTCATGAGGTTTGCATAGCCATGATTATTAGAATCAAAATAGTAGGATTTGCACTAAAAAACAGTTCATAGAGCTTTCCTGCTGGGGAGAAAATCACAAGTTCAACTTCTGCAGTGCAGAGCACCGAGAGCTCGTAAGCTTTCTTCAGCAATCCACCTACGTTTGGAAAATGTAGCCTGCCTGCTGGCGATGTTCTCAATCCTCTTCCTCTGCATCTTTCCCCTCACTATTCTTGTATGTACTCTTTCGTTTTTCCCTCCAAACAAACCCTCTCAAATTGAGAAAGCAGAACAACTCACTCGATGAGAATCCGAATCCAATTATTGCTTCTAACAATAACCCAATACGATACCAAAAGTGATTACACAAAACCTCATTGACTCTTCATTTGTTTGGAAAAGAGCCAAGCATATACTTCTGACGAGGGTTTCTGTCTCAAGTCTGGCTCGCAGGACGTCGCTTAGTCAATTGCGAGAAAAGTTTTCCACCTGCCTGTCACATACGGTTTGTCACACTATATATTAAGATAAGGTTGATCATACTAACAATAAGGTTGTATAGTTTAAAAGGAGCGCTCTCCTGACTGCATTTGGTTGGTTTATAGAAAAGATTGCTGGAATGTGTAATGTGAATGCTCTGCTAACTGTTTTTTAAGCATTTGGAACTATTAAAACCCCCTAGGATAATTAATGTAAGACCTGTTAATTAATGTGTAAAGATGGCTATTGTCCTTGGGCTACCTTAGCTGTTCGTGTTTAGTGATCTGTGGTATTATGACTCCTCAAGTCACTATTAAACCATGAGAACCATGCCCAGGCAGACTAGTGTGACATTGTGGATGAGAACCAAAACTAGAGTCCTATAACCTCCTTTTTCATCCTTTAATTGCAGAATTAACTGACTGTTCTAGTAATCGTTCTTGAGCACCTGAAGATGTGCACCCTAAATAATAAGAATAATACCCTGTAACATATGAATAGTCCATCCTGTGCATGTAGGATATGCACATGAGGTCCAATAAAATCACTAACCAGAATACCAGGTGTTATTAAAGCCTCTACAGGGTAATTGCAATAGTTCTTCATTTCTTATTACAAGAGTTTCCAATAGATAGGTTTTGAAACAGCTAAATTAGTTCCATAGACATTGGTTACATAAAATTACAAGTTCCAATGCTCGAGGAGAAGTCTTAGCTTACCCATAATCTCCCTACATATACTTGTACAAAATTTGTATTGATCCCACCATATCAGAAGGCCATATACTCTGCCCATTGTTTTCTTCTATCTTTTGTGTTTTTTCAAATATACCATTTCAATTGCTTCACTTGACAACTTTGTTTATTAGACAAACACAATGTCAGGCTTGTCAAATATTAGCTTCTTTTTATAGAGCTCTACCCTTATTTTCTGGCTTACCTCTTCTAGTATTCGAGGTTACGATCTTCATGACATTGTAAAAGAGAAAAAAACGTTTTATTGACTTCTGGTGTTGGAATTGTAGCATCATGCTTTGTTCCCTAAAGCCTTCACAACCTTTTTAGATGTTTGGGGCCTTTCGAGTCCTAACAAGAATTTTTCCGACTGCTTCCAAGTTCCGTCTGCACAATCCTTGATAGACTTATTTGTTTTTTAGTTATCTGGGTGCACGATAATCCCATTCACATGGTTTTTCATGATTCTGCTAAATTGTCATCCACAAGTGATGTTTTCCACCAAGAAAAGCATTTGTTATTTTGGGCTTGATGATTAGGCATGGAATAAGGGGCACCGGTTCAGCCTCTCTTCTCGATGCATATTCTGGTAAGAAAATGGGACAAATTTTCTTGTGAATGAAAATTGCAATCCCTGTAGTCTTGAAAATGCAAACCTTGACTATAATGGGGCCTCTAGCTGGAAATAGGGCAATATGTGTTCTCCTTATGCAACATCGACATATCAGTGATTTTCAGTTTGCCCGATTCTCAGGTGGGTGATATGAATTCCTTGTATATGGCTGTTGACAATCAAGTGACCCTTGCATGTTTACCCCCCATGATGTACATTCAGTTGTAACCTAGCTTGGAGATTAAGCTAATCTAGATCCACATGTTTTTAGCATACATTTGCTAAAGAACCTTTCAACTTGTAGATAATTCACTATATCTCATCCACATGTAGTCAACTTACTGAAGATTAATTAACTTGCACATTCTCTTGTTGAAGAGAATTTGTGCTCGTCCATGCATGAGCTAGATTGGAAATATTCTGGAAAGCTCCTAGTAGTCTCTGTCCATGCATTCTGATTTCTGTCTCATGAAGGTGTCAGATCTGCGTTAGCTATCCAAGACTTCGGTTCATCCTTTGACTTTGTTAAATTCAAACTTCATCTTATAATTTTTAATACTATGTATTGGGAAGTGTTCTCTCTCTGATCTGATTTGTGCAAAACTAAGAAACAACTATGAGAAATTACTAATTAGCCTAAGGTCACAGCTAATTACTCCTCTGTTTGGACTGTCATTTCTCCAGTCAGGAGGGTGTCCCTCGTGTTCATGCACTTTCAGCACTTGGAAGCATATGCTTGGTCAATATGAGTGATCAGCACAGAAAGTAGTTTTCATTGATATATGTGTAAGCATCCAAGGACACAAGAAACTTATAAGACCAAATAATATGCAAAATCCCAGTCCACGACCACCAAATATGAAAGAAGAAAAGATGGTTGTGCACTTTTAAGTGATAAAAAATCTTCAAAGTACAGGCACTTAGGTCATTCACACTACTGCAACATACAACACTGTTCAACCATCGAATTTGGAGAGCTGTAAAGAAACTGCATGGTCAAACTCCATCACTGTATTAGTCAAAAGATTGTTTGCATCATGGAGATAAAATATGAGAATGATTGCAATAGTATGCACTGCACAGAGATGTAGGCAGCAATGAGAGAAAGGAAGGATGGAAGAGAACGTTGACTGCTCACTGAGAAAACTATAGAAAATAATGCCATTCAGTGTTCTCTTATAGCTCCCCAAATTCCCAAAGGTGGGTGGCCTATTCATGCAAAATCTAACTGTTGTTGAGTGGCTGAAGTGAGGAAAATGCTGCAAAATTGCCCGATAACAACCATAAATATGGCTTCCACTAAACCATTGCAATAAGTGGCTTGATCTCTTCATAAGTAAACAAAAACTCATGCAATCAGCTAGAATTCCATTACTAACTAATTTGTCTCAACAAATAAGAATTCCAAATCAGCTTTCTTGTTCAATAATAAAGTTCCATCTCACATGTAAAGTTGCAAACTAATCAACGGGGTCAACTTTGTCAAAAATACAAAATAAACATTTCCCAAACTTCAAGTTTTCCAGATTTAACAAAGAGGAATTTTAAAATCACCCAAATTAAGTTAGGCAGCTCCTTTGCACCTCCTTTCTAAAAATGGTGCCAAGCCGCCCACTGAAAATAGAACTGGAGTCATGAAAAACCACTTTTAGCTAACTACCAGATGTACCGAAGGAAGGGCACCTAGGGTATTCCTGATAGGATTTCCTTATACCTCATAGGCAAACAACCATTGTCCCTTCTATAGATGAGTAGAATAAGTGCTTGGTTCTCTACACTAAATAAAGACAAAGTATAGTACTTATTGCTGACAAAATAGGATTTAAATCGCGGTTCAATTGCTTGACATTCAGCTGGTCACAGAATTGTAGAGTGCATAATCATAAGTGATGTTGCGAGCCTCATTGCTCAAAGTCTAAGGGTCTTGCGAGCCATAATCACAGCCATGTATGGCATATCTTGTGATTATGGCATTTTATGAGGTCAATTCTTGTGAAGACATTTCAGTTTATAATAAATTTTGAACCTCAACAGAGTTTTGGCAAGACCTGGCTGAGCTAGGACATCAACAACACAGCTGATATGAATGACATAATCTAGCCTCAAGAGGGAGCCTCTTTTGTTTCATCACTCTAACAATCTATGAAGTGGTGGAAAGCATAACAACTTCCCCTTGAATATGACACCTAAACTGAGTACAAATCCTAAATGATGCAGCCCTTGGTGCATGTCTCTCAAAGTATCGATATTTGAAATGTTGAAAGCTCTTGTGCCCATTTGATATGCATTCGATTGCAGTTCCCCTGAAGAAAGAATCTTATAAAGGCGAGGCCATGGCCAATATGTTAGCCATATCCATTGGAGTTGCCATTGCTTGACAACTTTAGTGTGATCAGTCCCACCATGATTCACATGGCCTTCTACTCAACACTGGCTGTTGCTATTGTAAGAGTCTTCAAGCTCGTTGAACCCATAGTATTGATAAGTGTATTCTTTGGGTCTCTGGTTTTCAAATTCTGCCTATGTTTTCCTCTCAGTATCATTATTTCAAATGCTGAAAGCTCTAATTCCCATTGCTGTGTATTTGATTGTGGTTTCCCTGAAGAAAAAAGCTTATAAAGGTGAGCCCGAGGCCAATATGTTGGCCATATCCATTGGAGTTACTATTTCAGCTTATGGGGAGGCCAAGATGAATGCATGGGAGGTGATTCTCCAGTTAAGTGCAGTTGCATGTGAGACTACCCAATTGGTTCTCATACAAATTCCACGAACATCAAAAGGGATTAAGTTGAATCCCATCACATCTTTGTTGCTCCTTGTTGCCTTGTTTTTCTCAGCACCCCCTGGGCCTTAGTAGAATACCCATTTCTGATAATCAGGGTCTCTTCCTTTGATTTGGATTACATGACATTTCTGCTTGTGCCTTGGCTCTTAATCTTGCAGTGTTTCTTCTGATAGGAAAGACTTCAGCCTTGACTATGAATGTTGCTGGTCTTGTCAAGGACTGGCTGCTCATAACATAATCTTTGTCTGTAATAAATGAAAAGGTTACAGTCATAAACTTGAGTGGGTGTGGACTGGCTTTTCTGGCTGTCTGTTACTATAATCATTTGAAACTTCAAGCTCTCAAGTCCAATGACAACCAACCAAAGTACCTCAGCAGTGCAGCTGATGCCAATGATGAAGGAGAAGGTTTGATAATGACGAGTGGGAGATTCTCAATCAGAGATTCAGAACCAGTAGAGAAAAATCAAACTCAAGCTTCAGGATTAGGTATTTAGATCATTAATATTGTCTTGTGCTAGAGATTACTGTTCTTGGATTGGCTCCTCTATGCCCAGATCTATTTGCAGGGAACAGGCCAGTCATTCACAGTGAAGAAGATAATGACAAGATTAGTGTATAATGATGGACAGGATGGTGCCATGGTGCCAACCTAAATCTCAAGTAAGGAGACATCTGTTCATCAATTTGTCAAGAAGCATGGCCTACAATTCAATTGCTCTAAGCCTATCACTTCTTCCACCTGTCAAATAAATTGTTTCCTGTTTGTTTAGTTGACTATGGTTCTAATAAATATACTATTGTTTGATGTAAAAAGACAAAACAAAACAAAAAATATGGAAAGTTGTGACCCCATTTTCTAACTACAAATTGAAATCGGATTACCATAGTGACCACCTCTGCTTATTGGAATCAAAAAGGGGGTGGGTTATGCACAATCCTCCTATCATTTGCTATTACCAGAGATAATTAAAGCCACCCTAAACTCAAGTCTTAACTATGCTGATAGGGTGTTTGGGGAGGGGGATCCCTTACCAACCCACTATAATCTGCACAAAAGCATCCTAAGAACATATGCAAAATCAACCCTTCAATGAAATGATCCAAGAATATAGGTACTCAAACATTGATTTTATCAAAGAAAAATACAAGACAGAAAGAAAAGATCATAACAAGGATTAGAAGAGTCTAAGAACAGTGCTCACTGTCTACAGAGCCAAGACGAATGCAGAAGAGTTCTTCCTTCAGTTCCCCATCTGAGAAATCAGTTGCATGCCAGACCCAAGTTTTATCACTACCTGCGTGCTCCTGAAGTGACATTGGGGAATGAACTGCAAGGCAAAAAAAAAAAAAAAAACATAATCCAGATAATAAGGATCAACACAAATTCTCGGCACAGAAAGCCTCTTAAAACTTGGACGTAAGATAAGCTATTACAATCTCAGGGGGGAAATTACACAAAAAAAAACAAACAAACAAATTTACATACTTAAATGGTTTGCACATATTTTCAATGTCTTGGATTGCCTCATGACCATCCGAACCTTTGTAGTATCCTTGTGCTTAAGAAACTTTACTGTTCCTACACCACGCTCCTTCCATTGATTCCCATCCTTGTCAAACCTGTACAGCTTCGCCTTCCTGCAGGGTCAAACATATAAAAAAGAATGGGAATATTAATAAACAATGAAACTGCATTAGGATCATTTTAAGAGCCCATGGCATCCATTAGAAGTAACGTCCGCAATATCCCACCATATCAAATGCATTCAAAGATAAATTACCAACGACCTATTAAAAACACAGGAGATATTCGGTAATGTACACAGGAGATATTCCTTAACATTACCGAAAAGGATCCCACAAAAAAGCTCAATAATAACATCAAACATGTAAGAATACAAATCATCAACTATTTAATAACAAAAGAATGCTCATCCCATACATCCCCATAAAGTACAGAAATGATCAACAGCCTGTTCAAAACATCATAGAAAGTCAACGAAAACAGTTGACAGAAGACCAAAACAGACATATGCCTGAATCATACCACCTCACAACATAAAAATACAAATCACCCTAATGCCAATAACCAAAAGACAGATTATCAAATAGGCCCAATTCAGTATTCAATGGCTAATCCAAAAACCAAAAAATACGAAACCCCGTATGCTTAACAATAACAAATGACCATCACACCCCCCACTAAACCAGAATAACAGAGAAACCATCATAGAATCTTCAAAGACATTGAAAAAAGGATGGCCTATAGTTCAACAAAATATAAAAAGACTCGTCAAAATACAAAACCCCCAATGATAACAAATAAACCATCAAATGCATCCCCGAAAAAATCTTCATCGGCAGCCTATCAACATAGGAAAACAATTATTACAGACCATAATGAGATCAAAAAAATGCTGATCAAAATATCAATGGGACATCAAAACAACAAGAAACTCACAAAATACACAGAAAGGCAAAACCCTAATTACTCGATAAAACAAACCATAGCCCGCTAAATGCATCTACCATAGAGTTTCTTCAGCACCCCATTGAAATGACAAATCCGATCATCATCAACAGGCGAACAAAACATCGAGAACCCGATAAAAACAGATCTTACTAAAAAGGAGAAAAATTAGAAGTAAATAACTGCCCAAATGCATCTTCCTTATAGTCAAGGTCCCATTTATGTGCATGGGAAAAGGGCCACCGAAGAGGCCATGAAAACAACTTTCAACTGAGAAAACAAAATCATGAAATAGCCATGGATTAAGAAATTTACATGTCAAGAAGGACATCCTCCTCTTCTTCGCCCGTGGTGACAGTAACCTCCTCAAGCTTAACAATGGGTGCAACCTGAGCTCCAGTGTCCTCTTCCTTTCCGGCATCATCCTCGTTCTCTCTCGAATCGTCATCTACTGCCCGTGTAAGAACAGGATCCTCCTGAGTTCCAGCCATCCCAATACCAGATAGTGCACAAAGGGAGGGCTCGAATGAAATCGATGGATCCAAAATATGCCAGAAACTCGCCCAATATTAGACACGAATGCGAAACCCCGAGGATTTTGGACAAAGGATTTAACTGTGCAAAAATGCTTCGAAGGCAAAGGGCAATGAGGTCGACGGAGAAAAAACACTCTATATAAGGGTTTTTGAGGTCGATGGAGAGAAAACACTCTATATAAGGGTTTTGAAGAGGGAAGGCCGGTAGCTGTTAAAGATTGAGAGTAAAAGTAGCATCGTTTTTTTTTTTTTATACCACATGGTGAATCGGTAACTGTCTAGCCTAATCTAGGAGAGACCCAGGATCAAACCTGAACACTGCCACTATAACACCAAGAGCATAACCAATCACTCAATGAGAGTAAAAGTAGCATCATTTTTTTTTTTTTTTTTATACCACATGGTGAATCGGTAACTGTCTAGCCTAATCTAGGAGAGACCCAGGATCAAACCTGAACGCTGCCACTATAACACCAAGAGCATAACCAATCACCTGCAAATCAGTTATACTAAGTTCCTATGATTTTGGCAAGAGCAGACTCAACGGGAAAGGGGAATCCTCCCCTCTAGCCGCCACCACAGCAGGCTGCTAAATGTACTCAATGAGATTTGAACTTCGGTCAGCTCGGGCATAGCCCAAGTGACTTACCGTCAAACCACACGTAGCATCGTTAAAGATAATATAATAAATTATTACAGGGATGGTTGGGGGGTTTCAAAGGGAGAGAAGGCCATGGAATAACCCCTAAATCATCTCCAACATGAGAGGCCTACTTCATTCATGTTGTCATGTTGGGACCAGAGGTTGTTGTGCGTTTTTTGTTTTCGCAATTTTGAACTCTTTCCTCGGTGATATATTATTGTGTTTATTGTAATAATAATGGGATGGGGTTGAGGGGTTTGTGAATGAGATACATATGGAAAAGTAATTAGAAATATTGGTTTTAAATTATTATAATAAGTATTGTTGTGGTTGATCCATGATAAGTTGTAGGGTAGTTGGTTTGTATGGGGTTTAGTTGTTACGAGGTCTTAAGTTCAAATGTCATGGGGAGGGGTTGAGAATGGTAGTCATTTTGGGGGCATCAAAACTATTCTAAGGGGCATCTTCCACTGAGCTTTACACAATCTTTGATGTTGAGGATGAAAATAATATGAATATGCCAAGCTCACTCTACAGCCTAGTATGGTTACAGCCATGTTTGTCCATCATTCCAAGGGGCATCTTCCACTGAGCTTTACACAATCCTCAATGTTGAGGATGAAAATAATATGAATATGCCAAGCTCACTCTACAGCCTAGTATGGTTACAGCGATGTTTGTCCATCATCAAAGCTGAAATTTTGCTAGTGTCGGCCAAAATAAATTAAAAAAAAAAAAAATAAAAAAAAAATACAAAACATTTAAATAATGTTTGCTCATAAAAAATAATTGCCAATGAAGAAATTGGATCCCTCTCCGCTCATATTATATCTATATTTAAGATGAGTCTATGCTAGTGGATAACACAAAAATCACAAAGTGAAGAAGAGTTTAATTTCAAGTCAAAGCAAAACTTTGGGACTAGCGCAATTCATCTAACTTCTATTGAAATGCGGTATTTATACGTGTAATTTGATATATATATATATATATATATATATATATATAGTGTAATTGATATTATGTTGTTAAATGGTTGTTTAATTAATGTTGGTTATTCGATGGCAAGATGGTTTTGTAACTCTTAATGATGTAATTGTTCATCTTCTTGGTTGTAGTGTGCCATGTTGTTGACATTGTAATGGAGCCAAAAAAAAATGACAGTAAAGCATAGTTGGAAGTTATAAGTTTATCCTCCTGGAAAAGCAAAATTGTGGAGTTAAAGAACCACTTCTAGGAAATCAATTTCCATCACATCCATAGGGAGCTAAATACAACTGTAGATTCTCTCCAAAAAAGAATTATTTGTCTGGAGACAGGTTACATATATTATGATGAATTAGTTGGCAACCCAGTTCAAAGTTCTCATTCGATGCCCATATACTAATATGGATCAGCTTTAAGTCAAATTTTCAATTAGTTATCAACTAGCTTACTATAAATTTCAAGTGAGTCTACATTCAGCTTTCAATTAGCCTCAAATACAATGTCTTTATTTTTCTCTTGACAGGGGCCTCTTCATGGTTGTATAATACACTTTCGGGAATTTTTGGTTACAGGCTAATGTCATTTCTAGTCATTGTCTTCGTTTTTCTCATAGTAGGGCCCTCTTCGTGGTTGTATAATACACTTTCTACAATTTTTGGTTGCATGCTATTGTCATTTCTAGTCAGTCTTATAATTTGCAGAAGAAAAAAAAATTGTAAAACCCTGGTTTTACAACAACTTCTTTTTCTCTTCTTCTGGGTCGTGATGCCTTGTCTTCTGGCAACCCATTGTAATGACAGAAGTTACAATCTTTTTGTCAATGTTTGTGCTTTTTTTCTTCCTCGTGAATAACAAAAGGGTCCTTTTTTTCTATAGTAATAAGAAGAAGAAGAATAAGAAGAAAGATATTGTAATCGTTATGTCATGGTTGGCATTCCTAAATATAAGCAGATATAGGATAAGCATGCATGCATATTAGAACTTGGTGCGCATGGATGGAATTCAATGTGCCAAATGATGTAGATGTTTCACAAGCATGGGGTGTGACATTTCAACCCTAGTTATCAATAGTGATGAGAGGCCACCAAGGACAATACCCCTTGGACCCTATGATAAGTGTTGCACATTTTGGTGTTAGGAGTGGAAGGGTAAGCTTAGTTCGAGGAGGTTGGTTATGGGATGTTTTTTGGTGCACATGAGGTTGTGCATCAACTACCATGGCTACACTTGAATTAGTGGGTCTTTACAAAAATAAAGTGGGAGAGTTAAGTTTTGTGAACAAAAGTAGCCTATGGGTGATATTTGCATTGATCACTTGTGTTAGGAACCTTTTTAGGCAAGTTAACTAATACTTGGAAGGTGTGAACCATGTAATTGAAATAATTCAATAGTGTCCTCCTTCGTTCAAATGAAGCAACAAAGCCAAGAACGTGACTATCAAATAAATATTAGCCCCCTATTGAGCCCTTGTTGCACATTTACAAATTGCTCAGACATTGATGTCATGGTGTTTCACACTAAGTATATCTAAGATTACATGTGATAGTATATGCCTCATTTTAGTACTAACAACTTCATTAGTTTTGTTCTTATATATTACATACTTTTTTTATTTGTGGTTGTTATGTATGTGATGTTTATAATAATTACAAAACTAACTATGTGAAAGCATCCCTAACATAAATTTTCATTTGGCACTAATAATATTTTCCTTACAACCCCCTTCCTTCATTGGCGGTGGGAAGGAAGCTGATCCTTCCTTCCCCCCACACCCCCCTTCCTTCCTTTGGAAAGAGAGGTAAGAGCAAGAGTTGGAAAGATGCCAGAAAGAATGCCTACCTTTGGTAGTTGTGTTGTCGTATCGAGAGAAAGAAAGTCAGTTACCTGTCGTCCTCCCTTCGGTAGATGAATGCCTACCTTTGGTAGTTACCTTCGGTATGAGAGAAAGAAAGTCGGTTACCTACGCTTCGCTTCGGTTGCCGTATCGAGAGAAAGAAAGTCGGTTACCTACGCTTTGCTTCGGTTCGGTAGGAGAGAAAGTTGGTATGAGTACTTTGGGTGTTGTTGGTTGTTCTTTTTTTTCGAACAACTGTTACTTGTTTGAAGAAAGAAGTCTATCTTACTCTGAAATAGGTAAGGGGCGGCACCGCAGGAGAACGGAACGCTCTCCAGAGGATCCATCAAAGGTACGAGTTCAAGAAAAAAGATAAGCGGTAAGCGATCATAGGGCGAGGATAGGGGAAGGCACGCTTGAGGTCCGTCCGGGCGAGGGTGGGGTACGGGTAGGGAGAGGGGGGAAAGGATAGTGGAATAAGAGAAAGGAGAAAAGAAAAAAGAATAAGAGAGAGGAAATAAGGGAAAGGAGAAAGCAGTCAACATTAAATTCAACAACTAAAAAGAGGCTCTTTGAGCCATGGCTAGCTCTCAGAGAATTTCATTCTCTTC
The DNA here is from genome assembly GCA_031772625.1 of Pinus tabuliformis. Taxonomy (NCBI): domain Eukaryota; kingdom Viridiplantae; phylum Streptophyta; class Pinopsida; order Pinales; family Pinaceae; genus Pinus; species Pinus tabuliformis. Next base: position 1,057,240,059 of record CM062804.1, read on the forward strand.
GAGCTCTATACATATTATACTCGTCTAGACATATGATACTCGCATCTCTACGTTTCACTTCTTTACTCTCTTCTCTACCGAGATAAAGATCTAGATCTAGTATAACTTATCCATTCCAATAGCCAATAGTCTTTAGTCCTATTTAGTACCCTTCTAATAGTCCCCTTGGCATAGTAGGTAAGTATTGATTCCTTGTCCATGCATGAAGTTCCATAGCAAGAGATTAGACCCACTTCACCATTGACCTTAGCATATGGAAGGAAGGAGGTGTAGATGCCAGTCATAAGGCCAGGAGGTGCCCTTCTAGATAAGCCCATAGCCGGTTATAGAGGAATCCCCTGTTTCATCGCAGATTGATGCTTAATATTGAATTTTCTAGAATGTTCCTTGCTCTCGACACGACACTGGTGAATAAGAAGCGGGGGGGGCTTGACAAAGCACCCAACCCCTACTTTAGCACATTGATCGGTGAGGCATCCAACCCTTCACCTTCTCTCTTTGACCCTGCAGCGCTTAACTACAGTACTCTCTCACTTCGCCTAGCTAGGTTGTTCCTAAACTTGACCTTGCCTAGCCGGGTTGTGATCCTAACAATTGGTTGGTCGGGGGAATGGTTCAGGGGATAGCTAGTTCGCCCTTACCTCGTTCTACTCTTTATTGGCGAATACAGACCCTGCCGACGAGATGGGACAAGAGCTCCTAAACATGCATATATAAGGACAGGTTGAGACTAGGGAATGTTTGGGCATAAGACTCCATGTGATAGTACTCCTATGGTAGTATATCCATGATAAATATTTCCAACATCTCATGATTGTTTTATTTGGTACTTCGAGGTAGTCGTACAACATTTGGAGGCAGTTGTTGAACATGTAAGGCAATTGAAATACTATTTATGACCACACATAAGTGGATTGAATCCACCTCATTTCTATAGTTAACAAATTTGCATAGCGGCTCAAGCACGACTATTCACTATCTTAACAAAAGACAGGTTAACACCAATTCTACATAAGATCCACATACTGTGACTGTAATTAGAATTTCATTTATGTGCATCCATAAAATCATCTCATTAACGCCACATGCAGTGCATTTAAAACTCAAGCAAATTCTCTCATATGCTAAGGAATTTATAACATAGAGGGTAAGAAACCAACATACAGAACAATCCACACAAGTGAGTCAAACTAGATCAAAAGAGAGAACGACACTTGGAAAACAGAGCACTGCTACCCAACCTAGAAATGACTCTTCAGTTCACCACCGAGTCGAGGTTCTTGCCATGGATCAACCGCCTCCAATTGATCTATGCAATGGGTATTTAATACCTTCTTTCATGATATGGTTTCCATTAGCGGTGTCTCGCTTTTATGGATCTTTTTATCCATTTGCGTAGGCTTATCTCATAAAAGCTCACCTTTCTCTCCCATGAGGATTTTCCTCATAGAAGATTGCCTTTCTCTCCCGCACAACTTTTATGTTTTTCTCAATGGATATTTATCTCCAATCCATCCAACTTATCTAGAATTAAATCGAGAAGCTTTACCATGAAAGAATTATCCTTTCCCATTCACCAATGTGATTTGGCAAGAATCTCATCTCTTGGTGTCTCGCTTTTCCAAGTGATTAATTTATTAATAATGTATTTACTTTTTATATTACACATCATACCTAGCTTTTCTCAGCTTAGGTTTGCAAAGTTTGACACACAAGGGAGGGGTGTTACATTTTGGATCCCTCTCTTTCCTTAAGATCCCTCCAACTGCAGCTAGAGTTCTTAGATGACTGTAAGGAGGAAGCCCCTATTGGAAAGGGACAGACAGTTTGAAGGTGTCTATCTTGTTGGTAATTCCTATATCGAAAAGTTGTATTTTCATAGTCCAGGGGTTGGGAATACACAATTCCCATCCACTTGAGCTCAATTTTATCTCGCAAAACTTCATTGGGATCTACCTAAACACATATGCAAACATAGGTGAAAATGCCTTTCAAAAGTCTTTCCCTGTCTACTTTGACGAATCTTCCAATAAAATTGCCCACTTTTTCTAAGAGATCTAGATGGGTAAAGTGAATGAGAAAACTGGGAATCTTACCCATACTAGAGTAGTCATCGGCAACATAGTGAGAGGATTGAAGTTGGGAAACCATGGCTTCACTAGAAGACCAACTCATCCCCAAAACCATGGACCTTGGTCAAGGATTTTTTTCTTATCCTCAAGACATTTGAAGATCACCACAAAAAAACATGGGTCTACATCCACCCAAACCGGCGTTCATCCAATCCTATCATAATCGAACAGAAAAACGCTACTTTTTCAATAGAAAATGGGGAATAAAAGTATCACCCAAGGATAATGACCATCGCATCAAGCGCTCAATCATAAGGGAGGAGCAATAATTTGACAATCACACGTCCTTGATTTCTGTTGATTTAACTCTGAACACTCACGTAATATTCTCTTGCTTGGCGAATTAAACACCACTGCATGGAATGGACGAGGATTGAGCCGAACCCTGGATGAAGCCCACTTCATTCTCATCTAAACACAAAACTATATATACGTCAAAGCTATTACAATAGATTCTGATTGTCAACACCTCGAGGTTCTGTTTATATGTGGCTACCTTTTATGGTTACTATTGAATGTGTGATTGGCAATAGTAATGGCAACTTAGGGCTGCCAAATTTCCTTCGATTCCCTCACTACATCCTAACGCAAATAGTTGTTCAATGCCTTGGTTGTCTTTCAAAACTGGTAGGCAGTGTCTTCTTTGATATTTCTCGATGGTTTTAATTCCACTACAATCACAACTTTCATTTACATAAACTTCGTGTTTTCGCACGAGCGACGATTGTTCCAAGGTGAAATGTCACTTGGATGGTTTCAATGTTGTTGGCCCATCATAACTAACTAACGGATATGCCCATTACAATTTTATACCACCCCATTATCAATATCAATTATGCATGGGAACCAATTAAAGCAACTTTTCACATTAATTTTATATGAGCATGAGAACATGTGTTAACAAGCAACCCATAAAGCCTCATTTTGAATGTCATAGTCACTTAGAAGGAATTCCTCTTGTAGTAGCATCCTCCCTACTAAACTTTGCTAGTGCTAACATTAGAACCACCATTACAACAAGATATCTTTCTAGTGTTGACAACACCATTATAGTAAGATACCTCAAGAGAGATAGAAAATTAAAAAGTATGATAGTAATACGTATCTAGAAGATGGTATTGAAACTAGTAATTGTTCACGAATCCATAAGATTGTAAGGTCATTCTCATTATCATAATCATTGTCATCATCATCACCATCATCCTTGTCATTGTTATTGCCATCATTACATTATCATCATAATCACCATTCATGCCATCATCATCATCATTATGGACATTGTTTGCAATTGTTCATAATTGTAGATGTTGTAAGAAATATCATCAACCCAAAAAATGTGATCAGTGCTAGAAAAGGGTTGTTTAGGACACATTGATATACGTAAGAGAAATAACAACTCTATTTTTTACAGATGATTGATGATGATCATCATCACCACCATTATTATCGTCATTTTTATCATCCCCATCATCATCATTAATGTAATTTCTATCGACATTATTGTAATCATGCATCATCACCATTCATGCCATTATTGTTTTTGATGATGACCTAGATGAAAATGATGATCATGACACCAAATATAATGCTTATGATTATGACAATGACAACATCTAAAATTGGGAAGATTCGCCAACGTCATTAGCATCGTCATCATCATAATCATTGCCATCATCATCATTGTCATTGTAACCACTATCATCTTTATCATCATAATCACAATTCATGTCATCGCCATCATCTTCATTTTCATCATTGTCAATATTATTGACATTGTCATCAATTGTTCATAATTGTCAATGCCATAAGGAATATCATCAATGCAGAAAATATGATGAGTGTTGGAAAAGGGATGCAAAAGCGAACATAGAAATGGGGGCAACAATAGAAGTAAAATTGGATGAAAAGTGGATACAACATAAGTAGATGCACAACAACATGAAAAACCTGACACAAAAGTGGATGCAAAAGTAGATGCAGTTGTCAATGCAAACTTGGATGCAAACATGAAGGCAAAATTGGAAGCAAACATGGGTCCAATGGTAGGTGTAAAACTTGGCACAAATTGTGGTGAAACAAATGTGGATGCAACAACGGAAACAAAAGTATATTCAAAAATGGATGAAACAAAAGTGGATGCAATAGGGGATGCAAACGTGGAAGCAAATGTGGTTGCAATGGTAGGCGCAAGATATGGTGCAACAAAAGTGGATGTAACAATAGACAAAAAATATGCAAAATAAGATGCAAAAATGGATGTAAAAGTGGAAGCAAGCATTGATGCAACAGGCAAAACAAAATTGGATGCAAAAAATGGATATAATTTAAGTAGATGCAAAAGTAGATACAAAACGAGATGCAAAACCCAATGCATAAACCTGACATAAAAGTGGATGCAAAAATAGATGCAATATTTGATGCAAAAGAGGATGTGAACATGGATGCAAAATTGGAAGCAAACGTGGATACAACAGTGAGTGCAAAACATGGTGCAAATTGTGGCATAACAAAAGTGGATGTAATGATAGATGCAAAAAAAGAATCAAAGTATGATGCAAATGAAGATGTAAAAAGGGATGCAAAAAGTGAAATTTAAAATGGGTGCAACAGTGGATGCAAAATTGTGTGCAAAAGTGGATGCAATAGAAGTCGATGCAAAAGTAGATGCAAAACGAGACACAAAACCCGATGCAAATCCCGGTCCAAAATTGGATACAAAAAGGGATGCAAAAATAGATGTAGTAGTTGATGAAAACCTAGACGCAAATGAGGATGCAAACGTGGATGCAAAATTATAATCAAAAGTGGGTGCAAAAGGAGGTGCCAAACTAGGCGCTAATTGTGGCACAAAAATATTAGATGCAATAGTGGGTACAATAATAGATGCAAAAGAGGATGTATATATGGATGCCAAACAAGAGGGCAAAGTGGATGCAACAAAAGTAGATGCAAAATTTTATGCAAAACTAGACACAAAACACGATGTAAAACTTGGCGCAAAAGGGATGCACAAATGGATGAAAAAATGGATGAAAAAAATGATTTAAAAAAGGATGCGAAAGTCGATGCAAAAGTTGATGCAAGTGTAGGTGCAAAAAGTGGATGCAAATGAGGATGCAAAAGTATGTCAAACAAAATTAGGTGCCGAACTTGATGCAAAACCTGGAACAAAACCTGGTGTAAAGGATGACACAAAACTTGGCATAAAATTTGGTGCAAAACGTGGTGCAAAACCTATTGCAATACCTGGTGCTAAACTTGGTGTAAGATTTGGTGCAAAACTTGATGCAAATTTTGTGTCAAGTTTTGCACCATATTTGATAAATGGATGCAAATAGCACCAAAAATGGGCTCTAGATGCAAAAAAAGAAGTAAAAAGGGACGCTAATCGCTGGTTTTGTTGTAGTGTTGATCCCTAAGAATATGATTCAACATCTCCAAATACATGAGATAAAAGATAATAATTGAGTAAGCGAGAAAGGTTGGATACTAGTGGGAAGTTAGACCTATATATTGAAACTTTCTTTGCCTTTGTGCCCTTCTCTTTCCTCTTATATTATTCTTCCCTTTTAATGAGTGGTTAATAAATGTGAAGCAAATGGTTTAAACTAAGTGGCAATAAATTTAAACTTACCCTCCATGATGTTGATAAATTAATCAACATGTTTTCACAGAGTCACGATTGTTGCAAATTTAGACACTGCAAATGTTACATAGTATCATTGTACACAAGTACATTTTTATTTATATAAAAATGTTGAATCTGTTGATTTTTTTGGTATTTGAAAGGAAATGTTTAATTATTTTTCATTTTGATTTTCTTTTATTGAATTTTCTCTTACAAGTTTTAATGAACTTATAATTATTTGTTATTATAAATAGGTTTTTTTTGTAACCAAAAGGAACTCAGCAGCGTGCTTGACACGTGGTTACTAGTAAACCTCTTGGGGCATAGAGCTTGTCCTCCTCCCTATAAACCAAGTCAAAATCAGGGGATTTGGACATTGGATCTCTCTTTTTTCTTAGGATTCAAACTAAATCACCAAATGAGTTTACCCACTAGGATAGTATAAAAATGTTTTTTGAATAAATAACTTCAACACATTTTTTTTGTGTTTCTATGGATGAAATTTGAAAAGGGAAATTCTAACATTATTCCAATTGCAACATTTAGATGAAGGAAACTCAAACAATAATAAAAATGATGACTACTAATCTCAAAGGACTCAACTTGATTTGAACTTGCCACACATGTGGCCTCTTAGTCAACTACATTCCTGAAGAAGATGATTTAATTCATTAATTATTTTATGTTGTTGTTGTTATATATTCAAAAGAAAAAGTTGGGGGATCTCCCTCATCCTTTGGCTTCCCAAAATATTGAGATGGATAATGATTCATTTACTAGCAATAATAATGGCAAATAATATAGAGACATTTAATCACATTTGAACATATGACTACCCTAATGGTAACATGAAATAGGAAATATGCATAATTGTGATGATGATGGTTGCTAATGTCAACTAGGACCAACATTGGTTTATCAAACCTTGAGAATCTTTTTTAAGGAATTAATCAGTTTTATTTAGAAGGGTTGATGGCTTTTGTTGTTAAGAATGGTGATGGATGTTGAAAAGATGAGGAGAAGAAATCGATACTAAGGCAATGCTTTTTTAACCCTTAAATGATGGATGGTTGGTTTTAAATGCTACAGTGGAAAGATTTGTAGTCCAGCTAGTATTGTTTAGTTTTCCTACATTACCATTGGAATTTTGGGGTGAAGCTATTTTGAAGCATCCATGAAGAAAGTTGGGGATATTTATGAGTTTTAAGAAGGATTTATGTGAGTTAGCTTTAAAATTGGTAAACATACTCAATTGAACTAGATTTACAATGATATCTTCTATTGTATAGTATTATAGCTGGGTAATCATATCTTTTTCCAAAATTCTAGTTTTATGAGGATATTTTGTTCATTGTAATCTATTGCCATATCTTCCCCACTTCTAATGGTTGACGCAAGGGAATATACTATGAGAAAAATTGCCTCCAATGAGAGGAGAGCATCTTTGAAGAACTCTATTGTTGGGGGGAAGGCTGCACCGCCGAACCCTAAGTAAATCATCACTATTGTCACGTTAAGAAGGAATCCTGTTTTAGAAAAAGCTAGAATTGAATAGTTTGTAAAAGTAAGCGCATGGAATTTGTGAACATGGATAGGATCCATACATAATCAAGTGGATTTTGTAATGACTAAGTTATTAAATGTTTGTCTATCAAGTAATGTTATTATGCAAATGTTGCCACAATCCATGCCCACCACCTACAAAATCCTCATCCCTTCAAATATCATACTAATCTCAGAGGCCACACTATTAGATGTGATTAATAACTTGGAAGGTATTTTTTAGATGCACCCAGAAGCCTTGGTTTTGTCCCAGGATGTGAATGTTGAGTCAGTTTTCCATTGGCTTCCTTAGTTTAAGTTGTAATTAAAATGTAGTCATATATGCATGGGTGAATTTTAACATTAGGGAGAAAAATGGGAACTTCAATTTTTCACCAACACCCTAATGGTCTAATTGCAAAACCTAAAGGAGATATAGGCCTAGCTAAGAAACCATACATGTGTCAAATTATTTTACCAACCCTATCATTAGTGGATATGTTTGGGAGGAATGATTATCAATGTTAGAGGACAACATGAGGATGATTTCTAGAGTAGTGTGAGATAAATAAAATATCTAGGGCTCTATGTAAATGGTTGTAGTGAACAAACATATTTGTGCTACCACATGCATAATGAGGGCAGAGATGGAATGTCAGTTAAGCATACACACACTCCTAAAAGAATATAAACAGTAAAGTTGTCACTTAATTTTGAGACTAAATAAAGAGACCATAGGTTAAAGCATCCTTAACTATTTAAGAAGAACCCTCTAGAGTTTATGTTTTATATCTGTCACAACTAATTATTACTTTTACCCTCATTACAAAAGTGGTGTTAATAATAGTATCCTTCTTTTGGAAGGTTAAAATAAAAACCTTTTGTAACCATGGCCTCAACAATCTCTTAAGGTCACTAATAAAAACCTTAAAATAAATTCCTAAATTAAAAAGACCAACCCTATCATTGGTGGATATGCTTGGGAGGAATGATGGTCAATGTTAGAGGACAACATGTGGATAGTTTCTAGATTAGTGTGAGATAAAGAAAATAGCTAAGGCTATATGTAAATGGTTGTAGTGAATGAACATATTTATGCTACTACATGCATCATGAAGGCTGGGATGGAATGTCAATTAAACATACACACACTCTTGAAAGAAGAAAAATAGTTAACTTGCCTCTCAATTTTGAGACTAAATAAAGAAACCATAGGTTAAAGCATACGTATTTAACAAGAACCCTCTAGAGTTTGTGTCTTTATATATGTCACGTCATTAATTATTACTTTTACCCTAATGACAAAAGTGGTGTTAATAATAGCATCATTCTTTTAGAAAGTTAAAATAAAAAATATTTACAACCATAGCTTCAATAATCTCATAATGTCAGAAATAAAAATCTTAAAATAAATTCTCAAATAAAAAAGTAGCAATAATAATATCAATCATTTTTTTTTGAAGTTAAAGGCCTAAGAACCAACAACAATGCAAACAATATTTTAAATTCAACTGCAAAATCTAAAATTTATAGTCCGAGTAACAATCCATTTTTTCAGTTAACCTTTATTATTCAATATGTTTATATTTTTTCACACCAAAAATTTTAGAATTATTTTCCTTCTCTAAAAATTTTTATGACTATGTTATAATGTGGTTTTAATTTTTCTTTCCATAAGTATTATTCAAAACTTATTCAAAATTCTCTTTTGAAGAGGAACGGTCACACTTTTTTTTGAAGTGTGATACATAAGCTTATTTTTAATTAAGTTTTTATTATTGAAATTTTCATGTATGTATATTATGTTGTATTAATTTATTTTTAAATATTTTTTTGTTTAGAGATATGTATTTTACAATTTCTTATAAGAGATATCAATAAAAAAATTTATGCTCAATTATAAATTGACATGAATTGGCATGTATCTGTTTCAAAATATTTTTATAATGCTTATTTATATCAATTTTTTGAGGCATGTATCTATTTCAAAATATTTTTATAATGTTTATTTATATCTATCTTTTGAGTATGTACAAAATTTTAATGAAATGATTATAAAGATAAATATAAAAACAAATCATGTTTTTTCTAACCTCTTTTCTAATAGTGGAAAGACAATAGTTGTAAGATGCTCCAATCATGCATTTGTTTCTTCTTCATAATCATTTGATCCTAACTAGTTTTCCATCCCCTTGTAACCAAAGGAGAGGGATATCAGGCGTCATTTTTCAACGCTTCAACAAAAGACAAGGATCTGACAAACTCCTAGTGAGCTTGCACTTATGGTGCCACTTTTTATTCCTTTCCATTAATTGATTATCACTCGGATTCCTCTACTTCTTCTCCGAGTGAGCCTACACTTATGGTGCCACTTTTTATTCCTTTTTATTACTTGATTCTCACTTATATTCCTCTACTTCCTCTTCTTTTGCCTCTAAGACCTTTACATATTATTTATCTCCCTCTTTTAATACTACTTTTCTTCTTGGGCATTGGCCACTAGATCCTTAGGGGATGACTTTGGACCATTTCCAGGCTAACATAAGCCTACTTATTCCTCTTTAAACTCTTTTTTTATTTTGTGGATTTGTTGATTCCTTGAAGTTCCAAAGAGCTTAAAACTTGCTACACTACTTGATGAAGGTGGACCCTCTTGTGATGACAATAGTGGAGATGGTCCCTTTTGATGAAAATTCCTCCACTTGTTTAGATCTGTCTTGAACATACGTTCCTTACTTTACTACAACTTTGAAAAAGATTGCTCTTCTAGGTTTTTTAAAGATTTTTTTATCATTAGGGGAACTTTGAGCTCTAAAATGAACCTTCTATGGAAAAAAATAATTAAAATAATAAAATACGACAAATGAATTTTTAAAGAAAAATAAAGGAAATGACCTCTTTCTTTGTATTTTCGGCTTGTCTCCTTGTAGGTTCACCCAAAATTAAATAGTAGACACCCATTGGAAGTGGAATTAAATTCCACATCCAATGACTACCCACTCTGCATACTTCAGAGTAGATCCACACTGAAAAATTTGAAAATACATGAAAACAGTGTCTCTAATTGGGTACTTGTTGGATGTGGAATTTAATTATGCAACCAACATGTTTTAGCTCTTAAAATTTGAGTGAACCACAAGTAGAATAGCCAAAATATTAGGTTTCTTCTTTTCCCTCCAAAATATTTTCCCTTGGGGATGACATAACCATTTGAATCCTATTGGTTCTTTTAAAGTTAATTTTGTTAGTACATTTTTGTTTTGAGGGTCATTTTTACCCTCAAAATTCCCCTAATGGAGCATGAAAAACCATGTGGTTGAATGTGATCTAGGTATAATCTACCACTTGATGTTGACTCAGTCCATTTAGGTTTATTTGTAAAGCTTCTAACAACCAATTATCCAAATCCCACTCCATTCATATTCTTGTACAAGAATATAGATTCCCATCGAGTTTTTCTCTCTATATATAGTGACTATGTTTTTTTTCCAAATTCTTTTATGGAGCCATCATTATAGTAACTCAGTGGAAGGTGAGCTTATTTGATTCACACTGCAACTATTGTAATATCTTATTCAAGGTTAAAGTTGAGGGTCCACTAAGAGAGATATATTCCCCTAAAAATATGAAGTATGGACCAAACGTGAAAATATCATCTCTTTTTTCCTTGCTTTAAAGACAAAACATGTAATAACCATGACCAAAAGAAATGGTTTTCTCTATCCTTTTAGCTTCAATGGCTAATTAATCAATTATATAATTAATCAATGAAATAATTTTTTCACTTATTATCTAGTCATATTTTTCAATCCTAGACTAAATTAGTCATTTAAGTTAGTCGCTTTTAGTTTAGTAACTTATTAGCTAGTTGTATATTTTATCCCTAGACTAAATTAGTCGTTTAAGTTAGTCATGTTTAGTTTGATCACTTAAAATTGCTCAAATTTAGTAGTAATTCACTTGAAATAATTGTGATGACTAACGTCTTTAGTCACGTAGTCATTAATTTCATCATTTTCTACTAGTGAATGGAGCATGAAAAACCATGTACTTGAATGTGATCTAGGTATAATCTGCCACTTGATGTTGTGTTAGGCCTGTATAATACTAGTGATTCCCCCATTACTATTTTCATTGTATCCATTATTGTTATTATTGTGCCCCTATTGTCCCCATATTGTTATTAGTATGCCCCATAGGAACCCACTATTGTTATTTTTGTGCCCTTATGTTATTATTGTTATGTCGGCTTGATTATATTGTGACCCCTTAGACTCCTATATATAGAAGGGAGGTTTAGTAATTTGTACCATCGAAGAATTGTTCATTTGTGTAATGTAAAGGAGGTTTTCCCCTCGAAGAGGTTGAATTCTAAGGCATTGATCTATCTTTTCTATCCTTTTGTGAGCTGGTTCCTAACATGTTGAATCCACCCATTTAGGTTTATTTGCAAAGCTTCTAACAACCCATTATCCAAATCCCATTCCATGCATATTCTTGTACAAGAATATAGATTCCCTTTGTGTTTTTCTCTATCTATACAATGACTATGTTTTTTTTCCAAATTCTTTTAAGGAGCCATCGTTATAGTAACTCAATGGAAGGTGAGCCAATTTGATTCACATTTCAAGTATTGTAATCTTCTATTCAAGGTTAAAGTCGAGGGTCCACTGAGAGAGATATATTACCCTAGAAATGTGAAGTATGGACGAGACATGAAAATCACATCTCTTTTTTCCTTGTTTTAAAGACAAAAAATGTAATAACCATGACCAAAAGAAATGGGTTTCTCTATCCTTTTAACTTCAATGGCTAATTCTTTGTCGTCCATGGTTCCACAACTTTTGGATTGGGCCAAAGACTTGTAAATTTTTCAACCAAATCCCTATTAAAGAGGACAATGTCTTTCTTTTTTGGCTTTAGAGATGGAAGATCTAGGTGACGGATATCTTCTAGACTTTTGATAAAATGTTGCAATTAATGGTCTCTTTGTTTTCATGGATTTAGGGACTAAACAAGGGAATTCATGCATGTATCTATGCCATGGTTAGATGCTTATCTCATGAATAATATGATGAGAAAATTCCTTAGTATATCAATGCCAAAGGAAATTCCATGGGATTCGAATGTTTAACTTCACAGATTGTTAACTTTTCTTCTATAGCTAGAGAATGGAGTTCTTCTATAGTAGAACAATTACAAAAGAAATTCAATCGGATCTAACCTGCATACTTGGATTGCACCAACTCAATTGTAGTGATTATAACTCCTTCACATGGGGAATAATTATGGAATTAGGAGAGTTGGATAATGTAAACCATAGCCACTATAAGCTCTCAACAACATTGAACATTTCATAAGTTTATGTGTCATAAGAGAAACCTATATTCCTCTTTCATGGACCAAATTGAAAAAAAAAAATTAACATTAATTTTAGTTAGAATATTTGGATGAAGGAAAATCTATCGCTAATCACAATTATTGGTAATAATGTCGAAGGAATCAACTTGATTTGAACTTGTGATTTATGTCCTCCTATTAGCAACATGACTTCAAAATATGATTTAGTTGATTATCTATTTTATTATTGTTGTTATAAATTCAAGAATAGAACATTATGGGATCTGCCCCTTCTTCCAGCTTCCCAAAATATTGAGGTTGACAACAACTCAATTACTAGAAATTAACTTTGGTTTATTAAACCTTGAGATTTTTTTCAAGAATTTTGTTTTATTTGGAATATTATATATACATATAGTAAATAACTCAGGATTTAGCTCAATCACTCAAACCATCTGCATAAATCATGTTTATATGGGGAGGCCATGGTTTCAAATATGTTTAAATTCCTTACAGTTAGCAACCACTTTTGTGATTGGAGTTAAGCTACCTTCCATCCAAATAATATGGTGATGAGGTGGGGATCCCTTGAGGTTTCTCTTGGAAAAAAATCCCTAAGGGTTAGTTTAATAAATTGAAGTATTCACCTAATACATCTTAACAATTGGCAGGTCATATGTTCAAATTTGATAAAGTCCCTCTACATGATCAACCACTATTGTGGTTGGTAGTTGAGTTATTTTCCATCTATATACTCAAGAAGAGGTTGGAATCCCTTGAGGTTTCTTGGAAAAGAATTCATAAGGTTGATCTCAATTAGCTAAGCTATTCACCTAATTCATGTTAGTGATTGCGAGGCCATAGTTTCAATCTGATAGATTCCCTTTAACTTACCAACCACTATTATAGTTAACAATTTATATGCTAGCGATCTTGATTTTTTCAGAATTTGTAAGGTGGGGTGGTTCATCTCACAATATTTTCCTTTGAATATAACAACATTAACAACAATAAAACAACTAATTAATTTAATTATTTTCCTAAGGGATTCTATTGATGGGGAGAACATAGGTCATATTTAAAAATGAAGTCAAGTCTCTGAGGACTACTAGCCATTATTGTTATTAATGTTTGAGTGTGTGCATGTTTGCAGATACAAACACATTACAATATAAACTAATGGGTTAGGTCAATCTATTTGGTTGGATTTCTTGAAGACAAAGTTCACCATGAGGTCTTTGGTTATAGTCCTGAGTCTCATTGGGTTACTAATCCATATTGTCGATGGCGCTCGACCAAAGTTGACCATTTCCATGGTGAATTTGCATGAAAGATAAGGCATTGATGGATTAGATCCCACCATACCTATTGATGAGAAAACCATCAGTGGATTGGTTTGTAATTCTTAATGATAAAGATAATCCACCAAGACATGCAAATTATGAATGGTTCCCCTTAATGTCTATATTTATTTTGGTCATCTAACCATTTATAATGTTGTTATTTCTCCAACTATCCCTATGACTAATATTTTCATTATGTTTCAATTAATCCCTTAGGATATGGAATTTTGAATTTTTAGATATATTCCTTAAAATATTATAAAAGATATGTATAAAGTCTAGTTATTAAAGAAATAAGAAAGATATTTTTTTATATGGTTTTGTAATTATTATTTTTCTTAAAATTGTTTTCTCTTTTAATTGTTATTATAAATCATGTGTGTGTCTATATAACAATTAAAAGAGAAAACAATTTTAAGAAAAATAATAATTACAAAACCATATAAAAAAAATATCTTTTTTATTTCTTTAATAACTTGACTTTCATACATATCTTTTATTTCACTAATATATCGATATGTGAATTGTAATTTCTTAACAAGTTAATACTTATCAAAAATATTAACAAGCACATATTGATATCTTCTATCTCAAGTAAATATACTAAATTGAAACTATCATATCAAAATATCAATAAAGAGTTCTTTAAACTTTAATTTCTATAGCATTTACTAAGGTGGTGTTTTCTAGGAATATATTTTGTTGATTTAAGATAAGCTTGCTAATTTGAAAGATGGAATAATATCTTGTTAATTTACAAAATAATTATAAACTATCCTAATCGCAAATGTGGATGAGAACAATATTATTGAAAAGATTTGAAAGATGGAATAATATCTATGTAAAATTTCAAAATAACTATAAATTATCCTTGTCACAAATGTGGATGAGAACAATATTATTTAAAGGGGTATTTCTAATTTGGTTGGTGTGGTGGTGAAAATGTTATTATTATCTTGATACATTTAACTCAAAAGCATGTTACATGAAACATATATGCTAGAAATGGTGAATGGAAATATATTCCATTAACTAAGAAGTTAATGGATAAAAAATGTTAAAGCCATAACGTGGCTAGTCCCTACCATGTTTTAGAAACATTATGGAGAGAGATTTGCAATGGCTCCAACCCTTCGCTTATTAACAAATCATCATGCAACCCACTCATTATGCGAGTCATCATACAGCCCACCACACCCTCAAACGCCACCATGCTCTCTTTGCTTTTCAACTAGGTCACTCAACAACCAGGTTACTCTCATAACTCCACCTATTAAGAATGCCAAACAATTCAGGGCCATAGATAAGATTCCAAAAAAATTTGAAGCTTCATATAATAGCCATATCCTCTTATGCATTAATAACTATTATCTTTGCACACATACAGTCTAAGAGATCCAAAGATGCAAATAAGAGGTTGATGGAATTGAAGACTCTAGGTCACAAATTGAATACAGATGTTTGTAATTATCTATTGTGGAGTCTTTCCTGAGATGGGCAATGTATTATGAAATGAGGTCTAGTAGAATTCCAGTGAATGTTGTTATATTTGGGATTTTTATTGGGATTTTTTTGTAGGTCAGGGGACCTAAGAATTTCTTTGGTAGGGTAGATGAAATTAAGCAAAACAAATATTTTCCAGGCTCAATTATAGCAACATTGGTGATCAATGGGCTTTACTGGGGCACTAGAATTGAACAAGATTTCTCGGTGTTGGAGGAACTAAGGAAAAGAAGATGCAAACCTGATTTCATTACCTATTACATTATGACTGAAGGTCTGACTGAACCTCTTCGCACGGTAAACAGATTGGATGAATTCAACAGATTTTGAAACATAAAAGGGAACATACTATTGCGCCTCAATTCTGAGTATAGGGATTACATATTTGCACTCATTTCACCCCATAAAATTAAGGAGGCGATTAATTTGGCACAATTAATTAGAAATTATGGTTTTCCTCTTAAGAAAGATGTTTCTAATATAACATTCTCCATACCTTCTAGGAAAAAGTTTCTTTCTTGTGTTCTATCTCAGGGATATTTTAGTTTCAGAGATAGTTCTATCTAGATGAAGATTATAACTGTTGTTCAGTTAGTTTAAAACTGAAGTCTATTCTTGGGCATTTACTGCTTATTACACTGTTGTACTACATTTTTACATCATTTATTTCTATTTCTGTAGAAAATTGGTTGTACTGAACTGCTATTGCAAACCATAAACTATAGTTTTAAAGTAAGTTCCCTCTACTTGGGAGGGCTAATTAAGTTTATTATAATATCTCAACCCTAGCAATTTAAGTAGTTTTATATATGACAATAAATAAAACTAGCAATTGCAATGAGAGGTGCAAAGGAACGTCGAAAGGAGGAGTCGAGAATGTGGAAGGAAACTATATCCTTGTGCTACATGCCAGGGTACATCATCAATGTCACCTTATGGAGTGCACAATGCCACACTGAAGGGAAAAAACTTTCTAACCTCTAGACCAAGGAACCACTGCAATCCTTGCAATAAAAAAGGGTTGTGTCAATGGATGCGATCTCTACTTGAGTCTTAATTTTCTATATAAAAGAGTCAGTAGTTTTCACTTCTAGAGGTTTGATCCCTCTCAAGGCTTGATGGATCCTTGAGTCTTTTCTATATAAAACAGTCAGTAGTTTTCACTTCTAGAGATTTGATCCCTCTCAAGGCTTGATAGATCCAAAGTTAAACTAGATCTAAGCTAGTGAGAGACCAATCATACACACATAACTTGTTATCATATTTTTTTTGATATAATATAGCATTTAGTTTACCTAATTCATACAACCAAAAAAATAAATTAAAATTAATATTTTTAATTCGTTTATTTTTTATTAAAAAATAAAACTAAAACTCTAATTATTTGAATTCCAAAAATATTATAGAAATTAACAAATACCATAGGCTATCAAAGAATAACATATTGCCCAAGGTAGTTTTTTCGTTTTTCATTATTTTTCCTTTCTCAAGCTAGTTAGAACTCAATTTGTTGCTTTTGGAACAGGTTTTAGTTTTGATTTAGATTTATGGCTTGAGCTAAAGCACCCAAGTTCTCACCATGGGTTGGAAGCTATGCACATGCCTAGACAGAGTTTGTCCATGTTACTCTATTTTAGCCATGACCATGTTTATTAGTTTAGTTTTCCTCAGATTTTCGTAACATTTCTTGTTATCCAATGTATCCTGTATTTGTGTATGTGCACAGTGCCATTTTTTGAGGGTAGAAGGGGCGATCTAGAGCTGTAGGGGGATGTGAAACCGACATCTCGATGCTTTTCCGAAGGTAAAATTTTTTGGTACCCTTAAGAATATATTTCAGTGGCTCAAGTTTGACGAATTTTCTGAGATTGCATGAAGGCTTATGGCCTTTGAAATTCTTCTTATTGGCATCTTTTGATCTGTGCTGTTTTTAACATTTCCCCGTTTTTTTCTCAATGAACATAAAGCCCAAAACATATGATCAAAGTTTCTGATCATAGGGAGAATCCTAGGAATTCGATACGAATAAGACGAAGTATTAGAATCGGAACGCTAAGTAACACCCTTGAAGAAGGTGAACACATAGTTGGGCGTTGTTCCTAAATGGAGCTATCCTCAAAAGAGATTGACCATGGTGGAGAAAATTTGTGTGCAAGATGCCAGCGAGAAGCAAGTAACAAAGACTAGATTAGAGAAGGTATTGTGCCGTTGTGGAAACATCATCTTTAGGCTCATCTTTTCTGCCTCTAGATCAGAAGAACTGGGATTTCTACAAGAATGGAAAAAGTCAGGTCTTCCTGAATCCTGTTTTCGATTAGAATACAGCTATGCCCTGCACAAAATCACTTCTTAATATTTCATCTAGTTGATCAAATTATAATTCAAGAGGCTTATATTTCCACTCTGCACAGGACTTGTGCAAGGTGGACAAAGAGAAACTCTTAGATGAACAAGCTCTATGACTAAGATCTAGTTTTTGTTATACATACAGCCTCTCAATATCGATGCAGTAAACACGCCTTAGTTTGCATGTTCCTTGATAGTACTGATAGTGATAGGAAAGAAAACCACGCCAACCAGGGCTCTGCTATAAAAATAAAACTAGCCAACTGGTTGCTTAACCAGAAAGTTTTTCTCCCATTACATGGATAGTGTTCCCTTCAAGTGATTTGAAGACTCTATGAAATAGAGAGGAATGAGCTTTTGGTATTAGTTTATTGTTTACATAGAAGAAACATTGTAGATTAAGGGGCACATAGTTTATAGTGTGATAATTGACTGTTCAACAATATTGTTGATTAGGACAAATACATCTTTCTAATGATGACTAGGAAGATAAATTTTCTAAACCTTTTCTATTCGCAAAAGCATTGGTAAATGACTAAATTTTTCTTCAAAGGAAGTCATAATATCTGATTCTGAGAAACAACTGGAAATATTATACTTGAATGACAAACTGCTTGCTTACATGATAGATGGCAATGCCAAGTTTATTATGCATATATTCCGGCCATGGATTAACTGCTTTATCTTTTGTTCCAACTTGTTCTTCTATGGTTCTACAAATAGGCCAACTATGCTTCATTTTTATAATATGAGAGAAATAATGATATGATAAACACATACATATACATAATATCAACACACAAACTTTACATATCATGATTTATTATGGAAAATCTCAATAGGAGAAAAACTAGTCTAATAATAAGGCATAAACACAGTCATACCTCGACTTAAAAGTAGTTAAGCTAGCCAACATAAAGCAATTAAGCTAGCCAACGTCCTCGACAACCAAATGAGCCTTTTGTTCAACTCAAACACATTAATGGAGAATCCCCAAATTTTTTAAATGCTTCATCACATACAATCCATGGACTTTAATGCCACTAACCACCATAACCATGTACCTAAAACCACCACTATAAAAAATGCTAAGTTGTGACCTGGGGTGGGCTTTGTGCACGTTCGTGCAGCGCATTTGCCCGACTCTCCCTTGTGCCTTCATTTCAGTCTTGTGTGGGTGCCCATGTAAACTCTTTTAGGCGGGACGTTTGAGGGCGCCTGTGTAAACTCATTCGGGCGGGTCGTGTGAGGGCGGCCATGTAAAGTCGTTTAGGCATCCATGTAAACTCGTTCGAGCAGGTCGTTCGAGGGCGCCCATGCAAACTCGTTTAGGCGGGTCATTTGAGGGCATTCGTGTAAACTCGTTCGGGTGGGTCGACCAACACCACGACCATAAAGGTGCACACGGCCCTCCCCAAGGGCGCACGCTTCATTCGTCCACCACTGCAACGAAAAACCGACAAGAAGTAATCCACTCGCGCTTGTGACAATGCAACAACCCGTGTTGGTTTGCGCCTCAAGTTGAGCGGCGGACCAGCCTGAGTTGTTCCACATCCAACTGAGACACATCGACAACCTCCATCCGCTTCCCTCCCGGTAATTTCAAGCAGTCTTTAACTCTCTTTTCAAAGTCCTTTCCATCTTTCCGTCGCGATACTTGTTCACTATCCATCTCTCACCCGTATTTAGCCTTGGACGAAATTTACCACCCAATTAGCGCTGCATTCCCAAACAACCCAACTCGCCGACAACGCCTCGTGATGTGGCAGGGTTCTGGCCCGATGACGCTGTCACCCTCTCAGGCGCCCCCTTCCAAGGGACTTGGGCCAAGTCCGCTGCTGAGGACGCTTCTACAGACTACAATTCAGGCAACGCTGCCGCCCTATTTTCTTGCTGGGCTCTTCCTGGTTTGCTCGCCGCTACTAGGGGAATCCTTGTAAGTTTCTTTTCCTCCGCTTAATTATATGCTTAAACTCAGTGGGTGTTCTCGCCTAAGCCAAGGTCGCAAGTTAGAACTAAATCCACCCTACCTGATGGGAGGGCAAGAGAGAGCAAAGCAAGTTCAACCGATGCCACAAAAAGCCCACATCAACTAACGCCCACTGCCCATCCAAGGGGACAAGATCACCACTCATTGACGCACGGCACGAAACATCGTTTGAGGTATTTCAGTCAACCGCACTGCATTGCATTGGGCACGGACGACTAGCTCCGCTGCTCCCTAACATATTGCAGGGAGCGCGTTTGAATGGGATGTGACGCCTAGACATACATGCCCTCGGTCGAGGCCTCGGTCGCAAATTGTGTTCAAAAACTCGATTATTCACGAGATTATGCAATTCACACTAAGTATCGCATTTCGCTATGTTCTTCATCGTAACAAGAGCCGCGATATCCGTTGCGGAGAGTCATTTCCACGTATTACCGAAAAATCCGCCACAACACTGAACAGGGAGAGTCATTTCCACGTATTACCGAAAAATCCGCCACAACACTGAACAGGGGCACCCCCACGACAAATGTAAGGCTAAGGACCAAAAGGAGGAAAGGAAGAAAAACACATGAAAGAAAGAGAAACCCGCAATCACTTTGAATGGACCCTTCATCATGACGTTGATCAAATTCGAACTGATAAACGCGCTCTGCCGCAATACAGAGTTGAAAGACTGCAATTGTTTACATAGATTGGCGCTGTAACAGCTTATTTATATTTCGAAAAACGGGAAAGGTTTGCGTCGAAGGCAAAGCTACATTCAGATTCAATGCTACATTTCGAGTCAACAAAAATTGTCATCATACATTTTTTATTATGTCATCATCATGTCACGTGGATTTTGTCAACCAAAGTTGGCCGTTGGCTCTTCTGTTCTGCACGCTTTGGTTACGAAGAATTATTCATTTCCTTCATGGGTAAGTTTACCAAGAATTTTAATTTGAATGGTCCATTTTTCTTTGTGACCAAGTCCTATGTATATTTTTTTATT
Organism: Pinus tabuliformis; assembly: GCA_031772625.1. Classification (NCBI taxonomy): domain Eukaryota; kingdom Viridiplantae; phylum Streptophyta; class Pinopsida; order Pinales; family Pinaceae; genus Pinus; species Pinus tabuliformis. The sequence continues at coordinate 1,057,260,877 of CM062804.1, forward strand.
TAAAAACCATATTCTTATTTTATTTTAATGAGTGGTCTATTTCTTCGTTAGTTATAAGAAAACTTTTTGGCACGTTAAGTATTCGATTTTCTATTCTATACGTGAAATTATGAAGACTATGTAAAGGGCATTTTCTTCTTTTCAACAAATGAATTGGTATACCTTTTTACGGTAGGACTTTTGGAAGTTCTTAAATGATTGTGGAACATTTTAAGAAGGAATTTCACTCTAGGACTTGTACTTTTATGATGTTTTATGGTATTGAACGAATAAGAGAAATAACATTATGATGTTTTATAATATTGAATTAACCAAGGAAAGAACATTCGAGAATGAATTACCTCGTTGAGAGAGGAAAGGATTTTATTAGGTTTTGGAAAAAGGTTTTATTAAGCCTTAGTGGTATGTGTTTTTAGTTTAAAGCAAGGGAGGGAGGGTTTAAAGTTAGAAGTAATTTATTTTAGAATTTTTCTAAGATAATTTTGATTTAGCTTGTGATAAGTTAATAATTTTTAAGATATTGGAGACTTTAGAGAATATTCTATGCGCACTAGTGTTTAGGGATGAAGTTCTAGGTGATAATGGTCTAAAGGATTTATTGGATGTCAAATAATTGGTTAGAAGGTCAAGGTTCAATGTAGGGGCATAGTTATTAAGAGGCCAACAAAAAAGAAGTGAAGAAGATAATGAGTTAAGAAAAGAGAGGAGATAATTCAAATGGTGATTGGGAAAGATCTTTTGATGGACCAAACAATCCCTCTGAAAGAATTGACTTTTGTATGTATATAAAGACTCATGAATCAAAGAGAATTAAGAGAATGGATGTGCAAGGTATGGGGAAAATCCATTGGATATATACTCACTTTTCATATTTTGTCACAAGGGTTGATCGTTTGTGTCATCAAGAATGGTGATGATGATGAAAAGATCAAAACATGAGATTTATATTGGGGTAATTCTCTGTTAACCATTAAATGATGGATGCCTTGTTGCATCCCACATTTGCTATGTTTCCTACATTACTATTGGAATTTTGGAGTGAAGCCACTTTGAAGCATCCATGAAGCAATTTGGGAATATTTATGAGCTCTAACAAGGATTTATGTGTGTTAGCTTTAAAAGTGGTGAATATATTAGTTGAACTATCACGACCATATAGATTAAATGCTAGTATATGTTAATAGGCATGAATCCATGACAATCATCAATGAACTTACCTCATCATACATCGCACTTTTTTGAGATTAAAAAATCATCAAAATTAACTAAATTATAGCTTTATTTTAAATTAATTTTATATGAATTTCCCATAGGATGTAGAATAGATAGTAACAGGGTACTCTGTTAAGACAATCTCTTTTGAAAAGGTCATCAATTCAAAAACCCATGGGAAAAAGATCTAGTCATACTAGGGGTTGGTGTGTCCCAAGTTGGGTGAAATCCATGGGTTGTTTTGATGGCTTAGATGCCCTAGGCCGTGGTTATTCAAGCCACAAGTTGGGCATGCCAATCATCCCAGTACTCACATTTTTTTTGTGAATAAAAAGATTTGTATTATTCAAGAGAACTGGATTACATAGATAGCATTATGCATACATAGGGAGTACCGAAAGTTAGTTCTCAAGCTCTGTCACTTATACGAACTACTACTTATTACATATATACAAAACCATCACATATTAGTCTTTCTGGCACTAGAACCCCTCCATACAAGAAAATATTTAAAGCTAGATTGAAACCTCACCCAAATATCCAAGGTAGACCACACTATAGCAACATCTTGGTCATTTATAAGACCCAGTTGAAATAGTGCACGAAAAATCTCTCGACATCAATGAAGCCATTGTCCCACTAAAAGGGATACACCATTGTCAAACCATGAAATCACAAATCTTCATCACAAAACACCTCTTCCATGTGAGCATTGACGTTATGAGTCCCAAACAAGAAAAGATACACTAGAGTCTGAAAAAATATAAGCACCCATCCCAGAAAAAATTAACGCACGGTTTAGAGTCTCGTGTTTACTTTTGAAAACTCAAATAAAAATTGGATTTGTAGAAAGTTAAGAAATATTATTATTTCATGGTTCCTTTCAAACAAATATATTATGTCTCCATAAGACGTCATATGTGCATATGTTCTGGTAGGAAATAAATATTAAAAAATACATGTCATCTTGCTCTTTTATGATAAAAAAAAATATTGAGGAAGGCATATTACATGATGTCATTGCTCCCTGAGCAGATGATTCAACATCTCCCAATACATGAGAAACAAGATAATCATTGAGTAAGCAAAAGAGGTTGGATCCAAGAGGGAAATTAGACTTATGTTTTGAAACTTTCTTTGCCTTTATGCCCTTCTCTAGGACATTATAAATATGGTTTTAGAATAAATAACTTCAACACATATTTTTTGTGTTTCTGTGGATGAAATTTGAAAAGGGAAATTCTAACATTATTCCGATTGCAACATTTATATGAAGGCAACTCAAACAATAATCACAATGATGGCTACTAATCTCAAAGGAATCAACTTGATTTGAACTTGCCATGCATATGGCCTCTTAGTTAGCTACATTCCTGAAGAAGATGATTTAATTCATTGATTATTTTATTTTGTTGTTGTTATATATTCAAAAGAAAAAATCGGGGGATCTCCCTCATCCTTTGGCTTCCCAAAATATCGAGATGGGCAATGATTAAATTACTATCCATAATAATGGTCAATAATATAGAGACACTTAACCAGATTTGAACATATGACTTCCCCATTGGTAACGTGAATTGGGAAATATGCATAATTGTGATGATGATGGTTGCTAATGTCAACTAGGACTAACCTTGGTCTATGAAACCTTGAGATTTTTTTTTAAGGAATTAATCAGTTTTGTTCAGAATATTGTATATATAATAAAATAGCTCCAATGGTTAGATCAATCAATCAAACCATCTCCATAAGGAAATTTTCTCATGTGCAGACCATGGGTCAAATTCTTCAACCCCCTAGGGTTACCATCCACTTTTGAGATTGGCATTTGAGCTACCTTCCATCCAAATATTTTGAGGAATAGGAGGGGATCCCATAAGCTTTTTATTGGAAAAAAATCACTAAGGGTAGCTCAATCAATTGAACTATTCATCTAATACATATACTAATGGGTAGGCCATATGTTAAAATTTGATTAAGTCCCTCTATGATGTTGACCACTATTATGGATGATAATTGAGTCATTGTCCATCTATATATTCAAGAAGAGGATGAGATCCCTTGAGGTTTCCTTATAAAAGAGTCGATAAGGTTGGCTCAATCAACTAAACTATTCACCCAATGAATGTTAATGATTGGCTAAACTATTCACCCAATGAATGTCAATGATTGGTCTACCATAAGATCAAATCTAGTAAAGTCCCTTTAGCTTCTCGAGCACTTTTATAGTTGGTGTTTGATATGTTGACCATATTGATATTTTAGGAACCTAGCGGGTGGGTGGTGGATCCCACAATGTTTTCCTTTGAATATGTAACAACAACAATAAAATAATAAATCAATTGAATCATCTACCTAAGGCATGCTATTGATAGGAATGTCATTTCTTCAAAACAAAGCTTGCCACAAGGCCTATGGTTATAGTCTAATTAATGTTCAAATTTACCAAAGACTCATTGGGTTACTAATAACTCTTATGGTTGGTGCTTAAACAACTCCTCGTCTAGATATGTCAGGAATATTTGGGGTCGGGTGGGGAGGGAAGGATGTGGTGGGATCCTACAAACTTGGCAGTTTTCACGAATAAGTTGCATGAGAGATAAGGAAATGATGGATTGGACCCCACCACACTGCAACCCACCTATTCATGATCCAACCATTAAAAGATAAGATGAAATTCCTGATGATATACTCCACAAAGACATGCAATTTATAAATGGTTCCCCTCCATGATTATATTTCTTGTGATCATTTAAACATTTATTAAGTTATTATTTCTCCAAACAACCACTTTTCCTTTGAATAATAGTTTCATTATGTTATGAATAAACTCATGGCCCATGGAATTTTAAAATTTTGTATATATCCTTCGAAGAGTTACTTGATGGTTGATTGTTTTTTTCACGATGGTTCTTACACGTGGTTCATTAAAAAAAAATATACACATGGTTTATATTAATAGTTGGAAGAAAAAACGAACAGAGGCAGAACCTCTCGGTCCGCTCCTCAGAATGTCATCCCCATTACTTCGGCCTCCCCATCCTCACCACCCTCTGGTCAAGCTATGCCTCTCCTGCACAATTCCTTTCAAACTACCCGGTTCACCTTCCACAACAGACTCAACAGGCCAGTTTTCTCTGCTAGTATCACAGTCATTCTTGCTGAGGAAGAGGACAATCCCAACAGCTCAGCCCACACCACCACCTCTCAATCTCAGGAAGACAACATCCTTCAGGGGGAGATGGCTGGGGTGGTGTTTAATGCTGACAACATGCAGGATGACACCCCTGTTTCTGAAGCGCCTCCGCATCCGGCCGATTCAACACAGCACGAGATTCTTGCCTGTGGACCGACTCATTGTGCAGGCAGCATTCTCAACCTGGTAACTCCTCCAGAAGGTGGCATTGAAGGAATTGAAGACAATGGTTTCGTCACCTGGGTTGCTTCGTCTAGCCAGGTGGATAAGGACATGCCCGACTCTCCGCAACATGCAGATTAAGGCTGGTTCATCACCGACGGGTGGCATACTTGCCTTCGCTCTGTTTGTTTTTTGCTATGTGTCTTTGTTTCTAGGTCTCTGGTCCTATGTCTGGTTTCAGTTCTTGTTTAAGTTTTTGGCGCTAGCCAACCTGTTCTCAGTTTGCAGCAACAACTTTGGGTTTGATGGGTTCTGTTTTGCCTCTTTTGTTCATGACGGGCATGATAACATGCGTCTTAGTAAAGCCTCTGACGGCGATAGCTATGTCATGTTAGACTCAGAGCATAATTATTTTTAGTGGGTCACTGTCTAACAATTTTTTTTTTTGAAGTCTGTAATCCAGAAATGGCAGATAGTATGATATGTATGCCTTAGAATCTCTGGCTGAGGGCTGGCCTCTGCCCTCTCTGAGGTCTCGACCTCCATGTACATAATTTTCTCTTTTTTAATAGAATTAGTATTTACGTAGAAAAAAAAAAAAAATTAGTTGGAAGAAAAAAACAATTTTAAGGAAAAAAATATTACAAGATCAAATAAAATAATAACTTGTTTGGTATATTTAATAAGCTAAACTTTCATATACATATTTTTGATATATTTAATAAGCTAAACTTTTATATACATATATTTTATTTCATTGATATTTCCATATGTGAATTGTAATTTCAAAACAAGTTATCTAATTGATTTCATTTATGTTTATCAAGAATTTTAGAAAACACATATTGACATTATGTATGCAAAATTAATATGCCTCTATTGAGATTATCATGATTAAAATATCTATAAAAAGTCTTTAATTTTGAATTTCCATAACATTCACTGATGTGGTGTTTAATTTTTAGTGTCATTTTTTCTTAATTTAAAATTGACTTGAGAGTTTGAGAGATGAAAAGAAAGTGTAAAAAGCTATTATTATCTTGTTACATTTGTTGTTCTTGGTACCGCTAAAAAATATGTTATATATTTTATAATAAAAATTGTAAATATGTTATATCATTTATAATAAAAAATGTAAATAAAAATTATATTCTATATAAAATATAAAGATAAATTGACAAAGTCTTGTTACTTTAATCATTTATACTAAAGTTGTAAATGTAAAGATATACTCTATCTAAATTATAAAGATAGATTAACAGAAGGTCCGTACTTAACAACAAACTAGACTCTCATTACTTTTAAGAAGAAGTTTTATTTAAAGAGTAAAAATAAAGCAAAGTTCATCAATGTTCTTGTGACCAATTTATATGTTCTTAGATACAATTTCAAAATACAAGGTAACAAGATGGAGTGAATTTAGAATAACAACGCATTTTGAGGTTTTTACCAAGAAAGTTTCATCCAATTCTACAAATGTTTCCTATAAATTGATATTGCTGACTCTCTGTGAAATGAAAAGAAAGTGTAAAGGACCTAAATTGGATGCTTGACTATAAATGGATCCTTGAATCTAAAAATGGTGCTCCTAATAACAATGCCCCCTTTCTTTTGAGTTTATAAACTTAATTTTTTTTTGCCAACATGGATCGAAATATTTTTCCCTTTCTCTTTAATTAACAAATATTATATATATATATATATATATATATATATATATATATATAGTTAATTTGAAAAGTATGCAAACTTTTTATGGCTAGGTTACAATATGGTTTTAAATAATAATAATAATAATAATAATAATAATAATAATAATTATTATTATTATTATTATTATTATTATTATGATTATTATTCAAAATTTTCCTTTTAAAAAACAAATATATAAAAAATTAGTTTTATTTACTTTTTTCATTTTTTAATAAACATTCAAAAGTTTATTTTGAGATAAACAATAAGTTTTTTTTTTCTTTCTTAAACCAACCTACTTTTGAGTTAACTAATAATATTTCAATTTTTCTTAACTTAATAGGTAATATTCTTATCGAAAGAATTCATATCATCTTTTTTAGCAAATAATATATATATATATATATATATATATATATATATATATATATATATATATATATATGTGCCTTGAAAAATATGTAAAAATACTATGGCCAAATTACATGATGGCTTTAGAAATTTATTTATCTTGGGAATGATAGTCATTCAAATTTAGAGCAACACAACACTTTAAGCTAGGCATTTAAGTTCGTATTTGGAATTGTAATTTTTTAAGTTTAAGAGCATTGGGAATTAGAATTTTGTAAATATAAACAATTTTGATAATTATTCCATTACAATTTTGAGAATTCTTTTTAAGGAATTAATTAGTTTTATTTAGAATATTGTATATATAATAAAATAGCTCCAATGGTTAGATCAATCAATCAAACCATCTCCATAAGGAAATTTTCTCATGGGCAGACCATGGGTGAAATTCTTCAACCCCCTAGGGTTACCATCCACTTTTGAGATTGGCATTTGAGCTACCTTCCATCCAAATATTTTGAGGAATAGGGGGGGATACGATAAGCTTTTTATTGGAAAAAAATCCCTAAGGGTAGCTCAATCAATTGAACTATTCATCTAATGCATATTACTAATGGGTAGGCCATATGTTAAAATTTGATTAAGTCCCTCTACGATGTTGACCACTATTATGGATGATAATTGAGTCATTGTCCATCTATATAGTCAAGAAGAGGATGAGACACCTTGCGGTTTCCTTATAAAAGAGTCGATAAGATTGGCTCAATCAACTAAACTATTCACCCAATGAATGTTAATGATTGGTATGCCATAAGATCAAATCTAGTAAAGTCCCTTTAGCTTCTCGAGCACTTTTATAGTTGGTGTTTGATATGTTGACCATATTGATATTTTAGGAACCTAGAGGGTGGGTGGTGGATCCCACAATGTTTTCCTTTGAATATGTAACAACAACAATAAAATAATAAATCAATTGAATCATCTACCTAAGGCATGCTACTTATAGGAATGTCATTTCTTCAAAACAAAGCTTGCCACAAGGCCTTTGGTTATAGTCTAATTAATGTTCAAATTTACCAAAAACTCATTGGGTTACTAATAACTCTTATGGTTGGTGCTTAAACAACTCCCCGTCTAGATATTTCAGGAATATTTGGGGTCAAGTGGGGAGGGAGAGATGTGGTGGGATCCTACAAACTTGGCCATTTTCATGAATAAGTTGCATGAGAGATAAGGAAATGATGGATTGGACCCCACCACACTGTGACCCACCTATTCATGATCCAACCATTAATAGATAAGATGAAATTCTTGATGATATACTCCACGAAGACATGCAATTTATAAATGGTTCCCCTCCATGAGTATATTTCTTGTGGACTTCATTTAATATATTTCTTGTGGACCTCATTTAAACATTTATTAAGTTATTATTTCTCAAAACAACCACTTTTCATTTGAATAATAGTTTCATTATGTTTCGAATAAACTCATGGCCCATGGAATTTTAAAATTTTGGATATATCCTTCGAAGAGTTACTTGATGTTTGATTGTTTTTTTCATGATTGTTCTTACATGTTGTTCATTAAAAAAAAATATACACGTGGTTTATATTAATAATTGGAAGAAAAAAAACAATTTTAAAGAAAAAAATTACAAGATCACATAAAATAATAACTTGTTTGGTATATTTAATAAGCTAAAGTTTCATATACATAGTTTTGATATATTGATATTATGTATGCAAAATTAATATGCTTCTATTGAGATTATCATGATTAAAATATCTATAAAAAGTTTTAAATTTTGAATTTCCATAACATTCACTAATGCGGTGTTTAATTTTTAGTGTCATTTTTTCTTATAAGATTGGCTTGAGAGCTTGAGAGATGAAAAAAAAAAATGAAAAAGTTACTATTATCTTATTACATTTGTTGTTTTTGGTACGGCTCAAAAATATGTTATATATTTTATAATAAAAATTGTAAATATATTATATCATTTATAATAAAAAATTTAAATAAAAATTATATTCTATATAAATTATTAAAAAAATTGACAAAGTCCTGTTATCTTAATCATGTATACTAGAATTGTAAATGTAAAGATATACGATTAACCAAAGGTCCTTACTACAACAAACTAGGCTCTCATTTCTTTTTAGAAAAAGTTTTATTTAAAGAGTAAAAATAAATCAAACTCCATCAATCTTCTTAGAAACCATTTCAAAATACAACGCATTTTGAAGTTTTTACCAAGAAAGTTCCATCCAATTCTACAAAAGTTTCCTATAAATTGATATTACTGACTCTCTGTGAAATGAAAAGAAAGTGTAAAGGACCTAAATTGGATGTATCTCTTGACTGTAAATATTTATTAAAAACATACAAATTCCATGTTATTGTAAAATCGTTTTTCTATTTGAAAATTAAAAAAAATCATAAATTTTGTAGATATAAAAATCCAAGTTGAGAATTTGTGATAAATTTCCGGGCATCAAATTCCACTATTCCGAGACACTATCTATATGATCCTAGATTGGAATCCCCTTAACCACACGTGGAATGCTTGAATTTCCACAATTCTTTTGATAAGAATAAGTATATGCTTGAATTTCCACAATTCCTTTGATAAGAATAAGTATTCTCTTTAAAGAAACATCATCCATCATCATGGTGATCAAAATCAAACTACTAAACACGATTTGCAACGCAACAAATTTCAAAGGCTACAATTGTTTCATACAGGTTCACACTCTGGGATAAACATTATGATATAACACGTTAATATGGCATTCACTATAAGCGAGAGAAGTTGGATCCGAGAGGGAAGTTGCATGTGGGTAATTGTGACTCATTTTGAATTTGTCAAAAGAAGGTTTCTCTTCTATTCTACACGTTTTGTTTCACAAAAGTTATATTCATATCCTTTATGGTTTGGATGTCAAGAATGGTTATTGACACTTCCAACATGGTTAAGTTTACCAATAAAGAGAAGAAATTGTTAGAAGGAAGGTGTTGCGCTCTTTGTTTTGTTTTAAACCATGATGAATCTAGTGGTTTGGTGAGGTGAAAGATTAAATTTATGCGGTCCAAAGTAGATTAAAAATTATTTAGTCAAAAGCCCCACTATTATGGAGGAACTTGATGAGAAATTTTTATCAGGTTAGGTTTTTTTTTTTTTTTTTTTTTTACGATGTTGAATTGATAACTTGTTAAAGTAATTTGGTTGAATAAATTGTTACGAGGGTCATGTTTTGTTTTCTTTCTTTACCATGGTGAATCGATAACTTGTTAGAATAATCTCGGTGACGCTCAATATCAAATCAAGTGGAGGGGATAACATCCCATTGTTCCAACCACTAAATCGTCCCACAAGGAGATGATGGTCATAATTGTTAGCTCTTTAATGATGCACACCCTATGTTTTTGCATTATCTTTTAATGATGGATGCCTTGTGTTAAATCTTAGACGGTAAAGATTTGTAGTCCATCTAGTATGGTCTAATATGGTTACATTAAATTACCATTGGAATTTTGGAGTCAAGTCATTTTGTAGTAATTAAGTAAGTTGGAGATATTTATGGGTTTTGAGAAGGATTTATATAAGTTAGATTTAAAAATTGTGAATATACTAGTTGAACTAGAATGTTATTAGGTCTTCTAGATTGTATAAGAGTAAAGGTGAGTAATCGTATCTTTCTCCAAACTTATAGGTTACAAGGTTATTTTATTCATTGCAATTTATATCATCATTATGGTCACATCAAGAAGGAATCCTCTTTTAGAAAAACACACAAGTGAATGGTTTGTAAAAGGAAGGGTATTGAATTTGGTAACATCGATAAGCTCCATACATAGTCAAGTGGATTTGTAATGTTAGTGGTGCGCAAGTTTAGGAAATACCACACTTATCTCAGAGGTCACACTATTGAAAGTCATAAATCATGTAGTAGAGATCAGTAGAGGCACCCATGGACATTGCCTTTGTTCCAAGATATGAATGTTGAATTTTCTCACCATTAGCTCCCTCTTTCACCCATCAATTTAAGTTGTAATATGAATGTAGTCATAGATGCATGAGTGAATTTTGGCATTATGGATAAAAGTGTGAAGTTGTCAATTGTTCACCAACACATCACAAAATCTAAGGGAGATATACGCTTAGGTAAGAAACCCCACATGTATAAAATTACATAAATATAGGTTAGAGAATGACATGAGGATTATTTATAGATTAGTGTGAGGTAAAAAAATGGCTAGGCCTCTAAGTAAATGTTTGTAGTGAACAAACATATTTATGCGACCACATGCATCATGACCACAGGGATAGAAGTTCATCTAAGGGTACGCACACTACTAAAGAAAAAAAAGAGTTGTATCTAAGTTTAGGGACCAAATAAAGAAACCATAGGTTAAAGCATATTTACTTAACAATAACCCTCTAGACTCCATTTTTTTCTATGTATCCACTAATCATTTCTTTCACCCCCATTTTAGAAATTGGCACTATCAATAGCATCTTCTCTTGGCTTGTTGAAATAACAATATTTTGCAATCATGAACTTAACAATCTCACAATGTTGTGAAATCGTTGGCTTAAGAATCGATATCATTGCAACTAAAATCTTAAATCGATCCTTGAATCTAAAAATGGTGCTCCTAATAACAATGCCCCCTTTCTTTTGAGTTCAAAAGCTTAATTTTTTTTGCCAACATGGATCGAAATATTTTTCCCTTTCTCTTTAATTAATAAATATTAAAATTTATTTTTCTTCCTTTTTTGTTAATTTGAAAATTATGCAAAATTTTTATGGCTAGGTTACAATATGGTTTTAAATTTTTCATTTGAGTGGATAAGTATTATTATTATTATTATTATTATTATTTCAGACAATGAATATTATTCAAAATTTTCCTTTTAAGAAACAAATATATAAAAAATTAGTTTTATTTACTTTTTCATTTTTTAATAAATATTCAAAAGTTTCTTTTGACATAATCAATAAGTTTTTCTTTCTTTCTTTCTTAAACCTACCTACTTTTGAGTTAACTAATAATATTTCAATTTTTCTTTAACCTAATAGGTACTCTTCTTATCGAAAGAATTCATATCATCTTTTTTAGTAAATAATTTATTTTTATTTTTTTTCCACCTTGAAAAGTATGTAAAAATACTATGGCCAAATTACATGATGGCTTTAGAAATTTCTTTGACTTGGGAATGATAGTCATTCAAATTTAGAGCAACACAACACTCTAAGCTAGGCATTTAAGTTCGTATTCATAATTGTAATCTTTTAAGTTTAGGAGCATTGGGAATTAGAATTTTGTAAATATAAACAATTTTGATAATTATTCCATTACAAATTATAATTTGAAATCTAAGAGAATTAAAAATATTAATTATAATTGTTTTTTTTGAAGTGGAATGGTTAATATAATTGAAAGGTTTAATAAATTAAGAAAGAATCTTCATTGATTAAAAAATTTATTTAAAATTTATTTAAAGAAATCAAGTAATTACATTGAATTTAAAAATTGCAATGGTTTATATATATCAATATTGGTAACGAAATACATGTTATTATCTCTGCAATTGCAGGGTATAATATATTGGTAATGCATAGACACTAAATGAACTTGAGTGTTGATAAAAGATTAAATAATTAATATTGAAAGTTAACATTATAAAACATATATAATTTATTTTTTTAATTTTTTTAATTCTATCTATTCCGGTTAGGATTGGTGCAATGACTTAGGGTCTTATTTGGTCATCATAATTTTCACCACCACTGTCAAATTATTTTCCTTTGTTGTCATACTTGTACTTATCATGCTATGTGTCATACAAGTACCTGTCATACTAGTATAGAGAATAATCCATTCAGACAATCCATCCCAAACCTCCACCCTTGTTGATATGGCCATGACGTTTTCTGATAGCAACAAAGGAGTAGGAACTAGTTATGTGGTGCCCTTGCTCAAATTCAATACCTTTCACAGGAAAATGAAGCTTATGGGGACTAGAAGAGGCATCCAAAGCCATTGAAGACTCCTCGTCGTTGCTCGTAATGCTCGATGCCCGATAATCAAAATGTTGATACCTTTTAACAGCTTTTGCTAAAATCAAACTTTTCTTCTTTCGTTGGTCAATATCAAACTCGTTAGCTGGATTTTTATAGTTGTAGTTATCGACACAGTGATCCAAATATATTGTCTAGCAGGATTCAAAGATCTCACTAGCCCTAGTGTCTAAGTCTTCAACTTTCAAATATTGGAATGGACCAACATAAACACGTCTCAGCTCTTCACATGTTGGATACATGAACGGTCTCTATAAAATTTCTTTCATGTTGTTACATGAATGGTCAAATTATGTCATTTCTCACTTTCAATTTCAATAAATTCCCTTAGTTTGAGAAAACTCAAAATACAGAAAATTATTTCTCCAAACCCTCATTATTGATTCCCTAATATGTTTTTATAGGAAGTGGTACATCTGTCAACTTATTTATCCAAATCCTGATTATTAATTCACTAATATATTTTTATAAAACTTGTTAGAATGTGAAAAATAGTCATTAATAGTTTTTATTAATTGACTACTATAAATAATATTTTTTTTTTTGGACTAAAATCTAAACTTTACTTAATAAAGAAGGAGGGAAATGTCAATTATCATTATCATTTTTTAAATTGCGTCCTATGCTTTTAATTTTTAAAAAGTAAATTTTCATTTTTTTTATATATATAGATATATAAATAATATTTTAATGATTAATTTCAATAACGCCATATACCTTCGTTAGTAACATTTATTACTACTGCGTATAATTGAAATGTAACTATTATTTTTAAATGAAAAAAGAACACAGAATTTTGTACAATATGGAAATTAAGGCAGATATTTTAGGATATGCGACATGAGAAATGGTTAAAAAAATAGAATATATGTGAAATCACAAAATATTTCACATTATGGCAAGGTGAAGTAAATGTTGTAGAATATGGAGCTTGTATACAAAGGTAAAAATGATGATCTTCAAATCAGAGTATATAACCATATAATATCTATGAATATCTCTCATTGTATGGGAGGACAATTTTTGATAAGCAATAACTTTGTTGTTCTTCCTGGTATATCTATGGAGACCTCTCGTTTAATAATCAAATAGCTTTAATTTTACATTCACAATATATACTTGTCCAAACCTTGGTTAGCCTTATGTTTTTATAAGGGGCTAAGCAATTCATTGCTTATTGTGATCTGAGGATGTAGTATATTCTTTTCTCGTCATTAATATTCACTTTTCAATTTTATATTTAATGCACATCACATTTATATTTCATTTTATGCTACGATGTTGGGCTCACTACTATAGATTTTTTTACATATTTTATTATAATTTAAATTAATAAAATAAATGATATATTAAATTATCATGATATATAGAAATACTTTAGTTAATATTGTGGTTAAACTTTTTATTTGCTTCATTTTAATTAATTAATTCATGACATTTTTTGCATTGACAATGTATAAGATAAATTATTATTTTAAAATGAAAAAAATTATTTTGATAAAAAAATAAATTTATTTTTAAATAAAATATAATTTTGAATTTGATTAAATTTTGTTTTAAAAATTTTAATGATTTTAAATTAATTTAAATATTTTAGAAATTAATTAAATTTTGAAATTAATTACAATTTTAATTTACTAAATTATTAAATTTCAACAATACTAATAATAATATATTTAATTTTATTTTAAATCATAAAATCAACACTCTTAAAAAAAAAGTATATAAAAAGAAAGATATCACAATTTATGTTAAGTATAGGTTTAGTAACATCCACATTAACCCTACTATAAAGTATTCATAAGTTATAAGATGGAAAAATTCATTCTTTCATATATATCGAACCACCAAGACAAAAGTACTTTGGGCAACTTTATCTAAATAATAGATTACATTTTAAGCCTCTTATCATTTCGAACAAGAAAGTATGACCCCATTAGCATTGATTGTCCCAACTATAAGGTATGCTTATGTTGCAAGTCTGATAAGTCCGTGTACATGACATATAACCCTATGCCAAATTAGACACATAAGTAAAGTGTGACCCTGGAACAAGATTTCACTTAAACAACCATTTTCATTAACAATCCAACCACGAACAATAATTAACCAAGGAGATTTAGTGGCCCATGGGGGAACAAAATCCAAAAGATTCCAGATGAATTCAAAAGTCCCATGTTATGTTAGAACATGGGTCTAACATGGAGTGTGCCTTAGAGGCCAACGTGATTAACATACACCTCACCCAATATGTGGTCTCCCTATATAGGTATGGTCTTGGATCGATTTCCTAAGTGCCTGATTGGGTACATGCAAGTTTTAAATGCATTATTTTACTACTTTGATTCTCAATGTACCTCAATTCAATGTACGCATATTACTTCAATTATGGTTGACTCTCAAAGCACCTCAATTTAGTGTATTTTTTATTGAAGTACATTAATTAAGAAAGAATTAGGATTTGATTCTTAAAGCACCCGTGGAAATCTTAATAAGATCTATTAATTATTGTTTATCCTTAGATCTTACCACTAAGAGCGCTCTAGTGTTTTTCCTATTCAAGTAAGCAATTTTTTTCCTTTGAATAGAAAACCTTAATGTAGTGATAGACAAACAAAACTTTGCAACAAAATACAACATATTTGTAATTCATAATCTAAATATAATTTTAATTATCAATGTACAACAAATGATAAAGTTAAAAAACTTTAGTTAATTTACATAAATATATAATAAAAACATTAAAAAATACTAAAGATAAGTAGACTCTACACTATTACTTCTATTTCCGTGAGATATATTATGGTGATATTCCAATATTTATTTATTTTTATTTTTTTTAAATAAAAACCAATCATATTATCATTAAAGTAAATTATACAATTAATCAATGTATAATTAATTTTATTGCTTGAAATTTACTGTAAAAAAATTAACTACTTTGATTCAAGATTTTTAAACAATTATTGATTCAAATTTTTTAAGCAATTATTGATTAAGTTTTATTAATTTTTATAATTATTTAATTAAATTATAAATAAATATGGAAAATAATTTGATGAGTGTATTCTTACATTATAACTAACATTTCATGTTCGAACTTAGATATTTTTGTGAGTGTGGAAGACACTTGGTTTTACCACATTAAATAGAAGTATGAAAATGTTTCAATTTAACATCATAATTTTGCATTATGATTGTTATACTTCCAAAACTTTGTGATTTTGTAAAATGATTTGGTCACGAGAATATTAGCTATGAAACAACTAACTTAAAAAAGATGATTAATTGAAGGTTAATACAATCAAATTCAATGTGCCCATAAAATTAAAAACTAAGGTTTATGCTTTGCCCAATATTATTATTACATCTCTCTCAATCACCCTAGAATATCTGCAATGTAGCCCTTATTCAAATATAACATTTGATTCATACTTGTCAAAATTCAATAATTATACAACTTTATTTATATTTCGAAAAGTACAAAGCTTTACTTCGAAGCCAATTTTCTAGATTCAATATAAGTATTCAAGTTCGTTGAAATCCCTTTTTCCCGCATGATAGAAACTGTGAGCATATATCTTTCATTATGTAAAACCTGTTTCTTCAAAAATAATGTCACTCATGATGGTTGTTACTCATTTTGAATTAATTGGCACTTCTGTTCTACACATTTTGTTTAAGAATAATTTTATTCACTTCCTTCATGGTTAAGTTTTTGAAGATTTTTAATGTGCATGGTTCATTTTGTTTCGTGTTTGATTCGGTGATACATATTTTATTTGAAATTTTTGGTGGGATATTATAACTAGTAATTGCATCACATATTGCAAAGGAAACACTATAAGGCATAAATTCAAGAAGCATTGTGACATATAAATAATCATTGAAGATAAAAACTAGTAAACAAAATGCATTTCAAAAGTAGAAGATAAAGAGAAAACACTTACATTATGCCAAATAGACCGATCCTATAACTTTTCCAACATAGATTGACTCTTAATCTTGAAAGATGGTCTTTCAAGTTCCAATAGAAAATATTTGACAGATTTTGAAAAAATACAGGCAGTAGAATCAGATAAGATAAATAAAATAAGATTAATTCATGAACAATATGATGCCTATCTTTCCAAATCTAAATTTGCATCACAATGTCACAAATTTCAGACATTATTACATATTAGATGAAAATGAGCGAGACATCAACTCTCAATTATTCATAAATTTTGGTGTAAAATTTGCAACTTTGATGGGAAAATCTAGTGCAATGTGGTTCATGATGTTCAATGTCTCCAATGTTTCCTCAGAGAATATTATCTCTGAAATTGTAAAGAAACATTTTGAATTGCACTGACACTAGTAATAGACTATTTTAGTATTTTGCGTTGCCCCCTCAACAGTACAAGGTTTACATCTCATGGTGGCCAAAATTCTATTATGTATTATAACTTCTTGTATATACCATTGATTTATATTGACAATCACAACAAACCATTATAACAATTTACATGGTGACGGACCCTCTACATGGTTGAAGACATTGATTATTCACACAATCCAATGTACCACCAACCACTTATAACCAACTCAAAACTACCCAATAAGAAAAACAATAACAATGAACTATCCCTAATGCCAAGTGAAGTAATACAATGTGTAAAATATGAATTAGAAACAATAATTAAAAAAAGAAACAAAACAAAAAAAAAACAAAAACTTCAAAACTTGTAAAATGTGATTTAGAGACAACAACATAAAAAACTATGCTATTGATCACCTTGGCACATAAAACTTGATTGAACCAAATTGTCTAAAAAACATACAAATATTGTTAAAACAATAAACTCTAATTTACAAATCAAATAATAATATTTCACTTTTCTTCCTTATTTTGCCCACAGATTTCAGCCCTAATCAGGTGACCAACAAAGAAACTCTTCTTTGTTGAAGCCATAGACTTGAGCTTTCAACCACATAGCCTAACTGAACTAAAAAATAATTCTAGACATTTGTCCTTGATTTAAGCGCATCAATAACACTCCTATGGCATTTGAACTCAGAAACTCTATAGCTATTGGATTTGAAGCTCAAATTTGAATCTATCCTAGCCCCTTCGTTATATAAGAACGGGGGGACTCCAAACTCCGATTTGAAAATCATCTACGCTCCTCCCAATCAATGGCTGTAACGTTACGTGATAAAAAAATATGCTTGCATTGCGTGCTGATAAAATTCGTCATTGCATGGAGAAAGTCAACTAATTTCACATTTTGAATGTTGTGTCTTTATATTTTTACATTGTTATTACCACTAAATAAATAACCAACGACTAAGTCGATTTGTTTAGTTTAGTTAGATAGTTGTTGACAGATCATTTATTTCTTTTCTCTGGTACAACTTGTTTTAATTAATTGATAAAACTTAGACAGCGGGAAGGACACCGCTGTTGCGGATTGCTCGAACTTTCTAACCAACTAAGATTTATAAATATATGATATAGAGTTATATTAGCAATTGTTTCAAGAGGTACAAAGAGAGGTCGATAGGATTACTAAATTAGAATTGTTGAATTTTTGAAGAGTTAATTGGTTTATGGAAAATCTTGTTTTCTTGGACTATATCATTGTGCAATTACTCTACAGGAACACATTGAATGTCTTATTTCATTTTAGAGTAAGTAAATTACCCAAAATCAAGAGGTTAAGTTAATTACTCAAAATCAAGAAACCTCTATAAATGGCCAAGCATATACGAAAAATACATTTCATTCATATGCAATACCAAATCCATCTTTTCTTTTCTCTGAGTAAAATTTCAAAAGCATGAACACATGCCATTTCATATGCACAATAAACCCAACTTCTGAAATTTCAATGCTTGGATGCATCCCATTCAAAAAATATATCAAAAAAAGGAAAAACAAAAACATAGAACATTTAACAACTCTCGCTTTCAAATGCTCACGTTGCTTTGATGAAGAACTTTACTCACCTCCACATGCATGTTTCTTATGATATCATTTGCACTAGTGCTTCTGCTTCAAATATTTTTAACAAGATAAAGTGTTATGTCCCAAGTTCAAGCATTTCACATTAGAAGATTTTTGTCCATTATTAATATTCACATTAGAAGATGTTTGTCTATGATTAATAATACAAAACATGCAGGTCCACACAAAGAACCTAAGACTATTACATCATTTCACATTAGATGATGTTTGTCTATGCTTAATAGTACAAAACATGCAGATCCATACCAAGAACCTAAGACTATTACAACCTTCATTGAAAAGGGTAGATCTTTTTAAAATCAACAAAATTTGGTAACAATTTGCCCAGGTAAGGCGGAAATGATCCAGATTTGTAATTAGTTTTTTTCTGTTTAACTTTTTGTTCTTTTAATCTAATGCTTTGTGCTTCTTTGATAAGCATCGTGTTACTGATACAAAATTAGAAAGCAAATGATGTTCAGGTGCATGACATAAATTAAAAGAGCTTTCAGACCCATTACAGAAATTAAAAGAGCCTTAGAATTTCGCGAGTTTTCCTTTCTGTCAGAACCTTTACCTTTCACCAAACAAATATTTATGGGAATTGGGGAGGGAGTAGCCTTCTAATGCCTGCAAAAAATTATCTTCAGCTGTTTTTTTGATGATAGAAAACTGTGAGTATTGCAACAAAGACGACTGATCTTCCACTCTTGTTGAGCAGTGACAGCTATAACTGGGGCATAAAGAATTCTGATGTCATCCAGCTCAGCCTTGTTATTGCATTGTGGACATTACATGTTTACAGAAATAGAAAATTACAATCCCCAAGATTTGGTTGCAACAAAAACATAGAAACTTAATCTTTTTGAAAAACTTCATAGCCTTACCAGCGCATTTAACATCAAGATCATGGAAATCAACAATTGCGAGGTTGAATAATCTTACCTTGCCAATGTTATTCTCATGTAGCTAAAGCCACTTTCTAATACAAGACATGCCAAACATGTGTCCACAAGAAAGGGAGCTGCATTTTCATTTTTCAATTGTCAATCTTTGGACATTTGAAAGCTCTTATAAAATGAATAACTTTGATGCCAGGAAAAAGATAATTTATATGATTTCTCATAACAAGACAAAAACATCAAACTAACAGAAGATTAATAGTACTGACGGAAATTGGTCGTTTCACTCTTGAAGAAACAACTGAGGAAAGAGAGAATTGGGACAATTTGTCATGGAAAACAAAATCGACAGTGAACTCTTTCCCTAAACTCTACCGTAACTTCACCACAATAGGCTGTGTGACCAGAAAATCTGAGCCTTGCTTTGCAGCGAATCTTCCTTTAATTGTAAAAAGCATTTGCAACATAATGATTTTTTTATAATAGAAAGCTATTTTCAATTTTAAAAAGGACAAAATTATTTAGGCTCCTCTATTGGAGATTATGATGTTTCAGAATTATAATGGTTGACAAACTAGACATGAAAAAGGTGGATAATCTCTATTTTCATTTCTTTTGAGATACACATCAAATTATAAAGAACATAGATGTAAATTTCTTACAAGTTGAAAGCTCATACCTCCTGCAGAACTGTCTATGTTTTTATGACAATTTGTGGCTTCTACACATAACCAGCTTATACCAACGTTTCAGTAATTTTCTTTCCCAAAAGCATTAGAAGTACTGATTTCACTCATTATCAAGATTATATGTCGTATACATTATTTTAATGATTGAAAGTAGTGTTCAAGTCTTTGAATGTCAAAGAAAACATTGCTTGACTTTGCTAATAGTTTTGAGTCTTGACACAACAACAAGTAGAATGGCCTTTCTCAATGGCATTATTGCACATACCATATACGGTGATCCCCTGCAGTTGTCCACTCCTCCATACAAATAGAACAATGCAGAGCCTCAGCATCACTTGTAAGAAGTAAATGACTTCTCTGACTTGTGCTCTCATCTCCACTCATATGAGAACTTTTTCCCTTGTTACTGATTTGTTCACAAGGTTCCACTGTCGACTGTTGAGCATCTAGACTAATTACCAACATACACTGATCAGTTTTTAACTGATGTTTTACTTTCCATTGCTGCCTCGATTCTTTAGTCAGCTTTTGTTCTCCAAACATAGAGTTTTCTTCTTGTTTCAGTTCAGGAATAGTTGTCAAAGTAGAACGAACTTGAGCCGTTTCTTTCTCAGCTTCCATCTTGACAAATGTTTTTCTCTTTCTTTCTTCTCAAAGCTTCCTAACTTTTCTTGCAGAACTTGGACAGTTCCCCGCAAAGAACAAATAATGTTTTCTCTCTGTTTTATTGCTAAGTTCTTCTCCAGTTTCACCTGTTTCAAAGCCCTACCCCTTTCTACAAATGTTTTTGATATGTCAGCATTTTTCTCTTCTGCCTTTTTCTTTTCTTCAGTTACTTTTCTCAAGGCATCCACCGCTTTTTGTAGATAGTCCTCCCTTTCTTGCAGCTTCTTTTCCAATTTTTCCTTCTCACAGGCCACGTTATGCAAATCAACCTTCCCTCGATTTAGTGCACTCGCATATTTCATATTGTCATCGCTCAGCTTAATCAGTTCCCTCATATAATTAATGTTGCTATAATTCGGTATATGATCATTGAAACCCAAGAATACCCTTGTTGAGATTCCGTGATACATTTCAAAAATACCGAAGTTAGCAGCAGGTGGAACTGACTGCGAGAATGAGATGTTTGTTCTTGTAATGGGAAAATGTTGGGCAGTATTACTAATCCCAAGGCATTGAGTATTAAATTGATGCAACTGAGAATTAGAAGTTTCGGTTACACTGCTCGAAAACATATTCCAGTTGTTTACAATTCCATGACTCTGTGGTGGAATAACCCTGCCCTCTTCGAATTGAGACCGTTGACAACTGAGTTCCGTCTCCAGGCGAAACGAAAAATTCTTTGCAAATTCAGGAATACATGGCACCGATTCTAAACATTCCAAATAAGGTAAGAGATAGGTCTCTAGTTGCCCATGAGAAGCCTGCACATGATATTGGTAGGGAATGGGGCAAATTACATTTCCATCTTGATTTCTAACCCTGGCCACATTTGAAGCATCAATTAAAAGCGTATTTGCACTACCATAGTCTCCCAGATCTTCCCACACTCTAGTCAAATTCTTATAACATCCATGAACTGCATTGCCCTGTCGGTTGATCCTCAATGGAATAAGAAAGAATCCTACCAGAACTACTACCTCCTCAAAAAATAAACCTCGGCGAACCACCTCAAAAAATTTCATCCTTTCAGAAATATAGGCAGACCAGTTGGTGACATTTCCATTCATGCCTTGTTCAATTGCATCGAGAAATCCAGGGTTGCAATAAGAAACACTCGGCATTCCCGACAGATGCTCCATAACCAGAGAAGTTACATACAGGTCGCCGCCATGTTTTTCTTCACGTTGCGTTTGAGGGCGGGCAGAACGGGGGCGATGTCGGTCAAGACCACGTCGAGGCCGAGCGGGCCAGGCCCATTCCGGCGACGCCGCAGCCAGTCCCGAGTTCGATTCCGCGTTTGGTCTTGAATTGGAAGATTTGGGCGTATACGGGGTTGGGGTGAGTAGGCAGCTTTTCACGAATTTGACGACGACGAGAAAGCAGCGCCAGACGGAGGTGCAAACACAGCAACAACAACGACGGCATATCAAAGAAACGATTAACTCTCAGGCCAAGAGTGACATAAAAGAATGAGAAAAAGCAGTGAAAATATTTTTAGAGTGATATAAAAGAATGGAAAAAAGTAATAAAAATATCTTGGCATGCTACTGATTGTACAGTAAAAGTAAAAATATGTTGCCATGTCACTGATTGCACAGTAAAACTAAGAACCGTAATAGCCGTTCAGTAGAATTAAGAGGTGAAAAAAAGACAACTCAACGCATATTTGAATAAAACAATCACACTTCAAATCAATAGTTCAAAGTGCACGAAGCAAGGTAAAAGTCAAATCGAAGCAAGGTAAAAGTGTTGACTAAAAAGTTGATATTTATTTATTTTCTCTTATACAACTTGTTTTAATTAATGAAAAAACTTAGACAGCGAGAAGGACACGGCCGTTCATTGTATATTGTAACCAACCAAGATTTATAAATAAATGATATAGAGTAATAATTATATTAATGCTAGAATGAAGTAGATCAGTCCACGATGGTGCTGCAGCGTGAATGAAGTAGATCAGTCCAGTTCATTGCGTATTGCTCGTCGGCTTTGAGGTCAATCTGGTTTTTTATTGCAAACTTGGTTTCACGATTTTGATTCCTGTTCACGATATCCAGTCTGGGGAAAGATTCCAAACCTACCCATCCTTTTGATGCAACAGGACATCTTAACTGAAGTAGGAAACTTGTTAAGCCACTCAGACTTGAAAAGCGTACTGTCACATTTGCACACAGGCAGGCACGCCACGGAGGATCAATTTTAACTCGACTGCGATAACCAATGAGGAGTACTCACAAAAATATGACCTTGCCACTTTGTCGTGCACGATGGTTGCTCTGAAGGCCCTTTCATCGGCATCATAGTTCATCAACCGTCTTTAACTGATAGTATACATGAAGTGGGCACATGCGACTAAGGAGCATGAATATTTGAAGGATAGTTCCAAGCGACTAATAAGTTATCACATTTTGTTTTTATATTTGCATTTCGAAGAATTTGTTGAAATATGATGCTAATTTATATATCGTTGAAATATGATGCTAATTTATATATAGTTCATCAACCGTCTTTAACTGATAGTATACAAGTGGGCACATGCGACTAAGGAGCATGAATATTTGAAGGATAGTTCACATTTTGTTTTTATATTTGCATTTCGAAGAATTTGTTGAAATATGATGCTAATTTATATATCGTTAACAAAAATTTCAAATGGAAGGTAACAAGATGTAATGCATTTCACAGGACAACTTATTTTGGAGTTGTTATTGTGAATCTTTGACGTGGCTCTCTTTAGATGTGAAATGAAAAGAAAGTCTTAATATTTAAAATGTAATAAAAGTACAACTCCAAACAATCATAATTTGATGCATTAGCTTAAAAATATTTTCTTAAATACACGAACTTCATGTTTTTGTAAACTGGTTTTCCTAAAAGGAAATACACCCCATGAAGTGATGACCGAGAATAAAATCATGCATTGTAGACCTGAAGATTCAAGCTGAGAATTTGTGCTGTTATCTGGCACCCAATTCCACTACTCCCAGACACCAGCCGTTCGATCCCAAATTGGATCCTTTACTAGGATGCTAGAGTTTGAAAGAAGGAAGAATGACTGGAATTGTAGTTTTGTTGTGCTTCATGCCATTGTGCACAGGCGGATGATTCAGTCTCCAAATAAATGGAACAAACTTATAAGTGGGAGAGGTTGGATCCGAGAGGGAAGTAGAAAGTGGGTATTGGAGCTTTCTTGCTCTTTGCGCCCTCCTCTTTCTTCCTCTCCTTCCCTTTACACGATTCCGTTGGCAGATAAGAAGAAGAATTCACCCTGCATCGTCATGTTCATCAAATTCAAACTGATAAACGCGCTATGCTGCAAAAACGATATACATGTTATATTTATATTTAGAAAAGAGAAAAGGTTTGCTTGGATTTTCTATGAGCCGCCTCATAGAAATTCCATCGAAACTCCTATTATAACCCGTTTCTTATTTAAAAAAAATGACATGTGGATGATTGTGACTCATTTTGAATTTCGTCGATAGAAGTTGGCTTTTTCACGTTGTGACTTCTGTTTTGCACGTTCTGTTTCGCAGCTATTTTATTCACTTCCTTCATGGTTAAGTCTAAGAAGATTTTTAGTTTTGCACGTTCTGTTTAGCAACTATTTTATTCATTTCCTTCATGGTTAAGTCTAAGAAGATTTTTAGTTTGAATGGTCTATTTATTTTATTCACTTCCTTCATGGTTAAGTCTAAGAAGATTTTTAGTTTGAATAGTCTATTTTTTTCATAGTTCAATATATTTTTTATTTAAAAACCTCTATTATTGTTTTATTATTAGAGGGAGCCTTTGGACATGGTTAATGAGGACTGGGCCAGGGGCTTTTTCTCGTTTCCAAAACATTGACTTGATAAATATAAGAATTTACCTTTTCCCGATAGGACTTTTTAAAGGATGACAGAGCATTTCAAGGATTCTCGCTTTAACCATCTTACATCAAATCTGTATCTCATGCCTTTGGTGTTGATCCCAAAAATAGGGAATGAATCATCAACCTTATAAAGTAAGTGATTTTATTAGGTCTAAGGATTGTGTTCCCTTTGAATTGAATCACCACATGGGTGGGAGAGTTAAGTAGTTCACTTTTTTATCGTTCTTTTTATGTATAAATGGTTTTAATCTAAATTTTTAAAAGTTTCTTTAATTTTTTAAAAGTTTGAGGTTAATCAAAACTTATATAAAATTATTGACGATTTAGAATAGTTTATGTATATTATTAATTAGGTTTATGTATTTGGGTAGTGATAATATAGGAGTTTTATTGGGTATTAAAGAATTTGTTAAAGCATTATGGATTAATAGAAGGTCATAGTTTGTAAGGGGTTATTGAGAAAAAAGTGAAATAGATAATGTATTTAAAAAAGAAATAGGACAATTCAAGTCGTGATTAGTGAAGATTTTGTAATGATTATGTTATTAAATGTTTGTCTATCAAGTAATGTTATTATGCAAATTTTGCCACAATCCATGCCCACCACCAACAAAATCCTCATCCCTTCAAATATCATACTAAACTTAGAGGCCACACTATTAGATTTGATTAATAAATTAGAAGATATTTTTTAGATGCACCCACGAGCCTTGGTTTTGTCCCAGGATGTGAATGTTGAGTCAATTTCCCATTAGCTTCCTTTCTATCCCATTAGTTTAAGTTGTAATTAAAATGTAGTCATATATGCATGGGTGAATTTTAAAATTAGGGAGAAAAATGGGAACTTCAATTTTTCACCAACACCCTAATGGTCTAATTACAAAACCTAAAGGAGATATAGACCTAGCTAAGAAACCATACATGTGTCAAATTATTTTACCAACCCTATCATTAGTGGATATGTTTGGGAGGAATGATGATCAATGTTAGAGGACTACATGAGGATGGTTTCTAGAGTAGTGTGAGATAAATAAAATATCTAGGGCTCTATGTAAATGGTTGTAGTGAACAAACATATTTGTGCTACCACATGCATAATGAGGGAAGAGATGGAATGTCAGTTAAGCATACACACACTCCTAAAAGAATAAAAAGAGTAAAGTTGCCACTTAATTTTGAGACTAAATAAAGAAACCATATGTTAAAGCATACTTAACTATTTAAGAAGAACCCTCTAGAGTTTTTGTTTTTATATCTGTCACAACTAATTATTACTTTCTTCCTCATTACAAAAGTGGTGTTAATAATAGCATCCTTCTTTTGGAAGGTTAAAATAAAAACCTTTTGTAACCATGGCCTCAACAATCTCTTAAGGTCACTAATAAAAACCTTAAAATAAATTCCTAAATTAAAAAGACCAACCCTATCATTGGTGGATATGCTTGGGAGGAATGATGGTCAATGTTAGAGGACAACATGTGGATGGTTTCTAGATTACTGTGCGATAAAGAAAATAGCTAAGGCTATATGTAAATGGTTGTAGTGAATGAACATATTTATGCTACTGCATGCATCATGAAGGTTGGGATGGAATGTTAATTAAACATACATACACTCCTAAAAGAAGAAAAATAGTTAAGTTGCCTCTCAATTTTGAGACTAAATAAAGAAACCATAGGTTAAAGCATACGTATTTAACAAGAACCCTCTCGAGTTTGTGTCTTTATATATGTCACATCATTAATTATTACTTTTACACTAATTACAAAACTGGTGTTAATAATAGCATCCTTCTTTTAGAAAGTTAAAATAAAAAATATTTACAACCATAGCTTCAATAATCTCATAATGTCGCAAATAAAAATCTTAAAATAAATTCTCAAATCAAAAAGTAGCACTAATAATATCAATCATTTTTTTTTTTGAAGTTAAGGGCCTAAGAACCAATAACAATGCAAACAATATTTTAAATTCAACCCCAAAATCTAAAATTTATGGTCCGAGTAACAATCCATTTTTCCAGTTAACCTTTATTATTCAATATGTTTATATTTTTTCAAACCTAAAATTTAGAATTATTTTCCTTCTCTAAAATTTTTTATGACTATGTTATAATGTGGTTTTAATTTTTCTTTCCATAAGTATTATTCAAAACTTATTCAAAATTCTCTTTTGAAGAGAAACAGTAACACTTTTGTTTTTTTGAAGTGTGATACATAAGCTTATTTTCAATTAAGTTTTTATTACTGAAATTTTCATGTATGTATATTATGTTGTATTAATTTATTTTTGAATATTTTTTTGTTTAGAGACATGTATTTTACAATTTCTTATAAGAGATGTCAATAAAAAATTTATGCTCAATTATAAATTGGCATGAATTGGCATGTATTTGTTTCAAAATATTTTTATAATGTTTATTTATATCAATTTTTTGAGGCATGTATCTGTTTCAAAATACTTTTATAATGTTTATTTATATCTATCTTTTGAATATGTACAAAATTTTAATGAAATGATTATAAAGATAAATATAAAAACAAATCATGTTTCTTCTAACCTTTTCTGTAATAGGGGAAAGACAATAGTTGTATGATGCTCCAATCGTACATTTGTTTCTTCTTCATAATCATTTGATCTTAACTAGTTTTCTATTCCCTTGTAACCAAAGGAGAGGGATATGAGGCGTTATTTTTTAGGGCTTCAACAAAAGACAAGGATTTGACAAACTCCTAGTGAGCCTGCACTTATGTTCCACTTTTTATTCATTTCCAATAATTGATTATCACTCGGATTCCTCTACTTCTCTGAGTGAGCCTACACTTATGGTGCCACTTTTTATTCCTTTTTATCACTTGATTCTCACTTATATTCCTCTACTTCCACTTCTTTTGCCTCTAAGACCTTTACATATTATTTATCTCCCTCTTTTAGTACTACTTTTCTTCTTGGGCATTGGCCACTAGATCCTTAGGGGATGAAAATTCCTCCACTTGTTTGGATTTGTCTTGAACATATGTTCCTTACTTGACTACAACTTTGAAAAAGATTGCTCTTCTAGGTTTTCTAAAGAGTTTTTTTTCATTAGGGGAACTTTGAGCTCTAAAATGAACCTTCTATGGAAAATAATAATTAAAATAATAAAATAAGACAAATGAATTTTTAAAGAAAAATAAAGGAAATGACATTTTTCTTTGTATTTTCGGCTTGTCTCCTTGTAGGTTCACTCAAAATTAAATAGTAGACAACCATTGGAAGTGGAATTAAATTCCACATCCAATGACTACCCACTCTGCATACTTCAGAGTAGATCCACATTGAAAAATTTTGAAAATAAATGAAAACGGTGTCTCTGATTGGGTACTCGTTGGATGTGCAATTTAATTATGCAACCAGCATGTTTTAGCTCTTAAAATTTGAGTGAACCACAAGTAGAATAGCCAAAATATTAGGTTTCTTATTTTCCCTCCAAAATATTTTCCCTTGGGGATGACATCACCATTTTGAATCCTATTGGTTCTTTTAAAGTTAATTTTGTTAGTACATTATTGTTTTGAGGGTCATTTTTAACCTCAAAATTTCCCTAATGGAGCATGAAAAACCATGTGGTTGAATGTGATCTAGGTATAATGTACCACTTGATGTTGACTCAGTCCATTTAGGTTTATTTGTAAAGCTCCTAACAACCAATTATCTAATTCCCACTCCATTCATATTCTTGTACAAGAATATAGATTCCCTTCGAGTTTTTCTCTCTATATATAGTGACTATGTTTTTTTTCCAAATTCTTTTATGGAGCCATAATTATAATAACTCAGTGGAAGGTGAGCTTATTTGATTCACACTACAACTATTGTAATCTCTTATTCAAGGTTAAAGTTGAGGGTCCACTAAGAGAGATATATTCCCTTAAAAATATGAAGTATGGACCAAACATGAAAATACCATCTCTTTTTTCCTTGCTTTAAAGACAAAACATGTAATAACCATGACCAAAAGAAATGGGTTTCTCTATCCTTTTATCTTCAATGGATAATTAATCAATTATACAATTAATTAATGAAATAATTTTTTCACTTATTATCTAGTCATATTTTTCAATCCTAGACTAAATTAGTCATTTAAGTTAGTTGCTTTTAGTTTAGTAACTTATTAGCTAGTTGTATATTTTATCCCTAGACTAAATTAGTCGTTTAAGTTAGTCATTTTTAGTTTGGTCACTTAAAATTGCTCAATTTTAGTAGTAATTCACTTGAAATAATTGTGATGACTAACATCTTTAGTCACGTAGTCATTAATTTCATCATTTTCTACTAGTGAATGGAGCATGAAAAACCATGTACTTGAATGTGATCTAGGTATAATCTGCCACTTGATGTTGTGTTAGGCGGATATAATACTAGTGATTCCCCCATTATTATTTTCATTGTATCCCTTATTGTTATTATTGTGCCCCTATTGTCCCCATATTGTTATTAGTATGCCCCATAGGAACCCACTATTATTATTTTTGTGCCCTTATGTTATTACTGTTATGTCGGCTTGATTATATTGTGACCCCTTAGACTCCTATATATAGAAGGGAGGTTTAGTCATTTGTACCATCAAAGAATTGTTCATTTGTGTAATGTAAAGGAGGTTTCCCCCTCGAAGAGGTTGAATTCTAAGGCATTGATCTATCTTTTCTATCCTTTTGTGAGCTGGTTCCTAACATGTTGACTCCACCCATTTAGGTTTATTTGCAAAGCTTCTACAACCCATTATCCAAATCCCATTCCATGCATATTCTTGTACAAGAATATAGATTCCCTTGGAGTTTTTCTCTATCTATACAATGAATATGTTTTTTTTTCCAAATTCTTTTATGGAGCCATCATTATAGTAACTCAGTGGAAGGTGAGGCAATTTGATTCACATTTCAAGTATTGTAATCTCCTATTCGAGGTTAAAGTCGAGGGTCCACTGAGAGAGATATATTACCCTAGAAATGTGAAGTATGGATGAGACGTGAAAATCACATCTCTTTTTTCCTTGTTTTAAAGACAAAAAATGTAATAACCATTACCAAAAGCAATGGGTTCCTCTATCCTTTTAACTTCAATGGCTAATTCTTTGTCGTCCATGGTTCCACAACTTTTGGATTGCACGAAAGACTTGTAAATTTTTCAACCAAATCCCTATTAAAGAGGACAATGTCTTTCTTTTTTGGCTTTAGAGATGGAAGATCTAGGTGACGGATATCTTCTAGAGTTTTGATAAAATGTTGCAATTAATGGTATCTTTGTTTTCATGGATTTTGGGACTAAACAAGGGAATTCATGCATGTATATATGCCATGGTTAGATGCTTATCTCATGAATAATATGATGAAAAAATTTCTTAGTATATTAGTGCCAAAGGAAATTCCATGGGATTCGAATGTTTAACTTCACAAATTGTTAACTTTTCTTCTATAGCTAGAGAATGGAGCTCTTCTATAATAGAACAATTACAAAAGAAATTCAATCGGATCTAACCTTCATACTTAGATTGCACCAACTCAATTGTAGTGACTATAACTCCTTCACACGGGGAATAATTATGGAATTAGGATAGTTGGATAATGTAAACCCTAGCCACTATAAGCTCTCAACGACATTGAACATTTCATAAGTTTATGTGTCATAAGAGAAACCTATTTTCCTCTTTCATGGACCAAACTGAAAAAAAAAAAAAACCATTAATTTTAGTTAGAATATTTGATGAAGGAAAATCAATTGCTAATCACAATTATGGGTAATCATGTCGAAGGAATCAACTTGATTTGAACTTGTGATTTATGTCCTCCTAGTTAGCAACATGACTTCAAAATATGATTTAGTTGATTGGCTATTTCATTGTTGTTGTTGTAAATTCAAGAATAGAACATTATTGGATCTCCCCCTTCTTCCTTCTTCCTAAAATATTGAGGTCGACAACAACTCAATTACTAGAAAATAACTTTGGTTTATTAAACCTTGAGATTTTTTTCAAGAATTTTGTTTTATTTGGAATATATATATATATATATATATATATAGTAAATAACTCAGGATTCAACTCAATCACTCAAACCATCTGCATATATCATGTTTATATGGGGAGGCCATGGTTTCAAATATGTTTAAATTCCTTACAGTTAGCAACCACTTTTGTGATTGGAGTTAAGCTACCTTCCATCCAAATAATATGGTGACGCGGTGGAGATCCCTTGAGGTTTCTCTTGGAAAAAAATCCCTAAGGGTTAGTTTAATCAATTGAAGTATTCACCTAATACATCTTAACAATTGGCAGGTCATATGTTCAAATTTGATTAAGTCCCTCTACATGATCAACCACTATTATGGTTGTTAGTTGAGTTATTTTCCATCTATATACTCAAGAAGAGGTTGGAGTCCCTTGAAGGTTTCTTGGAAAAGAATTCATAAGGTTGATCTCAATTAGCTAAGCTATTCACCTAATTCATGTTACTCATTGCGAGGCCATAGTTTCAAATCTGATAGATTCCCTTTAACTTACCAACCACTATTATAGTTAACAATTTATATGCTAGCAGTCTTGATTTTGTAAGAATTTGTCAGGTGGGGTGGTGCATCTCACAATATTTTCCTTTGAATATAACAACATTAACAAAAATAAAACAACTAATTAATTGAATCATTTTCCTAAGGGATTCTATTGATGGGGAGAACATAGGTCATATTTAAAAATGAAGTCAAGTCTCTGAGGACTACTAGCCATTATTGTTATTAATGTTTGAGTGCGTGCATGTTTGCACATACAAACACATTACAATATAAACTAGTGGGTTGGGTCAATCTATTTGGTTGGATTTCTTGAAGAAAAAGTTCACCATGAGGTCTTTGGTTATAGTCTAGTTGAGGTTCAAATTTCGTTGAGTCTCATTGGGTTACTAATCCTTATTGTCGATGGTGCTCGAGCAAAGTTGACCATTTCCATGGTGAATTTGCATGAAAGATAAGGCATTGATGGATTAGAACCCACCATACCTATTGATGAGAAAACCATCAGTGGAATGGTCTGTAATTCTTAATGATAAATATAATCCACCAAGACATGCAAATTATGAATGGTTCCCCTTAATGTCTATATTTATTTTGGTCATCTAACCATTTATAATGTTGTTATTTCTCCAACTATCCCTATGACTAATATTTTCATTATGTTTCGATTAATCCCTTAGGATATGGAATTTTGAATTTTCAGATATATCCCTTAAAATATTATAAAAGATATGTATGAAATCTAGTTATTAAAGAAATAAAAAAAGTTACTTTTTTTTTATATGGTTTTGTAAATATTATTTTTCTTAAAATTGTTTTCTCTTTTAATTGTTATATAGACACACACACACACACATGATTTATAGACACACACACACACACACACATGATTTATAGACACACACACACATGATTTAAATCATGTGTGTGTGTGTCTATATAACAATTAAAAGAGAAAACAATTTTAAGAAAAATAATAATTACAAAACCATATTAAAAAAGGTATCTTTTTTTATTTCTTTAATAACTAGACTTTACAACATATCTTTTATTTCACTAATATATCAATATGTGAATTGTAATTTCTTAACAAGTTAATACCTATCAAAAATATTAACAAGCACATATTGATATCTTCTATCTCAAGTCAATATACTAAATTGAAACTATCATATCAAAATATCAATAAATAGTTCTTTAAACATTATTTTCTATAGCATTTACCAAGGTGGTGTTTTCTAGGAATATATTTTGTTGATTTAACATGAGCTTGCTAATTTGAAAGATGGAATAATATCTTGTTAATTTACAAAATAATTATAAACTATCAAGGTCACAAATGTGGATGAGAACAATATTATTGAAAAGATTTGAAAGATGGAATAATATCTATGTAAATTTTCAAAATAACTGTAAATTATCGTGGTCACAAATGTGGATGAGAACAATATTATTTAAAGGGGTGTTTCTATTTTGGTTGGTGTGGTGGCGAAAATGTTATTATTATCTTGATACATTGAACTCAAAAGCATGTTACATTAAACATATATGCTAGAAATGGTGAATGGAAATATATTCCATTAACTAAAAAGTTAATGGATAAAAAATGTGAAAGCCATAACGTGGCTAGTCCCTACCATGTTTTAGAAACATTATGGAGAGATATTTGCAATGGCTCCAACCCTTCGCTCATTAACAAGTCATCATGCAACCCACTCATTACGTGAGTCATCATGCAGCCCACCACACCCTCGAACGCCACCATGCTCTCTTGGATTTTCAACTAGGTCACACAACCACCAAGTTACTCTCATAACTCCACCTATTAAGAATGTCAAACAATTCAGGGCCATAGATAAGATTCCAAAAAAAATTGAAGCTTCATATAATAGCCATATCCTCTTATGCATTAATAACTATTATCTCTGCACACATATAGTCTAAGAGATCCAAAGATGCAAATAAGAGGTTGATTGAATTGAAGGCTCTAGGTCACAAATTGAATATAGATGTTTGTAATTATCTATTGTGGAGTCTTTCTTGAGATGGGCAACGTATTATGAAATGAGGTCTGGTAGAATTCCAGTGAATGTTGTTATATTTGGGATTTTTATTGGGATTTTTTTGTAGGTCAGGGGACCTAAGGATTGCTCTAGATAGGGTAAATGAAATTAAGCAAAATACATCTTTTCCAGGCTCAATTATAGCAACATTGGTGATCAATGGGCTCTGCTAGGGCACTAGAATTGAACAAGATTTCTCGGTGTTGGAGGAACTGAGGGAAAGAAGCTGCAAACCTGATTTCATTACCTATTACATTGTGACTGAAGGTCTGACTGAAGCTCTTCGCGTGGCAGATAGATTGGATGAATTCACCAGATTTTGAAACATAAAAGGGAACATACTATTGCGCCTCAATTCTGAGTATAGGGATTACATATTTGCACTCATTTCAGCCCAGAAAATTAAGGAGGCGATTAATTTGGCACAATCAATAAGAAATTATGGTTTTCCTCTCAAGAAAGATGTTTCTAATATAAAATTCTCCATACCTTCTAGGAAAAAATTTCTTTCCTGTGTTCTATCTCCGGGGTATTTTAGTTTCAGAGATAGTTCTATCTAGTTGAAGATTATAACTATTGTTCAATTAGTTTAGAACTGAAGTTTATTCTTGTGCATTTACTGCTTATTACACTGTTGTACTACATTTTTACCTCATTTATTTCTATTTCCGTAGAAAATTAGTTGTACTAAACTGCTATTGCAAACCATAAACTATAGTTTTAAAGTAAGTTCCCTCTACTCAGGAGGGCTAATTAAGTCTTATTATAATATTTCAACCCTAGCAATTTAAGTAGTTTTATATATGACAATAAATAAAATTAGCAATTGCACTGAGAGGTGCAAAGGAACGCTGAAAGGAGGAGCCGAGAATGTGGAAGGAAACTATATCCTTGTGCTACATGCTAGGGTACATCATCAATGTCACCTTATGGGGTGCACAATGCCACACTGAAGGGAAAAAACTTTCTAACCTCTAGACCTAGGAACCACTGCAATCCTTGCAATAAAAAAGGGTTGTGTCAATGGATGTGATCTCTACTTGATTCTTAATTTTCTATATAAAATAGTCAGTGGTTTTCACTTCTAGAGGTTTGATCTCTCTCAAGGCTTGATGGATCCTTGAGTCTTACTTTTCTATATAAAAGAGTCAGTGGTTTTCACTTCTAGAGGTTTGATCCCTCTCAAGGCTTGATAAATCCGAAGTTAAACTGGATCTAAGCTAGTGAGAGACCAATCATACACACGTAACTTGTTATGATATTTTTTTGATATAATATAGCATTTAGTCTACCTAATTCATACAACCAAAAAAATAAATTAAAATTTATATTTTTAATTTGTTTATTTTTTATTAAAAAATAAAACTAAAACTCTAATTATCTGAATTCCAAAAACATTATAGAAATTAACAAATACCATAGGCTATCAAAGAATAACATATTGCCAAAGGTAGTTTTTTCATTTTTCATTATTTTTCCTTTCTCAAGCTAGTTAGAACTCAATTTGTTTCTTTTGGAACATGTTTTAGTTTTGATTTATGGCTTGAGCTTAGGCACCCAAGTTCTCACCATGGGTTGGAAGGTATGCACATGCCTAGACAGAGTTAGTCCATGTTACTTTATTTTAGCCATGACCATGTTTATTAGTTTAGTTTTCCTCAGATTTTCGTAACATTTCTTGTTATCCAATATATCTTGTGTTTGTGTACGTGCACAGTGCCATTTTTTGGGGGTGGAAGGGGCGATCCAGAGCTGCAGGGGGATGTGAAACTGACAACTCGATGCTTTTCCGAAGGTAGAATTTTTTGGTACCCTTGAGAATATATTTTAGTGGCTCAAGTTTGACGAATTTTCTGAGATTGCATGAAGGCTTAACGGTCCATTTTCAATTTATGGCCTTTGAAATTCTTCTTACTGACATCTTTTGATCTGTGTTGTTTTTAACATTTCCCCGTTTTTTCTCTCAGTGAGCATAAAGCCCAAAACGTAAGATCAAAGTTTCTGATCACAGGAAGAATCCTAGGAATTCGATATGAATAAGATGAAGTATTAGAATCGGAACATTAAGTAACACCCTTGAAGAAGGTGAACACATAGTTGGGCGTTGTTCCTAAATGGAGCTATCCTGAAAAGAGATTGACCATGGTGGAGAAAATTTGTGTGCAAGATGCCAGCGAGAAGCAAGTAACAAAGACTAGATTAGAGAAGATATTGTGCCGTTGTGGAAACATCATTTTTAGGTTCATCTTTTCTGCCTCTAGATCAGAATATTTGGGATTTCTACAAGAATTGAAAAAGTCAGGTCTTTCTGAATCCTGTTTTCTTTTAGAATACAGCTATGCCCTGCACAAAATCACTTCTAAATATTTCATCTAGTTGATCAAATCATAATTCAAGAGGCTTATATTTCCACTCTGCAGAGGACTTGTGCAAGGTGGACAAAGAGAAACTCTTAGATGAACAAGCTCTATGACTAAGATCTAGTTTTTGTTATGCATACAGCCTCTCAATATCGATGTAGTAAACACGCCTTAGTTTGCATATTCCTTGATAGTATTGATAGTGATAAGAAAGAAAACCACGCCAACCAGGGCTCTGCTGCAAAAATAAAACTAGCCAACTGGTTACGTAACCAGAAAGTTTTTCTCCCATTACATGGATAGTGTTTCCTTCAAGTGATTTTAAGACTGTATGAAATAGACAGGAATGAGCTTTTGGTATTAGTTTATTGTTTCCATAGAAGAAACATTGTAGATTAAGGGGCACATAGCTTATAGTGTGATAATTGACTGTTCAACAATATTGTTGATTAGGACAAATACATCTTTCTAATGATGACTAGGAAGATAAATTTTCCAAACCTTTTCTATTCGCAAAAGCATTGATAAATGATTAAAGTTTGCTTCAAAGGAAGTCATAATATCTGATTCTGAGAAACAACTGGAAATATTATACTTGAAAGACACACTGCTTGCTTACATGATAGATGGCAATGACAAGTTTATTATGCATATATTCCGGCCATTGATTAACTGCTTTATCTTCTGTTCCAACTTGTTCTTCTATGGTTTTACAAATAGGTCAACTATGCTTTGTTTTTATAATATGAGAGAAATAATGATATGATAAACACATACATATACATAGCATCAACACACAAACTTTACATATCATGATTTATTATGGAAAATCTCAATAGGAGAAAAACTAGTCTAATAATAAGGCATAAACACAGTCATACCTTGACTTAAAAGCAATTAAGCTAGTCAATGTCCTGGACAACCAAATGAGCCTTTTGTTCAACTCAAACACATTAATGGAGAATCCCCCAATTTTTTAAATGCTTCATTACATATAATCCATGGACTTTAATACCACTGACCACCATAACCATGTACCTAAAACCACCACTATCAAAAATGCTAAGTTGTGACCTGGGGTGGGCTTTGTGCACGTTCGTGTAGCTCGTTTGCCCGACTCTCCCTTGTGCCTTGGTTTCAGTTGTATGTGGGTGCCCATGTAAGCTCGTTCAGGTGAGACGTTTGAGGGCGCCTGTGTAAACTCAATCGGGCAGGTCGTTTGAGGGCAGCCATGTAAAGTCGTTCAGGCATCCATGTAAAATCGTTCGAGCAGGTCGTTCCAGGGCGCCCGTGCAAACTCGTTCGGGCGGGCCATTTGAGGGCATTCGTGTAAACTCATTCGAGCGGGTTAACCAACACCACGACCATACAGGTGCACACGGCCCGCCCCAAGGGCGCACGCTTCATTCCTCAACCACCGCAATGACAAACCAACTGGCAGTAATCCACTCGTGCTTGTGACAATGCAACAGCCCGTGTTGGTTTGCACCTCAAGTCAAGTGGCGGACCAACGTGAGCCGTTCCATATCTGACTAAGACGCATCGACAACCTCCATCCACTTCCCTCCTAGCAATTTCAAGCACTCTTTAACTCTCTTTTCAAAGTCCTTTCCATCTTTCCCTCGTGATACTTGTTCGCTATCCCTCTCTCACTCGTATTTAGCCTTGGACGGAATTTACCACCCAATTAGCGCTGCATTCCCAAACAACCCGACTAGCTGACAACACCTCGTGATGCGGCAGGGTCCCGGCTGGATGAGGCTATCACCCTCTCAGGCGCCCCCTTCCAAGGGACTTGGCCCAGTTCTGCCGCTGAGGACGCTTCTAAAGACTACAATTCAGGCAATGCTGCCACCCTATTTTCTTGTTGGGGTCTTCCTGGTTCGCTCACCGCTACTAGGGGAATCCTTGTAAGTTTCTTTTCCTCCGCTTAATTATATGCTTAAACTCAGTGGGTGTTCTCACCTGCACTGAGGTCGCAAGTTGGAGCTAAATCCACCCTACCCGACGGGAGGGCAAGAGAGAGCAAAGCAAGTTCGAGCGATGCCACAAAAAGCCCATATCAACTAATGCCGACTGCCCATCCAAGGGGACAAGATCACCGCTCGGCGATGCACGCCACAAAACATCACTTGAGGTATTTCAGCCAACCGCACTGCATTGGGCACGGACGACCAGCTCCGCTGCTCCCTAACATATTACAGGGAGCGCGTTTGAATGGGATGTGACGCCTAGACAGACGTGCGCTCGACCGAGGCCTCGGTTGCAAATTGCGTTCAAAAACTCGATTATTCACGAGATTATGCAATTCACACTAAGTATCGCATTTCGCTACGTTCTTCATCGTAACAAGAGCCAAGATATCCGTTGCCGAGAGTAATTTCCATGTATTACCGAAAAATCCGCCACAGCACTGAATAGGGGCACCCCCCACGACAAATGTAAGGTTAAGGGCCAAAAGGAGGAAAGGAAGAAAAACACATGAAAGAAAGAGAAATAAAGGTGTCTACCCCCTCACAGGAGGAGGTTCAAAGAGAGAACAATCTTCCTGAGCCCCATGCCCTCACAAAAAGGGGGTAAATGCATGGAACAACAATCGATAAGGACTAGGGTGGCCACCTCAGGAGCTCGCACTGCTTTTAGTCCTTCCTGAACACCAGTACACAACAATTCCCCCTTTTCTTCGTAAAGCTAGGGACCGAAATGAAGAAGGGAAGAAAACAAGGTGAAAGAAATAGAGATCAAACACGGCTACCGGCTCACAAGGGGAGGCTCAAACAAAGCACAACCCTCCCAAGCCCTGGGGATGATGATCAATAAGGTCTAAGGTGGTCACCCTAGGAGCTTGCATTGCATTTCATCCTTCCTGAACACCAATCCACAACAATCCCACCTTTTCTTTGTTTTAGTTGTATACATCTTACATGCTAAAGTGTATAAACCTTCATATATGTCCTCATAATTATTTTTGTCATGGAATTACCAATACGCTTTGCTAAGGGCATCTCTCATACAACATTATGCTTTGCTAAGTGCATCTCTCAGACAACAATTGAACCTAACAATTGTTTCAAATGCAATGGAGGCCACCAAAAAGTGTTCCTTTGAAAATTTTTGAAAATCATAAAAATAATCATTGCGCATAAATAATGGTACTAAAGAGTGTTAATATTTTTTTATTGCACCAAGGAATCTATAGGTTGCATCAAATTCAACAATATTTAATCCAGAAGTACGATCATTATGATTGTGATCACTGCATTTTCTGGCTATAATGCCCTTTTTAACAAGTTTTTCCTGGTTGAATTTGTTATGCTTTTTCTTATGGTCATCAACGTTCTTTGGGAAGGTAACAAATGTTTGATTGTTAAAAGATATACATAGAAAAGTGTTAAATCTTCAAGACACACTACTATGCTTTTGAAATATAGCCAAAATGATCTCTCTCTCTCAAAATTTCATGTGAAAATTAACTCCAAAGCAATACCCTAAGCTTAGATATATATATATATATATATATATATATATATATATATATATATATATATATATATATATATATATATATATATATATAGGACGGTTGCATTTTGAATTAATATAAGGCCACATGTAAAAGCGGCAAATACGTACAAAATTGCATAATGTTTTTATACAACATATCACAGTGACGTTCTGCCTTTCTTACACAAAAAGCTAGCTAGTAAGCATTCATTTTTCTGTGAAAACTACTAGTATAAAGCTTCACAAAGGAGCCTTAAAGAAAAACTACCCTACAAAACATATATAGAAGATTAGGATTATAATGTAAGTCCAGGTTTAGCCATAATTTTTCTCCTTTGAGTTGCTCCTAGTTTGGCTGTTCATGTTCATCATGCAATTGCCCTTGATTGTGCCTTCTTCAACAAAAGCTAGGGAGCCTTTGGAAGCCTGCGTTTGGTATGCAATGTGAGAGGCCAATTCTGTAGTTATTTGCATCAACATATTTTTTTCATCTTCCAGCTACCTATTTCTGCTCCATAAATTCCAATATACTGAAATTTGGATTTATTTCCTGGTTCAAACTTGCTTCTATATCTCCTGGAGGCAGTGGTCTATTGTGGCAGAATAAAAGTGAGGGGACCAAAAACCCAGTGAAGAAACCAGAGGGATGAGACCGACTTGCTGGACAGTCCTCAATAGAAGCAAGGGGTCTGGTAACCCTCGATTATAGCAAAGAAAGCAGATGATCAATAAAGAAGAAATAAACTAAAATTTCAGAAGAAAATATAGCTTGGATTTACCAGTGAGATGGAGGTAAATACAAAGGATGAGACTAAGTTTGTACAATTTTCTTATCAATTAGGAGAAAAGTACTGGATACCAGCAGAGGAACTTGAATAAATTCGTAATGAAGCTATGCGAGGATGCACAAGATTAATCCCACTTGTTACCGATCAATTTAGCAGGGTTGCTAAGGTCATGTTAGACCAGAGCATACAAAACACACATCAGATTTATACTCA
Organism: Pinus tabuliformis; assembly: GCA_031772625.1. Lineage (NCBI taxonomy): Eukaryota > Viridiplantae > Streptophyta > Pinopsida > Pinales > Pinaceae > Pinus > Pinus tabuliformis. Next base: position 1,057,301,170 of record CM062804.1, read on the forward strand.
GAGACTTAGACAGCAATAGCAGAGAATAATTCACAGAGACAGACAAATGGAGAAACAACAAGATTACTTAGTCAGAAACAACGGAACAATCACTGGAGAACATAAATCACTTTGCATTACATAACAGGCTTGGGCCTTGGCTTGCTTGCTTGCTTTGGCCATAGAAATTACAAATTTATAGAGGCAGAAGAAGGATCTAGAATCTTGTATGTGATTCAGATGGAGATCTGGAATGATCTAGAAACTATTGGTGGTGTAGGAGGATCTAGAATCCTGCATGTGATTCTAGAAACTACTGGAAGTGTAGAAGGATCTAGAATCCTGCATGAATTTGGCTTCACACTTAACATTCTCCCACTTGAAGCCAAATAAGAGTCATCAAGTCACACCGAGTTCTACCATGCCTCTACATAACTCATGTTTATTTCATGGTAGAATCTTAGTGAGAATATCAGCATGGTTCCTATCTGTATGGATCTTTTCCAAGGATAACTGTTCTTCCTCCAACACATGCCGGATCCAATGGTACCTTAAGTCAATGTGCTTGGTTTTTGAATGAAATGCTGGGTTTTTTGCCAAATAGATGGCACTCTGACTATCACAATATAAAACATACTTGTCCTACTTTATTCCTATCTCTCCTAGGAATCGCTGCATCCACAACATCTCTTTACAAGCTTTTGTTGCACCTATGTACTCTGCTTTTGTTGTAGAGAGGGTTACTATTCTTTGTAGCCTTGACAACCAAGATACTGTTGCACCTGCAAATGTATACAAATAACTTGTAGTGGAATTTTTGGTATCCATATCTCCAACCATATCCGCATCTGTAAATCCTTCAAGTAGAGTGTCATCATGACCAAAACATAAACAATAATGACTAGTACCCGTGAGATACCTCAAAATCCATTTTACTGCTTGCCAATGTTGTTTTCATGGATTGGCAAGGAACCTACTCACTACTCCCATTGAATATGAAATGTCTAGTTGTGTTCATACAATGGCATACATTAAGTTGCCAACTGCTGAAGCATAAGGAATCTTGCTCATCTCTTCTTTCTCCTTGTCATCACTAGGACATAATTCAGTACTCAGATTGAAGTGGGTTGCAAGGGGTGTACCAACTGGCTTGGCATCCTTCATATTAAACCTGTCAAGCACCTTCTTGATACATTTTTCTTGTGACAGACACAACCTTTTGTTTTTCCTGTCACGCATAATCCACATGCCCAATATCTGTTGTGCTGGTCCCAAATCCTTCATTGCAAATTTGCTACCCAAATCTTTCTTCAACCTATTGATCTTATTCTTATCATGCCCAGCAATCAACATGTCATCCACATACAAAAATTATATGATATACTTTCCTTGATCATACCTCTTGATATAGACACAATGGTCAGCTTCCAACCTCTGAGAACCATGTTCCAACATGAATTAATCAAATTTTTTGTACCATTGTCAAGGTGCTTGTTTCAACCCATAGAGACTCTTCTTCAACCTACAAACAAGGCCTTCTTGGCCTTTTTCTATGAAGCCTTCTGGCTGCTCCATATAAATTTCTTCCTCCAATTCACCATGGAGGAAAGCCGTTTTGACATCTAACTGTTCACATTCTAGGTCTAAAGCAGCAACTAGACCAAGAATGACTCTAATGGATGACATTTTAACAACAGGTGAGAAAATTACAGTGAAGTCAATACCTTCTTTTAGGGCAAAACCTTTCACCACCAGTCTTGCTTTATACCTCTCATTCTTTTCGTCACCTTCATGCTTAATCCTGCACACCCATTTGTTTTGTAGAGCCTTTCTACATTTTGGGAGGTTTACCAACTCCCAAGTTTTATTTTCCTGCAAAGAGTTCATTTCTTCTTCCATTGCTTTCTTCCATTCTTTATTGTGCTCGACTTTACAAGCTTCTTGAAAAGAATTAGGTTCACCTTCATCAGTCAACAAAATATAGTTTGAAGGAGGATACCTTTGTGAAGGCTTATGAGGCCTAGAAGATCTGCGAACAAACTATGGTGGTGCATTATTAGGTTGAATCTCCTGTAAAGGTTCTTGCAAGATTCCTTCTTCTTGTTGTTCATTATTTTCCACTTGTTGTTCTTCATGCTCCTGAATTTGCTGTTCATTTTCTTGTATTGGTGGCATGTTTACCTGCTGCTCTTCAAACCTGTCAATAACCTTCTTGACCTCCAACTCACCTACAGTCCTCTTGAACATTTTTGACTCATTAAATATAACATCCCTGCTTCTAATAATTTTATGTTTGACGGGATCCCATAGACGATAACCAAGATCTTCATTCGCATATCCCAAAAAAAATGCATTTCATAGATTTATCATTTAGCTTAGTTCTATTTTCTTTGGGAATATGTACGAATGCTTCACATCCAAAGATTTTCAAGTGAGAATAATTCAAATTCTTACCAGTCCAAACTTCTTCAGGGATACCGCCATCCAAGGTTGTAGTTGGAGATCTATTTATGAGGTAGCAAGCGGTCTTGACTGCTTCAACCCAAAAATTCTTCTCCAAACCGAAATTGGACAACATACTTCGCACCTTTTCCATAATTGTGCGATTCATCCTTTCTGTGACACCATTTTGTTGAGGAGTACCAGGCACAATCTTCTCATGCTTTATGCCAAACCTGTTACAACATTCCTTAAATACATTTGAGCAATATTCTCCACCATTATCTGTTCTTAAACACTTAAGCAATTTGTTAGTCTCTCTTTCAACACCAACATGGAATTTTTGAAATATTCCAAACACTTCACTTTTATTTTTCATGGGATATGCCCAAACTTTCTTGGATGCATCATCTATAAATGTTACAAAATATGATGCTCCTCCTAATGATTTGATGTTAACAGGCCCAAACACATCCGAGTGTACCAATTCTAACACATTTTTCTTTTTGTCATGGCCACCTCTAAGGAATGAAACCCTTCTTTGTCTACCATATATACAAAGCTCACAAAGATCAAGATTGTAGGATTTCAAACCTGGCAATAAATTTTTACCAACCAGGATTTTTAAGCCCTTCTCGCTCATGTGACCCAAACGCTTATGCCACAGATCTGCTGAATTTCCTTCTTTTGTGATAGCAACCAAATGTGCTTTTCTTATCAGTGTCTTCAATGTATATAATGTTCCTGTCTTGGGTCCTTTGGCCATGACCAATGCACCTTTCCTAATTTTCCAGCCTCCTTTTCCAAAGCTTGTTGAAGAGCCTTCATCATCCAGTCATCCCATAGAGATTAAATTCATGCGCATTTCTGGTACATCCCTGACCTGTTAAGAAATTTACTGCATAACATAAATAATTACTGAGAGGAATAAATATAAAAATAGCCAGCAACAACCATAAACACATAAACACAAATGTTTATCTGGGAAAACCCCAAATCTGGGGAAAAACCCAACCTAATAAGATCTCATTAGCATTGGCCAAAACCTTGGCCAATCTGACCAAGTGAGCCTTCACCGCTCACCTCCAGGTCTTGCATTTAATGAAGTCCTTCCAGCCTTTTATAAGCTCCATTACATATAATACCACGGGCAAAATACTATGGGTGCACAATACCATGTGCCCCAAAACCATCACTGTTTAACCTGGTCGACTTTGACTCTATCCTGAGTCAATTTTACCTAATAGGTCATGGCAACTCACTATGACTGGCACACACAGGATGAGGTTGTTTTCTACTGTCCGGGCTTGATCTCTTGAGTAGATTTCTATAGAGTGTGAAGTTTGTTCGACTGTGTAAGTCCTCCTCTAGGAAAAACAACGTCGACCAGGCAGGATCGACTCGGATGTCATCCTCCTGCGTGTACTTGTCGAGTTAGTCCAAAATATTTGCGACAGAGGAAGAGGAAGGGTCTACGATGTCATCATCGGCTACCTGTGCTGCTGGAGCTCGAGAAAAATCCGGCAGGTTATCCTACCGACGGAACCATGTGGCGCGAGACCGTTTAAACGAAACTCAAAGGTGGAGTAAACGAGAGGCCCCACGGTTTAAACGAAGTCAAAGCTAGAGTAAACGAGAGGCAAAAAACTCTGTACGGAACAAAACACATGTGATAAAACACGTGTCAAATTTCGATAAGAGGGAACGACGAAAATGCAATGAAGAGATTGGCTGGGCTGAATAATGTTCGCCTAACTAACTCTATAAAAGAAAACGTTTTTCTGGGTAAAAATAAATAAATTAATTAAATTAAAAATTTTGCTTCACACAGTTAATTAAATTTTTATCATAATAATTTAGCCAATAACAATTTTAAAAATAAACAAATATTAAAAAAAAATATTTTTTGAAATTAAAATGTAATAATCTATATTTCAAAAATTTTAGATAAATTTAACCAATGTAAAAATAAGTATAAATGTATTTAAAAATATAAGATAAAAGTAGCAGACGAAACCAAAACTTAACTGGTGTAAAAAAAAAACATGAGATAAAAGTAGCAGAAGAAGTGATACACAGTCAAATCTATTTGACCTAAGACCAAACACCATGGTCCCTACCAGAGGCTAATAAAAGGTCCAAACTTAACAACCTACAATAATTAGTTTTAAGAAAACGTTTTCTTGATAAAAATTCATGCTCCTGGACCCAATTTCTATCTCCTTATAAATAATTTCAAATGGAAGGTAAGAAGTAATGCATGTCACATGACGACTTATTTTGGAGTTTTTATTACAATGTTGTATCCAACCCTATAAATGTTTCCTATAAATTGATTTTACGGACTCTCTTTCGATGTGAAATGAAAAGAAAAAGGCGTTGTTTACCTAATGGTAAATTTGTTAGTTTTGGTTATATTCACATTTTAAGTGATTGAATTTTGTTTTTATAATAGAAATGAATTCAAGATCATCAAAAATTATTAAATCATCTAAAATTTTGAAATTTAATTTAATAACTGTGATTTAGATTTCCCAAATTTTTTACCTAGCAGAGTTTTTCATTGTTTTGTAGAAAAATTTAAAACTCATCTAAAAAGAAAATGCATAGGATGTAAAGGATATCAAAGTTACTATATGAAATGTAATAAAATTACAACTTCATCTCATCGAAAAAACTTTCTTAAATTCATACAGACTTCATGTTATTGTAAAACTGTTTTCCTTTAAGAAAAAATACAACCCTGCAGCGCATCCCGAGAAAAAGTCATACATTATATATATGAGAATCCAAGTTAAGAATTTGTGCTCAATTGCTAGGCATCAAATTCCACTATTCTCAGACACCAGCGAACTGAACTGATTCACCAGTGGATCCCCTTTGACCCACCAGTGTACTGCTTCACTTTACGTTACCGAAGTTGTGAGAAATAGTAAAACTGTCGCTAAGATGCCACAGTTTGGAAGAAGGAAGAATGAATGGAATTGTAGTATGGCTGCGCTTCATGCTTTTGCCCACAAACTTTCTAAGCTATTGAGATGGCATTCACTATAAGCGGGAGAGGTTGGATCCGAGAGGGAAGTAGGAGGTGGGTATTGGAGCTTTCTTGCTCTTTGCGCCCTCCTCTTTCTTCTTCTTCTCATTCCCTTTACACGATTCCTTTGGCAGATAAGAAGAAGAATTCTGCCCCTTAAAGCAACCTGCAATCACTTTGAATGCACCCTTCATCATGACGTTGATCAAATTCGAACTGATAAACGCGCTCTGCCGCAATACAGAGTTGAAAGACTGCAATTGTTTACATAGATTGGCGCTGTAACAGCTTATTTATATTTCGAAAAACGGGAAAGCTTTGCGCCGAAGGCAAGTTTCCAGATTCAATGCTACATTTCGAGACAACAAAAATTGTGATCATACATTTTTTATTATGTCATCATCATGTCATGTGGATGATTGTTACTCATTTTGAATTTTGTCAACCAAAGTGGGCCGTTGGCTCTTCTGTTCTGCACGCTTTGGTTACGACGAATTTTATTCATTTCCTTCATGGGTAAGTTTACCAAGAATTTTAATTTGAATGGTCCATTTTTCTTTGTGACCAAGTCCTACGTATATTTTTTATTTAAAAACCATATTCTTATTATATTTTCTTCGTTAGTTATAAGAAAACTTTTTGGCATGTTAAGTATTCGATTTTCTATTCTATACATGAAATTATGAAGACTATGTAAAGGGTATTTTCTTCTTTTCAACAAATGAATTGGTATACCTTTTTACGGTAGGACTTTTTGAAGTTCTTAAATGATTGTGGAACATTTTAAGAAGGAATTTCACTCTAAGACTTAATACTTTTACGATGTTTTATGGTATTGAATGAATAAGAGAAATAACATTATGATGTTTTATGATATTGAATTAACTAGGGAAAGAACATTCGAGAATGAATTACCTCGTTGAGAGAGGAAAGGGTTTTATTAGGTTTTAGAAAAAGGTTTTATTAAGCCTCAGTGGTATGTTTTTTAGTTTAAATGAAGGGAGGGAGGGTTTAAAGTTAGAAGTAGTTTATTTTAGAATTTTTTTTCTAATTTTTAAGATAATTGACAAGTTAATAACTTTTAAGATTAATCAAAACATATATAAAAGTATTAGAGACGTTAGATAATAGTTTATGCACATTAGTGTTTAGGGATGAAGTTCTAGGTGATAATGGTCCAAAGGATTTACTGGATGTCAAATAATTGGTTAGAAGATCAAGGTTCAATGGACGAGTATAGTTATTAAGAGGTCAGCAAAAAAGAAGTGAAGGAGTTCACTAGGAAAAGAGAGGAGATAATTCAAATGGTGATTGGGAAAGATCTTTTGATGGACCAAGCAATCCCTATGAAAGAATTGACTTTTGTATGTATATAAAGACTCATGAATCAAAGAGAATTAAGAGAATGGATGTGCAAGGTATGGGGAAAATCCATTGGATATACACTCACTTTTCATATTTTGTCATAAGGGTTGATCGTTTGTGTCATCAAGAATGGTGATGATGATGAAAAGATCAAAACATGAGATCCGTATTGGGGAAATTCTATGTTAACCATTACATGATGGATGCCTTGTTTCATCCCACATTCGCTTAGTTTCCTACATTACTATTGGAATTTTGGAGTGAAGCCACTTTGAAGCAACCATGAAGCAATTTGGGGATATTTATGATCTCTAACAAGGATTTATGTGTGTTAGCTTTAAAAGTGGTGAATATATTAGTTGAACTATCACGACCATATAGATTAAATGGCTAGTATATGTTAATAGGCATGAATCCATGACAATCATCAATAAACTTACCTCATCATACATCGCACTTTTCTGAGATTAAAAAATCATCAAAATTAACAAAATTATAACTTTATTTTAAATTAATTTTATATGAATTTCCCATAGGATGTAGAATAGATAGTAACAGGGTACTCTATTAAGGCACTCTCTTTTGAAAAGGTCATCAATTCAAAAACCCATGGGAAAAAGATCTAGTCATACTAGGAGTTGGTGTGTCCCAAGTTGGGTGAAATCCATGGGTTGTTTTGATGGCTTAGATGTCTAGGGTTGTGGCTATTCAAGCCACAGGTTGGGCATGCCGATCATCCCAGTACTCACATTTTTTTTTTGAATAAAAAGATTTGTATTAATCAAGAGAACTGGATTACATAGATAACATTATGCGTACATATGGAGTACCAAAAGTTAGTTTTCAAGCTCTGTTGCTTATACGAACTACTTATTACATATATACAAAACCATCACATATTAGTCTTTCTGACACTAGAACCCCTCCATACAAGAAAATATTTAAAGCTAGATAGGAGCCTCACCCAAATATCCAAGGTAGACCACACTATAGCAACATCTTGGTCATTTATAAGACCCTGTTGAAACACTGCACGAAAAATCTCTCGACATCAATGAAGCCACTGTCCCACTAAAAGGGAGACACCATCATCAAACCACGAACCCGCAAATATTCATCACAAAACACCTCTTCCATGTGAACATTGACGTTATGAGTCCCAAACAAGAAAAGATACACTTGAGTCTGAAAAAATATATTCACCCATCCCAGAAAAAATTAACGCACGGTTTAGAGTCTCGTGTTTACTTTTGAAAACTCAAATAAAAATTGGATTTGTAGAAAGTTAAGAAATATTATTATTTCCTGGTTCCTTTCAAACAAATATATTATGTCCTCATAAGACGTCATATGTGCCTATGTTCTGGTAGGAAAAAAAAAATACATGTCCTCTTACTCTTTTATGATAAAAAAAGATTGAGGAAGGGATATTACATGATGTAATTTCTCCATGAGAAAATGATTCAACATCTCCCAATACTTGAGAAACAAGATAATCATTGAGTAAGCAAGAGAGGTTGGATCCGAGAGGGAATTTGGACCTATGTTTTGAAACTTTCTTTGCCTTTACACCCTTCTCTAGGACATTATAAATATGGTTTTAGAATAAATAACTTCAACACATATTTTTTTGTGTTTCTGTGGATGAAATTTGAAAAGGGAAATTCTAATATTATTCCGATTGCAACATTTATACGAAGGCAACTCAAACACTAATCACAATGATGGCTACTAATCTCAAAGGACTCAACTTGATTTGGACTTGCCACGCATGTGGCCTCTTAGTTAGCTACATTCTTGAATAAGATGATTTAATTCATTGATTATTTTATTTTGTTGTTATATATTCAAAAGAAAAAATTGGGGGATCTCCCTCATCCTTTGGCTTCCCAAAATATTAAGATGGGTAATGATTCAATTACTAGCCATAATAATGGTCAATAATATAGAGACACTTAATTAGATTTGAACATATGACTTCCCCATTGGTAACATGAATTGGGCAATATGCATAATTGTGATGATGATGGTTGCTAATGTCAACTAGGACTAACCTTGGTCTATGAAACCTTGAGAGTTTTTTTTGAGGAACTAATTAGTTTTATTCACAATATTGTATGTATAATAAAAAAAGCTCCAATGGTTAGATAAATCAATCAAACCATCTCCATAAGGAAATTTTCTCATGGGTGGACCATGGGTCAAATTCTTCAACCCCTAGGGTTACCATCCACTTTTGAGATTTCCATTTGAGCTACCTTCCATCCAAATATTTTGAGGAATAGGAGGGGATCCCATAAGCTTTTTATTGGAAAAAAATCCCTAAGGCTCAATCAATTGAACTATTCATCTAATTCGTATTACTAATGGGTAGGCCATATGTTAAAATTTGATTAAGTCCCTCTACGATGTTGACCACTATTATGGATGATAATTGAGTCAATGTCCATCTATATAGTCAAGAAGTGGATGAGACACCTTGAGGTTTCCTTATAAAAGAGTCGATAAGATTGGCTTAATCAACTAAACTATTCACCCAATGAATGTTAGTGATTGGCTAAACTATTCACTCAATGAATGTTAATGATTGGTATGCCATAAGATCAAATCTAGTAAAGTCCCTTTAGCTTCTCGACCACTTTTATAGTTGGTGTTTGATATGTTGACCATATTTATATTTTAGGACCTAGAGGGTGGGTGGTGGATCCCACAATGTTTTCCTTTGAATGTGTAACAACAATAATAAAATAATAAATCAATTGAATCATCTACCTAAGGCATGCTACTGATAGGAATGTCATTTCTTCAAAGCAAAGCTTGCCACAAAACCTTTGGTTATAGTCTAATTAATGTTCAAATTTACCAAAGACTCATTGGGTTACTAATAACTCTTATGGCTGGTGCTTAAACAACTCCCCGTCTAGATATTTCAGGAATATTTGGGGTCAGGTGGGGAGGGAGGGATGTGGTGGGATCCTACAAACTTGGCCATTTTCATGAATAAGTTGCATGAGAGATAAGGAAATGATGGATTGGACCCCACCACACTGCAACCCACCTATTCATGGTCCAACCATTAATAGATAAGATGAAATTCTTGATGATATACTCCACGAAGACATGCAATTTATAAATGGTTCCCCTCCATGATTATATTTCTTGTGGTCATTTAAACATTTATTAAGTTATTATTTCTCAAAAAAACCACCTTTCCTTTCAATAATAGTTTCATTATGTTTCAAATAAACTCATGGCCCATGGAATTTTAAAATTTTGGATATATCCTTCGAAGAGTTACTTGATGTTTGATTGTTTTTTTCATGATGGTTCTTACACGTGGTTCATTAAAAAAAAATATATACACATGGTTTATATTAATAGTTGGAAGAAAAAAACAATTTTAAGGAAAAAAATTACAAGATCACATAAAATAATAACTTGTTTGGTATATTTTTTTTATTTTTAGACAAATTTCGGTTGCTATATTATGATCTGAAAAAGAAAAGAGAGGCAGTTCGCCATACATACAATGTTTCCTGAACATCATGGATCCAAGGAATTACAAAAAGGGTCCCTTCCTTGATCCTGTTCTAAGATTCTTGCCTCTAAGGCTTCTTATACTACTATAAATCCTTACATATTGCAAACACCAAAATTTACAGCTACAAAACATATTTAATCTATCTCTATATGACTAATCTTCCTAGCTGTGGACTCTTCTGGGTATGGATCTGGCTCATTCTGTTTTGCACTGGAGGTAGAAGGGGCTTCCTTGAGCTTTTTGTCCATCATGAACTTGAGAACAGTTATCGATTCTTCGGCGTGGCTGCACCGGTTGGCCAAGTTGCTGAACTGCTCATGTAGAGAATGAACTCTGTGCAGGAACAGATTGATTTCTGCCCGATACTTCTCATTGAGAACTCTGTACTGATCTTCCATTCGTGTTTCCAAACTTCGGACTTGGTCTTCCAATGCACGCTGTTGCGCTCTCAGCTCCTCAAACTCTGCCTGAAGGTCTCTGCAGTGGAAGCAGTCCTCTGAGCGGTCCATTATCACTGAGTGTATCCTGTCTGTGGTGTCGACCTCTATAACGCAGAACCTCTGAACTCTCTGGCCTCTCCGCTTACTGCAGGTTGCAACCACAGCTCTCGCAGGGTTGTTACGATGCTGCTGAGCGCTAAGACATCTACCTTGGGCTGGTTGGAAGCAGACGGGAGCGTTAAAAGCCAGTTGCCTGTATAATCTCCCTTTCTTAATGTTTTGAGGAGTTCTGCTACCTGGATTATATATAGAGTCCATTTGCATGTTGTGCAGGCGGGAAGAAGCCCATCCGCGTTTCATGGTAATCCCCGGAATGGTCAAATGCAAATCTTTAACCGCAAATGGGATCATTCTGCAAGGACGATTTTCTCCTGGATTTCTCTTGATTCCCATGCATTGAAGCGATATCCTGATCTCGTTTCTGATCCAAATCCTGCCTATCTTACCTGTTTTGTTGTCGACACTGACTGCTTGACTGATGTCACTGATTCTGTCAGCTGGGGTACATCTGCTGTTGACTGAATGTTGTAGGTTCATGGTAAGGGTTGAAAAGAGACAGTATTATTACAACTCCGGCTGCCCTTGGAACGCTCGCATGCCCTGCTGGCATGCTTATCGGCCTCCTTGTTCAATCCACGTAGGATGTGGTAATACTCGACTTCTTCCATTGAGGCATGAAGGATCTGATTCCGGTGGTTTATCTGCTGAAGAAGAATATTTGGCGTGCTCTATCTTTGCGCCATAAGCCTGATAATTATTGCGGAGTCCCCGAACACCACTGCCCTTCTTATCCCTAACTTTAGCAGCTATATGAGTCCCTGATACAGTGCTAATCCCTCTCCTCTGTTGTTGGAGATCTCTCCTAGCCCCCATTCGAAGTGAAGTATGCTCTATCCATTTGCATTGCAAATTAGACCCCTTGCACCTGCTTGGCCCAGGTTCGATTTAGAAGCACCATCAAAAAAAAGATAGAACCTGTTACAATTTCTCAACCAATTCGAAAATTCCTCATCCTTTAACCTCATTTTCCATGCACTATTCTTTTCTTTCATTTGTGTCCTTCCTTTGTTTGTTTCCTGAGCACTAGCAATGTTCTCAAAAACATAGCTGATCAAATTTCTCTCTTCCATGCTATAATTTGTTGCCTCGATCTTGCCTCTGGTGTGATTTGTGACTGTCTCTAACGCTAAAATTTTAGCCTTGTGGCATATTATCCTGGTGTTGCAGCCTTTCTCCTGGAAGACCTTTCCATTTCTCGCCAACCATATGCGCCATAAAAGGGTTAGAGGAATGGTGTTCCATACCCTTTGCGCCAATTTACTCCTTTTCTCTTTCCATGGACAATTCTTTCTCCATTTGTGAATCGTTTCTGCAATAGTTGCCTGAGGCTCCCAGGGAGCTTCCCCTATTGAGGCCATCTTCCTCCAACATTCACCAGCCACCGGACATTCTATAAACAGGTGCTGGATTGTTTCCTCTGATCGGCAGCAATTTGGGCATCTGGATGGCCCCATTATGCCTCTTTTCTTTAGATTTTCCGCTGTTAGCGTTTTTCCTTTCAGGAGAAGCCAAATGAAAAACTTGACTTTAGGGGGTGCTTCTGCTCTCCATACAAGTTTCCATTGGTTCCATATTTCCTGTTGGAGGATGCTATCACAAAGAAATTGGTGTCCAACTTTAACCGTGTATTGAGTTCCAGTTGGGTCCCAGCGATATCCATCATGTTTGCCTTCCTGAACCGGGGCTTTGCTGTGAAGGAGATTCTTTAGGGCAGTGAGGCTAGTGTCTAGCTCCCCGGGGTGATCCGAGAATTTCCAACCTGTCCATGCTTGAGAGTGACTGTCCCATTGAGATATTTGAGCCAAGTGCATTATCCCTTTGCCATTGAGCCAGTTTATGGCAGGGATTGCCTCCATCTTTGTTCCAATGGGATGTTGTCCTAAAATTCTGTCTGTGGAGAAGTTGATGCTGCTCCCCCCTCCTGGGACCTTTGAGATATTCTGAGACATAAAGGTAATGGCCTTCTTGCAGAGTTGCCAAATTTTTGTACTGTCTCTGTTAGGTATATTAGTCTCCAGGAGTTGCTGCCTTGTGCAGTTCAGATATTTTGCTTCTAAAATCTTCTTCCACCACGCTGTAGGCCCTGTGATCATCCTCCATACTATTTTAGCTCCAAGTGCTAAGTTTAGCAATTTTGGTGATCTGATGCCTAGTCCTCCTTTTTCCTGAGATTGGATTATGTTCTTCCAGCTTACAAGATTGAATTTTTTCTTATCCGTTTTCCCTCCTTGCCAAAGAAAATGCCTGAGGGCTCTCTCCATTTTCTGATGAAATACAACAGGAGCTTGATATAAGGAGAAACGATATATGGGAAGAGAAGCTATACCTGATTTTAGAAGAACTAGTCGTCCTGCTGGATTCAACCACATGGTGCCCCATTGCTGAACTTTTCTCTTTATTTTATCAAGAATTTCGTTCCAGGTATCAGCTTTCAGCAGTCCCATACTTACTGGCATCCCTAAATAGGAGAAGTGATTCCAAACTAGTTTGCACGAGACTCCAAATATACTTGCAATGTTATGGATGGTATGATTTGGTGTATTCCAACCATATATACAGTTTTTTATCTCGTTGACCTTCCCACCTGAGTAATCCATGAATTGATCCAAAATCTTCTTAAAGCGCCTTGCTATAATGGTGGAAGGTCCTCCTAATAAGAGAGTATCGTCTACAAATTGAGAATGATTGATGTTCTTTGTTCCTTGCCCAATCTTGATGCCAGTGATTAGGCCTATTCTCCGGTTGTAATCCAAGGTTTGACTGAATGCTTCAGCCATAAGGATAAACAAGTAAGGAGATAGGGGGCAGCCTTGTCTGAGGCCACGAGAAGATTGGAAGGCAGCACACGGTCTCCCATTAATCAAAGGGGAGATCCAGGGGTCCGTTATACAAGCTTTGATCATTGTGATGAAGGAGGGATCAAACCCCATTTTATGAAGAACAACAAACAGGAAGGAATGCCTTACCCTATCAAAAGCATTGGCAAGATCCAGCTTTAAGACAAACCCTTTCTCTTTTCTGCTTAAGCTTGAGTGGATGGCCTCTTGCACAAGAAGGATAGAGTCAGTGATGTGCCTATTAGGGAGAAAGCCCCCTTGATTTTCGGAGATCAGGGATGGGAGGAGTGGTTTGAGCCTGGATGCTAGAATTTTTGAAATAATTTTATATGCTGAGTTGCATAAAGATATTGGCCGAAATCTTGAAAAAGTGGAAGGTCGATTCTCTTTTGGAATTAAGGCCAGATAGGTGGAGTTGGTAAATCCCCCCATTTTGCCTTTTTTTAAAATCCAGTGAATCATCTTTAAGAGATCTTTTTTAATCATATGCCAATATTCTCTGTAAAAGCTAATGGAAAACCCATCAGGTCCTGGAGCTTTATCTGGGTGTAAGCTCCAAATTGCTGCTTGGATTTCTTCTTCTTCTACTTCTTTTCTGAGACTGTTGTTCATTTCTTGTGTGACTCCTTTAGACAGATGCTGTAGCATGCTTGAATAATCCTCCGCAACTTTATCCTCAGTCAGAAGATTGTTAAAGTGCTTGGTAGCTGCTTCCTTTATAGAGTCCTGAGTATTGTGACGGTTCCCTTCATTATCCATTATTGTACTCACTGTATTTCTGACCTTTCGAACCGTGGCCTGCTTGTGGAAATAAGATGTGTTTTTGTCTCCCTCCTGCAACCAGAGTTGCCTTGATTTCAGTGTCCATTTTGTTTCTTCATCCCTAATAGTTTGACTCAGTTGTGAGTATAGTCTAACTTCTTGCTCTTTAGCTTGTTGAGTTAGCCCAAGAACTTCGATTCTTTGTTGCACTTCCTCTATTTCTTGCTTAATTTTCTTTTTATTCATCTCGGGCTCTTGATAATTGTTCTCTGCCCAATTCTTTAAAGCCTGTCTTACTCTCTTCAATTTTGTCTCCCAAATAAAAGTTGGCGAACCTTCTACATGTTGAACCCAAGCCTGCCGCACCACATCTTTTGCTGCTGAGGAACGATTCCAAATGGAGCAGTATTTGAAGGGTATGGGTCCTAGCTGACATTGGCTATAAAGAGTAAGCGTTATTGGGTAGTGATTAGAGGCAGAGACATTGAGTGTGTTTGAATGGCCTGTAGAGAAGGTGGACAGATATGCTATACTTATAAGGAACCTATCAAGTCGTTCCATGATATTGCCGGCACCAATTCTTCTGTTACTCCAGGTGTACCTACGGTTAACTTGTTTGGTATATTTAATAAGCTAAAGTTTTATATATATATTTTTTATTTCATTGATATTTCCATATGTGAATTGTAATTTCAAAACAAGTTATCTAATTGATTTCATTTATGCCTATCAAGAATTTTAGTACACACATATTGATATTATGTATGCACATATTGAATTTCCATAACATTCACTAATGTGGTGTTTAATTTTTAGTGTCATTTTTTCTTAATTTAAAATTGGCTTGAGAGTTTGAGAGATGAAAAAACAAAATTACTATTATCTTGTTACATTGTTCTTGGTAGGGCTCAAAAATATATTATATATTTTATAATAAAAATTGTAAATATGTTATATCATTTATAATAAAAAATGTAAATAAAAATTATATTCTATAGAAAATATAAAGATAAATTGACAAAGTCCTGTTACTTTAATCATTTATACTGAAATTGTAAATGTAAAGATATACTCTATGTAAATTATAAAGATAGATTAACCAAAGGTGAAGAAGTTTTATTTAAAGAGTAAAAATAAAACAAAGTCCACAAATGTTCTTGTGACCAATTTATATGTTCTTACAAAAAAATTTGAAAATACAAGGTAACAAGATGGACTAAATTTGAAATGACAACGCATTTTGAAGTTTTTACTAAGAAAGTTCCATCCAATTCTACAAAAGTTTCCTATAAATTGATATTATTGACTCTCTGGGAAATGAAAAGAAAGTGTAAAGGACCTAAATTGGATGTATCTCTTTACTATAACTATTTATTAAAAATATACAAATTTCATGTTATTATAAAATCGTTTTTCTATTTGAAAATTAAAAAATTACAACCTTGAAATGATCCTCGGGAATATGAAAATCCAAGTTGAGAATTTGTGATAAATTTTCGGGCATCAAATTCCACTATTCCCAGACACTATCGATATGATCCTAGATTGGATTCCCCTTGATCCACACGTGGAATGCTTGAATTTCCACAATTCTTTTGATAAGAATAAGTATTCCCTTTAAAGAAACATCATCCATCACCATGGTGATCAAAATCAAACTACTAAACACGATTTGCAAAGCAACAAATTTCAAAGGCTGCAATTGTTTCATACAGATTTACACTCTGGCATAAACATTATGATATAACACATTAATATGGCATTCCCTATCAGCGAGAGAGGTTGGATCCGAGAGTGAAGTTGCATAAGGTTTCTCTTCTATTCTACACGTTTTGTTTCACAAAAGTTCTATTCATTTCCTTTGTGGTTTGGATGTCAAGAATGGTTATTGACACTTCCAACATGGTTAAGTTTACCAATAAAGAGAAGAAACTGTTAAAGGAACGTGTTGTGTTTTTTTTTTGGGTTAACTATGATGAATTTAGTGATTTGGTGAGGTGAAAGATTAAATTTCTGCTGTTCAAAGTAGATTAAAAATTATTTAGTCAAAAGCCCTATTATTGTGGAGGAACTTGATGAAAAATTGTTATCAGGTTAGGTATTTTGTTTCTGTTTTTTTTTTTTTTTTTACCATGTTGAATTGATAACTTGTTAAAGTAATTTGGGTGAATAAATTGTTATAAGGGTCATGTTTTGTTTTGTTTCTTTACTATGGTGAATTAATAACTTGTTAGAGTAATCTCGGTGATGCTCAATATCAAATCAAGTGGAGGGGATAACATCCCATTGTTCCAACCACTAAATTGTCCCACGAGGAGATGATGGTCATGCTTTGTTAGCTCTTTAATGATGGACACCCTATGTTCTTGCATTATCTTTTAATATAGATGCCTTGTGTTAAATCTTAGACGATAAAGATTTGTCTTCCATCTAGTATGGTCTAATATGGTTACATTAAATTACCATTGGAATTTTGGAGTCAAGTCATTTTGTAGTAATTAAGTAAGTTGGAGATATTTATGAGTTTTGAGAAGGATTTATATAAGTTAGATTTAAAAATTGTGAATATACTAGTTGAACTAGATTACTATTAGGTCTTCTAGATTGTATAAGAGTAGAGGTGAGTAATCTTATCTTTCCCCAAACTTCTAGGTTACAAGGTTATTTTATTCATTGTATCATCATTATGGTCACATCAAGAAGGAATCCTCTTTTAGAAAAACACACAAGTGAATAGTTTGTAAAAGGAAGGGTATTGAATTTGGTAACATGGATAAGCACCATACATAGTCAAGTGGATTTGTAATGTTAGTGGTGTGCAGGTTTAGGTCATTTGTGATGTTATTGTGCAAATATTAGCAGAATGTATGCCAACCACTAATAAAATTCTCTTCCCTTCAAATACCACACTTATCTCAGAGGTCACACTATTGAAAGTCATAAATCATTTAGAGGAGATCAGTAGAGGCACCCATGGACATTGAATTTGTTCCAAGATATGAATGTTGAATTTTCTCACCATTAGCTCGCTCTTTCACCCATCAATTTAAGTTGTAATAGGAATGTAGTCATAGATGCATGAGTGAATTTTGGCATTATGGATGAAAATGTGAAACTGTCAATTGTTCACCAACACATCACAAAATCTAAGGGAGATATATGCTTAGGTAAGAAACCCCACATGTATAAAATTATTTTACCAATGTTATCATTGTCGGATATGCCTAGGAGGAGTTATGGTCAATTATATTAACATATATATAGGTTAGATAATGACATGAGGATTGTTTCTAGATTAGTGTGAGGTAAAAAAATGGCTAGGCCTCTAAGTAAATGTTTGTAGTGAACAAACATATTTATGCAACCACATGCATCATGATCACAGGGATAGAAGGTCATCTAAGGGTACGCACACTACTAAATAAAAAAAAGAGTTGTATCTAAGTTTAGGGACAAAATAAAGAAACCATAGGTTAAAGCATATTTACTTAACAATAACCCTCTAGACCCTATTTTTTTCTATGTATCCACTAATCATTTTTTTCACCCCCATTTTAGAAATTGGCGCTATCAATAGCATCTTCTCCTGGCATGTTGAAATAACAATATTTTGAAATGATGAACTTAACAATCTCACAATGTTGTGAAATTTTTGGCTTAAGAATCGATACTGTTGCAACTAAAATCTTAAATCGATCCTTGAATCTAAAAATGGTGCTCCTAATAACAATGCCCCCTTTCTTTTGAGTTCACAAGCTTAAAAAAATTTTGCCAACATGGATCGAAATATTTTTCCCTTTCTCTTTAATTAACACATATTAAAATTTATTTTTCTTTTTTTTGTTAATTTGAAAATTATGCAAAATTTTTATAGCTAGGTTACAATATGGTTTTAAATTTTTCATTTGAGTGGATAAATATTATTATTATTATTTTAGACAATGAATATTATCCAAAATTTTCTTTTTAAGAAACAAACATATAAAAAATTAGTTTTATTTACTTTTTCATTTTTTAATAAATATTCAAAAATTTATTTTGAGATAATCCATAAGTTTTTTTTTCTTTCTTAAACCTACCTACTTTTGAGTTAACTAATAATATTTCAATTTTTCTTTAACCTAATAGGTACTATTCTTTTTTGAAGATTCTTTGGCGAAAATCACATAGAGAAACATTTTTCCTTTCTTCGGCGAAAACCTAATAGGTACTATTCTTATCGAAAAAATTCATATCATCTTTTAAATAAATAATAATAAATATTTTTATTTTTTTTTTGCCTTGAAAAATATGCAAAAATGCTATGGCCAAATTACATGATGGCTTTAGAAATTTCTTTGACTTGGAAATGATAGTCATTCAAATTTAGACTAACACAACACTCTAAGCTAGTCATTTAAGTTCACATTCAGAATTGTAATTTTTTAAGTTTAGGAGCATTAGGAATTAGAAATTTGTAAATATAAACCATTTTGATAATTATTCCATTACAAATTATAATTTGAAATTTAAGAGAATTAAAAATATTAATTAGAATTGTTTTTTTGGAGGTGGAATGGTTAATATAATTGAAAGGTTTAAAAAATTAAGAAAGAATCTTCCATTGATTAAACAATTTATTTAAAATTTATTTAAAGAAATCAAGTAATTGCATTGAATTTAAACATTGCAATGTTTTATACCTATCATTATTGGTAACGAAATAAATGTTATTATCTCTGCAATTGTAGGGTATAATACATTGGTAATGTATAGACATTGAATGAATTTGAGTGTTAATAAAATATTAAATAATTAATATTGAAAGTTAACATTATAAAACAAATATAATTTATTTTTAAAATTTTAAATTTTTTTTAATTCTATCTATTCTAGTTATGATGGGTGCAATGAACTAGGGTCTTATTTGGTCATCATAATTTTCACCACTATTGCCAAATTATTTTCCTTTGTTTTCATACTTGTACTTGTCATGCTATGTGTCATACAAGTACCTCTCATACTAGTATAGAGAATAATCCATTCAGACAATCCATCCCAAGCCTCCACCCTTGTCGATATGGCCATGACGTTTTCTGATAGCAACAAAGGAGTATGAACTAGTTATGTGGTGCCCTTGCTCAAATTCAATACCTTTCATAGGAAAAGGTAGCTTATGGGGACCAGACGAGGCATCCAAAGCCATTGAAGACTCCTCGTCATTGCTCGTAATGCTCGACACCTGATAATCAAAATGTTGATACCTTTTAACAGCCTTTGCTAAAATCAAACTTTTCTTCTTTCGTTGGTCAATATCAAACTCGTTAGCTGGACCTTTATAGTTGTAGCTATCGACACAGTGATCCAAATATATTGTCTAGCAGGATTCAGAGATCTCACTAGCCCTAGTGTCTGAGTCCTCAACTTTCAAATATTGGAATGGACCAATGTAAACACGTCTCAGCTCTTCACATGTTGGATACATGAATGGTCTCTGTAAAATTTCTTTCATGTTGTTACATGAATGGTCAAATTATGTCATTTCTCACTTTCAATTTACGTAAATTCCCTTAGTTTGAGAAAGCTCAAAATACAGACAATTCATGGGTTGCTACGGTCGATACAGTACAAGCACATCTATCAACTTATTTCTCCAAATCCTCATTATTGATTCCCTAATATGTTTTTATAAGAAGCGATACATATGTGAACTTATTCATCCAGACCCTCATTATTGATTCACTAATATATTTTTCTAAAAAGTGACCAAACTTGTTAGAATGTGAAAAAAAGTCATTAATAGTTTTCATTAATGGACTACTATAAATAACATATTTTTTGCTAAAATCTAAAATTTACTTCTCAAAAATGTCAATTATCATTATCATTTTTTAAATTACATCCCATGCTTTTAATTTTTAAAAATTAAATTTCCACCTTTTTAATTATATTTAAAAAATATTATATATATATATATATATATATATAATTATAATATTTTAATAATTAATTTCAATAACGCCATATACCTTCATTAATAACATTTATTAATGTTGCTTATAATTGAAATGTAACTATTATTTTTAAACGAAAAAAGAACACAGAATTTTGTACAATATAGAAATTAAGGCAGATATTTTAGGATATGCGACATGAGAAATGGTTAATAAATAGAATATATGTGAAAGCACAAAATATTTCACATTGGCAAGGTGAATGTCTGTGAAGTACATTACAGCAAGGTGAAGTAAATGTTGTAGAATATGGCGCTTGTATACAAAGGTAAAAATGATGATCTTCAAATCTGATTATATAACCATATAATATCTATGAATATCTCTCATTGTATGGGAGGAGAATTTTTGATAAGCAATAACTTTGTTGTTCTTCCTGGTATATCTATGGAGATCTCTCGTTCAATAATCAAATAGTTTTAATTTTACATTCACAATATATACTTGTCCAAACCTTGGTTAGCCTTATGTTTTTATAAGGGGCTAAGCAATTCATTGCTTATTGTGATCTGAGGATGTAGTATATTCTTTTCTTGTCATTAATATTCACTTTTCAATTTTATATTTAATGTATATCAAATTTATATTTCATTTTATGCTACGATGTTGGGCTCACTATTATAGATTTTTTTACATATTTTATTATAATTTAAATTAACATAATAAATGATATACTAAATTATCATTATATATAGAAATACTTTAGTTAATATTGTGGTTAAACTTTTCATTTATGCTTTATTTTAATTAATTAATTTATGGCATTTTTTGCATTTACAATGGATAAGAAAAATTATTATTTTAATATGGAAAAAAATATTTTGGTAAAAAAATAAATCTACTTTTAAATAGAATATAATGTTGAATTTGATTAAATTTTGTTTTAAAATTTTTAATAATTTTAAATTAATTTAAATATTTTAGAAATTAATTAAACTTTTAAATTAATTACAATTTTAATTTACTAAATTATCAAATCAACAATCATAAAATTATTACAAAACAAAGTATATAAAAAGAAAGATATCACAATTTTTGAGTATTTTAATAACATTCATTAACCCTACTATAAAGTATTCACCATTCTTATATATACCACCAAGTACTTTGGGCAACTTTATCTAAATAATAGATTGCATTTTAAGCCTCTTATCATTTCAAACAAGAAAGTATTTAGGTTGAGTATATGGTTTAATAACATTCACATTAACCCTACTATAAAGTATTCATAAAATCCAAAAGATTCCAGATGAACTCAAAAGTCCCATGTTATGTTAGAACATGGGTCTAACAAAACTAAACTAACTTAAACATGGAGTGTGCCTTAGAGGCCAAAGTGATTAACATACACCTCCCCCAATATGTGGTCTCCCTATATAGGTATGGTCTTGGATCGATTTCCTAAGTGCCTAATTGGGTACATGCAAGTTTTAAATGCATTATTTTACTACTTTGATTCTCAATGTACCTCAATTCAATGTATGCATATTACTTCAATTATGGTTGACTCTCAAAGCACCTCAATTTAGTGTATTTTTTATGGAAGTACATTAATTAAGAAAGATATAGGATTTGACTCTTAAAGCACCCATGGGAATCTTAATAAGATCTATTAATTATTGTTTATCCTTAGATCTTACCACTAAGAGGGCTCTAGTGTTTTTCCTATTGAAGTAAGCAATTTTTTTCCTTTGGATAGAAAACCTTAATGTAATGATAGACAAACAAAACTCTACAACAAAATACAACATATTTGTAATTCATAATCTAAATCTAATTTTAATTATCATTGTACAACAAATTATAAAGTTAAAAAACTTTAGTTAATTTTACATAAATATATAATAAAAACATTAAAAAATACTAAAAATAAGTAGACTCTACACTATTACTTCTATTTCCGTGAGATATATTATGGTGATATTCCAATATTTATTTATTTTTATTTTTTTTTAAATAAAAGCCAATCGTATTATCATTAAAGTAAATTATACAATTAATCAATGTATAATTAATTTTTATGGCTTGAAATTTACTGTAAAAAAAAATAACTACTTTGATTCAAGGTTCTTAAACAATTATTGATTCAAAGTTTTTAAGCAATTATTGATTAAGTTTTATTAATTTTTATAATTATATAAATTAAATTATAAATAAATATGGAAAATAATTTGACGAGTGTATTCTTACATTATAAATAACATTTCATGTTCCAACTTAGATATTTTTATGAGTGTGGAAGACACTTGGTTTTACCAAATTAAATACAAGTATGAAAATATTTCAATTTAACATCATAATTTTGCATTATGATTGTTATACTTCCAAAACTTGGTGATTTTGTAAAATGATTTGGTCAGGAGAATATTATCTATGAAACAACTAACTTAAAAAAGATGATTAATTGGAGGCATATTCTAGTGCGCGCGCTAATGTTCTGGAGACGCCTGTAGGTTGCCGCCGACAAGTTCTTGGACGCTGCCATGAGCGGTCCCGGGGGTGGGGAGTCTGCTCCCACCCCTCCTCTATCCACCGCAGATGCCTTCAGAAGGCTGTTAACACAGAAAGGGAAGAAGCACCAGCACGTTGAAGTGCCGAAATTCATTAAAAAGCTTGACGAAATTCCAGAGATAGCTCTCCCAGAGGAGCAATCGATTAAAATCGCTCTAGCATTGTCTGACAGAGGCCTGGTAGGGCAGTTTATGGGCCGATGGCCGTCCACTAAGACCACGGACGATTGGATACAACGAAACTGGAGACCGCAGCTGGAAAATAATGTGATTTGTTATGCTGTAGGGCGAGGCTATTTCATTTTTGAATTTACCACCAAGGAAGATCGCGACCTGGTTTTCAGAAACGGGCCGTACTTTATGGGAAATCAGGGACTGTATCTCAATAAATGGAGTCCTGATTTTGATCCATCCGTTGATGTCCCTAAGGAGGCGTCGGTCTGGGTTTGTTTACCCAATCTCCCTCTTCACTGTTGGAGCTATCAATCTCTGCAGAAGATCGGTAATGGGCTGGGTCGATTCATTAAAGCTGATCACAAGGGCCAATATTCTTGTGCCAGAATCTGCGTAGAAGTCGATCTGGAAGTCGGGCTACCAGAAGCGATTAAACTCAAAGTTGGAGAATGGCAGCACTACCAGAAGTTGGACTACGAGTAGCTGCCTTTCAAATGTCGAACTTGTCATGAGCATGGACACTTCCAGAGAAACTGCCCAAAAGCCCCATCAGGGAACACAGTTGAAGAAGAAGGATGGAAAGAAATCAGAAAGGGAAAGGCTATCCCAAAGCCTCCCGGATAGAAAACTACCGCCCCATCGGGAAATCCTCACATCAACCCAAAAGCTGATGCTGCTTCTAAAGACGGATCTCCATCTAGAGAAAGGATGGATGATAAGGAGAACCAAGAAGAAACCGGAAATATGGAGAAACAAGGGAAAACAAATGAAGTAGAATCAACAGTTCCCACACCCGAGGAGTGTCAGAGAGGAAATGAAGGCAATGAAGAACACATTAGTCTAGCCTCAGACTCTGAAGGCGATTCAGAAGAGAGAGATTCTGAATCTGACAATTCGTTGGCCACTCCAATCAAGACGACTAGAGGGCGGAAATCCAAGAAGAAACAGAGAGAGGAAGAAACTTACAAAGATGTCCTCCAGGGATCCCAAAAAACCCTCAAATCAATGATGAATACCAGATCTGGACGCAAAAGCAACAAGGCTCCAATGGGAGCCTCCTCTCCCCTCAAAAGTAAATAATGAAATACGTCTCCTGGAACTGCAGAGGTTTAGGCAGCAGGTCGAAAGAGGAAGCCCTGAAGGATTTAGTGAAAATATACTCGCCTGAAATCCTCCTCATCTAGGAGACAAAGCTGGAGGATCTTTCCCTCCTCAAATCTAGTAAAGTTTTTTGGAACAAAGGCCATGGAAAAGCGGTCAGTGCAAGAGGTGCCTCTGGTGGAATAGCCACCTTCTGGAACAGCACCATATATGACTTTATTCAAGAAAAAAACAGCCCTCACTGGCTCTTCACTCAGCTACTCCACAAGGATTCTGGTCAGCAAGTAAGTATGTTTAATGTTTATGCTCCTGTTTTGTCAAGTGAGAAAAAAATCTGCTGAAATTCGCTTCATTCATTTCTTTTAGAGCAAAACCCCGAGAATATCATAATTGCAGGTGACCTTAATGTCACCCTTGATATTGATGAGAAAAAGGGAGGTTCCATTGTCAGGGATCCTGCCAGAGAATGGGTTGAAGACATCATGCTGGGCTGGGACCTGGAGGATATTAAACCTTCTTCAGGAAAATTCACTTGGTCCAATAAAAGAACAGGCCCCAATCATATTGCTGCCCGCCTGGACAGATTTCTTGTCCATTCTTCCTTCCTAACCAGCGGTCTTATGGCATCCTCTAAAATTCTCCCAAATCTCACCTCTGACCATAAGCCAATTCTTCTCGAGCTTTCCCTTGACTGCAATCTTGGCCCCATCCCTTTTCGGTTCAGCCCTTTGTGGATCCAGCAAGAAGGCTTTCAAGATGTGGTCTCCGACTCTTGGAATAGGCCCGTCCAAGGTTCTCCTTTCTTTGTGTGGGAAGAGAAAATCAGGATTCTAAAAAGAAATCTAAAAGACTGGGCTAAAAGACTGCAATCCCCCACATCCAAAAGAAAAGAAAATACAAATAGGCTTGCTGCCCATCAACTAGAAATGGAGCAAAATCCTGTTTCTCAAAGTATGCTACTAAAAGAAGTCGAGCTCCAAAAAGAGGTTCATAGAACAAGCAGGGAGGAGGAAGAGTTTTGGCGGCAGAAGTCTAGGATGCTCTGGCTGAAATCCGGCGATAAGAACACCAGCTTTTTTCATAAGCAAGCGGAAGCCCGAAAGAACTTCAAATCAGTCTCAGAGATTCAGCACCAAAATACTGTGATCAAGGATTTCGAAGGCATCAAGAGAGCTGCATACTCCTTCTTCCAAGACCTGTATTCGGCTCCTGAAGAACCAGATATTGATCCCCACTCTTATCCGATCAATTTAATTCCCAATTGTGTCAAGGAATCAGATAACGATATGCTGACAGCTCCGATTAGTATGGAAGAGCTTGAGGAGGCACTGAACAACATGGAGCCTGATAAAGCCCCAGGGCCAGATGGGTTCTCTGTCAGGTTCTTTTTGACTTGCTGGTCAATAATAAAAAAAGATCTACTGAGGATGGTCAGAAAATCCCAGAATTGTGTAAAGATAGGTGGTGGCATCAACTCAGCCTTCCTAGCTCTGATCCCAAAAGAGAAAGGCGCATCTGACTTTAGTAGATTTAGGCCAATATCATTGTGCAATTCCAGCTATAAGTTGGTCTCCAAAATAATAGCCAATAGGCTGAAAAACATCTTGCCAGACATCATCCCTGAAAATCAAGGCGGTTTCATAAAAGGCAGAAAGATTTTGGATAATATTGTGCTGGTCCAAGAAGCAGTCCACTCTAGTTGCCAAAGAAAGGAGAAAGGCATGGTGATTAAGCTCGACTTGGCTAACGCATTTGACAGGGTGAGACATGAATTTCTGTTTGCTGTGATGAAGAAGCTAGGCTTTTCAACAAACTTCATCAACTGGGTGAAAGCCTGTATTGCCTCGCCTTGGATTGCGCCCTTGGTTAATGGCCGTTCTACTGATTTCTTCCAAGCTTCTAGGGGCCTGAGACAGGGATGCCCATTGTCTCCGCTCCTATATGTTGTCCAAGCCTCGGTGTTAAGTTTCCAACTAGATCATAATCAGCAAATTCAAACACTGCCTGGCCTCAGAACTACTCACAAGGTGAAAGACATTAATCATGCCCAATTTGCTGACGACACTCTGCTGCTTGGAGGAGCCAGCTTGATTTCTGCCAGACATTTCAAGAGGGAACTGGACATTTACAGGCATCTCGGGCAGCAAAATCAATTATATAAAATGCTCTATCTATGGCTGGAATTGCTCGACTAAAGAACTGTCTGACATAGCAAGACTTTTAGAAATGGAAGGAATCCGAAATTGGGAGTCATTTAAATATCTCGGGATACCAATCTTCAAAACTAATCCTAAAGTTGCTAACTGGCTGCCGCTGCTTGACAAAATAAAGAATAGAATCCAAGCCTGGGGTGCCTCATGGTTGAACAATGAAGGGAAAGTCATCCTCATGAAATCGGTCCTAATAAGCATGCCTCTTTTCCAAAACTCAATCCTCCTTGCCCCAAAAACCTTTCTTAGTAAGTTAGATAGCCTGTTGAGAAGATTTTTGTGGGAAGGTGGGAATAACAATGATAGAAGAATCCATTTAGTGAGCTGGGAAATCCTCAAGAGTCCATTTCAGGAAGGAGGCCTCCAGATGCGCAATTTGGCTGCTCAAAATCTTGCTTTGGGATCCAAGATCCTATGGAATTTAGTCTCTGGAAATACTAGCTGGAGTAAAAGAGTCATTTGGAAGAAATACTTCCATGGGCAGCGATTGAGATGCCTGGATAAGCCCCCAAGAACTCTAAAAGGTTCACCAATATTCAATCTTTGCAATGCTGCAAGGGAGCAATTCAGCCAATACCTATATTGGATCCCTGGCAATGGAAGGAAAATCAATATCTGGGATGATTCGATCTTAGGAGACCAGCCAATGAAGCATGTGAATGGTCTTGCAAACATCAAAGATTGGCTTCAGTCTCGTAATCTGCACACATTGTGGGACATTTCAAACTGGAAAGAAGCTCCTGACAGAACCTGGGATGGGTGGAATCTGGGGGAGGTCCCCATAATGCTGCAAGGGGAAGCCTCTTTACTTCTAGATATGCTCCAAGGAAAATCTCCTTCAAAAGCCACTGCTAAAGACAAAAGAGGCTGGGGGTCCATATCTGGCCAATATACTGTTGCTGAAGGTTATAGAATAATTATGGCTGCTCCTCATGTTCCTCCAAATCCGACCCAATGGAAATTTATATGGGACTTTCCAGCTCTACCAAAAATAGACTTCTTCTGTTGGACCGTGGCACATCAAAGCATCCTCACCAGAGATAATTTGAGAAGAAGAGGGATGGAAGGACCTTCCAGATGTCCCCTATGTAGGTCTGATGAAGAAACTACCAATCACCTGTTGCTGCTATGCCCCTTTGCTCAAGAAGTCTGGAGGGGGGTGCTACTGTTAGAGCCCACTATCCTTGCTCTCCCAGACAACATTCCTGCCTTGTTCAGAACTTGGGCCAACTTATCTCCCTTCTGTCTTAAAAATAAAAGTCTTCTCAAAACCAGCTGGATGTGGATCCCCAAGTTTATTTGTTGGAAATTATGGTTGGAAAGAAACAACAGAATTTTTCGAGAAGAAAGTTGCACTACAATAAGAGTTATCTCTAAAATAAAAGCTTTGTTGGGAGAGGCTCTGGAAGCCAACACTTCATCAAGGAACGAAACAAGACTGCTCATAGAAGAAGAGAATTGGTTCAAAGAATTAGTTCCAAAGCTAAAGGAAAGGCCCCCTCAATCTATCCCCGCTCATTCCAGTTGGGAGATTAGGCTGGAAGAACAAGAGTTTATCAAGTGGAGATCGGCCTTGGAAGATCACTGTTTATTCTTCGATGGGGCTTCTAAAGGAAACCCTGGGGTTGCTGGCAGTGGGGGAGTTCTATTGAGCCCTGGAGGCTTTCCGGAACTGAGATTCCATTGGGGTCTAGGAATTGAAACTAACAACAGAGCGGAGGCTCTGGCATTGTGGCAAGGGCTGACACAGGCGATCAAAAGAAATATCCTTTCTCTCTCAGTCTTCGGAGACTCAAGACTCATCATCCAGGCCATGCTTCGTCCTAAGAACTCTCACCAGGTTCAGCTAGCCCCCATCATTAGGAAAATCAGACTTCTGCTCCCCAAATTTAACAAAATTTCCTTCTATCATATCTTAAGGAACCTCAACTCCCTAGCCGATAATGAGGCCAACCTTGGTGTCCTCTGCTCTCGAAGATCCCTGGTAATAAACTCATCCGAATCATCTTGCTCAATCCCTTAATTTTCCAGCTCGATCCTCCCTTCCTATTTGAAATAGGGGCTCTCTGTTCAATCAATTTTGTAATCCGACAATCCAAAACTGAATCCAGATTCCGAGCTTGTTTTCTGTTAACTGATTTGTCTCTGTTTCCCTAGCGAATTTAACGATTCCTAAAGGGCGTATCCAAGCTCAGTCTCGCTTTACCTATGTCTCTCTCTTCTGACGGTTTGGAACAGAAATCTCAGAGTCGGTCTTCCCTGGGAAACAACATTGGTGACTTCTCCCAAACTCTGCGTTGGCAATTCCAGTTGTTGAGGCCTTCCCTTCATTCTGCAGTCATTCAGTTCTGTGCCAAGGATGTCTGCTGGAATGGCACTTCACAGATTCGCAGGCAGCCCTTCTGAAGCGAAGTTTGATTTATAGTTAGCTCATGATCCGCTTGAGGACTTTGCATGAGGCGCCGTCTCATCTACAACCATCAATATGCCGAAGTAGCTTATTTCTTCAGTTCAGAATCTCGATTTGACCAGCATCTCTATCGGATTCGATCTGCAATTTCTTATATTCCCCTGTTCTCTGTAATGGACTCTTCAGAATTGTAAAGCATGCGGTAGCTGGTTTACCGCCCATTTCAATATAACCGTTATTGTCACAAAAAAAAAAGATGATTAATTGAACGTTAATACAATCAAACTCAACGTGCCCATAAAATTAAAAACTAAGGTTTATGCTTTGCCCATTATTATTATTACATCTCTCTCAATCACCCTAATGAAAGTTTCCTTTTTTACTATAATTTAACTATATTTAAACTAAGTGAGAGTATCTACAATATAGCCCTTGTTCAAATGTAAGAATTAATTCATACTTTTCAAAATTCAATAATTATACAACTTTATTTATATTTCGAAAAGTATAAAACTTTACTTCGAAGCCAATTTTCTAGATTCAATATAAGTATTCGAGTTAGCTGAAATCTCTCTTTCCCGCATGATAGAAACTGCGAGCATATATATTTCATTATGTAAAACCTGTTTCTTCAAAAATAATGTCACGCAGGATGGTTGTTACTCATTTTGAATTAATTGGCACTTATGTTCTACATATTTTGTTTAAGAATAATTTTATTCACTTTCTTGATGGTTAAGTTTTTGGAGATTTTTAATATGCATGGTTCATTTTGTTTCGTGCCTGATTCGGTGATATATATTTTATTTAAAATTTTTGGTGGGATATTATAACTAGTGATTGCACCACATATTGCAAAGGAAACACCATAATGCATAAATTCAAGAAGCATTGTGACATATAAATAATCATTGAAGATAAAAATTAGTAAATAAAATGTGTTTCAAAAGTAAAAGATAAAGATAAAACACTTATATTATGCCAAATAGACCGATTCTATAACTTTTCCAACATAGATTGACTCATATGGTCTTTCAAGTTCCAATAGAAAATATTTGATAGAGTTTGAAAAAATATAGGTAGTAGATGACATCAGATAAGATAAATAAAATAATATTAATTCATGAACAATATGATGCCTATCTTTCCAAATCTAAATTTTCATCACAACGTCACAAATTTCAAACATTATCACATATTAGATGAAAATGAGAGAGACATCAACTCTCAATGTAAAATTTGCAACTTTGATGGGAAAATCTAGTGCAGTGTGGTTCATGATGTTCAATGTCTCCAATGTTTCCTCAGAGAATATTATCTCTGAAATTGTAAAGAAACATTTTGAATTGCAGTAACACTAGTAATAGACTATTTTATTATTTTGCGTTGCATATTATCTCTAAAATTGTAAAGAAACATTTTGAATTGCACTAACACTAGTAATAGACTATTTTATTATTTTGCGTTGCCCCCTCAACAGTACAAGGTTTACATTTCACGGTGGCCCAAATTCTATTATGTATTATAACTTCTTGTATATATCATTGATTTATATTGACAATCACAACAAACCATTATAACAATTTACATGGTGACGGACCCTCTACATGGTTGAAGACATTGATTATTCACACAATCCAATGTACCACCAACCACTTATAAACAACTCAAAACTACCCAATAAAAAAACAATAACAACGAACTATCCCTAATGCCAAGTGAAATAATACAATGTGTAAAATATGAATTAGAAACAATAACAACAATAAAAGAAAAGAAAAGAAAACAAACAAACTTCAAAACTCGTATACCACTTGTGTAAAATGTGAATTAGAGACAACGACAACATAAGAAAACTATGCTATTGATCACGTTGGCACATAAAACTTGATTGGACCAATTTGTCTAAAAAAGCACACAAATATTGTGGTTAAAACAGTAGACTCTAATTTACAAATCAAATAATAATATTTCACTTTTCTTCTTTATTTTACCCACAGATTTCTGCCATAATCCAGATGACCAACACTCTTCTTTGTTGAAGCCATAGACTTCAGCTTTCAACCACATTTTACCCACAGATTTCTGCCATAATCCAGGTGACCAACACTCTTCTTTGTTGAAGCCATAGACTTCAGCTTTCAACCACATATAGCCCAACTGAACTTAAAAATAATTCTAGACAGTTGTCCTTGATTTAAGCGCATCAATAACACTCCTATGGCATTTGAACTCAGAAACTATATAGCTATTGGATTTGCAGCTCAAATTTGAATCTATCCTAGCCCCTTCGTTATATAAGAACGGGCGGACTCCAAACTCGGATTTGAAAATCATCTACGCTCCTCCCAATCAATGGCTGTAACGTTACGTGATAAAAAAAATGATGTTTGCATTGCGTGCGGATAAAATTCGTCATTGCATGGAGAAAGTCAACTAATTTCACATTTTGAATGTTGTGTTTTTATATTTTTACATTGTTATTACCACTAAATAAATAACCAACGACTAAGTCGATTTGTTTAGTTTAGTTAGATAGTTGTCGACAGATCATTTATTTCTTTTCTCTGATACAACTTGCTTTAATTAATTGATAAAACTTAGACAGCGGGAAGGACATCGCTGTTGCAGATTGCTCGCCACTTTCCAGCGTCACGGGAATGACATAGATCCACGATGTTGCTGCAGCGTGAATGAATTGGTGCAGTTCATTGCGTATTGCTCGTCGGATTTGAGGTCAATCTGGTTTTCTATTTCAAACCTGGTTTGACGATTTTGATTTTGATTTTAATTTTGATTCCTGTTCACGAAAACTCTGCCCACTCCAGTCTGGGAAAAGATTCCAAACCTACCCATCCTTTTGATGCAACAGGACATCTTAACTGAAGTAGAAAACTTAATGGACCGCTTAACCCAGATAGGAAACTTATTAAGCCACTCAGACTTGAAAAGCGTACTGTCACATTTGCACACAGGCAGGGACTCCAGGGAGCAGGGTTGGAATTTGGATTTCTCTTTACCCATCATATAATTTTTTTATGAAGTTTTGGGTCCTTATGCTTCCCGTCAAGAAACGTTATACTAAAAATTTTGCGCTTCAAGAGTGATGTTCTCATAATAATTTAACCCTTCACTAATAAAATTTTGATTAAAAAATTACCATTCAATAAATAATTATGTTGAAAATTTTCATATATTTATCGTAGGAAAAAAACCAAAATTTGAAAAAACTCAATTCTCGAGATTTCAATAAAAAGTGTTGAACATTTGAAATTTGCTCATTTAAAGTATATAATCAGTCCAAGGTAAAACGCTTGATGGTTATCCATTTCATATATTTAAATTATCATTTAAAGCCAACAAATTACATTATGCCACATGAATATTTAGATGCTATGTTTGGCTAAAGAGAGATTTCCAGAATATAGAGATTACTTCATTCCCAATCAATTTGATTAAATCTACATATTTACAATTGGTCATTAAAATTAAAATTTTGTTTTTTTCACCGTCAGTTAAAGTTTTAACAGATTTAGTAAATAAGTTTAAACACCAAGAATCTTTTTAAAAACAAAAAATATATATATATATATTTTTTATCACTGTCGGTTGAAGTTTTAACAGATTTATTCGCTGTAAAATAAGTTTAAGAACCCAGAAGCTTTTTGAAAACCAAAAGAAACATTCAATGGAATGTCAATTTCTAGGCCAAGAAATCAAAAATTAAAACGTAGCAGCAATCAGACCCACAGTGTTTGAAGGAAAAAAAATCAATCACTAACCTGAAGCACAAATTTGCAGTGTCCTGGCAGTTTCATTGGAGTCAATCTTGAACTTTTCTTGGAGTCAATCTTGCACTGGGCGTGCAAGGTAAGTCTGAATGGGCATATGCCTTGAGAGAGAGTGTCAGTGAAGTAGACAGCACAAAGCTCTTCTAGGCATGTGCAATTTAAGGATGAAGCCAGCCACCAACAATATTAACAAGGCTTTCACATTGGCTTTGATTTGCAAATTTTCTATAAAAGCAAGGCAGTGTACATTCTGTAAAAGTAACAGAAAGCAAGATGGATTGTGATTCTATATACTATCTGGAAAGTTACCGTTCCCACTCTACTCTGATTCCAGATAATGCGGATCCGTAATTTAATATGTTTATTACTTACCAAGTCACGACGCTGATTAGAATTTAGCATATTTTATATTAAAAAAACTTGCCCAAAAAATACCCTGTTATATGAAAAATAAAGGGGCGTAAGTTGTAACTATACCAACACTGATTAGAATTTAGCATATTTTCAATTAAAAAAACTTGCCCAAAAAATACCCTGTTATATGAAAAAACTTGCCGCGTAAGAACGTTTGGTGCGTAAAAATGTTTTGGAAAAGATTCCAAACGTCAAAAATCCATCTTTTACTCTTCCAGGCACGACACTCAAAATAGGCAATGACAAATTCCAGCCATCAAATACGTGCAAAAAACCTTATGACAGACAAAATGCCCTGCAATCACTTTGAATGCACCCTGCATCATCATGTTGATCAAATTGAAACTGATAAACGCGCTCTGCCGCAAAAACAGATTTCAAGGTTGCAATTGCTTATGCAGATTGGCATTGTGTCGAAAAGAGAAAAGGTTTGCTTGGAAGGCAAGTTTCCAGATTCAGTGTTAATATTCCAGTCAACAAAAATGCCTTTGAGTCGCTTGATAGAAATTCCATCGAAACTTCCAACCATAGCTTCCCACTTCTTATTTGAATTTCGTCAATAAAAGTTGGCTTTTTCGGTTTTGCGCGTTTTGTTTCGCA
Source organism: Pinus tabuliformis (assembly GCA_031772625.1). Taxonomy (NCBI): domain Eukaryota; kingdom Viridiplantae; phylum Streptophyta; class Pinopsida; order Pinales; family Pinaceae; genus Pinus; species Pinus tabuliformis. Next base: position 1,057,334,890 of record CM062804.1, read on the forward strand.
AGAATTTTCCTCTCAACTTCTGTTTTACACGTTTTGTTTCGCAACTATTTTCCTTCATGGTTAAGTCTAAGAAGATTTTTAGTTTGAATGGTATATTTTTTTCATAGTTCAATATATTTTTTTATTTAAAAACTCTATTGTTTTATTATAAGAGGGAACCTTTGGACATGATTAATGAGGACTGGGCACAGGGGCATTTTCTAGTTTTCAAAACATTGACTTGGTAAATACAAGAATTTACCTTTTCCCAATAGGACATTTTAAATGACGACAGAACATTTCAATAATTCTCGCTTTAAGCATCTTACATTAAATCGGTATCTCATGTCTTTGGTGTTGATCCCAAAAATAAGGAATGAATCATCTACCTTATAAAGTAAGTGATTTTATTAGGTCTAAGGATTGTGTTCCCTTGAATTGAATCACCACATGGGTGGGAGGGTTAAGTACACATTTTATCGTGCTTTTTATGTATAAATGGTTTTAATTTAAATTTTTAAAAGTTTCTCTAATTTTTTTAAAAGTTTGAGGTTAATCAAAACTTATATAAAATTATTGACGATTTAAAATAGTCTATGTATATTATTATTTAGGTTTATATATTTGGGTGGTGATAATATAAGAGTGTTTTTTTTTTTTTTTGGGTATTAAAGAATTTGTTAAAGTATTATGGATTAATAGAAGGTCATAGATTGTAAGGGGTTATTGAGAAAAAAGTGAAGTAGATCATGTATTTAAAAAGGAAATAGGACAATTCAAATCATGATTAGTGAAGATTTTTCATGGATCAAACAAGCCTTATGAAAGAATTAGATTTTGTGAGTACATTATTAGGACATTTATGAATCAAATAGATTTAAGAGAATGGATGTGCAAGGTAGGGGGAAAATCTATGGACCATATACCCACTTTTCATATTTTGTCATAAGGGTTGATGGCTTTTGTTGTTAAGAATGGCGATGGATGTTGAAAGGAACAGAATAAGAAATCGATACCAAGGCAATGCTTTGTTAACCCTTAAACGATGGATGGCTGGTTTTAAATGCTAGAGTGGAAAGATTTGTAGTCCATTCAGTATTGTTTAATTTTCCTACATTACCATTGGAATTTTGGGGTGAAGCCATTTTGAAGCATCCATGAAGAAAGATGGGGATATTTATGCATTTTAAGAAGGATTTATGTGAGTTAGCTTTAAAATTGGTAAACATACTCAATTGAACTAGATTTACAATGAGGTCTTCTAGATTGTATAGTATTATAGCTGGGTAATCATATCTTTTTCTAAAATTCTAGATTACGAGGATATTTTGTTCATTGTAATCTAATGCCATATCTTCCCCACTTCTAATGGTTGGCGCAAAGGGAATATACTATGAGAAAAATTCCCTCCAATGGGAGGAGAGCACTTTGAAGAACTCTATTATTGGGGGGAAGGCTGCACCTCCCAACCCTACGTAAATCATCACTATTGTCACATTAAGAAGGAATCCCATTTTACAAAATGCTAGAAGTGAATAGTTTGTAAAAGGAAGTGCATGGAATTTGTGAACATGGATAGGATCCATACATAATCAAGTGGATTTTGCAATGACTATGTTATTAAATGTTTGTCTGTCAAGTAATGTTATTATGCAAATGTTGCCACAATCCATGCCCACCACCAACAAAATCCTCATCCCTTCAAATATCATCATACTAATCTCAGAGGCCACACTATTAAATGTGATTAATAACTTAGAAGATATTTTTTAGATGCACCCACGAGCCTTGGTTTTGTCCTAGGATGTGAATGTTGAGTCAATTTCCCATTAGCTTCCTTTCTATCCCATTACTTTAAGTTGTAATTAAAATGTAGCCATATATGCATGGGTGAATTTTAACATTAGGTAGAGAAATGAGAACTTCAATTTTTCACCAACACCTTAATGGTATAATTACAAAACCTAAAGGAGATATAGGCCTAGCTAAGAAACCATACATGTGTCAAATTATTTTACCAACCCTATCATTAGTGGATATGTTTGGGAGGAATGATGATCAATGTTAGAGGACAACATGACGATGGTTTCTAGAGTAGTGTGAGATAAATAAAATATCTAGGGCTCTATGTAAATGGTTGTAGTAAAAAAACATGTTTGTGCTATCACATGCATAATGAGGGCAAAGATGGAATGTCAGTTAAGCATACACACACTCCTAAAAGAATAAAAAGATTAAAGTTGCCACTTAATTTTGAGACTAAATAAAGAAACCATAGGTTAAAGCACACTTAACTATTTAAGAAGAACCCTCTAGAGTTTCTATTTTTATATATGTCACCATTAATTATTACTACAAAAGTGGTGTTAATAATAGTATCCTTCTTTTGGAAGGTTAAAATAAAAACCTTTTGTAACCATGTCCTCAAAAATCTCTTAAGGTCACCAATAAAAACCTTAAAATAAATTCCTAAATTAAAAAGACCAACCCTATCATTAGTGGATATGCTTGGGAGGAATGATGGTCAATGTTAGAGGACAACGTGTAGATGGTTTCTAGATTAGTGTGAGATAAAGAAAATAGCTAAGGCTATATGTAAATGGTTGTAGTGAATGAACATATTTATGCTACTACATGCATCATGAAGGCTGGAATGGAATGTCAATTAAACATACACACACTCCTAAAAGAAGAAAAATAGTTAAGTTGCCTCTCAATTTTGAGACTAAATAAAGAAACCATAGGTTAAAGCATAAGTATTTAACAAGAACCCTCTAGAGTTTGTGTGTTTATATATGTCACGTCATTAATTATTAGTTTTACCCTAATTACAAAAGTGGTGTTAATAATAGCATCCTTCTTTTAGAAGGTTAAAATAAAAAATATCTACAACCATGGCTTCAATAATCTCATAACGTCGCAAATAAAATCCTTAAAATAAATTCTCAAATCAAAAAGTAGCACTAATAGTATCAATCATTTTTTTTCCCTTTTTTTTGAAATTAGGGGCCTAAGAACCAATAACAATGCAAACAATATTTTAAATTCAACCCCAAAATCTAAAATTTGTGGTCCGAGTAACAATCCATTTTTTCAGTTAACCTTTATTATTCAATATGTTTATGTTTTTTTAAACCAAAAATTTTAGAATTATTTTCCTTCTCTAGGATTTTTTATGACTATGTTATAATATGGTTTTAATTTTTCTTTCCATAAGTATTATTCAAAACTTATTCAAATTTCTCTTTTGAAGAGGAATGGTCACACTTTTTTTTGAAGTGTGATATATAAGCTTATTTTTAATTAAGTTTTCATTATTGAAATTTTCATGTATGTATATTATGTTGTATTAATTTATTTTTAAATATTTTTTTGTTTAGAGACATGCATTTTGCAATTTTTTGTAAGAGATATCGATAAAAAAATTTATGCTCAATTATAAATTGACATGTATCTTTTTCAAAATATTTTTATAATGTTTATTTATATCAATTTTTTGAGTATGTACAAAATTTTAATGAAATGATTATAAAGATAAATATAAAAACAAATCACTTTTATCTCATGTTTTTTCTAACTTTTTTTGTAATAGGGGAAAATCAATAGTTGTATGATGCTCCAATCGTACATTTGTTTCTTCTTCATAATCATTTGATCCTAACTAGTTTTCCATCCCCTTGTAACCAAAGGAGAGGGATATGAGGCATTATTTTTTAGGGCTTCAACAAAATACAAGGATTTGACAAAATCCGAGTGAGCCTGCACTTATGGTGCCACTTTTTATTCCTTTTCATTAATTGACTATCACTCGAATTCCTCTACTTCTTCTCCGAGTGAGCCTACACTTATGGTGCCACTTTTTATTCCTTTTTATTACTTGATTCTCACTTATATTCCTCTACTTCCTTTTCTTTTGCCTTTAAGACCTTTACATATTATTTATCTCCCTCTTTTAAGACTGCTTTTCTTCTTGGGCATTGGCCACTAGATGCTTAAGGGATGACTTTGGACCATTTCCAGGTTAACATAATCCTACTTATTCCTTTTTAACCTCTTTTTTGTATTTTGTGGATTTGTTGATTCCTTGAAGTTCCAAAGAACTTCAAACTTGTTGCACTACTTGATGAAGGTTGACCTTGTTGCGATGAAAATAATCGAGATGGTCCCTTTTGATCAAAATTCCTCCACTTGTTTGGATTTGTCTTGAACATATGTTCCTTACTTGACTACAACTTTGAAAAATATTGCTCTTCTAGGTTTTTCAAAGAGTTCTAGAAAAAAAAACTCTATCATTAGGGGAACTTTGAGCTCTAAAATGAACCTTCTATGGAAAATAATAATTAAAATAATAAAATAAGACACATGAATTTTTAAAGAAAAATAAAGGAAACAACCTTTTTCTTTGTATTTTTAGCTTGTCTCCTTGTAGGTTCACTCAAAATTAAATAGTAGACACCCATTGGAAGTGGAATTAAATTCCACATCCAATGAGTACCCACTTTGCATACTTCATAGTAGATCCCCATTGAAAAAAATTGAAAATACATGAAAACGGTGTCTCTGATTGGGTACTCATTGGATGTGGAATTTAATTATGCAATCAACATGTTTCAGCTCTTGAAATTTGAGTGAACCTACAAGTAGAATAGCCAAAATATGAGGTTTCTTCTTTTCCCTCCAAAATATTTTCCCTTGGGGATGACATCACCATTTTGAATCCTATTGGTTCTTTTAAAGTTAATTTTGTTAGTACATTTTTGTTTTGAGGGTCATTTTTAACATCAAAATTCCCCTAATGGAGCATGAAAAACCATGTGCTTGAATGTGATCTAGGTATAATCTACCACTTGATGTTGACTCAACCCATTTAGGTTTATTTGTAAAGCTTCTAATAACCAATTATCCAAATCCCACTCCATTCATATTCTTGTACAAGAATATAGATTCCCTTTGAGTTTTTCTCTCTATATATAGTGACTATGTTTTTTTTCCAAATCCTTTTATGGAGCCATCATTATAGTAACTCAGTGGAAGGTGAGCTTATTTGATTCACACTGAAACTATTGTAATCTCTTATTCAAGGTTAAAGTTGAGGGTCCATTGAGAGAGATATATTCCCCTAACAATATGAAGTATGGAACAAACATGAAAATAACATCTCTTTATTCCTTGCTTTAAACACAAAACATGTAATAACCATGACCAAAAGAAATGGGTTTCTCTATCCTTTTAACTTCAATGGCTAATGCTTTGTCGTCCATGGTTCCACAACTTTTGGATTGGGCCAAAGACTTGTAAAATTTTCAATCAAAAACCTATCAAAGAGGACAATGTCTTTCTTTCTTGGCTTTAGAGATGGAAGATCTAGGTGAGGGATATCTTCTAGACTTTTGATAAAAAATTTCAATTGATGTTCTCTTTGTTTTCATGAATTTAAGGACTAAACAAGGGAATTCATGTATGTATATATGCCATGGTTAGATGTTAGATGCTTATCTCATGAAGAAGATGATGAGGAAATTTCTTAGTATACCAATGCCAAAGGAAAGTCCATGGCATTCCAATGTTTTACTTCACAGATTGTTAATTTTTCTTCTATAGGTAGAGAATGAAGTTCTTCTACAGTAGAACAATTACAAAAGAAAGTTAATCAGATCTAACCTGAATACTTTGATTGAACAAAGTCAACTGAAGTGACTATAACTCCTTTACATGGGAATAATTATGGAATTAAGAGAGTTGGATAATGTGAACCCTAGGCACTATAATATCTCAACGACATTGAACATTTCATAAGTTTATGTGTCATAAGGGAAAACTGTTTCCCTCTTTCATGGACCAAACTCAAACAAATAAATTTTAACATTAATTTTAGTTAGAATATTTGGATGAAGGAAAATCAATCACTAATCATAATGATGGGTAGTAATGTCAAATGAATCATCTTGATTTGAACTTGTGATGTATGCCCTCCTAGTTAGCAACATGACTTAAAAATATGATTAGTTCATTGGCTACTTTATTATTGTTTTTATAAATTCATAAATAAAACATTAAGGGACCTCCCCCATCTTCCAGCATCCAAAAATATTGAAATGGACAACAACTCAATTACTAGAAAATAACTTTGGTTTATTAAACCTTGAGATTTTTTTCAATAATTTTGTTTTATTTTGAATATTATATATATAGTAAATAGCTCAAGAATTAGCTCAATCACTCAAACCATCTGCATAAATCATGTTTTTATGGGTAGGTCATGGATTCAAATATGTTTCAATTCCTTACATTTAGCAACCATTTTTTTGATTGGAGTTAAGCTACCTTCCATCCAAATAATATGGTGAAGAGGTGGAGATCCCTTGAGGCTTCTCTTGGGAAAAAATCCCTAAGGGTTAGTTTAATCAATCGAAGTATTCACCAAATACATGTTAACAATTGGGAGGTCATATGTTCAAATTTGATTAAGTCCCTCTACATGATCAACCACTATTATGGCTGGTAGTTGAGTTATTGTCCATATATATACTCAAGAAGAGGTTGGAATCCCTTGAGGTTGCTTGGAAAATAATCCATAAGGTTGAACTCAATTAGCTGATTTATTCACCTAATGCATGTTAGTGATTGCAAGGCCATAGTTTCAAATTTGATAAATTCCCTTTAGCTTACCAACCATTATTATAGTCAACGATTTATATGCTAGCTATCTTGATTTTGCAATAAGTTGTAAGGTGAGGTGGTGGATCTCACACTATTTTCCTTTGAATATATCAACATCAACAAAAATAAACAACTAATTAATTTAATCATTTTCTTAAGGGATGCTACTGATGGGGAGGCCATAGGTTATATTTCCAAACAAATTTAAGTCTCTCAGGACTACTAGCCATTATTGTTATTGATGTTTGAGTGAGTGCATGTTTGCACACACAAACACATTACAATATAAGCTATTGGGTTAGGTCTATCTATTTTATTGGATTTCTTCAAGACAAAGTTCACCATGAGGTCTTTGGTTGTAGTCTTGTTGAGGTTCAAATTTAGTTGAGTCTCATTGGGTTACTAATCCATATTGTGGATGGTGCTTGAGCAAAGTTGACCATTTCCATGGTGAAGTTGCATGAGAGATAAGGCATTGATGGATTAGAACCCACCCTACCTATTGATGAGAAAACCATTAGTGGATTGGTTTGTAATTCTTATTGATAAAGATAATCCACCAAGACATGAAAATTATGAATGGTTCCCCTTAGTGACTATATTTATTTTGGTCATCTAATCATTTATAATGTTGTTATTTCTTGAACTATCCCTATGACTAATATTTTCATTATGTTCTGATTAAGCCCTTAGGATATTGAATTTTGAATTTTTAGATATATCCTTTAAAATAGTTATTAGATGCTTGGTTATTTTTTTCATGTAGTTGTTACATGTCCACACACACACGATTTATAATACCTATTAAAAATAAAAAACGATTTTAAGAAAAATAATAATTACAAAACCATATAAAAAGAATAGCTTCTTTGATTTCTTTAATAAACTAGACTTTCATACATATCTTTTATTTCACTAATATCTCCATATGTGAATTGTAATTTCTTAACAAGTTAATACCTATCCAAAATCTTAACAAGCACACATTAAAATCATCTATCTCAAGTCAATATACTAAATTGAAATTATCATACCAAAATATGAATAAAGAGTTATTTAAACTTTATTTTCTATAGCATTTACTTAGGTGGTGTTTTCTAGGAATATCTTTTGTTCATTTATGATGAGATTGCTAATTTGAAAGATAGAATAATATATATGTTAATTTTCAAAATAACTGTAAATTATTTTAGTTGCAAATGTGGATGAGAACAATATTAGTGAAAGATGAGCTTGCTAATTTGAAAGATGGGATAATTTTAATTTTCAAAATAGTTGTAAATTATCCTAGTCACCGATATCACCAATATGGATGAGAACAATATTATTAAAAAAAAATGTTTCTAATTTAGTTGGTGTAGTGGTGAAAAAGTTACTATTGTCTTGATACATTTAACTCAAAAACATATTAAATTAAGCATCTCTACTAGAAATGGTCAATGGAAATATATTCTATGGATAAAAACTGTGAAAGCCACAACGTGGCTAGCCCCTGCCATGTTTTAGAATCATTATGGAGAGAGATTTGCAATGGCTCCAACCCTTCTCTCGTTACGCAAGTGATCATGCAACCTACCGCACCCTCGAACGCCACCATGCTCTCTTGGCTTTTCAACTAGGCCCCACAACAACTAGTTACTCTCATAACTCCGCCTATTACAACCAGGTTACTCTCATAACTCCACCTATTAAGAATGTTAAGCAAGTGATCATGCAACCCACCGTACCCTCGAACGCCACCATGCTCTCTTGGCTTTTCAACTGGGCCCCACAACAACCAATTACTCTCATAACCCTGCCTATTACAACCAGGTTACTCTCATAACTCCACCTATTAAGAATGTTAAGCAAATCAGGGCCATAGATAAGATTCCTAAAAAAATTTGAACCTTCACATAATGGCCATATCCTCTTATGCATTTATAACTATTATCTATGCGCACATATAGTCTAAGAGATCCAAAGATGCAAATAATAGGTTCATGGAATTGAAGGCTCTAGGTCACAAATTGAATACAGATGTTTGTAATTATCTATTCTGCAGTATTTCCTCAGATGGTCTAATAAAATTCTGTATCTTTATTGGGACCTAAAAACTGCTTTGGATATGATAAAAGAAATTAGGCAAAATACATCTTTTCTAGGCTCAATTATAGCAACATTGGTGATCAAGGGGCTCTGCCAGGGCACTAGAATTGAACAAGCTTGCTCCGTGTTGGAGGAATTGAGGGAAGAAGCTGCAAACCTGATTTCATTACCTATTACATTGTGACTGAAGCACTTCGCATGGCAAATAGATTCGATGAATTCACTAGATTTTGAAACAGAAAAGAGAACATACTGTTGTGCCACAACTATGAGTATAGGGATTATATATTTGCATTCATTTGAGCCCGAAAAATTAAGGAGGCCATTAATTTGGCACAATTAATTAGAAATTGTGGTTTTCTTCTCGAGAAAGATGTTTCTAATACAACAGCATTCTCCATACTTTTTGGCAAAAAAATTTCTTTCGTTTAATCTATCTTAGGAATATTTGAGTTTCAGAGATAGTTCTATCCAGCTGATGTTTATAACTATTGTTCAATAAATTTAGAATTGAAGTTTATTCTAGTGCATTTACTGACCATTATACTGTTATACTATGTTTTTACCTGATTTATTCTATAGAGTAAACTCTAGTTTTAAAATAAGTTCCCTCAACCAAAGAAGGCTAATTAAACCTTATTATAATATTTCAACCCTAAACGTTTAAATAGTTTTTATATGTGAAAATTATGGCGAAAAAAAATCTCATGCCACCCAAATAATTAGGGTTAATTAAGTTCTTATCCTAATATTTTAATTAAATTCTTATTATAATATTTTAACCTATTACCATTCAAATAATACACAGAAATTAGAAAAAACAAAAAAAAATTAAAATAAAATTTAATAATCCATATTCGAAAAGTTTTAGATAAGCTTAACCAGCTTAAAATAATTATAAATGTATTTTTTTTTTAACATAAAATAAAAGTAGAAGACGAAGTGATAACCGTCAAAGCTATTTCAGCTCGGACCAAACACCATGGTCCCTAGGCGGACAGGGACCAATAAAAGGTCCAAACTCAACAACTACCTATAATCATTGGTTTTAAGAATACGTTAAACTCTTGAAGAGTAAAAAAGTCATGTTTTTGGAGCCAATTTCTATCTCCTTAACAATAATTTCAAATAAAAGGTAACAAGAAGTAATGCATTTCACATGACAACGTATTTTGGAGTTTTTATTAGAATGTTCTGTCCAACTCTATAAATGTTTCTTATAAATTGATTTGATTGATGAGCTTCTTATGTAAAAGCGTTGCTAGAATTTAGTTATATATTTCTTAAAAAAAATTAAAACTGCTAGAATTTAGTTATATATTTCTTTAAAAAAATTAACAGTTTTAGTATTGAATTTTATTTTGATGATGAAAATAGATTCAGTACCATCAAAATTTTTAAAACACTCAAAATTTTAAAGCTTGATAATTGAAACTCAAATTTTCTAAAAGTTTTACTAAATTTTAACCAAATCTTAAAAAAAGTTATTCATTTCCTTCCTGGGTAAGTTTAAGAAGCATTTTAATTTGAATCGTCCATTTATATTTTTTATTTCAAAACCATATTCATTGAATTTTAATTTGAGTGGTCTATTTTTCTTTGTGACCAAGTCTGATGTATATTTTCTATTTAAAAGTCATATTCTTATTTCAATGACTGGTCTATTCTCTTCGTTAATTATACGAAATTTTTTTGGCAGGTTAAGTATTCGATTTTCTATTCTATAGAGGAAATTATGAAGACTATGTAAAGGGAATTTTCTTCTTTTGAACAAATGAATTGGTATACCTTTTTACAGTAGGACTTTTTGAAGTTCTTAAATGATTGTGGAACGTTTTAAGGAATTTCACTTTAGGACTTATATTTTTATGATGTTTTATATTCTGATGTTTTATGGTATTGAATCAATAAGGGAAAGACCATTCGAGAATGAATCACCTTGTTGAGAGCGTAAAGGGTTTTATTACGTTTTAGAAATAGGTCTTATTAAGCCTTATTGCTATGGGTTTATGGGTTTAAAGTTAGAAGTGGTTTATTTTATGATTTTTATTTTTATTTTATTTATTTATTTATTTTTAATTTTTTTAATTTTTAAGATAACTTTGATTTAGTTTGGGACAAGTCAATAACTCTTAAGATTAATCAAAACATATATAAAAGTATGGGAGACTTTAGATAATAGTTTATGCACACTAGTGTTTAGGGATGAAGTTCTAGGCAATGATGGTCCAAAGGATTTATTGGATGTCAAACAATTGGTTGGAAGATCAATGTTCAATGGATTCGAATAGTTATTAGGAGCTCAGTAAGAAAGGATGTGAAGGAGCTAATGAGTTAGGAAAAGAGAGGAGATAATTGAAATGGTGATTGCGAAAGATCTTTTGATGGACCAATCAATCCCTATGAAAGAATTGACTTTTGTATGAATATAAAGACTCATGAATCAAAGAGAATTAAGAGAATGAATGTGGAAAGTAAGGGGAAAATCCATTGGATATATACCCATTTTTCATATTTTGTCACAAGGGTTGATCGTTTTTGTCATCAAGAATGGTGATGATGATGAAAAGATCAAAACATGAAATTGGTATTGGGGTAATTATTTGTTAACCATTAAATGATGGATGCCTTGTTTCATCCCACGTTTGCAAAGTTGCCTACATTACTATTGGAATTTTGGAGTGAAGCCACTTTGAAGCAAATTTGGGGATATTTATGAGCTCTAACAAGGATTTATGTCTGTTAGCTTTAAAAGTGGTGAATATCACCGCCATATAGATTAAATGGATAGTGTATGTTAATAGGCATGAATCCATGACAATCATCAATAAACTTACCTCATCATACATTTCACTTTTCCGAGATTAAAAAATCATCAAAACTAACTAAATTATAACTTTATTTTAAATTTATTTTATATGACTTTCCCATGGGATGTAGAATAGATAGTGGCAAGGTACTATGTTAAGACACTCTGTTTTGGAAAGGTCATTGGTTCAAAAACTCATGGGAAAAAGATCTAGTCATACTAGGGGTTGGTGTGTCCCAAGATGGGTGCAATCTATGTGTTGTTTTGATGGCTTAGATGCCCCTAGGTCGTGGCTAGTCAAGCCATAGGCTCGGCCTACTAATCATCCCAAGACTCACATTTTTCTTTTTTTTTGTGAATTAAAAGATTTGTATTAATCAAGAGAACTGGATTACATACATAACATTATGCATAGGGACTACCAAAACTTAGTTCTCAAGCTCTGTCGCTTATACAAACTACTACTTATTACATATATACAAAACCATCACATTTTAGTCTTTTTAGTCCTAGAACCCCTTTATACAAGAAAACATTTAAACCTAGATAGAAGCCTCACACAAACATCCAAGGCATATCACACTTTAGCAACATCTTGGTCATTTATAAGACCCAGTTGAAACAATGCATGAAAAATATCCCAACATCACTGAAGCCACTGTCCCACTAAAAGAGAGACAGCATCTTCAAACCACGAACCCAAAAACCGTCATCACAAAACACCTCTTCCATGTGAACATTGATGTTATGAGCCCCAAACAGGAGAAGATACACTAGAGTCTGAAAAGAGATACACACCCATCCCAAAAACATTTATCACACGTTTTAGAGTCTGGTGTTTACTTTTGAAAACTCAAATAAAAATTGGATTTGTAGAAAGTTAAGAAATATTATTATTTCCTGGTTCCTTTCAAACAAATATATAATGTCTTCATAAGACATCATAGGTGAATATGTTCTGGTAGGAAATTAAAAAAAAAAAAAATCATGTCTTCTTGCTCTTTTATGATAAAAGAAGATTAAGGAAGGGATATTACATCATGTCATTGCTCCCTAAGAATATGATTCAACATCTCCCAATAGATGAGATAAAAGATAATAATTGAGTAAGCGAGAGAGGTTGGATACGAGTGGGAAGTTAAACCTATATATTGAAACTTTCTTTGCCTTTGTGCCCTTCTCTTTCCTCTTATATTATTCTTCCCTTTTAATGAGTGGTTAATAAATGTGAAGCAAATGGTTTAAACTAAGTGGCAATAAATTTAAACTTACCCTCCATGATGTTGATAAATTAATCAACATGTTTTCACAGAGTCACGATTGTTGCAAATTTAGACACTGCAAATGTTACATAGTATCATTGTACACAAGTATATTTTTATTTATATAAAAATGTTGGATCTGTTGATTTTTTTGGTATTTGAAAGGAAATGTTTAATTATTTTTCATTTTGATTTTCTTTTATTGAATTTTCTCTTACAAGTTTTAATGAACTTATAATTATTTGTTATTATAAATAGGTTTTTTTTGTAACCAAAAGGAACTCGGCAACTCGCTTGACACGTGGTTACTAGTAAGCCTCTTGGGGCATAGAGCTTGTCCTCCTCCCTACAAACCAAGTCAAAATCAGGGGATTTGGACATTGGATCTCTCTTTTTTCTTAGGATTCAAATTAAATCACCAAATGAGTTTACCCACTAGGATAGTATAAATATGTTTTTTGAATAAATAACTTCAACACATTTTTTTTGTGTTTCTATGGATGAAATTTGAAAAGGGAAATTCTAACATTATTCCAATTGCAACATTTAGATGAAGGAAACTCAAACACTAATAAAAATGATGACTACTAATCTCAAAGGACTCAACTTGATTTGAACTTGCCACACATGTGGCCTCTTAGTCAACTACATTCCTGAAGAAGATGATTTAATTCATTAATTATTTTATTTTGTTGTTGTTATATATTCAAAAGAAAAAGTTGGGGGATCTCCCTCATCCTTTGGCTTCCCAAAATATTGAGATGGATAATGATTCAATTACTAGCAATAATAATGGCAAATAATATAGAGACATTTAATCACATTTGAACATATGACTACCCTAATGGTAACATGAAATAGGAAATATGCATAATTGTGATGATGATGGTTGCTAATGTCAACTAGGACCAACATTGGTTTATCAAACCTTGAGAATTTTTTTTAAGGAATTAATCAGTTTTATTCAGAATATTGTATATATAATAAAATATCTCCAAGGGTTATATCAATTAATCAAACCATCTCCATAAGTAATTTTTCTCATGGGTGGACCATGGGTCAAATTCTTCAACCCCCTAGGGTTACCATCCATTTTTGAGATTTCCATTTGAGCTACCTTCCATCCAAATATTTTGAGGAATAGGAGGGGATCCCTTGAGATTTTTATTAGAAACAAATCCCTAAAGGTAGCTCAGTCAATTGAACTATTCATCTAATGCATATTACTAATGGGTAGGCCATATGTTCAAATTTTATTAAGTCCCTCTATGATGTTGACCACTATTGAGTCATTGTCCATCTATATATTTAGAAGAGGATGGGACCCCTTGAGGTTTCCTTATAAAAGAATCAATAAGATTGGATCAATCAACTGAACTATTCACCCAATGAATGCTAATGATTGGCTAAACTATTCACCCAATGAATGTTAATGATGGAGATGCCATAAGATGAAATCTAGTAAAGTCCCTAACTTAATGACCACTTTTATAGTTGGTGTTTGATATGTTGACCATGTTTATATTTTGGGAACCTATAGGGTGGTTGGTGGGTCCCACAATGTTTTCATTTGAATATCTAACAGCAACAATAAAATAATAAATCAATTAAATCATCTACTTAAGGCATGCTACTGACAGGAATGTCATTGCTTCAAAACAAAGCTTGCCACAAGGCCTTTGGTTATAGTTTAATTAAGGCTCAAATTTGCCAAAGTCTCATTGGGTTAGTAATCACTCTTATTGTTGGTGCTTAAACAATTCTCCATCTAGATATTTCAGGAATATTTGGGGTCAGGTGGGGAGGGAAGGATGCAGTGGGATCCTACAAACTTGGCTATTTGCATGAAGAAGTTGCATGAGAGATAAGGAAATGTTGGATTGGACCCCACCACACTGCAACCCCCCTATTCATGATCCAACCATTAATAGATAAGATGCAATTCTTGATGATATACTCCACGGAGACATGTAATTTGTAAATGGTTCCCCTTCATGATTATATTTCTTGTGGTAATTTAAACATTTATTAAGTTATTATTTCTCAAAAAAACCACTTTTCCTGTGAATAATAGTTTCATTATGTTTTGAATAAACTCATGACCCATAGATTTTTTAAGTTTTGGATATATCCTTTGAACAATTACTAGATGTTTGATTAATTTTTTCATGATGGTTCTTACACGTGGTTCATTAAAAAATATATATATACACATGGTTTATATTAATAGTTGAAAGAAAAAAATAATTTTAAGGGAAATTTGTTTGGTATGTTTAATAAGCTAAACTTTTATATACATTTTTTTTATTTCATTGATATTTCCATATGTGAATTGTAATTTCATAATCAGTTTTCCAATAGATTTCATTTATGGTCATCAAAATCAAACTAATAAACACGCTTTGCAACGCAAAAATTTTCGAAGACTGCAATTGTTTCATACAGATTCAAACTTTGGGATAAACATTATGATATAACACATTAATATGGCATTCATTATCAGTGGGACAGATTGGATCCGACAGGGAAGTTGCATCTGGGTAATTGTGACTCATTTTGAATTTGTCAAAAGAAGGTGTCTCTTCTATTATGCCCGTTTAGTTTAACAAAAGTTTTATTCATTTCCTTCATGGTTAAGTTTATGAAGATTGGATGTCAAGAATGGTTATTGATACTTCTAACTATGGTTAAGTTTACGAATAAAGAGAAGAAATTGTTACAAGGATCATGTTGTATTTTTTTTTTTTTTAAACCATGGTGAACATAGCGATTTGGTGAGGTGAAAGATTGTAACTTTTGCTGCCCAAAGTAGATTAGAAATTATTTAGTGAAAAGCCACGATTCCACTATTATGGAGGAACTTGATGAGAAATTTTTATGAGATTAGGTTTTGGTTGTTTTTTTTTTTTTTTTTTTTTTTTTTACCATGATGAATTTATAACTTGTTAGAGTAATTTGGATGAATAAATTAGTATGAGGGTCATGTTTTGTTTTGGCTTTTTACCATGGTGAATTGATAACTTGTTAGAGTAATCTTCGTGACGCTCAATATCAAATCAAGAAGATACCAATAGTATACCACGAATTTATGACTTAGCAAGAGCAGAGACTCCAAACATGTCCCCTAATATAGTTTGAAATCAAGTGGAGGGGATAACATCCCATTATGCTAACCAATAAATTGTCCCATGAGGAGATGAGGGTCATGCTTTGTTAGACCTTTAATGATGGACACCCTATGTTCTTGCATTTTATTTTAATGATGGATGCCTTGTGTTAAATCTTAGAGGGTAAATATTTGTGGTCCATATACTATGGTCTAATATGGATCAGGGCAAATTTTAGGGGCTAATATTCACCCATGGGCTAATTTTCTATACTTTTTCCAAAAAAAAGATTCGCTAATTTCCATTTTTTTATAAAAATGATTTGCCCAAATTTTATAGAATGAAATTATTTTACACTAAAAATCGCCAAAAAATTATATATAAACTATATAAAAATATTATAAATTTGAATATTTTTACAAAAATATCGCCAAAAATTTAATAGATTTCATATTATGGACTAGTGGGATTCGCCACGGTTTCTAAACTTTAAGATAAATTTCCATCCTTAAAATTTTCCCTGATATGGATACATTAAATTACCATTGGAATTTTCGAGTCAAGTCATTTTTTAGTAATTAAGTAAGTTGGAGATATTTATGAGTTTTGAGAATGATTTATATAGGTTAGCTTTAAAAACTGTAAATATACTAGTTGAACTAGATTACTATTAGGTATTCTAGATTGTATAAGATTAGAGGTGAGGAATCTTATCTTTCTCCAAACTTCTAGATTACACGGGTATTTTATTCATTGCAATTTATATCATCATTATGGTCACATAAAGAAGGAAGCCTCTTTTAGAAATACACACAAGTGAATTGTTTGTAAAAGGGAGGATAAGGCATTTGGTAACATGGATAAGCTCCATACATAGTCAAGTGAATTTGTAATGTTAGTGGTGTGTAGGTTTTGGTCGTTTGTGATGTTATTGTGAAAATATTAGCAAAATGTACGCCAACCACTAATAGAATTCTCATCCCTTCAAATACCACACTTATCTCAGAGGTCACACTCTTGAAAGTGATAAATCACTTAGAGGAGATCAATCGAGGTACCCATGGACATTGCCTTTGTTCCAAGATATGAATGTCAAATCTTCTCCCCATTAGCTCCCTCTTTCACGCATCAATTTAAGTTGTAATGTGAGTGTAGTCATAGATTCTTGGGTGAATTTTGACATTATGGATCAAAATGGGAACTTGTCAATTGTTCACCAACACATCACAAAATCTAACGTAGATATACACTTAGGTGAGTAATCCTACATGTATAAAATGGTTTTACCAATGTTATCATTGTCGGATATGCCTAGGAGGAATTATGGTCAATTATATTATCATAAAGATAGGTTACAGAATGACATGAGGATTGTTTCTAGATTAGTGCGAGGTAAAAAAATGGCTAGGCCTCTATGTAAATGTTTGTAGTGAACAAACATATTTATGCTACCACATGCATCATGACGACAAGGATGGAAGGTCAAATAAAGGTACACACACTTCTAAAGAAAAAATAAAAAAGAGTTGCATCTAATTTTAGGGACCAAATAAAAAAACCATAAGTTAAAACATACTTACTTAACAATAACCCTCTAGAGTTTGTTTTTTTATATGTATCCACTCATCTTTGTTTTCACCCCATTTCAAAAAGTGGCACTAACAATAACATATTCTCCTTGCATGTTGAAATAACAATCTTTTGCAATCATGAACTTAACAATCTCATAATGTTGTGAAATCGTTGGCTTAACAATCAATACTATTGCAACCAAAATCTTAAATCAATCCTTGAATCTAAAAATGGTGCTCCTAGTAACAACGCCCCCTTTTTTCGAGTCCAAAAGCTTCAATTTTTTTTGCCAGAATATTTTTCCTTTCTCTTGAGTTAACAAGTATGCAAAAATTTTATAATTAGGTTGCAATATGGTTTTAGAATTTCTTTTTCTTCATTTTCTCTTAAGTTGAAAAGTATGTAAATTTTTATGACTAGGTTATAATACAGTTTTAAATTTTTTATTTGAGTAAATAAGTATTATTTTATTTTTTTTAAACAAAAAATATTATTCAAAATTAAAAAAAAAAAAAAATTCCTTGCTTAAACCTACCTACTTTTGAGTCAACTAATAATGTTCAAATTTTTCTTTAAGCTAATAGGTATTATTCTTATCAAATTATATTTTTTTAAATGTTAGGGCCAAATTATATGATGGATTTAGAAATTTATTTGACTTAGGAATAGTAGTTATTCAAATTACACTCTAACCTAGGCATTTAAGTTGGCATCACGAATTGTAATTTTTTTAAGTTTAAGAGCATTAGCAACTGGATTTTTGTAAATACAAACAATTTTGATAATTATTCCATTACAAATTATAATTTGTAATTTAACAGAATTAAAAATTTCAATTAGAATTGTATTGTTTTAGGTGAAGTGGTTAATATAATTGAAAGGTTTAAAAAAATTAAGAAAGAATCTTCCATTGATTAAAGAATTTATTTAAATAAATCAAGTAATTTCATTGAAATTAATGCGTTGACACTAAATGAATTTGAGTGTTGACAACAGATTAAATATCCAATATGTAAAGTCAACATTATAAAACAAATATAATTTAGTTATTTTTAAATTTTTAATTCTATTTATTCAGGTTCTTATTGGTGCAATGGACTAGGGTTTTATTTGGTCATCATAATTTCCTCTGCCACTATCAACTTAGTTTCCTTTTCTTCATACCTGTACCTGCCATGCTACCTTTCATACCAGTGCTTGTCATACTAGTACAGAGAATAATCCATTGAGACAATCCATCCCAAACCTTCACCCTTGTCGATATGGACATGACATTTTCTCATGGCAACAAAGGAGTATGAACCAGTTATCTGAAGCCCTTTCTCAAATTCAATGCCTTGCACAAGAAAAGGAAGCTTCTAGAGACTAGACGATCCATCTGAAGCCATGGAAGACTCCTCGTTGTTGCTCATAATGCTTGACGCGCGATAATCATAATTTTGATATCTTTCAGCAACTTTTGCTAAAATCAAATGTTTCTTCTCCTACTTGTCAATATTAAACTCATTTGATGGAATTTTATAACTGTAGCTATCAACACAGTAATCCAAATACATTGTTTAGCAGGATTCAGAGATCTCACTAACCCTAGTGTATGAGTCTTCACTTTTCAAATATTAGAATGGAGCAACGTAAACACGTCTCAGCTCTTCACATGTTGGATACATGAACAATCTCTAAAAAAAATTCATGTTGTTATATAAACAGTCAAAATATATATCCTTACTTACTTTCAATTTTAGTAAATTCCCTTAATTTAAGAAAGCTCAAAATACAAACAACTCATGAGTTGCTATGGTGTACACATTCTAGTCTCAACTTATTTCTCCATACCCTCATTATTGATTCACTAATATGTTTTTCTAGGAAGTAACAAAATTTGTTAAACTATTAAAAAAAAATAGTCATTAATAGTTTTCATTAATTAACTGCGACGCATCATATACTTTTTCGCTAAAATCTAGAAAATATAATGACTTGGAAAACGACGTCGCCTTAAAATCCTATGCTTTTAATTTTTAAAAAGCAATATTCATCTTTTAAATTATATTGATTTTTTTATATTAAAAGTGTCTATATATATGTTTTTAATGATTAATTTCAATAAATACATTTCTTAATAACATTTATTACTCCTACGTATAATTTTGAAGTGAAAATAGAACATATAATTTTGTACAATGTGGAAATTAATGCAGATACGGCACTTGCGAAACGGTTAAAAAGATGTTTTGTCAAATTAGTTTTATGTCAATAGAATATCTGTGAAAATACAAAATATTGTACATTACGGCAAGGTGAATGTCTGTGAAAATGATGGTCTTCAAATCAGATTATATAACCATTTGATATCTATGAATATCTCTTATTGTATGGGAGCACAGTTGTTGATAAGAAATAACTTTGTTGTTCTCTCCTCCTCGTATATCTATGGAAATCTCTCATTTAATAATCAAATAGTTTTAATTTTACATTCACAATGTATACTTGTCCAAACCTTAGTTAGCCTTCTGTTTTTATAAGAGGCTAAGCAATTCATCCCATATTGTGATTTGAGGATGTCGTATATTCATTTCTTGTTTTTAATTTTTACTTTTCAATTTTATATTTAATGTACGCCAAATTTATATTTCATTTTGTGCTAGATTTTTGGGCTCCCTACTATAGTCTCTTTTATATTAAGTTTTATAGTTTTTATTTATAATTAAATTATAAATAAATATAGAAAATAATTTGACGAGTATATTTTTATATTTTAACTAACATTTGATGTTTCAATTTAGATATTTTTGTGACTGTGGAAGACATTTGGTTTTACCACATTAAAAAAGTATAAAAATGTTCCAATTTAACATCATAATTCTACATTATGATTGTTCTACTTCCAAAACTTTGTGATTTTGTAGAATGCTTTGGTCACCAGAATATTAGCGATGAAATAACTAATTTAAGAAATATGATTAATTGAAAGTCAATAAAATCAAACTCAACTAGCAGATGAAAGTAAAAACTAAGGCTTATAATTTTCCCATTATTACCATTGTAGATCCATTTTTAATAGGGATCTAACACGAGCCGAGAGGGATCCAATTTCTTCAGGAGGAATTTTTTATGAGCCGACATTATTTAAATGTTTTGTATAGTTTTTTTTTTTTTTTTTTCCTTATAGATTTTTAAAATTTTTTATTTTGGCCGACATGAACAAAATTTCAACTTTGATGACAGATAGACACCATTATAGATCATACTAGTTGTAGAATGAGCAACTCAATGATTACATCTCTCTCAATCACCCACAAAGAAAGTTTCATTTTTTACTCTAATTTAACTATATTTAAACTAAGTGAGAATATCTACAATGTAGCTTTTGTTCAAATGTGACAATTAATTCATACTTTTCAAAATTCAATAATTAAACTATTCAAATATGACAAGTAATTCATATTTTCAAAATTCAATAATTAAAATTAAGCGGCAAAGAACAATAATTATACAACCTTATTAGTCCCTGCCCAAAGGGTCAGGTAGGGACTCTTATAACCGAAATAATTTGGGAAAAGTGGAAACATTAAAAAAACTGAGGTTTTAATGCAAATTAGCCAAACTTTTGTTGTACATGCGTTTTTTCGCTTTTTCTTTCCTTTTTCTCAGCCTATTATACATTGTCACTATTTTATGTTTTCCAGTCAAATATTTTGAGTTCTTATTTGGCCTCTTCCCGAGGTCGATGGCTAGGAAACTTTGGCTTAAAATTAGATTTTCTGATTTTTTGTTGAAAATTTATGGCATAATGGAGTAATGCTGGGTTGAAATTCACTGTTGTGAGGCCATCTGAATGCAAGCTAATCTGTGATATGTTGTCAATGCATGCACTGGCTACTATGTTGGTTTGTTTTCAAGCGGAACAAGCGGCTTGTGTTTTCCTATTCTTCTTGACACGTTTATTCTGTTTACCTGTTCTGTTTGACACGTTTATTCTGCCACTTCAAAAATTTCTTATATGGCAGCGTGCCAGCAGGATTCATTGGAGTTTTGCGGAAGCTGATACTGTCTTATTGCTGGAACTCTGAAGCGTCGTCCTGAAGCTGGAACTTTGAAGCGTCGTTCTGAAGCTGGATTGTCTGGATCGCTGAATAAAATGGTACAATTCTGTCATAATCTGATATACACCTTTGTCATAATCTGATATGTCTATCTATACAAATTATGTTAATAGTTACATAATCAAAATTTTCTTACCTTGGCTACCTCAATTTTTCAATTTTTCTGTGTAAACGACTCATTGTATCCTTGTTGTATCCTTACGATCCTCGTTGTATCCTTACAAATCCGGGTTGTATCCTTACAAATCCGTGTTGAAATATTAATTTCAACTGCCGTGCAGCATTTAATTCAGAAAACCGTTGAGCCTTCCCGCATCGCTTTTCACAAGTTGGTGGTATTTTCTCAAACGACATCGATAACATCCATCGATCGACACGTGGATGAGCAATTTTTGGAAAAGAACTTTTTTCCTGGAGCATAACGTTCAGCAAGAAGTGGCTGTGCGATATTGCCATCAGTCGTCCGATTGAAAGCAAAGCTGACCACCGTCGATTGAAGCCAAAGGTTGTGTACAAGCCTGCAACATGAATATTGACGTGAAGTGAAAGTTTTGAGTTTGACCGCCGGTTTGCGAGTAAAACAATTAATGAAATTAATTGAGGTCGTAGAATGGTTGGTAAAATTTTAATTTTAATGTTTTTATTTTTCACGGATGTAGTTTTGTTATTGTATAGGTAAAAGCGTATTGTTATGTTTTTGTTTTTGTTGCATATGAAAAGTAAGAAATGCGCAACAGTGTGTGGGGAATGATTTTTTGTTGTTCAGTGAAATGAAATGTTTTTACGCACAACAGTGCAGTGAATGTAATTTTTTTGTATATGAAATGTAATGAAAAGAGGGCAAAATGCAGCAGCATGTGAATGTAATTTTTTTTTACACACAGCAGTGTAAAATCTCAGGAGAGACAGAGTATTTTTTTTTATTGCATCTGAAGCAGTTCTCTTGGTGAAATCCCTCTGTGAGAGGAAGAATATTGTATCAACAGTCTTATTAATAAATAGAAATATTTTATCTGTGTGTGGAAAAACTCTGTCCTCTGAAAACAATCTTTTTTTCTTCCCTGTGTTAAGATCCTGTGCTTAAAAATAGAGCATTTTCCTCTGTTTATGTGTTTGGAATTATCAGAAATTCCCAACATGGTATCAGAGCTTGTCCAGGCTCTTTGAAGGTCAAAGAAGCTGAAGGAAGGGTTTTTTGCTACAGCAGCTTCTCCAGCAAAGTGAAGACTCAGTCAAAGAATCCAAGGTATTTCTCAAGTTAATTTTTTGTGTTACTGCAGAAGACAGTCAATTATTTTAATACAGAGTCAAGTATTTGAAGCATAGTTAAGAGTGCAAGAATGGCTGGAGCCAACACTAGCATGGGTATCTTTAATACCTAGCTCCCACAATTTAATGAGAAAAACTATGACTATTGGGCAATAACTATGAAAACTCTGCTTGCTTCCCAAGACTTATGGGAATTTGTTGAGTATGGTTTTGAAGAACCAGCAGATGAAGATGAGTTTAATAACTTAACTCAAGCAGAGAAAGAACTGTTGAAGAGCAATAAGAAGAAGGATTCTAAAGCCCTCTACTTTTTGTATCAAGCAGTGCATGAGAGTGTGTTTCCAAGGATAGCAGTAGCAAAGACATCCAAAGAAGCATGGAAAACTCTCAAGATAGCCTATCAAGGCATGGAGAAAGTGAAGACAACAAAACTACAGTTGTTGAGGAGAGATTTTGAGAATCTTTGCATGAAGGAATCAGATAATATTGACTCATTCTTCACACATGTGATTGGTCTGGTCACACAGATAAGGTCTCATGGAGAGATTCTTGAAGAAAGGAGGATTGTGGAGAAACTATTGAGGATCCTGCCCTCAAGGTTCGATGTGATTGTCACCACCATAGAAGAGACAAAAGATCTCACAAACTTCTCAGTTGATGAACTACATGCATCACTGATAACACATGAGCAGAGATTGAGTAGGAATGAAAACTCATCTCTAGAACATGCCTTTAAGACCCAGATGTTCTTTGGAAGAGGAAGAGGTCAAGGTAGAGGAAACAAGAGAGGAAGAGACAGAAGCCAAAACAGAGGTGGAAGAAACAGTCTAGCAAATGCTCAAGGAAGAGGCAACAATCCAAATCAGAACCAAGGCCAAGGCAGCAGCCAACAAAGTGGACAACATCATTCTCAAGGACAAAGGTATGATAAAGCCAATGTCCAATGTGATTATTGTAAAAAATATGGGCATTATGCAAATGAATGTAGGAAGAAGCAGCATGATATGAGTAATAGAACTAGTGAAAATTTCACTAGAGATAATATCAGCCAAAATAATTTGTTTTTAGCTTGTAACATGGCTGAAGAAAACATTGAAGATGTATGGTTTCTAGACTCCGGTTGCAGCAACCATATGACAGGAAACATAGCCATGTTTTCTATGTTAGATCAGAATGTGAAGTCACAAGTCACATTGGGGACTGATAATAAAGTTTCTGTTATGGGAAAAGGAGAAGTAAATGTCTTAACAAAGAAAGGTGAAAAGAAAACCATAGCAGATGTTTATTATGTTCCTGGAATGAAATGTAACCTCTTAAGTATTGGACAGCTTGTTCAAAAGGGTTACAATGTTTTCTTTGTGAATGATGTATGCACCATCATGGATAGAGCACCTAGCAAACGATGTATTGCTGAAGTGAAGATGACAAGGAACAAGATGTTCCCTCTCAGAATGAAGGCAGATTTGAAAAATAAAGAAGTAATAGCAGCAGTGACACAAGAGGCTTTCCAAAGCAAACCAAAGGATGAAAATTGGTTGTGGCACTTGAGATTTGGACATCTCAACTTTGGAGGTCTTAACTTGTTGAACAAAAAAGGAATGGTAAGAGGATTACCATTGATAGAGAAACCAGACAACCTTTGTGAAGGTTGTATCTTGGGGAAACAACACGGAGAAAGTTTTCCATCTGGGAAAAACATAAGGGCAAAAGCACCCTTAGAGATTGTCCACTCAGATTTATGTGGACAGATGCAAACTCCATCACTTGCAGGTAGCCAATATATATATTAACATTTCTTGATGATTTTACTAGAAAAATTTAGGTTTATTTCCTGAAGAACAAAAGTGAAGTGTTTGAAAGATTTTGCAATTTCAAAGCACTTGTAGAAAACCAAAGTGGGCTGCATATCAAAGTTCTAAGAACTGATAGAGGAGGTGAGTATATCTCCAAAGAATTTCTACGTTTTTGTAGAGAAAATGGAATTCATAAGCAATTTACCACTAGGTACACTTCGCAGCAAAATGGAGTTGCCGAAAGGAAGAATAGGACAATCATGGATATGGCGAGAAGTATGTTAAAGGCAAAGCATTTGCCAAATGATTATTGGGCTGAAGCTGTACACTGTGCAGTGTACATTTTGAATAGATGCCCTACAAAAGCAGTCATGAACAGAGTGCCGGAAGAAGCATGGAGTGGGACAATGCAAAGAGTCACCCACATGAAAGTTTTTGGATGTGTGGCTTATGCACACTTTCCAGATCAACTAAGGAATAAGTTGGACAACAAAGGGGAGAAATGTATTTTCATTGGATACAGTGAGGAATCTAAAGCTTACAGGTTGTATAATCCATCCACCAAGAAGCTTATTGTGAGTAGAGATGTTCAGTTCATTGAGGAGGAAGATTGGGATGGAAGCATAGAGAAAACAGTGAATGTTAAAACCTCTTTGTCACATGATGAAGATGATGAGGAGATGGCTGAAATACATCCCCAAACAGCAGCACCAACACAAGGGCAGCAAAAGACACCCTTGAGGAGAAATGAAAGTGCTTCTCCAAGCACACCAGAAGGAGAAATTCAAGTGCTTCTTCAAGCACTTGTACACCAAATGAAAGAGGTAAGAAGTTCAGAAATTTAAGTGACATTTATGAACAAGAGGCAGCAAATGAATGTATGAACTCTTTGTTTGCTTTATATTGTCATGTTGATGACCTTGTTCATTTCAAAGAAGAAATTAAGGATAGGAAATGGATAGAAGCTATGGATGAGGAGATCAATGCCATAGAAAGAAACAAGACATGGGATTTAGTTGAATTACCAAAAGGAAAGGAAGTCATTGGAGTTAAATGGGTCTACAAGACCAAGAGTAATGCTGAAGGCAAAATAGAAAGACACAAGGCAAGACTGGTTGTCAAAGGATATAAGTAGCAGTATGGGAGAGACTATGAGGAAACTTTTGCACCGGTTGCTAGAATGGAAACCGTGAGAGCAGTGTTGTCCATAGCAGCACAAAACAAGTGGAAAGTTTACCAAATGGACGTGAAGTCAACATTCCTAAATGGAGTATTAATGGAAGAGGTTTACATTGAACAACCTCTAGGCTATGAAAAGAAAGGCCAAGAGCACAAAGTGTGCATATTAAAGAAAGCTCTTTATGGGCTGAAGCAAGCACCAAGAGCATGGTACAGTAGGATAGATTCCTATCTACTGGAAAATGGATTTGAAAAATGTGAGGGAGAACCCACCCTCTACATCAAAGAAAAGGATGGTAAATTACTAATTGTTGTGTTATATGTTGATGATGTTATTTTCACAGGTAATGATGATTATCTTATTGGAAATTTCAAAAAAGTCATGAAAGAAGAATTTGAAATGACTGACATGGGTTTGCTGAGATACTTCTTAGGAATAGAAGTAGAACAAAATGGAAATGGGATTTTTATCTCACAAGTGAAATATGTTAATGAAGTGTTGGAAAGATTTAATATGCAGGAGAACAAAGCAGCAATCACTCCCACAGTGATGGGATTAAAACTCAGCAAAGAAGACAGCAACAAGGATTTTGATCCTAATTTGTAAAAGAGCATAGTTGGCAACCTCATGTATTTGACTGCAACTAGGCCGGATATAATGTATGCTGTTAGTTTGATTTCCAAATTCATGGAGAGGCCAAACGAAGCACATTGGCAGGCAGCAAAAATGATTCTGAGGTATGTTAAAGGTATTAAAAGGTTTGGCATTTTATATACTACTTCAAAATGTTCAGATTTAATTGGATACACTGATAGTGATTGGGCTAGAAGTGTAGATGATCGGAAAAGCACATCCGGTTATGTTTTCACATGGGTTCAGGAGCCATTTCATGGGCTTCTAAAAAAAAGCCTATTGTAGCATTGTCTACAGCAGAGGCAGAATATGTGGCAACTACAGTGGCAGCATGTCAAGCAATTTAGATGAGAAGGATGTTAAGGAGTTTATGCCAAGAGCAAGTAAAAGGAACTGTGATTTTTTGTGACAATAGCTCAGCTTTTGCATTATACAAGAATTCTGTGTTTCATAAGAAAACGAAACACATTGACACAAAGTTTCATTACATCAGGGAATTGGTAAACAATGGAGAAATTGTTTTACAACAATGCAAGACTCAGGAGCAGGTTGCTGATATTCTGACGAAACCATTAGGGCAGAAAAGTTTCGAGTTTTTGAGGAAATGTTTGGGTATGACTGATAACCCAGCAGTTGAAATTAAAGGGGAGTGTTGAAATATTAATTTCAACTGCCGTGCAACATTTAATTCAGAAAACCGCTGAGCCTTCCCGCACAGCTTTTCACAAGTTGGTGGTATTTTCTCAAACGATAGCGATAACATCCATCGATCGACACGTGGATGAGTAGTTTTTGGAAAACAACTTTTTTCCCGGAGCATAACGTTCGGCAAGAAGTGGCTATGCGATATTGCCGTTAGCCGTCCGATTGAAAGCAAAGCTGACCACCGTCGATTGAAGCCAAAGGTTGTGTACAGGCCTACAAAATGAATATTGATGTGAAGTGAAAGTTTTGAGTTTGATTGTCGGTTTGCCACTAAAACAATTAATGAAATTAATTAAGGTCGTAGAATGGTTGGTAAAATTTTAATTTTAATGTTTTTATTTTTCACGGATGTAGTTTTGTTAATGTATAGGTAAAAGCGTATTGTTATGTTTTTGTTGTTGTTGCATATGAAAAGTAAGAAATGCGCAGCAACGTGTGGGGAATTCTTTTTTGTTGTTCAGTGAAATGAAATGTTTTTACGCACAACAGTGTAGTGAATGTAATTTTGTTGTATATGAAATGTAATGAAAAGAGGGCAAAACGCAACAGCGTGTGAATGTAAGAAAATTTTTACACACAACAGTGTAAAATCTCAGGAGAGACAAAGTAATTTTTTTTTATTTCATCTGAAGCAGTTCTCTTGGTGAAATCCCTCTGTGAGAGGAAGAATATTGTATCAACAACCTTATTAATAAATAGAAATCTTTTATGTGTGTGTGGAAAAACTCTGTCCTCTGAAAACAATCTTTTTTGCTTCCCTGTGTTAAGATCTTGTGCTTAAAAACAGAGCATTTTCCTCTGTTTATGTGTTTGGAATTATCATAAATTCCCAACAATCCGGTTGACTGGGGTGATAATCTTGTTGCGTTAGCTGAAAGCTGTTAAGCAACGAACTGACTGAACCTAAACTACCACATGCTCATATATAACTAACTACCACCAGTAAAAAGTCCCAAGGTACACTGAGCCTCTAAACCAAACCTCTAGAATAGAGGAGTCGAAGTCGATAAGGGACGGTCCACTGGCAGCGAAGTATAAAGGAATGAAAGGGCTGTCTATTATATATGTTGCTATACCATTCCTTGAAATCTCGACCCGAGTATGAAGCTATAGTGGGTATCATGCCTTGAAATCGCGACCCAAAAGGAGAGATTGAAAGGTATGAGCTCCTGTGAGCGGGCTTGTGGGGTTCCTTCTTTTTGGGGTCTAATCATTTCTCTGTGAGGCCTTCGATCAAACACTGGTAGCCTGACTTTGTTTCTTCCCAAGAGCTCACTTTCGATAGAAGGAAAGGGGAAAAAACTGGTCTTTTATAACGAAATTGTAGTATTCTCTAGGGTGAGGTAGCGAGGTTACGACTTAGTGAGGTAGGCAAAGGCAAGTAGCAGAATAGTAGGTTCAGAAGCACAGAAGAGGTTCATGTAGCTTCTGATGACCTAACCTAACTATCTATTTCAAACATCAATGTATTGGTAGAGAGGGTGTAGCTGATAAGACCTAGGGGTTCAAGGCAGAAGGAAGAAAAGGGGTTCAGGGAAAAAGGAAGAGAATGTGTGCATCCGACAGCTTTATCTCTCTCTCTCTCCAGTTAGACCAGCCCAATAATGGAAATTCGACATCGAGCAAGTAAAGTTACACTTCAATGGGCCACGTGCCCATCAAGCTGTCAATCTCAAAACATGAAACTAATTATATCTAAGGTGGCTTGGCTTTTGAAATTAATTATATCTAAGCTGACATCTAAGCCAAGCTCGCACTTGTGCCTGGTTCGAAACCCTTATTTGTTTTTACGGAAGACCCAGAAAAGCCTACTGCATTAATGGAAGTTTTATAGCCATGGAATGATGGATTTGTCCTCATGGTGTTTAGAGCAGTGGAGACAACAGGACCACTCTTTATGATTCTTTGTGCATCTATAACCTTACAAAATGGAAAGATTCTCTCAGCCCTCAACTTCAATCTGAACTTCTTTCGTGGTTGTCATCAAGGTTTCCGGTATCTGGGCCACCACAGGGATAGAAGAACAGGTCCAGATCGAGGTTCGATTCTGGACGGCCATGGAGAGAAGAACAATAAATTCGGTAGTGCACGTGTAATGTATGCAGGTGCATCTCGCCATGGTCACCACATTAGTTTTTGTTTCATGGTGTCTTTTATAAAATAGATTTAATATATTTAATATCTTTAAAAATCAATTTATCTATTGCTTTACGGGTTGTCGATTAAATTTCTTTGTGGGATAACAACAAAAATACGATGGATATAGGTAGGGGCAAGGGTTGGAATACATGAGATGGAGGCACACACTCGTAGCTAGAATCACCTATGCTCGGAAAAGTCCCATTCTAGGAGAATCATTGCAAGGGCTAACTAGGTGAACTAGGTTTTGCTGTAGTTGCTTAGAGTGTGTGAGCAAAGGTTGAAGTCGCTGATTCAGTTGATTCACCAATAGAAAAGGCAGAGACACCACCAGATCCAGATTTCATATTTAGATGCACAACGCGATTGGTTAACTCAACAAATCTAAAACTTTGAGACATGGTATTTACCTCGTTGGGCTCACTGTGATTTCAACAAATCAGAACAACTTGTTGTTAAACAAAGGATAGAAATGCATATTGTAACATCAAAATGAGGAACACAATATATTGGATAGAAACCTTAAAGATTGGGGCCTTAAAACCCTCTGAATCTAAAACCTCTTAATTGAATGCATAAGAGGGTACATTTGCTTTTGTTTGAGTTCTTATAAGTGGTAGTTCGTGCAGATGTATACATTGCGCATGCCACACATATGATAGAGCACAAATTAGTTGTGGAACGACTAATAACGATTATGCAATTGGAAGCATCCATATTTCTGGTTTATTTCTACCAAAAGGTCGAGAAGGATAGACAAAAGGCGCCTCAATTGTCCATCTATTTAGAATCCGTCGGAATTTTCCGTCAAAGGTCCTCAGATTATCACGCAGTTGTTCTCAGATTTATATAAGAAACTCCCTTATCGTATTACCAGGTTTTTCACCAGAAACGATCCCAAAAATCTTAGGGTGTGGTCGCTGCAGATGCATGGTCTTTCTTTATTAACCATCATTACTCCACTTAGATTTGCCTATAGCTACCACACAACCGGGAGAACTAGGTTTGAAGGCTGACCTTGCGATTTATATATATAGAAAACCTTGTTGTTCATTGCGGTTCTCCATTTTACCTAGATCATATTATCTAGGCCATTTTGTATCTTCTTCGGCCTTCCTGGGAGTGTTGTACTCCATATTCAACACTTTAATGTGTTTTAAGGCTGCATGAGATTCATCCTAGCTTTATCTATCTCTGGATGCTTCTCCCACTGGGTGGTTTAATGATGGAACATAAAATAACAGTGAAAATCGCTAGCTTCTGCTTAGACAGGTTAAAGATTCCATAACCCCTCTTTTCAAATCTCACAGGGTCAGTTTCTTTAGTGTCTACGAAAGCTACAATCCAATTGGAATACGTTCTTCTCTTCATAATATACGAGGCAGTTTCCCCGAAAATAAATAAATTACCCTTTGCCTAAGGGAAACTACTTGCTTGTCTCATAACCCAACATTTGGAGGTTTCCTAGTGAGGAGGCTTTCATGACTACGCAGACGGATTATGTATACGTGTTAGGTTCAATAATAGAACAAAAAATAACAATGCAAATCACTAAGTTCTGCTTAGACATGTTACGATTTCCATAAACCCCTCTTTTTAGAATCTATAATCTTTTTTTTAGTTTCATCATCAATGAAAAAATAATCTTCTCTCTAGTATAAATTTAGAATCTATCATCATTTTTCTAGTTTCATCATCAATGGAAAAATATTCTTCTCTCCTCATTGTTTGTTGGCTTCGTCTTCGTTTAATAAATAAACTCATAGTTTGAAGATCTAATTCATACATTAGTGATCATGCTTGTAGATTAGAGATATAACACTGGTCCTTAGATTTATATACTAATAAATCATATTTTTTTGTTTTGCATGTCTTTCTACTAAAACAGCCCATTGGCGACTTGTTGAAGATTTACTAGAACAGGTTGCAACATGTTAATAGACATTGACATATGCAGTTTAACAGGTACACAATATACATGTTAGCATTTATGTTCCATTGACATAGTAAGCATAGGCATCGCCATGTATACATCATCTCAAGAACAGAAATTGGAATTTGTATTAGAAAAGAATAACTTGTTTCGAATATTTTTTTTTTCATATGTGATTGGAGACTGCTTGTTTGATAGTTTACAACTTTTACTACATTGTACATATACATCAATTGAATTAAGAAGATGAACAGTTCAATAATTTAGAAAATGTTTAGCATAAAAGGATAAGGAAGCAATTATGTCTTATCAAAATAAGCTCCATGAAGAGTCGTTAAAAGAAATGCACAACATTAGTAGTTGTGATTTGTATTTAGCAAAAATGTCTAAGTCATCTTTGATTGAAATACCTCTAGAATCTCGAGGACTATTGGGGGAAATTTTTTGCATACATTAGCTATCAAATTGGTTGAAAATTCCAATTAGAATTTGGTCTAAAACAAAAATGAAAATGTATTTGCACTTTAATTCAACAATAGCAACCAATACTTATGACATACTATTTCATGATGAGAATCCTATAAATGGCCATTTTGAGCCGTTGCTTCACAAAAAAGACCCTATCATGGATTCTGCATTTTGGCTTCAAGTGAACACTACGTATGAAAAAATCAACCTATCTATCTTTGAACATCAAACATTTAGAACCATGATGAACCTTGATAGGGTGCCCATGTTCAATAGCATATATGGTGAGAGTGCATTTGAAACAATTTGTTATCTTCTAGATAATGAATATAGTGTGCCATGCCTTCGACTTACCATTGCACAAACATTTTGCAATGCAGTTGTTAAAAATGACCCATTTGCAAATAGGTGCATAACAAAGCATATATACTTTAGTTGTATAGAAAAGTACAAAATAATAACTACTTGGCAGGAATACATAAAACAGTTAGCATTTCCCTATAACAAAGGAAACATTGAAGGTGATCTATTTGTCTTTGCTTGGCTAGCCAAAATGCTAAACATAGATCTTGTCATTTGGTCTGCAGTTACAATGTCCATATTGAGGAAAATATCTAGTTCAGAAACATTACTTAGAACTTTTAACATATTGCAATTTGAAACAAGTATAGGTCATGTCTACTATGAACCCTTACAAGAAAAAGACAAAATTGAAAACCAAATAATAACTGAACTTGGGGAAACCAAATTCAAAGCATCTGAAGCAATAGTTGATCTTGGTGCAACCAAATCCAAAGCATCTGAGACAACAGCTAATCTTGAAACAATAGTCGATCTTGGTGCAACCTAGTTCAAAGCATCTCGTAGCTTAAACAAGGACAAGAAAACTCTATCTTTGCGTCTTGTTAAAGACATTATTCGAAGGAAGTTGAAAACATAGAAAATCCAACTTTCCTATAACACAACAACAATGAAACAACAACCTCCTCTGGAAGATTTAGCACATCAATCCACAAAAAGGTCTCATGTTTCAATTGGCATTAACGCTAGCGATAGTGCCACCATTGAATCAATGCATTGTTTGAAAAAAAATTGTGCGAATAAGTCTAAACCAATAAATCAAGTAATTGTGCACAAATTCAAACCATCTTCTTCCATAAAGAAGCAAAAGCAGAACTTGTCTTTACATCTTGTTAAATGTGTTATTCGAAGAAACTCGAAAACACATAAAATAAAACTTGCATACAATAGAACAACAATGAAACAACAACTAGTGGTAGAAGATTTGTGTTAGTTAAGATCACAAAAAATATCAAGAAACAAGTCAACAAAATAATCGTTCTCTGAACAAAAATATTGAGAACATATAAATGATACACCTATATTTCATTGTTCAATATGTGAAAGAGCTTTCTTTAGAAGAGATGTTTTGCCAATGAAACAAGTGAGCCAAAAAAACATGCAGAGAACATTAGCAAATCGCTAGGCTGTTCCCATGAAATTGAAAAGCCCACATTTAAAAATGTCAAAAATAGAAGTTTCTTTATTTGTAGATGTTGCAAAAAACATTTTCAGATGACACAATTCCTAAATATGCAATTCCTGCAAAAATAAGACGAAATAAAGGCACTACAACACTTAGGCAACTTACTGAACTAGAAGAAAGACTAGTGGCATTACGATTGCCATTTTTGCAAATAAAGGAAATGAGTTATCGACATAAAATACCACAACTAGGTCTAACTGGAGGAGTGATCAATGTGCCAACTAACATATCTAGAATTCAATTTGCATTGCCTCGTAACATAAAAGACACTGACACAGTGGCAGTTGTGCTAAAAAAACATTTAAAATTCAAAAGTGCCTATGCATTTGGTTGGGTTCGAGTTCACATAGTCATGAAAGCATTAAAACAATTACACAAAACAGTGCTTTAAAAATTACAAAATGCTAACATAAACGAAAATTGGAAACAAGTGTTCATAGATAACAAAGAAGCATACAACAATACATCTAACATTGAAGACATTGAAAATGATGATCAAGATATTGATCAACGATCACAAAAACATTGGTTCATGGTTTCACTGATCCACATACTATCCATGACCTTGTAAATAAACAAATTAATATTGCACCTACTACAAGCTATATGCCATTAGGTATATTCCAAGATAAATACTCAGAGGAAATGAGTTTTCCATCATTATTCTATGGAAACAAATGCCCAAATGATATGTTGAAGAACTTTACATATCAAAAAATCTGTCAATGGGAAGTCCTACATAAAAATCATGACTTTTCTTACCATACAACCAATCTGTTCTATAAAGCAATTCACATTATCATAAACCAGGTATTGAATATTATGTGGATTAGAATTAGAAAAGGTCAGTTGAAAGGAAGAAAACTACTTGCAAAAGATGTCAAATCCAAACCAAATTTGGATTGCATTTTGAAATCTGACATTGGCTATATGGACTTAAAAACAATTCGCACTTTGCCAGACTATCATCAACAAATGCGTAAAAAATTGTATGCGATGATTCAGCAACTAGGTCTGCCTACTTTTTTTCGTGTCCTTTAGTAGTGCAGAGCACCTTTGGGAGCCTTTAATGAATGCATTAAAACATATAAGGCAAAACACTATGAGACCAAACCAAAATGATTTAGAAGAAAATGAGCCACACTCATTAATAAGAAATGATCCTGTAACTTGTGCACGTTACTATAGATCTAGAATGGACGCTCTACATCAATTAGTAGTTCATGATTACAAGTATTATGGACAAATTGTCGACTACTTCTACGTCACGAAATTCCAAAATAGAGGCAGTGAGCATGAACATGGTTTATTATGGATAAAATCAACACCAATCTATGGTAAAGACACAAACATTGATGTCGAAAATTTTGTTGATAAATACTTATCAACTGATTCATTAGTTCTAACAAAATATCTTAGAACCATCCAACATCATCACCACACAATAAGTTGTAGGAAACATAAAAATTCCAATTGCAGATTTAATTTCCCAATACCTCTGATGAAAACGACAAAAATACTTGAACCTCTTGAATTTGATAGTGCAAAAATGAAAACAAATGTGAAGCTAATATTTGACACGATAAACAATGTCAATTATGATGAAAAGGATACATTTGATAACTTTTTGCATGCCATTGGATTGACAAATGATGAATACATACATGCTATCCAATGTACATTGAATCGCACAACTTTACTTCTGCAAAGAAAGCCAGCTGACACCTGGACAAATAGCTTTGCTCGACACATCCCGTCAATGTGGATTGCAAACATTGACTCCCAATTTTTACTCGATTCATATGCCATTGCAATGTACTGCAATTCCTATATGACAAAAGAAGATAAAACACTTACATCAACTTTTAAGAACATCCGTGAAAATCACCTTAAAACAAAATCTGATATCATGAACACTCTTAATTGTCCGGGGAAAGCTTTAGTAAACATGCAACAAATGTCTGCACAACAAGCAGTGAACATTGTGCTATCGCTTCCACTAAACTGTAGTTCACGAAAATGTATTTTTATTAACACATCTCCTATAGAAGAACGTGCATTTGTTTTGAAAAGAAAAAAGTACATCCAAAAAGAACTAGATGACTTTGAGGACATTATGTGCCCATTAATTATTGACTATTATATTCTATGACCTGTAGCCATTAATGCCATATGTTTAGCAGAATTTTCATCTAGTTATACAAACAAATGACAAAAACGCAAACATGCAGCTAAGCCACATGTCATTCAATTCGTGAGATATAACAAGAACAAAGACATTGGAAACTATTGTAGAGAACAATTAATGTTATACTATATGTATCAGGTCAATGAGACTATGATCAAGCAACACCACCGGAGTTGGCAATCTCCATATGTTGCATTAGAAAAAACAATTAGACAAAATGAACAAAAATTTAGATTTGTTACTGGACCTACATGGGGTGACATAGATGATGCAATCAATGCAATAGAAACACAGATTGAACAAATATTTGACATAGATAGCCTTAAAGCAAATGAAACAAAGAATACAATAGTTGACAAGTATGTTAATGAAACATACGAAAATTATGATTTTCAAAGTGATTTGCAACATTTTCAGCATACAAAGAACTTGACTCTACTATCTACAAGACCGTATGAAATTGTCAAACAACCAAATATACTAGAAGACATAGAGTATTATAAGTTAATGCAACAATTAAACCTGGAACAAGCAAAATTAGTAGCTGATGTGATAGCAAGAAAACTATGTAGGCCAGATGAACCAATTCATTTGCTCTTGATGGGAGGTGCAGGAACAGGAAAAACGTTCACAACACTGGAAATTTTCCAGTCATTGGTATGCATACATAATGGAAAATTGCCTTATAATCCATCACAACTAAAAGGAATAATCACAACATACACAGGAAAAGCTGCATTCAACGCAGGTGGTGTCACATTGCATTCTGCATTCTGCTTACCCTTTAACAACAGTGATTGTTCATCACTAAATAGTGAAAAGTTAGATACATTATAGCTTCATGTAGTTCTTATAGATGAGGCGTCGCTTGTTGGTGCAACAACGCTTTATCAGATTGATAAGCGACTCTGTCAAATCCTGCATACACCAACTTCATATTTTGCTAATGTTGACATGATATTCTCTGGTGATCTCTACCAAGTAGGCCCCGTAAAAGACTCTCTTATCTTTGAAAATCCAAGAATCAACAAAAACATAGTTCCATATGCCTTTTGGACAGAGAAAATAAAATGTTACAAACTATATACATCAATGCGTCAAAAAGACCCGATCTTCATCAATGTCCTAAATAGGATGAGATTAAACACACAGACTGATAAATATATTGCATACATTAATGACAATTGCCATAGGCTACCACCTTTAGATCCACTTTTCCCATATATTTTCTACCAAAACAAGGATGTTCATAATCATAATACAAAAATGCTTTCACTTGCACATGGTCAACAAATAACACTAAATGCTATTGATGAACATGAAATTGCTCAATCAAATTATTTTTCTTTTGAAAAGACAATATCATTACCATCAACAATAATAGTCAAACAAAACATGTTAGTTGAATTATATGCTGGAAACTACAATACCAATGATGGATTAGTCAATGGTGTTGAAGGCATTCTCAGATGCTACTCATCCAATAACAATGGAAATGACATTGTTTGGATAGAATTTCAAGATGTCAACATTGGAAAACATCAAAGAAACAAATTCAAGGAGTTGTATGACATAAATATCTTGTCAACCTGGACACCAATTTTTTGAACTGCAAAAGCATTGGCAATGTCTCACAACAAATCACAAATCACAATACGAAAACAATTCCCACTACAATTAGCTTGTGCACAAACAATACATTGAACACAAGGACTAACATTGTATCAACTTGCATCTGACCCAACGGGTGTCACTAAACACGGGCTAGTCTATACTGCATTATCACATGTTAAAACCATTGAATCGTTATACTTGATCAATAAGCTAGCACCCCAAAACTTTCATGTACAAAACAAGATCTTAGATGAAATGAAACGACTAGAAACAATTGCTTCTTGGAAACTAAAATTTACGAAAAAAAACCTAGCAACCCAAATATTTTATCAATTGCAAGTCTAAATACACGCAGTCTACATGCACATCTTAGTGACATCGTCCATGACCCATACCTATTGGACAATATGATTCTATGTTTTCAAGAAATGCATTTGCACATTCCACCCAAAAACAAACAATTCCTGCCATTCAACTTTGCCATAACAAATTACGTCCATGGCATCCTTACTTGTGTAAACAAGAAGATATTGATCAAAGCAACAAAAACATTTGACATATACTTCCAACAACCAATTTGCTTAATGAACATTTACGCAATGCCTTCTGAACAAGTGTGCACAATAATAGAACTGATTAGAAAAGAAAAATCACAAACCACACATGTTAATTGTGTGTTCTTAATCATTGGCGATTTTAACATTGATATTCAATTAGAAACAACTCGCAGTCAGGCTCTTACAGAATACATGAAAACTAAGAACTTGCAAGAAATAAGGAGTAAGTTATGTCCACGATAAAAAACAACAATAGATCATATTTGGACAAGTTTTCCTATTAAACAATGTGAAATCAATATTGCAAATGCATATTGTTTAAATCATAGCATAACATATGCTTTTCTACAACTCTGATCAAAATGATAATTTATGCTTTCCATCACTCCTTCGCAACAACCCAGGTATAATAACTTGCCTTGCTTTAGATTCATCGGTACATCTGATTTGTTCTTTGTCTTCTAATTTCATTGCTTTCTATTTTCATTAGAAAATTTGCTTTGTCAAAACTAAAATATGTTTAAGTTACACAACAATGTTTCAAATATCTAGCTCTTCTAAAATGTTTTCAATAACTGACTTACAATACATTTGTTTCCTTCTTGTGTTTTCACACATGTACCAATAGAAAAAATGTCAACTCGTAAAGCAAATAGTGCAACAAGCACAAATGAATGCATTCAGAAAATAGATAGTGCAACAAGCACAATGCCAAAAGAAAAAACAACAAAGTGACAAATAGTACCATCGTCCATAATGGACATTTGCATGGGAAGTGTAACAACTATTTTCGAAGGCGATGTGTTAGTGTTATATGGTCCTGCTTCGACTCCAGTACCCTCCTCACCACCGAAGACACAGGTTGTGCACGCCGACCTTGTCGATCTGCATGGCCAACTTACAATAACCGTCAACATAAGTGATAAACTGATCTCTCAATTTGCCTCCTATTTCTCTGTCGGCAAAAGTGTTCGCATAACAAGATTCAACATTACTAAGAAAAGCAAATATGAAAGAGGTGATGCTAGCCACTGCATCTCATTGAATTCAGCATCTCTCGTTGAAACAATACCTGTGATTTGTCCTCAATGTTGGCTTACTCCAGACACTACAATTGCTACGCTTTTAGAAGAAAATATAGATTATTCGGTTGGAAGCTTCGTAACACTTGTCATAGGATGCCAGCAAAACAATCGTCAATTTGAACTATATGTCAAAGATGGTGAAACAAACAATGACTGTGCCACGGTATTGTGTCAAATCTTTTGCTCTATTATGCTTAGCATTTTATATGTCCATTTTTTCTTTCTCTTGCAAAATTTTGACTTGAATTTTTTTCAACTGTATTTGAGCATTTATGTTTTAATGCTTTTTCTGTCACAACTAACCAAAATTTTGACTTGGTTTTTTTTCAGGTGTATCTAAGTGAACAACACAAACAAATATTTGTTGAGCTACAGCAAGATATAATAAGAGGAAACACAATGTTTCTTCTCTTCAAAAACATGGTTTGAAGCGGGCCAAGAGAATCCCATACCATACGTACATGTTTATCAAGTTTCTTTGAACCACTTAATGATCAATTGACAAAATCTTATCTACAGACTCTTGCCAAAACAAACGTTCAGGAAAGTGTTCATTTGCTTTTGAACTACTACTCATTTATAGAATATACCAAAAACAAATGTTCATTTGCAGATGCATTTGAACTTTTTATAGGCATTTCTCTATTTCTTCTTGAACTATTCGCTTTTTATTTTACTATTTTTTCTTTTCCTTAGGTTGTTCATCTACTATAAACATAAAAAAAATATTTGTATCCCATATTGAACTACTGCACATTATTGGAATTCTCAAACCAGCTGATCTGTTTTGTCCACCATACAAGCCATTTTGCAGCGAATGTAAACAACTGATTAGAACAATGGATTGTCCAGTCAATGACATGCTTTATTGTACAAACTGCGGTGACAAAAAGCTATTTTCTTATGAACACAGTCTACAATGTACAATAAAAGATGAAGATGGCAAGCTAGACTGCATGCTTCCGAAAGATCTTCTTCAAATCTTCTTTCCAAGTCTTCTGCAAATACCTTTTGTAGAATATAAACAAAACATCTCTGCAACTGTCTTCATGTTACGTGCATTTTCACTAAAGGGAACCTTCACAATTTCGATGGACAATGTCATTCTCGATATCAAGCAGATCTGATACCTTTAGTTACTATGTAAATCTTATTTTTGGCAATATGCATGTTAACAGTTTTACTAGCTCTCAGTTTTTGTAACATGCATCTTAACAGTTGTAAATATGAAACAAATATTTGTTCAATCAGAAATTGTACATTGCCTTATTTTTGTTTTGAGCTAGTCATTCACATGCTGTGCAATATTTTCTCTTTGTGTATATGTTTTGTTGTAAATATTTTGAACCAGTGCATGGTTAAACCTAGACAGATTCATTGGATTGTTGCAATGCATGTGCTTCGATATTTGAAGGGCATAGTTCATTATGGCTTGAGGCATGTGACAGATGGTGGGTTGACTTTCATTGGATACAAGATGCAAGTGTTCTTTAGGGTTTGTTTGAACTTGATGTTAGGGTGCCTATGCTAGTTTAATAGGAAGTAGGCAGTAGTTGCAGTCAATTCAACAGGTGGGCAGTGGTTGGTAATCAAAACTTTCAGTAATATTCCACTTCGGGATCTTTGTAGACTCTGGTACATCTTTCTTAATGTCTAAGACATATTCATTGGTTTGTTGTAATGGATGTGCTTCGATACCTGAAGGGCATAGTTCATTATGGCTTGAGGCATGTGGCACATGGTGGGTTGATTTTTATTGGATACAAGATGCAAGTGTTCTTCACGGTTTGTTTGAACTTGGGGTCGGGATACCTATGCTAGTTTAATAGGTAGCAGGTAGTAGTTGCAGTCAATTTTGACATACTTTTTTACCACTATTTGGTCTTTCCACAACTCGAGTTGTAGTCCTCAATGTTTTACCCATAGAGAATGGACCTATTTTTATGCAACAAAGGTCATAAGGCAAGAAAAATGCCAACAAAAATTGCTCAGGATCTTTTGAATTTTTTATCATAAAAAAATAGATGTTATCTGCCACCTTGATTCTTTTTTTCCATTTGGAATTATGCCAACTGAATCTCAGAGCTAATACTTTCTTCTGTTTCTTATACCCTTCCCTTTTCTTTCAGTTAATCAATCAGGGATGTCCAATAGTGATCCTTGGCCCCAAGGATTTTGGATATCAATTCGATGTCCAAAGAATGGACTTCTTCATTGTGGACTCAGCATTCAACACCTAAATACCCATGCTTGACCTTTCTTTCTTAAAAACAGAACTCAAGATATTTTAGTCAATTGTACTGACTTAGTCCTTTTCCTGTAAGAGGCATCAAACTTCAGACTGAATCTGTATAAGCTCAGGAATCATGCTTGTTTATAACAGTTTCAAGTTTGAATGCTAACCAAGCTAAAGAAATGGTAAATGGAGTAGGTCAATCAAGTCATCGAAAAAGACCAGTGATGATAATATCGGCGATATATCGCCGAATATCGAAAATATCGCGATATTTTCAGCGAGCCGAAATATTGTCGAGAAAATATCACGATATTTTTGGCTCCCTAAAATATCGCGATATTTCCGAGATATCGCTGATATCTCGGCAAAATATCGTGAGACTACGTAAAATATCGCCAAGCATGTTTTGCCGCAGCTAGAAAAAAAGAAAATCATTTTTTTTTCTTCATTT
Organism: Pinus tabuliformis; assembly: GCA_031772625.1. Taxonomy (NCBI): domain Eukaryota; kingdom Viridiplantae; phylum Streptophyta; class Pinopsida; order Pinales; family Pinaceae; genus Pinus; species Pinus tabuliformis. The sequence continues at coordinate 1,057,376,267 of CM062804.1, forward strand.
TTGTTTCTGAGTGTTGGAGAAGGAAGGGGAAGAGTTTTATGGTGGTTGTCAAGGAGGGTTTGAGGATCAAACAATGATCATCACCACCAACTAAGATTTGTTTTTGGATCAAAGATTGAAGAATAATGAGACAAACTTCATTTCTTCCATTAACAGGTATGTTCTTAAAAACCCCTATGTTAATGATTTTTTCATAGATTTAGGGTTATGCTTGCTTGCCTCTTTGCCTACCAACATTTTGTTTCATTGTTTTTTTTTTCCATTTGCTATGATTTTCATGCCCATGAGCCAATGCAAGGGTTTTCTCCATATTTGGACAGCAAGCTTCATTTTTTTTTTCAACTTTCTTATGCACCTTATTATTGCCATTTTTCATTCACATTGCAAGATGCAAATAATGTAGTAATTTTTTTTAAATGAGGTGGTTATTACTTATTATTTTTTGTGTTGGGGGATTTAATGCCAATATTTTTTTTTTTTGTGCCCTAGGTTTGAATTAGTTCACTACAAATGTCAAATATGCCAAAAGCCTTTGACCCATTTTGGGAGTATGGGGAGGCTATTGGTGGGGCAAATCGGGCATATATATCATGCAAATTGTGTGGGACCAAGATGTCAGGAGGGGTTACACGATTGAAATACCATCTAGCTAGACTCTCTGCATATGATACAGATGTAATGCCTTGTATGGTTTCTAGTGCAGAGGTTATACGAAAAGCTCTTGAAGCAATTGTTGAACAAGACAGAAAGAAAGCTGCTAGGGAGAGGCAAATGGTCTCAGATAGATAACTGCTAGTTTTATTTGTTTTGCAACTTTTGCTACATATAAGTTTATAACTCATGATGATCAAATACTTTTAAAGTTTTATATATGTGATGTTATTTTGTTTGAGTACTTCATTGGACAATTATCAGGGATCGACAGGATTTGGTATCACCTTTGAAGTTTGATGTATCATTTCTATTTGACATCGTATATATTAGTGCTTTCTTCATATTTATGTGTCAATGTGTTTATTTCATGTTTTTATTGCTTTATATGTTTAGCAATCTGAGAAAAAAAAATGAATATATTATGCTTTTTTTATGCTTGCCGATATTTGCCGATATTGTCGATAAGATGTTTTCTGGACCCTCGCTGATATTTTTCCAATACGATATTTTCAACACTGAAAAAGACACATCTACAGCCACAAACAGAGCTATAGATCTACGCCTCCACCTTCTATGTAGGTCTTCATTCTACATGCTTCAAACCTTAGTATAGTTAAGACCAGAACACTGTTTTCATTCAATGTTTTCAAACACTGATCAATGCTGTATGAAGCAATGCTCTATGCAACAACCTGTTTCATTCAATGTTTCCAACCACTAATCAATGTTGTATGAAGCAATGCTCTATGTGAATGATGCTTTCAGTTGTACACGGGTTCAAATTCGAATCACTCCTCATTCGGGCTAATAATCAACGCCATTATATAGAATAATCTAAATTCCACCACCACCACCACATAGATGTTATCTGCCACCTTGATTTGTTTTTCCATTTGGTATTATGCCAATCGAATCTTAGAGCTAGTGCCCCTTTTCTTTCAGTTATTCAATCGGGGATGTCCAATAGTGGTCCTTGGCCACTCAAGAAATTCTGGTTTCTCGAGTGGCAGCAGCAACATTTTTTTCTCAAGCATTTTGGTTATCAATTAAATGTGCAACAAGGTGTGGTTTAATCCATCAAGTATTGAGCTTTCCTTCTTAAAAATAGAACTCAAGATATTTTAGTCAACTGGACTGACTTAGTCCTTAGTCTGTAAGAGGCATCAAATGTCAGAATTATAGCTCCCTTGATTTCTGTATAGGTCTTCATTCTGACATATGATAGACTACTCTTATTATGATGATCAGGTAGACTGAATTTGTATAAGCTCAGGAATCATGCTTGTTTATAACAGTTTCAAGTTTGAATGCTAACCAAGCTAAAGAAATGGTAAATGTTTCATTAATGCTTTGAGAACATTATTTTCTACCCAGGTGGAGGTCATATTCTATAGTGGGGCACCCAATCAAGTTTTGTATAGTATGTTGTTTAAGCAGTTGTTTAGCCAGTTGACTAAGCACCACCAGCAGGGCAGGCACTGAAGGCGGTTAGGGGATTCCTAGCAATGGGATAGGTCAATCAAGTCATCGAAAAAGACACATCTATAGCCACAAACAGAGCTATAGACCTACGCCTCCACCTAGTCTTAGATCTTGACCCATCCATTAGGATCCTTAACCTTCAACAACCTACATGCAGCTCATACAATTTCTGTGTAGGTCTTATGAAGAAATGATTAGGCTTCAAACCTTAGTATACTTAAGACCAGAACACTGTTTCATTCAATGTTTTCAAACATTGATCAATGTTGTATGAAGCAATGCTCTATGTCGAATCGCTCCTCATTCAGGCACTTAATAATCAACGCCATTATTATAACATAATCTAAATTCCAAGTTCTTACTCTGGTGTGCCTATTTGACATCATGCAAATTATTTAGAGGCCCTGCAGAGGTTGAACTAAACCATTATTATCCAAAATCACAATACAATCTATTTGACACTAGTAGAGACTTGCTTCTTCACAGCTCGCCTTGTTTATATTTTGAGAAGACCGAACGTTTATTTCAAAACTAATTTTCTGAATTCGATGTAAGTATTCGAGTTAGCTAAAATGTCTTTTTTTTTTTTTTTTCCACTTGATAGAAATTGCGAGCATATATCTTTCATTAATTAAAACGCGCTTCTTCAAAAGGAATGTCACTCACGATCGTTGTTAGTCATTTTGAATTAATGGGACCTTCTGTTCTACACCACCTGTTTACAAACAATTTTATTCACTTCCTTCATGGTTAAGCTTTCGAGGATTTTTAATGTGCACGGTTCATTTTGTTTCGTCCCTGACTGGGTGATATATCTTTTATTTAAAATCTTTGATGTTATATTATAATTATTTTTGGTTCAATACTTTTTAATTTTCAAATTTTTTTATTCATTACATATATTATTTTTTATTTATTTAAAAAAAATTAGACATATATTAAATGAAATTTTAAAATAAATTGTTTTAAATTTTAAAAATATTAGATTTTTAGGCTTCACAGATATCAAGATGCAAATATTATTTTGAGTGTAAAGTTTAAGAAAATGTTTACATGATTTTTTATTTTTCTAAATTTTTGTTAGATATAAAGTTAAAATAGATTTATAAAGGTTTTGACCAAAAAAATAATAAAATGTAAAAAAAATTATTATTTTCATTGCTTTCATATAATAGATACATAGTTAACTTTGGAATGTTTTATTTGTGATTTACTTTCTCTACATTAAAATGTTAATGCATAATTTTTTCATATTCAAAAGTAGAAAACATATCTCATAAATATAAATATATTTTAAAAGGTTTTTTATATATATACATACCCCAAGTACCAAGTACTCTTTCTCTATTTATTTTTTTACATAAAATTGATAAAATATTATGTTATTTAAAATTGATAAAAAAAAACTATGTTGTTTAGAATAGATATTGAAATATTTTTTTTATGGCTCACACTATTTTTTTGTTATTAGTATTTTTTGGTTTTAAATTATTAGATGTCTTTTGTCGTCGCAGCGCGGACTATTGACATCTCTAAGAGTAGGGACAGTCAGGGGAGCGACCCCAGGACGCTGGATCTGAATGATACCAGAGGGATTCGACATGAAGGATCGACTCTGGAGAAAACGACGGACTTAGGGTTACGAATGGACGCATCAGGCCATTTCAGTTTCGATCCGCCAGATCTGGAGATCAAACATATAGATCGGGGCTTGGACAAGGTTGATCCATCAGATTTGAAACAAATTTTTATCAGATCTGTAGAAGGAAGACACCTTTGTATACAGATCAGGGAAGGGATGGACGTCTTAGAGTTAAAAAAGGAGCTCCAGAACAAATTGGGAATTCCAGCTATATATCAAAATCTCTTATTCTCCGGAATCTGCATGCAGGACCACCTCACACTCCAGCACTATGGAGTTGCAAATGATTCAACCATCATACTCAACCTGAGACTAAAAGGAGGCTGCAAGGGAACCAGCTCAAAAACTACAGGATCCTTTCGCGATGCAGTCAAAGGAAAGGAACCACTGAATCACAGATCAGCACCCACATCAGAGCTTCCAGGACCCTACATAGTGGAACAGAAGCTAGAATCGCCTTTACTCACTGTAACACTACCGGAGGTAACAGATCTATACTCAGATCTAATCCATAATGCGGTTATATGCAGATTTAATGGTTATTGGCCCAAAGCTGATGCACTGCATCAATGGGTCTTTACATCATGGTCTACTAAATGTGAAATATATCTATGCCCTAAGGGCTTCTTTATAGTCAGATTTAGCACAGAACTGGAACGAGACAATATCATAGAGCAGGGGCCTTGGTTTTGGGGCAATGCTGGTCTCTTTATCACCCCCTGGTTCCCGGATTTTGATGCCAACACCATGGTCGTCTCAACGTTACCAGTTTGGGTAAGGCTGCATAACCTCCCACTGCATTTTTGGCACCGAAAAGCCTTAACGGCCATTGGGAACTCCTTAGGAAAACATCTTAAAATAGATGAAGACAGAGCCATGCGAGGAATTTTCACATATGCCAGAATATGTGTAGAGGTGGACCTAAGTCAAGGACTCCCAGAACACATCACATTGAATTTTAATAATTCACTGTGGACGCAAAAACTTGACTACGAGAACACGACATTCAGATGCCGCAGCTGCATGCAGACAGGGCACCTTCAATATGCATGTCCATTAACTAGTAAGGAGCCAAAAGGGATCAAGAAACAACAGAAAAAACCAAAAGGTTGGCAGCATACGGAACCACTGGAGGAGGAGGCACTGAACACAGAATCCACAGATGAACAAAGGAGTCAGGAAAAAGAGCATAAAGAAAGCACTGATAGGCCAAATTTGGAGTCACACAGCTTGGTACAGCAGCAAGAATTACAATTGGAAATAAGCGGTGCCAAAAGAGCACATAGCCCCGAAGGATCGGACTCAGATAAAGAACAACCAGTGTACACAGAGGAAAACCAACTTGCTATAACTGTTCCCTCCAACAACACTGGAATTTGGCGCAAAGTAGAAAAGAAAAAGGGCAGGAAAATATAGGCCTGCTGCCACAATTTTTACTATTATCTGTTTGACTTCCTGTCATTACAGGAATCAGTCTTTTGATATTTTTGTGCTTTTTATCTGCTGCCTTATTACAGGTTCAACCATTTGCATATGCTATTAGCATCTACAAAATGTAATTTTATCAACATGAATAAAATTACGATTTTTTCCTTAAGGGAAAAAAAAATAAAATTATTAGATGTCAACTAATAAATTACACATTATATATTATCAATATTATTATTTTTACACACAATCTATAAACTCCATATAAGTAGAGAAAAAATTATATGTTTCTCTCATATTAAAAATAAACAATTATTTTTTTAACTTTCAATTATTTTTATCTCTCTATATAAAGTTGATGTAAAATTAAAGTGGAAATTGAAATATTTTATTTATTGTTGAATTTGAATTTTTTTGTTACTACTAATGTTGTTTAATTTTGTAATACAAATATTCTTTTATTAGTTTAAAATGTAAGGTTATATGACTAGGATGTAGAGAGCCTCTTCACACACCGACTATTTTCATCTCATTTAAAAGTTATTTTTTATATATGTATAAAGAGTAATTTAACTAGGCAACAATTTAAAGAGTAAAAATAAAATAAATCGTTTATATGAACACTTGTGATACTAAGCCCAAAGAATTAAGCCACCTTTAAATCACCTTTGCATGCACTTGATGATGGAAACTATGCACATGTCTCTGAATAAACAAGTGGCCATTGATTCCTAGAACACATTGTTTGATTCCAAGACATATTATCCATATTCAAGGTCTCCTACATAGGTAAAGGGAATTGATCATGTCGCGGAGAAGTTTCTCCAAACATGCTTACTAAAATGAAGGATATTTCTAAGGATTTTGTTGGTAAGACTATGAAGAATGTTGTCAAAGAAACTTACCTCAAGTGGTATGGTTCATGATTAGTGTCCCATGTGGTGTGGATTCAAGCCTCCATAGACATGTTGGCCCTTGTCGCATGTATGAAATATTAGGTCTACCAGGTGGAATAGTGGCAATTGTTTCTATGAAGTTACTGATTGTACCTAGTGGAATGTAATCATTACTATTAAAAAAAGACTATGAAGAATGTTGTTGTTATTGTTTTTTCAAATTTTGATGATTCATAGAGACAAGTGACCAATGATGTTGGTGTCATTACTGTGTTGAATTTGTTGAGGCCATGAATGAGTTCATTGTTGTTTTAAGTCATTTTGGACTTGATAAGATGAAAGAGAGATATTCTATGTCACTTGAAGAGACAATCTTCAAAGTGAAGTCCACTATCAAAGATATTCAATTGGAAGTGAGGATTTTGATAACATAAAGGTAAAACACTTTGTGTAGGAATTCAAGAAGAAACACTATTAGATTGAATGTCTAAGATTAGGGGGACACATAGAAAAGATTATCTAGCACTTCCTAGGTTTGGAAACTCTTTCTTATTCTCTTCCCTTTCGAGGAACTTTTTTTTATACTCCCATGTTGGAGAACTCTTTCTTAATTTACTTCAAATTTTCATTAATAAATAAAGAATACATTAATGAAAATTTTTTATACTTCCATTTTGGAGAACTCTTTCTTAATTTAGTTCAAATTTTCATTAATAAATAAATAATACATTAATGAAAATTTTCACTGATAAATAAAGAATACATTAATGACAATTTTCACTGATAAATAATGTGCATATTTCTATTATGTGTTTTCTGTCTCTTTGGTCATCATTTGTTTACTGTAATTCAAACTAAAACTGTCATCAATATCCTTCATGATTTGGGGCCTTCTCGAGGGTAAAATGAAATTTCAATCTTCTGATTTGTGTATGAAATAACCATTTGGTTTGACAAGAACATGAGTTACCTCATAGCAAGCATGTAAATAAAAAACAAATATGTGTTCTTTCTTAATTACTCTTCAAATATAGATTTGCTACCTTTTCTACCCAAACTTTATATTGGGTATATACTTCATATTTTCTTCGTATTAAATGAAATACGAATAACGTAATTGAAGTACAATTAATCTACATTTTATATGGGAAAATCTTTGGAACAAAAATATAGTCCATAAACTTAGACGAAGAATTGACATTCGAATATGAAAATTATATTGAGAAATTAAAATTGTGGGAGTGACCTGGACTATTTTTCTAAAAACTAGTGACATATAGAATCAATCCCAAAATGTTCTTAACATGTATATCTCAATAGTATCTCCATGAGATATATAATACCAATAAAGGAAATGGATAAAGTATTTTAACTATATAGCAACTAGAAAATGATATACCATGGGTGTATGATTATGATAACGATATATAATATATGTATAACAACAATACTTTGGAAAATGATATGCAAGCCTGTTCCCGCCTTCTTCGTATAGCCATAACTTTATTTCGCCTGAAGATTAAATTACCCTAGCTGCTTACATTAAATTTGAATTCATGAGGCTTAATTTAAAAGAAATGATAATAGTAACATGAAAACCAAAATATCCCAGCTGCTTACATTATATTATAATTCGTGAGGTTTAATTTAAAAGAAATGATAACAGTAACATGGAAACCTACCAGCTTGACTGTGTTGGAAGCAATAATTTTGGCAACAATAGTACCCCAATTTTCGATGCTAATAACTAAAAGCCTATCTTTGCTACCAACACCTCTATTCATGCAGTAAGCATCAGAATTAATTCTGAACAATGGTTAAGGATCAAAACGTTGTTGTTAGACCTACTCTTCTGGTTGGTCCAAGGAGTTTTTTAGTTTTGAAAGCATACGATTTAATATATGACCATCGAAAATGGAACAAATTAAAATGGTTTTGGGAACATATTAATATGAGTTCGAGTATCATAACAATGAAGGAAAGCATGGTGTTTCATTTACGAAGATGATCTTTAAAGAAAATCTAAATGGATTTATGAGTTTGAATTGTACAACAATGGAGGAAAGGAGTAGAGATTGTAGCCGAAAGAAGATGAAGAAAATATATTTTGGAGTTGCTCAGCAATAACATGTTAGACTTTAGGAAACAATTTTTTCGCCTTAATGTAAGAAATTTGCTTTTAAAATTTTAAAGTTAAATGTTTGTTTTCATGAAATTATTTTTACATAATTAATAATCTTAATTTTAAAATAATTGTATGTGAATATTATTAATCACATTAATGGGAATGTAATTGGTAATGGTATCAAATGTTGCAAAAGAAACAACGTAAGTCGATAGCATAGATGAAGAGTGATGTGATATGTTATGTGGTGTAAATGTAGCGTAATTTGAGTAAAAGAGAAATCTTAATGCTATTGCCACTAGGGTAATCTTTTATAATTAAGTGTCCATCCATTGATCATGTACCCCAAATACACTAATGATTGCTAAGAAAGTTCACATTTCCTATTGTTTTTTATATATTGATGTTTTTTCAAATACCCTAACACCTACATGAGATGTTCCCCTCTTAGGTAGAGATATAAAATAATATGGTTTAAAACTATTGGTGAATACTACTTATATCTCATCAACCATTGCCAACTTCCCTCGCCGCAAGGCATCACATTTGGTCACTACATAATCCATTTGGACATAATAAATGGTTCATTTTGTCTCTAGAAACCAATACAACCTTGAAGACATTGTATTTTTATGAAAGGAAATTCCATTATCAATTTTAGATAGGACGTTCCATCTACATTGCAAAGGATGGTAGATTTGAATGTTGTAAACAACTGCTCCAAGAAGAAAAGGTTTGGGGGACTAATATGAATCATATCTATGGATGATTAATCATAACTATGTTGAGTTTATGAAAAAAATTTCATGCTAGTAGAAACAAAAGCGGCATATTTTGACAAATATTGGAAGGTATATAGAGGGATTGCAAGTTAGTAATCAAACATATAGTGCACTACAATGTTAAAAAAATGCGAATGTTTATGAAAATAAATGATGAACATGACATTATGTAAATAGAAGGTGCATGTGTGTTACATATATGTATGGTTTGGACCATAGGGAGTTTGAAGGAACAAAGGAATATTGTTACTGGCATGGAGAGTTACTAGTGTATTTTCAACTTTCAACTTCCTGTTTTGTGGCCTTATGGTTTTCTTCCTATCAATTTCTCTGTGCATTACAATGACATGTTATATATGGTTGACTACCCATCTAATATGCACTTGAATTCCCCATATTAGAGCATAGTTTAGGTATGATCTTGACTTGTGAAAGGAACCCACATCATTATTTATTTTTTATATGCATGATTTTGGGACATTGAAACCAATTGATCCATTATTCAAATTATGAAATTAGCCTTTTTTTTAATGATGGTCTCTTAGAAAACAAGCTATACACATATGTCTTGAGGAATATGGGTAGTTATTTATTTGAAATGGAGGTGTTGTATGCAAACACAGATGTCCCAAATCCCAATTAATAAATAAATCCCCAATTATGTTGTTTAGCAATTAAATAATGGCGTAGTTAATGCATGTTGAAGTAATAACTTGGGATTTACTTATCATTTGGGAGTTGGTACATATGGGTTTTGGTTCTTGTTCATGGTGTCCCTTATTGTTGCTTCCAGAGGTAAGTAAAGGAATGTATTGTTTGCTGAAGGTGAAGATTAAAGTTGGTCATGAAGAATCATCCATGGAACTTTGTAGATGCCACAAGGTCAATGAATGATTATCTTCAAACCCAAGTTTTCTTTTCAATTCATTACTGCCTTTTCTCAACCATGCAAATGATGGAACTAGGCCAATTTATTGCATTGTTTAGCTGTAAAATTAGGGTTGTAATGTTGGAAGCCAATATATAATTTGTGATGGCAAGAATATTTTGTGCCTTGAATTTGTGACATTTCATGATTTTTACCAATCATACTTTGAATTCTATTTGCAGCAACAAAACTATATTACTGTATGCAAAAGGGTTCATTCTATGCAAATTGCATTTGCCTTCCTTTACATAGCATTTGGAGGTATACTAGTTTTTACTTAAGCCATATTGTTTTCTCTGAGAGGTAGGTAGTTAGTTAGTGCACCTAGAATTTAAGGGGCCATGCATTCAAACTTTAAGGGCTATTGTGAAAGACATGCCTATTTATAAAAATTAAATCGAAAGAGGACATAGATGTGCCTTGGTTCTTCCCTATTACCATTGTTACATCAAATTAAACCATTATCACATTAACTTAGATTGGAATAAGTAATTGTATATGGTTCAAGACCTTTGGGCATGCTCATGAACATATTATATGCTTCATTAATCCTCCCAACATTACAAAATCATATATAATAACATTGTAACAAGACACATGAATATCCAACCCAAAAGTTCTCAGTTCATCACAAGCTTCCAAAGCTTCAGCATGCATCCCCACTGCACATTAGATTTTCATTAAAAAGTCTTGAGTACCATGTGGAAGCCCATTTTTACATGAAACATCGAGCTACTCTATTTCCTCTATTGGAATGTCTCCTCTCTTCAAAATAATGCCCACTATTTTGCATGTAGTCTCATTGGGTGAAACCTTAAGTTTTAACATTTTATGAAAAACTTCAGCAGTCTCTCTCAACCTTCCATCTACAATGAACATGCTAATGACACTATTAAAAGAAATAATGTTAGTAACAAATCTCGATTATAACATTTCCTTTGGAATTTCAGTGGCTTCGTTAAGCCTTCCATTCCTTTTTTATAAGGACAACATCATGGCAAAGGATAATTAATTTGCATGCTTTTTTTCCTTCAAGAATTTAGACAATTCTTATGCTTTAGTTACCATATCAACGCGAGTATAGAAGTCAAGCATACAACCTAATAAAAAGGCATCCATATCAACACCCAATTTCTATATACATTTGTATGTTTCTTCTGCTTCCTTTAAAATTCCATATTTACCATAAACCTTAATCAAAGAACTATACACCACAAAGTTCCATGCAAAACGAGTGTTATAGACCATTTTTTCAAATCTCGTCTATGGACCTTCAAACATGATCATTCACATCCTTTGAACACTTTATCATCCTCCCTGCACAAAGCCCAAAGCACAACACTTTCTAATCCGTGAGTTTTTGCCTGAAACTACTTCATTTCAATTTTTTTAAGGACCAATGTACCTTGGCCCCTAATTGGCCAACGTTTACTACTGGGTTTCCCTACTATGCACCTACAGTGATCACCCGTAGGTTGCTCAGTGTTGGGGATGTGCTAATTCTAGAAATTTAGGAAAACAAAAAACAATCTCGAAGCTTCCTCTTCCAGAAGCTTCTAAGATATGTTGTAACTATTTATCTTGGATAAAAGTCTCAGATCCTATCCTTTCCTACCTTCGAGTTTTCATCCCTTATCCCTTGAGCTCATCCTCCCATCAAGAGTGGATCTCAAGCCCATATTGGTAAAATGATAAAAATTCATGAACTACCTCCTTCAACTATATATTTATTACCATCCATAGGTAAGGGGATGGATTTTGGAGAGTGATTATACCCTTAGGTTGTTGATGTGAGAGATATCATTCCATGCATTAGGGTGATTGGAGGTGAACTTTGTGGCAAGGAAAGGACAAGTCAACTTGGAGGAGGTATTCTACAAGATCAACACCTATTTTTGGTTGACACTCACTCCATTTATATTAATGCAAAGAGTTATTTCTTTTCCTATATATGTTGTTATGGTTTCATGTATTTCAATACCATGTTGATCTTTTGAATACAATGATTAGATGATACTACAAAGATCCCGTAGATCGTTGGCTTGTGTTTTTTGACTGCGTAGATTCTAATTATAGAGATTAGAGCTAGGATTGGATCATGCATTCCAAAAAAGGATCGAAGCAAATGGCAGATTCCGGGTAGGATTCATCCCGTTATTTATTTACTTTAAGGAAAACATAAGTCCCTTTGTATTTAAGATACTTCTGTCCGCGGTCATAGGTTCTCTATAAGAAATTGGCGCCCATAATGGGGAACAGTGTATTTTCCTTGGTGGTTTCTTTTTCCATTGTGCTTGTCTTACCTCTTCTTAATAACTTTACTATCTTATTCAGTCAAGAATAGACCTAGTAAGACATTTCGGTGAGTCTCAATTGGAATCCTTATGTCAGAAATCCACATCCCTATACAAATGCACCCTCCGATATTGTGACAAAGCATTGCACCCCAGTTGAGTCGTCTTTGTGTCTGGGTTGCATAACATTGGTTCCTCCTTTGAACCCTCGTTGGCCCCTATTCATGCAAAAATTTACTTTTGTCTTGATTGTTTCTCTAATTAGCCTTGTTCCAGCTGCTCTTCCTTGAGTTTTTTAGTGTCGTGTGGTCTCTCTAAAGCCTCCATTTGGTTTTCTTTCATTTTTTAGTGCCTTTGGTAAGGATTTGTTTAGATTTTCCTTTGTTCTTATCATTAGGTCATTTGCAAATTGATTTTTTTTTATCATTCAGTGCTTAGATGAATTGGTGTTCTAGTCATCATTCCTAAAAATCTTGTTTGAATCAGTGATTAAACTTTTCATCTTAGTTTTCCTAATTTTCGAAAATTAAGTGACTTGAAAAGAAAAATAATTTCATTAGCATTTATCATTTTATGGAACAATTACATTAAAAGGGAATTGTACTTTACACATTGTTTGCTGCATATTATCTGTTGCATACTCTTTGTCCCTTCCCTTCCTTAGATAAATTGTCATTGGATGAGAAAGTTTTCATTTTCTCATGCTAGTTCACATTTTAGGATGTTCATGTGAAAATCACGGTGATCCCCAAAACTGAAAGTTAATTGAAGATAAACATTAAAATTTATTGAATCAACCTAAGGAGCATTTGTAACATTAATGCAAAAATTTAGAGGTCTAGGCTAGAGACATGTTTCAACGTCGTTAAATGTAGGAGTTGTCATTGTTTGCCAGCGTTGTATCTTGGGGGTGAAATCCCATTTGACGTATGAGATTGTATAGGATCGTTCTCCACATACGTTTGGGTATATTTGATGACACTCAACACACGCAAAATATATGGGAATTCTCTCATCTAATGATTACACATTAGACAACACTATTATGGACTACACTTTGACGTACCGTCGAGTATATTTTGGAAGTACCCTATAGGTTTCTATCCTCGCCATAGGTAACCAAGTCATCCTCCTTGTGTACCATCATACACGAAAAATAACATTAGGGGATATTGCTTGCACGTATGTTGAGTCCATGGTTCGCCAAGGTGCATATTGCAGTTCACAATTGCTTGGTACTCCTTTATGCTTATATTACCCTCTTTTTTATTTATTTGTGTTAATTTCTAAGTTTTACTATCCAATGTTGAAGAACAAAATCCCCCATTGCAGTTTTCACATAGAATGAAAAATAAGCTTCCTCTTCCACTGAAGGCTAGTCATGGTCGTCGCCAAAAGCATTAGAAGATACAAACTACCGAATTGGGAAAATTAGGAATTACTTCTGGTCCTCCTCCTAAATCTGATCAACCAAAATGATCTTTCCCTTTGAGTACTGAGTTCGAGATCACCTCTATTCTCGCTGGTGAATATGACACAATAGAAATAGAATTACTGAAAACCTTATTGCCTGAGGTTATTGAACCTAACTTTCCTTAGTCATAAAATTTATTTCCTGTGGTTGTTGAACCTAAGGAACCTCAGCCATGTTCACCTGTTACTTTAGGACCTTACCCTCCTCTTCCTTTGCCTCATATAGAACCACCATCCATATATCTTGGACCTGACGGTGAACCTTGTCCATATGGTCTTGTTAGTATTGAAGAGATCCCACAAGAATATCCTCGTTCTTCTACTCCTATTGATTGGAATGGACTCCATTTTTATAAGACCGACCCTCTTCCTCCGCTTGAAACTCCAACATAAACTTTTTGCTTGGTTCTTTTGACTCACCTGCGGATTTCTCGCGGCAATGTTCTTTGGGATTCTTAACCATGACTAGGTCCGATATGACTTCCCAACCTATGTCCACCACTAGGATTGAGAAATCTAATGTTGCTTCCTCATCCATATATTTGTGAAATCACCCGAGGCACATCTGTATGGTGGCCGGCTTGTTCCACCAGGCTATCAATATTTATCTGGTACCTTCTATGGTGCAGCTGCTAGTCCTTGGACCTCTCCCATGTCATCCATTTCGGGAATTCAATTTTCCACTTCCCTTATGAACGGTACTCATCCTGCTCCTTCTCCTTCACCTACGCCTACAGTTGAACAATAGGATGTCCCTTATGTTGGTGGGAAAGGATATCATCAACAACCTAACTCTCCCTATGTTGGGTTCCCACCATCAGGGGTGTAGTTTCCTCCAGCATCCACTCCTCCTATGGTAGGGGGAAACCTATCATTGGTATAGCTCAAATTGGTAATCAGCCTTATTATAATCCTCCTTATCTTGGGATGGCTTCTAGTGTTTGGAAACCTACTTTTCCCATCCAACCTGGTTTGATTTTGGACCAATTATTGAATTCTCAACCTATGTCGTCTTCATCTCAAACTCCTACCCTTCAACATGTACCTCAACAAGATCAAATACATGTAATTCACCCTTTACAGGTTTCCATTACATCTCAACCTATTCCATCGGTATTTGGTACCCCTCAAGTTCCACTTACCCAACCTTTACAATGTACCTTATAATATCAACTGCTAGGTCAAGGTATTCCTAAAATTCCAATAGGACAGACTCTGTATGGTATGGCACCACCTCAATCGAATCCACCTTACACTGGGATGATGTAAAATTCAATGGGGCGATAGGATAAACCTTATCAAGGTAATCCTCAAGTTCCTTTTCAAGGCCAACACATCTAAACCCAGTCATTCCAGCCTTTACAGGGTTATCCTGGAGCTGGCCAACAAGGTTACATGTATGATGGTTATCAAAATCCTCTTTATTTTGGTTCCTAGGTTCCACTTTATCAGAACTCTCCTTATCCTGGAACACAAGTACCTGTTGGTCAGGTTATTCCTTCCTATCTAGGCTATCCTCCACCATATTTTAATTGGCAGTTACCCTTTGTGGAAATTCTCAAATTTGCAGACTTGACTTGACTCACCAATGATCATACCACTCATTCGCCTTGGTGGCCAATAATTCGTACCAAATTTCCTTCTGATATCCCAAAATTCAATGGGAATCCTAGAGAATACACATCGATCCATGTTATGACGTATCGTCTGTGGTGTTCCTCAAAATCCCTTATTGACGATTCCATATGATTACGTATTTTCGAAAATACTCTTACATGTGTCACTGCTAATGGTACATTGAGTTACCTAGATCTTCGTTTCATGATTTTAGTTCCTTAGCTGCCATCTTCCTACCACATTTCCAGTTACCCATCCGGTATGAAACTGGAATGGAATTTTTTACCAACTTTAAAAAAACTAAATCTACTCACATCTGAGATCAAATTCAAGAGTGGTGGTGTCATTGCCGATTGGTTAATACCTATGTTTTGAATCAATTGTTAGTAGCATCATTCGTGAAATCAATGTTGCCATATATCATAGAGGATGCAGCTAAAGGCAGGGCCGTGACTAAAGAGAAAGTGATTGCTCGTGCCTAGTATTTGGACCTCATATATACCCAATCTGGCACGCTCTATGAAAAGATACTATATGCTTTGAGATCTTCCAATGTTGTTCCTCCAACTCCTAGTAAAGAATCTCATGCCACAGATGGCATCATTGGTTTTGTCAGTTCACAAACACTGAGTAGACCATCTGGTGCTGCTGTCACTACATCTACCCAAAACCCTTCATCTAATCCTCTTACGAATTCTTCTTCCGAGATAAATGCCATTTCATTTGATAAAGAAAAATATCAACAACAACCAGGAAGTAAGAAGAAAGGAAAAGGAAAAAAGAAGAAATATTCTTCACTATAGGATAAATAAACAAATAAGTCCTTTGATGAGAAACGAAATCCTCTCTACCCATGCTTGATTTGCAATGAGTAGCACTTTACTCGTGACTAACCTCACCACGCAGAAGTGAACCAGTTTCTGAAATCCTCCACTTCTCCCGCTGTATTGACCAATATGTTTCCCAATCAGGAGACCCACATGGTTGCTCGGGACCCTTCTTCCTCTAACATGGTTTTAATGCTTTCCTCCATGAAGCCTAAATATGATGTTATGGTGGCTACTCGGAATAATGACTATGGTGTTGGGCCTCCAAAATGTCTACAAAATGACATCCACTTTCACCTTTATCACCACCATTTCACTCACATGTCACAACTCCATAACCATATAACCTTTCATTAGCCACCATTTTCATAAATATATGGTTTAGGATCCTCATTTCCCAAAGTTATTTATTTTATGTGTTTAAAGTGAATTTATGATTAAAAACTAGGAAATTAACATGGTTTCATGTATGTATATAAGTGGCTTGAGTTTCACAACATGTGTAGGTCATTTGGAAGCTTCCAAGGCACCCTTATGTGGCCTCCAATGCTCAAATTCGAATTCCCTTCAAAGGAGATTTGGATAAAGGTCAAAGAAGGATATGTGTCCTATTTGGATTGTAACTTTGTGAGGTGTCTCATCATTTCTTATTTGGATTAGAACTCTATGAGACACTTAGGGGATATGTGTCTCATTATGAGCTATTTGGTTGTAAATATATGAGATTTTAGTGGATCTTCATTAAATAGGGTAGCTTCTTATGTTTTTTGTATAAATAGGAGAGTCTTCTCATTTGAAGGCATGTGTAAATTTGGAGAAATGCTCATGTTTTTAATAGAGAATTTGGAGCTTATACTTGGAGATTTGAAGATTTAGTTTTGCTTGCATATGGAGCTTCTTCTCTTGCCATCGTCATACACCATTGGAATGGCCATCTAATGATTGTGAGATTTAATTGCTTTTATAGATTAAAGTTCATTTGCTTTTTTAGTATTAGTTTTAGAATGACTGTGTACTCTTTGATTTTTAAAAACATTTCAATAGGGAAGATTTATGTATTCTCTAATTGGATTAAGTTTGAGGCAAGGGCTATTAGTTATTTAGTTTCCTTTCATGTTCTGTTATTTACTTTCTTAGATCAAACTATCAATTCATTGCATAATTGAATAAAGGATCAGGCCAAGAAGGTGACTTCAAATTGGGTGATTGCATGTTCAACCTATGCAATCATTGAGCTTTACTTTTTCGTTCTTTTATATTTGCTTTTAAGATACTCATTTAGTTTCATTAACTGATATTCCTAAAGATCATTCTAAGAAATTGATTTAATCATATTTCAAAATTGAATGGTTGAATATTTAATACATGTAATTACTGAGTTACTTTCTGCACACTTTACTTGATTTTCTAGGACATTAGAAGTTAAAGTATAAATAGTTGCTTACACATCATCTCAAGAAGGTAACACTTCATAATTGAATGCTAGAGTAACTAAGTATACATTAGATGTTTTTGATTTCATAGGTTAGTTGAATTTCATTTTCATTATTTGATTTCATAGATTACATGAATTGGTTTTTGATATTTTGTAGTTAGATTGATCTAAACTGAAAGACAATTTCTAGCACATACAGTGCATGCACGCTTCACAAGTTCACGAAACCCACGAGTTGACAAATTAAATGATAGGCAATCACTTTGCCCCAACCTATGGTAATGTGGATCCTCCGAACAGTCAAGCTACTGATCAACCTACTAGTTTGACGTTACCTGCATCCGATTCTGCTCCGACCACGATTCCTATGGTGTTAACTATTAATCCTCTGAAGGGTTTTATTCATAAATTTTCGTTCAACCGTCGTACCAGGGTTGCTCAAAATTATAACATAGCTGAAGACTTGCCTCATTCCCCATTAGCTATTTTGACCCTCGAGGTGTTGCAAAAATGTCCCACCCAAAATTAGGCTTTGCTTTTAGCTATCATATGTGTGGATCCTTTGGATTCCAACTTAGTTTTTTTTACTCATGAAAAATATACCCCCCACATTCCAGTTCAATTAGCTTTCATAATCTAGGTCATCATCTGCAGTAATAACATTCATCGTTCTATTGTGGAAGAAGGAGCCTCAACCTGTATTATGTTTATGTCCTGCTAGAAAGTGATTGGTTATCCTCAACTAAGTCAATCACCTACAACATTGAAAGCTTTTAATAGGAGAACGTATAAACCTTATGGTATCCTGAACTCCTTACAGGTAGAATTGCGGGCCAAAATTGTCTACATAGAAGTTGAATTTATTGATTGACCTATTGATTATAATATTCTATTGGGTCGCACTTGGGTTTATGACATGGATGTTGTCGTTTCAACTTAGTTTTGTATGATCACCTTTCCTCATAAGGGAGGTATTGTGGCCATCGACCAAATCACTTTCGTCACCTTTGATTCTCATGTTATGGGAAGTTCCCCGCTTGTAGGGGAAAATCTACATTCTTATAAGCATGGCGGGGTTGGACTACTCAAGGATTCCTCGCTCATGGGAACCTTTTCACTCCCTCCTCCTCCACTTCCTGGCAGCTCATCATCGGTTGCCTATATCGATATGATATCATCTTCTACTATCCTGATTGATCCATGGATTTTACCATATTAAGTTAACATCCATAGTTTTGGAAACCGAATGTTGTGTAGCCCCATTGAGCTTGATTATAAAGGCATCTATTTGGCTTGTGCGACTCATACCTTCTCTTCGATCAATTGGGTGGATTGATCATTGGATTATCGTACATATTCTGATCCATTCCCTTATATAATATATACCTATGAGAGCATCATAGAGACCATGATGCCAAACGATGCACCATGGGACGATCATCGCCATCATTCCTCCTTACCATATTCCGTTGAGGATAATCTCAGCGATGCTTATCTACCCAATATCATAAAATCTTTTACGAATTCCATTTCTATTCACAAAGTCGATTCTTAAAAGAATCTCTTGAATATCGAAGAGATGACGCCTCTTGATATCTTTGTTAAACAAGTTATTGTCGAAAATTGACACATTGGCATGTCTTGCTCTCCATATGAGATTAAGACTTATAAAGCCCTGTTTCAAGCGTTTCAAGATGTCTTTGCTTGGACCTATGAGGAAATGCCAGGCATCGACCCAAATATTGTGGTGCAAGAGATTAAACGTATGCTAATGTTAAACCAGTCCGGTAGCGCCTCCGTTCGGTCCATCCAAAGAAGGTTGTTGCGATAAAGAGTGAAGTTAAAAAACTCCGTGTTGGTTTCATCTACCCCGCTCCTTTGACCGATTGAGTGTCAAATATTGTCCCTGTCATGAAGAAACAAAGGAAAATCCATGTATGCGTCGATTATTGGGATGTAAATCACACTTATCCAAAGGAAAATTACTCAACCCTGTTCATCAACCAAATTTTTGATGACTGCGCTGGTTGCGAAATCTATTTGTTCATGGATCATTTCTTCGAATATAATAAAATCAACCTTCTCCCACCGAATCATCCTAAAACTGTATTTATTTGTCCTTGGGGTACATTTTCATACTGG
Organism: Pinus tabuliformis; assembly: GCA_031772625.1. Classification (NCBI taxonomy): domain Eukaryota; kingdom Viridiplantae; phylum Streptophyta; class Pinopsida; order Pinales; family Pinaceae; genus Pinus; species Pinus tabuliformis. The sequence continues at coordinate 1,057,395,992 of CM062804.1, forward strand.
AAACTCCCATATGGTTTAAAGAATGTTGGGGCGACGTTTCAACGGGAAATGCATTACACTTTTCATGACATTAAACACGTCATGAAACCTTATTTGGATGATCTCCCTACTCATTCTAAATATCGAGTTGATCACTTAATGCATTTGAGGGCCATTTTCTTATGGTGTAGACACTAAAATATTCGATTAAATCAACAAAAATGTGTGTTCTGCATTAGTTCGGGTCAATTTTTTTGTTTTTTAATTTCAAAACATGGAATTGCTATTGATCCTGTGAAAGTACAGATAATCGTTGATCTTCCTGCGCCTTCTTCTCGCATTCAACTTCAATGACTCCAAGGGAAGGCTAACTTCCTGCAAAGGTTCATCTCTAATTACATTGATTTGACCAAAGGATTCACTCTACCTCTTAAGAAAGGGGTTCCCTTCCATTGGGACAATGCTGCTCAAATGATGCTTCATGCCCTGAAAGATGTACTGGTTGAGGCATCTCTCTTATACCCCCCTAATTACCAGCACGGACATTTCTTCTATCTCATTGCTGCCATTTGTACTATAGAGATGGTATTGGTCCACGAAGATGATGTAGGGACTAAAAATCCCATATATTATCTGAGTCAGAATCTCAACAATACAAAATTCAAATATACCCACGTAGAAAAGTTGGCTTTGAAGGTCATTCAAGTCGTTCAAAGGTTCCACCATTACATTTTGCTCTGGAAAGCTACGGTTGTTTCACATTGCAACCCTATGACATATATTTTGTCACGTCAATTTCTAGGGGGAAAATACTCTAAATGTATTGTCATTCTGCAAGAGTTTGACCTGGAGTTCATAAAATCCAAGTCAAAGAAATCCCTAGTTTTCGCTCACCTTATGTGCGACCTTATTTCCCCTAATTCTAAATTGACATCTAACGATTCTATCCTTGACGATTCATTGTTTCTGATTTCATCGTCTGATCTATGGTATGGATACATTCTGGTATATCTCCTAAACCAAACTTCCCATTCTGATACATTTCGCTTTGAGTAACGACGTATTCGATACCAATCCAAAAATTACATCATTATTGGCGACACCCCTTATTGACATAGTATTGATTTGATTTTATGGAGGTGCCTCACACATGAGGAGGCTAAGAAAGTCCTTAATGAATGCCACTTGGTGGAATGTGGTGTTCATTTTTCTAGTTCTACTACTGCGCAGAAGATCCTACGCGTTGGTTACTTTGGTCCTACCATTTTTCGAGATGGTATTCTTACTGTCCAAAAATGTCATGCCTACCAAATTTATGATCGTAAGGCCTGTGCTCTGCCTGTTGCATTACATCCCGCTATCACCATGAGATCTTTTTCCAACTGGGGTATCGACTCCATGACATGTAACCCTCTTCGGCCAGGGGGCATGGTTATATCATTGTCACAGTAGATTATTTTACTAAATGGGCCTACGTTATGCCTACATTTAACAACACTAGAGAAACGGTTGGGGTTCCACAAGCCATAGTTACAGAACCAAGAAAAAATTAACGGAATCATATGGTGTACGAACTAACTGCTAAGCTAGGAATTTCTCATGAAATTTACACTCCCTATTATCCTCAGGTTAATGGAAAAGTTGAGGCTATTCATAAAGTTGTCAAAACTATTCTTCAACATATGACAAGGGTCCATAAATAATATTAGCATTTTCTCCTTTATGCTTCCTTGTGGGCTTACCAAACCTCGGTAAGAGCTGCTACCGTATTTACACCCTTTCAGTTGGTTTATAGTCTACAAGCAATCCTTCCAATTGAATGCGATATTGTGTCACTAAAACTAGATGTAGAACCACTTCCCACTGTTATCCCCCACAATGTCCCAGGCTGCGAGGAATTGACGGAGGTAACCACAAACCAAGATATTAGTTTGGTAGCTAGCCTACGAAACCAGAGAGGGATCTATATATCAAATTACAATCAAAATATGATCGAGATAGAAAGGATTTTAGGCTAGATATGTTTAGATTAGGGTTTGATTTGATTTTGATTGTTTGCTGGATGAGGGCTTAGGTTTAAGAAGCTAGGTCTAGGCTTTGAGAATCAAATTTGTATAGATGTAATGGGGCAAGGTAGGCACACACTTTAGCACTTTAGGGTTGTCATTGTGTATTTGGGAGAGAGATAGGGTTTCAAAATGAGCATGAGTCTCATGAATTCGTTTATATCAGAAGAAAAATGAACAATAATGTGAAAGCTTATCCAAAACAAAGCATTACATGAATGAATTATGTTTATTATCTTAGGAAACAAGCACATGAAACATGGAAATGGAAATGAAATATACAATACATTCAAAATTATGATCACAGAAGGAAAAACATTGCTAAAACATATACCACAAGTATCCCACTACAATAGTTGCAAACTCTGTCTCTTAGTTCCTGCCAAATTCTTAATTACACTAGCATTCAAGGCTCAATTCCTCTACATCCAACATTTTTCACTCTAAAATTCATGAAATATATACATTTAGCTCATCCCTGGACTAAGGGAGTCGAGCTCAATCATCTCCCTAAAGGTAGAAACAATTGCATTAAATATGACACTCCTTGCTAGGAATAAGGACCGAATTTCTAAAAATAGGGGTCAAATATTAACTCGTATCTCTTGAATCATAACATATATTACAAAACTGAAGGATTTTTTTGTATATTAGCTTGTTTTTGAGAAAAAAATCTCTCAAGTTTCACCGATTCATCTCCATATTCACAGAATATGTGCCGCAAAATGATGACTATAACAGAAAATCATTAAATGTTTAAATCTGTAAAACTAGGTTGTAAATATCCAGTAAAATATTCCAATCCAAGACACCTGTGAAGAAAGTGAAAGAGGTTTTTGATATTTGGCTCATTCTGGACAAACAAATCCTTGCGTTTCTCAAAATTGTTTTCCAACTATTAGAAAAGCGCACCAAACAACAATTACTAAAACAGTGAAACAAATTCACAATTTTATTTTTTGAACATAAGCCTCAAATATCGATACATATCTCCCAAATCGTAACACCTGGGCATAAATTGAAGGAGGTTTTTGTTCTTTGTTCTGTTATTGACAAAATCCTCTTTCACTTTTGTAAAAACCATTTCCATTACTTCAGAAACGGATTTTGAAGTAAAGTTGTGCCCATGTGCAGCAAATGACCTCAAAAGACCCATGAGAATTTCTAATGATACTTTTGATGATGACCATGACCTTAGGCTTGTGATGAGAGTAGAATATACATTATACATTTATACATTAACTCAATACCCTTTTCCAACAAAGAGAGATGTCAAATTTAATTTGAAGATATTATAATTTGACCTAAGACCATAACGAATAGTGAAAATAGTAATTTTGATCACTAGTGACTGACATAACTGACAGGCACTAACATTGGCTCTAGCTGGGGATGGAAGATCCATTAGGAGGTGTCAATAACACCATAGAATAGGTAGACTTTCTCATTTGGCAATGGAGTCATTGCAACTAAAATCTTCAAACTAACTCAAATTAAACTGAAAGTTGAACTGTACACCGTAAACTGCAAACTCTACTTGAAATTGACACTGAAAAAGATGCTCATATTGTTGAGCTTATTTATCACACCTTATCTATTCTAACTAATCCATAACCTACTCACTAAAGTGATGCGAAATACCCAATGAAGCCAACAAAAGAGATGACCATTCATTGAAATTATGCTCACATCCTCTGTAAGCAGACAAAATGATGTACATGTAGGCAACTCACAATGAAAATTGAAACCAAGACTTATGATGAAAAACAAAACAACATTCACCTTCTCTGATGCTTTCAAAAGACTACCCAAGGGGTCTTGGAAATCATGAAGCATTACCTCTTATGGATCAACAAAAGGAAGGAAGATGATTTCAAATATAATGGATGATTGTTCTTCTTCATTTGGGTGATCCTTATTAAATGGAAATGCAGCAATTTCATCTTCCATATTGTTAGAGCCTAGATCGACCTTAGGCTGAAGGGAGGCAATCTTAGGATAACCACAAACCAAGCTTAACCTGGTAGCTAGCCCTACCAAGTCGGGAGAGGGCTCTCTTCTTGTCAATCTCAGTTGAGATGACTGAATTAAATATGGATTTTAGGCTAGATATAGTAGCTCTAGGGTTTTGGGTTGATTTTGAAGGTTTTGTTGTTAGATCAAATGGAGCAAGCAGCTTTGGGTCCGGGAAATCAAGTCAGGAATATAGGGTGTTCTGTGGGGTGAGGTAGGTAGTTGTTTAAGCACTTGGAATTGAGTGAGATGGTAGGTATAAGACTGGTGAGGAGTTGAGGAGGGCATGCAAAGATCAAGAGTCCTCTTCAAACAGCTGAAAATATCAAAAATTAAATGTATTCCCAAGGCAGAGCACTGTAACCAATGTATTCTACCTATCTATCTTGATTCATTTAGTTTAGAAGAATGAATTAGATTTTGGCACACATAACACATCAGAAAAACAAATGACAGAGGAGAAACAATGCAAAAGCACATTACCACAAGAATCCCACAAAAATAGCTGCAAATCTTGGTTTGTTTCCTTGCCAAATTGTTGTAGAGCTGTACAATATAGCTTACAACATCTATGCGAGTCCAACCTTTACCAATGACTGAAAAAATACATAATATAGACATCAAAACCACCTATGCTAGCCATCAGGGGTCGAATCCAAGAGATAAGGGAATGTTTCAACGATATCTAAACTAGGAACAGGAATATAGGCAATGGAACAACTTGCCTCTTTTCACCTTCCACACCTTGTGGAGATAATACTCGCTTGGCAGCTGCAAAAAGCTTCCTAGTGCCTCTCTCATATGTCACAAACACTGGCACTCCAACAGTTTCAGTATCTTGCACCTTTTCCTGTCCTGACGGTCCACCTTCTTCATGTGAAAAGACTTGAGGGATTTTGAACATTTCATGAGAAATGAAGGTCTCCTATGGTAGGTTAAGTAGGTTCAGCTGATGTAAAACAATGATTTTAATCACAGAGAAGTGGTAGATGCTGGTTAGCTACTGGGGGTATGATTTCTTCTTTACAATGAATGCCATCTTTTCTATGTTTCTGAATATGAAGTAGGGGATATTCATCATTCTCACCCTAGTGAAATGCATCAGAAATCTAATGTGGTAGGCATACAGTCTGGAGAACCTACCTTCACAAGTAAAGTACTTGATGATGATCTTCATCAATGGAGCAAACCTGTCCTCCAAGAATTTAAAGGGGAACACTCTGCTGAGTTTGTTATGATATTTAGCCTTAATGTAAGGCTCATAGTACTCCCTGTCAATGTACTGACCTTTGTTCCACTTTTCACCCACATTTGGAATACCTGTAGCCTCTAAAATGACAGTTGGTGACAAAGTGAATGTAACCCTAGCAAGGTTTACCTCATTGTTGTCCAAGTGTGTCACAAACAACCTTGCTAATTCATGATGAGATTTTACCCTTTCCACCATTTCACAAAAACTGAAACATGACTGATGTCTGAAACAAGAAAGGGCAAATGGGCAGGCTTGCAACTCCCTCAAACTGGTGGGCTCCTCTCTGATATGTTTTCCTCCCTTATGAGGCCTTCTGCCCTGAGTGTCTCTCTCTCTGGAACTGTCACTATGTGTCTCTTCCTCCATTTCATACTCACTGTCCCTCTCCATTATTGTATTATTGTTTGTCTTTGTGGTAAATGAGGAGTGATGGATTAGTGAATGTAGGTAAGATGAGTATGAAGAGATTTTGGATAGGAAAGTAAGTGAGGGTGAACAAGAATGGGAAAGGGATGTGGGGAATAAGTAGGGTTAATGAATGGTGTAGGGTTTGGGAGTATGGTAGGGTTTGGGGTATATGAGTATAGGGTTTGGGATTGTAAGGAAAAGTTTTAGGGAGGGAATTATGTATGGGAGGATGGGTTGGGAAACAGTAAAAATGATATGGGACAACAGCAATGAGTGTATTTGAGAGACAGAAGTAATTAGGGTTCAGCAACAATTAGGGTTTAATGTTTTGAGAGACAACACAACCCAAAAGCTTATGCAACAATTCTTGTCTGCAAGAAAAGAGATGTTACTTGCTATGGAAGAATTTGGGTGTTTTGAAGCAATTTGATGAAATATGCAGCTATTTTTGGCCCAACTCCCAGGTGCGTAGTGCAGCTCCTGTGCGTAGTGCCCGTGAAGAAAAACACAGGAGAAAAAGCCCAGGTGCGTAGTGCTTGGCAGTTTCCTCCAAAAACACAGCAATTTCTTCCCTTTGCTCAATGATCCCTTAAAATTGTGATTTTGCTCATCAACTTCAATTCAAACAATGAATTAAGTTGAGAAAGAAATGACCTTTATATGGCTTGGGCACTTTTGATTTTTCACTCTCCAAAACCCACTTTATAATGTCTTTTGGCTTGCTCAAATACTCTAATTTTTTTGGATGCTTGACTTTTTGCTTAAAATAGGTGAACTAATATTTGATGATCTTTTGCTTTTGCAGTGGCATGTATTTGGAAATATCAGTAGGTGACCAAGAGCAACATGAGACTTATTAATTACATATGAGAAATGATGAAATTACATGAAATTTACAAATAAAAACCAATGCTCTGTTTTCACCTCAAATTGGTTTTGAGGTGAAAAACTTATTAAATTTACAGATTATGAAATTAAAAGTTTCCTAATGATTATTGTCTTCCTCATGTGTCTGCTGACCATTATTGGTCAACGGTTATTGAAAATTTGACATGGTGAAGCCCTAATACCTAATGAAACTGAAACCCTAAGACCTAAGACCTATTTGATGAAATAGACTGAAAATGAACCTGGACCTGAACCATTGACTGAAACACACATGAAAAGTGGTCAACAGATATGTGTCATGAGGGAAAAAACTAAAATGTGCCTACCATCAGTTGATCCATGACCTAATGGAATGCAACTCATTGAGAATTGGACTCCTAATATGAATGCAAAAGAGTGAATTTTGATCACTGATGGCAGTGTGAAGACACTGACACTAACACATACCATCCAGATCAGAGACAAAATTTGTATGTTCTTGCAGATCTTCAATTAATGTAGCCAAATCAACATCAACACAAATATCTACAAGTGGCTTTTCGTGTATATCAGAAAGATAATTCTCTAGGCTTTGAAAAATTTCTATATCTTGATCATTTGAAGGCTGCTGAACATGTTCATCAAACTCAAGACAAAAAACTTGTTGTAAATTGGTTCCGACCTCAATGGATAAATCATGACTCTCTAGAGTTTCTATATAAGCAAACTCAAAATTATGATCTCCACATATTTATTCCTTAATTAAAAACTCAGAAGAGGAAAGGAATGAAGGGCAGCTGGAAAGAACATCTTTATTTATATCTTGATCACTTGAATATTGGCAAGACTACTGCAAATTATTATCAACTTCGTATGATGGAAGATCACTGTCATATTTTGAATAATTCTGCTCAAGTTCACTATCATCCAGGGTAGAATCCATGATCTTATCATGGTGGTGAAAATGGTTTTCATTCAAAGCATCTAAGAGTTCATCATCCATAAAATCTTCATCTCCATAACCACTTTCCAGCTCTTGAATAAAATTATCAAAGTGATCACAACAATCCTCAATCAAAAGCAAAGAAGGATAGGCTTCTCTATACTCATCAAACAATACTAAGTGAAAATCTTTGAGAGAATAAATATAAGTAGGAGGTAAGCTTACATACCAAAACCATGTTATTTCTTCTAATGTGATCATGAACATATTCTTTAAACAATCTTCATGAAAATTAATCCTCAGCTTATGCACATGCATATGAAATCTTATTAAATGAAATGTAGCATCATCACCTTTTCCATCTCTGAATTTTGGCAAGTATGTTTGCCAATCTACCTGTGGCATACGATTTGGAAAGCCTAGAACATGATATCAATGCATAGGAGCATACCTTCTGGATTGAGAACTCATTTCGATTTCTAGATCCTGCTACCAGTGGAGCCTTTGAATCAAGTTGGAGTTGTCAGGTGAATGTTTTAGCCTTCATATGTGTCCAATTGATGTCCACCATAAACAGATCAGATCTTATCCTTGTCATTCTTTCCCAGGGAATAAATGATCTTTCATTCCCCGGAAATGGTGCGAAAATGTTGTCCCCCACAATGTCCCAGGCTGAGAGGAATCAATGAAGGTAACCACATACCAAGCTTTTAGTTTGGTAGCTATCCCTACCAAACCAGAGAGGGCTCTCTCTATCAAATTACAGTCAAAATATGACTAAGATATAAAGGATTTTAGGCTAGATATGTTTAGTTCATGGTTTGATTTGATTTTGATTGTTTGCTGGACGAGGGCTTAGGTCTAGGAAGCTAGGTCTAGGATTTGAGAATCAGATTTGCATAGATGTAATGGGGAAAGGTAGGCGCACACTTTAGCACTTTAGGGTTGTTATTGTGTGTATGGTATATAGATAGGGTTTCAAAATGAGCATGAGTCTCATGAATTCGTTTATATCAGAAGAAAAATGAACAATAATGGGAAAGCTTCTCTAAAACAAAGCATTACATGAATGAATATTGTTTACTATCTTAGGAAACAAGAACATCAAACATGGAAATGGAAATGAAAGATAAAATACATTCAAAATTATGACCACAGAAGGAAAAGCACGACTAAAACACATACCACAGGTATCCCACCACAATAGATGCAAACTTTGTCTATTAGTTCTTGCCAAATTCTGAATTACACTAGCATTCAAGGCTCAATTCCTCTGCATCCAACCTTTTTCACTTTGAAATTCATGAAATATATACATTTATCTCATCCTTGGACTAAGGGAGTCGAGCTCAACCATGTCCCTAAAGGTAGAAACAATTGCATTAAATTTGGCACTCCTTGCTAGGAATAGGGATAGAATTTATGAAAATAAGGGTCAACGAGTAACTCATATCTCTTGATTCATGACATGTATTACAAAGCTAAAGGATTTTTTTGTATATTAGCATTTTTTTGGGATAAACCTCTCTCAGTTTTGATAGATTCATCTCCATCTCCTCGAAATATGTGCCGCACAATTATGACTAAAACATGAAATCATTAAATGTTTAAATCTGTAAAACTAGGTTGTAAAGATCCAGTCAAACATTCCAATCCAAGGCACTTGTGAAGAAACTAAAATATTTTTTTGATATCTGGATTTTTCTTGACAAAAACCTTGGTTTTCTCAAAATTATTTTCCAGCTGTTAGAAAATTGCGCCAAAAACAATTACTAAACCAGTGAAACAAATTCAAATTTTGATTTTTTGAACATAAGCCTCAAATATCATTGCATATCTCCCAAATCATAACACCTGTGCATAAACTGAAGGAGGTTTTTATCTTTGGTCTTTTATTGACAAAAACCTCTTTCACTTTTGTAAAATTCATTTCCATTACTTAAGAAACTGATTTTTAATTAAATTTGTCCCTGTGTGCAGCAAATGACCTAAAAAGGCCCATGAGATTTTCTGATGATACTTTTGATGATTACCATGACCTTAGGGTTGTTATGAGAGTAGAATATACATTATACATTTAGGCATTGACTCAAGACCCTTTTCCAACCAAGACATATATCAAATTTAATTTGAAAATATTATAATTTGACCTAAGACCATAACCAATAGTGAAAAGAGTAATTTTGATCATTGGTGACTGACATGACTGACAGGCACTAACACCTACCACTTTAGCTAATGAAGCTCATAAAATATGCATCAAGGCACAATACAACAAAAGTGTAAAGCCTCGTGTCTTCTCCGAGGGAGACCTTGTTCTTTTATATGATCAAGAATCTGATAGGTTAGGGTCAGTAAAGTTCCACCCTATGTGGTTAGGTCCATATATTCTCAAGCATATTCTTGCAAAAGGGGCCTATGAGTTAGTCCATTTTGATAGAATCCATCGACACAACCTATAAATGGGTTGTACCTAAAGAAATATTATGCTTGATCTAATCCTTAGTAACATTGTGTGCATATTGTGTATAGGCGTGTTTAGTTTGTTTATAGTGTGTTTCTTTAAAGTTTCCTACAGTTTCTATTGATCCCTTTTATGTTTGGTTTGTAGATGTCAACGTCCCTTGAACTCTATTTTGGTTATGCTAATGGTGCTAGTCGTAGTACTCGAAACCTATCCTTTGCAGCATGGGATATCTTTGATCCAAATGGCGAGTTATTGAGTCTACAAGGGATTTGTATTGGTTTCTCTACCAATAATATCGCTAAGTATAATGTAGTGATTGAGCTATCATTTGATACTATTTCACATGGTATCCGCCATTTAGTCATCAAAATTGACTCACAACTTGTCATGTTACAACTCGCTAATGTTTATTTGGTTAGAAGTCCTACCATCCTTTGCATGTTCTTAAGGGTTATCCTTCTAGAAAGACATTTTGATTTCATACAATATGAACATATTTCTATAAATCTAAACTCATTAACAGATGTGTTTGATAATCATGTTTTAGATAGACATTTGCAACGTATGTAAATAAGTTTCAATACACATCACATCTATTGAAAGTATAATATGAACACGGAAACATTGAATATATCTATATATATATATATATATATATATATATATATATATATATATAGATATATAAAGATTGGTTTTACAAAATCTGTGCCCGAGGCACATATGGCCAGATAACCCATATCAAAAAATACATGCAAATTTCTAAGTAGATGAATCAAAGTGCTCATGATAACATGCCACTGCATGAGCTATCATGTGTAGTAACCGACCAGTATCGCTAGGGACTTTGGTAGTGTGTTGCTGAAGTCACATTGGAACTTTGTCGATTTTGGTCTCATCTATCCCATGTGTCAACCCCTCCATGTGGTGCTCCACTTCTGTTAGGATATTGACTACATCAAGATCCTATAGTGCATCCCATCCTATTGTAGAAAATTGTATTCGTTCTAATGCTACGTGTAGCTACTCTCTTGTATGACGGAGATATGAAGCACCTATCGGTGAAACAGGGCCAATGTCTGCATGAAGAAATAAATAGTTTAGTCTCAGAAACATAAAAAACACAAAAGAATTGTAAAATTTTCAAAAATTCAAATGGTTTAAATGTCTTACCTGTAACACCCCAACACTGACCCTGAAGAAGCATGAGGTCAGGGTCGTCATGAAAATCCACCCCTGCATGCAAACAATCATTTATCATAATGAATTGTATACATAGCCATCCAAAGAAGGCTGGTGAAAAATTGATCGCCGATGGAACTGCATGTTGGCACATATCATCTATCGACGTCCTTATCGATGGAACCCTTGGATCAACGTGATCGAGTGTAATGTGCTGATGCTGTAGTAATGGAACCTGTTCTAGAGAAAAAGAGACCAAGATGGAACTAGAGCCAAAGTTTTTCAACTTTACCTCTCTTTCTTTAGACATCTTTTCATTCATATTGACCAACACTCCCTCAATCTAGTTGAAGATTGTTGGCTCCAAACAATCCACACCACACTACATGTATGATCTTCTAGGTACATGAATGTTAAGATACCCACCATTCTAGCAATAATGAATAAGATTGTTCTTAAAGGAAAATGGGTTACATATTTTATGATAATATTTCCATACCTAGTTGGTTTGGCTCGAGGTCTACAATAAGTTAAAAATATAAGCTTTCATCATTTCTCCACCCCTTCTCCCACCTAGGAGAGATATTGGGGCACCTCTCATGGATAAACCTACCAGAAAATATATGTCCTTGAAGGGATTCAATAATAGAGTTTAGGATTCTGTGATCCATATCAAGTTAGAGAAAGATTCTTCGGCGAAAATCACATGGAATCTCATTTGTCAACGCGTTTCGAACCAACTAGTGTGGTTCATCGTCAGGACAAGTTGAAGAAAGTGCTAGATCTGTTTCTTCAACTTGTCCTGACGATGAACCACACTAGTTGGTTCGAAACGCGTCAACAAATGAGGTTCCATGTGATTTTCGCCGAAGAATATTTCTCTAAATATATGTCCTCTCCCACAATCTCGAGCAGATGTTCCCCAAATCCGAATGCATGTGCTTGCACATCCCATGAATGAACAAGATACGCTAGTAATTCTATCTACTGCCTCATACCATGAAGCCAGAAGGATTTCAACAATCCATAGTTTTTCACTGCTTGGATGGTAGCAGGACCATTAGCTACATTCAAATCATATTATTCAAGTTCTCTTTCTCTCTAAATAAAGGCCATTTTGTGCTAATGAATACCTGAAACATCAAGAAGAGATTCATTAAGATCCATTACATGAAAGAAAACTGAAATATTTTGAACGAGAATTGGAAAACACATTTTGAAATTGTGCCCAACACATCCCTATGAGGAGAGATAGTGTGTTTCACCCTTCCCTTGTAATGTATGTTCACTTATGTGCAACACACCTTTCGACTATCCGGGGTTGCATTGGCCGTAGGGAGAATTATTTGAACCCTAGGGCCCTTAAAAATACCTAAAACTTACATGAAAACACAAAACGGGACCATGCATTGAAAGATAAAGGTATTAGCTCCTACCTAGAGGTGATAGTTCTTGAAACGATCCACCGTATTGAGTGCAATCAATTGTAGAAAATCGAGGGAAAAAACTACTCAGAACTCTTACTGTTGAAGTTAAATGTGTAATGGTAAAGATGAATAGTCATTTTGAATATTTATGGTTGTTTCTTCCATTATTGTATTCATATTTAATGTTCTGACCTAGTTACAACCCATTTTACCATGAAACAGGCATTTTTAATCATTTTTGTGATGTTTTGTGCATGTCGACAATTGTTTGATGGGTTTTGTCATGTGTTGAACAAATTATTTTGACTAAGGAGCATACTTTTATAACTTTTTGGGGCTCCATAAACTTGCAAAAAAGGAACCCCATGGAGTCCTCTTTTAGCTCTTTTCAGACTCCCAAAAAATTAAAAGATTGTCGAGCACTTGTCTTTTCGAACTCATTAAAGTAAATGAAAAGATGTCTACTCAGTATAATTTTGACCCTTTTCTAGACTGAGATAAACTATTTATGAAAAAGGAATAACTTATTCAAATATGTCTAAGATGTTCTCTTGGGTATTATTTTCTTCCTTTTCGGACCTAAGGGACTATCTATGAAAAGGAACATCTGGACTTTTCTTTTTTTGCCTATTTTTCAAACTCTCTAAACATGAAAGATAGGTTGAGTTATACCTTCGTTGGACTCATTAAAACATCAAACAATGATGGAATCATCATTCATGGCGAGACCGAACCACTCCTTCTCTGGGTTCGCTAAATATTCTCAGAGGGATTCATCCGAAGGATGAACTTACAGATCAAGCATATGTTATCCTCCTCAAACTTGTTAAAAAATAAAGAGGTATTGGCCAGTATGGTTGGGGATATTGGGAAAATAGGGTACTCCACTTTTCTAATGGAAGTAAGTTGCTCTCGAACATGACACTCTTCGACTTCATCTCCATGGTTGTCGGGTTGGGAAATTTGCTTGTATTTTGGTTTATCATATCATTTCAAAGCCTTCATTTTTTGGTTTTGGTTCAATGCTTCCAACTCAATTCAATGGCATCGTTGTAATTAAGAGAAGTCACTCAATCAATATCTGGTACAATACTCTTAAGCCTTCATTCCATATCTATCATTCTTGGTCTAGTTTTGTATCAACATCATTTTGTCTCAAATTGTTATACCTGTTTTGTGTCGTTGATGGGGGATACTTCAAGGCCCTCCTACAACAGGTCACTTCCTCTCGAAATCAACTCATTATCCAGGAGGTTGACTTAGAAATAATACCTTGGTACCTTGGTGCTTTCATATGTCAATGGAAAGTTTCCTCACTCCCGATGACCAGTTTACATCATTGGCCTTTCAACAAAAGATTCTGTGTGGTTTTCGACATCAACTCATTTATTCACACCATATGGATTGTACTGCAATACCTTGAGATCCATTAACATCATCAGTGGTTTCTCTCACATCTATTAATGGCTTACATCATTGGACGATAATCAGATGGTTTATACCATGTTCGACCTTAACTCATTGATTCACATGGTTAGAATCGTAAATTGGTTGGTCGTGTGAACGAGATAGAATACCTCGAATCTAATTTCATCCATCTAAGATGTGACTTCATTACTAATACAAGATCACAATGTATGATGACTATGATCATACAGACAATCATCAAGTAATGGGTCCAACGTTTGTCATTTGTGGACATTTATTTTGATCATTGTACATGTAATGTTAGCTTATGTGTAAAGTATGTGTATGCATCCCTCAACAAATATGTCATGATGTAAATGTATTGTAACAGATGATGATCTCGTTGGTTGTTCTTGATCTTGACTTGTCACAAGGTAAAGCACCGTAGTCATCAGTTGTCATTTTTGACTTTGCGCTTTAGTAGGCAATATGTTATGGGCCATTTTGTCACATCTGGTCTATAGGTCTTCAAAGAGGATCATTCATATCCTTTGAAAACTTTTCATCCTCCCTACACAAAGCCCTAAGCATGAGTCTTTCTAATCCCTGATTTTATGCCATAAAATTCTTCATTTTAGTCATTTTAAGGACCAATACAGCTTGGCCCCTCATTGGCCAAGGTTGACTACGAGGTTGCCCTACTTTTCACCTATGCTAATCACCAACAAGTTGCTCAGTGTTGGGGGTATGATGATTCTAGAAATTCAGGAAAACAAAAAAGAATCTCCAGCCTTCCTCTTCCAGAAGCTTCTGGGATCTGTTGTAACTATTTACCTTGGATAAAAGTCTCGAATCCTATCCTATCCTACCTTGGAGTTTTCATCCCTTATCCCTTGAGCTCATCCTCCAATCAAGAGTGGATCTCAAGCCCAGATTGGTAAAAGGATAAGAATTCATGAACTACCTCATTCATCTATATATTTACTGCCATCCATAAGAAAGCGGTTGGATTTTGGAGAGTGATTCTACCCTTATTTTGTTGATGTGACAAATATCATTCCATGCATTAGGGTTATTAGAGGTGCACTTTTTGGCAAGGAGAGGACAAGTCAACTTAGAGGAGCTCTTCTACAAGATCAATACCTATTTTTGGTTGTAACACACTCCATTTCTATTAATGAAAAGAGTCCTTTGTTTTCCTATATATGATGTTATGGTTTCATGTATTTCAATACCATGTTGGTCTATTAAATAAATTGATTATATGATGCTACATAGATCTCGTAGATCATTGGCTTGTGTTGTTTGACTGTGCAGGTTCTAATTATAGCGATCAGAGCTAGGATTGGAGCATACAAGCCAAGGAAGGAGCGAGAATATGAAAGATTCCAGGTAGGATTCATCTCATTATCTATTTACTTTAAGGAAAACATTAGTCCCTTTGTTTTTTTGTTGTTTTAGGTTAGTCCATTAGGCTTAGGGAAGACAGTTCTATCTGCAATCATAGATTTTTTATAACAACAACATCTTGGATTATTTGAAAGTCGCGTACAACTTCTTCCAAACATCTAGCTTCAGCAAATACATTTATCAAGGCACCATAAATAAAAACATATCTCTCCACACCTACATTAATCATAATTTTAAACATCTTCTCTTACATTGTTTCTCGACCCAATCTTCTATTGGTGGCAATAACAACATAAAATGATGAACAATTGTGCACAAACCCTGTATCCTACATTTTAATAGTAAATTGTTTTGATTCATCTTGAAGTCATGAACTTGAAAGCATGTGAATGAAAAAGGCATATGAGCATCTGTCACGAAAAACCCATTGAACTTCCATTATTTCAAACAACTTCGGCCAGGCCCTTTCCAGCCCTTGAGAAGTAGAAAGCAGGGCAATCACATCAACTGTGTGTTGTTTTTCAAGAACCTCATGCTTAGACTATCATTCCTTGTCTCTCTCCTATGCAACTTCCTCAGAACCTTGTTGTAATGTGAGGGTTTGATCCTTTTCATTCACGGTAATTTCTAAGGCCTATTTTTCATAATCCTCGAGCTCTGGACTAGTTTCTTTAGCGAGCTTTTGGGCCTCTTCCAGGTCTCACAATGTTTGAGCCTTTGGAGTCTCAATAATTTCTAATTGTTTTTTTTCCTTTTTTAACTCTTTCTGGGCTTGATCCAACTATTATCTCACACAAATACTTTTCAGTAAGTTAGATCTTTCTACAGTTTGAGATGGAATTTTGGTTTAGCAATTTTCTTCTTAAAACAACTATGTAGATTATAACATAAATTTTTTTTCAGAGGAAATTTACTAACAACATGATATCCCACTGTGAAAACATTCATATTTACTTTGATATTTTATTTATTTATTTTCATTTCACTATTTAATGTACTAGCAATTTAAATGCTTTCCTATGCAATTACTAAAACAGAGTATCGGGTGTTCAAATTTTACAACAATAAGAGCTGCTAGGATTACCTTGTGTTTGGATTTTTTGATAGGTTTATAATGTTAAAGTGAATAATAAATGCTATTAGTTTCATTCTTTGATATATTCCATTGTTTGGAATGCAACTAGGTTTTTGGACAAAGCAAAAATAATGGTGCAAACTTGTTCTGAACATAAAATTGATCATACTAATGGATGGATTAAGCCAAATTTGTGGAAATTTTGCACTGTATCTCAAATAGAAGAAACACAACTTATATTGAGAATGGTTCCCATCTGGTTATCTTTCTTAATATTTGGAATAGCAGTTGCACAAGACACAACATTTTTCCTAAAGCAGGGCACTACCATGGATAGAATCATGGGTTCCCATTTGCAAATGCCACCATCTTCTCTTCTGGAATTTTCCACCATTTTTACACTCATTTACATAGCTATATATCACCATTTAATTGTACCATTGTCCAAAAAATCAACAGGCAATGATCATGGAATAATGGTTTTATAGAGGATAAGAATTGGCATGTTCCTCTCTAGTCTCTACATGGTGACCACAACTCTAGTAGAAAAGAAGAGAACCCATGAAACAAGTACCCATGGCTTGCTTGGAACCCCTAATATTGTAATCTCTCTCAGTGTCTTTTTGTTAATTCCTCAATTTTTTTTGCTTGGAGTAGTATATATGTTTGAACTGGTAGGGATGTAGGAATATTTCTATGATCTGGTCCCCAACAACATGAGAATCTTGGGAATTTTCTTTTATATAAGTGCTATGGGAGTTGGAAGTTTTCTCACCATTCCTCTCATCACCATAGTTGATAGTGTGAGAAAAAGAGGAGAACATCCAGGATGGATTGTGAAAAATCTAAATAAATCACATTTATATTATTGTTATTAGTTTTTAGCTCTTGTTATTAATCCTAGTCATTTACTACAGTTACTTTTTGGAAAGGTTGAAAGTCATTTCTTGGAGATTTTGGTTAAATGATTGAAAAATAAAAGAGCAGAGTAGCCTAACTAAGCTTTCAACTAACATGCTATACTCTGTAATATAAAGAAGCATGGAGACCTAAACCTCCCACCTCTTAATCAACACATTTATTAGACTTGGATTGCACATGTACAACTCAAAGTTCCACAATTGTATGTTGAATCCCACTATAATCATCTCTATGTCAGATTCATAGTCCCCTGCATATAAATTCCATATATAGTTATAACCCATTAATATATTGTGCAAGAGTTGAATTTAGCAAGAGGCTTACTTACTGTGCCATTGCCTCAAACTTCATCATCTATTTGACCATTGTATTGCATGAAGGGGTTGCAACCTCTGCTAAAAAATTCAAATACTGGACAGGGGCCACAACAGTCTTTCCCTTGCTTGGAGGTTTCATATCAGATGCTTATACTGGAAAAATCATTTTCTTGTTGCTTTTTCTTTAAGACATTGCTGCTTGGGCTGGTTTTGGTTATAGTGCGGATGCTTTGGTTGGCCGCTTCTGCTATTCAAGGGACAGTAATCGACAACAACATTTTAGTAAAGTGTGGTTTAAAAGAAAGAAAGTGGATAGATGAAGAAGATAAAACTTAGATAACGAGGGCTTATAAAACACTACTGGACAAAGGATGAAGATAAAACCTCAGATAATGCAGGTTTCTAAAAAACAAGTAGACAATGGAAGAAGATTAAACCTTATATAATACACTCATGTGTGATTTATGCTTGGAATTTCTGGGTCTAAAACACTACAGGTCTACCCTCAGTAGACAACAAATTTCCTACATCTTTCAATGCAACACTAATTATTTCTACAATTTTCCAATGAAAAAGGCATTTTATACAATCTTTCACCATTTGGAACACATTTGAACTCCTAAAAGTAGAAATCATTGTGACAAAAACATTGAATGAGACCTTTCGAAAAAACAAACCACACACCTATTCAGAAAACCTACAAAAGTGATTTGATCCATTGTGGTGAATCTTTGGCCGCTGCCAACGAATAGAGAGGAAGAATGTTTCCTTCAGTAGGGAAAGGGTTAGGTTCCATAGGTGGTAGTAACAACACAAAATGATGAACAATTAGGCACAAACCCCATGTCCTGCATTTTAGTAATAAAGTGTTTTTATTCACAGTTCTAAACTTGCGAGTGTTTGAATGATAGAGGCATATGTGAATTTGTTAGGCAAAACCCCTTGAACTTCCATTATTTCAAACAATTTTGGTTAGACCCTTTCTTGCTCTTGAGAAGTAGAAAACAGGGAAACCACTAACATTGTGTGTTTTCTTTCAACAACTTCAAGCTTAGACTACCATTCCCTGTCTCTCTCCATCCCAACTTCCTTAGATGCTTGCTATAACACGAGGGTTTGAGCCTTTTTCATTCTTAGTAATTTCCAAGACCTTTTTTAGAATCCTCGAGCTTTGCACTAGTTTCTTCAATGAGCGTTTTGACCTCTTTCAGGCCTTGCAATGCTTGAGCCTTTGTGTCAATAATTGAAAACTATTTTTTTTCCTTATTTAACTCTTCTCGAGCTTTGGCTAGATGTTGTTGTATTTTGAATGCTCTAGTTGGATGCTTCTACTATTTAAGAGTCAATCAGCAACCACAATATTTCAATAAAATGCAGCTTAAAACAAAGAAAGTGGACAAAGGAAGAAGATAAAACCTCAAATAATGAGGACTTCTAAAACACTAATCGACAAAGGATGAAGATAAACCTTCACATAACGTGTTTTTTTAAAAACAACTGGATAGAGGAAGAAGATAGAACTTGAGATAATGGGCTCCTATGAAATTTATGGTTGGAAGTTCTGGGTCTGAAACACTACGGTTATACCTTTAGCACCCAACATATTTCCTATGTACTTCAATGCAACACTAATTATTTATATAAATTTTCAATGAAATGGGCATTATATATAGTATTTCACCGTTTGCTGAACATTTGAACTTCTAAAAGCATAAAACTTTTTGAAAAAAATGCCCAATGAGACCTTTCGAGAAAACAAACCACATGCATGTTTAAAAAACCTACCAAAGCGATTCGATCTACTGTGGTGAATCTTTTGCCACTACCAAAGAAGAGAAACAAGAATGCTTTCTTTAGCAAGGCAAGGGCTGGGTTTCCCAGGAAGGGCATCGAGCATCCTCTTTCTATTGATATGGTTTCAAGGACGGAATATCCGCATTGTTTCAACTATGACAAGATCTTTGATCCAACAGTAGAAAACATTTGAGTCTACTAACATCATATAAGAGGGATCATAGAAAGTTAGGTAAGATGAGAGGGGAGTTTATCCCAAAGGGACCGCCTTATGATGTAACTAGATATAAATATTATGAACTATACATATGTGAGTATTATTATTTACATTAATACTATGATAACAAAACAACATAATAAGTCAATTTTCATGACAATGTCTACATCTAAAGGAAAGATTGCTTAATCTAGAGTTTTCTTGGGAAGAATATCCGTGGACTATCCTCATAATAAATATTTATTGAAATCAGAAAAGGGTGGAATAAATTCATATAAATACATATATGATCATATGATGTATACCTCCCTCTTTTAGTAGCATCCTAGACCATGACAACGTTGTCAATGGAATTTCCTATGGCTTCAATGGTTTCCTTCCCCCAATATTATTTTGAAAGAGGTAAGAGTCCAAACCATGCTAGGGTAGCAAGGAAATATTCCTTCTTTGGATTATAATACTCCAAAAATCTCAAGAAGAGCCCAACATTGTTAAAAATATACAACCATCCTTCAAAGACCCTTGATTTATCTTCCAAGATAGACAAAAGGATTGTGAAGAATCCTTTCTCTCCTAGCACCAGTTTTATTTGACCCTAGAGGTTCCATTTATTTTGGATCCACCTAATCAGATACTTTTTAGAGGACCATAATTTAATGAACTTGCATATCAAAGCATGATCCTACATATATTAGAGATATTCTCTAATATTGCTAGATTTGACCTCATATTTTGGATCATGTGCCGCTTTTGGTGGACAATGCCTTGTAATTCTAACTTGCCAAGATGCACCTAATAGAGGTTTCTCTGAAAACCAAAAACCATCTTTTACCATCTACAATATGAAAAGGATGTCATAGATGAGGAGATTGAAAGGGAATACCAATAGCTCCAGAATCTTTACTAACTCAAAAAATAGTTTGAATGATGTAGGGGGTAGAGCCCCTTCTCCCAAAGTTTATTATCGATGAGTATGTAGAAAAAATCTTAAGATTGCAATGCCTAAATAAAAATATAGTTATAATGAGATTTTCAATATATAAAACTTTTATATTATTTTCGATTTAATTAGAATCATATTTTTAATAAATGTTGATATAAAAGTAATTAATTTTTTTTTCTAAGTTATGCTAATTCTATTAAGGTAAGAAAAATATCATACACAGAGGCCGAAGCCTGTACTTAGCTATGCCAGAGGAAAGGCATCAACCAGCAAAAAAGCTAGATTTGAACTGCCCAGAAGGGAAACTAGTTCTTAACTGAAGTTTCTCAAAAATATGATCTTGCTGCCCACGTAGGGGAAACCAACAAATTAACAAGTTTTGCATCATTGTATCTGAGGAGACTAAAAAGGTAAACCCAACTGAAGAGCCTAAAATTTTAGTGTTCCCCAAGAAAAAAACCATTAAAAAACAGAAACTGAAGAACAAAGTCCCAATGAACCTGAGACACGTGGCAGCTGAGTGGCAGTCTACTAGGCAGGCACGTGGCACGTTGAATGGCAGCAAGGTGGCAGACCAGGTAGCGAACACACGACATCGAGGTGGTGGCTAGGGACGTGGCAGCGACGGAGGGTGCTCCTCCACGATGAAGCATCTGTACTCGTCCATGGCGCCACTTGCCAGTGGCGTAGTCTCCGTGTCGCCCGTCTGCAGCTCCAGTTGCTCTTCCTCGATGATGTAGCAGTATTCATCGATGACCCAATTCATCTACGGAGCTGTTTCCACTTCCTTCCCTGTGCGTTTGGTTGGCAGCTCTGTGCTTCGCTCCGTTGCACCCTGAAGACTCGACTGTGCCAGTTCTGTTTTGGCCTTGGGTTGGCTGCTTCCCGCAGTGGTGCGTCCTCCCACAACAATGCCTGAGAGCCTCATTGCTTCAGTGCGGCCATCACCCATTGCTCTGTATTCCTCAGCTGCCATGATTCGATTGCCAACCTCAAAGTCTTGTGCCTCCGAATTTTGCTTCTCGTGATGAAAACTAATGGTAATGGTGGCAGTGATGAGGGGTTGGTTCAGGGTAGAGCGAAAGGTAAATTGAGCGTTCTGGGAGTGTGGCTGAGGAGCTGGTGGAGTGCTTCTGGGAGAAGGGCCGAAAGTGGAGGGAGGCGTAGCAGAGGCCCTCGAGTGGAAACAACCTCTACCACTACACGTATTGGGGTAGTGGCCAGTGTTCTGCTCAGCCAAAGAGGAGGTGGTCTTCGAAGCAAAAGAGTGCCTAGAGCGACTCAGGCTCCCTCGGTTCCCACCTCTGCGGCTGTGCATCCTATGGCGCACCATGCTTTCTGCAGTTAGAGGCGAGTTTTGATTCAAATTAGGCGTAGTGGGTTGCAACATTGCAGTGGAGCTAACAAGCAATTCTGTAGAGGGATGAGCTACCAGTGGCGAGGGGATGAGAATTTGCAAGTTCAAGCTGTGGGTGAAATAGATGCTCGAGTCAAAATCGATGCAGCAATAAAGATTACAACGTCTCCCAATGGTTGTGCAGGAGCTAGGCGCTGCCACTGCATGAGGGCAAAGGCATTGCAGGGGCCGAGGTTGCAGAGGAAGAATGGCAGGAGCAGAAGTGGTATTTTCCCAAGAGCCCATCGTTTCTTTGAGCCAAGGTTGAAGTCGGTTATCAAAGTGGTGGCAGTGTTCATTCGAGGCGCATTTATGGTGATGTTTAATGCCATATTTGGATCTCTATGCTGCCCTGTGGGAGGCCATGTGGTCTCTCCACACGCCAACCCAGTTGGCAGCCACCTCAGCATCCACTATTTCCACCTGCATCCGGGAAAAAATAATTAATTTTAATTGAATTATTAAAAATTAATAAGTATGCCATTATATATATATATATATATATATATATATATAGAAAGAAAGAAAGTTTGTATCTCAAGAATTTTGATTTCTCTTTATGCTTGGTAGATTGAAAAATAAGATGGATTTAAGGCTTGAATGATTAGTTATAAATAATTATAACTAGCATTTGCACCTAATGTTGCAAAGGAAACGCCATAAGGCATAGTGTGTGGAAGAATATTGAAATGTGAATGGGCTTTTTTGAAAGCAAGGGTCGATGATAATGAGTTTGAATTGAGGAAGCCATGTCGAAAACCCTATTCGGGGGTTAAAGTGGCTATGAAATGGAATAAAAGTAGTCAGACATATCCATTGAACTTGTTTAGATACCTTAAATATTGCCTAGTTGAAGGTGAAGTTAAACAAATGAATTCACATGAACAACAACTGGGTATCCATATCGATATACAAAATTTTAAGGAGAGGTATGTTAATCTTTTCAAACAACATTCTAATGTATTTGCCTAGAAATATGAAGACCTTAAACCATGTCACATTGTGATGAACTGAATCCCTGCCATGATATATTCCTTATGACGCAGAGAGGCTATAGGTGGTTGATAAGGAGGTGAAAACAAATGCTTGGGCTCATGAAGGAGCTCTGTATTGTCCTCCAGCCCACACTGTTCCTATGCCGATTATATTCCATGGAAACATTGTACACAGAGACATCTCTTGCTCATATCTCCATTGGTACTACCCAACAAAACAAAGGAGAAGGAGAAGATTAAAATAGAAGATATAACTTTTAGACAATGATTTTGAAGCTCTTCCAAATTTGGAACCAAATGAACGTAGATTTCCATTGGACCTCATGTGGAAGAGCAATATTAGTAGTTGAAGATATGGAGCTTGAATGTAAGGACACAATTACTTATCATAAAATTATGGTTGAAGGAAATCTGTATTGTCCTCCAGTTGTTAATCTTTTCAAACAACATTCTAATGTATTTGCCTAGAAATATGAAGACCTTAAACCATATCACATTGTTATGAACTGAATCTCTGCCAGGATATATTCCTAGAAATATGGCATGGTATTAGGAAAACAAATAAAAGGCATAGTGTGTGGAAGAATATTGAAATGTGAATGAGCTTTTTTGAAAGCAAGGGTCGATGATAATGAGTTTGAATTGAGGAAGCCATGCTGAAAACCCTATTCAGGGGTTAAAGTGGCTATGAAATGGAATAAAAGTAGTCATACATATCCATTGAACTTGTTTAAATACCTTAAATATTGCCTAGTTGAAGGTGAAGTTAAACAAATGAATTCATGCGAACAACAACTGGGTATCCATATCGATATACAAAATTTTAAGGAGAGGTATGTTAATCTTTTCAAACAACATTCTAATGTATTTGCCTAGAAACATGAAGACCTTAAACCATGTCACATTGTGATGAATTGAATCCCTGCCAGGATATATTCCTTATGACGCAGAGAAGCTACAGGGGGTTGATAAGGAGGTGAAAACAAATGCTTGGGCTCATGAAGGAGCTCTGTATTGTCCTGTTGTGCCCTACAACAACCCCCCATTTCATATCATCTGTATTTACAAACAATTAACATATGAAATGGGTCCCTTTTAATAAATTAATTGGTATTAATGAATTTGTTCGGAAAAGGTATGATAATCAAAAGTGTTTGTGAATTGGAGCCTTTTTCGAATAACAATGTTTCCAAAATAAAACAATCTTTTGTTATTGCGATAAAGCGATCGCAAGATCGCGTATCGCAATGACAAGAGAGATGCATTTAAACGGCACTTCGGACTTTGCCGATGCGATATCGCTATCGGCGATCGGCGGTATTCAACGCATACATAAAAAAGAGCACATATCTTATACCCCGATGCGACGCTATATCGGTGATCGGCTATTGGCACTGCCTCTTGTGGGAAAACGCTTTAAGTTATAAACCCCGACCCGATGCGATATCGCTATCGGCCGTCGGCGGTATCCCATGCACTTTCATAAGGCGCTCAGGTCTTTCCCCAATGAGATGCGATATCGCTATCGGAAGTCGGCAAATCACTTAATATGCATCTGGTAATGTGTTCACATGCTAGTCCGATGCGATATCGCAATCGGCGTTCGCCAGGGCTACTTTCAAATGATAGTGTAACTCTTTCCCCCATGCGATGCGACATTGTTCATCGGTAATCGGCATTTCCAAAAAAGCGATTGCTTTAAGCTTTAAAGTTATATTTAAATCCGGTGGATAAAGCGCAGATTTCAAAATGTCGTTAAATGCAGGGATAAGGTAATGCATGCGTATTTAATAACTTTGCCCCTTCAATTAACGAATACTTGCGTCTAAGGCATTATCATATCTATTGCACGCGTTAGGAGGTCATTCAACTGAATAACAGTGTAAAGGTCATTTAATGGGTAGCAGGCCTTAAAAACACCATTAATGCATATGCGATCTCTTACCAGTGAATTGGATCCGCAGCCACTTTTTGAAAATTAATAGCGCCATGCTTCAAGTGATATATATCTTTCCCTTTATGCTTTGTCTTCATTATTTCTCGTGTTACGATTTCTCTTGCACTTGTGTAGAGTTCGTTTGTTGAGAAAAGCCTGAACATGATGGGGAAGAAAAATAAGAGGAGTTCTGGTTCTACTACAACACCTGTTGCAGGTCAAGCTGCTTCAATTTCGAAGAAAGGCTTAATCTCGGACACTACGTGCACTGGTCTTGCTAGGACCACATGGTTGGGCACATATAATCTGTTGGAGGCCGAGCAACCAAAAGTGACAGTGAGAACAGCTAGTGTTGATGTACTAAGGAAATCTGATGCAACGCTCAAAGACTTGGCCGACTCCTTTTTACACAGTATAGCGGCCAGAGAGCAGGTTCTCCCTTACACAGATGTGGTGCGCTGGGCAATTGAAGAAATCCCTATCACTGATAGAACTTTCCATACAAGGGACGGAAGGATTTTCGGGTCATTCAATCCTGATGACCTGAGGCGAATGTATCATCTGCCTGAACCGGAGCTAGTCTACAACAGAGCCTTCGTGGAGAAATTCGCAAAAGAAAATGAATCACCATCCGAACCCCTCCGAGATTGGAGGCAGAACCCAGCCAAGCACAAGCATGAAAGTTCGGGTAAGTACTCCAACGTTTCTTTGGCTTCTCCCTATTGCTATGCGGGGATTATGATGTGTAGATTGTGGGGATTACATGACTCCGTTAATATCAATATTGACATAGTTCCCTTAATGGAAGCGGCTATCAATGCTATAATCATGGATTGGGCCACTATTCTTTCTGATAAGTTGGTCGTAGCTGTTCGTGAATTTAGAGCCAAAACTATAGTCACCGAAAGGAAAATCCCGCCATTTTATTATTCTGCTTACATTATGGATACCCTGTGTCTTAATTCTGAGTTTCCTGTCCTCGGTTGGAGATGGACCACCCAAGATCCAACACCCATTCATTTATACCATCAGAAATTGTGGAAGTCCTCTTACAAGGACCATTTGTACCAAATTTGTAATGGTTTCATGGTGCCCATTTACTATTCTATTTATGACAGACCCATTTCCAGAATTTCCTATGAAGCTTCTTTTGACTTACCAGCCGTAGCAAGTTGGTTCGGGGAGGAGTATTTCACCTATATTAGAGTTTTCGGGAGTAAGGCTAGGCCACATGTCCTCCCTTTATATATCCCAGACAAGCTGTTAGCCCGGGAAATCTGCTACCAGATTATGGCCGAGAGTGTTACACAAACTCTCAAAGAGGAGAAGAAGAGAGGTTGGCCCTCTTTTCCTTTAAGAATTGGGGTTTTTACTCTCCTTAATTACAAGCATGCAGAAAAGGAAGCGACAAAACTCCAAGCTTTATCCCTGGCCACTCTCCCAAGCAGACTCTATGATCCAAAGCAAACTGCCTACACTGCCCTAGAACAAGCAAAATTAACAAAAGTTGATCATCAAGAGGATATGTTTGATGACCTGTTCGCAGGTACCGAGACAATAAGCCAAGCCAAACAGCTTGCAATAATGAAATACAATGATGAGGCGTTGACTGAGTTTAATAAACTTAGGGAACAGAGGTTGCAAACTCTGCCCCTAGAGTTATTATCCACAACCCCAGCGTCTTCCTCAAGCGAGCCTGGTCGGCAACAGATACATTCACCTCCTGTTACAACTAAAGAACAGGATAAACAACAGGAGGAAAGGTAGAAGAAGCTGCAGGCTGAGAAGCAGAGAAAAGAGCAAGCAGAAAGGCAACAAAAGGCAAAGAAGGAAGAAGAGCAGAGGAAGAAGAAGGAAGAAGAAAAACTGAAGAAAGAACTAGCAGATAGGCAGAAAAAGGAATTGGAGGAGCAGCAGCGGAAAATGCAAGAGGAGCAACAGCGAAAAGCACTTGAAGAACAGCAGAAGTTAGAACAAGAAAAAGAACGGAGCAAAGCCCATACAGAGCAACATAAGCAAACCTCCATCGATCCTAAATTGATTAAACAATGGAACCAATTCGATTCCATTATCAGTGGTAAGGAAGGCTCCAAAGACACAGGCTCCTCTAAAACAAGCGATGCGCCCGATACCACTTCTTCTCAGGTTCTAGGAGGAACCAGCGGCCCACCCATTTCACAGGATGTCGAGGTAATCAATAAGGACCCTTCCGATCAAATTGTTCTCCAGGTGGAAGAAATTCCTCCCCTGGATATTTTCTACAGCCCAAAGCATAGAGCCGTTATTAAGCGCTCTAAGAAAAGACGAAGGCTTGATCAACCTTCTATCTTGCCTGAGCAAACAGTCACGGGCAATATGGTCTGGAAGGAGGATTTGGATCCCTCCGATGATCTAACAAAGCTGTCTCAATTCGCGGGAGCGTATTGCGCAGCAACTATCGACAAAGCATCGGAGGTGAGTCTTCTGTTGAAGACTAAGGACCATGAAATATATGCATTACAAGCAGAGGTAATTGAAGCGAAAAACAAAGCAGCACAGGTGGAAGAGCAGTTGCTGGCTCAACAGCAGGAAAACAATTTGTTAACCCAGCAACTGCAAATTGAAAGACAAAGGATAGACCAAAGTGAAACTCAGAAGGCAAAAGAATTGTCGGAGGCATTGTCACAGTTGAAAGCATCAAATGAGCTGATGATGAAATCGAAAGATGAGCGAATAGCTCAACTATCAACACAGCTCGAAGGTATCAAGAGCACACAGAATGTGAAAGTCTTCAGAGCAGAGGCAACTCAAATAAATGGCGCATTACTGTCTCAGATCAGACTTTTATGTCAAAAACTTGCTAAGGCTGAGCAATTATGCGAAATATCTACAACAGTGTGTGAGCAAATAGAGAAGGCCAGGAATGAGCTAGATCAGGCCGAAGAAGCAATATCCGATTATATTGAGTGGCAAGACACTGACGAAGGGAAAGCGGCGAATTTGTCCCGAATCCATGAAGCATACAAAGACATCCTCTTCACGGAATAGAACACTCAGGTAATGAAAGCAGAAAGGGCAGCTTCCAGGTGTAAAATAATTGCCAGCAATATGATCGACCTAGTCAATGATACACTTTATTTGGCAAACATGATCTCCAAGTGCACACCTGGAAGCATAACAACAGCAGATATGCTTGAACAAACAAATTATCATGACTTGGAGGAATAGAGGAAGTTAATTACCGGAGTAAATACTTTAACCTCTGATGCATATTGGCTCTTTCTAGTCAAGCCACATACTCAAAGGTCTGCTCTCAAGTGTTTAACAGATGCCCTCGGATGCCTGATCCCCGACATTCAAGATGCTACATATGATGCCCAGCTAACTTCGCGTCTCAACACTCCACCAGAAGTAGAGCCAATGCTGGCGATATGTCAGCTAAGGAGTAAAGGCAAAGAACCCACCGAATGAAGCATTGCCGCCAACTGCCAGATTGCCAAGAAAGATGGAAAAAACATTTATTGATGCCAATTTAATAGCCTTTCAGTTGTTTAGATATTTAGATTAGTATAGTATTTATAGACCCTTTCATTGTTTTGGAAAGGGTCGTAAAATTTTGTAATAGACTTAAAGGCTGAAGTTTGCACTATTGTGCTTCAGTCTATATTCTTTTGTGAAACTCGACCAACGGTTCTGAATTTTGATTAGAAGGCTGTTTTACACAATTGCGCACGACTGTCTGTTGTTTGGAATGCTTTCTGATTTAAAGGAAGGACTGCGACATAGTGATTAATATACTGGATTGATCGAGCAGCTTACATGGTACTATTATCTGTATCTGTGTTCTTTCTTATTATATGAATTACTGTGTTATTATCTTTGCTATTGTTGAATGTATGTATGCTATATAACAGCGAATCTTCATTTCGTTTCACTATTGAATGTTTTGGTGATTTGTTATCTCTTTCACTCATGCATGTATCAACGATATGAATGATTAAGTGTAGTAATTCGCTCTAATCGCTCTGCATAACTAATTATGCAGAGCAATGTTTAAATGGTTTAAACATCTATGCTTAAAGTGTTAGAGTCATCTATATGCCTGCCTTAAAGCACAGATCATCAAACGCTACGCTTTACCAAGTGATAAGTCCCGGGATTAAATTATAGTTATTACATTTCGCTTATAGATTAGCTGTTCGCTTATTACCATCTTATGTCATAAATCACTCATCCATCCCGTTTTACTTATAATTCTTGGGAAACTGGTCCCATTATCCCCAGTCGGAACCACTATTCCAAACGGAAAAGGAGCTGCACTAAGGTTCGGACCGGGTGGTTTCCCCTTTGTTTTGGCAGCGATTTTCGAGGCCTCAACAAAATTGGCGCTAGAAGGAGGGCCTTAACTGTGAATGGCAAGCCGACCCAAATCGGCAAGTCATTCTAAGAGTAATTCTCCCTCCAAATCTCCTCGTTCTTCTCAATTACATGCTGGTTCGCCAGCCCATAACCAAGAAGAAGAGGAATCTACCACCACTGCTCAATCCCATCATATCCCAGAACAGCTAAGCCTTGAATCTCCTGAAGTTCAGTCTCTAATCCATAAACTTCAGAGCTTCTCGATCTCACCACAGAAATCTGAGATATCAGAAAGCAGTGCGACTTCGCAGTTCAACCTCACTCATCCTCTTACCAGACTTCAGAGCGAAAAACTTGGTATTGAACCTACTGAGTTTCCTTTACCCAAAAGGAAAAAGCCAAAGAAAAATACTGAAGGATCTGATAGTGGGGATTTTTCTTCCACATCCTCCATTTCATCTCCTCATCTGCAAAGTCAACCACCCACTCCTCCATTACATATTGTCGTTCACCAGGGAACAAGAGCCTCGATATCCCAACCTATTCACTCTTCATCTTTGATACCTCCCCAAACATCTGGAATTCCAACAGTAGTCTCAACCACTGTCGCCATCATAATGGCAAACCCATGGACTAGGCCGGGTGCAGTCAACATGCCTGGACCATTGCATGATCTACCAGATGCTCCCGAAAAATGGTTGCCTAAATTTAATCCAGATAATGGAACCCAAGCTGAAGAACACATCAACAACTTCATGCTAGAAGTTAACCTAAAAGGAGTGACAGAGCAAGATGTCGTAGTAAGACTTTTCCCTTACACTTTACAAGGATCAGCAGGATCCTGGTATTTTTCCTTACCCTCTGGTTCGATTACCAGTTGGAATACATGCCAAGAGCAGTTTCTCACCAAATATGGAGATGATAGGTCCTTAGCAACTTTAATAAATGACCTCTCCAATTTGAGAATAGAGCACAGGGAACCAATAAAGGAGTTTAATGCCAGATTTAATAAACTACTGAATAAAATCCCTACCGCTTCTAAACCAAGTGAGCAAATCCGAAGCGAATGGTACATCACTGCCCTACCTGCCAACATAGCTATCTTTGTTGACAGGGCTGGCAAACCTACCTTAGCTGAAAATATGAAAGAAGCACTTGCCGTTGAAAAGCGCATCAATGCTCTTGAAAAGAAAGCTGCTCTAGAAGATAGAAAAGCTAAAAAAGTCTCGTTTAAAGAAGATTCCAAGAAGAAAACCCCAAAGGACCCATATGACATGGAAGGTTTACAAAAGGTCCTTAAAACATTGTCTAATGAAATGGTTGAGATTAAAAAGCAGGTGGCCGAAACTTCAAATAAAAGACCATTTAGGACTTTTAAGAAATCCGAATCAAAGCCACCTAATGTTATATCTAACGCCGATTCAGACCAAGAAGAAGAGGAAGAGGAAACACCTTCACAGACCGATGATGATGAAGAAGTAGCTGAATGTCACGGAATGTGGGATTTTATACTCCCAAACTCTGATACTGAGAATGAAGAAGAAGCCTTTCCGGTTACTACAAGAAGTAAAATTACTTCTGAACTTCCCCAGGCAACTTCAAAGAAGAGGAGCGCAGGTGCTGCTACAGCAAAGGAAAAAATTCCCCCCAAAAAGTCACCTGTGGTAGTTCCTCAAAACCAGCCTTCAACTTCTAGTTCTCCTTCAACATCCAAGACTCTAGTGGTATCCGATTCAATGGAATATAACATTGTTGATGATATGAAGAAAACCAAGGCAAATATAACCATGTTTGAACTCAGTAAACTGAAGCATCAGCAAAAGCTACTTCTCAAAGAGTTAAATGCTGTTCCCTCTATTCCCCTTCCCAGTGCAAGAGCTGCCAACGATTCAGGCCAGCCTCCCGCAGGTATGGTTGAAATTACCGATTCAGTCTTAATCGGAGATAAATCAAATTCTCACACTCCACCCTTCCTGCTCACTTATGAGATTTATAATAGAAACCTACACAACTTTTTAATAGATTCAGGGGCCTCATCTAACATAATGCCAGCTTCAGTTTGCTCTAAGCTGAACATTGAACCCCAGAAGTCTGCCATTCATATTGTACAGTTGGATAGAACTAAAGTGCAGGTTGTGGGAGAAATTAATTCTGTAACCATCAGGTTGTCAGCCGACCCTAGAATTGTTCAAAGGATTGACATCCTAATCGCTGACATACTTGAATTTTATGGTTTGATATTGAGCAGAGATTGGTCCGAAAAACTGCACGGGTATATTTCTACAGATTGGTCACATATGTGGCTTCCTTACAAGGGAAAGCCAAATCAAATAAGAATCGATTGCGAGAAGCATATGACCCACACAGTTACTGAATTCGAGCAAGAAAACCAACCTGTGGCATTCAATAATAACATCTTGGGGAACTATTCAGCAGAATCATTCTTTGGCAACTTTGTTGCCCAACCATCTCCTTTTTCAGTCAATCATTTTACATCTCAAATAGAAAAATTTTCACAAACTGATAGGTCCAGGTGTTTTAATGATGCTGAGAAAATTGTAGATACTTTTGTTAATATTCCTTTATTTTGGTCTCTGTATTTTGATGGCTCTAAGTCCACTGAAGGCTCAGGAGCAGGTTGCATTTTGGTTAGTCCGCAAGGAGAAAAGACAATGTTGTCTTGTAGGCTAGAGTTTGAGTGTACTAATAACACAGCCGAATATGAAGCTCTGGTCCAGGGTTTATATAAAGCGATCGGCCTTGAAGTGCGATATCTAAAAGTGTTCGGTGATTCGGAAATCATTGTAAAACAGGTTAGAAATGCAATTCATTGCCTTTCGACTCACCTTAAACATTACCAATCACTCGTTCAAGAGCTTACCTCACACTTTTTGGCATTCAACATTTCTTCTATACCTCGATCTCAAAATTCAGCCGCAGATTTACTAGCCAATGTAGCTTCAAAGCTTCTACCTTCTGAAGACTACAGCCTTGATAGATTTTCTGTAGAATTACTTTTCAGACCCTCAATTCCTGACAATGTCACTAATTGGAGAGTATTTAATCATGATGATGATATTTTGCAATTTTTAACTTCTGAGAATTCTTATGATAAGCAAGTTATTGAGGAAGATGATCATGATTCCCAGATGAAAGAAGTGCTCAAAGAAAATTCGATCCCTAAACCAGTGGTAAAATTAGAAGATCTTTATGATATCAAAGACAGGTTTAAACCTGTAATTAACACAAAGCTTCAAAGTTCTACCCTTAGGTTTGAATTGATAAATCTAGGAACTAAAGAGTCTCCTCAAAACATCAATTTAGGAACAGGACTATCTCAGAATGAAAAGCAAGCATTTATTAAATTGTTAAGAAAAAACAAACAGGTTTTTGCTTGGAAATATGATGACTTAAAGACATATGATACATCTATTATCCAGCATACCATTCCTATGCTTCATGATCAGAAACCGATTCAGCAAAAGCTAAGAAAAATACATCCAAGTTTGGAGAGCCAGATAAAGTCGGAACTTAACAAGCTCTTGAAAGCCAAGATTATCTTTCCAGTCCGACATTCAAACTGGGTCTCTAATATGGTGCCAGTCAGAAAGAAAAATGGTGACATTCGAATCTGTATTGATTTCAGGAACCTCAATAAAGCAAGCTTGAAAGACAATTTCCCATTGCCTACTATGGAGCAAATTCTCCAATCGGTGGCAGGTTCTGAATTGATGTCTTTTTTAGACGGTTTTTCAGGGTACAATCAAGTTCTGGTACATCCTGATGACCAGCTTAAAACTACATTCAGAACAAAATGGGGAACCTATGCATATCAGAAAATGCCTTTTGGTCTTATAAATGCCGGAGCAACATTTCAGAGAGCTATGGACATGGCCTTCAGAGGGTTAATTAATCGATCAGTAGTCGTCTATCTAGACGATATTACTATGTATTCTAAGAAGAGAGATAATCATTTGCACGACTTAAATCAGATCTTTCAGCGATGCAAAAGATATGGTATTTCTCTAAACCCAAAAAAGTCCTTCTTTGCTCTAGACCAAGGAAAACTCTTAGGCTTTATAGTATCCAAAGATGGTATTTATATTGATCCTGATCGGATTAATGAAATTTCTGAAATCCCTTTCCCACATAACAAAAAATCAATGCAGTCATTTTTGGGTCAGATTAATTTTGTCAAACGATTTGTTCCAGATTTTTCGCAGATTGTATTACCACTTCAGACAATGATCAAGAAGAATTCAGTCTTCAAATGGGGATCGGAAGAAAAGCAAGCTTTTGATGTTATCAAACAGTCAATAATCAATGCCCCAGCCTTGAATACTCCAAATTTTTCTAATCATTTTACACTATATACTATTGCATCCAACACTTCATATGCCGCAGTACTCACACAACTGAATGATAACAACTTAGAAACACCCATATCATTTTTCAGTTCAAATCTTCAAGGTGCCGAATTGAATTATTCTGATGTGGAGAAACAAGCCTTTGCTGTGTTCAAAGCAGTCAAACATTATAGACCCTTCCTTTTGAAAACCCACACGAAAGTTATATTTCCTTTCCCAGCGGTAAGACAACTATTAATTCAGAAAGAATTGGGTGAAAAAAGAGCCAATTGGGTTACAGCGCTTCAAGAGTATGACTTAGAAATAAAGCCAGCAAAGATTGTTAGGGGCCAAGGTTTTTGCAGGATATTGGCAGGAGCATCAAACATTCACGAATCAAGCGATGAGGATCAGATTAAATACATCAATCAGATAAGTGTCACTGATTCTGAATCTCAATATGCTGATTTGATATTTTATTTGAAGAACGGTTATGCTCCTCCAAATTTATCTTACAAAAATAAAAGGGCCATTAGGTTAAAAGCTAAGAATTTCACTCTCATTGATGATGTGTTGTTTAAACAAAATTATGATTCTATCCTGTTAAGATGTCTTGAGAAACCTGAAGCCCAAAAGGTTTTGCAGGAGCTACATGATGGACCAGCTGGGGGACATTTTGGAGCTGACACAACAGCTCACAAGATTATTCATGCTGGATATTATTGGCCTACTCTATTTAGAGATTGCCATGAGCACGTAAGAAAATGCCTTAATTGCCAAACATCTGGTGGAAGACAACGAAAATCAGCTTTCCCTCTGCAACCTGTCAACATTGAACATCCATTCGAACAATGGGGATTAGATATCATCGGGGAAATTACTCCACCATCTTCCAAACAACATAGGTATATCCTTACCGCTACTGATTATTTTACTAAATGGGTAGAGGCTATTCCTTTGAAGGCGGCAAATGCAGAGGCAATCATCGAGTTCATTGACCAGTTCATCATTACCAGGTTTGGTGTTCCAAACGCTCTTGTTTTTTATAATGCTTCCTATTTCTCAGGAAACGCTATATATGATTTTGCTATTAAAAGGGGGTTTAAACTGAAATATTCTTCCAATTATTATCCCCGGGGAAACGGTTTAGCTGAATCTACTAATAAGAATCTCATCAAAATCATTAAGCGAACTGTTGAACAGAATCATAGAAACTGGCATAAATCTTTGGTCTTTGCATTATGGGCTGATAGAATAACACAAAAGGCTTCTATAGGGACCTCTCCTTTCAATTTGGTATATGGAAAAGAAGCCGTGTTGCCTACAAATCTTGTTCTTCCATCTTTAGCCCTAGTACAGTACATTGAAGAGACTCCTTCTTCTTCTATCCAACTTAGACATGACCAAATACTAAAATTAGAAGAAGAAAGGGAAAAGGCCAGAATCACTCATGCCAGACATCAACAGATCATCAAAGCATCCTTCGACTCAGCATCATCCGGTTCCAAACAACTTCAAGTTGGTGACTTAGTTCTCAAATGGGACAAGGCCCATGAAGATAAAGGTAAGCATACCAAATTTCAGAAAATGTGGCTTGGACCATTTCAGATCTGTGAAAAGATAGGCCATTCAACTTTTATATTGCAAGATTTATCAGGGTTGAGAGATTCTCTCCCCGTCAATGGCCTGATCCTGAAGAAATTCTTTAATTGAGAAGGTAACCCCTTCTCCTTTTGTAGATTTGCGTAGTTTGTAGGATTGGTAGGAAATAAAACTGTAGAGTATCTCCATTGACCTTTTGTTGTGTTTGACGAAGCTGTCTCACAAAAATAATATAAATATTTGTTTTTAGATAATAGAACCCTCAATCAAAAGAAATAGTTTCTAGGAAATTAGATATCCTTGTGTTCTGAAACTATAATCTAAATTTTGAAGACTCCTCTCAAGAGGTAAGAGTTCTGAATCATTTTCTGTTTCCAAAACTAGTCTCCAAAGGTTATCTGTTAAAAGATAGAGGCTAACCCATTTTCAGTATCTTCAACTCTTCACCTGTCATCCACCTACTCTTAAGGAGAAAATTGTTCACCCCATTCACTAAAGGTTATGATTACTCAGAGTGTAATTCTAAAATATAAAAGATTAAAGATAAGAGGTCTTATCATAAGCCTGCTTACCATGTTCATAGGGAAATAGGTTAACTGACATTACCAAGACTGCCTACCAAAACAGGGTAATGGCTTGAAATTTCAAGACAAGGGGTCTCATCACGAGCCAGCTTGATCAGTTAAATTATTACCAGTGAATGGCATTGTCGTAAACTGGCTACCAAACCAGGACAGTGGCTTTTTATCTTATTTATTACAAAGCAAAACAGATGAAAAATAAAATATGAAAACATTTTATGGATTCATTCTGTTAATCACACTCTTATGTGAATGGAAAAGTGGACAATACTATGGTTAAAAGGTATCCCTGTCGAGACTATAAACGTTTGCTGGCAACAGAGGCTCTACCTATGACAAAGGGGTTAATTATAAAAGCTGATGTGGGAAAGTTTTCTATTTTATCACTATGAACCAATAAAGACTTATTTTTGAAACTTATTATGTATTTGGTTTCTTGAAACTAAATGGGACGAAGTTAACAAAATGGAGTTCACTTTAGTCAGAACACATGAATATCTAGTTATATTAGAAATTTCTCCTTCTGATTGAGTTTCTATTTATGAAAAGCTTGAATGTTTATGTTAATTTCAGAGATAACTGGTTCTACCAACGAATCGCCAATTGTTGTGCCCTACAACAACCCCCCATTTCATATCATCTGTATTTACAAACAATTAACATATGAAATGGGTCCCTTTTAATAAATTAATTTGTATTAATGAATTTGTTCGGAAAAGGTATGATAATCAAAAGTGTTTGTGAATTGGAGCCTTTTTCGAATAACAATGTTTCCAAAATAAAACAATCTTTTGTTATTGCGATAAAGCGATCGCAAGATCGCGTATCGCAATGACAAGAGAGATGCATTTAAACGGCACTTCGGACTTTGCCGATGCGATATCGCTATCGGCGATCGGCGGTATTCAACGCATACACAAAAAAGAGCACATATCTTATACCCCGATGCGACGCTATATCGGCGATCGGCTATCGGCACTGCCTCTTGTGGGAAAACGCTTTAAGTTATAAACCCCGACCCGATGCGATATCGCTATCGGCCGTCGGCGGTATCCCATGCACTTTCATAAGGCGCTCAGGTCTTTCCCCGATGCGATGCGATATCGCTATCGGAAGTCGGAAAATCACTTAATATGCATCTGGTAATGTGTTCACATGCTAGTCCGATGTGATATCGCAATCGGCGTTCGCCAGGGCTACTTTCAAACGATAGTGTAACTCTTTCCCCCATGCGATGCGACATTGTTCATCGGTAATCGGCATTTCCAAAAAAGCGATTGCTTTAAGCTTTAAAGTTATATTTAAATCCGGTGGATAAAGCGCAGATTTCAAAATGCCGTTAAATGCAGGGATAAGGTATTGCATGCGTATTTAATAACTTTGCCCCTTCGATTAACGAATACTTGCGTCTAAGGCATTATCATATCTGTTGCACGCGTTAGGAGGTCATTCAACTGAATAACAGTGTAAAGGTCATTTAATGGGTAGCAGGCCTTAAAAACACCATTAATGCATATGCGATTTCTTACCAGTGAATTGGATCCGCAGCCACTTTTTGAAAATTAATAGCGCCACGCTTCAAGTGATATATATCTTTCCCTTTATGCTTTGTCTTCATTATTTCTCGTGTTACGATTTCTCTTGCACTTGTGTAGAGTTCGTTTGTTGAGAAAAGCCTGAACATGATGGGGAAGAAAAATAAGAGGAGTTTTGGTTCTACTACAACACCTGTTGCAGGTCAAGCTGCTTCAATTTCGAAGAAAGGCTTAATCAAGGACACTACGTGCACTGGTCTTGCTAGGACCACATGGCTGGGCACATATAATCTGTTGGAGGCCGAGCAACCAAAAGTGACAGTGAGAACAGCTAGTGTTGATGTACTAAGGAAATCTGATGCAACGCTCAAAGACTTGGCCGACTCCTTTTTACACAGAATAGCGGCCAGAGAGCAGGTTCTCCCTTACACAGATGTGGTGCGCTGGGCAATTGAAGAAATCCCTATCACTGATAGAACTTTCCATACAAGGGACGGAAGGATTTTCGGGTCATTCAATCCTGATGACCTGAGGCGAATGTATCATCGGCCTGAACCGGAGCTAGTCTACAACAGAGCCTTCGTGGAGAAATTCGCAAAAGAAAATGAATCACCATCCGAACCCCTTCGAGATTGGAGGCAGAACCCAGCCAAGCACAAGCATGAAAGTTCGGGTAAGTACTCCAACGTTTCTTTGGCTTCTCCCTATTGCTATGCGGGGATTATGATGTGTAGATTGTGGGGATTACATGACTCCGTTAATATCAATATTGACATAGTTCCCTTAATGGAAGCGGCTATCAATGCTATAATCATGGATTGGGCCACTATTCTTTCTGATAAGTTGGTCATAGCTGTTCGTGAATTTAGAGCCAAAACTATAGTCACCGAAAGGAAAATCCCGCCATTTTATTATTCTGCTTACATTATGGATACCCTGTGTCTTAATTCTGAGTTTCCTGTCCTCGGTTGGAGATGGACCACCCAAGATCCAACACCCATTCATTTATACCATCAGAAATTGTGGAAGTCCTCTTACAAGGACCATTTGTACCAAATTTGTAATGGTTTCATGGTGCCCATTTACTATTCTATTTATGACAGACCCATTTCCAGAATTTCCTATGAAGCTTCTTTTGACTTACCAGCCGTAGCAAGTTGGTTCGGGGAGGAGTATTTCACCTATATCAGAGTTTTCGGGAGTAAGGCTAGGCCACATGTCCTCCCTTTATATATCCCAGACAAGCTGTTAGCCCGGGAAATCTGCTACCAGATTATGGCCGAGAGTGTTACACAAACTCTCAAAGAGGAGAAGAAGAGAGGTTGGCCCTCTTTTCCTTTAAGAATTAGGGTTTTTACTCTCCTTAATTACAAGCATGCAGAAAAGGAAGCGACAAAACTCCAAGCTTTATCCCTGGCCACTCTCCCAAGCAGACTCTATGATCCAAAGCAAACTGCCTACACTGCCCTAGAACAAGCAAAATTAACAAAAGTTGATCATCAAGAGGATATGTTTGATGACCTGTTCGCAGGTACCGAGACAATAAGCCAAGCCAAACAGCTTGCAATAATGAAATACAATGATGAGGCGTTGACTGAGTTTAATAAACTTAGGGAACAGAGGTTGCAAACTCTGCCCCTAGAGTTATTATCCACAACCCCAGCGTCTTCCTCAAGCGAGCCTGGTCGGCAACAGATACATTCACCTCCTGTTACAACTAAAGAACAGGATAAACAACAGGAGGAAAGGCAGAAGAAGCTGCAGGCTGAGAAGCAGAGAAAAGAGCAAGCAGAAAGGCAGCAAAAGGCAAAGAAGGAAGAAGAGCAGAGGAAGAAGAAGGAAGAAGAAAAACTGAAGAAAGAACTAGCAGATAGGCAGAAAAAGGAATTGGAGGAGCAGCAGCGGAAAACGCAAGAGGAGCAACAGCGAAAAGCACTTGAAGAACAGCAGAAGTTAGAACAAGAAAAAGAACGGAGCAAAGCCCATACAGAGCAACATAAGCAAACCTCCATCGATCCTGAATTGATTAAACAATGGAGCCAATTCGATTCCATTATCAGTGGTAAGGAAGGCTCCAAAGACACAGGCTCCTCTAAAACAAGCGATGCGCCCGATACCACTTCTTCTCAGGTTCTAGGA
This sequence comes from Pinus tabuliformis, assembly GCA_031772625.1. Lineage (NCBI taxonomy): Eukaryota > Viridiplantae > Streptophyta > Pinopsida > Pinales > Pinaceae > Pinus > Pinus tabuliformis. The sequence continues at coordinate 1,057,435,548 of CM062804.1, forward strand.
GGAACCAGCGGCCCACCCATTTCACAGGATGTCGAGGTAATCAATAAGGACCCTTCCGATCAAATTGTTCTCCAGGTGGAAGAAATTCCTCCCCTGGATATTTTCTACAGCCCAAAGCATAAAGCCGTTATTAAGCACTCTAAGAAAAGACGAAGGCTTGATCAACCTTCTATCTTGCCTGAGCAAACAGTCACGGGCAATATGGTCTGGAAGGAGGATTTGGATCCCTCCGATGATCTAACAAAGCTGTCTCAATTCGCGGGAGCGTATTGCGCAGCAACTATCGACAAAGCATCGGAGGTGAGTCTTCTGTTGAAGACTAAGGACCATGAAATATATGCATTACAAGCAGAGGTAATTGAAGCGAAAAACAAAGCAGCACAGGTGGAAGAGCAGTTGCTGGCTCAACAGCAGGAAAACAATTTGTTAACCCAACAACTGCAAATTGAAAGACAAAGGATAGACCAAAGTGAAACTCAGAAGGCAAAAGAATTGTCGGAGGCATTGTCACAGTTGAAAGCATCAAATGAGCTGATGATGAAATCGAAAGATGAGCGAATAGCTCAACTATCAACACAGCTCGAAGGTATCAAGAGCACACAGAATGTGAAAGTCTTCAGAGCAGAGGCAACTCAAATAAATGGCGCATTACTGTCTCAGATCAGACTTTTATGTCAAAAACTTGCTAAGGCTGAGCAATTATGCGAAATATCTACAACAGTGTGTGAGCAAATAGAGAAGGCCAGGAATGAGCTAGATCAGGCCGAAGAAGCCATATCCGATTATATTGAGTGGCAAGACACTGACGAAGGGAAAGCGGCGAATTTGTCCCGAATCCATGAAGCGTACAAAGACATCCTCTTCACGGAATGGAACACTCAGGTAATGAAAGCAGAAAGGGCGGCTTCCAGGTGTAAAATAATTGCCAGCAATATGATCGACCTAGTCAATGATACACTTTATTTGGCAAACATGATCTCCAAGTGCACACCTGGAAGCATAACAACAGCAGATATGCTTGAACAAACAAATTATCATGACTTGGAGGAACAGAGGAAGTTAATTACCGGAGTAAATACTTTAACCTCTGATGCATATTGGCTCTTTCTAGTCAAGCCACATACTCAAAGGTCTGCTCTCAAGTGTTTAACAGATGCCCTCGGATGCCTGATCCCCGACATTCAAGATGCTACATATGATGCCCAGCTAACTTCGCGTCTCAACACTCCACCAGAAGTAGAGCCAATGCTGGCGATATGTCAGCTAAGGAGTAAAGGCAAAGAACCCACCGAATGAAGCATTGCCGCCAACTGCCAGATTGCCAAGAAAGATGGAACAAACATTTATTGATGCCAATTTAATAGCCTTTCAGTTGTTTAGATATTTAGATTAGTATAGTATTTATAGACCCTTTCATTGTTTTGGAAAGGGTCGTAAAATTTTGTAATAGACTTAAAGGCTGAAGTTTGCACTATTGTGCTTCAGTCTATATTCTTTTGTGAAACTCGACCAACGGTTCTGAATTTTGATTAGAAGGCTGTTTTACACAATTGCGCACGACTGTCTGTTGTTTGGAATGCTTTCTGATTTAAAGGAAGGACTGCGACATAGTGATTAATATACTGGATTGATCGAGCAGCTTACATGGTACTATTATCTGCTGTGTTCTTTCTTATTATATGAATTACTGTGTTATTATCTTTGCTATTGTTGAATGTATGTATGCGATATAATAGCGAATCTTCATTTCGTTTCACTATTGAATGTTTTGGTGATTTGTTATCTCTTTCACTCATGCATGTATCAACGATATGAATGATTAAGTGTAGTAATTCGCTCTAATCGCTCTGCATAACTAATTATGCAGAGCAATGTTTAAATGGTTTAAACATATATTCTTAAAGTGTTAGAGTCATCTATATGCCTGCCTTAAAGCACAGATCATCAAACGCTACGCTTTACCAAGTGATAAGTCCCGGGATTAAATTATAGTTATTACATTTCGCTTATAGATTAGCTGTTCGCTTATTACCATCTTATGTCATAAATCACTCATCCATCCCGTTTTACTTATAATTCTTGGGAAACTGGTCCCATTATCCCCAGTCGGAACCACTATTCCAAACGGAAAAGGAGCTGCACTAAGGTCCGGACCGGGTGGTTTCCCCTTTGTTGTGGCAGCGATTTTCAAGGCCTCAACATGTCCTCCAGCCCACACTGTTCCTATGCCTATTATATTCCATGGCAACATCGTACACAGAGACATCTCTTGCTCATATCTCCATTGGTCTTGCCCAACAAAACAGAGGAGAAGGAGAAGATTAAAACAGAAGATATAGCTTTTAGACAATGATTTTGAAGCTCTTCCAACTTTGGAACCAAATGAACGCAGATTTCCTTTGGACCTCATGTGGAAGAGCAATATTAGTAGTTGAAGATATGGAGCTCGAATGTAAGGACACAATTACTTATCATAAAATTATGCAGTTGAAGGAGATCTGTATTTTCCTCCAGATGTTAATCTTTTCAAACAACATTCTAATGTATTTTCCTAGAAATATGAAGACCTTAAACCATATCACATTGTTATGAACTGAATCCCTGCCAGGATATATTCCTAGAAATATGGCATGGTATTAGGAAAACAAATAAAAGGCATAGTGTGTGGAAGAATATTGAAATGTGAATGGGCTTTTTTGAAAGCAAGGGTTGATGATAATGAGTTTGAATTGAGGAAGCCATGCCGAAAACCCTATTCGGGGGTTAAAGTGGCTATGAAATGGAATAAAAGTAGTCATACATATCCACTGAACTTGTTTAGATACCTTAAAGATTGCCTAGTTGAAGGTGAAGTTAAACAAATGAATTCATGCGAACAACAACTGGGTATCCATATCGATATACAAAATTTTAAGGAGAGGTATGTTAATCTTTTCAAACAACATTCTAATGTATTTGCCTAGAAATATGAAGACCTTAAACCATGTCACATTGTGATGAACTGAATCCCTGCCAGAATATATTCCTTATGACGCAGAGAAGCTACAGGTGGTTGATAAGGAGGTGAAAACAAATGCTTGGGCTCATGAAGGAGCTCTGTATTGTCCTCCAGCCCACACTGTTCCTATGCCTATTATATTCCATGGCAACATCGTACACAGAGACATCCCTTGCTCATATCTCCATTGGTACTGCCCAACAAAACAGAGGAGAAGGAGAAGATTAAAACAGAAGATATAGCTTTTAGACAATGATTTTGAAGCTCTTCCAACTTTGGAACCAAATGAACGCAGATTTCCTTTGGACCTCATGTGGAAGAGCAATATTAGTAGTTGAAGATATGGAGATCGAATGTAAGGACATAATTACTTATCATAAAATTATGCAGTTGAAGGAGATCTGTATTGTCCTCCAGATGTTAATCTTTTCAAACAACATTCTAATGTATTTTCCTAGAAATATGAAGACCTTAAACCATATCACATTGTTATGAACTGAATCCCTGCCAGGATATATTCCTAGAAATATGGCATGGTATTAGGAAAACAAATAAAAGGCATAGTGTGTGGAAGAATATTGAAATTTGAATGGGCTTTTTTGAAAGCAAGGGTCGATGATAATGAGTTTGAATTGAGGAAGCCATGTCGAAAACCCTATTCGGGGGTTAAAGTGGCTATGAAATGGAATAAAAGTAGTCATACATATCCACTGGACTTGTTTAGATACCTTAAAGATTGCCTAGTTGAAGGTGAAGTTAAACAAATGAATTCATGCGAACAACAATTGGGTATCCATATCGATATACAAAATTTTAAGGAGAGGTATGTTAATCTTTTCAAACAACATTCTAATGTATTTGCCTAGAAATATGAAGACCTTAAACCATGTCACATTGTGATGAACTGAATCCCTGCCAAGATATATTCCTTATGACGCAGAGAAGCTACAGGTGGTTGATAAGGAGGTGAAAACAAATGCTTGGGCTCATGAAGGAGCTCTGTATTGTCCTCCAGCCCACACTGTTCCTATGCCTATTATATTCCATGGCAACATCGTACACAGAGACATCTCTTGCTCATATCTCCATTGGTACTGCCCAACAAAACAGAGGAGAAGGAGAAGATTAAAATAGAAGAAATAGCTTTTAGACAATGATTTTGACGCTCTTCCAACTTTGGAACCAAATGAACGTAGATTTCATTTGGACCTCATGTGGAAGAGCAATATTAGTAGTTGAAGATATGGAGCTCGAATGTAAGGACACAATTACTTATCATAAAATTATGCAGTTGCTAGTTTTTCTAAGGTTATGGTGTTCATGCATGTGCTGTTATACTAATTGTGAAATGGGGGAATTTAGTTGTTTCATACATTGTTTTTATGATCCTTGCAAAACCAAATCCAGTGGAGAAATCAAACAATGTGCGAAGATACAGTTTGTTGTATTTATCATAAGCCTCAATGTTCAATTCAAACTCTGGTGTGATATGAAGACCTTAAACCATATCACATTGTTATCTGAAACTCTATTTTCAACTAGTATGGTAATATTGACTAACCCTGCTTGTGTCACAAATCATATAAAAATGGATTTCAGTTAGCTCCATGGTCCTTGGAGAATAATAATATATACAACTTTCATCCATCATGGCCTCTCAACAGTGCAATTACTTAGCTAATTGCAGACCTATCTTGAAGCATTCTATATGATGCCACTTTTATTACAGGGATGCAAAAATTAGATTTTAGAATGGGAATTATGCTTCAGCGTTATTTTCATTCAAGCAGCATTTGTGCCAGTTATATCTTTTGGACAAATATGGTTATTCTAAATGGTAATGCTGTGTGAAGTAGCATGTGCTAGCATTTTTATTTTTATGATGAAAGCTGCATATTATGTCAGTTTAAACAAGCATAATCTGATTTTCATTCTACATTGCAAATTTTTTTATAGGCATTGAATTGTTTTTCTGCAGAGTATCCAGAAGTATGAATGCCCTAAAGAATTGGAGCTAGCAGACAGGAGGGTTCCAGTACATGTCAATCTGATCAGGAGGGATGAAGACTGTCCTGTATGTTTTCATTCCATTGCCCAATTCATGGCGTGCTAATTTTCTAATGTTATGGTGTTCATGCATGTGTTGTTATACTAATTGTGAAATGGGGGAATTTAGTTGTTTCATACATTGTTTTTATGACATTTAAACTTGATAAAGATCAAATCACTGTCCTAGATATATTGTCTGTGTGTCAAACGTCAGTGGCTTTGCAGCAGTTGAATTTTTTTTCTATTTGCTTAGGTGGTTCAATGCATGTTCTGAATGTAGGGAAGTCTAAAATTTTGTTGACTGTCATTCAATGCCCTTAGGAAGTTATGTTGTTGGAAAGTTTGATTGGGCTACATTGAATTAAGCAAGGCTGAAACATTATTGTTGATGTTGTAGTTGTAGTTGTTCTGCATGTTGTTGAATCTCTTTGCAGGTTTGGTTTCATCGTGCCCATATGCTAAGGAGAGGGTCCTCTTGAGAGAATTGAATTTGTTGTCATTCTCCACTGCTAATTCTTCTTGTTTTGGGACAACTTCATATCGGCAATCGCTATTGTTGTCATTGTTATTGCTGAAATTGTTGTGAGAGAGGTTGGAGGACTGGACTTGAGGTAGTCCGTTGCTCTTTCCATTGCCATCCATGGCTTCATCGTTTAAAAAACCATCTATGAAAGGATCGTCACTCTCCAACAACCCACTGAAAGAGGCAATTTTGGGCAGCTGTAGTTTGTTTTGCTGATCAATATCAGGCAAAGAAGCCATCACTTCATCTGCACTTGGTGATTCATCTCGTTCTACCCCTTGTACTCTCTGAGAATGACCATTTTTCTTGTAAATTCGGCACAGCACCCAATCATCAAGCTAGAGAACATAAGTACCATCAAAATCAACAATACCAATTTTAGTTGAATGAATCAATTCCTATTCATAAAGAATCAAAACACAAGAACTGTGAAAAGAAAATCATTCATATTGATCAATATTCAAGAAGACATCACTTTGTAGGGTGTGTTATTTGTATTTACACAATTGATTTTTTTATTCAATCAACTATGCTATTCTCTGTGCTTTCGCTGGGTTCCTTCATCACCACCATCATTGGGAAATTCATTTCCCTCTTGAAGTATGAAACGAGTAGCAATTCCCAATTGATCTCACACTACCACCACAAAGAAGCTAGCAATCCTGATATACAAATTGAACCAGCCATCCTATCAAGCAATCCATGTAGTTCTCAATCTATAGCTTTGATAACCCAAAACTAAAATCTTTTATATTTAATATGCACAGAAATTTTCACATTAATATGTCTGGATCTCATTCTAAGATCTTTACAGATCTGATATAGAGGTAAACCAAATTTTTCATACTACGACAAGCAATATTAGCAAGTCTTGGAGTCTCTCTTATGTAATGTCCTCCTTATTTGATAGAGTTGAAGCTGTATGAGCATCGATTGCACTGAAGGGATCATCCAATAGATAAATTTCAACATCGTTATATACTGCTCTAGCCAACTAAATCCTCTGTTTTTGTCCTCCACTCATATTCAATCTCTCTCCCCAATCTCAGTCATATCTCCATGAGCAAAACTCTCTATATCCTTGTCTAATGCACAAGCTTTTATTGCCTTCTTGTATTGAATTTTGTCTATTGGTTTCCCATAGAGTATGTTATCTCTGACAGTACCACTCTGAATCCAAGCTGTTTGTGCCACGTAAGCAACATTGCCATATACTTCAACCTGCACGTAGTCCAATCAAAAAGTTTATGGAAGAATTTATGTATATAGAAAGCAAAAAAGCTGCATCTACAATCTTGTTGAACAATGAAATGGTTACTTTTGCTCAAGAAGAGTAGTTAATGTTCAACTTACATCTCCTAAAATTTTTGGGATTTCTCCAAGAATTGTATATAGCAGAGCAGATTTCCCTGATCCCACTGAGCCACAAATTGCTACCTTTTCTCCAGTTTTAATGTGCAGATTTATTCCCTTCAATGTTGGCTTTGTCAATGAAGATTCTGGATCCCAGCTGAGTATGGCTTGATGAATTTCGATGGTATACTAGGATCCGACAAGTGCTTTCCTCACAATAGAATCTGGTCTCAGCTCATCGTATTGTAAGAACTTGTCCAGACGATCTAAGGAGACTTTAACCTGAATTAATATAGCCAAAACTTCAGGTAGCATTCTCACTGGATCTTGTATCACACGGAATGTTGCAAGCACTGTAAATATGGTTGTGGCAGTTAACGGTGGATCCCTTATGATTTAGGAGTGGAGAGTAAAATTTTGAGTTCAAAAGCCGCAGTGCTCAACTGTTGATTAGCTTCTTGGTTGGTGGCTGTGAGGAGCTAAAAGTTTGGTTTGATCTGGTGATTGGAGACATGGTCAGCTGGATTGCATTTGAGTCTTTGAGGAAGCTACTCACTGGAGAACTGTGTTTTAGGGAAAAAACAAATCTATAGCAGAAGCAAAAGAGCATGATATCAGACACCAATATGAGCTTTATTGCGAATTTCTTCTCGGCCTCATTTGCTAGGAGAGTAGCTGTTTGACATTCCTGCCAGCTTCCACGCTCTTTCTCATGATTTTTTCCATTCAAATCAGCCGAGAAATGAAAACTGTGATGATTTTGACCTTGAAATGGCATTATGTAAGCTGCTTCCCTGGGGTTGAATTGTTGCAAGCAAGTTTCATAGAATAATGGATTCTCATGATTTAACTTTTCCATCCAGTTAGCATTCATTAACTGACGCATTTCTTAAAGGAGTGTAATGCCTTCCTAATACAGCTTCCACAGTTTTTGAATACCACAATAACCAAAAACTATTGTTGTAGCGGCACCTCTCAATCTCCATGAATAATGCCTTAGAAATTATTTCACCTTCTTATATTGCTTAAAAGTTAACAGAGAAAGCAGTTGGACAACTTATGTGTAGCTCTACTTCAATTTTATCTCTTGACACAAATAGTGTATAAAACCCTCAAATGCACTGAATTTAGTTAAAATTCAACAGATAGTTGCTAATACTGTGATATCAATTTAACTGCATATGCTTAGTTTTATATCGCCCAGTCCACTCCATCATCATGTGTGGAGAAACTTCTTTGGTAAAACATAAGACTAAACACTTGCTTGTATGTAGAGCATCCTAGAATTAGCTAAATTTTATTTTAATTTCAACAAATCATCATCAATACTGTAACATAAATTTACTGCATATGCTTAGTTTTATATTGACAAGTTTGCCGTGTCACCATGTGCAAAGCAACTTCTACGGAGTAAAACATAAGACTAGACATGTTAGGATTCTGCTTGTGTAAGTTCTTAGCTAAGAGACCACTACAACAAATGCCAAAAATAAAGAAGATCAAACATTATTGAGGCTTGAAAAAGACACAAAAGAGGTGCCCCAATTGAAGACAGTAGGCATAACAGACCATATTATGAAGAATGGGTAGCCCTCTCCACCAGCTAAATACTCATAAGAGAAATCAATTTAGGGAAAGCAAGATTCCTTTTCAGCAGTCAGCACTAAGATGTGATTATAATATTGTCTTTTACAAAAACAGTTTCAAGTAAAAAACTACCAAATTGTGAATATAATGACATTTAGTAGTACTAAATGAATAATTACAAAATCCAAGGGATGTGATATAATATGTGCTTAGTGCACATATCAGTTGTACAAACTGGACAAACAGATAGGGTGTCATTCTTGCTAGGGAACTAACTCCTCCTAAGGACCTTCACTCACTAAAGTTTTCAATTTGAATCAAGGCTTCCTTTAACCTACTAAGGACAAACTAATTGTAATCATTGCCTGTTAAATATGGTGTCATAATCTAGTATAATAATAATCAGAAGAGTAGTTTCATGCACATTAAGAATATAAATGTTTATTCTATCCTCATTATACTATCGCTGTCGTTGACCATTAGAAAGAAAACTACATCTCATAGTACATAAACTGATGAACCTCATTTTGCAAATCTACCAATCTAATCAAGAGCATGCATGCTTTAAACTGTATAAACAGCATTCATAAGTTCTCAGTGACATCCATAGCTTGAAATAGATAAACACCACTGTGCTACAAGACCGAATAAGTCTGTCACTTTGAATCACTAAACCTTATAAACCATAACCGAAAAAGATGCCATACATGACCACAAATTCTACCTAATCTTGACATCTAAGTAAACCACTGTGAAGGCAATTATATTATTCATGTTAAAATCAAAGAAATGCCACCTTAGACCTGCCCATCTGCTGTAGCATCTATATCTTTCTTGCTTTTTACTAAAGCCCTTTTTCTAGTATCAATGTCAAGTTTCTCCAAGTCCCCAACTATTGCAAGATAGCCATACAATACCCTCTTTTTCAGCTTAGTTTTTTCATCAGTCTCTACTAACTCTGCACCAGTAAACCCAGTAAACCCAAGCTCTGCAAGCAGTGACCAACAACAAGAATCTTACAAACAAATATCATAAATCCCCGGATAGAATATCATCCAAATATTTCGGGGGCCATAGCTTATCAAGGTAATTCAAGACAAGCAGCAGAAATGTTAAATATCTAAACATTTATAAAATAAACAATAGAATTGAAGTATCAGTTTAGATACACAAGCTTCAGCCATCTAAAACAAAATGTTAAGAATACCATGTTAAGTTGCTTGCAATTAGTTAAACATAACCAGGCCTATATAGATCTATTGAGGCTTAAAAGCCAAAGGAGAAAACCTTCCACTTCAATGCCCAAAACACTGAACTCTCTACAAACATTCAACATTCAAACCTTAAGTTGTCCAGCTTTGACCAGAGGAAATAAAGCAATGATTAAATAGTAAACAATCTGAATTGTAAGACGGGGAGTTGAGGAACATGGAAACAAGTTGAAAGAACAAATATAACATCTGTAACACATATATAATCAATGTGTGAACATTACAAACATTAAACTGATCAGTGCCACCAATACTGTCATTATCAGTCCTATGGCTCTTCACAAACATGTTGATGAACCCTACCAAGCACTACACCAAAGCTACAGACATTAATCCTCATCAATCTATGTAATATCCTCCTGAACCACATACCACAGTGTTGCTAGTTCCTTCAAAGTCCTCTGAGATTGAAGCCAACAGATATTGTGCACAGAATCTAACTTCTCTACTCTCTTCAAATGAAGTATGCTACCTTCAACAGAGGATGAATCCCCAATTGGACCAATACATCTTAACATTAGATGTACTAGCAATTTGGGTAATAGACAAATGGTAAACTGAATGCTTTTAAACCCATCCTGACACATCCTCCAATCAAATTAGAGAGTCATAGACGATGGTCATCAAGCAATCCTACCTAAAATCCATAGTTTGCAGCAGTCACTAAGTTTCACAGAACATAGGAGATAATATTAAAGCACACTGCCATCATCAATTGTGAATATCTTCACAATGCCAAAGCCCAAAACCCAAACCCCTCCCTCTCAATTATCAATACAAGGCACCCACCACAGTGTTGCTAGTTCATTCAAAAGTCTTCTGAGAATTAAGCTGAAGGACGCTGAGCACAGAATCTAAGTTATCTCTTAAAATGAAGTATACTACCTTTAACAGAGGGTGAAGTGAAAGCCTTAAAGCCTACTTGAAGACATGTATATTTAGAGATTGCCATAAGCTGCTTTACATCAAAAGATTATTTATTAAAAAAAAAAGAGCGAGGGCTAATACTATGGGAACTGAAAATCCCCTGTAATAACCACTGTCGAACATCCTAATTAAAATTATTTTTCCTGTTTACTGAAGCCTTAGCCTACAAACTATGTGCTTCTACCTGCAACTTCAAAAATATCAGTATTAGAAAATGATAGCACTGAATGATATCCAATAAAAAGAGTTACAATCCATATTAGAAACCATAAATCCATGCTTAATGTTGTGATTGCGTTGATAGCAACACAAGCGCAATTTGATAAATACAAGCACTGCACTTTGATTTGGGCAGTCGATAATAATATTACATCTTTACATTAATTTTGGTTTGAACCTGTGAAGCTCAAGGCCCAAATATAACTCCATGCTTATTGGGTTTTCATGTTCTTGACATGGCTTGGAACCTCCGCCCTGGCCACTTACAAGAATGTTTATTTGCTACTTTGAGTAACAGACGAAACTGACCCACCAATGGCTACAAGACCGAATAAGTCTGTCACTTTGAATCACTAAACCTTATAAACCATAACCGAAAAAGATGCCATACATGACCACAAATTCTACCTAATCTTGACATCTAAGTAAACCACTGTGAAGGCAATTATATTATTCATGTTAAAATCAAAGAAATGCCATCTTAGACCTGCCCATCTGCTGTAGCATCTATATCTTTCTTGCTTTTTACTAAAGCCCTTTTTCTAGTATCAATGTCAAGTTTCTCCAAGTCCCCAACTATTGCAAGATAGCCATACAGTACCCTCTTTTTCAGCTTAGTTTTTTCATCAGTCTCTACTAACTCTGGATTCTCTTCACCATTTTCTTGATTCACAGTTGAAGAATGAACTCATAGCCAATCTTTCCGCCCATGATTTTTACTTTCAAAATATTTGATTAGCTGCTCTGCCTCTTGTAAACCAGCAGAAGAGGGAGAGAATTTTACAATTATTGTGCCTTGATGGCCACCTCTTCCATATACTGCCTTTGACTTTCCACCAGTAAACCCAAGCTCTGCAAGCAGTGACCAACAACAAGAATCTTACAAACAAATATCATAAATCCCCAGATAGAATATCATCCAAATATTTCGGGGGCCATAGCTTATCAAGGTAATTCAAGACAAGCAGCAGAAATGTTAAATATCTAAACATTTATAAAATAAACAATAGAATTGAAGTATCAGTTTAGATACACAAGCTTCAGCCATCTAAAACAAAATGTTAAGAATACCATGTTAAGTTGCTTGCAATTAGTTAAACATAACCAGGCCTATATAGATCTATTGAGGCTTAAAAGCCAAAGGAGAAAACCTTCCACTTCAATGCCCAAAACACTGAACTCTCTACAAACATTCAACATTCAAACCTTAAGTTGTCCAGCTTTGACCAGAGGAAATAAAGCAATGATTAAATAGTAAACAATCTGAATTGTAAGACGGGGAGTTGAGGAACATGGAAACAAGTTGAAAGAACAAATATAACATCTGTAACACATATATAATCAATGTGTGCACATTACAAACATTAAACTGATCAGTGCCACCAATACTGTCATTATCAGTCCTATGGCTCTTCACAAATATGTTGATGAACACTACCAAGCACTACACCAAAGCTACAGACATTAATCCTCATCAATCTATGTAATATCCTCCTGAGCCACATACCACAGTGTTGCTAGTTCCTTCAAAGTCCTCTGAGATTGAAGCCAACAGATATTGTGCACAGAATCTAACTTCTCTACTCTCTTCAAATGAAGTATGCTACCTTCAACAGAGGATGAATCCCCAATTGGACCAATACATCTTAACATTAGATGTACTAGCAATTTGGGTAATAGACAAATGGTAAACTGAATGCTTTTAAACCCATCCTGACACATCCTCCAATCAAATTAGAGAGTCATAGACGATGGTCATCAAGCAATCCTACCTAAAATCCATAGTTTGCAGCAGTCACTAAGTTTCACAGAACATAGGAGATAATATTAAAGCACACTGCCATCATCAATTGTGAATATCTTCACAATGCCAAAGCCCAAAACCCAAACCCCTCCCTCTCAATTATCAATACAAGGCACCCACCACAGTGTTGCTAGTTCATTCAAAAGTCTTCTGAGAATTAAGCTGAAGGACGCTGAGCACAGAATCTAAGTTATCTCTTAAAATGAAGTATACTACCTTTAACAGAGGGTGAAGTGAAAGCCTTAAAGCCTACTTGAAGACATGTATATTTAGAGATTGCCAGAAGCTGCTTTACAACAAAAGATTATTTATTAAAAAAAAACAGCGAGGGCTAATACTATGGGAACTGAAAATCCCCTGTAATAACCACTGTCGGACATCCTAATTAAAATTATTTTTCCTGTTTACTGAAGCCTTAGCCTACAAACTATGTGCTTCTACCTGCAACTTCAAAAATATCAGTATTAGAAAATGATAGCACTGAATGATATCCAATAAAAAGAGTTACAATCCATATTAGAAACCATAAATCCATGCTTAATGCTGTGATTGCATTGATAGCAACACAAGCAATTTGATAAATACAAGCACTGCACTTTGATTTTGGCAGTCGATAATAATATTACATCTTTACATTAATTTTGGTTTGAACCTGTGAAGCTCAAGGCCCAAATATAACTCCATGCTTATTGGGTTTTCATGTTCTTGACATGGCTTGGAACCTCCGCCCTGGCCACTTACAAGAATGTTTATTTGCTACTTTGAGTAATAGACGAAACTGACCCACCAATGGCAAAGACAATGCCGAATACGATGAGCAAGGCATCAGCAAGGATCCATATCAGAGATAATTCATGCCAACAAGCATGCAAATGAAACAGAGCAGGAAATAGAAACCCTAAAATACAACCAACACTGCTCCCAATCAGAGATAAAAAATCTGCAAATGAAGGGACCAGAATTGACATACATTTAACATATTAATCATAACAGATTGGGGATAACATCGTCAAAGCACAAAACCTTCCACATTCGTACTATCCATTGACAACAATATCACAGAAGCTTCTCAGCTATCCATTGTATTCATCCAGGTCATAGTCAGAAATTCACCATCATGGCTACAGAACAGAAGTATCACAATCCAGAATCTACACAGTAAGCACTTAGGGCATCCATTAGTAGACCCCCAAAACCGTCTAGATACCATGGATGCATGACTAGACTCCATAACAACATTTACAATGACGTTGCAGATCCTATTCATAGACTGAATGGTCCCAAAACGGTTGCAGAATGTGAATGCTGTAAGATATTATGAAATCTGATATGCTGAGCGTAAAGTGATCTAACGTGCATAAATTAAGTGACTCCAGCACAAAAAATACAAGCAAGCACATTCCAAGCGCAAGGTATCCTGGCATGCTTACCAAAAACTTTAAAATAATGGTTCGCAAGTTGCAACACAGTATACATTAAGTGCATGATCGTATCTATCGCGCGGAGAAGACGAAAAGGGTACCCGGCAAATCTTTCAGGCTCCAATCTAGCAGCAACATGAACAGTTGCAACCATTCAATTACCTTCCTTTGATCGGACGATTAACAATCTTTCAATCGTCTAACAAATGATCTAACCGTCAGGATTATGACAGAAAGGCAGTTGGGGGAGTTGATTTCAGAGGGAAACGCCTTACGGCGTAATTATTAATTTTAAACATTTGATTTTATTTGATTTATTAAAAAATAACTAGCCACCATTTTAAAAATTAATTATATAAGTCTGTTTGATATATATTTATATATATAATTTTATTAGTTATTTGGTATTTTATAAAGTGTTTAAATTTTTATTATAACTCATACTTTTTTATTAGTTAACTATAACATAATACCAGTTTAATTTAATTTATCATTCTAGTTTGTCATGTCATGTGCCCATTGTGTTAATCTTTCATTAAATAAATGTGCCCATCCTATAGTGCTATGGATTTCATTTTTTAAGTCGGAGCTTATAATCAAGAGTTAACTAATAGCTAACAACAAACATTAAACTTTTTCATGTTTAATGGAAATTCATGTTTCCAAGCACAAAATTAAATTTAGGGGTAAATAATTATCCTGAAAGGCGTTTTCTTTGCTGGCTCGGGGTGGGCAAACATTGTTCACCCTAGCTAATGGGAGAGCTTGATTTTCGCCTTTCCAACCTAATTAGCATTTTCCATGTGTTCGTCACTCTAACTAATGGAAATTTGCCATATGTACCCCCACACTCTCCCGTACCTGCCTGTGACCACTCTGTAATAATGCATTACTTTGCCATACCTATTTCTGCAGCATTGAAGAGCGCTGGGTCACGTGCTTTGACAGTTCTTTACTCAAGAAATACTCCCCCATACCTATTTCTGCAACATTGAAGAGCGCTCTGTCACGCCATCACCAAAGTTAAGCACGTTGTATCTATTGGAAATATTGCCCACTGATATAGTCTGAAATATGTGCGAATGGTAGAAGACAAGGATTTCGGCTAGAATATTTCGAGGAGTATTATTGATGAGCAAGTTTGACTTGCAGACACAAAATGTATGGATTTGCTAAGGCTTACTTTTCAGAGATCCCAACACGTCAGTAATACCTTCAGTGATGTCGTCTGCAAAGAATTTATAGGATAGAAAATCAGTTGCGAGAGAACACTCTGAAAACTTGCAAGTTAACCCGATCTCGAACAAGTTGTCTGATCCTTCTAAAGCTTCCTGCAAGTCCGTGTTGAGTGGTTTAGCATCATTGATATGAGGATCCTGTGCCGAGTAGCTCAACATCATTGATGCCAGGATCATGGGTTTTTCCCTCCATTCCATGGTCGTAATTTCCTTCATTAACGAGACTCTTCCACGAAAAAATATCTCCTTGCAGATATGTGATTGTGTTCATGTGAACCACTATCACTTCAGTATTTTACCTTAGGAAACTGGTGGAGGCCTCTACATTGTTCAGTTCGGACAGTGCTTGATATGGCGTTGTGAGGCAGTAAGAAATCACGTTGGAATGTTCAAAATGTACTTAGTTTTTTGTATCAATGTCCATGCAGCCACTCCTAGCCTGTAGATTTATCTTTTTTGGTGATATGAGTTTTGCAGTGATTCTTGATGTCATTGTTCGTCCTTCCTGGTAAACTTTGTGCAGTGTGGGACCATCTGACCATTTCAAGAATTAACATAAAATTTAAGAAAGACATATCAGAGATCTACGTGATGAGATTTAAGAAAGACATATCAGAGATATTTTATTTAATAAGAATAATTTCTCAAGGAAACCCTTGATAAGTAATGTTGAAGTCACGAAGATTAAAGATGCTTAGAAGAGCCTCGCTCTGCAAGATCAAAAGGTTAATATTTTGAATGCGAGGGTTTGAGCTTTGTTTTGGCTTAAGCAGAGGCGGGATCAGATATTCATGGAGTCGATGCCTTTGGAAAATGTTTGAAATCTTAAACGGAGCACCTAGAGCTGCTTGTCTAGCAGGCCTAAGTGTATTCTTGGATGTCGCAGGTATGTTTTGTCTCAGAGTGTGAATATTTTGAAATAGTTACAAGTTCAACTTCATTTTAAATTTTGAAATGAATGTGTATGGAAAATATTTACAGCCTTAAATATTTTGGTAATTTCCTTTCGAATTTTAAAATTGCTCTCTTCTAATCATTGGTATGTCATAAATCTCTAAGAAAATTTCCTCACATAAGCTAAACTTAGGAAATTAAGAGACTCTATGCTAAATTATGGCCAGGTTTACCAGTAAAAATTGCAATATTACCATGTTCGTGAATAGTGGAGTTTTTAGTTTAAAAAAATAAAAAATAAAGTTCTTTTCAATTACATACGACCTTTATATTCCAAGAGAATGTGTAAATTTACTTGAAAGCGCTCACGACTGAAGCGTAAATATTTTGATATTCCCTTTTAATTTTAAAAATTTATTTCTAAGACGTTTGGGTAAATCTTTTGATCGCCGTAATGCATGAAATGCCTCATCACATTTGATAGATCCCCAAATTTACTCAATGCATTGCCTAATCTTTGATAACAAATCCCAACTATGGCCAAGTTTATAGGCCAACACGTTATTTACAGGTATTTTCGATAAGCAAAAGTGTTTTTTAGGGAGGGGAAGTGTATCCCTTGAAGTAGCAACATTTACATATAGTAAATACAACAGCCAAAGTTGCAGAGTGAATCTATCACATCAATCACAATATACTGATATACATTCTCATCATTATCATTCTCATCATTCTAAATGAAACATCATAAGCTGCCACACAGCACCACAAACTGGGGATCCATGGCAGGTGGGGAGCGTGAAAGCCAACTGCCCCAACCGATGCACTCGTGTGCAAAAATTTTGGATCTGTGGACCAGCTTTTTATGTTGGTGAATAACGAACTTTTTTTGTTTTCTGGACAAGCTTACATTTATCATTATTTTAATTGGGAGAATTAATTGGGAGAATGTGTAAATTTATAAAAAACCCTCCTTGTAGTTGATACTTGGATCTTCTCATCATTTACCTCAACATGTTTTATCTAGAGTTCTTAAATCGCCAGGAAAATCTTGATCGCCGCTAAATCTTAGTGCTGAATACATTATCTCACATTCGCCAACCTTGCTACACATAGAAATATCATGAGATCTACAATAGAGTTAAATTCCTCTGAATTGGTGTTTTACTTGCAAAAATAAATATTATTTATTTGGGAATTTGGTTGGTTGAATACCAATTTCCGAATGGTTCCTTTTCATTTACAGCTTATGTAACATATGTGCTTGGTTTATTTTTTCATCTCTTGGTTATTCAAGATGTTCAAGATGTTTGATGATTTAGTGTTGTTTCCTAAGGGTGGATTCCCTATGTATCTTGAACCTGTGGATGAAATTGAAGAATATTTTTTCAACCTTGGCATTATATTCCCTAACCATTTTAATCTTCCATATTACTTTATGGACATCTTAGAGGGGATTATAAACCATGTTAATCAGCCAAATCTCTTTATAAATGTCTTAGGGGGGATTATAAAGCTCGAAGGAAGTCCAATTTTGATTGCAATACTCTTCATCTTTAGTGGATGCACCATAAGGGGTATGAGATCTGAAGAGATTTGCAGGAAGCCAACCTTTGTAAGAACTAGAATCTATATTTCCCGAAGAAAGGAAATTTTCAATGAGGGAACCAAACATGAATCTTTTGACATAGAAACATGGAACAAGTATTGAATTTATGGATATGTCTATCTCTATACAAACTTCAAATTTGTTTGAAGTCCATTTTCTTCCTCATACTGGTAGAAGATATTGCCTACAAGTACTATCTTAAATGTTTGCCTCAAAGCGGAGCTCCACAATTTGCTGTCGGGTAGTTTAGCTCACTAAATAAGGTGTTCTATCACTAACTATTCAAAATTTCGAGTCTCTTATCTACAAAAAAAATTCCTCCCTCTCCTTTGCACTTTAGTAGCTAATTATTAAGCTTGCGGTGTACTAATCGCCATCATTCAACCTACACCCCTTTGCACAATCCCATGATATTCTACAAAATGATTTATGAATTATTGTCTTCCACATTCCCCACTTCTATCAACATTCAGTTGTACCTCTTGGTGTAATTTTTTATGATTGATTAGGTTGTATATGGGAAAACCATCGTAACTACATACAAGTAGAAGGCCACATCGACAAACGTTCAATTAGGTCCATGAATTAAAACATACAACCAAATATTATTTTTCATGAATTTAGATGTTTGAAATTTAAAAATATATCAAGAGCACGACCTCTAATAAATGTTCTTACATTTTATGCGGGAGGTTCTTTAAATATATGAATGTTTTATTTTTCATAAATTAAGAACATTTGAATTTTATAATTGCCTTCAAAACTTATTATAGGATTCATCAATGTATTTGTCATGACATTGAATTATTATAGATTACAATTGAGGTGTGCACCTAGTATATTTTGTAAAACAATAACTCTTTTAGTTCCTACTTTTTACTCATATTATATTTTTTTCAATGTTATGTTTTTATTAATAAATTTATTTTTAATTATAAATTGTTTTTATTTAATTATTATATCAAATAATTACAACGTTTTTATAAATGGAATAATATAAAACATAAATTAATTAATAAATTTAATATAAAAATATTAATATATATTAAATTAAACTTTTATAACTTCAAAATATTGAAATTATTTTAAGATTAATATTTATAAAATTCAATGTTTTAATTCTTATTAATTTTTTCCTAATATTAAAATATATTATTATTTTTATTTATAAAATTAATTAAAACAATATTATTTTCAAATATGTTTATGACTACTCACTTTACATTAAAATATAAAAGAAAATGTACAAACAACTTTGTTAGCATTTTTTCTTGTTTTATTATGAGTGGTGTATTTCATTTATCATTGAGGTGTATATTACATGGTGTTTGTGAGGTTTAATTGAAATTAGGTCTCAAGTTCAAACATCGCATTGAGGGGATGAGGGTAGGAGCCACCTCCAAGGAAATAAAATATCACAAGGGATGTTTAGACTTGATGAAGTCTCACACAATCATGGTGATAGCATCTTGCTAGTGGGAAAATCATTCTTCCATTTAACATTAGGATGGACCCCAACTTAAGTTCTACATATATAGAAAAAAAATTATTTCATTCATTCATAAGTTATGAATATTTTTCAAAACACAAATGAAGGATTGGAGAAGAAGTGCTCATTAATTATGAGAAAGAACTTTTGGACATGACTAAAATTCGATTTTATGAATATTTCTCAAGAGGAAGATGAAGGATGAAGGAGGGAACATACATTAATTATGAGAAATAATTTGAACATGTTTAATGTTTTGATTTTCTATTGTATGAAGGAAATTATTAAAACGAAGCAAAAAGGCATTTTCTTTGTTTCAACAAATAACTTGATATAATCATAGAGTTTGTTGTTTCCTACTAGGAGTTCTTAAATGATTATGGAATATTCTAAGGGTTCTCACTTGAGGCATCGTACACTAAACCTTTATGGTGTCCTCTTGGTATTGAACCCACAAGAAAAAAAAGGTAATGAACCACTTAACTTAGAGAGTAAGGGGTCTTATCAGGTACTAGGAGTATTGTCCCCCAACATGAAGCATGGGAGAGAGGGTTTGAGGTTGGAAGTGGTTCACTTTAGGATCATTCTTCTAATGTCCAAGACAGTCTTCGTTTATCTTGGGGGAAGTCACTTATTTCTAACATTAATCAAAACTAATACATAGGTAATGAAGACCTAGAGGATAGTGTTTAGTGAGTAAGCTCTAGGTGGTGATGATCTAAAGGATTTGTTGAGTGTCAAATAATTGGTTGGAAGATCAAGGTTCATTGGAGGATCATAGTTTCTGAAGGGTTTCCAAGAAAAGAAGTGAAGGAGGTGATGTTTTAAGAAAATACAGGAGAGAATTCAAATGGTTATTGGAAAATATGTTTTAGTGGGTCAAACAATCTCCATGAAAGAATTGGATTTTGCATGCAGATATCTCAGAAGATTCATGAATGAAAGATATTTAAGAGAATAAATGTGCAAGGCATAGGGAAAATCAATGGGCTATATACACACCTTTCATATTTTTTCATAAGACTTGATTGATGAATTTTGTCATAAAGAATGGTGATGATGTTGAAAGGATAAATATGTTAAATTAGTAGCGGGGTAATTCTTTATCAACCCTTAAATGATGGATACCCTATTTTGACCCTAGAGTGGAAAGATGTGTAGTCCATCCCATGGTTCTTTACATTACCATTAGAATTTCGAAGTGAAGCCATTTTTATGCAACCATGAATCAACTTAAGGATATCTATGAGTTTTGAGAAACATTTATGTGAGTTAGCTTTAAAAGTGGTAGATATACTAGTTAAATTAGATTTACGACCAATTCTTCTAGACCCTATATGAATATAAGTGTGTAATCATAACTCTTTACAAAATTTTAGATTACAAGGGTATTATTTTCATTGTAATCTATGTCATAATTATGATCATGTCAAGAAGGGAACCCATTTTAGAAAACCCCAAAATTGAATCATTTGTCAAAATAGGGTATGCCATTTATGAATATGGATATGCTCCATATATGATCAAGTGGATTTTACAATGCCCATGGTATGAAAATTTTGGCCATTGGTGATGTTATTGTGCAAATATTAACACAACCCATGCCCACCATTACCATAATGCTTGTCCCTTAAAATACTTCTAATCTAAGAACTCACACTAGAGGAGTTAATAAATTAGTTAAAGGATATTAATAGATGCACCCATGGGCATTGCACTTGTCTCTAGTTATGAATTTTGAATCATCTCCTCATGAGTTTTCTCCCTCAAATTAATTTAAGTTGTAAGTAAAATTTAGTTATAAATGGATGGGTGAATTTTGACATTGGAGATAAAAATGGGAACTTGTCAATTGTTCACCAACACCATGTTGATCTAGTGTTAGGTCCCTATACTACTAGTGTAACCCCTTATTGTTATTAGTAAAACCCCCTTATTATATTTTTGTGCCCATATAGTCCCCATATTCTATTATTGTGCCCCATAGAAGCCCACTATTGTTATTATTGTGCCCTTACATTATTATTTTTATGTCGGCTCTGATTATATTATGACCCCTTAAACTCCTATATATAGAAAGGCGGTCTTGTCATTTGTATGACCCAAGAATTGTTCATTTGTGTAATCTAAAGGAGGTTTCCCCCTCGAAGAGGCTTATTTCTAAGGCATTGATCTATCTTTTCTATCTTTTTGTGAGCTGGTTCCATAACATTTGGTATCAAAGAGCTAGATTCTAGGGTTTCACTCCTCCAAACAGGTCGTCGTGGAATTTTCTCTATAACTATTTTTCAGTGCTATCTCAGAAGAAAATAAAAAAACCCATTTGAGATGAAATCTTGCCGAACCTTGCATCCAAATTTTAGATCTTGTCTCACTATATTTTCGGATATATGATCTGAGGAAGTTAGGGTTTTTGCATAATCCCGAATTACATCCTAAACAAGTGATCTTGGGAAAATTGTCATAACTTTCTCTCTGGGCATCAGATTGAAATTTCGTAAGAAGTTACAGAAAGAGAACGGACTTTATTTTGTTTGGGTATAGGTTTTAGAACCTAAGGTTGAAACACTAACACATGGCACGTCTTACAAATTCACTCTACATAACTAGTCTATAATTAGGTCATCGAGGGAGATTGGGAATAAATCTTTCTTTGGGAATCCAATTGTCATCAGATTTGTAGAGTTAGAAAGAGGACTCATAGGGCTATTACAGGCTGAAATTTTAGAACTTAAAGATCTGAAATTACATAGTTAAAATCATTTCAAGATCGAGCTCCTAAAATCAAGAAAAAGCAAGGTTAGGAAGTTTGATGGCAAGGATTCGGCAAATTGGATACTACAGATGGAGAAATATTTTGATCTACATGGTCTACAATTGTTACAAAAGGTACGTATTGCATCTAATTATTTAGAACCAAATCAATCTTTATGGTATGAAGGGATTTGTTCTCGTAAAACACTTGTCACGTGGTCAATTTTCGCAGAGGAAGTGATAGTACATTATGAGGATACAAAGAGAAACACCTTCTTTAGCCAATTGATAAATCTCAAACAAAAGAGTTCAATGACAGAGCACATTGAGGACTTTCAAAAATTGAATATAATGGTAAATGATATTCTAGAGAAGCAAACAATAAATAGTTTTATCTATGCCATGAAAGCTGATATCGATGGTATGAAAGCATATTGGAAGAAAGGCATGGAAGATTTGAAGAAATACATGGAAGGTTTTAAGGAAGGTGGGACAAAGCTGCTACAAGGAAGGCCTCCTAATGACGAAAAGGATCAAGAAATGTCAAAAGAAGAGGATATACACCCGGAACCAACCCTAGAGAAAGAACAAATGAATCCGACCACATCTTGTATTGCAATGGCAGGAATTACCACTCCTCAAACTCTCAAGATAGAAGGACATATCAAGAAGAAAAATGATCAAGAAGTGAAAGATCACATCGAGCATCAAGAAATGAATTTGACCATATCTTGTAATGCATTGGCAGAAATTACCATTCGTCAAACCCTCAAGATAGAAGGACATATCAAGAAGAAAAAGGTTCAAAAAGTGAAAGATCACATCAAGCATCAAGAAATGAATCCGACCATATCTTGTAATGCATTGGAATAAATTACCATTCCTTAAACTCTCAAGATAGAAGGACATATCAAGAAGAAAAATATTCAAGCAGTGAAAGATCACATCGAGCATCAAAAACAAGTTCTCCAACTTTTAAAGGATAACGCCACTTTGGTACAGAATCAAATGAAAAAATAGGCAGATCAACATCGCAGTGAAAGAAGTTTTGATGTAGGCAATTGAGTATCTTTACGACTACATCTCAAGCAAGCTATTTATGAGAAGGAAACGCTAGCCATACTACATGCACTTAAGAGATGGCGACCTTACCTAATGGGAAGACACTTCAAGGTAAAAATGGATCATGATAGTCTTAAATACTTTTTACAACAAAGATTATATTTAGAAGAACAGAAAAAATCGGTCACAAATATGTTGGCTTATGACTTTGAAATCATCTACAAAAAATGGAAGCAAAATGTTGTTGCAGATGCACTCTCAAGAAAGGATGAGGATGTGGAAGCATTGTTTTGTGTTATTTCTATTATCCAACTAGATTGGATAAATGAAGAAAGGGATGAATGGAAGAAGGATGAAGAAGTGTGGCCATTCATTCAAAAGTTGCAGAAGGTCCCAGTTTAAACAATATTGCCAGAACTTGACGAGGAAGGAAAAATCATATCGGAACCTGGAGTAGTCACAGAAACAAGGACCCGACTGCTATGAAATTGATCAATTTCAGAGTATCTCATCAAGTGGAAGAACTTAACCATTGAAGATTCCACATGGGATGACAAGAATTTTATATAGAAGCATCAAGAACTACTCAAGCGTTGAGGACAACACTTTTTGAAGGAGAGGGGCATGTTAGGTCCCTATACTACTAGTGTAACCCCTTATTGTTATTAGTACAAACCTTATTATATTGTTGTGCCCATGCAGTCCTCATATCATTATTATTTTGCCCCATAGAAGCCCACTATTGTTATTATTGTGCCCTTACATTATTATTGTTATGTCGGCTCTGATTATATTATGACCCCTTAGACTGCTATATATAGAAAGGAGGTCTTGTCATTTGTATGACCCAAGAATTTTTCATTTGTGTAATGTAAAGGAGGTTTCCCCCTCGAAGAGGCTTATTTCTAAGACGTTTATCTTTATTTTCTATCCTTTTGTGAGCTGGTTTCATAACATTTGGTTTTATAAGTTACAGTCGTTTCAAGATCGAGCTCCTAAAAATAGTGTATGGAATTTAAGAACATGGATATGCTCCATATATGATCAAGTGGATTTTACAATGCCCGTGGTATGAAAATTTTGGCCACTGGTAATGTTATTGTACAAATATTAACACAATACATGCCCACCATTACCATAATGCTCGTCCCTTCAAATACTTCTAATCTAAGAACTCACACTAGAGGACTTGATAAATTAGTTAAAGGATATTAATAGTTGCACCCATGGGCATCGCATTTGTCTCAAGTTATTAATTTTGAATCATATCCTCATGAGTTTCCTCCCTCCAATTAATTTAAGTTGCAAGTAAGATTTAGTCATAAATGGATGGATGAAATTTGAAAACGGGGATAAAAAAGGGGACTTGTCAATTGTTCACCAACATCGTCATGATCTAGTTACAAAACATAAGGGAGATATATCCCGGGGTAAGAAATCCTACATGTCTAAAAGTGTTTTACCAACCCTACTATCAATGGATATGCATGGGATTTCCAATGATGGTCATTTATTATATTAGGAATATGAGTTAGATAATGTCATGAAGATGGTTTCTAGATGAGTGGGGGGTAAAGAAAATGGAAAGGATTCTATGAAATGGTTGTAGTGAACAAATAGACTTGTGTTACTACTTGTACATGATGAAGATAGGGATGGAAGGTCACCTAAGAATACAGAGACCACTAAAGAAAAAAGAAGAGGAGTAGAGTTTCCACATAGTTTTTAGGACTAAATAAAGAAACCATAGGTTAAAGCACAATTACTTAACTAAAAAATTTTACATTTATACATTTCTATTAATCTTTGTTTTTACCCTCATTTTGAAAAGTGACATTAGTAGTAGCATCTATTTTTTGGAAGAGTAAGCTCACAACCTTTTGCAATGATGACCTTAACTATCTCCTAATATTACCAATAAAATCCTAAAAAATCAATTCCTGAATTAAAATGTGGCACCAATAATAGGGAACATTTTTTTCAAGGTTAACATTACAAATTCTATGAAACCATGGGCATTACAATAATGTAGATCTCCACAACCAAAATCTTAAAATCAACTCTTGAATCTAAAAGTGGCACTTCTAATAGAAACCCCTTCTTTCTTTTGAGTTGATAAGTATTATTCATTTTCTTTAAAGTGTGAGGACCCAACCCACTCGGGATATTCTAACAAAATTCATTTAACCACAAAATCTACAACAATAGAATGATTTATTTAACCACAAAATCACACACACACACACACAATACATGATTTATTAAATGAAAATTTTGATCTACAACCATTGACATGAATTAATTCACAATAAAATACATACCTGGTTACAATATAGTGGCTAGGTTGGGGTGCTCTTGTTGAGGCTATTTGACTGAATTTTCCACCTTGTTTACTAGGAATGCAAATCCAACTTCCTAGCCTAGGTAACCTTCATAGATTCCGTAACATTATAATCAAAAGTCCAACAATAGTTATAGTTTGTCCATAAAAAAAAATTCAATAATGTCCAACCACAACTAGAACCAATCTCGTTAGTTCTCCTGAGTTCATTTCCTTTTTCTTTCTTTTCTCCACCCTCTCTCCACTTCAAACTCTAAGGCCCCCATAAGAAAGAAACAAAGACCACCACTCTTATCAGCTCCTTCCTCCTCCTCCTTATTTCTTCCCCCACTCATCCACCTCAACCACTCTCTTCATTTTCACCTACCACCTCATAACTTCAACCACTTCATAACTTGTCTCCCCCTATGCCTTATCTAGAATTAAAGTTAAGGAGACATCTAGTCAAACTTTGGGAAATGAAATAATAATAAAATAATAATAATTAATCCTAAAATATTTGAGGAGATAGCTAGTCAAACTTTGGGAGATGAAATAATAAATAAACAATACTATTTAATCCCGAATTAAATTTGAGGAGACAATTAGTCAAGATTTGGGAAATAAAAAAAAATAAAAAAATAATAAAGTAACAATGAAATGTCATATCAAGAAATCTTATAGATTCACAAATTTCTAATCAATTTTAATATTAATAATAAGCATACTCAAATATAACTGAATAATTATAAGCCAAGATTTTAAGGTTAGTTAAATACTAATAAAAATTAGTCATTAGTCAAGATTAAAACTAAGCCCACGCTTGTTCATTAATCAATTTTAACCATTTATTTAATCATCGAACATTTTAAGATTTAGAATATTAGCATCTTCATGCGAGGTGTGGGTATGTAGCTAGCATACTCATACCTCATAAATATGCTAATAATATTTATTAAAATAAAATACAAAAACTCAATCATTGAACAAGCATGCTAATAATATAATGTAAGATTATATGATTAGGTAGGGGCATTACATACACCCATCCTTCAAAATATTTCATCTTAAAGTTAGAGTCAAACAGTTACAAGTAGTCTGGAAGTAGTATGACAATAAGGCATAAAAGAGAGAGAGAGAGAGAGAGAGAGAGGAAGGGAGAGAGAGAGAGAGAGAGAGAGAGAGGGAGAGAGATACAGAGATAGAGAGGCAGAGACAGAGACCGAGTTTTAAATTAAGTAAGTCATGCAAGAATTTTTCTTCCCATATAGAGTCTCCATCTAACCTATAGCCTAGTATCCTCCCTAACCTACTTCTTCTCCCATACTATGGTATCAACTATAATGATCTAACCATTGATAGAACCAAGATGGAGGAAGCCTCAACTATATCTCCCTAATGTCCTCAACATTAAAATGGCAATCATAATTACACATCTAGGAGAGTGTGTCCATCACTGGCCTCCCATGATTCCATGCTTGGAAGTTACATGATAATCATTCCTTTCTAAAACCATCCTTGGGAGTTTAGTTGCCAATGTGTATTAGAATACATGACCCGGGAGTATGGACTTGTCCTCCATTCAATAACTCCATACTCTTCACCCTTCCTTCCATGTGAACTATTAAAATCTCAATCAAAAACATAAATTAAACTAGTAAGGTATATGAGGGATATTAAATGAACAACCCTCCATTGCCCAATTCCTAAGCAATATCCTCCTCAAGACCCTGAATCTATGTCCCTTCTCTCAGCTAGTCCATTAGGTTTACATTTCCACAATTAATTATAGTAATTAGAGTTCAGAAAATATTTACAAGAGGGATTAATAAAAATTTCCATCGTAGAATCTACCCGCTTAGAGAAACATAATCTTCAGTTTTTTATACTTGAATACAACTTTAACCATTCTCTATACCAAGCATAAATTTACTGTGAGCTCCATAGATATAGCTCTTTACATTCATTTACAATCATATTTACATTTGTTTAATCTGTAAAAAAAAGATGGGTATGATGCCCTCATTTGCTTACCCATATCTCATGTGGCTTCCTTGGGTCCAAAGTTTTCCCACTACACCTTGACGTGCTCGATTACTCAATTTTGGAGCATGATATTCCTTTAATGTAGAATGTACAAAGGTTCCAACTTTGATGTAGAATGCACAAAGGTTCCAACTGGGACTCCCCCTCTAGTTCTACTTGTAGCACAGATGAATCAATCACATGATTAGCATCCCATGCATACCTTTTGAGTAAAAATTCTTGGAAAACATCGTGAACCTTTACTGTAGTTAACAAGGCCAATCTATATGCCACTAGTCCTAATCTCTTTAAAACTTGAAATGGTCCACAAAATTGTGGTGCCAACTTAGCACAATACCCAATTCTCTACGAGCTTTTCCTTGGTCTGGTACGAAGATACAAATTATCTCCAACTTCAAATTATTTGTGCACTCTATGTTGCTCTACATAGCTCTTTTTCCTATCTAGAGCTATCTTCAAGTTCTTCTTGATGGTTTTCATTTCCCGCTCCATCTCTTTTAGCATATCGGGCTTGACATGGACCCAGTTCATTGGGTCACTCTAGTTGATACGATTATTATATTTCCCACTATAAAGAGACTCAAATGGATTCATATTTAGTGACTATTGGCACATATTGTTATAAGAAAAATCTACTAGTGAAAGAATTTCCCACTGCTTAGGTTGGTGCGTGATATACATCTTGAGCATGTCCTCCAACACTTTGTTTATTCTCTTATATTTCCCATCCATTTTTGGATGGTAGGCAGTACTAAAATCCAATTCTATCTCTAGACCAATAAACAACTCTTTCCAAAACTTGGATGTGAACTTAGCATCCCTATCCAAGATAGTTTTCATAGGCACACTGTGAAACTTCACTATTTCCTTCCTAGAAGTTTGGGGGATGTTGCTTTCCTTATCAGGGGATTTTACCAGTTATGAAGTGAGACACCTTACTCATCTTGTCCACCACCAAAATTATGGGATCATGTTGACTAGTTGTCCTTGGAAGAATAGTGATAAAGTCCATTAGAATTACTTCCCATTTCCATTCTGGCATGGGAATTCGTTGTAGCAATCCCATTGGATGTTTACCTTCCACCTTTACTTTATGGCATTCCAAGAATGTTTCAATATACTTAGACACATACCACACAGTCATTGTTTGGTTTTATTATCCTTAGCATCAATGAGTAACAACATGTTTCAAATGCTAAAAAATTGCATCACATACAGTTTTCCGTCGAAATTTAATTCCTTTTCTTTGAATTGTTGTGATTGGATAACCAATCTCAGAGAAATTTATAATGAAACTCCTATAGTAACTGGGTATCCCCACAAATGATCTGACTTTAGCTATATTTTTTGGAATTTCCCATTCTGTAATTGCCTTAACCTTTTTTAGTTCAATTTCCACGCCCTCATTTGAGACTATATGTCCCAGGTATTGAATCTGGGACTGAAAGATATCACATTTGCTAAAATTTTCATAAATCTTATTCTCTCTTAGAAGTTGTAGAAATGATATTAGATGATCTTCCTGCTCTTCTTTTTTTTTTTGAATAAAAACCAATATGTCATCAAAAGGAACTAATACAATTTTTTCCAAATATGGATTGAACAAATTATTCATCAAACACGTGAAGGTAGTAGGAGCAATAGTAAGCCTAAAGTGCACAACCACAAGCTGATAGTTCACATACCTGATTCTAAATATTGTTTTATGAATATCTTCATTCTTGATGTGCACCTAATGGTACCCAGATCTTAAACCAATCTTCAAAAAGATGGCTACTCCATGTAACTGATGAAACAAACCATTTATCCATGGCAATGTATGTATATTCTTAATTGTGGCTTTATTAAGATGTATGTGGTTTATGCATAGTCTTAGTGTGTCATATTTCTTTCTTACAAACAACATTGGTTGTCCCTAAAGCAATACACTCTGCCTAATGTGACCCTTGTCTAAGATCTCTCTTAGTTGTAGCTTTAGCTCTATCAACTCGAGGATGCTCATTCGGTAAGGATATTTAGATGTTAGTGTTTCCCATAAATTAATTATATGGAAAAATCAAATTCTCTTTGTGGTGGAAGTCCCAGGATCTCCTCTGAGAATACATCTTCAAACTTTTTAAAAATTGGGTGCTCCTTCAAACTAATGTTGTTACCTTGAGACTCACTAGTTATCTAGAAAAAATATACTCTACACCCTTTTAGCTACATCGTTTTTGTTGTAATGCTACTACTAGCCTGACGGACATCGGTTTCAATTTTTCCTATAGTGTTATCTTCTCCCCGTTTTCGTTGAATCATTTGGTTAACTATTATTCCAATGCGTCACTAAGAAATCCATCTTGATGAGGACGTCATATGCGCCCAAAGGAAATAAATTTAATCCCACAGTGGTAGGAATGCCATTTAACACATATAGGAATGATCATGCCTCATACTCCACTTGTTTCTTGGTTCCATTGGCCAACTGGACTAGACATGATTATTCATATGTTGTTCTTGGTAAGGCACATTTATCGGATACTTGAGGGCTTACATAAGTAAAATTTTAACCTGGGTATATAAGAATTAAGATAGCCTGGTTTTTAATCATGCCTTCCATTTAAATTATTGAGGTTTGATGATTAGCCTACCTATTTTCCAATGATACCTAAATTCTTGTTGCACTCTAAGCCACTTCCCTCACTTTCTCTGCTCCTTACACATTGTACAATATTGAGTTGTCCTTCCCTCATTGAGGATAAT
Source organism: Pinus tabuliformis (assembly GCA_031772625.1). NCBI lineage: Eukaryota > Viridiplantae > Streptophyta > Pinopsida > Pinales > Pinaceae > Pinus > Pinus tabuliformis. The sequence continues at coordinate 1,057,465,854 of CM062804.1, forward strand.
CTCTCTTCCTATGGTTATCTCCATAGATGCATCATTTCATAGACTCCCCTATCCAAACCCTTGGCTTCCTCTCATGTAGCTTAAGATAATTTGTCTCTACCAGTAGTGGTTAATCTCTACTGAAATTCACCGTTGTTAACAGTGGTTGAATTTGTGTTCCTTCCTATAGGGCTTTTCCTGTTTCCCTTGAAATCAATTTTATTTTGTGTTCTCCATTTAGTATTGTACTCATACGTGTGCTTTCATTTCTCATAACAATATTTCATTTTGATAATATAATCCTCTAGAGTTTGTGGTTAAGAAATTTCTATCATGTCCCTAAATTCCTATGGAAATTAACTGAGGAACATTTGTATCTTTTCCATTTCATCCTTGAGGTAGGGCACATACCTCAACAAGTCCAAAAATATCGTTACATAATCATCAATCGAAAGTTGTCCTAACTTATGCTCATATAATTATTTGCCTTGATGTCATAATACCTATCTGACAACTACCTTTCCTTCAAGTACCTCTCAAATTGTTTCCAAGACCACTCTTTTTCTCTATTACCCTTGACATTCATAAAATCTTCCTACCGTATAGTAGCCTTTCCTTTCAAGTTGAAGATGGCCACTGTTGCATTCATGTTGTTAGCATAATTGTGTACCCTAAAATACTTCCTTATATCTAGCAACCATGCCATTTCCTCCTCATCCTTCTTTACTTCTCCCTCAAAGACAAGATGCTTTTCCTTTATAAAATATTCAGGAATCAAGTCTTTTCCCTTATTTCTTGACAACGTCTTCTTGCAACAACACCATATAGTCGATCATAACTACCTGTCCTCCCTTCTGGAGCACTGAGAGGAGTTATACCCCTCACCATGTCCTCGCTTGAATATCTATACGTTTTCTTATTTGCTAAATTCCATACCATCAGTCCTCACTTCTTGCTTCCACAATCCTTATGATACCTGCTGATACTTGTAACTAAGTTAATGTTACTTATGTTTCTACAAATCTAATTGGCTTTGTAGTATGATTGCATTCAACTTAGATTTTTTCTGTTGAGCCCTAACAATCCTTTCATTGTCATACTTGTAACTCCATAGCTTAGCCCTTAATATTATCAATGTGTCTAGCTAGGAAAGAGATCTTTCCTTTCCTCTTTTTTCTACTGACTCTTCCTCATGCCCATGTTATGATCTATCAATGTTGCACTGCACCATTCTACTTCTCATCAGTTTTCACTTTCGTTATTCCTTGGTGTTCTCCTATCTTATTTTTCTTGTCTTGTCATACACACACAATCGTTAGCCACACCTTGATACCAATAAATATAAGAATTATATCCAGTGTAACCCTCCCATAAGCACATGGTTGTGAAGCTAACTGAAACACTGAGTTTCAATTTCGTAAATTTGTTGAAATAATGTAACATGTCAAAATATCATTGTAGTTAGTAAGAAATCAATAATAAAATATTATAATCAACACACAATAATAATAACACTTAGCTTTCCCATTCTATAACAAATATTTGTAATTGTCCTTCTAGGCCATTTTTATTTGCTTATGAACCCATTTTAGTCCAAATTTTGACCCAAGATGATTTGAAATTATTTTGTAACAACCTATAACACACTATAGGTCCATTATTAAAACTTCTACTCTTATACCACTTTGTAATGCTCCCTCCCACCAACCTAGCTTCCACCAGCTCCATGGGAGGTGTTGCTTGTTTTAAATTGACTTCCATGGTCTCATTATGGAAATGGGGTTACCAAAATTATTCATTTCCCAAGCTAGTGAAATTAAGTTTAGGTTACACCTTTACACTCATCTTGTCAGGATTTTTTCAATGATATAAATTTCATCGAAAATTGATAACTAGATCAAAAGTTTTGGCTAGTTAACCTATACCATCATATGCCTTTTCATGTCGGAATGAGCCTACCACGTGGTATTAACGTGGTTCCCTCATGGAATTTCTATTTCAGATTAGTGATAAACCATTTTATGAGTTTTCACCCGAGGTGTAGAGTCTGGGTGGAAAATTACAGCTTGCAAACCATAATCCCCAAAGCTATGGACCCTTGAACTAGTTTAGACCTAGGCCCACATGTGAGCCCCCAACTATATCTGCACTCTTACACACTCTTGCTTGCTAAACCTTTAGACCTCTGGGCTAGTCTAGCCCTTGACCCACACTTGGACTGCCAAACTACCCTCACAGTGTGTCTCAGACCTCAAGATAGTTAGAATAAAAATGAGGGTCTTGCCCCACTCATTATGTATATCGTGTTTTGGTTAGTCCTACTCCAAGCTATCACAAGTTTGTGCCCGACTATTCCCACCACACTATATATATATCACCTACCCATACTCGGCCCAATCTGGGTCTAAATCTACTGTTATATATATCACCCAAACATACTCGACCCAATCTAAGTTTGACTCTATTGTGAGGAAACCACTACAGGATATATCTACCTTAACCATTAGAACGACATTCTTATTTTTCTGCAACCTTTTCAGGGATTTGACAAAGTTTCTTCGAGAGCCTACTTCTAACCCAATCATGCCTTATCATGAGAAATAAATACCTTCATACATAGAAGACACATTTAATAAATTAAATGAAAATGAATGCATTTATTCATATACACATAATCTTGACTTCCTAGCAGGTGCTCATATAGCTAATACTATGGAGATACATCTTGTGGGCTTAGATACAAATACACAAATCGATGCAATATATTAGCAAAAGCTAACATGCCCTTATTACTTATTGAGTAAGAAAATTTTCATCCTGTGAACCTTGTAAGCTATGTAACCATATACATGTATACTCAACATTTAAACAACAACCTATTTAACATAAAGATCACTGCTGAAGCATAATAAATAAACCATGGAATTTCAAACACCATAGCAGCCTTGTAGCTAATCCACAAGCCATAGAAATCACTATGAGTATAGAAACCATGCAAAGATCCTCAAGTCCACATACCATGAAAATTAAATATGGTCACATCTCAATAACACACATAAGAAAACACACCCCTCACCCTGAGAACTTTCAATATGAAACCAACATTAATATTTCGCATTGCATCAACATGTACAATGGCATAATTATCCAAATTCGCATTGAACACACACACTGGAACACATTGCACACACTAAAAGAAAACATGGGAATCCCCATATGGGAATATCTCTTATTTTCTTGTGCTTTTTCTTCTATTCGAGCACACACATTGCACATCTCCACCTCCTCTTCCTTGCACTTCATGTAGTCATTCCTTGATAAATCCATTATTGTGTGTTGACCTACCAATACACAATTCATGAGACATGACTAAGGAGTATGGGATTGTCCTCCACTTAGGAAGTCCATCTTCCTCCCCTTTCCTTCAATGCTTGCCATAAAAATCTCATTAAAAAACATTAAATTAAACTAGTAATGGATATTGAAACTATTAAATTAACAACCTAACATTCCCCAATTCCTAAGGTGTATCCACCTCAATACCCTAAATCTCTATCCCCTCTCTTAGCTAGTCCATTGTTTTTAAATTTCCACAGTTAATTACAAGAATTAGAGTTTATAAAATATTTACAAGGGGGATTAACAAAAAGGGTTGTCATAGATAGGATACCACATCTGTTGAAATTGTATCAAGAAAAGGATTCATTTGATTAGTGTCTTAGTCAAGTCAAATGGAGAAAATTCAATTTTAAACATCAACAAGATTACCTGGATTGCAGTTATCTAGAGTGACATGGCCTTTTCTACTAGTTATGTCAGTAAATTCGAGTTTGTAGGCTAGAATTATAGTTGTACATGAGTTGATCGCTAAGATCTAGCAATCTAGTTGACTTATTGTTAGTTGAACTTAGTTAACTAAGCTCTCATCATTAATTGAGTTACTTGAAGGTCAGTTGAGTAGTTATGACTGTTGTTGTCTCATTGATCTCTCAGTTAACTAGTCAATCAGCTAAAACTAGACCCAATCATGCATGGAATTAGAATTTCCTAGATGAGTCGATGGAAAGGCATATTTTAATTTATAATTGTATATTGATGAGTGTCCAATGATTTTTCACTTAGTAGGTCATCAATTCCCCTTGGATTTGTGTAAGGAAATAGAAAATTTCCCTATTATTTAGAAGCTTAATTCCTCAAGGTTTTCACAAGGAAATACAAGGTTGAATGCGGCTTGAATTGGCTAAGTGTTGGCGAGAGAAGATTAGGAAGGAAGAGAATAATTTTATAGTGCAGGGTGTTCTTCAGAGTTGAAGCAAGACATTGTAATTTTTTCTCTTTCTCATATGAATTAACGCAAAGTAGCGAAGGGGTTTTTACCAGTTGGGTTCCCCTAGAAAATAATTGTGTTCCTTATGTTTTGATCATTGGATGTCATTGCATGTGTTCCTATCATTTCTTTTCCTTTCTATAGAATAGTAGACTAAATTTTTGTCTCTTGATTACAATTCGATTTTATTAGCAATAGCAAATTTCTTGCAATTTCTACATGGTATTAGAGCATTGAAAGACTACATAGAAACCTTGTTCCAGATGCTCTCCGAGGATATTTTGATTTATAGAGTTTTTGGTGCAGATTCTCTTCAGTGTAGGAAAGTTTTCTTTCAATGGATTAAGGCTTGAGTAAGAATTTGAGGGCACCCCAAATTTTTGTGATTGGAAAGACAAGATGGAATCTTTCCTGATGACAATGGAGGATGGGAATATACAAAAACTAATATTCTAAAACTGGAAACATTAGATGCATACACACTTGCTCAGTGGAAGAAAGACACATCAAAAGGCAGGAGGATTATTCTGGAGGGTGTCAGAGATCATGTGGAATTCAAACTTGCATGGAAAGGAGACAACTTTTGCAATGTGGAAAACTCACACCGATCTATTGCAGAGTAGGAACAATGCTAGGAAATTGGCATTGAGTGATAAACTAAGTATCATTCAAATGCAAAAAAAGGAAACCATTCCTCAGTACCTATACAGATTCACTCTGGTTCAAGATGAACTTGGAGTATGAAAAAATGTGCGATCATCTAAATATGTCATATTAGCACTGCTTGACCTTCTGAAATCCTAACACAACTATTAGGATCTAGTTAATGGAAGAGACAAGCTACCATATTGGAAAACGATTTGGTTTGATTTGGTGTAGGAGGAGATCATAAGAAACACTAGAGATGGTGCCACGTCCACTGCAGATTAGGAAGAAGACTTTTCTCTAGTTGGAAAAGGAAATAAGGCCCAAGGTGAGGCATAATCCAGCTAGAGTAATGAAAAGAAGAAGGACCTCAACAAAATAAAATGTTTTAACTGCCATGAATACAAACACTATGCAACCAAGTGTCTGCACAAGAAATCCAACAAGGAAACTGCAATAGGAGCAAGAGGAGATGCTCTTGCATCTCAATTCGAATTAGATTTCACCCTATTTTCTTGCATGGAAAGCACAATAAGAGGGAGTGAGTGGTACCTAGATTCTGGTGCCTCATATCATTTGATAGGAAACATGGAATTCTTTAGTAGCTTAGAAGAGAAGTATTTCAAATTGCACATAGAATTTTGAGATGTTGCGAGATATATTACCAAAGGAATTGTTACTGTCACCATTAAGAGGGAGTCAGACTCCCATATTCACTTGAAAAATGTAATGAATGTGCCTGGGCAGAAGAAAATTTTGATTTACATAGCTGTATTAGAGAACAGAGGTTATGTTGTTGTGTTGAGTAATGGAAAAGATCTTTTGAAGCATGTTTCTACTAGACAAGTGAAACAAATTGGATTTAGAGTGAAAAATATATACAAGCTAGAGGTAGATTTTTCCGAGAATATAGTTATACCTCTAGGAGTGAGGTGGGGTGATGTAGAGCCTTAGTCCCAGAGTTGCAAATATTTGGGTAGGTTACATAGGAGGGAAATAATAGTTGTAGTATACTCTTATCATGGATCAATACCCTTTCTATAGGGGCCCATAATATTTAGTAGCAGAAGGATCAATGTCAATTGATTCAGTCAGATCTTGAGCAACAATTTCATACTAGTCGCAATGAGATGTTGAGGAGAATAGAGAAGTATTAATAGTAGTGAAAAAAAAATGTAGTTTTGCCATTAGACGGTGCAGAGGCTAGTAGCAGTCAGAGGCTAAGGAGATAGTTGCAGCTCAGATACACAATGGATTCACTATTTTGGATGCTTCTTAGTTGTAGTTCTTGCAGTTGCAACAACAACACTGAGAGGGAGTCTTGTTATAGTACATTCCTACAGGGGAAGGATTGGGATTGTGCATAATCCTTTTTCTTGATTAGAGGGAGTGTTGAAATTGTAGCAAGAAAAGGCTTCATTTGACTAGTGCCTTAGTCAAATGGAGAAAATTCGATTTCCCACATCAGCAGGATGACTTGGATTGGAGTTAGCTAGAGTGACATGGTGTTGTCTACTAGTTAAGTCAATAAATTTGAGTTTATAGGCTATAAGTAGAGTTGTGGATGAGTTGATTGCTAAGATCTGGAAATATAGTTGGGTTGTTGTTAGTTGAACTTAGATAATTGATCTCTAGTCATTAGTTGAGTTAGTTGAAGGTTGGTTGAGTATAAGTTATGATTGTTGTTAACTCATCGATCGCTAGGTTAACTAATCAATCAACTAAAAATAGACCCATTCATGCGTGGAATTCAAATTGCCTAATTGAGTGGATGGAAAAGGCATATTTTTATTTATCATTGTATATTGTTGAGTGTACAGTGATTTTGCACTAAGCATATGATACATTCCCCGTGGATTTGTGCAAGGAAATATGGAGTTTCCCTATTATTTAGGAGCTTAATTCCTCTAGGTTTACACAAGCAAATAGGAGGTTGGTTAAGGCTTGATTTTCTAAGTGTTGGCCAGAGCAAGCCAGGAAGCAGGAGAACCATTTTACAATGTACGACATGCTTTAGAGTGGAAGGAGAACATTGTAAGTGTTTATTTTCTCATCTGAATTAATAAAAAGTAGTAGATGGGTTTTTCCCAGTTTGGTTCCCTTGTAAATCATTGTGTTCCTTATGTTTTGATGGTTTCATATCATTGAAATTGTTTTTATCATGTATTTTCCTTTCCAAATAATAGTAGAATAAATTTGTGTATCTTGATTTCAATTAGATTTTATTAGCAGTAGTAAATTTCTTGCAATTTCTACAACATCATCCCTGTTACTCATGGAAAAGGGGAAAGCCATGTGGGAACTATGATAAATACTCTAGAATGGTTGAGTTGTGACTCCTGTTGAGGGTTGAATGTGTCAAATTCAACCCATTATTGGCTATGAAATTGTGTTATTACCAGTTCACTATGAGGAAAATGGTTTCAATTATATTCAAGTATTTCTTTCCATATTAGATTAGAGTAGTTAATAGAAAATAGAGAAGCATAATATAGGGGTTTGTGTTTTGTAGCAACCCACAAACCATATGTCTTAGGTAGCTCCATAGACATATTTCTCCTTTGTATTTGCATCATTTCCATTCATAAAAGAGACAGCATATAAACTTCACCTTCTAGTTGGATTTTCTTCTAGAAGGTTCTTCTATATTATATCTTGGTATTCATTTTGAGTTGCGTGTGTTTTTAATTTGTTTTTCTCTATTTTTCACATTTCATCTATTACATACATAAGAAGAAAACAAATAATTAATAAATCCATAAATGTAAGGAAAATTAGCCCTCATCATATCAATTTCATATTTTAGTCCAATTTTATGAAATTGTTTGTGACAAACTGTCGAGTGGAATATCCACACTAGTTTATATATCAATATAGATAATAGGAGTAAATGTGTGTGTAGTAACTATTTTATACATGGATTTATGATTTGGATGTGTAGATGTACTTGGGTTATTTGGGAGTTATTATCATAATATATAAATATTTATTGTGTAATTGATTTCTATTATAATGTTAGAACTTACTATTCATTCTCATATTTGTTTTTAATTGTCTGTATATTAGCTTATGATGTTATTTGAAGTGATGGGATTATAAAAAGATAAAGTGTGAATGATTGTTATAATTAGAAAACTTGGTTTTGTCAGCTCCAAACTATGTAAAAACCTTAGTTTGAGACAAAAAAATAAAAATGGATTTTTTCTTTCTTTTTATCTAATCCTTGATTTATGCAACCTTCCCCATGGTCAATGCCTTAAGTATCTACGTGTGAGTCAACTGAAGTGCCCCATTTTTCATAAGCATGAAATTGTAAATACTTGTACCCTGATAATTATATAGTAGAGAGCATTATTGTCACATACATTCACACCATAAAATCCATAACACAAAAAAAACTTTATTTATCTCGATTAATCATACAATCAAATTTTACACGTTTGGAACATAATAATAACGTAGACCACATTGTAAGTTCTACAGGTAAAGGTTAACTTTTTAATTAAAGTTTAGAACAAGTATGACAGATGGATAAAGAAAGAACTTAGGTCCTCCATTTCAATTTTATTGACGAGGAGTTTATAAGGTAGGCATTTAACTATAGATGACAACTCTGATTAATTCAATGGTGGTGGCTAATTGGCCCTAGGTTCTAAAATCTTCCAATGAGCCACTTGTAGACGTTCCCACCATTGAACTTGGTACTCTCTCATCCGACGACTTTTGGGAACCCGCGGTGGTTATCGGTAACAAACAAGTTTTCCCTCTGCCCCAATCGGTAATTTCCAGTGTTCATTGTGGAATGGTTTTCCTCTGCAACGTTTTTGGTTGACTGAGCTTTCTTCTAGATTCTTGTCCCTTCCTTTCCATCAGAACCAGGACACCACACACCCACATCGACGCAATGCCTGGTCTTAAGCCTAAAGGAAGATGTCTCCAAATATTTGACAACAAGGTAAAACACTACGTTTATATGTAATGATATTTTATTTTCTTTTTCGTTTCCACAAGAAAAGCATTGATTAATGAGTCTCATCTTGACTAATATCTTGTCTTGTTGTTTTTACAGAGGATTCAACCGGTCTCTACATTTTGGCATACTAGTTTTAGGAGTCGGTAAGTTGTTGGAATTCATCTTCCTTTTTCTTCAGAGAATGGGGTTCAGGGTTTACCCAATGTTAATTTTCTTGCATGTTATTTAATTTTCTACATCCGTTGTTTGCAGGGATGTGTATTTGGTCCGACATGAGTGCAGCCGAGACACTGCTCATTCCTCCGACCATCTCATATGATGTATTCAATACCCAGGTGCATCCTACTTTCTTAATGAGGTTTTCTAAGGATTTTCCGGAAGTTTTTCTTATATCACGAATGGTTCCAGGGCTTTAATCCTGGCCATACAGTTGTCGCTGTGAATGGATGGTTAAAATTATACCATGTTCGGGTTCTTAATTAATTTGAGTTGAAGGTCTAGTTTGAGAGCGATTCTATAATCAAGTTTTTCGTTGGTAATTTCTATTAACTAACCATTATATAATTACTCATTTTTTGACTGATAAGTAACAACCCTCAGTTATTGAGTCCCGGGTTTTCCTTTTTGGGGAAGAAACCCTTAGAGATTACCTGATTTTTGTCCTCACTCAGTCTTGAAACTTGCATGGTTATTTTTTGTTTTTTCCAACCATCAACAAGATGCGTTCATTTTCAGGAGTTTGAGTTATCAATTAGACATGTATGGAACAAATAACTTATTGCCTATCTTTTCTGTATTTATTAGAATGATGCTTAGTGATATTATGTTATGTGTTTATTATGAGAATGCTTCTCACTTCTGTATCTATAATAAAGACTCATCCAGAGCTGAGATGCCTAGGTAATTTATTTATAGTCAACAATATGGTATCATTCTAACTTTTTTAGGTTACTCCTTATTAAATTATTTTTGTTCTTATGGGGTCTTAAGTAAATACAAGATCTTAAAATTTAAGCATGGCTTTCTGATTATAACACTTGTCTTTTTAACCCTTGTCTTTTTGAAGACTTGGAGAAACAATGTTACGCAGAACCATCCGTCTGTTGCCCACTCACAGTGGCTAAGAGGGGTAAATGTATGTTACCACTCTGACCCTCTCATGATTAAATAACCCTAATTACTCTGACTATCAGATGAAAATTAAGTTTATTTTTAACTTCATTTTTGAAATAATAATTTACTTGGTACGAAATAAGTTCTGCTAACAAATTTTTTTATCTCAAGGGTGCTCTAACCCTTCCCATCACCTATACTGGATTCTAGGTTGTGTTTTTCTACGTTGAACACAAAATTATTCTTCGAAGAGATGAGAACAATTATAGAAACATTATCATTATTTTTTTCCTAAAAAGAGTAAAAACTTAAGGGTATGTTGAGGGCCCGGAAATCGGGTCAACAACAAGGGGGATACCCACCCGGTCCGGAACCTGGTTGGCGGCTCCTTGTCCGTTTGGTATAGCGGGTCCGACTGGGGATAATGGGACCAATTTCCCAATACAAGGGGGTATGTGTGTGTGTAGAGTTTGATTATGCTGATTCTAGAAGTATTTTAGAGCTAATTTAAATCTAACTTGTAAACTGACTCTATGCTATTGTAATCTAATGAAAACAACACATCTAATCTACGCTAACCCGGGATATATCTCTTCTATCATGCGATCTAAAAAGATTTCGAACAATAACTGGTAATAAAGATCATTCAGCTATCATAAGAATATAAACCAATTAAGATGAACCATTCTGCATAAAAAGTTAGGCAAAACAGTTGTGAACAGCATATCGCATAATAAGTCATTCATATGTCAAGCACAAACATATGATTCCACCGTACAGAAGTGCAAAATGGTAACCCAGACATTCATACATCAACATATAAACAACTAAAACTGCATATCACTCTAAGAATATAAGTAGAAATTGGTCAAGAGATAAAAGTACCATTTATGACTGATTTCACTCAAAAACTTCAAGCAATAACGATTTATTTCTACTTGTTCTAACATCTACTAAGAGTACAGAAGTGCAACATCAGTAGCAGACATTAAAATGCAAACATAAATAAATCTCGATCCTTCCATTTATCAAAACCTCCTCTGAGGGTGCAGAAGTGCATGTTCCGAGGACAAGTTTTTGACAAATTTCTGGACCCTTCTCCAATGCAATGAGAAGGGTTAAAATACTACTACCTAATTCTAATAATAGTATTATTACAAAATTTTAGGATGCAGTTTTCAAACGACCGTCCTTTTTCTAATCTAGTTGAAGAAGAAAAAACAACATTCTAAATGAAGTCACTTATGAACTTGGTCTTTAAAGTTGCAAGTGTCCAGCATAGGCTTGAGAAGAGTCGGCTGACTGATTTCTGCGCTGAGCTGGGCTGCGAAAACGGCATCTACGAGAGTTGGCGCTAACTTCTCGGCTGCGTTTGTAATGCATTTCACCGTCGTCCATTGGCTGTGCGGTTTAACCAAATACGTCCAGTAACATTCCCAATTCAGCCTGGCCAATGGTTGGATTGATTTCCCTTTTGCCTGTGCTTTCTGCCTCCATTTTGTTTCCAGTTGCAACTTGTTTGGTAGGTACCCCGGGGTGGTCTCTGCAATTAAATTTGCCCTGTGTAAATTCTCATTTACACAGTCGATAAGAATGCTTGCCTGTGTCGCCGCTGTCTCTGCTGCTTGCTCCGCCTGCCTGATTTGATCGTCCCATTTATTAAAGAGCAACTCTTTATGATTTTCATTAATCCTGGGCGCACCTGCTCTTTTCCCTTCCTCATCATCTTGCCAAGTCAAATATTCTGTCACCCTCTTGTCGTTCTGATCATAGTCACTCCGCAAGTCCACCACTTGACTGGTGATTTTGTCGCTCAGCGCACAATAGTGACTCCACTGTGATATTTTACGTCCCAACTCTTCCTGTTGCTGCAGTAGTTGCTCGTTCAAACCGATAGATTCTGAAATAAACTCTGCCAGCTTAGGCTCATCTTTATGCATTTCTTGCAAAGTCTGCAGTTGTTTTTCTTTTTCTTCGAGACTCCTTTGATAGCCTATCTGCATCTGTTGAAAGTCTTCCTGTAGCTTTTCGAGCTGTCTGGAAGCTTCAGTGTTCACGTTGGCTTGTTGCAACTGTTGTTGTAGCAGTTGTATATGATTTTCTTGTTCCTTTAATAGTTGTTGAACTTCAGAGGCCTTGTCAATAGTTGCAGAAGCATATGCTCCTGCAATCTGAGACAGCTTCGTAAGATTTTCAGTCGGATTATTATTGGGGTCTTTCCATAAGACATCCAAATGTTCAGCATCTTGAGACAGTGTATTCTCAAGCTTTCTTTTCTTTCTCTATCTCCTTACAACTGCTTTGTGTTGGGGACTATAGAATACATCCAGTGGGGGAATTTCTTCTACGTTAAGTAGAAGTTCTGAGGTTGAAGCGATAGGAAGGTGTTCTGCTTCTGTGGCACTACTGACTATGGTCTAAAGGACTTCTTGCATCACCTGTGTATTATTCACAGGTGTTTTCGGGACTTGCCCTTCAAGATTGATCAATTCATTGAAGGTTTCCCACTCTTTATCTAGCTCTGTCGTGACAAGTGATGCTTCGATGACAGGAGGGGGGACATCTCTTGGTGGTGAGGCGATAACTTGCTGCTGAGACATTGCACTTGACTGAGCTGTATCTTTGGTTGTTTCTTCGTTTTTTCCTTGGTCGTGAACAGACTCTTCAGGATGCTCAGATACTTCTTGCGCGGCATTGGACTTAGATCTGGAAGTGCTAGAGTTTTCACTGAGGCTGATGCTTGGAGTTGGTTCTCTAGTAGGTAGTCACAGCCTCTCTAGTGGAATACTGGCCAGCCTTCTTTCTCTGTATAACGTGAATTTTTGGAGGTCACCTAGAGACAACCTCGACTAAGCTTCCCGCAAAATTTCTTTGTGCGAACTCTTACTCTGAAACAGATCATCAAACGGATCTTTCTTTCCAGAGAACACTCTTATCTTGACGTTCGTTGTGAATTCTTGGGCCACATCATTTGGGTCGAATGGCCTTGCTAGGAACTTAAATAATTGAAGACACGTCACATTCTCCACTTCGCCAAAAGCGTGTCCTACATCGAACAAAGAGAAGGCCCCACAAGTTACGGGAAATTGAGGCCATATGGCCTTCTTCTTGTCCTTTAGGTCTTTGGTCACGCCGCCTTCAGAACAAGTTTGATAAGCGATTTCCCGGGCCAAAAGTTTATCAGGGACATATAGGGGTAGGACATGTGGAGGTACATTTCTTCCAAAAACTCTAATGTAAGTAAACCATTCTTCCCCAAACCATCTTGCGATGGGGATGATGTCGATTTGGGCCTTGGGAGAGCACCTTGGGGGGTATTTATCATATATCATTCTATATAGGGGCAAAATAAGCCCATGGAAAATCTGGTAAAAGTGAGGGGTAAACTGGGAATCCCATAGGACCTTATGATAAACATGGATGGGCAATGGGTCTTGGGTAGTCCATTTCCAACCCATAGTAGGAAAATTAGATACAAGACAAACAGAATCCATAACATATGCAGCCAAATAAAAAGGAGGGTAGACCCTTTCTGAAAAGGATCTTTTAGACCGGTAATTGACAACAGCCGTGTATAGAGTATCAGAAAGGATTTTGGCCCAATCTACTAAGTCGGAGTTTGTGGCAGCATCAATTAATGGCAGCCATTCAGATGAAAACTTGTTGATATCCGGCATCCCAAATAACCTACAGAGCATGGCCGCAGTAAAACAATATGGAGAGGTGAGGGAACCAGTGCTGTACATACCGTTTTTATCTTTTTTTAGCGGCTCGTCTCTTCTAGACCATTCTTTAGTGGTGTCTGATAGATCTGGATTCTCCGCCGCGAACTTCTTAACAAATTGTGCATTATAGGTCGCTTGCGGTTCAGGAAGATGATACATAAGCTTCAAATCTTGCGCAGCAAACGATCCCACGAGTCCATGTCCATGAACTTTGAATTGTCTGTTTTTCAATTCTGCATCATCCAGTATCCACTTGATCATATTTGTGTATGGTAGAATTTTGGGTCTTGCCGCTATTCTGTGAAGGAATGAACATGCTAGGTCCTCCAAGGACGCCTCAAAAGAGCGTGGTGCACCCGTGACAGCAGTCACCTTCATTATTCTAGGCTTTTCTTCCTCTAGCAGCCTGTACATGCCTTCCCATGTTGATATCCCCGCGTCTCTGTTACAGGCTGTGTCTGTGTACTGGGGCGCCATCTCCTTGGTCTTCTCCCTCGCTTTGGAGCTTTGAGCTTTATTTTTCTTTCCCATTTCTCTTTGCGTTTCTGTCTGAGTCGTTTTAGCACTTTGTTCCTGCAGATTACGAGTGAAATGGAAATGACTGATACAGAAAGGTGATGGGAGAGTTTTAAATGCAACAGATAAATCAAATATGCCACCTTACGTGAAGCAAATCTCTACCAAGGCACGCGTCTTTAATCCATTTAATAACTGACAAATAATTCATTTACTATCATTAAAAGCGCATGATTTCGAGTCAGATTATAGTAAGTGGTTTTTTCTTTGAATGGCGCGCCCGAAGGATTCGTACCGAAGTGATTTATGATTTGCTGACGTAACCTTGTATATCGCGTGGTCGCAAATCGCATCATCGCAAATCGCCTGGATGTGGCATCACAGCGATCGCAATATCGTAGATCGCAGAAATTTGATGTTTACCAAATCTTGCCTGGCTCATTTATGCGATATGTGATCTAGCGATCGGCGTTATCGCAGATCGGCGAATCTTTAAGTTTTTATTTATGAGCATTACTATGTTGCGATGCGATGTCATTATTAACACGAGGGTGGTGCACATAAAAAAAGGGAAATGAAGGTGTTTCCTATCCTTTTGCAATGCGGCCTTAAAGATTTTCTCTTTATCATAGACTTAGGCTTAAAATATCCAAGAGGCTTTTTCTAAGCATATGATTGTAACTTCAAAAAGAAACTCTTGCTTTTCCTAAAAATTAACTAAGGGTCCCCATTCATTCAGTATCATGGTTGATACTTAATTGAACAAGGGGGGGTGTTGCTGGCCACAACAATTGGCGATTCACTTGGGAGAACCAGTTATCTCTGCTTTTATATTGACGCTTTCAAACTCCTGAAAAAATTTTCTTAAAAAACTTGAACTTTATTATAAAAAGATAAAGCAAATGATACTTCAAACTGTCAATGATGTTTCGTTTCAACCTCTTTCTATTTCAATTACTTGCGTCTTCAGTTTGTCTTTGCATTTAAATCAGTCATTACTTGGTCTTGTAAAACATAAAATAAAGTCTTCCCTATGTATCAGCCCTTTTTAAATATGCTCCTTTGTCGCAGGTAGAGCCTCTGCTGCCAGCAGGCGTCCATAGCCTCGACAGGGTTACCTATTACCCAGCAATGATCCTTTATCCTGCTTAAGGTTATTTACAACTTTTTCAGAGAAAATCCCTTTTTGACACTTTTGCCTTTTTTATTCTCTAAAGAACATTGTCTTGGTTTGGTGGCCAAATTATGACACAGTCATTCACTTGATTTACACTTTTGCTGAACAAGCTGGCTCGTGATGAGACCCCTTGTCTTTTGATTGCAACAATCTTGAGTCATTGCCCTGTTTTGGTAGACAGTTTTGGCAAAGTCAGCAAGTTATAATATCTGTGATCATGATAAGCCGGCTCGTGATGAGACCTCTTATTCTTTGAGATATAGTGTCTTTTTGGATTATTCCTCTGAATGCTGCGTTTTCCTTTAGCAGGGAAGAAGTCAAATTTTCTTTCCTTAAGAAAGTTTCTGGACGACAATGATAGGGCTGTTTTGGTAATGGCTGTTTCTACAGAGAATCTTTATTTTAATATTGATACCTTTCATTGTGCTGACCTAAAACAAATTCTTCACTGAGATAGCTTTCTTTAAATTTTTTTGGAGTTGAAACTATCATCATATCTGGGTTAAAGTTCTATTGATAATAAAGATCAAATTCCTAAAAGATTTGCTGTTCATAGAAGCAGAAGTTTCAAAAATCTTTAACAGAGGAAAGGTGTCTTTAGTAAATGCCAATTGCCGTTAACCAAAGAAAACATTATTATGGAGAAAAATATTTCATGCAATGAGAGGCAAACATTCCCTAGGGTTATGTACAGAATATGAATAACTTTGCCTATCATTTATTAAAAGCAAACCTAGTAACCTAGCTAAATTGCTCCTACTCCTATTCTAACTATATACAGAAAATAAACTATGTGAAATGATATTTCCAATGGAACCATCTATTCATTTTTATTCCTAGCCGTACGGAACTTCCAAACATCAGTGTAAAGAACCAAACTTTCCTTGGATTGTAAATATTGGCTGTGGAATAAGAACATATAACCTCAATTGGAATTCTGTCTGATTTTCCTTTCTCATGAGAACTTTTTTCCCACTGGATACCTATTGGATCATAAAAAATAGGATGAATTTCTGTTATGAATTGATGATCTCGCAATAGGAAGGATAACAAGTCAGATTGTGAAAATGATTTTTTAGTTTCAATGGCTTGTAACTTGTTGTTTGTTAATGCTGGGCTTTTAGTGATTTCGTTTGAAATGAAAGTTCTCATATATAAATCGCTAAAACATAATCTATCAAAAGTTTGAAAATTTAAAAAGAAATCCGATTTTGTACAAAATGAGTTCAAGTGATAAAGAAATGAATGATTATTTGTACAAATAGTGTTACAACACAACTGGGATTTACTTGTAACATCTTGCTCCTCACAAGAACTGGCCAGGTCTTGTGAATCAGGAAATAAGTTATGATTGCGAACAGGAGTGGATTTTTCCTCATGATATGAATCATAGATCGAGGTATTGTCTTGGATAGTAAAATCATCCAAATGATTTTTTACTTTGAAATGAGGGTTGTTTGATATGATTTCTGATTTAAGCTGTTTCTCATTATCTGAACCTAGTTGAGTTACTTGGGATAACTCAACAACATCATCGTTGTCAAAGTAACTATCACAAAAGACTCTACAGATTCCCTTAGGTTCCTCTTTTTCATTATATATTTTCAGACAAGGGAGGTCAAGCAGCTCTTGTTTGACATTGATCAAAGGATGTGCTAAAGTTGTCTCTTTATCTTGAAGACCTAATGATGAGTCGTTTGAATAACCCTCTGTGTTTTTTGAGATATCTTTAATATTGAGAGGGGAAAAATTGTCATCACTAAAAACATCGGGATAAAGAGAAAAATGTGAATCTGGAATAATGCATTTGAAAACATCATGAAAAAAACTTTGTTCATCAGATCCATCATAAACATCGGGCTTTAGATCATACCTTTGTGCGCTGATACTTTTTGAAAGAGAAATAGTTCGTTGTTCTAACCTTGGCATCTGCATTCGTTGATTTGTAATGATATTGTCTGACTTTGTGTCAGAGTCATCTTCTGGTTCCAAGGTAGTTTCTCTTTCAGCATTTTCGTTTTTGTTCTCTGGCATTAGAGCATGCATGACTCCTAGGCTTTGCAGATTTTCGTCATTACAGATGATTTGTGTATTTGACTTCAACTGCTCATTCATATTAGAAGAAAATGGAACAAAGGTTGAACTAATTTCTGCTTGATCAGACATAGGAGGTAGGGAATACTCATCATAATCTGAAGATTCTTCATCCGTGAGCTCACTCTCAAGATCATACTTTAGGCATTTAAGATGAAATCGCATATTAAAATCCCTTACTGGTTCATCTTTCTTCTGTAGATAATCAATTTCATCATATACCTGGTCGTAGTCATAACAATCAAATTCCAAAATGAAAGTCTTGATGAATTGGTCCCAGCTGTGGATTGATGCAACTGGGAGGGTTCTGCACCATTTTCTAGCTTCCGCTGTGAATGTAAGAGTAAAAATCCTGCACAAAACGCCTTCATCAATTCTCTGAATATCAGAACTTGAAACTTTTTTAATGAACTGAAGGGCATGATTAAATGCAGAAGAGTTATTCTTACCGTTGAATTTTACCTGAGACAAGAGCCTTACCACATCTGGTGGAGTGTTGGAGGAGGTAGGAACATGGATGCAACTCCAAATAGGAATTTTATGAGCAGCCATCCTGTTTCAAGTTTTACAATTTGGAAATCATTCCAACAGACACTATGTTCAGGCCCTCCTTCTAGCGCCAAATATGTTGAGGGCCTGGAAATCGGGTCAACAACAAGGGGGATACCCACCCGGTCTGGAACCTGGTTGGTGGCTCCTTGTCCGTTTGGTATAGCGGGTCTGACTGGGGATAATGGGACCAGTTTCCCAATACAAGGGGGTATGTGTGTGTGTAGAGTTTGATTATGCTGATTCTAGAAGTATTTTAGAGCTAATTTAAATCTAACTTGTAAACTGACTCTATGCTATTGTAATCTAATGAAAACAACACATCTAATCTACGCTAACCCGGAATATATCTCTTCTATTATGCGATCTAAAAAGATTTCGAACAATAACTGGTAATAAAGATCATTCAGCTATCATAAGAATATAAACCAATTAAGATGAACCATTCTGCATAAAAAGTTAGGCAAAACAGTTGTGAACAGCATATCGCATAATAATTCATTCATATGTCAAGCACAAACAGATGATTCCACCGCACAGAAGTGTCAAATGGTAACCCAGACATTCATACATCAACATATAAAGAACTAAAACTGCATATCACTCTAAGAATATAAGAAGAAATTGGTCAAGAGATAAAAGTACCATTTATGACTGATTTCACTCACAAACTTCAAGCAATAACGATTTATTTCTACTTGTTCTAACATCTACTAAGAGTACAGAAGTGCAACATCAGTAGCAGACATTAAAATGCAAACATAAATAAATCTCGATCCTTCCATTCATCAAAACCTCCTCTGAGGGTGCAGAAGTGCATGTTCCGAGGACAAGTTTTTGACAAATTTCTGGACCCTTCTCAAATGAAATGAGAAGGGTTAAAATACTACTACCTAATTCTAATAATAGTATTATTACAAAATTTTAGGATGCGGTTTTCAAACGACCGTCCTTTTTCTAATTTAGTTGAAGAAGAAAAAACAGCATTCTAAATGAAGTCACTTATGAACTTGGTCTTTAAAGTTGCAAGTGTCCAGCATAGGCTTGAGAAGAGTCGGCTGACTGATTTCTGCGTTGAGCTGGGCTGCGAAAACAGCATCTACGAGAGCTGGCGCTAACTTCTCGGCTGCGTTTGTAATGCATTTCACTGTCATCCATTGGCTGTGCGGTTTAACCAAATACGTCCAGTAACATTCCCAATTCAGCCTGGCCAATGCTTGGATTGCTTTCCCTTTTGCCTGTGCTTTCTGCCTCCATTATGTTTCCAGTTGCAACTTGTTTGGTAGGTACCCCGGGGTGGTCTCTGCAATTAAATTTGCCCTGTGTAAATTCTCATTTACACAGTCGATAAGAATGCTTGCCTGTGTCGTCGTTGTCTCTGCTGCTTGCTCCGCCTGCCTGATCTGATCGTCCCATTTATTAAAGAGCAACTCTTTATGATTTTCATTAATCCTTGGCGCACCTGCTCTTTGCCCTTCCTCATCATCTTGCCAAGTCAAATATTCTGTCACCCTCTTGTCGTTCTGATCATAGTCACTCCGCAAGTCCACCACTTGACTGGTGATTTTGTCGCTCAGCGCACAATAGTGACTCCACTGTGATATTTTATGTCCCAACTCTTCCTGTTACTGCAGTAGTTGCTCGTTCAAACTGATAGATTCTGAAATAAACTCTGCCAACTTAGGCTCATCTTTATGCATTTCTTGCAAAGTCTGCAGTTGTTTTTCTTTTTCTTCGAGACTCCTTTGATAGCCTATCTGCATCTGTTGAAAGTCTTCCTGTAGCTTTTCGAGCTATCTGGAAGCTTCAGTGTTCGCGTTGGCTTGTTGCAACTGTTGTTGTAGCAGTTGTATATGATATTCTTGTTCCTTTAATAGTTGTTGAACTTCAGAGGCCTTGTCAATAGTTGCAGAAGCATATGCTCCTGCAATCTGAGACAGCTTCGTAAGATTTTCAGTCAAATTATTATTGGGGTCTTTCCATAAGACATCCAAATGTTCAGCATCTTGAGACAGTGTATTCTCAAGCTTTCTTTTCTTTCTCTGTCTCCTTACAACTGCTTTGTGTTGGGGACTATAGAATACATCCAGTGGGGGAATTTCTTCTACGTTAAGTAGAAGTTCTGAGGTTGAAGCGATAGGAAGGTGTTCTGCTTCTGTGGCACTACTGACTATGGTCGAAACGACTTCTTGCATCACCTGTGTATTATTCACAGATGTTTTCGGGACTTGCCCTTCAAGATTGATCAATTCATTGAAGGTTTCCCACTCTTTATCTAGCTCTGTCGTGACAAGTGGTGCTTCGATGACAGGAGGGGGGACATCTCTTGGTGGTGAGGCGATAACTTGCTGCTGAGACATTGCACTTGATTGAGCTGTATCTTTGGTTGTTTCTTCGTTTTTTCCTTGGTCGTGAACAGACTCTTCAGGATGCTCAGATACTTCTTGCGCGGCGTTGGACTTAGATCTGGAAGTCCTGGAGTTTTCACTGAGGCTGATGCTTGGAGTTGGTTCTCTAGTAGGTAGTCGCAGCCTCTCTAGTGGAATACTGGCCAGCCTTCTTTCTCTGTATAACGTGAATTTTTGGAGGTCACCTGGAGACAACCTCGACTGAGCTTCCCGCAAAATTTCTTTGAGCGAACTCTTACTCTGAAACAGATCATCAAACGGATCTTTCTTTCCAGAGAACACTCTTATCTTGACGTTCGTTGTGAATTCTTGGGCCACATCATTTGGGTCGAATGGCCTTGCTGGGAACTTAAATAATTGAAGACACGTCACATTCTCCACTTCGCCAAAAGTGTGTCCTACATCGAACAAAGAGAAGGCCCCACAAGTTACGAGAAATTGAGGCCATATGGCCTTCTTCTTGTCCTTTAGGTCTTTGGTCAAGCCGCCTTCAGAACAAGTTTGATAAGCGATTTCCCGGGCCAAAAGTTTATCAGGGACATATAGGGGTAGGACATGTGGAGGTACATTTCTTCCAAAAACTCTAATTTAAGTAAACCATTCTTCCCCAAACCATCTCGCGATGGGAATGATGTCGATTTGGGCCTCGGGAGAGCACCTTGGGGGGTCTTTATCATATATCATTCTATATAGGGGAAAAATAAGCCCATGGCAAATCTGGTAAAAGTGAGGGGTAAACTGGGAATCCCATAGGACCTTATGATAAACATGGATGGGCAATGGGTCTTGGGTAGTCCATTTCCAACCCATAGTAGGAAAATTAGATACAAGACAAACAGAATCCATAACATATGCAGCCAAATAAAAAGGAGGGTAGACCCTTTCTGAAAAGGATCTTTTAGACCAGTAATTGACAACAACCGTGTATAGAGTATCAGAAAGGATTTTGGCCCAATCTACTAAGTCGGCGTTTGTGGCAGCATCAATTAATGGCAGCCATTCAGATGAAAACTTGTTGATATCCGGCATCCCAAATAACCTACAGAGCATGGCCGCAGTAAAACAATATGGAGAGGTGAGGGAACCAGTGCTGTACATACCGTTTTTATCTTTTTTTAGCGGCTCATCTCTTCTAGACCATTCTTTAGTGGTGTCTGATAGATCTGGATTCTCCGCCGCGAACTTCTTAACAAATTGTGCATTATAGGTCGCTTGCGGTTCAGGAAGATGATACATAAGCTTCAAACCTTGTGCAGCAAACGATCCCACAAGCCCATGTCCATGAACTTTGAATTGTCTGTTTTTCAATTCTGCATCATCCAGTATCCACTTGATCATATCTGTGTATGGTGGAATTTTGGTTCTTGCCGCTATTCTGTGAAGGAATGAACATGCTAGGTCCTCCAAGGACGCCTCAGAAGAGCATGGTGCACCCGCGACAGTAGTCACCTTCATTATTCTAGGATTTTCTTCCTCTAGCAGCCTGTACATGCCTTCCCATGTTGATATCCCCGTGTCTCTGTTACAGGCTGTGTCTGTGTACAGGGGCGCCATCTCCTTGGTATTCTCCCTCGCTTCGGAGCTTTGAGCTTTATTTTTCTTTCCCATTTCTCTTTGCGTTTCTGTCTGAGTCGTTTTAGCACTTTGTTCCTGCAGATTACGAGTGAAATGGAAACGACTGATCCAGAAAGGTGATGGGAGAGTTTTAAACGCAACAGATAAATCAAATATGCCACCTTACGTGAAGCAAATCTCTACCAAGGCACGCGTCTTTAATCCATTTAATAACTGACAACTAATTCATTTACTATCATTAAAAGCGCATGATTTCGGGTCAGATTATAGTAAGTGGTTTTTTCTTTGAATGGCGCGCCCGAAGGATTCGTACCGAAGTGATTTATGATTTGCTGACGTAACCTTGTATATCGCGCGGTCGCTAATCGCATCATCGCAAATCGCATCATCGCAAATCGCCTGGATGTGGCATCGCAACGATCGCAATATCGCAGATCGCAGAAATTTGATGTTTACCAAATCTTGCCTGGCTCATTTCTGCGATATGCGATCTAGCGATCGATGTTATCGCAGATCGGCGAATCTTTAAGTTTTTCTTTATGAGCATTACTATGTTGCGATGCGATGTCATTATTAACACGAGGGTGGTGCGCATAAAAAAAGGGAAATGAAGGTGTTTCCTATCCTTTTGCAATGCGGCCTTAAAGATTTTCTCTTTATCATAGACTTAGGCTTAAAATATCCAAGAGGATTTTTCTAAGCGTATGATTGTAACTTCAAAAAGAAACTCTTGCTTTTCCTAAAAATTAACTAAGGGTCCCCATTCATTCAGTATCATGGTTGATACTTAATTGAACAAGGGGGGGTGTTGCTGGCCACAACAGGGTACCATTTCGTTTCTTGCTTCTCATGCACATTTAAAAAACAAAAAACATATCAGGCCTAACCCTCCAGGTCACATTCACATAGAACTATCTTGGCATGCATAAAATATCAAAGTTGACCCTCCTAGTCATATTCACAAAGAACTTATTTTGTCCACTTTTGAAACTAAATAGGGCTAATCAGTTACATATAAAACAAAAATATTTAAATTATTTTCCCTAACACAGGTCTAATTTCTTTATAATTCTGTTAAATAAATCGAGACTCACTCAAGAACTTATCTGTTAGCCAAGACTGTAGAATTTACAGGAAAGACCTTGCCACTCGACCAATGAGGATTAGGCTATTACGTCTCATTCCTCCTCCCATGCTTCTCAGTCCAGAACAATTTTTTAAGCAACAATTACTGATTCACTGACGTCAAGACTCTTTCCAGTCCAACCTAGAATATTTCTTATCCACAGACTAAGTCTAATATCCGAAGTTTCCACTGACTAGTCCAGCTCAGGAACCCTCCTTCAAGCAACGTCCTGCCTTTTATTTCCTTTCTTTCTCTCTCCTTTTGATTTCTCTCATATTTCAGAGATAAAAGGAGGAATAAATTCTCTTAACTAACTGGTAAAAAGAGAATTACTCAGGTAATCTCCCGTAAATTCCAAAACTCAACATAAAAAGGAACAATTATTTTATTAGTTAGATCTATTCCAGTTCAATATTATTTCATATATGAATTACCATGTTCACCTAATAACCAAAATAATTACTAAATATTTAAAATCACCTAGGGCTGTCACATGCCCCCCCCCCGATTAGAACACCATCCCTGGTGTTCATCTCTTGTGTCACCCTTGGACATAAATTGGGATATGCCTCCTACATAAACTCCTCATTTCCCATGTGGCTTCCTCCAAGTGAAAGTATTTCTATTGTACTTTAACCTGGATGATAGCTCTCTTTCATAACATTATTTCTCTCTAATTGAGTGTACGTAGGGGTTCTACTAGAAACTCTCCCCCCAGTTCGACCTGTTACAATTAGAATTAAATCATTAATCTATTCCACTATTATACCAAAATTTATTTCTAGAGATTTTCTAAAAAACAATTCCCTATATATCTTGCCAATATGATGTGTCTAGAATCATAAACATATTTTTTTTATAAGGGAAACATGAAACACATTGTGAAATCAAATGTGACTGGGTAGCACTAGCTAATATTCCATTGTTCCTATCCTTTCCAAAATCTGAAAGGGCCCATAGTATTTGGGTGCCAATGTTGCACAACTTCCCCATCTAAGGGAACTTCTCTTAGGCTTAACTTGCACATAAACATGGTCACCCACCAGGAATTCACAGTAAGTTCTTTTTTTATCAGCATAGGCCTTTTGTCTATCTTGAGCAACCTGTAGATTCTGTCAAACTCTTCTCATTGTAATTTCCATTTCTTCTAACATATAGGGTCCTAATATTAGTTTATTCTCAGGACTAGTCCAATTAGAGGGTACCCTCACATTTTCCCATAAATCACCTCATAAGGACTCATTTTTAATGGTGCATGATAATTGTTGTTATAATCAAACTCCACCAAATGAAGGTATTATTCCCACTTAATGGGTTGTTGCATCACGTACATACACAACATATCCTCAACCACTTGATTTACTCACTTGGTTTTCCCATTGGTGTATGGATGGTAAGAAACACTATAGTAGACTTGAGTACCCAATGCAATGAAGAGTGCTTTCCAAAATGATGAAGTAAAATTTACATCTCGATTTGAGATAATAACTCTAGGCATGCCATGCATCCTAAATATCGCTCTCATAATTATATCTTCTACCTGGGTTGTTTGATAGGTAGATTTAACTGGAATAAAATGGGCTACTTTACTCCGTTTATATACTAGTACCATAATATACTCATTTTGTTTCTTAGATTTGGGTAATTCGGTTATGAAATCAAAAGTAATTGTGTACCACTTCCATTCAGGAATGCGTAAGGGATGCAACAACCCAGCAAGGTGCTGATGTCCTGCCTTAACTAACTAACATTATAAGAATTTAGTTAAGTATTATGTGATATCCTTCCTCATACCAGGCCAATAATAATCCTTTTTAATAGCAGAAATTAAATTTTGATAACTCGGATGAGCGGTTAGGGGCTTATATGGAATTCATCCAATATGAATTGTTTTATTGACGGATGATTAGGAACATACCTTATTCCTCGGAAAATCAACAAATATTTGTTATTGATACCATATTCAATTTGTTTCCCAATATTCTGAGCAAGTTTAGCTTCTCGCCAAAGATTCATATTCAGGATCTTTCAGGGTAGCTTATTTAATATGTCCAGAAAAATTAAACTCCACTTGACTGTATGAAACCTCATATACATGATGCAGTCTTCTGCTTAGTGCATCAGCCACCCGGTTCTCCTTCCCTTTAACGTGTTTTATCTCAAAGTCAAACTCACTCAAATATGCATTCCATCTAGCTTGATGTGCATTCAAGTTGTGATGTCTAAAGAAATCGGTTAAATTGTTGTCATCCGTCATCAACAGAAATATCTTCCCTAAAAAGTAGTGTCACCACAGTTTCAAAGAATGGACTATAGCAGTGTTGAGGCCTCGAAAATCGCTACTTCAACACAAGGGGAAAACCACCCAGCTTGGACCTTAAGACTACTCCTTTTCTGTTTAAGTAGTGGCTCCGACTGGGGATAATGGGACCAGTTTCCCAATGAAATATGATTGAATGAATGTGTAATTCTTATATTGGAGTGAAATAGATGGATTTGCAGCAATGAATTAAATGGATTAATATATGCATTAATCTACTCTATAACCCGGGATTGTTTAACATTTACCTAGATGTGATCTATAATGATTTTCCTTCGTAAATGACAATATAAATTGTTCAAGCACCAATGTAAATGAAAATATTTCAAGATGATTACTTTCATTAAGTAGTTAATCAAAATAATGTGTATAACTCATATCACATACAGAATATCAAATCAAATTGCTTAACATGTATAAAAATATCAATGGTAGCATGATCAATAGTGAATACATGTAACATTTGTTCCTTAAACATCAAGTAATAAGCAATCTGAAAAGATAAATTTACTATTTACTTATGAACAAAACAGAAGTGCAATGATAGAGATAGCAAATATACTTCGCTCAGTTCATAAAAGAAATAGCATTAGTTTATTCCTTCCCACAAATATGATTCCAAGAGTACAGTAATGAAACTTCTCAAAATTCTTTATGAAAATTCCTAAACCATGTTCCAGTCGTTCTATTGAGAAAAGGATAAAAGTACACTAGTGCGAGCTTTCGTAAGCCTTTCTTCATAAAATTCAGGACCTTTATTTGATACAAAAAGTAAGATTAAATAGCAGGAAAAAATGAATGTATTATGCATAGCGTTAAGGGTATTTAAACAAATCCCTTCAAAAACGCTTAAAGGAAAACAATTTTTTGGTAGAAGTTTCTGAAAGTCATTTTTTGTCTTCATCATCTTCACTTGTTCCATTGAATTCTATGGATGTTTGTCTACCTGTTTGGTCTGATCTGCCACTGTCAGAGCAACTATCTTTCTCTGTCATGAGCCTGAACATGGAAAACAAGAATCGATAAGATAAACATAAATGATATGATAAACGAATTTTATTTGAAAAAATCACTTTTGCAGAAAATTAGGAAAACGTAGATCGCAATAAATCTGACACTGACATCATGGAGATGAATGGGAAGTGAGGAGCTGGAGATTTATGGCTGATCGTAATCAGAAATCAAAGTTTTGGGGTATATCATAAAACCGTTGCAATCGGAATAGAATCTAGGGAAAAAATTTTAGAACAATCGCAATTAGTTTAGACCGGGAGTATTTCATATAAAATCCAAAAGGGGGCCTTCTCAAATAAAATCACAATCACAAATGGAATGGGCAGCAGGAAGAGAAACAATGGTATTATTTTATTCATGATAGTTGTGGACGTGGGGATTTATGGATTATAGCATATAATTTTATCGGGCCTGGTCTAATCACTATCACAATAGGTAGGAGTCTTTGGAAACTGTGATAGTTCCAGACGCGGGGATTTATGGAATAGATTCTATAATCCCGTCGGGTCTGGTTATATCACATATCACAAATGGGCAGAGGTGAAGGATTTATTGTAAGTTGTGTCCCCATGAAAATTGTGATTGCGGGGTCCCAGGGTGACATCAGGAATGTCGTCATAGTGATGTCAATATGACATGGCAGATGACATGGAATGGTGACATGGAAGGAGACGTGGGGATGATGTGGATCTAACATCACTCTTGACGTCATATCGCAATCGACATTTGGATATATATCGCAATCTCCATTGGGATAAGGTGACTTTTTAGAACTTTATGATCACGATATAGGCCCCAAAAGTGATATTAATATAAATTGTAGTGAATAATCCTGTCGGGTTCGGTCTTTATTTCATATTGCAATCATCATAAGGCAATGGTTCTTGCGATTGCACGAACGCAGGATTTTAAAAAAGTGAAGTTGATAATCCTCGTGTGTCCGGGCTTAATCGCATATTGTAATCGACGGTGGGGTAAGGACTTAATCTTTTTTTTAGAACCTGCGGTAGTCACAGACGCGGGGTTTTATGAATTGTAATGGATTTTCCCGTTGGGTACGAGGCTTATATTGCAATCGCAATTGGCAGCATGTAGTAGGTTTTCGCCTTAAACCTTTGGATCTTGCGATAGTTACGGACACAAGGTTTTATGGTTTGTATTGGATAATCCCCACAGGTCCAATTTATATTGCAACCACAATGGAGTTGGCAGAGTCGTCTTGAGCCTTATGAAACTTGCGATGTGGGGTATGGATGTGATGCGGGGTTTTATTTTGTTTTTTAATTAAATAACCCATAGTGTTTAATACTCAAGCCTAAGTATAGTTTGTGTCTTTGGGGCTATTTAATTTGGTTTTTTGGGATAATCAAAGTTTAATACTTGGGTTTTAATTAAAAACTCTAAGGATTAATTATAATATTTTTTAAGATGAAGGGTCCTTATTTCAATATAATAAATTTCATAGGAAAATTATAATATATTAAAATGGGGGTTGTTAGATAGTACAACAATTGGCGATTCACTAAAAGAACCAGTTTTCTTTGATAAATGAAATTTTCCAAAAATTCAGTAAAAATAATCTAAGAAGTGAAAATTGTTTTTCGAAACATCTAGATAAATAAAATTACTCTAATTATAAAACTCATTAACTTGCAATCTATTTTAGAAACCTTTTGTGAATGAAAAACACCTATTTACTTGTATCAGTCATTAATCAGTTTATAAAAATAAAGTAGTGTGCCTTTTACGACTAAGCTTTAAAATGTACTCATTCTTCACAGGTAGAGCCACTGCTGCCAGCAGACGTTCATAACCTTGACAAGGTTACCTTTTAACCAACAACAAACTAGTGTCCCATCTATTTAATAGTGCAATAATTAGAGGTAAATTTTATTTTTCTTTTCTTTTCTTTTATTTATGCTAAAAATCCATTGTCCTGGTTTGGTGGCCAGATGATGATAATTTCATTCACTGGTAACAATCAAACTAAACAAGCTAGCTCGTGATGAGACCCCTTGTCTTACAATTAAAAATCATAAGACATTACCCTGAGTTGGTGTTTAGAGTGGTAATGTCAGTTTAATTGGTTCCCTGTGAACATGGTAAGCAGGCTCATGATGAAACCTCTTATCTTTTTAGATTTTTTTTATTTTTTTTAGAATTACACTCTAAAAATTCCCTTTTTAATAGATGGGGAGGACTATTGACTCTTTAAGAGTTTTGGATGACAAATCCAAGTTGAGAGTTTTAAGTCGTAAGAGAGTCTTTACTTTTTAAGGGTAACATTTTTTACTGAAACTAGAGTAAAAGGATATATTTTTTTGAGGTTTTTTAAAGATTTTACAACTAAATGGAAAATATTTTCAGAGTTATATAATTTTTATCTAATTTTCAATATTGGTAACCACTTCTTAAAAATTTATACCTTTAAAATGAAAAAATAAAAATACCTTCAAGAGATGTAAAAGAAAAATAAATTGCAGTGGAATGTACAATGGGGGTGATTTCTTATAGATTTTATTCTTTATTCTATTTTTTTTTAAGAAATTAAGAAAATAATTTCTTTAAGATGAGACCATTTACAAGAACATAATCTCTCTTTCTTGATAAATCTTGAAGCACAACTGTAGATGGGATTATCTGTTCAACAATCTGAAATGGACCAAGCCATAATTTCTGAAATTTGGTATGTTTTCCTTTTTCTTCGTGTGCTTTGTCCCACTTGAGAACTGGATCTCCAACTTGGAAGGATCTTTGTGTGACTGAACTTGCATCAAAAGAAGCTTTCACCATCTGTTGATGTTTGGTGTGTGTGAGTTTGGCCTTTTCCCTTTCTTCTTCTATTTTTGACTCATTGGAAAGTGGCCCATGCGTTTATTAAACCGAATGGCATTTTTTGTAGGCGTAAGTTCCCCATTTGGTTATGAAAGCAATATTTAGCCTATCATCTGGGTGGATCATAATTTGATTATATCCAGAGAAATCATCAAGGAAAGACATAAGTTCGGAACCAACAACTGATCGTAAAATCTATTCCATAGTGGGTAGAGGGAAATTATCCTTTTGACTGGCCTTATTAAGATTCCTAAAATCTATACAAATTTGGATATCACCAGTTTTCTTCCTAATAGGTACCAAGCTAGAAACCCATCTTGAATGCCTAACAAGAAAAATGATTTTAGCCTTAAGGAGTTTATTCAATTATGTTTTGATTTGATTTTCTAAGTTCGGATGAATTTTCCTTAGTTTTTGTTGGATAGGTTTATCATTTAATATCATCGGGATTGTATGTTGAATGATAGAAGTGTCAAATGTTTTCAGATCTTCATAACTCCAAGCAAAGACATCCTTATATTTCTTTAAAAAATGGATGAAGGATAATCTTTCTTCAGAAAGACCAAGTCCTAAATTGATGTTCTAAGGATTAATATCCATCCCAAGGTTTATTAATTCAAATCTCAGAGTTGAACTCTGTAGTTTTGAATTAATAACTCTTTTAAATATGTCTTTTAAATCATATCGATCCTCAAGTTCAACTATAGATTTGGGTATAGAATTATCCTCAATTTTCTGTTTTAATTGATCATTGTGTTCATCCTCATCAATTATCTAGTCATCGTATGATTTTTCAGAAGTTAAGAAGTGTAAAATGTATTCATCGTCATTGAATACCTGTTAGTTGGTGATATTATCGGGAATGGATGGCCTAAAGATTAATTCTACAGAAAGTCTATTGGGACTGTAATCTTCGGATGGGATCAATTTTGATGCAATGTTAACAAGAAGTTTAGCGTTGGAATTCTGAATCCTAGGAATAGAACAAATGTTAAACGCTAAAACATGTGAAGTGAGAGACTGAACAAAAGACTGATAATGCTTCAAGTGTGTAGAGATACAATGCATCATGTTTCTTACTTGTTTTACTATAATTTCTGAATCTCCATAAACTTGAATGTATTTAACATCAAGGCTAATTGCTTTATACATATCTTGGACTAATGCCTCATATTTTGAAATATTACTTATGCATCCGAATTCCAATCTGCAAGTTAACATTGTCTTCACACCTTCAAGATTAATCAATATGCAACTTGCTCCTACACCATCGCTTGATTTCGACCCATCAAAATACAATGTCCAAAATAACGAACTAGCTAATGGTTTTTCTAGCATATTTACACATCTGGAAAAGTTTGTCTGTGAAAAAATTTCAATTTGAGAAGTTACAAAATTATTTAGAAATGGTGACGTTTATGCTTTTAAAATTATCAAAAAATGATTCAGTGGAGTAGTTTCCAAGAATGTTGTTATTAAATCCTACTACCACATTATCACCTTCGAAATCTATCACTGAATGTTTCATATGTTTTTCTCCGTTGATTTTGATTTAATTCAGATTTCCATTAAATGGGAGCCATAAGCGAGACCAATCATTGGAAAAATAACCATGTAGTTTTTCTGACCAATCTCTACTAAGAATTAAACCGTAGAAATCTGGGATATCAACAACAAGTATATAAATTATTTTACGAACTTCAGGATTCGAAGATAATCTAATAAGAATTTAATTCATTTCTACTATGACTTTGAATTTTGTCCTATCGAGTTACACATGTGAACTGGAGTTTTCTGGGGTGACATGTTTAATTTCAGACAAACTAAATATGACATGATATTTGAAGAAGCCCCTGAATCTACCAAGAAATTATGCACATTTTTATTAAATATTTCAAAAATCAAAAGAAAAGGAGGAGGATGTGAGTTATACTTGTCACCTATCAAAAAAGAATTAGAGGAATTGGATAATGAATGAACAAGAGGTTTACCCGTTACATTAGAAGTTTTGGATACCACAACAACAGGAAGAGGAGACACAGTTACTGCATTCGATTCTTTTCGTAAAAATTTATGTTGTTGTTTAAGTTTAGTGATTTCATGAAGGGAAATGTTTTCTTTTATTTACTTCCTATCCTCAACTATATTGTACTCAATAGTATCCGAAACTACTAAGGTTCTGGGTGAAGATGGAGAATTAGATGAAGATATAATTACTTGGGGGGAAGTGGAAGTGGATTTTTTGACAATAACTTTATCTTTAGCAGTGGAAGCTTCAAGTTTCTATTTTTGAATTGATTGTATAGGATTAACTGGACTTTTAAATCTTGTGCTAACAGGTAATGCTTCATATTCATTTTCACTATCAGAAATAGGAAGAATAAAATCCCACATTCCATTAACTCGGCTATATGTTCATCTCAGGATTCATCGGCGGAAAAATTTGCTTCTTCCTAATCTTCATCATTAGTTTTTGCATTAGAGATCGTGTTTGGAGATTGTGGATTAGGTGGATAATTTCTTCTGAATGGTCTAAGATGTTTTTGAAAGAATATTCAACAACTTGTTTTTTTATCTCTACCATCTCGTTAGATAAAGTTTTAAGGACTTGTTGTAAGTCTTCAATATCAAAGGAATCTTTAGGTGTTTTATTTTTTGCTTCATCCTTAAATAAACTCTTTTTAATTTTCTGTCTTCTTGATATTTTTTCTTTTCTAGTGCATTTATCCCCTTCTCTACAGACACAACTTCTTTCATGTTTTCTACCAAGGTATTTTTATTAGCTCTATCTACAAAAATTCCTATGTTAGAAGGAAGAGATGAAATATACCATTCAATTTGTACATCGACACGAGGTCTAGAAATAGATGGGATTTTATTTAACAATTTTTTAAATATGGAATTGAAATATTTTATATTTTCCCCTGAATTCATTTTTAAATTGGAAAGGTCATTTATAAGAGATGCGGTTGAGTGATCATCACCAAATTTAGTTAAAAATTGTTCTTCAAAAATATCCCAACTAGTAATAAAATTGGTTGGTAATGAAAAGTACCAAGACCTTGCTGATCATGTAAGAGTGTATGGGAATAATCTAACAATAACATCTTCTTCATCTACCGCATTAAGAGTGATGGCTAACATATAGTTGTGAAGGTGTTCTTCAGTAGGTAAGCCATCATCAGGATTGAATTTCAGAATCCATCTCTCACAATGTTTTAGTAGAGGATGAAGTGGTGCTGGCATTTCAATAGCTCCCAAATTGGACCATGGTCTAGCTGCCATTGTAACAGTTGGGGAGGTGGATGTGATGAAAGAAGAACTTGTAGCTGTGACAGTACTGCTTGAGGCAGCACTAGTTATTTGTGTAGAGGAAATGGAAATAGATGAAGTGAACAGTAGAGAGAAAGGAAATGAAAAAGGAAGAAATGGAGATGTTCGTGAATGAGAGAATGAGGTAATCTCATTGGTAAATGTTTGGGAATCTAATGCAGCAGTTTTTGTTCGGCGGGATTGAAGTGGAAATTCAAATGGCGAGATGCGAACTTTTGCACTTTGGGACCAAATTAAAACACCAGTTCATTGAAAAATAGAAGCTATTATTCCTTCAGAATCTTCAGATGATTCAGGATTTTCTACTGAAATGGAGACGTATTCTAATTTCTTTATAAAAGTTGTAATTTCTAGTGATTCTGGAGTGTGATCTGCAGGGATTACCTCAAGAAGTATTCTAGGAGACTTGGGAGGTGATTGTACAACTCCTGATCTAAAAGTAAGAGATTCTGTAGTGGATTTGGAAGTTGTGGGAGATTTAGAGGGAGAAAAACTCTTGGAATGGCCTTTTGTTTTTGGATTGGACTTACTTGCCATTCATAGTCTACATACCCTCCTTCCAGCGCCAAAATGTGTTGAGGCCTAGAAAATTGTTGCTTCAACACAAGGGGAAAACAACCCGGTCCGAACCTTAAGACAACTCCTTTTTCATTTAAGTAGTGGCTCTGACTGGGGATAATGGGACAAACTTTCCAATGAAAGATGATTGAATGAATGTGTAATGCTTATAGTGGAGTGAAATAGATGGATTTGCATAAATGAATTAAATGGAATAATATATGCATTAATCTACTCTATAACCTCAGATTGTTTAACATTTATCTGGATGCGATCTATAATGATTTTCTCTAGTAAATGAAAATATAAATTGTTCAAACACCAATGGAAATGAAAATATTTCAAGATGATTACTATAATTAAGTAGTTAAACAAAATAATGTGTATAACTCATATCACATTCAAAATATCAAAGAAAATTTCTTAACATCTATAAAAATATCATTGGCAGCATGATCAGTAGTGAATACATGTAACATTTGTTCTTTAAATATCAACTAATAAGCTATTTGAAAAGATAATTTTACTATTTACTTATGAAGAAAGAGAAGTACAATGATACAAATACTAGATATACTTCACTTAGTTCATAAAAGAAATAGCAAGAGTTTATTCCTTCCCACAAAGATGATTCTAGGAGTACAGTAATGCAACTTCTCAAAATTATTTATGAAAATTCCTAAACCATGTTCAAGTCGTTCTATTGAGAAAAGAATGAAAGTACAGTAGTGCGAGCTTTCGTAAGCCTTTCTTCATAAAATTCAGGACCTTTATTTGATACAACAAGTAAGCTTAAATAGCAAAAAAAAACTGAATCTATTATGCAGAGCGTTGAGGGAATTTAAATAGATCCCTTCAACAACGCTTAAAGGAAAAAAAAATTGGTAGAAGTTTCTGAAAGTGATTTGTTGTCTTCATCGGCTTCATTTTCTCCATCAAATTCTCTCAATGTTTGTCTTCCTGTTTGATATGATCTGCCACTGTCAGCACAACTATCTTTCTCTGTCATGAACCTGAAGACGAAAAACAAGAATCGATAAGATAAACATAAATGAGATGATAAACAAATTGTATTTGAAACAAATCACTTTTATAGGAAGTTAGGAAAACGTAGAGTGAAATTAATATGACACTGACGTCATGGAGATGAATGCGGAGTGAGGAGGTGGAGCTTTACGTCTTATTGCAATAAAAAATCAGAGTTTTGGGGCAGATCATAAAACAATGACAATCATAATAGAATCAGGGGAAAAACTTTTAGAACAGTCGCAATTGGTTTGGACTAGTAGTATTTCAAATAAAATCCAAAAGGGGCATTCTCAAATAAAATCACAATCACAATTGGAATGGGTAGGAGATAAAGAAACGATGTTCTTTTATTATTCGCGATAACCATAGATGTGGGGATTTATGGATTGCAGCATATAATTCTATTGGGTCTGGTCTAATTGCTATCACAATAGGTGGGAGTATTTGGAAACTGTGATAGTTCCAGACGCAGGGATTTATGGAATAGATTTTATAATCCCATCGGGTCCGATTATATCACATATCGCAAATGGGTAGGGGTGAAGGATTTATTATAAGATGTGTCCCTATGAAACTTGCAATTGCGAGGTCTCAGGGTGATGTGAGGAATGTCTTCATAGTGACATCGCTATGACATGGTGGATGATGTGGAATGGTGACATGGCAGGAGACGTGGGGATGACGTGGATCTGACGTGACTCCTGATGTCATATCGCAATCAATGTTGGGATGTATATCGCAATTAGCGTTGGGATGAGGCATGAATTTTTAGAACTATGGTTGCAATATAGGCCTTGGATGCCATATTAATATAAATCGAAGTGAATAATCCTGTCGGGTTCGGCCCTTATTGCATATCACAATTGGCATAAGGTAATGGTTCTTGCGATTGCGCCTACGCGAGATTTTAATGAAGTGAAAATGATAATCCCTACGGGTCCGGGTTTAATCGCATATCACAATCAGCAGGGGGTATAGACTTAATATTTTTTGTAGAACCTGTAACAGTCATGGAAGCAGGTTTTATGAATTGTAATGGATTTTCCCGTCAGGTCCGAGGATTATATTGCAATTGCAATCGGCAGTGTGTAGTGGGTTTTGGCCTTAAGACTTTGGATCTTGCGATAGTTACGGACGTGGGGTTTTATGGTTTGTATTGGATAATCCCCACGGGATCGGTATATATCGCAATCACAATGGAGTTGACGGGGTGGTCTTGAGCCTTATGAAGCTTGCGATGCAGGGTTTTATTTTGTTTTTTAATCAAATAACCCATAATGTTTAATGCTCAAGCCTAAGTATAGTTTGTGTCTCAAGGGCTACTTAATTTGGATTTTTGGGATAATCAAATTTTATTATTTGGGTTTTATTTAAAAATCCTAAGTATTAGAATTTAATTATAAAATTTTTTAAGATGAAGGGTCCCTATTTTAATATAATAAATTTCATAGGAAATTTATAATATATTAAAATGGGGGTTGTTGGACAATATAACAAGTTGTTAGCTCCAAGTCATAGGAATAATGCCTTTGCTCGGGCTCCTTTAACTTACGATATTCGTAAGCAATCACCTTACCTTTCTGCATCAAAAATCCACCTACACGTTCTTGGAAAGCATCGATATAGACTATGAATTCTTTTTCCATATCTACAACTTTCAACACAAGGGCAGTAGTAAGTAATTGTTTCAAAATCTCAAAAATTTGTTGACATTCTTTTGACATCTAAAATTCTTTCCTTTCTTTTACAAAGAGGTGATCGGGTAAGAAAATTTAGAGAACCCTTTTATAAATCTATGATAATATCTGGCCAGTCCCATAAAGGAGCATATATCTACTACATTTGTTGGGACGGGCCACTCCATGATGTTTTTAATTTTTTTTGGGTCCACAGCTATACCTTCAGAGGAGATAATGTGTCCTAAATACTATATTTGATCTTTATAAAAGTTACATTTTCTAAATTTAGCATAAAGCTGGTTTTCCCTCGAAGTTTGCAATACCAGCCTAAGGTGTTTCTTATGCTCCTCCATGTTCTTAGAATATATTAGGATGTTGTCAATTTAAATTAGAACAAACTTGTCCAAGAATGGGTGCAAAATTTCGTTCATCATAGCCATAAATGTTGTTGGGGCATTTTTCAGTCCAAATGATAGAACAATGAACTCATAATGTCCATATATCTATATATTCATCCTTAATTTGTATCTGGTCATAGCCCGATCAAAGATCAATCTTTGAAAATATAACAATGCCCTTTACTTGATAAAAAAGATCAACTATTCTAGCCAACAGGTACTTGTTTTTAATCGCTAACTTATTTAGTTGCCTATAGTCAATACACAGGTGAAGAGTTCCATCCTTTTTCCTTACAAATAAAACTAGTGATCCCCAAGGCAACACATTAGGGCGAATATATCCCTTGTCCAATAGCTCTCGGAGTTGCAATTTTAATTCTGTCAACTCATGAACACTCATCTTCTAAGGGTATTTAGAGATTTGGGTGGCTCCAAGGACCAATTCTATACTAGCCAAGAATTCTTAAATTTCAAACTTTTCATATGATATAAATCAACTATTTTTGGGTTGATATAGCTTAGGCTTGCACCAAGGTCTGTCAAAATGGAAACAAGATGGATAAATCTTTTACCTCCAAGCTCCACCATTGCTAAATGATACTCCA
Source organism: Pinus tabuliformis (assembly GCA_031772625.1). Lineage (NCBI taxonomy): Eukaryota > Viridiplantae > Streptophyta > Pinopsida > Pinales > Pinaceae > Pinus > Pinus tabuliformis. Next base: position 1,057,502,832 of record CM062804.1, read on the forward strand.
CTTTCTAATTGTGCAAGGCTGCATTAATCCTCGATATGATCCTTGCTACGTCACCAATGGTAGAAGCCTCTTGGATGTTAGCAGTTGATTCTGGACAAGTGCGGTGGGGAAATTTTTTATAATAATGGGGTTCCCCACAACCCCAAGACTGCAGAGGGGGCTTCAAATTTTGATTGGGCTCTGGTTTACTAGATGCCTCAGGCTGTCTTACTTCATTATGAGATCTAAATTTCTCCTGGTTTGTAATTGGAGGCCTACTCGACCCCTTTTGACTTGCACTTGTCATTCCGACTGTTATTACATTCATGTTATTTAAGAAATTATTCTACCCCTTTGTTTTTGTCTAAGTCTTAGTGTTGTCTTCTTTCAGCTTCATTTGATGGCAACAGATCTGAGCATTTCGAATGGGTTCATCCATTACCTTTGGGTTATCGAACTCTAATTTCTCTTTCATGAAGGCAGGTAGGTTGTTGGTAAACCACTGCACTTTAGCTTTTTCCTCACGTATGTAAGGAACATATCTTAACAAAGAGGTAAATTTAGTTATAAATTCATCGATGGACTATTTTCCCAACTTCAGATCATGGAATTCTTTTTCCTTTTCATCGTAAAACTACTCGGTCAAATGCTTATTCTTAAAAGGTTTCTGAAATTGTCCCCAAGTAACTTCCTGCTCATCAATACCTCAAACAGTTTTAATCCCCTCCCACCATATGGTGGCATTTCCTTGAAACTAGTACATTGCTAGCCTTGCCTTCATATTATCATCATATTTGTATATTTGAAAATATTTGTTTATATTGATTAGCCATACTTGCATCCCCTCCTCCACATCTCCATCATAATTCGAAGGTTTAATTTTCCTAAACTCCTCTTGTAACTCTATTTTTTGTCTTTTAGGTCCTTTTCCGCCAGAAACATTATCAGATTCCTCTTCATTACCCACTCAGCCTCCCTCAAACTCCAGGTGATCTTAATGTCTGTGGAACTCTTCTTCGTTGCCTTCATCCTAACTAGGATTTGGGTTCTGTTGGTTTTTCTTCTCTGAGAGGATTTTCACGATCATCTCTTGCTCCAATCGCCACCTTTCATTTTCTGCCCTCAAATTCATCATTTATGCTCAATTAATTATACATTCAACTTTTACACATTTGACACGTAATAATATTAACATAGACCACATTGTAAGTCTCACAATTAAACCTTACCTTTGTAATTAAAGTTTAGAACAAGTATGATGGATAAAGAATGAACCAAGGTCCTCCATTTCAATTTTATCGGCGAGCAGTGCATTGAAATATAGATGGTGACTCTGATTAATTCAATGGTGGTGGCCAACTAGCCCTAGTTTCTTGAATCTTTCAATGAGCCACTTGGAGATGGTGCCACCGTTGATCTTGGTAATCTCCCATCCGACGGCTTCTAGAAACCCACTATGGTTATCAATAATCAACCAGTTTTCCCACTACTCCAATTGGTCATTTTCGGGGTCCGTTGTGAAAGGGGTTTTCTCTGTAATGTTTCCAGTCGACTGAGCTTTCTCATGGATTCTTGGCCCTTCCTCGCCATTGGAACCAGAAGGCCGCAAACCCACAGTAGTGGTTCGTCTTAAGCGAAAAGGAAGATGTCTCCAAAACTCTGACAACAAGGTAAAACCCTACGTTTATATGCAATGCTCTTTTTTTTGTTTTTCGTTTCCACAAGAAAATCATTGATTCATGAGTCTTGTCTTGACTAATATCTTGTATTTTTTTTTTTTTTACAGAGGATTCAACCGGTCTCTACATTATGGCATACTAACTTTAGGAGTCGTTAAGTTGTTGGAATCCGTCTTCCTTTTTCTTAAGAGGATGGGGTTCCGAGTTTACCCAATGTTAATTTTACTACATGTTATTTAATTGTCTACATCTGTTGTTTGCAGGGTTGAGTCTTTGGTTCAGCATGAGTGCGGTCGAGACTCTGCACGTTCCTCCGACCATCTCATATGATGTATTTGGTACCTAGGTGCATCCTACTGTCTTAATGTTGCTTTCTAAGAATTTTCTGGAAGTTTTTCTTATATCATGAATGGTTCCAAGGATTTAATCCTAGCCATGCAGTTACAACTGTGAATGGATGATTAAAATTATACCCTTTTCGGGTTTTTTATTTATTTGAGTTGAAGCTCGTGTTTGAGAGCAATTTTATAATTAAGTTTTCTATTGGTAATTTCTATGAACTACCCATTATGTAATTACTCATTCTTTTGAACGATAAGTAACAACCCTCAACTATTGAGTTCTCGGTTTTCCCTTTTGGGGAAGAAACCCTTACAGGTTACTTGATTTTTGTCCTTACTTAGTCTTTGAACATGCATGTGTATTTTTTGTTTTTTTCCAAATATCAACGAGATGCCTTCATTTCTACAAGTTACTTGATTTTTGTCCTTCCTCAGTCTTGCAACATGCATGTGTATTTTTTTATTTTTGCGAACTATCAACGAGATGCCTTCATTTTCAGGAGTTCGAGTTATCAATTAGACATGTATGGAACAAATATCTTATTGCGTCTGTATTCTATATTTATTACAATGATGTTTCATTATTTTTTGTTCTATGTTTATTATGAGAATGCTTCTCGCTTCTGTATATATAATAAAGACTCATCCAAAGCCCGATTGCCTGGGTAATTTATTTACAGTCAACAATATGCTTTCGTTCTTACTTGTATAGTTTACTCCTTATTAACATATTTTCGTTCTTATGGGGTTTTATGTAAATACAAGCTCTTAAAATTTATGCATGGCTTTCTGATTATAGAAGTTTTCTTTATAACCCTTATCTTTCGAAAGACCTGGAGCATAATTGTTGCCGAGAAAAATACCTCAGTTGCCCACTCACGGTGGCTAAGAAGGGTAAATCTAGGTTACAAGTCTGACCCTCTCATGATTAAATAACCCTACTTACCCCGACTATTATACGACAATTAAGTTTCTTTTTAACTTCATTTCTGAAATAATAATTTACATGCTACACAAAATGTTATGTTAACAATATTTTTATCTCAAGGGTCCTCTAACTGTTCCCATCACCTGTACTGGATTCTGATAAGAAATGCAGAAGACAGAAGTTTGGATCAAACACACGGGAGCTCACAAGTGCAGATCACCAGGAGCTCCCTCCAGCAAATGCATTCGCTTCAGTTATTATTCATTAATCATCAGAAATTAAATAGATACATAAGCATAAAACAGATTCCTAATTAATAGGAACTGAATGTCAAATAAGGAGAAAATCATAACTACTTAACCTATTCTCCATTAATTTCTAACATCCCCCCTTAATGGAGAAAAGGATTTTTAAACACACCTAAAATATCCCTAAACAAATCAATACTTCAGTCTTCCTAGTGGCTTAGTGAATTATAGTTCCTGTGTTGTGACTGCCCCACAAAATAAAGTTCAAAATGGTAAGAATTAAAAACACCATCCCCGGGAAGAAACAAGCAACCAACCATGCTACAGATCTCCAACCTGAAGAATCTCCCTGTATGGTCCTCCACATTCTAACAGCAACGTAACCAGCTGCAATTCCAAGGAAAAGATACAGCAAAATCATTCCTGTCAGAAGCATTCCTCTTGAAGCAGGAGACATGAACCCAAGAGCTGCAAAGAGTATTGTGACAACTGCCATTCCTGTAATTTGCACACCATCGCCCACCATGACACAAAGAAGCTTTGAATGATTAGGAGCTCTAAACACATCACCAACTACAAGCTTCCATCCAGAGAGCTCCTCAGCCATCTGTGCTTGTGCTTCCTTGTCCAATTCTTCATACTTGGTCAGGTCTCTTCTGACAGTTCTCAAAAAAATAACAAACACTATTCCAGCCAAAAATGAGATCACCATGAGGGAATTCAAGATAGAAAACCAGTGCACTCGCGCACCCTCCATCTTCAAATAAGCATCCCAACGTGAAGGCCATCTGATGTCAGATTTCTCAAACACCACCTCATTGACCTTATCTTCCAACTCCTGAAGACGCTTTAGAACAGATGGAAGAACATCTTTAGCAGTGAACTCACATGTAGTAGGATGCTGAGATTCCTCCTTAGGCTTAGTCTCATAATTATATACTATGGTCTTGGACTTCAGCTCTGCATTCTTATTTCCACTTGACCCTTTCTTTTTGATGCCATCTGTAGCAAAATTGAATACAGCAAGTATGCTCATAATGAAGGCCATAAAAAATGTTGTAATCTGCACAATGATCCCCTGGGGTGTTTTAAGATCATCTACGGGTAGGAAGACATCTTTCGATACCGGCAAATTTTCTCCATAACACTTTCGTTTCCAACTAATATCCACAGCCTTGTCGACCATAGGAACAGATTCATACTCCGAAAATCCATCAGAGGAATTTGCTTGCCAAGCAACCTTGCCTTCCTCATGAACAGGAGTTAACCGAGAAAGTCCAGGGCCCCTGTGTACTTTAGGAGAGACAACATCATCTACATCTGACCCTAACTCTGCAGTAGATGTATCACCACCCTTTGCCTTCGTATAATGTGGTTTACCATGCGAAATTGTCTTCCCATCAACAATTACGGTCACAATTTGCCTTGCAAATCTAGCTTCACCATGCACCAACTTCATTATCTCTGGATCCTTCCACGGTCCCTTGTCAGATGCAAGGCACCCTCCTTCTTCAGGACATACACAGTTGCCACCCAAGATCATCCATTGTTCCAGGAAACGCTGCTCATTTGGAAAAGAGCCCGCAGAGCGACCTGCATCTCCTATACACAGATTTGCTTTAGCAATAGAATACTTAGACAACCCAGGATATGATTCCAGAGCAGACAACTGTTTGTCAAACTGTCCGGTGCCATCCTCTGTTTTGTAACAATCGTCTGTCCCACCATCGACCTCAATAGGGGTGTCCACAGGTTTGGCCTTAACAACATCATCGACCGGCTTAATGTCCACAAAGGCAGACTCATTTCCGTCTTCACATATAGAAGAAACTTCTTGGGTATTTATTTCTTGAGCCAACTTGTAGAGTCCGTCTTCATTTGCAGACTTATTTGACGTCATCAAGGCTTGTTGAGGCGTACTTTTCACATCCAACTTGTAGAGTCCTATGCGAATACTTGTAGCAATGGGCTTCATCTGATCCAACAAATCTTTAATAATGCAATAAGATTTAAAAAATTCTACCTTGAGGTCCTGATCTGTAATCTTGGACACAGAAATCAGGTTCTTCTTAATGCCAGGTACATACCACACATCAGATATATTCCTGATCTTAGCATCAGGCAGAGTAACAAGGACATCTCCATGTCCCTTGATCTCGTATCCACTATTATCTCCAAGATAGAATTTTACTCCAGTATTGGATTCTTTAAAATTTCTGAACCATTGCTTTTTACCTGACATATGCGAGGAGGCTCCAGAATCCACGATCCAAATATCTGATTCATCCTCCTCAGTAGCAGTGTCACCCTCGGCCATAAATAGTTTAACATCCAGATTCTGATCTGGGTCTGTATCTGCGTCTGCATCTGCCAAATGACTTGCATGCCTTTTCTGATTGTACCTCTCTTGATTTGCCTTCTTCTTGCGACAAAATTTAGCAATATGGCCTATCTTACCACAATAAAAACATTCAGGAGCAGAGTCATTTCTATACGAGGTCATACCTTGTGGTGTCATTTCTGATGTGTTGCCCCTCCTCTGATCAGCCATCGCTCTCCCTTTTGGCTTGAACTTTGTTATCAATGCAAGATCTGGATCTTGAGGCTTGAGAGACGACCTCCTTTCCTCTTCATGTAGCAAAATTCCAGTAAGTTCTTCAAAACTTGGAGGCTTTTCCCTTGCATTCAATCCAGTTATAAACATCTGATAGTCATCTGTCATACCGTTCATGGTGATTGTCACCAGATCATCATTTGCCACAGTTTGACCAATATCAGATAGTTTATCTTTAACTTCCTTTATCCGAGATAAGAATGACGAAACAGACTCATTCTCCTCCATCTTGATTGAGAGGATCTTCTTCCTGAGGAACAAGGTTCGGCTGGTGTTCTTGATTTCATACATGTCTTTGAGAGTTGTCCAGATCTCATTCGTTGTCTTGCAATCCCGAATATGAGGGATGATGCAATCTTTAACTGACAATTTTAGTAGGACCTTTGCCTTCAGCTCCCTTTTCTCCCATTCTTGAGTTGTTGCTTTCATTCCACCATTTGCAACAGTTGGCTTACCTTCATCACCGATGACAATGCTGTAGGTATTCTGACCTTTAAGCAAAGTCTGAAGCTTAAATTTCCAATTTATGTAATTGGAACCATCCAATTTGCTGCTTTCATTTAAATAATCTGCCATCTGAGAATTCATCTTTGAAAAAAAACAGGCTACCCGGCAACTTAAAAAAAACGAACAACTCTCGCAACAACAGATGGAGTTTACTACACCAAAAAAAAATATCAACCAATAATACTGTGAAAGAAGGGCGTGCATAATCGAACATCGGCGGTGGCCATCTCAGATGTAACATACCAGAAAATCAGAGGAAGTTACATGGACACGACGCTCCATTTGGCATGTACCGCCAATCTGCTATGCATCGATTTGAAACTCATTGATATCGAACTTCAACCTGTGTATGTCTCTACTCGCCCCTTTGTCTGGAACAATTATGGACAATCGCGAGCTCCTGTGCAACGAGATACCAGTCCTGCTTACCTCCGAGCTGGAAAGCCCGTCAATAACCCATCAACAACGGGACGATGGTTAGCACATCCAACACTCTATTTTTTTTTGTGTAGAAGTGCTACTTGCTCTGCCAGCGTCTTAAAAAATGGCATATGACCAGGTGGGGGCCACCTGCACTCCCGTCTTCCACCCTCGCAGCCTCCACAAATTTTCTCAGATCGCGCAGGGTGGATCCTATTTCTGCTGCGTGGATCTCACGCAGCCCTCTTCACGACCTCCTCCACTGAGATGGGAGAGCTGCAGAAGGAACACACTTTATTATTTTTTTCAGCTCGGCACTCAGATAAATCTGGATTCTTCGTGGCTCCTCAGCAACTCTTTAGCTACGAATCAACTCATCCACGGCCTCCTACACGCCAGATCTCCTCAATCACAGAGACAGTCACCGCGAGTAGAAACTCTTCTAAACATACAATCGTCATGCATATACACCACGGTCTTGCAAAGATCTTCGCGACTGTACAATTGAAATCTGGGACTGTACAGTGGGATGGGTGCGTTTAGCCCTCCAATCCAACCAATGATTTCACCTCAATCTGTTCTCCACTTGGCAGCAGGCTTCTCACGTTGTAGACTCCCTTTCAGCAACAGACTCCCTTAGCTCAATGCGTCTGGCTCTTCTCCAAATCATGCAGCAACACACAGATCTGCCTCCCCAGGTACTTCACGCAAACCACCACTTATGCATACAGGCACATTATTAGACCTGAAGCTCTGATACCATGATAAGAAATGCAAAAGACAGAAGTTTGGATCAAACACACGGGAGCTCACAGGTGCAGATCACCAGGGGCTCCCTCCAGCAAATGCATTCGCTTCAGTTATTATTCATTAATCATCAGAAATTAAATAGATACATAGGCATAAAACAGATTCCTAATTAATAGGAACTGAATGTCAAATAAGGAGAAAATCATAACTACTTAACCTATTCTCCATTAATTTCTAACAGATTCTAGGTTGCTTTTTTTTTATGTTGATCACATAATTCTTTTTCGAAGAGTTGAGAATAATTACGACAATGTTGTCGTTAATCTTTTCCTTTAAAGAGTAAAAACTTAAGGGCACGTTTAAATTAAAAAAACATATCACCCTCAAAAAACATATCACCCTCCAGGTCACATTCACATAGAAGTATCTTGGCATGCATAAAATATCCAAGTTGACCCTCCTGATCATATTCACAAAAAACTTATTTTGTTAACTTTTGTTACTAAACAGGGTTAGTCATCTACATATCAAAGAAAACTAGTCAGATTCTATTCCTTAACACAGTTCTAATTTCTTTATAATTTTGTTAAATAAATGAAGACTCATTAAAGCACTTAGTCGAGATTCTAGAATTTATAGGAATGATCCTGCCACCCGACCAATAAGGATTAGGCTATTACGTCCAGTTCCTCCCATCACTCTTCTCAACCAAGAATAGTTATTTAAGAAACATTTACCGATTCACTAGTGTTAATACTCTTTTCCAGTCCAACCTAGAATCTTTCTCATCCACTAACCAAGTCTGAGATTTGGAGTTTCCACTGCTCTAGTCCAGCACAGGAACCCTCCTTATTTGGAGTTCCCACTAGCTCTAGTCCACCTCAGGAACCCTCCTTTAGGCAATGTCTTGCCTTTTCTTTCCTTTCTTTCTCTCCTTTCTTTCTCTATCCTTCCAAGCTCTCTCAACTTTTCAAAGATAAAAAGAGGAATAACTTCTCTTAACTAAGTGGCAAAAAGAGAATTAATCAGGTAATTTCCCATAAATTCTAGAACTCAACATAAAAAGCAACAATTCTTTTATCAATTAGATTTATTCCAGTTCAATATTATTTCATGTATGAATTACCGAGTTCACCTAATAAACCATGTGATTACTAAATATTTACAATCACCCGAAATGTCACAATCATAATCGTCTCTCTCCTCCTCGACTTGAAAAATGATAAGTTTTCTTTAATATAATTGGTCATTTCCATAAAAAAGTTCCATGAAAAATAATGTAATAATGGAATAAACACCACCCCATCTATTAAAGTGCCATAATAGATGGAATTTAATTACTAATGATTATGATACTCCAAACATGTAAATTGTAGCGACTTGAAAAATGATAAGTTTTCTTTAATATAATTGGTCATTTCCATAGAAAAATTCCATGAAAAATAATGTAATAATGAATTAGACACCACCCCATCTATTGAAGAGAAGGGATGGAATTTAATTACTAATCATTAAGATACACCAAACATTTAAATTGTAAACGGTTCCGTGATGACTATATTTCTCGTAGTCATTTGATCACTTTTTACATTAACAATTCCATTCTGTTTTGACTAAACCCTTAGACACAAAACTTTGAATTTTTTTAGATATATTCCTTAACGCAATTAGTAAATGGCTAGGTTTTTATTCATTTAAAAAAAGTTACATATACATATGGTCCAATGCTTTAAATTAAGCTGTAGTCGTAGTCTAACTAACAGGAGGAAGCGTCCTGAAATTTATGGAAATTCTCGTTATATTTAAAAAAAAATCGGCAAGGATTTTTGTAAATCCAAGTTATAGTTATTAAACTGTAAAATTTTAGGTGTCTTAGACGTTTTTGATGGTGTTGAATCCATTTCCACCATCAAAAACACAATTCAAACATTGCCTTTACAAGATTTTTTGAATTTTTTTTTCCCGACTCATTAGACAACTATAATTAAAAAAAAACAAATTACTAACTAAATAATTACAATACCATATAAAATTATAACATAATTGAAGACCAGGTAAAATATCTTTCATTTTATTGATATAAGTATATGCACAGTATAATTTTTTAACAAGCTATCTAATCAATTATATTGATGCCTATTGAAAATTTTAGCACGGTTAAATCAATATTATGAATTACAAAATAATATATTTAAATTAAAATTATTTTAATTGAAATATTAATTTGATTTTTTTTAATTTTAATATTTGCTATAATTATTATTGATGGTTAATTTTTAGTAATATTATTTTTTATTTTGATTAAGTTTGGCTTGAGAATCATACGTATAGTTTCAAAAATAGTTGTATATTATTGAGTTGAGTAGATCATTCTACACCTAGTGTGAAAGTGATGTGTAAATATCTGCCTTTTTCAAATAAAAATAAAATTATTTCAAAATAGAAAAACAATGTTAGCTATGCTAAACATATTTAATTAATTGAAGTAAAAAAAATATGTAAGATGTTAAATTGTGATATAAACCTTATATATATCTATATATAGAAAACCATTTTAAAGGAAAACATTTTAATGTTGTATAGAATAAAATATCCAATGTGGATAATGAATAAAATATTTTAATATCACTGATACTTAAAAATATATTAATACAAAAAAATCAGTTTAAAATACGCTGATAAAATGATTCAATGCACATGTTATGTAATCTTTATCATTCAAAAATACAATTTAAACAATAAAAAACTAAACATTGTTTTTTGCACTGTAAGATAAATTTGCACCTAAAAAGCTTTAATCCTTCTAAACATATATTAAATCTATGGTTAAGATAATCTATGTTGATTCTTATACAATATAAAAAAAATTAAAAATTGCATATATTTTTGAGAAATGTGTATGATAAACCATGCCCAGAAAACTTTTTACTCTTATCTGATTGAAATATAGACAAATATGTGGTAATGATTACCTCACCATGTATATTAAAAAAATTATCAAAAAAAAGTTCAACCTCAACAACAAATTATGATCATTACTTTTTAAATTCTTGAGCGTAAAAGTGAAACAAGTCCATCAGAATAAAGAGCTAAATCAACAGATTCAATCTATTGATGTATATTAAAATAGATGATCAGTAAAAAGTTCAACCTCAACAACAAATTATGATCATTACTTTCTAAATTCTTAACAGTAAAAGTGAAACAAGTCCATCACAATAAAGAGCTATAAGTAGAAGAGTGTGGATCCGAGAGGGAAGTAGGAGGTGGGTATTGGAGCTTTCTTGCTCTTTACGCCCTTCTCTTTCCGCTTATCACTACAAGAGGGAGAGGTTGGATCCGAGAGGGAAGTAGGATGTGGGTATTGGAGCTTTCTTGCTCTTTGCGCCCTCCTCTTTCTTCTTCTCGTTCCCTTTACACGATTCCTTTGGCAAATAAGAAGAAGATTACACATATTTTCTTAAATACACAAACTTCATGTTTTTGTAAAACTGGTTTTTTAAAAAAGAAATACACCTCATGAAGTGATGCCCAACAAAAAATCATGCATTGTAGACATGAAAATTCAAGCTGAGAATTTGTGCTCAGTTATCAGGCACCAAAATCCACTACTCCCAGACACCAGCGGTTCGATCCCAAATTGGATCCTTTACTTTGCCCGAGTTGTGAGTGAAGACTCTGGCTAGGATGCTAGACTCTGAAAGAAGGAAGAATGACTGGAATTGTAGTGTTGTTGTGCTTCATGCCACTGTCCACATGATTCAATAAAAATATTAATTATGGCAATCACTACAAGCGGGAGAGGTTGGATCCGATAGGGAAGTAGGAGGTGGGTATTGGAGCTTTCTTGCTCTTTGCGCCCTCCTCTTTCTTCTTCTTCTCATTCCCTTTACACGATTCATTTGGTAGATAAGAAGAACTCTGCCCCTTAAAGCAACCTGCAATCACTTTGAATGCACCCTTCATCACGATGATCAAATCAAACTAATATACGCCCTCCGCCGCAATACAGAGTTGAATGACTGCACAGTGCAAACTGGCGTTGTAACGAAATACACGTTATATTTATATTTGGAAAAGAGCGCAGGTCTGCTTGGAAGGCAAGTTTCCAGATTCAGTGTTATTATTCCAGTCAACAAAAAAGCCTTTCAGCTGCCTGATAGAAATTCCGTCGAAACTTGCCACCATAACTTTCGAAAATGATATCATCCACATGTTATGTGGATGATTGTGACTCATTTCGAATTTCGTCGATAGAAGTTTGGCTTTTTCGTCAATAGGAGTTGGCTTTTATTATTTATATTTATATTTAGAAAAGAGAAAAGGTTTGCTTGGAAGGCAAGTTTCCAGATTCAGTGTTATTATTCCAGTCAACAAAAATGCCTTTCAGTCGCTGGAGAGAAATTCCAACCCTGCTTGCCACCATAACTTTCGAAAATGATATCATCCACATGTTATGTGGATGATTGTGACTCATTTCGAATTTCGTCGATAGAAGTTTGGCTTTTTCGTCAATAGGAGTTGGCTTTTATTATTTATATCTATATTTAGAAAAGAGAAAAGGTTTGCTTGGAAGGCAAGTTTCCAGATTCAGTGTTATTATTCCGGTCAACAAAAATGCCTTTCAGCTGCCTCATAGAAATTTCGTCGAAACTTGCCACCAGGGATGGAATTTGACGGGCATTTTGCCCGTCATAAGGCTTTTTGAACGTATTTGATGGCTGGAATTTGTCTATGCCCGTTTTCACTGACGTGCCCGGAAGAGTAAAAAACGTTTTTTTTACGTGTGAAACTTTTTCCAAAATGTTCTTACGCTTAGGGTTGGAATTTTTTTGAAAAACGTCATTCCCTTATCTCACAGCCTGCAGGGCCGTCACACACACTGTTTCCTTCCTTTTCCTATTCTCGCGCAGCTCCTTTTCGCCTGACATCATGCTTTACTCTCAGCTGCAGCGTGAAACTCTTGGCTGCATGAGGCAAGTAGCTCAATGAATTGTGGAAATGTCAAGAGGGCCGAGGCTGTGAAATTACCATGCGGGAGGAATCGAAATTAGCATGTGGGAGCAGCCAATGGCCATAGCCATTTTTCCTGAAATTTCTTCTCTTAAAAACGAAGTCTCGTCCCCAATAGCAGCGAATTTTTTGCTCCGCTAGAGATTTAGTTTTTTGTGGAGAATGGGCAATTCCCACTTGTCCCGCGAGTCGCACCATTCCTTTAGCCGAAGATTTTTTCTCTGGGAAAATTTGGAATCTTTCCCTGAACGATTTCGGGGATCTGTGCATGCCACTGCATGGTCTCCCTGTCTTTCACCCAACGAATGTGACCCATGGGCTTGTTTTCTTTGTACAATCAAGTTCATGATTCACAGTGCACACTCTCTCTCAACGCATTGCCCATTCAAACTTACGCCTGTCGCCGAGCTCAAGATTGGCTCCAAGAAAATTGCGAGGAAATTACAAATTGGTGCTTCAAAGTTCAGGTTGGTTAGTGATTGATTTTTTATTCTTCAAACACTTTGGGTCTACCGTCTGATTGTTGTTAGCTTTTAATTTTTTATTTCATAAATTTCACAAGAGGCTACCGTCTGATTGATTGTTGCTAGCTTTTAATTTTTTATTAGCATTTTAAGGTATAGTAGTTGTTCACGATTCCCGATGAATTATTGTATTTTACAATCATTTTTTTTTTCAAATCTTGCTTTAAAAATAATATATTATACTGTTGTATAGGAGACGACTAGATAACAGCAGAGTTTTAGAAATTGGTACGAGAAAAACCCACTGTGATTCTGAAACCATGCAGCTCCGTAACTTGTAAGCTTTATTAATAATAAAATTGGCTAATTCTTAGTACTCAAAAAATGAGAATGATGTTAAAAAATCGGCTACAAAATATTGAGTATGAAAGACAAAATTTGTATGTTAAATAATTTTATTATCATTTTTTTAGTTTAAAAGGAAACGCGATTTAGTAAAAATATCTAAATACCCTTTAAAAAAATGGCCATGTCAACTCAAGGATTTTTAGCTTAAAAAGAAACGTGATTTAGTAAAAATATCTGATTAAAAAATGGCCATGTCAACTAAAGGATATTTATAACTTGACGAGGATGGTAAAATGGCTTGTAAATCACATCCACAATCTTCGCAACAATGTTTTCAGTAAATGGTCCTACTTTGCAATTACAAATAAGCGCTAAGGTTTTCTTTTATGGTGCAGCGCAGTTTTTATGCCCAAAATTTTTTACCACAGAATGTTTCTGTGCCCCGTTATGCACTTTTCCTTTCGTTAACCCGTTAATTCTTCCATTATAAGTACTTACAGAAGGAAGAAAGATTATAGAACTTAGTTATGGACAAAAATACAATGGGAAACATACTCCGCAATCGGGAGATATAACTGTGTGGAATTTGACTTCCTTACTCAATTTGGATCAATGGGATTTCATTACACGTTATACTTTTTTCTAGTTCCATGCATGAATGAAAAAAGAAAAATCCGAACACAGGGCGCAGTCGATGTTGTGTTTGGAACTGAGGGAGTTGAGTGGCATCGTGGATTTGAAAATGAACAAGGCATATCAGTCCAGGATTAAACAACCAATCGTGCACATCCCATAAGATTTGAATACGAACTCCTTCTACATAAATGGTATCGTTGCCCCTGAATTTCCAGGGCAATTGATTCACTTACACGAGGGTTGGAATTTCGATTTGAACTTTATATATATTAGTGTTTTATATATTTTTAATATTGACTTTATTGTTTTAATTATTTTTTTAATTTAATAAAAATTGTAATAATTGATTTTTTCTAACTTTAAAAAAATATTAATAATAATTATTATTAAAATTATATATATATATATATATATATATATATATATATATATATTTATTGTTTATAAATAGTATATAGAAAATAATATAATCAACCTAAATTATATTTTGCTTTAGAGAAAATAGGGGGTGGTTCAAAAAATATGGAATTGTTATATATTATGTTTTATATATATATATATATGAGGATCTAATAAAATGTTGATAATTCTATAAAAAAAAATATTTCAAATTTAAGATTACAATTATATGTAAGATTTAACAATATTATTAAGATGTTGAAATGTTAAGAAAATTTAAAAGTTTAACTATATAAATTAATATTCAAAATCAAAGTTCAAATAAATATTAATGTAGATATGAGGATTTCAACATATAACAACTTCCTTAATTTGATATGCCTTTGTCTTTACTTCTTCTTCAAATAAATATTAATATAGATATGAGGATTTCAATATATAGCAACTTCCTTAATTTGATTACCCTTGTCTTTACTTGTTCTTCTTATTTTTCCATTGGAGTGCTTCCATCCTCTTCTAAGTCTTCACATCTTAGCTCAAACCTCTTCCTTAACCATTGCCCTTGTCTTTACTTGCTCTTCTTATTTTTCCATTGCAATGCTTCCATCCTCTTCTAAGTCTTCACATCTTAGCTCAAACCTCTTCCTTAACCATTTCCCTCGTCTTTACTTGCTCTTCTTATTTTTCCACGCCCAGTTCAAGATTGACTCCAAGGAAACTGTCAGGAAACTGCAAATTTGCGCTTCAGGTTAGTGATTGATTTTTTTTTTCTTCCAACACTGTGGGTCTGATTGCTGCTACGTTTTAATTTTTGATTTAATAAGTAATTTAATTTTTTATTTCACAAGAGATTTGTATGTGTAACTGCTCACAACTCTTTAAAACAAGGGTTTATCATTATGCAGAATATGGTTTCTTGGCCTGGAAATTGACATTCCACTGAAAGTTTCTTTTGGTTTTCAAAAAACTTCTGGGTTTTTAAACTTATTTTACAGTGAATAAATCTGTTAAAACTTCAACCGACAGTGATAAAAACAAAAATTATTTTTTGTTTTTAAAAAGATTCTTGGCTAAATTATGTATGAGTGTTAATCGCCTTTGAAAATTACGATAAATATATGAAAATTTTCAACATAATTATTTATTGAATGGTAATTTTTTAATCAAAACTTTATTAGTGAAGGGTTCATTTATTATGAGAACATCACTCTTGAAGGGCAAAATTTTTAATATAACGTTTCTTGACGGGAAGCATAAGAACCCAAAACGTCAAAAAAAAATTGTATGACAGATACAGAGAAATCCAAATTCCAACCCTGCTTGCCACCATAACTTCGAAAATGATATCATCCAGATGATTGTGACTCATTTCGAATTTCGTCGATAGAAGTTTGGCTTTTTCTTCAATAGGAGTTGGCTTTTATTATTTATATTTATATTTAGAAAAGAGAAAAGGTTTGCTTGGAAGGCAAGTTTCCAGATTCAGTGTTATTATTCCGGTCAACAAAAATGCCTTTCAGCTGCCTCATAGAAATTTCGTCGAAACTTCCCACCATAACTTCGAAAATGATATCATCCACATAACAGATTGTGACTCATTTTGAATTTCGTCAATAGAAGTTTGGCTTTTTCGTTTCTATTGGCCTTTTATTCTTAATGGTTTGTGTCTTTATATTTGTCATGTTATTAATTATTATAAAATTACTTTTATAAGTTAATTATTACTTTTACTCTCATTATAAAAGTGGCGTCAATAATTATTACTTTTACCCTCGTTATAAAAGTGGCGTTAATAATTATTACTTTTACTCTCATTATAAAAGTGGCGTTAATAATAACATTTTTTAAAACGTTAAAATAAAAAATATTTACAACCATGGTTTCAATAATCTCATAATGTCGCAAATAAAAACTTTAAAATAAATTATCAAATCAAAAATGGCACTAATAGTATCACTCATTTTTGTTTTGAAGTTAAAAGCCTAAGAACCAATAATAATGTAACAAATATCTTAAATTCAACCCCAAAATCTAAAATTAGTGGTCGTAATAACAATCCCCTTTTTTCAGTTAACCTTTATTATTCAATATGCTTATGTTTTTTTAAACCAACAAGTTTATGATTATTTTCCTTCTCTAAAAGTTTTTATGACTATGTTATAATATGGTTTTATTTTTTCTTTTCGTAAGTATTATTCAAAACTTATTCAAAATTCTCTTTTGAAGAGGAACGATCACTTTTTTTTTGAAGTGTGATACATAAGCCTAGTTTTTATTATTGGAATTTGTATGTATATTATGTTATATTAATTCATTTTTAAATATCTTTTTGTTTAGAGTTTTGCATTTTACAATTTATTATAAGAGATATTGATAAAATGTTTTATGCTCACCTATAAATTGACATTTATTTGTTTCAAAATATTTTTATAATGTTTGTTTATATCAATTTCTTGAGTATGTATAAAATTTTAATGAAATGATTATAAAGATAAATATTAAAACAAATCATTTTTATCTCATATTTTTTCTAACCCCTTTTCTAATAAGGTAAAGGCAATAGTTTTCTTCTTCATAATCATTTGATCCTCATTAGTTTTCCACCCTCTTGTAACCAAAGGAGAGGGATATGAGGCATTATTTTTTTGGGCTTCAACAAAATACAAGGATTTGACAAACTCAGAGTAAGCCTGAACTTATGGTGCCACTTTTTATTACTTTTCATTACTTGATTATCACTTGGATTCCTCTACTTCCTCTCTGTGTGAGCCTACACTTATGGTGCCACTTTTTATTCCTTGTCATTACTTGATTCTCACTCAGATTCCTCTACTTCCTCTTCTTTTGCCTCTAACACCTTTACATATTATTTATCTCCCTCCTTTATTACTACTTTTCTTCTTGGGCATTGGCCACTAGATCCTTAGGGGATGACTTTGGACCATTTCCAGGTTAACATAATCCTAATTATTCCTCTTTAACCACTTTTCTGTATTTTGTGGATTTGTTGTTTCCTTGAAATTCCAAAGAGCTTCAAGCTTGTTGAACTACTTGATGAAGTTGGACCCTCTTGCAATGGCAATAGTTGAGATGGTCCCTTTTGATGAAAATTTATCCACTTGTTTCGAGTTGTCTTGAACATAAATTCCTTACTTGACTACAAATTTGAAAAAGATTCCTCTTCTAGGTTTTTCGAATAGTTTTTAGAAAAAAAATGTCTCATTAGGGGAAATTTGAGCTCCAAAATGAGCCTTCTATGGAAAATAATAATTAAAATAATAAAATAAGACACATGAATTTTTAAAGAAAATGAAAGGAAATGACTTTTTTCTTTGTATTTTCGGCTTGTCTCCTTGTAGGTTCACTCAAAATTGAATAGTAGACACCCATTGGAATTGGAATTAAATTCCACATCCAATGAGTACATACTTTGCATACTTTAGAGTAGATCCACATCGAAAAAATTTGAAAATACATGAAAACGGTGTGTCTCATTGGGTACTCGTTGGATGTGGAATTTAATTCTGCAACCAACATGTTTCTACTTTTGAAATTTGAGTGAACCTACAAGTAGAATAGTCAAAAATACAATTAAAAAAGATTAGGTTTCTTCTTTTCCCTCCAAAATATTTTCCCTTGGGGATGACATCACCATTTTTAATCCTATTGGTTCTTTTAAAGTTAATTTTGTTAGTACATTTTTGTTTTGAGGCCCATTTTTAACCTCAAAATTCCCCTAATGGAGCATGAAAAACCATGTGCTTGAATGTGGTCTATGTATAATCTGCCACTTGATGTTGACTCCATTCATTTAGGTCTTTTTGCAAATCTTCTAACAACACATTATCGAAACCCCACTACTTCATATTATTGTACAAGAATATAGATTCCCTTTGAGTTTTTCTCTATCTATATAGTGACTATGTTCTTTTCCCAAATTCTTTTGTGGAGCCATCACTATAGTAAGTCAGTGGAGGGTGAGCCAATTTGATTCACAATGCAGCTATTGTAATCTCCTGTTCAAGGTTAAAATTGAGGGTCCACTGAGAGAGATATATTCCCCCAGAAATATGAAGTATGGACCAAACATGAAAATAACATCTCTGTTTTCCTTGTTTTAAAGACAAAAACCGTAATAACCATGACCAAAAGCAATGGGTTTCTCTATCCTTTTAACTTTAATGGCTAATGCTTTGTCGTCCATGGTTCCACAACTTTTGGATTGGGCCAGAGACTTGTAAAATTTTCAATCAAATCCTTATCAAAGAAGAGAATGTCTTTCTTTCTTAGGTTTAGAGATGGAAGATCTAGGTGAGGGATATCTTTTGGACTTTTGATAAAATGTTGCAATTAGTGTTCTCTTTGTTTTCATGGATTTAGGGACTAAACAAGGGAATTAATGCATGTATATATGCCATTGTTAGATGCTTATCTCATGAAGAAGATGATGAGAAAATTTCTTAGTATATCGATGCCAAAGGAAAGTCCATGGGATTCCAATGTGTAACTTCACAAATTTTTAACTTATCTTCTATAGCTAGAGAATGGAGTTCTTCTAGAGTAGAGAAATTACAAAAGAAGGTCAATTGGATCTAACCGGCATACTTGGATTGCACCAACTCAACTACAATGACTGTAGCTCCTTTACATGGGAATAACTATGGAATTAGGAGAGGTGGATAATGTAAACCCTAGCCACTATAATATCTCAATGACATTGAAAATTTCATAAGTTTATGTGTCATAAGGGAAACCTATTTTTTACTTTCATGGACCGAATTCAAAAAAAAAAGAAATTTTAACATTAATTTTAGTTAGAATATTTGGATGAAGGAAAATCAATCGCTAATCACAATCATGGGTAGTAATGTCAAAGGACTCAGCTTGATCTGAACTTGTGATTTATATCCTCCTAGTTAGCAACATGACTTAAAAATATGGCTTAGTTGATTGGCTATTATATTGTTATTGCTATAAATTCAGAAATAAAACGTTATGGGATCTCCCCGATCTTCCAGCTTCCCAAAATATTGAGATGGACAACAACTCAATTACTAGAAAATATATTTGGTTTATTAAACCTTGAGATTTTTTTCAAGGATTTTGTTTTATTTGGAATATTATATATATTTTCAATAGCTCAATAGTTAGCTCAATCACTCAAACCATTTGTATAAATCATGTTTCTATGTGGAGGCCATGGATTCAAATATGTTTCAATTCCTTATAGTTAGCAACCACTTTTGTGATTGGAGTTAAGCTACCTTCCATCCAAATAATATGACGAGGAGGAGGAGATCCCTTGAGGTTTCTCTTGGAAAAAAATCCATAAGTGTTAGTTTAATCAATTGAGCTATTCACCTAATACACGTTAACAATTGGGAGTTCATATGTTTAAATTTGATTAAGTCCCTCTACATGATCAACCACTATTATGGTTTCTTGTTGAGTTATTGACCATCTATATACTCAAGAAGAGGTTGGAATCCCTTGAGGTTTATTGGAAAAGAATCCATAAGGTTGAGATCAATTAGCTTAGCTATTCACCCAATGCATGTTAATGATTGGGAGGCCATAGTTTCAAATATGATCGATTCCCTTTAACTTACCAACCACTATTATAGTCAGTGATTTATATGTTAATTGTCCTGATTTTGTGGGAAGCTGTAAGGTGGTTGTAAGGTGGGGTGGTGGATCTCACACTATTTTCCTTTGAATATAACAACATCAACAACAATAAAACAACTAATTAATTGAATCATTTTCCTAAGGGATGCTACTCATGGGGAGGCCATAGGTCATATTTCCAAATGAAGTCAAGTCTCTCGAGACTACTAGCCATTATTGTTATTAATGTTTTAATGTGTGCATGTTTGCACACACAAACACATTACAATATAAAATAGTGGGTTAGGTCAATCTATTTGATCGGATTTATTCAAGACAAAGTTCACCATGAGGTCTTTGGTAGTCTAGTTGAGGTTCAAATTTAGTTGAGTCTCATTGGGTTACTAATCCATATTATGGATGGTGATCGAGCAATGTTGACCATTTCCATGGAGAATTTGCATGTGAGATAAGGCATTGATGGATTAGAACCCACCCTACCTATTAATGAGCCAACCATTAGTGGATTGGTTTGTAATTCTTAATGATAAAGATACTCCACGAAGACATGCAAATTATGAATGGTTCCCCTTAATGACTATATTTCTTTTGGTCATCTAACCATTTATAATGTTGTTATTTCTCCAACTGTCCCTATGACCAATATTTTCATTATGTTTCAGTTAAGCCCTTAGGATATGGAATTTTGAATTTTTTGATATATCCCTTAAAATGGTTATTAGATGATTGGTTATTTTTTTCATGATAGTTGTCACATGTCCCTTAAAATAGTTATTAGATGCTTGGTTATTTTTTTCATGATAGTTGTTACGTGTCTCTTAATTTTTTTTATATATACACATGATTTATAATAACAATTAAAAGAAAAACAATTTTAAGAAAATTAGTAATTACAAAATCACATAAAAAGATTAGTTTCTTTGATTTCTTTAATAAATTAGACTTTCATACTTATCTTTCATTTCTCTAATATCTCTATATCTGAATTGTAATTTCTTAACAAGTTAATACCTATCAAAAATCTTTTAAGCACATATTGATATCATCTATCTTAAGTCAATATACTAAATTGAAATTATCCTATCAAAATATCAATAAAGAGTTCTTTAAAATTTATTTTCTATAACATTTACTAAGGTGGTTTTTTCTAGGAATCCCTTTTGTTGATTTAAGATGAGCTTGCTAATCTGAAAGATAGAATACTATCATATTAATTTTCAAAATAATTGTAAATTATCCTAGTCACAAATGTGGATACAAACAATATTAGTAAAAGAGGAGTTTCTAATTTTGTCGGTGTGGTGGTGAAAAAGTTACTATTATCTTGCTACATTTAACTCAAAATCATGTTACTTTAAGCATCTATGCTCGAAATGGTGAATGGAAATATATTCCAATAACTTTTTAGTTAATGGATAAAAACGGTGAAAGCCAAAACGTGGCTACTCCCTACCATGTTTTAGAAACATTATGGAGAAATATTTGCAATGGCTCCAACCCTTCTCTCATTACGCAAGTCATCATGAAACCCACCGCACCCTCTAACGCCATCCACTGGGCCACACAACAACCAGGTTACTCTCATAACTCCACCTATTAAGAATGCCAAGCAATTCAAGGCCATAGATAAGATTCCTAAAAAATAATTAACCTTCATATAATAGCCATATCCTCTTCTACATTTATAACTATTATATTTGCACACATACAATCTAAGAGATTCAAAGTTGCAAATAAGAGGTTCATGGAATTCAAGGTTGTAGGTCACAAATCGAATATAGATGTTTGTAATTATCTATTTTGTAGTCTTTCCTCAAATGGGAAATGTATTCTAAAATGAGGTTTGATAGAATTCTGGTGAATGTTGTTAGCTTTGGGTTTTTTATTGGGACCTAAAAATTGCTCTGGATACAGTAAATGAAATTAATCAAAATTCATCTTTTCTGAGCTCAATTATAGCAACATTGGTGATCAATAGGCTCTGTGAGGTCACTAGAATTGAACAAGCTTTCTCGGTGTTCGGGGAATTAAGGGAAAGAAGCTGCAAACCTGATTTCATTGAACAAGCTTTCTCAGTGTTCGGGGAATTAAGGGAAAGAAGCTGCAAACCTGATTTCATTACCTATTACATTGTGACTAAAGCTTTAACCGAAGCTATTCGCATTGTAGATATATTGGATGAATTCAACAAATTTTGAAACAGAAAAGGGAACATACTGGTGTGCCTCAATTATGAGTATAGGGATTACATATTTTCACTCATTTCAGCCTGAAAAATTAAGGCCATTAATTTGGCAAAATTAGTAAGAAATTATGGTTTTCCTCTCGAGAAAGATGTTTCTAATACAACATCATTCTCCATAACTTCTAGGCAAATTTTTCATTCATGTGTTCTATCTCAGGGATATTTGAGTTTCAGAAATAGTTCTATCTAGCTGAAGATTATAAGTGTTGTTGAGTCGGTTTAGAATTGAAGTTTAATCTTGTTGAGTCGGTTTAGAATTGAAGTTTAATCTCGTACATTTATTTCTATCTAGCTGAAGATTATAATTGTTGTTTAGTCAGTTTATAATTGAAGTTTATTCTGGTACATTTATTACTTATTATACTGTTGTATTACATTTTTACCTGATTTATTTCTATTTCCATAAAAAATTGGTTGTACCCACTTGCTATTACAAACCATAAACTAGAGTAAACTATAGTTTTAAAGTAAGTTCCCTCCACCAAAGAGGGCTAATTAAGTCTTATTATAATATTTCAACACTCCTGAAATCTTATTATAATATTTCAACCCTAACAATTTAAATAGTTTTTATATATAACAATTACTAAGGAAAAAAAAAATCTTCTTCTACCCAAATAATTAGGGTTAATTAAATTCTTATCATAGTATTTTAATTAAATTCTTATCCAAATATTTTAATTAAATTATTATCATAATATTTTAAATTTTTTTTTTTTCTATGTTAAGACTAAACTAAGCACCCACGGGGAATTGAACCGGTAACCTATCGCAAGGAGTGCTTTAACAGCGCACCCATTCACCGTCAATCCAAAGCCCCATGGGCTATAATATTTTAACTTATTACTATTCAAATAATAAATAGAAAAACAAACCAACAAAAAACAAAAAACAAAAAACATTTTTTTTTTAAATAAAATTTAATAATCTATATTTCAAAAGTTTTAGATAAAACTTATTAGTATTCCCATAATAAATAGAAATTAGAAAAAACAAAAAAATCATTATTTTAAAATAAAATTTAATATTCCATATTTCAAAAAGTCTGGATAAACTTAAATCGTGTAAAAATAATTATAAATGTATTTTGAAAAAAACATGAGATAAAAGTAGCACACGAAGTGATAACGGTCAAAGCTATTTGACCTCGAAGGAAACACCACGGTCCCTAGCAGGGCAGGGACGAATAAAAGGTCCAAACTCAACGACCTATAATCATTAGTTTGAAGAATACGTTAAATTCTTGAAGAGTTAAAAAGTCATGTTCTTGGAGCCAATTTCTATCTCTTTAACAATAATTCAAATGGAAGGTAACGAGAAGTAATGCATTTCACATGAAAACAAATTTTGGAGTTTTTATTAAAACGATCTATCCAACTTTATAAATGTTTAATATAAGTTGATTTTATTGACTCTCTTTCGATGCGAAATGAAAAGAAAAAGCGTTGTTTTACAAATGTGTAAATTCGCTGGTTTGAATTTAGTTATATATTTTTTTAAAAAATTGACTCAGTAATTGAATTTGGTTTTTGATGGTGGAAATAGATTCAGCACTATCAAAAACTTATTAGTACCCAAAATCTTGAAACTTGGTAGTTGTAACCTAAATTTCCCAAAATTTCTGTTAGATTTTAACAAAATCTTATAAAAAATTTCATTAATTTCTAGACAAATTTAAAAACTCATTAAACTAATCAACTAAAGAGAAAATGCAAAGGATGTAAAGGATATCAAAATTACTATATAAAATGTAATAAAATTGCAACTTCATCTCATAAAAATAGTTAATACACCTATTAACCTAGGAACTCACACAATACAACTAAGGACAACTTGTAGGTCATGGAAGCATTACTTCTAACACCCTCCTTTAATGTTTACATGTAAAAAATATAAAAAAACCCACATTATAACAATAAATAAATCTTTATTAGATTTCTCTGATATGATCATCATCAGCGCCCACATCCACTCTGGAATCTTGCAAACACGGCTCCTTCACCACCACATATTCGAGCTATCACTTGATCTCCATTTAAAACATAACCGCCTCTGACCATCGTTGATGAGCTTTGAAGAATCGACGCTTCTCAACCTCTCGAATGGCAACTGGTCAATCTTGATACTAAACCATCCTATGGAATTGCCACCATTTGTGAATCCACGACCCTCTGCAGCCTTCATCAGTGATCTAGGATAGCATTCTGGATACAAAATGTCTTCAGCAGACAATTCTACAACTTGGCCTTGTATAAATAACATGTACTGACACTCCTGGAGCACAACAAGCCACACCAACTTGACCTTATTAAAAACTACCTGTGACCAATGCTCTTAGAGCACAATAGGTCACATTAGTCATTAAATAATTGATCAATTCTTTATGGTTCTGCATTTCTTCTTCTTCCTTTTTCCTTTTTTTTTACACACAACAAAATAATTTTACAACCAACAATCTAAAACCATCACAACTTTACACATTGTTTTCTCAACAAACTCTGGTGTCCGAACCATTAAAGATCTACCTACCTACCAAACTCTGGTGTCCGAACCATTAAAGATCTACCTACCACGTGGCTGATAAGATAGTCATATTGAACCCTCTATATGTGTGAATAGTGAAACACATGATAAGAATTCACGTCTAATTAAACGAATGAATCAAACCATTCACATAAATGGATTGACTTATTTTTTTTTGCACGTGACATTCATAAAAATAAACTTCTAAAATAATTAACTCTCTAATATTCCTGTGAACAAGGCTTCGGCCCTCAGAAATAATGGACAACTACGGTTTGAGGGAGACCTGCAACTTTGCTTAAAAAAACAAACTGAGAATACAGTCCAATTACATCTGCAGAATACAGTCAAATTGGAGACGTTTTTCCCGTAGAATGGCATAGTTGTAATTTTTTAATATGGATCCGGTCCATAGGAAAAAGCATCCATTTGTTTTGAAAAGAACGAGCATACATCTAAACAAAATTGGAGGTAGTCATGCTGGAAGAGATTTCGAAGAACCACGTAGGAAGGATCCGGCAATGCTAGAAGAAGCTACAAAGAACAAAAAGATCTATAAATCTACAAACATAATCACCGAAAAGAAAATTCCCACACCAAACTAATCTATGTATAGAAGCAAAGCCGCTCGAGGTTGTCCATCTTCCTGGCGCTCCTGTGAAGGAGCCAAGCCATGTTAAAAAAAAGAGAGAGAGGGAGAAAAAGATTGTTCACACAACACAACACAAAACACACACAATATTTTATTGATCTCATGGATACTATATATATAAGAATATGTGATATTTCTAGATCCGAGAATGATGGATCTAAATTACTAAAAATAAACAGTACACCTATTAATCTAAGAACTCACACAATACAACTCAAGATAACTTGGAAGTCATGGAGGCATTACTTTCAACATCATATTATTGTAAAATTCTTTTCCTTTAGGAAAAATACAACCCTGAAGTGATTCCCGAGATAAACCCATACATTGTATATATGAGAATCCAATCTAAGAATTTGTACCTAATTGCTGGCATCAAATTCCACTATTCCCAGACACCAACAACCTGATTCACCAATGGATCCCCTTTGACCCACCAGTGCACTGCTTCACTTTACGTTGCCGAAGTTGTGAGAGATTGGAAAACTGTCGCTAAAATGCCACAATTTGGAAGAAGGAATAATGAATGGAATGGTGGTATGGCTGCACTTCATGCTTTTGCCATTCCCAGACACCAACACCCTGATTCACCAATGGATCCCCTTTGACCCACCAGTGTACTGCTTCACTTTACGTTGCCGAAGTTGTGAGAGATTGGAAAACTGTCGCTAAGATGCCACAATTTGGAAGAAGGAATAATGAATGGAATGGTGGTATGGCTGCACTTCATGCTTTTGCCCACAGGCGATGATTTGATTCCCAAAATAGTTTGGACAAACTTTCTAAACTATTAACATGGAATTCACTATAAGCGGGAGAAGTTAGAGCTTCGGGTATTGGAGTTTGGAAATAAGAGGAATAATAATTTTTCCCCTTAAAGCACTTTGAATGCAACCTATGATGATGATCAAAATCAATACAAAGTTGAATCATAGGTTACCGCTATAATAGCTTACTTATATTTCAAAAAAATTGTAAAACTTTGTATAGATGCCAAGTTTGGTGAGAAGCTTCTATTGTTGTAGAGGAACCAATAATGGTTACAGAAAAGAGGCTTTTTTTTGCACCGCTTGAAACGGCATCAAAAACATACATTTTTTATTATGTCATCATGATGTCATGCAGATGATTGTGACTCGTTTTGAATTTTGTCAACTGTCAACCAAAGTTAGCCGTTGGTTTTTCTGTTCAGCACGCTTTGGTTGCGAGGGATTTTACGAAGAATTTTAATTTGAATGGTCCATTTTTTTTTGTGATTGGCCAAGTCCTAAGTATATTTTTTTATTTAAAAACCATGTTCTTGTTTTAATGAGTGACCTATTCTCTTCGTTAATTATAAGAAAACTTTTTGGCATGGTAAGTATTCGATTTTATATACTGTTTATTATGTCATCATGATGTCAAGTGGATGATTGTCACTCATTTTGAATTTTGTCAACCAAGGTTAGCCCGTTGCCTCTTCTATTTAGCACGCTTTGGTTGCGCCGAATTATATGAAGAACTTTAATGTGAATGGTCCATTTTTTTTTTTTGTCATTGACTAAGTCCTAAGTATATTTTTTATTTAAATACCATATTCTTGTTTTAATGAGGGGTCCATTCTCTTCATTAATTATAAAAAAACATTTTGGGAGGGAAGTATTCGATTTTATATTCTATAGAGTGAATTATGAAGACCGAGAATTTTCTCCTTTCAACAAATGAATTTGTAGACATTCTATTTTCTCCTTTTCAACAAATGAATTTGTAGAAATTCCCACTGTAGATCAATAGATTATGCAACGTATTAAAGCAAAATATAAGTTCTACTTCTACAACAAACTTTGTGGAAGCTTAATCGAATATGAGCAAGATCAATTAGAACACATAACTGAGAATGAGAAATCAATCACACATAACACAGAAGAAATAACTCGGAGAAAGTCTCAGCCTAAAACCCCAATCTCTGTATTATCATAGAAGTGGAAATATGTTCAGATTACAAAAAGAATCAGCTCACAAACTATCATGCTCTCTTTGCAATCCAACTGTTGCTCATAGATAGTCAAAGGCTTCTCACAAACCTTCTCCTCTACCGTCCAAGCCTCCTATTTCCTTGCGCAATTTTTCCTGGGGTCTAGTGCTTCCACTTGTGTGAATTCCCACCTCACACTGTGCACTTGGCTCAGAAATAACTGCACAAACCTAAAGGAGATGATTCCTTCTGCATGGATGAATTTCCTTTATAAGAAAATTCCTCCAACTAATAGTAAACCATCCCTTCCTTTAATCTCAACTGGGTCTTTCTCTAAACTGACATGCATGAGTTATTTATGAGAGAATATTCAGTTATTTGGAGAACACTAGTTGCATGCATGCATGCATTAACTTACTGAACTCACAATTAGTTCCTCCAACTGTTTGGAACTAATTTAACTAGACTTAATTAATTGAGCTAACTAATTACAACTCATCCTTATCTCCTTAATTAAGGGATAACTTCCTCAATCAAAGGGATAATTGTTGCATGTCTTCATATAGACTTCATGTTTGATTTTCTCCAACTAATTAACTCAAGATGAATTAATTAATTATTTTACAAACAGCTAGTGAGACTAAATTCAAATTTTAATTCTCAATTTTAATTCAGAAACTAATTAAAATTGGAATCTATCCTGAAATTCTATCTATAACAATGTTATTTTTATCATTTCTATTTTTTGCTATTTCCAACAGAGTTGGAGTATATTCTGAAATGCTATTTATAACAATGCTATTTTTAGCATTTCTTGTTGCTAAAAATAAAGAGTAAAAATAAAGGAAAGTCCATCAAGTTCTTGTGGCCAATTTATATGTTTTTAGAAACAATTTCAAAATGCAAGGGAACATGATGAAGTGAATTTATAATGACAATGCATTTTGAAGTTTTTACTAAAAAAGTTTCATCTAATTCTACAAATGTTTCATATAAATTCTTTATATGTGAAATGAAAGGAAAATGTAAAAGACCTAAATTGGTTGCATCAAATCTTTCTTAAAAACATACAAACTTCATGTTATTTTAAAGCTATTTCTCTATTTGAAAATTAAAAAATTACAACATTGAGATGATGATCAAGAAAAAATAAATCATATATTAAATAGATATGAAAATCCAAGTTGAGAATTTGCGCTAAATTTCCGAGCATCAAATTCGACTATTCCCCAGACACTATAGATCTGATCCTAGATTGGATTCCCCTTGATCCACAAGTGGGTTGCTTGACTTGCATTCTCTTTACACAATTCCTTCGTAAAATAAGAAGAAGATGAATGATTATGCAATCACTTTGAATGCCCCTGTGTCATGATGATGATCAAAATCAAACTAATAAACGCACTCCCGCAAAACAGATTTCAATTGTTTCTACATATTAGTGTTGTAATGAAATATGTGTTATTAGTCCCTGCCATCTGGCAATGGCCAGGGACTATAGTAATCGAAATGCGCTGCTGTGACATTAGTTTAAGCTGCTATGTTATTAATTTAAGCTGATTATTGCGAGAGTAACCAAAGTTTTTAAATGCAACATTGTTTGCCATTGCAGGAGTAACCAAAGTTTTTAAATGCAACCATTTTGCCATCTTATTTGGCCTCTTCCCGAGGTGGAAGAGGTTGGACCATAGGTTTGTTCTGATTTTACCTGGTTCATTATTGATGGCTGCCAAACAGTTGATATTAATGCTAACATTAGTTTTCCTACTTTGCCTAGCATTTTAGATTGAGCATAGTTTGAGCATATTGGTTTATTTGCAAGTTGGCAGGTGTAGGTGTGCATGTAGGTGGTGTAAGTGTGCATGCATGGTGCAGGTGTGCATGCAGGTGCAGGTGTTCCTTTACTCTTTTGCTGCCCTCCCTTCCTGGTTTCCTCTTTCTGCTGCCCTCCCTTCCTGGAATCCAAGGGCTCAGTTCCGATTCAGGGCAGGTCCAAGCTATTAGCAAGTAGGTCTAGGTAGTGGAACTGGCTACCACTGACTATGTATCTCATAATAACAGCGCGGGGAAGGGCTGAGAGTCAGGGAGGTACCATACTTCGCAAGGATGGTGTAGCAGCTAATCTCGGTCCACCTAACGAAGGACAATCCTACCTTGGGCTTTCCTAACTAAGTTCTCTGGGCTTGCTTTCCTCTCCATGCATGCCAGCCTGATAGACAGATTGATTGGGTCATTAGCAGCCTTCTTTGCAGCATCCATATCTGCTCTGAGACTCTCTGAACAAGCAGTGGAGCTGACTATGTATCTCATAGTAGCAGCGGAAGGAAGGGTTGACAGTCAGGGAGGTTAGACTGTTAAACAACCAACAGGGAATCCTTGGCACCATGGGTTGCTTGAGGAGGTGGGATGGAAGAAGAAATGAACTGGCACTGGAAGAAGCTAGTTTGTATCTACTCTGAGACTATATGAACAAGCAGTGGAGCTGACTATGTATCTCATAGTAACAGCGCAGGGAAGGGCTGACAGTCAAGGAGGTTAGATTGTTAAACAACTAACAGGGCATCCTTGGCACCATGGGTTGCTTAAGGAGGTGGGTCGGAAGAAGAAATGAACTGGCACTGGAAGAAGCTAGTCTGTGCCGAGATCTAAATGAGGGCAGAAAAATGAAACCTAAGCGATGGTAGGCTTACCGAGACTGAAAGGGAGGTACCATACTTCGCAAGGATGGTCCAGCAGCTAATCTCGGTCCAGCTAATGAAGGACAATCCTACCTTGGGCTTGCCTAACTAAGTTCTCTGGGCTTGCCTTCCTTTGCATTCATGCCAGCCTGATGGACAGATTGATTGGTTCATTAGCAGCCTTCCTTCTAGCATCCATATCTGTCCCGAGACTCTTTGAACAGGCAGTGGAACTGACTATGTATCTCATAGTAACAACGCAGTGAAGGGCTGATAGTTAGGGAAGGGCTGACAGTCAGTGAGGTTAGACTGTTAAACAACCAACATGGCATGGAGCTTAGACGGTTAAACAACCAAGAGTTTAAACATTTGAGCCAGTAGCTAAGGTAGCAAGAAGAGCAATGGTGCTGAACAGAGAATATGACATCTGTATGGGAAGCTATGATCTATGCTAGTTAACTTGTGAGGCTGATTTGATGGAGGTTAATGTAAGTCAGGGAATTTGTACGTGTTAGCTGCTAATTATTCATTTTGTACACATTTCGTTCTATTCAACATTATCCATGCAGCATCCGCTACGTGTAAGTTACTTTTATTGTTATATAATAAAGTTAGAAATGATTTCGTGGTTACCTCGCTTTGACTTTTCTTTTTGCTTCAGCTCCACTACATTGGTTTATATCAGGTACTATTTATGTTATTACATTGTATTGACATATTTTAGTGTATGTAGGGTTTGATTTTTTTACCTATGCTGTGTACGATTTTAGTTTTTGAGCTATGGGAAACTTGTGTTTTTATCATAAGCATGGGTTGTCCTAACATTCTTTTTTACCTTGGCAGCGGTTTTTTTTTGTCTGTGAACAAATGATTGGTTAAGAAGGGACCTCAAACTGTAGGACCCTCGCAAGTTACAATTACCATTAGACCGCTCAGTTGGTGGGTGGGATATATAATTTTGTGTGTATTGTAATCTATATAATATTATTTATCTGTATTTTATATATTCTTTTTAACATAAATATTAAAATTTTCCAAATGCAATATACTGTAGTTTTAATCTAGCATTTAACTTAGACCTGTTATCTATCTTGGGCTTCCTAAAATTTATAAAGCCTTTTGTCTCTTATTCATTTCGATTGGTATGAAAGCCCATAGGCTTTGCGTCTCCCCAGGATGCAGAATGGTTAAGTTGGCTCACTAGTGAAAGCAATCAGTTTTTGCTACTCGAGTTAGTTCTGGAACATATATATTATTCGAGAGCACAGTAACCTGCTTTTGTGCCTTTGTTCAGTTGATTAGGGTTGTTTAGTGCGTTTTGAATATACTTGCATAGGATCGATTGCCAATCTATTCAGCCTATTCTTTTGTGGGATTTTCTACACATTCTCAACCTTGATATTCAATCTCACTGACACTTGCTATGTTACTGGAGTTTGTCTCTGAATCTTTTGTTTGACTAGTTGGCTTAGTGGTTGGGATAGGGTGCTGCCATGTAAACATCACGGATTATAAATCCCGGCAGGTATAAAGTTTTTCTGTGTCTGTGGTGGCAAGCCATGGTTTCTGAGAGTTTTTTTTATAACAGAATTGTTTTAGTCAAGACATAAGTGTATATGTGATGTGAGAACACACAAAATTGTATGACTGAGGGTTTCCGAGGGTTTTTTTTATAATAGAATTGTTTTAGTCAATTTCTTCAATTTACAGAACCTGACATAAGTGTAGATGTGATGTGAGAACACACAAAATTGTATGATTGAGGAACATGATCGTATGACTTAGCTCGATGGGATGACTTTTTCACTATTCTTTTTCTTGTAATGATTAGGGTCTCTTGTTATCACCTATATGGTCTGAGTGCACTGTTGTCCCCACTACTTGAAGTATATCTATGGATAATATGCGCTATTCTCTTAGTATTGCCATCTCTAATATGTGTGCTATTGATTTCCTTATACTCACCTTGGTCGTCCATCAAATACAGGTCCCAATAATGAGAACACTAGTGAAACTAAGCTCTATAACAGGGTATGTGTTGTAATATAAACCAAGCTGGCAGCTTGTTTTATCAGCTAATGATAGAATCTGTACTAATTGTTTTTTACATTGATTTAGCAATGGAATGCATACAAAGAGTCAATGCCAATAATTCGTTTAGATATCCTCTTGAACCCAGGGCTATTCACCCAGCCCCCTCCTTGTGGGAGGGGTTAGAATCAATCAAAATTCCTTTGATAAAAATGCAAGCATCATAGATTGATTTGATTTACACTGAAATTTGTGAATTGCCATGGCCTTCCGACAATAAGTTAGAATAGTGACAAGATATTTGTCCTCCTCTCCTACCTCCTCATCATTACATCTCGTTGAACAAGTCTCATCTCCTCCGTATGACTATTGATGAACTTGTAAGTAGCACAATCTTTTACAAGAGGTAATATCAAATTTTCTATATTTCCTATCTTTTTCTTCTCTTGACTAATGGTAGCAATGACTTGATTGTTTCATGTTGACATATCATGGTGTGAGGGTTGTTTTTCACACTATGAACTCCTGGTAAAACTCAATTATGGAAATCCACAATTGTCATATTATGCTACTATTGTTCACCATTAAGGTAGCTTGTACCCTGTACCTTCCAGCCCTTCCAACCCCAAGTGCAGATGGCAGAGTGTTCCATCAATTCTGCAGTTATCAACAGTTCTTTTCTACACAAAGGTTGTGCAATCATCCTTGTGTCATATCCATGCATTCCATGGCTAGGAAAGTCCTTTGGCATGCTCACATGCCCAAGATAACTTGGCATGTCCAATATAATTGTGGAACAACATGAACCTTTCATTTTTCTCCTTAATTAGTAAACTTAAACTTCTAATTCCACCAACTAAAAATTACTTTGTAAACTTGCCACTAAGTAATTATCATTACTTATGTGATTACTTGGAATAGTAAACCAAATAGAAGACTCAAATAAAACACAGTCCAAAGAACTCAGATTACCTCAAATGATCAAACATATGGGAATAGTACAGTACATTGAATAAGAACAGATGACTAGAAGCTTGACACTGATCATACACAATCTCCTCAATCATTGTGCTCTTTCCAATCCTCTCATGTGGGATGCTCAGTGAACCCTAAAAACATTGTTGTTCATCTCGTTCTCTCATCATTCCATCTCGTTGAACAAGTCTCATCTCCTCCGTATGACTATTGATGGAAGCACCCATTATCTAGCTAGAACCTGTCTATGGTGGCAAGCCATGGTTTCTAAGAGTTTTTTTTATAACAAAATTGTTTTAGTCAAGACATAAGTGTAGATGTGATGTGAGAACACAAAATTGTATGACTGAGGGTTTCTGAGGGTTTTTTTTATAATAGAATTGTTTTAGTCAATTTCTTCAATTTACATAACCTGACATAAGTGTAGATGTGATGTGAGAACACACAAAATTGTATGACTGAGGAACATGATCGGATGACTTAGCTCGAAGGGATGACTTTTTCACTGTTCTTGTTCTTGTAATGATTAGGATCTCTTGTTATCACCTGTATGGTCTGAGTCCACAGTTGTCCCCACTACTTGAAGTATATCTATGTATAATATGGGCTATTCTCTTAGTATTGCCATCTCTAATATGTGTGCTATTGATTTTCTTATACTCACCTTGGTTGTCCATCAAATACAGGTCCCAATAATGAGAACACTAGTGAAACTAAGATCTATAAGAAGGTATGGGTTGTAATATAAACCAAGCTAGCAGCCTGTTTTATTAGCTAATGATAGAATCTGTACTAATTCTTTTTGACATTGATTTAACAATGGAATGCATACATAGAGTCAATTCCAATAATTCATTTAGATATCCTCTTGAGCCCAGGCCTATTCACTTGATTGTTTCATTATTGAGATATCATGGTGTGAGGGTTGTTTGTCACACTATGAACTCCTCGTAAAACTCAATTATGGAAATCCAAAATTGTCATATTATGCTACTATTGTTCACCATTAAGGCAACTTGTACGCTGTACCTTCAAGCCCTTCCAGCCCCAGGTGCAGATGGCAGAGTGTTCCATCAATTCCGCAGTTATCAACAGTTCTTTTCTACATGAAGGTTGTGCAATCATCCTTGTGTCCTATCCATGCATTCCATGGCTAGGAAAGTCCTTTGGCATGCTCACATGCCCAAGATAACTTGGCATGGCCAATATAATCGTGGAACAACATGAACCTTTCATTTTTCTCCTTAATTAGTAAACTCAAACCTATAATTCCATAGCGTTCCAAATTTTCCGCACATGAACCAAGTTGGCAACTTGTTTTATCACCTAATGATAGAATCTGTATTGATTCTCTTTGACATTGATTTAGCAATGGAATGCATAGATAGAGTCAATGCCAATAATTCGTTTAGATATCCTCTTTAATTTCTTTGGTAGTGTGTTGATGTAGTTAATTCTCCCCATTGGCTGTTGTTTCATATTAGATGAATCTCCATTGTCTGCCATGGTTTCTGAGGGTTCTTTTTATAACAAAATTGTTTTAGTAAATTTCTTCAATTGACAGGACTTGACATAAGTGTAGATGTGATGTGACAACACACAAAATTGTATGACTGAGCGACCGTGCATTTGTCACCATTTGCCCGATTTTGAAAGTAAACATCTCAGTGATTAATCTTGTATTAGTTAGCTACAGTGGACTGATTTTCTTGAAAGTGGTATTTTTTTATTTTCTCTGAGGTCTGGTGCACTCCTCTCATTAGTTTGATTATGCAGTATTGGCCATTTGGATTGCAGAACATAGTCACACTTAAAATCATAATAGCAAGCCTGAGTGCACTAAATTTGCTACACATAATAACAAGAAAACTCATACAAGTATCTAATCTCTTGATCTCAGTGATTAATTTTAAGCTGTCAGTGATAGTGGACTGATTTTCTTGACAGTGGTATTTTTTAATTTTAATGTTTTACTGGCAGCAACTGGATTGAATTATCTTGAATTTATTTATACTTTTCTTGGATAACAAATAATTCTAATGGAGTGAACTGCAATGAACTGTGTATATTCAATTCTATAAGGTCTGGTGAAAGCAATCTTCAAATTTGATCTCATTGGTAGCAACTCTTGACCTGCTTAGCCTTTCTGGTGAAGTAGTCAAATTTTCAGTTCTATTCCTGGATGCTCTGTACACCTTGATAGAAAGCCTTCTGCACATTGTTCAACTAAAATAAATATTAAAATTATAGTCTAGTTTTAATCTGGCATTTAACTTAGATCTGTTGTTTGCTAATACAATATAGCATAGCTTTAATCTGGCATTTGACAGTGGATTTGTCACCATTTTCCCGATTTTGAAAGTGGCTCGACCCTGGAGCCTAAATATCTCTACCCCGCTTTTAAATAATATGTCAAATTTTCTTTAGTTCTTGAAGACCATTAGGATTTAAAAAGTTATACCCAATCCTTGCAAATACTCTTTAACAGTTTGTGATTTAACAAGTCCTTTTCTCTCAAGTTTCACCTTCTTCAATCT
Source organism: Pinus tabuliformis (assembly GCA_031772625.1). Taxonomy (NCBI): domain Eukaryota; kingdom Viridiplantae; phylum Streptophyta; class Pinopsida; order Pinales; family Pinaceae; genus Pinus; species Pinus tabuliformis. The sequence continues at coordinate 1,057,538,381 of CM062804.1, forward strand.
TATTTTTCTTGGAGAGATTTGTTTGTTTATCATAAGATAATTGTTCTATTTCTTGCAAAGCTCTATGTGAGAGATAATCAACAATTATATACGGGAGTCAGCAGTATTCCAGTGGGAATTATTTTCTAGACTTATGTGCGATAGAGTATATTGTCTCTTTTATCTATGTTCAGTAGACTTATGTGCAGTAGAGTTTATTGTTCTCTTTCGTGCAAAAGACTCTGTGAAATATAATCATGTCTTTTATTTTCTTTTCAGTGCTGGGAAGTAGCTGAATCTCTGAAATACAACATTGATTTGGAAAAATCTCTTGAACTTGCCACTGTACATCTGAATTTTGAGTGCAAGAGGGTGGAGTTTGATTCAATGTACTTAAAATTAAGAGAACAGTGCTTGAACTTAAGTAGATATATTCCACGGTACAAAACAGTCTGGTAGTGGAATTAACATAATTCATGGATCTTCAGAGCTCCTAGGAGATCAGCAATATCAACATCATGAAGAAGAGGTACTTCCAGAATATTTCCATATAACTTCTCTATTATAAATTTGCTAAATTTGTTGTGGAAGATTTGGTAAGTTTGCTTTCTGTTATTGCTAGATTTGTTCAGCCAATATTTATTAGTTTACCTAGGTCCTGATGTTAGCTTATTGGAAGCTGCCTAAATATGTATATGAACTTGGAGCATCATTTTAAGCTCACTACATACATTTCTTTCTATTTATGACATAATACACGAATCAAAGTTCAGTTTGATAGAATACACGAATCAGAGTTCAGTTTGACAAGGAATTGGAAGAGCTGAACAAAAGTTACACTACATTACTTCAGGAAGAGGATTACACATTTGCACAAAAAAAACAGATTATTGAAACAAACTTTATGAAAGTTGATATCAATCGATGCCTTGCTGAAGCATTTAAGATAAAGGTGCATGATAACAATTTCATAGTACCATTAGTTCAGTAAGGTATTCAAAATTTTTACCTTAACTATTTGCAGATTTTAAATTTTATCTTTTTTTGGTGACTTGTATTATCTGCATTCTCAGTTAGCATTTGATTTCAATTTTATGTTGATTGCAAATTTTCTTTTAAGAGAGGGTAATGAGGCTTGGGCATAAGTCTCTGGGACCTGTCTTTACTGACATTGTTAAGCCCTGGTAGAACACTCAAAAACTCAGTAAGAGATACCACTATGTATCTATGAGATGCAAAAACAGACTAGGAAGCTTAAGGACAGGTCAACATTTTGGCCAAAACACTTGCCGACCTAGATTTCACAATTTCTAAAGAAAATGAAGTGCCAACTGGTTACCAAGGAGGTGAACCTAGTTCATCTGTGGCTTCTCAAGATTATAAGATGATGCACAGGGTATTAGTCGATGTATAGAGTGACTTTCAGATGCACATTTAAGGGTTACAACTAATGTTCTTGTTCTTGTAATGATTAGGGTCTCTTGTAAAAATGTTTTACTGGCAGCAACTGGATTGAATTATATTGAATTGATTTATACTTTTCTTGAATAACAAATAATTCTAATGGAGTGAATTGTGTGTATTAGCTAATTTCATTGATATGCATGTACTGTGTATACTCTTTAATAGTTTGCGATAATCAACAATTATAATACAGGAGTTAGGAGTATTGCAGTGGGAATTATTTGCCAGACTTATGTGCAGTAGCATTTATTGTCTCTTTTATATATGTTGATTGTTTTAATAGTTTCTGTGATTGGCACAACAATGTATCAGTAATAATGTTTGTTGATATCTTATTAATGATTTTCACTATTATTGCTTGGAGCCTAAATCTCTCTCCCCTGTTTTTAAAGATTCTTTAACTGTTTGTGATTTAACAAGTCCTAAAAATCTCTTGAACTTGCCAATGTACATCTGAATTTTGAGTGCAAGAGGGTGGTGTTTGATTCAGTGTACTTAAAATTAAGAGAATAGTGCTTTAATTTAAGCAGATATATTCCTAGATCCTGATGCTAGCTTATTGGAAGCTGCCTAAGTATGTAAATGAACTTGGAGCATCATTTTAAGCTCACTACATACATTTTTTTCTATTTATGATAGAATACACAAATCAGAGTTTAGTTTGACAGAATACACTTTTTTTGGTGACTTGTATTATCTGCATTCTCAGTTAGCATTTGATTTCAATTTTATGTTGATTGCAAATTTGCTTTTCAGGTACCTATCTCAAACACAAGCTTGCTCTCCATAACTACCCCACTAGTCAATTTCAAGGTTAGTTTTCAGGTATCTATCTCAAACACAAGCTTGCTCTAGCATCTTTTCACTGTTCTTTCTGAGTAGAAAGCAAATTCAAAGGCTTTGTCAGCTTACTTAACCCGAAGCTAATCCCACCCTTTCCATTCTTACGAGACAGATGTCATTATGCACATAGATTGGCATATTTTACCCTCTGTAGAGTTTGAGGGAATAACTGTGCATGCGGGAGCTATAGTGAACTTTCTCCCAGTACCAAAGTGTCATGAGTCACATGGGCTAGACGATGTATTTGCAACACCCTCTGTTGAACCCTCAAATCATGCAGGACCCTCTTGCCTAGACTTGGAGATAGAATTGCCTGTTGTACTGTACTTGATGAAGTGCCAACTGGTTACCAAGGAGGTGAACCTAGTTCATCCAAGCATTCTACCACACTCAATGCAGGGACTTGCTGCCTTGCAGCTTCCCTTGTTTATATTTGGAAAAGGCGAATTTTTGGGTGGAACGTCAATTTTCCAGATTCAATGTTACACTTCGAGTCAACAAAAATGACAAAAATAACTTTGGGCCACTCGAAAGAAATTGCATGGAAAATATACATTTTCATTTTTTTTAGAAAATGATGCCATTATGATGGTTGCATATGGGTAATTGTGACTCATTTTGAATTTGTCGAAAGAAGGTGTCTCTTCTATTCTGCACATTATATTTTGCAAAAGTTTTATTCATTTCCTTCATGGTTAAGTTTATGAAGATTGGATGTCTATAATGGTAATTGACACTTCCTTCATGGTTAAGTTTACAAATAAAGAGAAAAATTGTTACAAGGATCCTGTGCTTTTTGTTGTTTTTCTCCGACCATGGTGAACGTAGTGATTTGGTGAGGTTAAGGGTTAAACCTTTGCTACCCAAAGTAGATTATAAATTATTTTGTCCAAAGCCACGATTCCACTAGGGTGGAGGAATTTAATGAGAAATTTTTATGAGGTTAGGTTTTTGTTTTTGTTTTTTTTTTTACCATGGTGATTTCATAACTTGTTAGAGTAATCTAGGTGAATAAATTGTTATGAGGGTCATGTTTTGTTTTGTTTTTTTACCATGGTGAATCAATAACTTGTTAGAGTAATCTTGGTGAGGCTCAATATCAAATCAAGCAGCTACCAATAGTATACCATGAATTTATGACTTAGCAAGAGAAAAGACTCCAAAGATGTCCCCTAATAGAATTTGAAATCAAGTGGAGGGAATAACATCCCATCATGCCAACCACTAAATCATTCCACGAGGAGATGAGGATCATGCTTTGTTAGCCCTTTAATGATGGACACCCTATGTTCTTGAATTATCTTTTAATGATGGATGCCTTGTGTTAAATATTAGAGGGTAAATATTTGTAGTCCATCTAGTATGGTCTAATATGGCTACATTAAATTATCATCGGAATTTTGGAGTCAATTCATTTTGTAGTCATTAAGTAAGTTGGAGATATTTATGAATTTGAGAAGGATTTATATAAGTTAGCTTTAAAAACTGTGAATATACTAGTTGAGATAGATTACTATTAGGTATTCTAGATTGTATAAGATCAGGGTGAGTAATCTTATCTTTCTCCAAACTTCTAGATTATAAGGTTATTTTATTCATTGCAATTTATATCATCATTATGGTCACATCAAGAAGGAATCTTCTTTTAGAAAAACAAACAAGTGAATAATTTGTAAAAGGAAGGGTATGGCATTTGGTAACATGGATAAGCTCCATACATAGTCAAGTGGAATTGTAATGTTAGTGGTGTGTAGATTTTTGTCATCTGTGATGTTATTGTGCAAATATTAGCATAATGTATGCCAGCCACTAATAGAATTCTCATCCCTTCAGATCCCACACTTATCTTGATGTCACACTCTTGAAAGTGATAAATCATTTAGATGAGATGAGTAGAGGCACCTGTGGACATCGCCTTTGTTCCAAGATATGAATGTTGAATTTTCTCACCATTGGCTCCCTCTTTCACCCATCAATTTAAGATGTAATATGAATGTAGTCACAGATGGATGAGTGAATTTTGACATTATGGATAAAAATGGTAACTTTTCAATTGTTCACCAACACATCACAAAATCTAAGGGAGATATATGCTTAGGTAAGAAATCCTACATGTAAAACTGTTTTACCAATGTTATCATTGTCGGATATGCCTAGGAGGAGTTATGGTCAATTATATTATCATAAAGATAGGTTAGAGAATGACATGAGGATTGTTTCTAGATTAGTGTGAGGTAAACAAATGGCTAGGCCTCTATGTAAATGTTTGTAGTGAACAAACATATTTATGCTACCACATGCATCATGACCACAGGGATGGAAGGTCATCTATGGGTACACACACTACCAAAGAAAAAAAGAGTTGTATCTAACTTTAGGGACTAAATAAAGAAACCATAGGTTAAAGCATTCTTATTTAACAATAACCCTCAAGACTGTATTTTTTTATATGTATCTACTAATTGTCGTTTTCACCCCATTTCAAAATGTGGTGTTAACAATAGCATCTTCTCCTCGCATGTTGAAATAACAATATTTTGCAATCATAAACTTAACAATCTCACAATGTTGTGAAATCATTGGCTTAAGAATTTATACTATTGCAACTAAAATCTTAAATCAATCCTTGAATCTAAAAATGGCGCTCCTAATAACAATGTCCCATTTCTTTTGAGTTCACCAGCTTATTTTTTTTGCCAACGTGAATCAAAATATTTTTCCCTTTCTCTTCAATTAACAAGTATGCAAAATTTTTATGATTAGGTTGCAATATGTTTTTAAAATTTATTTTTCTTCCTTTTCGGATAAGTTGAAAAGTATATAATTTTTTTTATGACTAGGTTACAATATGGTTTTAAAATTTTCATTTGAGTGGCTAAGTTTTATTAAAAAAAAAAAATCACATAATAAATATTATTCAAAATTTTCCTTTTAAGAAATAAATATATATATAAATGTTTTATTTATTTTTTAGTTTTAGGAAAATATTCAAAATTTTCTTTTCAGATAATCAATAAGTTTTTATTTTCTTAAACCTGCCTATTTTTGAGTCCACTAATAATATTTAATTTTTTTTTTTAACTAATAGGTATTATTCTTATGAAAAGAATTCATATCATCTTTGGAGCAAATGATAATTATTATTATTTTTTTTGCCTTAAAAAAATACATAAAAATACTATGGCCAAATTACATGAATATTATGGCCAGATTACATGATGGCTTTAGAAATTTATAAAAATATGTAAAAATACTATGGCCAAATTACATGAATATTATGGCAAGATTACATGATGGCTTTAGAAATTTATTTGACTTGGGAATAGTAGTCATTCAAATTTAGAGCAACACTATAAGCTAGGCATTTAAGTTTGTAATGAGAATTATAATTTTTTAAGTTTAAGAGCATTGGGAATTGGATTTTCTTAAATACAAAAAAATGATAATTATTTCATTACAAATTATAATTTTAAATCTAAAATAATTAAAAATTTCAATTAGAATTGTATTATTTTAGGTAAAGTGGTTACTATAATTGAAATGTTTAAAAAATTAAAAAAGAATCTTCCATTGATTAAAGGATTTATTTAAAATTCATTTAAAGCAATCAAGTAATTGTATTGATTTCAAACATTGCAATAGTTTATACATATTAATATTGGTAACAAAATACATGTTACTATCCTGCGGAGTGTGTGCAGAGGCGTCCCCGAAGCTAAAAATAGATGTAAAATTGCCTTGTAAAATATTGTAATTTCGTAGTCAATATGAGTCATTCATTAGGCGGGTATAACACATTGGTAATGCGTTGACACTGAATGAATTTAAGTGTTGACAAAAGATTAAATAGCCAATATTGAAAGTCGACATTACAAAACAAATATAATTTATTTTTAATTTATTTTTAATTCTATCTATTTAGGTTTTGATTGGTTCAATGGACTACGGTCTTATTTTGTCATCATAATTTCCATTGCCACTGTCAAATTATTTTCCTTTGTTGTCATTCATGTACTTGTCATGGTATATTTCATACCAGTATTTGTCATACTAGTACTGAGAATAATCCATTCAGAAAATCCATCCCAAATCTTCACCCTTGTCAATATGGATATGAAGTTTTCTGATAGCAACAAAGGAGTATGAACTAGTTATTTGATGCCCTTTGCTCAAATTCAATACCTTCCACAAGAAAAGGAAGCTTTTGGGGACCAGACAAGGCATCCAAATGCATGGAAGACTCCTCGTCGTCGCCCGTAATGCTTGACACCCGATAATCATAACTTTGATACCTTCTAGCAGCCTTTGCTAAAATCAAACTTTTCTTCTTCTGTTGGTCAATATCAAACTAGTTTGTTGGACTTTTATCACTGTAACTATCCACATAGTGATCCAAATACATTGTCTAGCAAGATTCAAAGACCTCACTAGCCCTAGTGTCTGAGTCTTCACCTTTCAAATATTGTAATGGACCATCATAAAAGCGTCTCAGCTCTTCACATGTTGGATGCATGAATGGTCTCTATAAAATTTATTTCATGTTGTTACATGAACGGTCAAATTATGTCATTGCTCACTTTCAATTTCAGTAAATTCCCTTCGTCAAAATGTAGACAATTCATGGGTTGCTATGATGGATACAATCCACGCACATCTGTCAACTTATTTCTCCAAACCCTCATTATTGATTCACTAATATGTTTTTCTAAGAAGTGGCACATTTATCAACTTATTTCTCTGGGCCCTCATTATTGATTCATTGATATATTTTTCTAGACCTCATTATTGATTATTGATATGTTTTTCTATGAAATAGCAAAACTTGTTATACTATGAGAAATAATCATTAATAGTTTTCATTAATTAACTACTATGCGACATATTTTTTTTGCTAAAATCTAAAATTTACTTTTAAATAAAAAATAAAGTAAATATCAATTATCATTATCATTTTTTAAATTGCATCTCTACTTAAAAAATTAATGATTAATTTCAATAACGCCATATACCTTCATTAATAACATTTATTACTATTGCGTATAATTAAAACGTAACTGTCATTTTTAAATGAAAATAGAACATAAAATTTTGTACAATATGGAAATTAATGCATATATTTTAGGATATGGCACTTGCGAAATGATTAAAATGATGGTCTTCAAATCAGATTCTATATAAAGAAAACACAAAATATTTCACATTACGGCAAACTGAATGTCTGTGAAAACAAAAACTATTGTACATTACAGCAAGGTGAAGTAAATGTTGTAGAATATGACCCTTGTATACAAAGGTAAAAATGATGGTCTTCAAATCAGAGTATATAACCATATAATATCTATGAATATCTCTCATTGTAAGGGAGGACAATTTTTTATAAGCAATAACTCTGTTGTTCTTTTCTGGTATATCTCTGGAGATCTCTCTCTGGTTATTCTTTTCTGGTATATCTCTGGAGATCTCTCTCTAGCAATTCATTTCTTATTGTGATTTGAGGATGTAGTATATTCCCTTCTTGCCATTAATATTCACTTTTCAATTTTATATTTAATGTACCTTCAATTTAGATTTCACTTTATGCTACGATGTTGGACTCACTACTATAGTACCTTTTACATTATTTTTTTATAGTTTTTATTATAATTTAAATTAGTAAAATAAATGATATACTAAATTATCATGATATATAGAAAAACAGCCTGGAGTATGCCGTAAAACTGCTTCTGCTTGGCTAAGAGCTCGTCTTCCTCGGACGTAAGGAAACAGGTTAACGGCCCAAGACCCAGAGGCATCTGGCAGGAGTGAGAGCCTGCTCCTGATTACGGACCACCAGCAGGGTTATGCCAGGTGGCGTGGTTTTCCTATTTAACAGTGATGAGTCAAACCCAGCATTCGCTGATAGCAGCCAGAGATGGCTGTCCTCACTGTTGGTTTGACACCTGAGTTGATAGGTTTTACCACCTTCGGAAAAAAAAAAAAAAATCATGATATATAGAAAAGCTATAAAATAAATGATATTCTAAATTATCATGATATATATAAATACTTTAATTAATTTTGTGGTTAAATTTCTCATTTATGTTTTATTTTAATTAATTATTCATAGCATTTTTTGCATTGACAATGTATAAGAGAAATTATTATTTTAAAATGAAAAACATTATTTTGGTTAAAAAAAAATTATTTTTAAATCAAATATAATGCTGAATTTGATTAATATTTAAAAAATTAATTTTACATAATTATACATAATTATACATAGTAAATTTTGTTTCAAATTTTTTAATAATTTTAAAATAATTTAAATATTTTAGAAATTAATTAAATTTTTAAATTAATTACAATTTTAATTTACTAAATGATCATATTTCTATAATAATAATAATAATAATATGTTTTAAAAAATATACTTAATTTTATTTTAAATCATAAAATCATCACTCTTAAAACAAAATATAAAAAAAAAAAGATATAGCAATTTATGTTGAGTATAGATTTAGTAACATTCACATTAACTCCACTATAAAGTATGCATAACTTATAAGATGGGAAAATTCCTTCTTCCATATATATGGAACCACCAAGATAGAAGTACTTTGGGCAACTTTATCTAAATAATAGACTACATTTTAAGCCCCCTTTTCATTTCAAACAAGTATGGCCCCATTAGCGCTAATTGTCCCCACTATAAGGTATGCTTATGTTGCAAGTCCGATAATTCTGTGTACATGACACATAACCCTATGCCAACTTAGACACCTAAGTAAAGTGTGACCCTAGAACAAGATTTTACTTAAACAACTATTTTCATTAAAAATCCAACCATGAGAAATAATTAACCAAGGAGATTTAGTGGCCCATGGGGGAACAAAATCCAAAGGATTCCACATGAATCCAAAAGTCCCATGTTATGTTAGAACATGGGTCCAACAAAACTAAACTAACTTAAACAAGGAGTATGCCTTCTAGGCCAACGTGATTAACATAGACCTCCCCCAACATGTGGTCTCCCTATATGTGTATGGTCTTGGATCGATTTACTAACTACCTTGATTGGGTACATGCAATTTTTAAATGCATTATTTTACCTACTTTGATTCTTAATGTACCTCAATTGAATTTATGCATATTACTTCAATTATGGTTGACTCTCAAAGCACCTTAATTTAGTGTATCTTTTTATTGAAGTATATTAATTAAGAAACAATTAGGATTTGATTCTTAAAGTACCCATGGAAATCTTAATAAGGTTTACTAATGATTGTTTATCCTTACATCTTACCACTAAGAGGGCTCTAGTGTTTTTCCTATTCAAGTAAGGAATTTTTTTTCCTTTGGATAGAAAACCATATTGTAATGATAGACAAACAAAACTGTACAACAAAATACAACATATTTGTAATTCATAATCTAAATCTAATTTTAATTATCATTGTACACAAAATTATAAAGTTAAAAATCTTTAGCTAATTTGACATAAATATATAATAAAAACATTAAAAAAAACTAAAAGATAAGTAGACTCTACACTATTACTTTAATTTTCGTTAGATATATTATGGTGATATTCCAATATTTATTTATTTTTAATTTTTTAAATAAAAAAAAAAATTATTATCATTAAAGTAAATTATACAATTAATTAATGTATAATTAATTTTTATTGCTTGAAATTTACTGTAAAAAATAACTACTTTGATTCAATATTTTTAAACAATTATTGATTCAAGTTTTTAAAGAAATTATTGATTCAAATTTTATTAATTTTTATAATTATATAAATTAAGTTATAAATAAATATGGAAAATAATTTGAGAGTGTATGCTTACATTATAACTAACATTTGATGTTCGAACTTAGATATTTTCTGTGGAAGGCACTTGGTTTTACCACATTAAATACAAGTATGAAATGTTTCAATTTAACATCATAATTTTACATTATGATTGTTCTATTTCCAAAACTTTGTGATTTTGTAAAATGATTTGGTCACGAGAATATTAGTTATGAACCAACTAACTTAACAAAGATGATTAATTAAAGGTTAATACAATCAAACTCAACGCACCCATAAAATTAAAAACCAAGGCTTATACTTTGTCCATTATTATGATTACATCTTTGTCAATCACCCCTAATGAAAGTTTCATTTTTTACTCTAATTTTAACTATATTTAAACTAAGTGAGAATATCTACAATGTAGTCCTTATTCAAATGTGGCAGTTGATTCATACTTTTCAAAATTCAATAATTAAACTAAGTCACAAGGAATACAACCTTATCTATATTTCAAAAAGTAAAAATATTTACTTCAAAACCAATTTTCTAGATTCAATATAAGTATTCGAGTCAACTGAAATGTCTTTTCCCGGCGTGATAGAAGTTGCCAGAATATATCTTTCATAGCTGGGGGAGGCTGAGAATCGTTAACAAAAGAAAAGCATGAAAAAACAAAGGCCGGACCACCCCCTTCCCTCTCCTCCACGTGTCATGGGCGCATCGACATATCGCAAAGTCCCGAATATTGGCGATCGGCAGGGTTTCCATTCAAAGGCCATGCAAGGTGTCAATTATGTGCTACAGCGTAAAAGTTTCGGGGAAGACCAAAAACCAAATACAAAGGAATTTCATAGAAAAACCAAGGCCGGGCAGACCCCTTCTCTCTCCTCCACGTGGCGGTATGGATGTTGATGTGGCAGTGTGGGTGGACACGTGTCACCCAGTTTTGTTTTTTTAAGGGTCGAATGGGGCCATTTTTGGGTGACACGAGTCACCACTCATAGGGTGACATGTGGCAGTGATGACGTCACCATGGGGATCGGCGATTGGTGATCACACAAAGTGAAAATTCAGTTCCTCACCGATATCCTTCCCGATTGCAATTGCGATAAGGAAAAGCCCCCCCGGATGTGATAATTTATTGAGGTGTATTATATAAGGGTTTCGCGTATGGGATATTGGTCGATGCAATATAAAGAGTTAATGAAGGCTCCTGGAGTTATAAAAGAAAAAGGCCCCTGGTCAGGTTTCCATAGGCCTTAAGGCCTGAGGGCTAAGTGCTCAGTCAAGCCGCTGATCACATGAAGGAAGAAGTACAAAGGGGGTGAAAGCATGAGGGGCTAAGGGACAAATCAGAAAGAAGTCAGAACTCACCTGTTTTGTTGTTTCTGCAATAAACGACGCACCCAAAATACTACTCTGCTACACTATAATACATATCGCCATGCAGATCAGGGCGCCGATTGTGTTCACCAGGAGGTTTAAGGCTGAAATGACAGAGTCGGCCCCTAAGGCAGCGTTAGCAGTAAATCGTGGGGGACGGAGCATTCAAAACAGGAATGGGCACATTTAAGGAAGGATTAGTCTACAATATGCCTCTAGAGTTGCTGCCAAAAGCATTTAAGGGAGAATAGACAGTGATCCGCTTCAACAACAGAGAAATGCATCATGGCAGGGACGTGGCTCGACCAGAGGCCTCCACAAGAATAGTAGAGGGACACCTCCTCCTTCCTCTTTCCAACTTCCTTCTCTGTTCATTAATTTCTGTAAGATTCCAAGAAATGCAGGAAATCCCTATTGTAATCACAGTTTGGGCAACAGAGCTTCACCTTGGCCAAGACAGCCAACTGATCTGACAACTGAGACTCAACCCAGGGATATTTTGTATTGAATCATGTTTGATAAACGCTCCCCCTCCTCTTATAAATAGGGGGATGAAACACTGTAATGAAGGCGAGTGGTTGGTTGGTTGGTTGGGAGGGCTGGCTGGTTCTAGAATTTCTCACACGCTGGGTTTGAGTTCTGAGATACCATTTGTTCTACTCGCTGTATTCATGGACGGGAATGAACTGATGTTGGGATTAATCTATGCACTGGTTGTTTGGACTATTTGGATAAATGAAACTCCCTTTTGATTCCAAACATAATGGATGTACAACATGTTTTCTTGGTAATTTCATTTCACTTGTGTATTTCTTTCCCTGAAATAGTGTTAATGAAGTTGTTGGTATTTTGTTGGTATATGGAATTATCTTAGCTACTCAATAGTAAACAATACATGTGTGATGCAGGCAGGGTCTGCAAACCCATCTTAACCATCTACCATTCAAAAAATTCAATCTGGGCAATTTACAACAATACATGCGGAAGCTTTCACTTTCATTTATAATCTCATGAGCTATAAAAATCACACTTCAATCTTCATGATGGTATCCACTAGACTTGAAAATCCACTACCAACGCACATACTGATTTAATAATCAATATCAGCGTATATAAAGACCAGTAGCTGATGCTGACCTCTGCGTCCTTCAGTTCAACCACAACATTATATATAATATAATTTAAACACAAATTAACCATATATTGTTTCATTTCCTTCGTGAACTGATCACTATATGTTAATTCAATACAACGCCTCTGCAATTTTTAGATTTGAAACATTGTTTCAGCAACCAGATAGTTCGACCTCTGCAGTAATCATTATGTCCAACAATTAAACGCTCCATACTCCACATGCTTCTGCATCTTCCAATCCGCTTCAACCTTACCCAAATCAGTCACCTTGCCGAACATTCCTGTAAATTGGAATTACGCCTTTTTTCCCTTCGGAACCCAAAGCCTTTGAAAAGGCTTTAAACAATGCTTTGTCCTTTCAGGACCAGAAACCTTTGCAAAATGCCAAAAAATGTGCTTTAATTAAAAACAGCCAGTGCTCAATTTCTTACCTCCCATCCAACTGAACGCAATTCATAACGCGCCACAGATCTGGTTCTCGATACCTTACTCACCTTATGCTCAGTTTCCAAATTGAATATTGTTCAATTCCTGCCAACTACGGAGTCGAAATTCACTTGCCGCTCCACAAATCTGAAGGATCCGATGATTCGAATTAATTTGCAAAACGCACTGATGATGTGCTATCACTTTTAATCAATTTGCAAAACGCACTGATGATGTGCTATCAATCGGCGATCATAGAGCACAATAATTGGATGTCACACCTGTCCCAACTACACACATTTCCCATGCGATGTTTCAGAAATCGCAAATCACAATTTGCATTGCGCTCCCACCTTTGACACTCTTCAAAATCCCGAATGCGACTCAACCGACGATCATAATTGGCTGCTTAACTCCCAATCGGATTCTCGGGACCCGACGCAATTCAAATTTGAAATATAATTTAATTCGACTCTATCAAAAAGCATCCACGAAGTCCTTCTTAAATAATTTCTCTGTGTTTCAGTTTATAAACGATGACAAAGCCAGGATTGCATTAATACAGAATTCTTATTGAAACACAAAACGAACCCACTTCAACCAACGCATCAATCCTCATAAATTCTTCATCACTTAACGTTTAAACAATATTTCAGATCCACTCAAAGCTTTCAATAGGTGAATTACACCGGTATGATATAAATCAGCAATCGTAATCACTCAGGTTCGATATCACCGATTTGCTCTGTTTATGACTTTTCCATTGACAAACTTTAACTACACCACATTCATTTTAAATACAGAATTCTATAGTTAAAATAAACACACAAATCGCACACCAATAAATCAACATTACAAACATCATACTCGAACTTCCATTTTTTGTCATTCGATTTGTACAATTTACAATTTCATTCAATGAATGGAACAGAGTATCGGCTCTTGGCTAACTACACAAAGACTCTAAACTATTTTTTACATACACACCTCGCTACTAATTTGAGGTTTCCGCTCCACACAAAACCTCACCCTCACACTATTGCTCCACAAAAAACCTCCTCCAATCCTCTCACATCTCCTCCTTTTATGATTAACTAATTCCTAAACCAATGCTACGCAATCTCCTATTTCTTCGAAAAATCTTAACAACAAAATCCCCTAATCTTATCACTCTCGATCACATTTGTTTAACAACCTTATCTCTGATCTAAAATAAGGCAATCTCACACTTATTACAATAACAAACTAATTGAGAAGTTTATTCTTCTTAGTAATCCCGAATTTGGCAAAACAGTCAATGAATTTTACTGTGATTAGCCACAACATGTGGACAATCCTCCACATTGCTGACTAATTCTGATGCTCCTGCATCAGACTCTCGAAGTTGAAAGTTTCCATGACCTCCTGGTCATGTGTTTCTTCTGTTGTCCATCCAGTATCCCAAACTTTACTTTGTAACTGGTCATCACTTTCATTATGCTGCTGATTTAATTCTTCTGCCGCTGTCACTTCTATTCTTCCAGATTTCCAAATCTTCATTTGCTGTTGTCCCCTGTTCTTGCTGATACAAATTCCTGTGGTCAATTTCTCCTTCTTGTTGTTCCTCTTCTCATCTAATTTCATCTTCCACAATTTCTCAAATTTCTTCTTACCATTTGTCTTTAACTGAACTCCACTGACATCTGTCTGCTGTACATTCTCCTTTTCCTTACAAATTTTAAAATTTTTGTCCAAATCTTCCTTGTCTTTGCCATTTACAATCTGTTGTTTGTACTCTACGGCCTCTCTTTCATTATCATCAAAGATAATTCTTCCCTCTATGTCTTCAGATTTGTCGAATAACTTTTCCAGCAAAATGTCAATTTCTTCATATTCAATAAACATGTCATTTGCATATAGCTCCTCCTTCATTTGTTTATCTTCAGCTCCTTTAATCATGACAATTTCCCTGTCAATACCATTATTCTCAAAATTATTAAATACATGTTCAAAATATCTTTTTGTTTCAGCCATTTCTTCTAGTAATCTCAGTTCTTCATCAACATGCATAAGCACATTGTCCAATTGTTGTTCATCACTTGTCAAACCTGAAAACATACACAACATGTCAGTTTTAAAAATGCAAGGCTCTTCATTCGAAGCCTCAATGATCAGCTCCTCATGCTCCTTTGAACTATTCTGATAGTTCACTAAATTATTGAGAAATTCTTCCTCAACATCTCTGATTTCTTCCTCATCAAAGAAAACTTCTGGGATTGCAACTTCTTGACTATGCTTGGCAATTTCATCATAAGTTTGTAGAATACTTTCCTGTTCTACACAATTTCTTCCAATACTCAGTTTGTCCAAATAAGACAATAATGCCTCTTCATTTTCTCTGATAAGACTTTGATCTTTCAAAGATTTCCTTGGCTTACCTTCTTCAGCTAAGTTCTCGGTGTCAGCTTTCATTCTCTTCACTTCATAAATCTGCAATACATTTGTTTCCTTTCCTCTTTCCATTTCCCATTGGTTTTCTTTCCATGCTAAAATTCCTTCAAATATAATCCAATAAGTTTCCACTAAAAGAAGACATAACCATTCAGCCATACCTTTTAATTTCCTCCACCAATTGAAGTCTTGAAAGTCCTTATGCATCTCCTTTCCTGCTTGTCTTGCCTTTTCTCCTTTCACTTTTTTCATACATAGGTTCAAATTCTTTAGGCTGCATACCTGCAATTTTACATTCACAGAAATAATTAATCCCAAAAATATGAGATCCTCTTGTCTGTGTGGATGATGTCAACACATTTCTCTCATTCTAATCTGCATAAATCAGTTCTTCTCTACTGTCATCACTGTCTTCGTCCCCAAGGAGAGATCCTTTCTCTGGTTCACAGATGTATTCTATTTCTTCATTCTCAGTTCTTCGAAGTAATAATTTCTCAGCAAACAATTCTCTGACAGGCCATTTAATTCTTCTTCCCACATAAAATCCTTGTTTCCATTTTTCTCTAATTCCTTTCAATACCAGCTTCTCCAAATGACTGAGTTCTGCCTTTATCCCAGCCAATTCTATGTCCCTTTCTTCTTTACTCATTCCTTTGAGTCCAGCTACTTCAGCACTCTTTTCCCTATGTCCGTGACTTTCCTTTGTACCCCTGTCATGACCATCAATGGTCAATTCCTTTCCTTCCTCTGGTGAAATTTCCTTGTTCACTAGTGAGCTGCAACTAACTTTTTCCATTTCGTGTGTAACAAGTCTCCTTCATGCCTCACCAAACTTTCCTGAGTTTAGCCTTTAGGCACCTATTGGTTCTTTCTTTGAACCTTTCACTGACTAACAATTCTACCCAGCACTCCTCTTGCTGGAACTGTTATCTCTTATCCACAATCACAATTGTGGAGCTGCCTCATCAACTTCTACCCAATCTCAGTTGGAAATTGTTCTCATCTCCTCTTGAATACTTCTTGATGTAGGCTCTGCATCTTCAATTGCTCACTAACTTCTTCATTCAGTAAATTTGTTTATTGTCAGGTATTGTCACGTTTACACATCTGGGATTTCTTCTTGCTCTATCTTCTTTACATAGCTCATATGCTATGATGCTGGTACAACTCATTCCATCTTTCAGCAAATCCACTGCTTCCACTGACCTGCACAATCAGACCTTCCCGGGCATTCTCTGCTTCTCCATTCTGATCCTTATCTTCATCAAACACACTTCCTGGCAATTATACATCTGTTAAATTTAAAATTCAGTTTCCAAAAACAATCTTTTCAGAGCGTTAAGATGGCTCTGATACCAAAAATTGATGTAGGCAGGGCCTGCAAACCCATCTCAACCATCTACCATTCAAAAAATTCAATCTGGGCAATTTACAACAATACATGCGGAAGCTTTCACTTTCATTTATAATCTCATGAGTTATAAAAATCACACTTCAATCTTCATGATGGTACCCACTAGACTTGAAAATCCACTACCAACGCACATACTGATTTTAATAATCAATATCAGCGTATATAAAGACCAGTAGCTGATGCTGGACCTCTGCGTCCTTCAGTTCAACCACAACATTATATATAATATGATTTAAACACAAATTAACCATATACTGTTTCATTTCCTTCATGAACTGATCACCATATGTTAATTCAATACAACGCCTCTGCAATTCTCAGATTTGAAACATTGTTTCAGCAACCAGATAGTTCGACCTCTGCAGTAATCATTATGTCCGGCAATTAAACGCTCCATACTCCACATGCTTCTGCATCTTCCAATCCGCTTCAACCTTACCCAAATCGGTCACCTTGCCGAACATTCCTGTAAATTGGAACTACGCCTTTTTTCCCTTCGGAACCCAAAGCCTTTGAAAAGGCTTTAAACAATGCTTTGTCCTTTCAGGACCAGAAACTTTTGCAAAATGCCAAAAAATGTGCTTTAATTAAAAACAACCAGTGCTCAATTTCTTACCTCCCATCCAACTGAACGCAATTCATAACGCGCCACAGATATGGTTCTCGATACCTTACTCACCTAATGCTCAGTTTCCAAATTGAATACTGTTCAATTCCTGCCAACTACGGAGTCGAAATTCACTTGCCGCTCCACAAATCTGAAGGATCCGACGATTCGAATTAATTTGCAAAACACACTGATGATGTGCTATCACTTTTAATCAATTTGCAAAACGCACTCATGATGTGCTATCAATCGACGATCATAGAGCACAATAATTGGATGTCACACCTGTCCCAACTACACACATTTCCCATGTGATGTTTCAGAAATCGCAAATCACAACTTGCATTCCGCTCCCACCTTTGACACTCTTCAAAATCCCGAATGTGACTCAACCGGCGATCAGAATTGGCTGCTTAACTCCCAATCGGATTCTCCGGACCCAATGAAATTCAAATTTGAAATATAATTTAATTCGACTCTATCAAAAAGGATCCACGAAGTCCTTCTTAAATCATTTCTCTGTGTTTCAGTTTATAAACGATGACAAAGCCAGGATTGCATTAATACAGAATTCTTATTGAAACACAAAACGAACCCACTTCAACCAACGCATCAATCCTCATAAATTCTTCACATATAACGTTTAAACAATATTTCAGATCCACTCAAAGCTTTCAATAGGTGAATTACACCGGTATGATATAAATCAGCAATCGCAATCACTCAGGTTCAATATCACCGATTTGCTATGTTTATGACTTTTCCATTGACAAACTTTAACTACACCAGATTCATTTTAAATACGAAATTCTATAGTTAAAATAAACATACAAATCACACACCAATAAATCAACATTACAAACATCATACTCGAACTTCCATTTTTTGTCATTCGATTTGTACAATTCACAATTTCATTCAATGAATGGAACAGAGTATCGGCTCTTGGCCAACTACACAAAGACTCTGAACTATTTTTTTACATACACACCTCGCTACTAATTTGAGCTTTCCGCTCCACACAAAACCTCACCCTCACACTATTGCTCCACAGAAAACCTCCTCCAATCCTCTCACATCTCCTCCTTTTATGATTAACTAATTCCTAAACCAATGCTACGCAATCTCCTATTTCTTTGAAAAATCTTAACAACAAAATCTCCTAATCTTATCACTCTCGATCACATTTGTTTAACAACCTTATCTCTGATCTAAAATAAGGCAATCTCACACTTATTACAATAACAAACTAATTGAGAAGTTTATTCTTCTTAGTAATCCCGAATTTGGCAAAACAATCAATGAATTTTACTGTGATTAGCCACAACATGTGGACAATCCTCCACATTGTTGACTAATTCTGATGCTCCTGCATCACTGTGCATATCACATATTTACCTCTGTTATTCATTGGCATGCAGTGCCTGTACAATTACAGATTTACTTGTGTTTGTGATTAGCTTACAGTATCTCAAATTTACTTGTGTTTGTGATTACTTACAGTATCTATGGTGGCTCAGATTTACTTTGACTATTAAGTAGAGAATGATACCCATATTAATATGTAGCGTGAAACCTTAATCAATGATCAACTATTTTTGCCATTTCACCTTTCTTTCTCTTCCATATTTCTGCTGGAATATTATTGCTAAGGATTATGTTCATTTACAACTCTCTGCATATGTTTCCCTCCTTCTTTTCCTCCTGTCCACCATTACTCCAACTTCAGTTTTAAATTTGTTTCATTGTTGTGTGTCAGCCACCAGGAGAAGACATTTCTCTTTTAAGATTGTCTCGATATACCCCCTCATTTGAATCTCTGTATTGGCTTGAGTACACCTTAATGAAGACTTATTGAACCAAGCCCCTCCTATTACCTTTTTACATGACAATTGGAGTGCTGATAACCGGTCACATATAATCTTTCATGCACTCCTCTATTTAACATGTCCTAGGCACTGGTCTACAATCAACCCAGACGCTATCTCTCGAAAACTTTCTTTCTCTCCGGTTGCACCTGTGCTGCAAGTGTAAGAAAAAACGACACCAATCTGCATCATATTTCATCAACCGTCTTTAACTGATAGTATACAAGTGCCTACATGCGACTAAGGAGCATGAATATTTGAAGGATAGTCCCAAGCGACTAATAAATTATCACATTTTGTTTTTATATTTTCATTTCGAAGAATTTGTGTGGAGATTGGGGTTATCATTCCCGTCTTATATTTTCATTTCGAATAATTTTTGTGGAGATTGGGGTTATCATTCCCGTCTTCCTGAGACGCAAGTTGGCACTTGTATACCATCGGGCTAAAGACAGTTGTTGCAATATGATGCTAACTTATATATCCTTAACAACAATTTCAAATGGAAGGTAACAAGATGTATTGCATTTCACATGACAACTTATTTTGGAGTTCCTATTGAGAATGCTTCATTCAATTCCGCAAATGTTTCCTGTAAATTGATCTTTGTGGCTCTCTTTAGATGTGAAATGAAAAGAAAGCATTAATATAGAATGTAATAAAAATACAACTTCAAATAATCATAAATTGATGCATCTGCTGACCATAAATTAGATTAAAAATATTTTCTTAAATACACAAACTTCATGTTTTTGTAAAACTGGTTTTCTTAAAAAGAAATAGACCCCATGAAGTGATGCCAGAGAAAAGATCATGCATTGTAGACATGAAAATTCAACTGAGAGTTTGTGCTCAGTTATCAGGCACCAGATTCAACTACTCCCAGACACCGGCTGTTCGATCCTAAATTAGATCCTTTACTTTGCCCAAGTTGTGAGTGAAGACTCTCGCTAGGATGCTAGAGTTTGAAAGAAGGAAGAATGACTGGAATTATAGTGTTGTTGTGCTTCATGCCGTTGTCCACAGGCGGATGATTCAGTCTCCCAATAAATGGAACAAACTTATAAAAGAATTAATATGGCATTCGCTATAAGCGGGAGAGGTTGGATCCGAGAGGGAAGTAGGAGGTGGGTATTGGAGCTTTCTTTCTCTTTGCGCCCTCCTCTTTGTTTTCTCATTCCCTTTACACGATTCCTTTGGCAAATAAGAAGAAGAATTCTGCCCCTTAAAGCAACTGCAATCACTTTGAATGCACCCTGCATCATCATGTTGATCAAATTCAAACTGATAAACGCGCTCTGCCGCAAAAACAGATTTCAAGGTTGCAATATAACGAAATACATGTTATATTTATATTTCGAAAAGATCACAAGTTTGCTTGGAAGGCAAGTTTCCAGATTCAGTGTTATTATTCCAGTCAACAAAAATGCCTTTGAGCCGCCTGATAGAAATTCCAGCGAAAGTTCCAAACATTAACCCGTTTCTTATTTTTTTTAAATGATATCATCCGCATGTTATGTGGATGCTTGTGACTCATTTTGAATTTCGTCAATAGAAGTTGGCGTTTTCAGTTTTGCACGTTTTGTTTCGCAATAATTTTATTCTCAACTGCCTTTAGGAAGATTTTTTTTGCACATGAGTGTATGGTTCAGTGGCAGGGCAGTCGGCTTATTCGCACTCAGCCCGGTTTTGATTCACTATCGTGATGATGCTCGGCAGCTATTTGTATTACCCTGATTGCATATTGATATATGGTGAATGATGTTGATTGATGTGATGGTTATCAGCCTGAATACATGTAAATATATTGTACATATAACTTAATAAATGCTTTTCAGGGGACTAGCCAACCGATTAAAAAAAAAAAAAGTCTAAAAATATTTTTATTTTGAATGGTCTATTTTCTTAATAGTTCAAATATATTTTTTATTATGAGCCGTCTTTTTCTTAGTCATTTGGAAGTGACGAATATTCCTTACCAACACGGAGTTCAAGGATGAGGAACGAAGTGCTAATTGATTATAAGACGGAACCTTTGAACACGGTTAGTGAGGACTGGGCCCAGGGGCATTTTCTCGTTTCCAAAACATTTACTTGATAAATATAAGAACTTACCTTTTCCCAATAGGACTTTTAAAGGATGACACAACATTTCAATGATTCTCGCTTTAAGGATCCTAGGGTAAATCTGTATCTCTTCCCTGTGGTGTTGATCCCAAAAATAGGGAATGAATCATCTACCTTATAAAGTAAGTGATTTTATTAGGCCTCACGATTGTGTTCCCTTAAATTGAATCACCACATGGGGGGAGGGTTAAGTAGTTCACTTTTTTATCTTTCTTTTTATGTATAATTCATTTCAATTTAATTTTTAAAAAGCTTCTTTAATTTTTTAAAAGCGTGAGGTTAATCAAAACTTAAATAAAATTAAAATCTTGAGGTTAATCAAAACTTACATAAAAGTACGGGCTATTTAGAATATTCTATGTATATTATTATTTAGGTTTATGTTTTTGGCCGGTGATAATCTAAAATTTTTATTGGATATTAAAGAAATGGTTAGAGCATTATGGATCAATGGAATGGAAGGTCATAGTTTGTAAGAGGTTATTGAGAAAAAAGCGAAGTAGATGATGTATTTAAAAAAATAAGACAATTCAAATCATATTTAGTGAAGATGTTTTCATGGATCAAACAAGCTCTATGAAAGAAAGATTTTGTAAGTACATTGTTAGGAGATACATGAATCAAATAGATTTAAGAGAATGGATGTGCAAGGTAGAAGGAAAATCTATGGACCATATACCCACTTTTCATATTTTGTCATAAGGGTTGATGGTTTTTGTTGTTAAGAATGGTGATGGATGTTGAAAGGATGAGGAGAAGAAATCGATACTAGGGTAATGCTTTGTTAACCCTTAAACGGTGGATGTTTGGTTTTAAATGCTAGAGTGGAAAGCTTTGTAGTCCATCTAGTATGGTTTAGTTTTCCTACATTACCATTGGAATTTTGGGGTGAAGCCATTTTGAAGCATCCATGAAGCAAGTTGGGGATATTTATGAGTTTTAAGAAGGATTTATGTGAGTTAGCTTTAAAATTGTTAAACGTACTCAATTGAACTAGATTTACAACGAGGTCTTCTAGATTGTATAGTATTATAGGTGGGTGATCATAATTTTTCCTAAAATTCTAGATTATGAGGATATTTTGTCCATTGTAATCTATTGCCATATCTTCCCCACTTCTAATGGTTGGCGCAAAGGGAATATACTATCAAAAAAATTCCCTCCAATGGGAGGAGAGCGTCTTTGAAGAACTATATTGTTGGGGGGGAAGGCTTGACCTCCCAACCTTACGTAAATCATCATTATTGTCACATTAAGAAGGAATCTCGTTTTAGAAAAAGCTACAAGTGAATAGTTTGTAAAAGGAAGAACATGGAATTTGTGAACATGGATAAGATCCGTACATAATCAAGTGGATTTTTTGATGACTGTGTTATTAAATGCTTGTCCATCAAGTAATGTTATTATGCAAATGTTGGCAGAATCCATGTCCACGACCAACAAAATATTCATCCCCTCAAATACCATACTAATCTCAAAGGCCACACTACTAGATGTGATTAATCACTTAGAAGATATTCGTAGATGCACCCACGAGCATTGGTTTTGTGGGAGGACATGAATGTTGAGTCAATTTACCATTAGCTTCCTTCCTTTCCCATTAGTTTAAGTTATAATTAGAATGTAGTCATATATGCATGGGTGAATTTTAACATTAGGGAGAAAAATGGGAACTTGTCAATTTTTCACCAACACCCTAATGGTATAATTACAAAACCTAAAGGAGATATAGGCCTAGCTAAGAAACCATACATGTGTCAAATTATTTTACCAACCCTATCATTAGTGGATATGTTTGGGAGGAATGATGATCAATGTTAGGGGACACCATGAGGATTATTTCTAGAGTAGTGTGAGATAAATAAAATATCTAGGGCTCTATATAGATGGTTGTAGTGAACAAACATATTTGTGCTACCACATGCATAATGAGGGTAGGGATGGAATGCCATTTAAGCATACACTCACTCCTAAAAGAAGAAAAAGAGTAAAGTTTCCACTTAATTTTGAGACTAAATAAAGAAACCATAGATTAAAGAATACTTAACTATTTAAGAGGAACCCTCTAGAGTTTTTGTTTTTATATATGCCATCATTAATTATTACTTTTACCCTCATTACAAAAGTGGTGTTAATAATAGCATCCTTCTTTTGGAAGGTTAAAATAAAAACCTTTTTCAACCATGGCCTCAACAATCTCATAAGCTCGCCAATAAAAACTTAAAATAAATTCCTAAATAAAAAAGATGAACCCTATCATCGGTGGATATGCTTGGTAGTAATGATGGTAAGCATGCTTGACTAATAAGGAGAGGTGCTCGACTGTTAAGGATGCGTAAGCAGGCTCGACCAACGCCCCCCCACCCAAAAAGTAAATTGAACCTTTAGGGTGCGTTAGCACACTCGACTATCAAGGCCGCCATCGACGGAGTCACTCACTATTCTGATGGTGTAGGACATCCAATACGTTGTAAACGTGTGATTATTACACTTAGAACCGGTGATTCTATTCCACTCTTTTCAGAACAATAATGGCCATCCGTTCATATAGAATTTTAACTCCGGATACGCGCAATAGATCTGTATCAGGTTTCGATGGAAGAGATGTTAGAGGACAACATGCGGATGGTTTCTAGATTAGTGTGAGATAAAGAAAATAGC
The DNA here is from genome assembly GCA_031772625.1 of Pinus tabuliformis. Lineage (NCBI taxonomy): Eukaryota > Viridiplantae > Streptophyta > Pinopsida > Pinales > Pinaceae > Pinus > Pinus tabuliformis. The sequence continues at coordinate 1,057,562,497 of CM062804.1, forward strand.
TAAGGCTATATGTAAATGTTTTTAGTGAAGAAAATATTTATGCTACTGCATGCATCATGAGGGGAATGATGGAATGTCAGTTAAACATACACACACTCCTAAAAGAAGAAAAATAGTAAAGTTGCCTCTCAATTTTGAGACTAAATAAAGAAACCATAGGTTAAATCATATGCATTTAACAAGAACCCTCTAGAATTTGTGTCTTTATATATGTCAAGTCATTAATTATTACTTTTACTCTCATTACAAAAGTGGTGTTAATAATAGAATCCTTCTGTTACAAGGTTAAAATAAAAAATGTTTGCAATCATGGCTTCAATAATATCATAATATAACAAATAAAAACCTTAAAATAATTTCTCAAATAAAAAAAAATAGCACTAATAATATCACTCATTATTTTTTTGAAATTAGGGGCATAAGAACCAATAATAATGCAATCAATGTTTTAAATTCAAACCCAAAATCTAAAATTAGTGGTACTAGTAACGATCCCTTTTTGTTAAGTTAAATTTTATTATTCAATATGTTTATATTTTTTTAAACCAACAAGTTTATAATTATTTTCCTTCTCTAAAAGTTTTTATGACTATGTTATAATATAGTTTTAATTTTTCTAACCATAAGTATTATTCAAAACCTATTCAAAATTCTCTTTTGAAGAGGCACTGTCACATTTGTTTTTGAAGTGTGATACATAAGCTTATTTTTAATTAAGTTTTAATTATTGGAATTTTTATGTATATATATTATGTTATATTAATTAATTTTAAATCTTTTTTTGTTTAGAGACATTTATTTTACAATTTATTATAATAGATATCAATAATAATTTTTATGTTCAACTATAAATTAACAAGTATCTGTTATAAAATAACTTTATAATGTTTGTTTATATCAATTTATTGACTATGTACAACATTTTAATAAAATGATTATAAAGATAAATATAAAAACAAATCATTTTTATCTTATGTTTTTTCTAACCCCTTTTCTAATAGGGTAAAGACAATAGTTGTATGATGTTCCAATCGTACATTTGTTTCTTCTTCATAATCATTTGATCCTAATTATTTTTCCATCCCCTTGGAATCAAAGGATTGGGATATGAGAAATTATTTTTCAGGGCCTAACCAAAAGACAGGGATTTGACAAACTCTGAGTGAGCTTGCACTTATGGTGCCACTTTTTATTCCTTTTCATTACTTGGTTCTCACTCAGATTCCTCTACTTCCTCTCAAAGTGACCTTACACTTACGATGCCACCTTTTATTCCTTTTGATTACTTCATTCTCACTCAAATTCCTCTAGAGTCTACTTCCTCTTCTTTTGCCTCCAACACCTTTACATATTATTTATCTCCCTCCTTTATTACTACTTTTACTCTTGGGAATTGGCCACTAGATCCTTAGGGGATGACTTTGGACCATTTCCAGGTTAACATAATCCTACTTATTCCTCTTTAACCTCTTTTTTGTATTTTGTGGATTTGTTGTTTCCTTGAAGTTCCAAAGATATTCAAACTTGTTGAACTACTTGATGAAGGTGGACCCTCTTGCGATGACAATAGTTGAGATGATCCCTTTTGATGAAAATTCCTCCACTTGTTTGGAGTTGTCTTGAACATAAGTTCCTTACTTGACTACAATTTCGAAAAATATTTCTCTTCTAGGTTTTTTGAAGAGTTTTTAGAAAAAACCTCTATCATTAGGGGAACTTTGAGCTCTAAAATGAACCTTCTATGGAAAATAATAATTAAAATAATAAAATAAAACACGTGAATTTTTAAATAAAAAGAAAGGAAATGACCTCTTTTCTTGTATTTTCGGCTTGTCTCCTTGTAGGTTCACTCAAAATTAAATAGTAGACACCCATTGGAAGTGGAATTAACTTCTACATCCAATGAGTACCCAATTTGCATACTCAAGAGTAGATCCACATTGAAAAAATTTGAAAATACATGAAGACGGTGTGTCGGATTGGCTACTCGTTGGATGTGGAATTTAATTCTGCAACCAACATGTTTAAGCTCTTGAAATTTGAGTGAACCTACAACTAGAATAAAAAAAATACAATTTAAAAAAAAAAGTTTCTTCTTTTCCCTCCAAAATATTTTCCCTTGGGGATGACATCACCATTTTTAATCTTATTGGTTCTTTTAAAGTTAATTTTGTTAGTAAATTTTTATTTTAAGGCTCATTTTTTACCTCAAAATTCCCCTAATGGAGCATGAAAAACCATTTTCTTGAATGCGATCTATGTATAATCTGCCACTTGATGTTGACTCCAACCATTTAGGTTTAATTGCAAAGCTTTTGACAACCCATTATCCAAACCCCACTCCATGCATATTCTTGTACAAGAGTATAGATTCCCTTTGAGTTTTTCTCTATCTATATAGTGACTATGTTTTCTTTTCCAAATTCTTTTATCGAGCCATCATTATAGTAACTCAGCGGAAGGTGAGACAATTTGATTCACATTGCAACTATTGCAATCTCCTATTCAAGGTTCAAGTCGAAGGTCCATTGAGAAAGATATATTTCCCCAGAAATATGAACTATGGACCAAACATGAAAATCACATCTCTTTTTCCCTTGTTTTAAAGACAAAAACTGTAATAACCATGACCAAAAGAAATGGGTTTCTCTATTATTTTAACTTCAATGACTAAAGCTTTGTCATCCATGGTTCCACAACTTTTGTATTGGGCCAAAGAGTTGTGAATTTTTCAACCAAATCCCTATCAAAGAGGACAATGTCTTTCATTCTGGGATTTAGAGATGGAAGATCTAGGTGAGGGATTTCTTCTAGACTTTTGATAAAATGTTGCAATTGATGTTCTCTTTGTTTTCATGGATTTAGGGACTAAACAAGCGAATTCATGCATGTATATATGCCATGGTTAGATGCTTATCTCACGAAGAAGATGATGAGAAAAATTCTTAGTATATCGATGGCAAAGGAAAGTCCATGGAATTCCAATGTTTAACTTCATAGATTGTTAATTTGTCTTCTATAGCTAGAGAATGGAGTTATTCTATAGTATAAAAATTACAAAAGAAAGTCAATTAGGTATAACCCGCATACTTGGAGTGCACCAAGTCAATTGCAGTGACTATATCTCCTTTACATGGGAATAATTATGGAATTAGGAGAGTTGGATAATGTAAACCCTAGGAACTATAATATCTCAATGACATTGAACATTTCATAAGTTTATGTGTCATAAGGGAGACCTATTTTCCTCTTTCATGGACCAAATTCAAAATTAGAAATTTTAACATTAATTTTAGTTAGAATATTTGGATGAAGGAAAATCAATCGCTAATAATAATGATGGGCAGTAATGTCAAAGGAATCAACTTGATTTGAACTTGTGATGTATGTCATCCTAGTTAAAAACACGACTTAAAAATATGATTAGTTGATTGGCTATTTTATTGTTGTTATTATAAATTCAGAAATAGAACATTATGGGATCTCCCCCATCTTCCAGCTTCCCAAAATATTGAGATGGACAACAACTCAATTACTAGAAAATAACTTTGGTTTATTAAAACTTGGTATTTTTTTCAAGAATTTTGTTTTTCAAGAGTTAACTCAATCACTCAAACCATAAATAATGTTTCTATGGGGAGGCCATGGATTGAAATATGTTTAAATTCCTTACAGTTAGCAACCACTTTTGTGATTGGAGTTAAGCTACCTTCCATCCAAATAATATGGTGAAGAGGTGGATATACCTTGAGGTTTCTCTTGGAAAACAATCCCTAATGGTAAGTTTAATCAATTGAAGTATTCACCTAATACATGTTAACAATTGGGAGGTCATATGTTCAAATTTGATTAAGTCCCTCTACATGATCAACCACTATTATGGTTGGTAGTTGAGTTATTGTCCATCTATATACTCAAGAAGAGGTTGGAATCCCTTGAGGTTTCTTGGAAAAGAATCCATAAGGTTGAGCTCAATTAGATGAGCTATTCACCCAATGCATGTTAGTGATTGCGAGGCCATAGTTTCAAATTTGATAGATTCCATTTAGCTTACCAACCACTATTATAGTCAATGATTTATATGCTAGCTGTCTTGATTTTGTAGGAAGTTGTAAGGTGGGGTGGTGGTTCTCACACTATTTTCCTTTGAATATAACAACATCAATAACAATAAAACAACTAATTAATTGAATAATTTTCCTAAGGGATGCTACTCATGGGGAGGCCATAAGTCATATTTCTAAATGAAGTCAAGTCTCTGAGGACTACTAACGATTATTGTTAGTGATGTTTGAGTGTGTGCATGTTTGCACACACAAACACATTACAATATAAACTAGTGGTTTAGGTCTATCTATTTGATTGTATTTCTTCAAGACAAAGTTCACCATGAGGTCTTTGGTTATAGTCTTGTTGACGTTCAAATTTAGCTGAGTCTCATTGGGTTACTAATCCATATTGTGGATGGTGCTCAAGCAAAGTTGACCATTTCCATGGTGAAGTTGCATAAGAGATAAGGCATTGATGGATTAGAACCCACCCTACCTATTGATGAGAAAACCATCATTGGATTGGTTTGTAATTCTTAATGATAAAGACAATCCACCAAGACACGCAAATTATGCATGGTTCCCCTTAATGACTATATTTCTTTTGGTCATCTAACCATTTATAATGTTTTTATTTCTCCAACTATCTCTATGACTAATATTTTCATTATGTTTCAATTAAGCCCTTAGTATATGGAATTTTGAATATTTAGATATATCCCTTAAAATAGTTATTAGATGCTTGTTTTTTTTTTTCTTCTATGATAGTTGTTACATGTCCATTTTAATATATATATATATATATATATATATATATATATATATATGTATGTATATATATATGTATGTATATGTGAGATTTATAATATTAAAAAAAAAACAAAAAACAATTTAGAAAAAATAATAATTACAAAACCACATAAAAAAAAGTTACCTTCTCTCATTTCTTTATTAAACTAGACTTTCATACATATATTTTATTTCACTAATATCTCCATATGTGATTTGTACTTTCTTAGCAAGTTAATACCTATCAATAATCTTAACAAGCACATATTGATATCATCTATCTCAAGTCAATATACTAAATTGAAATCATCATATCAAAATATCAATAAAGATATCATCTATCTCAAGTCAATATACTAAATTGAAATCATCATATCAAAATATCAATAAAGAGTTCTTTAAACTTGATTTTCTATAGCATTTACTAAGGTGGTGTTTTCTAGGAATATATTTTGTTGATTTAAGATGAGCTTGTTAATTTGAAAGATGGAATAATATCTATGTTAACCTTCAAAATAATTGTAAATTATCCTAGTCGCAAATGTGGATGAGAACAATATTATTGAAAGAGGAGCTTGCTAATTTGAAAGATGGAATAATATCTATGTTAATTTTCAAAATAATTGTAAATTATCATAGTCACAAATGTGGGTGAGAACAATATTATTAAAAGAGGTGTTTCTAGTTTGGTCGGTGCGGTGGTGAAAAAGTTACTATTATCTTGATACATTTAACTTAAAATCATGTTAAATTAAGCATCTATGCCAGAAATGGTGAATGGAAATATATTCAGTTAATGCTCTCTTGGATATTCAACTAGGCCGCACAACAACCAGGTCACTCTCATAACTCCACCTATTAAGAATGCCAAGCAATTCAGGGCCATAGATAAGATTCCAGCTTCATATTATAGCCATATCCTCTTATGCATTTATAGCTATTATCTTTGCACACATACAATGTAAGAGATCCAAAGATGCAAATAAGAGGTTCATGGAATTGAAGGCTCTAGGTCACAAATTGAATACATATGCTTGTAATTATCTATTGTAAAGTCTTTCCTCAGATGGGCAATGTACTCTGAAATGAGGTCTGATAGAATTCCGGTTAATGTTGTTAGATTTGGGCTTTTTATTGGGTTTTTTTTGGTAGGTCAGGGGACCTAAAAATTGCTCTAGATACGTTAAATGAAATTAAGAAAAATACACCTTTTCCAAACTCAATTATAGAACCATTGGTGATCAATGGGCTCTGTCGAGGCACTAGAATTGAACAAGCTTTCTTGGTGTTGGAGGAATTGAGGGAAAGAAGTTGCAACCCTGATTTCATTACCTATTACATTGTGACTGAAGCTCTTCGCATGGTAGATAGATTGGATGAATGCACCAGATTTTGAAACAGAAAAGGGAACATAATGTTGCGCCTTAATTTTGAGGATAGGGATTACATATTTGTGCTCATTTCAACCTGAAAAATTAAGGAGGCCATTCACTATAAGCGGGAGAGGTTGGATCCGAGAGGGAAGTAGGAGGTGAGTATTGGAGCTTTCTTGCTCTTTGCGCCCTCCTCTTTCTTCTTCTCATTCCCTTTACACGATTCCTTTGGCAGATAAGAAGAAGAATTCTGCCCCTTAAAGCAACCTGCAATCACTTTGAATGCACCCTGCATCATCATGTTCATCAAATTCAAACTGATAAACGCACTCTGCCGCATTACAGAGTTGAAAGACTACAATTGTTTACATATGTTGCCGTTGTAACCGCTTATTTATATTTCGAAAAACGGCAAACCTTTGCTGTCGAAGCCAAGTTTCCGGATTCAATGTTACATGGCGAGTCAACAAAAATTGTCTTTGTATACATCGAAAGCATACATTTTGTATTATGCCATGCGGATGATTGTGACTCATTTTGAATTTTGTTTGGCAGTTGGCTCTTCTGTTCTGCACGCTTTGGTTACGAAGAATTTTATTCATTTCCTTCGGGGCTAAGTTTACGAAGAATTTTAATTTGAATGGTCAATTTTTTTTTGTGACCAAGTCCTATGTATATTTTTTATTTAAAAACCGTATTCTTATTTTAATGACTGATCTAATCTCTTCGTTAATTATAAGAAAACTTTTTAGCATGTTAAAAAGAATTTTAATTTGAATGGTCAATTTTTCTTTGTAACTAAGTCCTATGTATATTTTTTTATTTAAAAACCATATTCTTATTTTAACGACTGATCTATTCTCTTCGTTAATTATAAGAAAACTTTTTGGCATGTTAAAAATAATTTTATTTTGAATGGTCAATTTTTCTTTGTGACTAAGTCCTATTTATATATATATATTTTTTAAAAAACCATATTCTTATTTTAATGACTGATCTATTCTCAGATAAAATGTGAACATAATTGAAAAGAAAGAGTTGTAGCTCTCAGGTGTGGCCTGCACCTGGAGACTACACTCACAAAACTTGAGAGATCACTCTCGTCCACTCTATTCATTAATCAATCAAAGATTACATCAATAAATACAATACTAGGAAATAGGAAGTTGCACCCAAACCCCATAATTATAGGAACTAATCCTAAACTAGGGATAAAGTTACAACTACGTAACTATTTTCTCCATTAATAACAAAATAATATTAATTGTTCTCAACTCCCCCCCTTAATGGAGAAAGGGTTCTCCTGAACTCCTAGCATCTTTCTAAACAATTCAAATTTCACTCGTGCAAGAGGCTTTGTAAAAATATCAGCCACATTGTCACAAGTTTTACAATATTCGACAGCAATTTCTTTTGACTGTATTTTTTCTCTAACAAAGTGAAACTGGGTGTCTATGTGTTTGGTGTTTTTATGAAACACTGGATTTTATGCTAATTTGATAGTGCTCTGGTTGTCACTTTTGATAGAAGTGGGTTGCTTCTGTTCTTTTCCTGCATCATTAAGAAGTCTCCTCAACCAGATTGCTTCACATGTTGCTGCACACAATGCTTGATATTCAGTTTCACATGACGACAAAGCTACAGTACTTTGTTTCTTGCTGCTCCATGCAATTACCCCGGAACCTATGTTAAATGCATAACCTGTGATGGACCTCCGATCATCCAGGTTACCTGCCCAGTCTGAGTCTGAAAAACCTGCTAGAGTAACATCAGATACATCAGTGTATAAAATACCAAAATGAACAGTACCACAAAGATACCTCAACACGCTTTTTGTTGTTGTCCAGTGACTTTCACGCGGTTTTGACATAAATTGGCTCAACACACTAACAGAGTATGCCAAGTCGGGTCTGGTTGTTGTAAGATATATCAGGCTGCCAACCAGCTGTCTGTACATTGTGGCATCTACCTCCTTAGTGCCATCGTCACTGCTCAATTTCAAATTTTGCTGCAAAGGTGTCGCTGTTGATCTACACCGATCCATCCCAAACTTTTCCAGCAGATTTCTCGCATACTTCCCTTGGGTAAGAAAAGTTTGCCCAGTATCTCTGAATACTTCGAATCCCAGACACTAGTTAAGGCTTCCGAGATTTTTCATCTCAAAAACTTGTGCCATGAGCCTTTTGATTCCTCTGATTAAGTCATCTGCATTTCCTATTAGAATCATATCATCCACATATAGAGAAATCAAAATAATCTGCCCCTGATTATTGTACTTGGTATACAAATTTGGGTCATTTAAGCTTCTATGGAAACCATACTCTATAAAGAAAGAATCAACCTTTTCGTACCACGACCTGGGTGCTTGCTTTAAACCATATAAAGCCTTTTTCAATCTGCAAACAAGATGTTCCTGCCCCTGCTTCACATATCCTTCTGGATGTACTAAGTAAATTTCTTCTTTTAAATCACCATTTAAAAATGCAGATTTAACATCAAGCTGGTGTAATTCCCAATTACATTTAGTAGCTAAAGCAATAAGCATTCTAATTGTATTTAGCTTTGCTACAAGTGCAAAAGTATCATCAAAATCTATACCTTCCTGCTGTGAATATCCTTTTGCAACCAGCCTAGCTTTTAACTTATCTATACTTCCGTCTGCATTCATTTTTGGTTTAAACAGCCACTTGCTTCCTATAGGTGTTTTATTTTAGGCAGCTCTACTAATTCCCAAGTATTATTTCTAAGAATTGATTCCATCTCCTCATTCATTGCAGCTCTCCATTCCTCAAATTGACTAGCTTCTTTGTAATTAGAGGATTCTACAATGTTCAAAACTTTTGACATCAAAGCATAGTTTCTCAACTTCAATGGTAATTGAGTCTTCCTACCTGACCTTCTTGGTAGGGGACTTACCTCAAATTTGTTTTCTTCTGCAATAACTGGGCCTACTCTTTCACCTTCTTCTTGTTGTTCTTCATTCTCTTCTTTCTGCTCCTGTTCCTGCTCCCTTTCATCCTCGCTGCTTTCCTCCAACAGCAATGGAATGTGCCAATCATCTCCAACATCAGCTTTCCTTTCCTGTACCTGTTCATGAAAGACTACATCTCTACTTGCAAATGTCTTACGAGACTCAGGATTGAATAGTTTGTATGCTTTAAACTCTGTTCCATAACCAACAAAGATGCATTTGACTGCCTTAGGGTCTAGTTTCTTTCTATCAACTTTGGGTACATGTGCAAATGCCTTTGACCCAAAGACTCTTAAGTGATTTACTACTGCTTTAAATCCATACAAGGCTTCAAAAGGGGTTTTGAAGCAAAGAAACCTAGTAGGACTTCTATTTTTCAAATATACAGCAGTATTTATCGCTTCTGCCCAAAAAGTATTAGATAGACCCTTACCTTGCAGCATGCTCCTTGCGCACTCTACCAGGGTTCTGTTTTTACGCTCTGCAACACCGTTTTGTTGTGGTGTGTGCGGCACTGTATACTGCTGAACAATCCCGTGAGATTTGCAGTATTTCATGAATTCCTTTGATTTGTATTCTCCTCCTTGATCAGATCAGAGAATTTTAATACTTTTTCCAAACTGTCTTTCCACCAGGGTTTTGAAATCTATAAAACATTGGAAAGTCTGACTTTTCTTGTTTAAAAAATAAACCCATGAATACCTAGTGCAGTCATCAGTAAACAACAAAAAATAGTATGCTCCCCCTAGCGACCTTGTCTGCATGGGACCACATACATCAGTGTGCACTAGTTCTAAGATTTCTGTTTGCCTCCTCCTATCATGCACAGGGAACTGTTCTCTGTGCATCTTTCCTAAGGCACAACCTTCACAGTTTAACTGAATGTTACGAAAGATGGGGAGACCTTCGACCATACCTTTCTTCTGTAACAACATGAGATCCTGCAGATTCAGATGACCAAACCTATGATGCCAGAGTTGTTCAGCTGTCGACTCTCCTGCAACCATGGCTTGCTTTGATATACTTTTTGCATCCAATCTGTATAGGCTTCCAACTCGCATGCCTGTTGCAATAATTTCATTCCTGCAATCCTTTATCACACAGTGAGTCTTGAAGAATTCGACATTCATATCTTGGTCAGCCATCATGGATACAGATATTAGGTTTTTCTTTATTCCAGGTACATATAAAACATTTGAAAGGTGACTAATTTTTCCATTTGGTAACTTAACTGAAATCACCCCATGACCTTTAATCTGATATCCATTATCATCCCCTAGATATATTTTTGATCCATTTATAATTTCTTCAAGACTGTCGAAAAATTCTTTATTACCTATCATGTGAGAGGATGCTCCAGAATCGACATACCAGATGTCATCTTAATTTGATGCAGAAAGGGCACAGTCGACTGTGAACAGTCGAAATTCATGACTGAAGTCTTCTTCTTCAACAAAATATCCTCTGTGTTTTGGATTTACCTGTCTCCTCCTTGCCTCATCAGCCTGCTTCTTATAATAACAATCTCTCTGTATATGACCCTTCTTTCCACAATAAAAGCATTTCTTTTCAGAATGATTTGCAAGCATACCTTTATGACAGTGATGTTTATGTGTTGTTCCTCCTTTCTGGACTGATTGCTGTTGTGACTGCTTCCCTTTAGATAGTCGTCGTTTTTCCACCAGCGCAAGATCGTCACTTTGGGGGTTCAGATTCAGATTCTGTCGTCGCTCTTCCTCTTGCTGCAAGATCGCAGTGAGATCGTCAAACGTGGGTGTTTTCTCCCTTGCCGAGACTCCAGTGATGAAGGTTTGGAAATCATCACGCATCCCATTCATTGTAATTGCAACAAGATCTTCATCAGCCACCGCCACTCCAATCGCCACCAATCCGTCTTTAACATCCTTAATTCGCGCGACAAATGCAGTAGCAGACTCCCTTTCGTCCATCCTCATTGAAAATAGCTTGCTTTTCAGAGCCAAAACTCTGTTTGTATTCTGGGTTTCATACAGATTCTTGATTTTCGTCCAAATCTCTGCGAACGTTTTACAGTCTCTGATGTGTGCAATGACATTGTCTTTCACAGACATCTTTAACAGGACCTTGGCCTTGTTTTCTCGTTTTTCCCAGTCTTCCTTCTGTGTGGTTGCAGTCGGCTTCTGCTCATCGCCTGTCACTATAGTCCAAGCGTTCGCACCTTCGAGCAGGGTCTGGATCTTAAACTTCCAATTCGTGAAGTTAGACCCGTTGAGTTTACAAGACTCGTTAAGGTAAGATTCCATCGTATTACTCATTGTGAATCTACTTAACAACAACAAAAACAATACCTGTCAGATCGATCTGTCACCTCTTCCACCGATCTGCAGTGTCTGGCACTCCCGCTCCAATGAGCAAATTCGGTGTTTCCAACACAGCCGAAACAATAATCTGATCACAATTGATCTGATCCACCTCTCCCGGATTGATCTGCCACTTCACCGATCCTGCTCTCCCCGCAGATCGCCAAACGAAGTCGAGGTTTCCCGCAGATCTCCTCTGGCACTTTCCCGATCTGTCTCTCCCGGATGGATCTACAACTCCGCCGATCTACACCGTTTGCAAACCGCCAAACGAAGTTCACGCTATTCACAGATCACCTTGGCGCTACCCCGAGCGAAATATCCGCGCTAACTGAAAATCGCTTAGAGTACCTCAATTGGCGCGACTTTCCCGGTAAAATCCCGCGCTAATCGGGCTTTTTGGCGCTCTGGCGCAGTTTATTCCTCAATAACCGCGCTAATTCCTCTTCTGGCGCGACTGTCAGCGCAAAATCCGCGCCAATCCGTGAAAAATCCGCGCCAAAACTTTCGAGTCCGAGCCAGGTGTTCTGCAGTCCACCTGCTCAATCGAGCACAGAGCTCTCGTGTACACACAGCCACAAAGGCACGTCAAGCCACACAGGCTACTCCAGCCACACAGGCAAGCTAGCTACTACAGGCACTTCAGCCTCACAGGTGACAAAAGATCAGGCTCACTCAATCTGAGCTCTGATACCAAGATAAAATGTGAACATAATTGAAAAGAAAGAGTTGTAGCTCTCAGGTGCGGCCTACACCTGGAGACTACACTCACAAAACTTGAGAGATCACTCTCGTCCACTCTATTCATTAATCAATCAAAGATTACATCAATAAATACAATACTAGGAAATAGGAAGTTGCACCCAAACCCCATAATTATAGGAACTAATCCTAAACTAGGGAGAAAGTTACAACAACGTAACTATTTTCTCCATTAATAACAAAATAATATTAATTATTCTCAACTTTCTCTTCGTTAATTATAAGAAAACTTTTTGGCACGTTAAAAAGAATTTTAATTTGAATGGTCAATTTTTCTCTGTGACTATGTATTTTTTATTTAAAAACCATATTCTTATTTTAGTGACTGATCTATTCTCTTCGTTAATTATAAGAAAACTTTTTGGCAGGTTAAGTATTCGATTTTAAATTCTATACAGGAAATTATGAAGACTACGTTAAGGGCATTTTCTTCTTTTCAACCAATGAATTGGTATACCTTTTTATGGTAGGACTTTTTGAAATTCTTAAAAGATTGTAACATTTTAAGGAATTTCACTCTAGGACTTGTACTTTTATGATGTTTTATGGTATTGAATGAATAAGAGAAATAGCATAGGATGTTTTATGGTATTGAATCAATAAGGGAAAGACCATTCGAAAATGAATCACCTCGTTGACAAAAATAAACAGTTTTATTAAGTTTTAGAAAAAGGTCTTATTAAACCTAAGTGTTATGTTTTTTTAGTTTAAACTAAAGGAGGGAGCATTTAAAGTTAGAAGTGGTTTATTTTAGAATCTATTTTCTAATTTTTAAGATAATTTTGATTTAGCTTGGGACAAGTCAATAACAGTTAAGATTAATCAAAACATATATAAAAGTATTGGAGACTTTAGATAATAGTCTATGCACACTAGTCTTTAGGGATGAAGCTCTAGGTGATGATGGTCCAAAGGATTAATTGGATGTCAAATAATTGGTTAGAAGATCAAGGTTCAATGGAGGGGCATAGTTATTAACAGGTCAGCAAGAAAAGAAGTGAAGGAGATAATGAGTTAGGAAAAGGGACGAGATAATTCAAATGGTGATTGGGAAAGATCTTTTGATGGACCAAGCAATCCCTATGAAAGAATTGACTTTTGTATGTATATAAAGACTCATGAACCAAAGTGAATTAAGAGAATGGATGTGCAAGGTATGGGAAAAATCCATTGGATATATACTCACTTTTCATATTTTGTCACAAGTGTTGATCATTTTTGTCATTAAGAATGGTTATGGTGATGAAAAGATCAAAACATGAAAATGGCATTGGCGTAATTCTTTGTTAACCATTAAATGATGGATGCCTTGTTTCATTCCACATTCGCTAAGTTGCCTACATTGCTGTTGGAATTTTGGAGTGAAGCCACTTCGAAGCAACCATGAAGCAATTTGGGGATATTTATGAGCTCTAACAAGGATTTATGTGTGTCAGGTTTAAAAGTGGTGAATATATTAGTTGAGCTATCATGACCATATAGATTAAATGGATAGTATATGTTAATAGGCATGAATCCATGACAATCATCAATAAATTTACCTCATCATACATCACACTTTTCTGAGATTAAAAAATCATCAAAATTAGCTAAATTCTAACTTTATTTAAAATTAATTTTATATGAATTTCGGATAGGATGGATAATATATAGTGACAGGGTACTCTGTTAAGACACTCTGTTTTGAAAAGGTCATCAGTTCAGAAACCCATGGGAAAAAGATCTAGTCATACTAGGGGTTGGTGTGTCCCAACTTGGGTGCAATCCATGGGTTGTTTTGATGGCTTAGATGCCCCTGGGTTGTGGCTAGTCAAACCACAAGTTGGGCAAGCCAATCATCCGAGGTCTCATATTTTTTTTTGTGAATAAAAATATTTGTATTAATTAAGAGAACTGGATTACATAGGGAGTACCGAAACTTAGTTCTCAAGCTTTGTCGCTTATACAGACGACTACTTTTTGCATATATACAGAACCATCACATATTAGTCTTGGCCCTAGAACCCCTCCATACAAGAAAACATTTAAACCTAGATAAAAGCCTCACCCAAACATCCAAGGCATACCACATTTTAGCAACATCTTGGTCATAACTGCGCTTAGCGGGAAAGTACAAGCAGCCCCACAAAAATACTCGGCCAAATCTGATCATCGAATCCCTCTACAGAAATAGACGGCTCGGAGAAAAATCGAGAAGCCAAGATACTCGAGCTTTAAGGTGCGATGAAGGGTGGTATTACATACCCCACCCTCGCCACGTGTTGAGATCCTAGTGGGATTGCTCACAAAAAACCCAAACCACTTGAATTAGTTTCGTACCCAAGTATATTTTTATTTATATAAAAATGTTGAATCTGCTAATTTTTTTGGTATTTGAAAGAAAATGTTTAATTATTTTTCATTTTGATTTTTTTTATTAAATTAGTTCTTACAAGTTTTAATGAAATTATAATTTTCTATTATTATAAATATGTTTTTTTTGTAACCAAAAGGAACGCAACAGCTCGCCTGGCACGTAGTTACTACTAAACCTCTGGGGGCCTAGAGCTTGTCCTCCTCCCTATAAACCAGGTCAAAATCAGGGGATTTGAACCTTGGATCTCTTTGTTTTCGTAGGACCCACATTAAATCACCAAATTAGTTTCCCCACTAGGACATTATAAATACGTTTTTAGAATAAATAGCTTCAACAAATATTTTTTTTGTGTTTCTGCAGATGAAATTTGAAAAGGGAAATTCTAGCATTATTCCAATTGTAAAATTTAGATGAAGGCAACTCAAACGCTAATCACAATGATGGCTACTAATCCCAAAGGACTCAACTTGATTTGAACTTGCCATGCATGTGGCCTCTTAGTTAGCTACATTCTTAAAGAAGATGATTTAATTCATTGATTATTTAATTTTGTTGCTATTATATATTCAAAAGAAAAAATTGGGGGATCTCCCTCATCCTTTGGCTTCCCAAAATATCAAGATGGACAATGATTCAATTACTAGGCATAATAATGGTCAATAATATATAGACACTTAATAATATTTGAACATATGACTTCCCCATTGGTAACATAAATTGGGAAATATGCATAATTTTGATGATGATGGTTACTAATGTCAACTAGGACCAACCTTGTTCTATGAAACCTTGAGAATTTTTTTTAAGGAATTAATCCATTTTATTCAGAATATTGTATATATAATAAAATATATCCAAGGGTTAGATCAATCAATCAAACCATCTCCATAAGGAACTTTTTCTCATGGGTAGACCATGGGTCGAATTATTCAACCCCCTAGGGTTACCATCCACTTTTGAGATTGGCATTTGAGCTACATTCCATCCAAATATTTGAGGAATCGGAGGGGATCCCATAAGAGTTTTATTAGAAAAAATTCCCTAAGGGTAGCTCAATAAATTGAACTATTCATCTAATGCATATTACTAATGGGTAGGCCATATGTTAAAATTTGATTAAGTCCCTCTATGATGTTGACCACTATTATGGATGATAATTGAGTCATTGTCCATCTATATATTCAAGAAGAGGATGGGGCCCCTTGAGGTTTCCTTATAAAAGTGTCGATAATATTGGCTCAATCAACTAAACTATTCACCCAATGAATGCTAATGATTGGCTAGACTATTCACCAAATGAATGTTAATGATTGGGATGCCATAAGATCAAATCTAGTAAAGTCCCTTTAGCTTCTCGAGCACTTTTATAGTTGGTGTTTGATATGTTGACCATATTGATATTTTGGGAACCTAGAGGGTGGGTGGTGGATCCCACAATGTTCTCCTTTGAATATGTAACAACAAAAAATAAAATAATAATTCAAATGAATCATCTACTTAAGGCATGCTATTGATAGAAATGTCATTTCCTCAAAACAAAGCTTGCCACAAGGCCTTTGGTTATAGTCTAATTAAGATTCAAATTTACCATACTCTCATTGGGTTACTAATCACTCTTATGGTTGGTGCTTAAACAACTCCCCATTTAGATATTTTAGGAATATTTGGGCTAGGTGGGGAGGGAGGGATGTGGTTGGATCCTACAGACTTGGCCATTTACATGAATAAGTTGCATGAGAGATAAGGAAATGATGGATTGGGACCCACCACAGTACAACCCACCTATTCATGGTCCAACCATTAATAGATAAGATGAAATTCTTGACGATATACTCCATGAAGACATGAAATTAATAAATGGTTCCCCCTCATAATTATATTTCTTGTGGTCATTTAAACATTTATTAAGTTATTATTTCTCAAAACAACCACTTTGAATAATAGTTTCATTATGTTTTGAATAAACTCATGGCCCATGGAATTTTAAAATTTTGGATATATCCTTTGAAGAGTTACTAGATGTTTGATTATTTTTTTCATGATGGTTCTTACATGTGGTTCATCAAAAACATATATATACACATGGTTTATATTAATAGTTGAAAGAAAAATAATAATTTTAAGGAAAAAAATATTACAAGATCACATAAAATAATAGCAAGATCACATAGAATAATAGCTTGTTTGGTATATTTAATAAGCTAATGTTTCATATGCATATGTTTGATATATTTAATAAGCTAAATTTTTATATACATATTTTTTATTTCATTGATATTTCCATATGTGAATTGTAATTTCTTTTTTTTTTGTTGAAGCAAGAGACTGTCCTTCTATTCCATTATACCAAAAGAAATGTTACAATATATACAAAAAACTAGACTTTGTCATGGACTTCGGAAAAAACAAGGGCATTTTGCCATAGAAAAGGCCCTCCACATTGACTAAAGGATAAGCTAACCACTCAAAAGATACCCTCGGTTAACCAATAACCCATTGTCGAACTCCGTGACCCCAACCATCATAACTGCGCTTAGCGGGAAAGTACAAGCAGCCCCACAAAAATACTCGGCCAAATCTAATCGTCGAATCCCTCTACAGAAATAGACGGCTCGGAGAAAAATCGGGAAGCCAAGCTGCTCGAGCTTTAAGGTGTGATGAAGGGTGGTAATACATACCCCACCCTCGCCACATGTTGAGATCCTAGTGGGATTGCTCACAAAAAACCCAAACTGCATACCATTCAAACGCTCAGCGATCAACCGGAAACCGATTAAAGCGTGGTTTTTCATTCCGTGAGAGGAATGCAGGAGAATTTCCGTCACTGGAGGGATCCAGCCTGCCTCCTCGCAGATGCTAACCTCGGGAATCGTAACAGAAACAACCACCGACTGTAAATTAAACACTATGTTGCAAATCAAAGGAGAAAGGAGCCTGGGTGACTTATACCAAAGGATAAAGTAACCGCTCAGAGTTGGCCCTTCTTCAAAATTCCAACCGAAGTATTGTGTTTGAACTTGCATAAGAAGCTTCATTCTGTCTCTTTCCCTCTGGCCCACTGTCTAAAAATTTCTCTGTCCTCTGCCGCTTGTTCATTGCAGAGAGCTTTTAATCTGCTCTGAGGCAACTCCCGCCACTTCATCTCAATCCTGCATTTTGAATTAATCACTCCTTGGTTGGCTAGTAAATCCGCTAGTTTATTAGCTTTCCGACGAACATGATTGAAGCTAACAGTTCCAAGACTCCGGATATTATTTTGAATTCTTTGGTACACTTGAATTAGTTTCCAGTGTTTTGAGACACTTTCTGGCACTGTTCCACAACTGATTCTCTTTACCGCATTTATTGATATCTCTGAGTCTGCTTCGATAATGAAATTTGCGTTGTGATTTAGTTTGAGAAGCTCTAAACAATGGCGAAAAGGGGCGCTTTGGTTTGAGGATGAAAAAACCAGCTTTATTTTGCTTAGCCAATGAGGGCTTTACCCAGTTTAGAAAAGAGCAAAACAAAAGAAGGTCCGGAGGGTCTTGCGCTTCCGAGTGCAAGGATTACCGATCCCAGTTTTGCCAATGAGGCTCTTACTGATCCCACTTTTTGCTTCCTCAGTGCCGACTGATTTATTAAGAGACTCAGTTGTCTATGTCAATAAGCGGGATCCCTTAAGGTGACTGCTAGCTCGATAAGGATAAGTGAGTTGGCTTGCCGGGTAGGTTTAAGAATTCCTTTACTATAAGTTGAAATATCCTTCCAATGCCATTAGTTCAGCCATGTTGTTGGTGTCTATGCCTAAATGCCAGTGGAAAGTAAAGATTATAGTTCCTTCTTCATCTCTTAACACCCCACCGTAACCTGTTGTTCTAAGGTTGCTTTTTGAAGCACCATCAATATTGCATTTCAGATAACCTTTCGATGGAGGATGCCAGAACTCCTTTTCCGTTTCCAAATCTCTTTCCTTTCTACTAAGTCCTTGCTGAATGATCTCTTGCATGCCTAGATGCTTGAGAGTTCTCAATTCATTCGCCATGGGAGGATTCTTGGGATAACTGCGCACAGTTCTAGAAATTGTCTCCTTAATCTGTTTCAAGATCAGATCCATTAGGCGAAGAGGAGTAGTTTTTTCATCCTTAAAAATTCTTTTATTCCTTTCTTTCCAAACATTCCAGATAATGAAGCTTGGCGTAAAGGTCCAGGCCAGATTAAGGATCTCATACTCTGAAAAGTTTTTCCTCAACCTGTTCAGGGTATTAATGATGCTATCTTTATCTCTGTCTGTCTGTTGAAACATGGTGTTGAAAGAATCCCACGGCTAGTTGGTGTAGGTGCAACTGTTAAGAATATACTTCATTGTCTCCTATTAAGCTTCACATAACTGACATCTAGAAGGCCCAATAACCCCCCTTTTCCAAATATTATCCCAAGTTAGTATTTTCTTGTGATGAACTAACCACATGAAAAGCTTGATCTTCATCCATCCTTGGTGGCTCCAAAGTTATTGCCAGGATTTCGCCAAAACACAGGGATCTAGGTTCAGGATAATTCTTTTTGCTTCCTTGATGTTAAAGGTGCCTTCTTTATTGAAGCCCCATCTTAGTTGATCCTGCCCCTCTGTTACCAAGATCTTTCTTTGTTTGAACATGCTCATGAGTTCCTCTGCTTTTGCTTTTATGGGGCTGTCCTCTCTGCAGTCTATTATCCTCTAGTTTCTCGACTTCCCGGAGTCATGAGGAAGATTCCAAAAATCTTTAACTTTTATTAATCCTTGGGAATCTGTTTCCTGCTTGAGGTTTATAAAGTCCTCTCTTATCAGTGTTGGTTCTTGTTGCCATTTGTCTTCCCAGAAGAGAGCTAGATCTCCTGCTCTAATTTCCTAGAAACTGTTGTTTTGTACTAGGCTTCTGTTTTCCCAGGCTTTATTCCAGATGTAAGAGCCTTTTATCTGTCCAGACATTCTTATAAGCTCACTTGTTTGTGAAGAGCTTGCATATTTTTCTTTCAGAGTTTAGCCCATTGAGCCCCTGGTTCTTTAACGCACCTCCACCAGAGCTTGGCTCCTAAAACATTACTTATAATCTCCTGATCATCTAAGCCTAGACCTCCGTGACATTTGGGTTTACAAATTTTATCCCAGGAAACAAGGGCCCATTTCTTGTTTCCTCCTTGCCCCAAAGGAAGTCTCTCTGGATGTTCCTAAATTGCTGTAAGACCCCTTTGGGAGTTGGAAGGGCTGATAAAAAGAAAACAGGGATAGATTGTAGAACAACCTTTGTTAGAATCAACCTTCCAGCTAGGTTCAATGATCTGAAAGTCCATTTTTTGACTTTTTCATGCATATTGTTGAGCACTGGTTCCCAAATACTTTTATGCAATGGTTTAGCTATCAGGGGAATTCCCAAATACTTTGAAGGTAGGGAATCCCTTTGAAAGCTCAGAATTCTAGAGATATTCCTCTGAATTGCAATATTAGTATTTAAGAAAAAAAATTGATTTGGAGAGATTAACTTCCACACCTATAGCCAAGGCAAAGTCATTTAGGATTTGTTTATATGCTGAAGCTTCTTTGACTGTGGGGATACCCTGTAGCATGGTGTCATCCACAATTTTTGGTGAGTAATTGCTTGACCATTCTCCGTTAATTGGAGGCCCTTGATCTTTCCTAAGACTTTGGCTTGATTGATGGATCTGCCTAGACCTTCCATCATGAGAATAAGATAAAGGGAGAGAGTGGGTCTCCCTGCTTGAGGCCTCTATAAGGAGTGAAGATCTCTGAGGGTGAGCCATTCACTAGAATTGAAAAGCTGGAAGAAGTAACCAGATCCATAACCCATCTGACCCAGTTGTGATCAAACCCAAAAGCAGTTAGGACTTTCTTAATGTAAATCCATTTCACCTTGTCATACACTTTTGCAATATCTAATTGCATGATCATACCAGCCTGCCTATTGCTGGTAAGTGTATGAACTACCTCGTGGGCTTGGATAATGTTGTTTAGAATTTGTCTTCCTTCCACATAACTAGATTGTTCACCTGAAATTAAAGATGGAAGAAGAGGTTTGAGTCTACTAGCCAAAATCTTGGAAATAATTTTGTAAACAACATTGCATAAAGAAATGGGTTTGAATTTATCAGGAATCAGGGTTGAGTCCTGTTTGTGGATCACGGAGATGAAGGAGGTGTTGAGGGCTTTCAGAATGGTCCTGTTTCTTCTGGAGTCCTCTACAACATTCAGAATATCCTGTTTGACCACATTCCAGCAAGCCTTGAAAAAGTCCACATTAAAACCATCTGGACCTGGAGCTTTTCCATTTTGCATGTCTTTGATAACCTCACTAACTTCTTCTTCGGTTACTGGTTTATTCAAGTTAAAATTATCCTCTCGAGACACCATTTTAGGGATATTTTTTGTAATTTCCTTGATGCAATGTTCTCTTTCTAGATTATTTTCCTTTGTGATTCCTTTGAAATGATGTACCATCACTGCTTCAATATTCTTATGGGAGGTCTGAAGCTCCCCATTCTCATTCAATATCGAAGAGATTCTATTGTGTGCTCTATTGGCCATGGTAGATCTGTGGAAAAATTTGGTGTTTCATTCACCTTCTTTGAGCCATTGAACTCTGGACTTTTGTCTCCAAAAGATTTCCTCTTGTTTGCATAAATTCTCCCATTCTTGATTGTGTTTATCAGCTTGTTCACTTTTGACTTTATCAAAACCATCTATGATCAATGCTTGGTTTAGTTCCTATAGTTTAATTTCTACTGATTTTTTGTCTACGAAAATATTACCAAACTCTTTCTTGTTCCAATCTTTGAGTCTGAGTTTGATGTGCTTTAGTTTTTTATGAAGGAGGAACATTTTGGTGCCCTGGATCTACAGATCTTCTGACCACCATTTTTCAATGTTGTTGATGAAATCTGGGTGGGAGAGCCAAATATTCTCAAATCTGAAGGGTCTATTCCTGGGAGCATCAATCCCTTTGATCTCTAATTGAATTGGCCAGTGATCAGAGCCTCCAAATGGGAGAACACTGGGCATTATTTCTTTATTAGTGAGCATCAGCTCCTCTGAGATAAAAAATCTATCTAACTTGGAGGCGACCTGGGCATCACCTCCTCTTTTGATATTCCAAGTAAAAAGGTCGTTGTGCATTTCAGAGTTAACCAGTTTCATATCTTCTGTGAATGATTGGAACACTATGGAATATTTGCTTAGCATTCTGGTGCCTCCTTTTTTTTCTGAAAGAGATTTAATCATGTTGAAATCTCCTCCCATGACCTAAGGGATTTCTTCATGTCTACTTCTGAGATCAACCAGGAGTCAAGAAATTTGAGTTTCTCATCTATTCGTTGAGGACCATAAACATTTGTAACCAGGAAGGTGCCCGACACTCCCCACTGGTTGAATGATAATAGATAAATAATTTATTGATGCCTCCGCATCTATTATGTTGACTCTTTTGGGGTTCCATAGAGTGAGAATGCCCCCAACAATGTTCTCTGCTTTAAGTTCTAGAAACTCAAATCTATTAAGCCATTTTCTATGGATTTTTTTTAATTTCTGAATGGAGCATTTTGTTTCTTGAATGAAGATTATTTTAAGCGTTGCTAGCTTCATTCTGTTACTTAGGATTCTTTGTTTTCTTTTACTTCCTAGACCTCTGATATTCCAAGATATGAACTTCATAATTAAAGATTTGTAAAGGAGTAACTGGTTAGATCTTTCATGTTACCAGAGTCTATCATTAGCTTTCCACATTCCATCAACAACTCATTTTGATTTTTCTTGCCCCTCTTCTTTCCTGGATTTCTAGTAGCTAATCCTGGAGTTCATTTCATTGTTTTCACCCCTTTATGCTCCTGTTTGTGAATATTTTTACCTTTATCCATCCCTCTTTCTTGAGTTTTCCATAAAAACAA
This sequence comes from Pinus tabuliformis, assembly GCA_031772625.1. NCBI lineage: Eukaryota > Viridiplantae > Streptophyta > Pinopsida > Pinales > Pinaceae > Pinus > Pinus tabuliformis. Next base: position 1,057,585,050 of record CM062804.1, read on the forward strand.
TTGTTGTATCCTATTGCGTTCTTCTTGAGGCAGTGAATCTATTCCTCCTTTGCTTCCCTGCACCAGAAATCCTTCTAGATCCAGGTTTTCGTTGTCGAGAATTTCTTGTAGTTCATGATCTTCCAGATTTATTTCACTTTGGGTCATTTCTTGGTCCATCTCCATTTCTGTTTCACTTATCATCACTTCTTTTTGAGGACCAATCTCTTGAGATTGTTTTTTTTCCTTTTCTTTTTCTTTTTCATTAGTACCTTCCTCCTGATATTGGTTTTCTCTTGTGATTTCTTCGTTCTCTTCCAACACTTGAAACTTGTTTAGATTGACCTTCTGCCCCTCATTATATTGCTGCTTAAGCCCATTTTTTCCTCCTTTTCCTCTACTTACCACTTTCTGAAAGCTTTTTGTGTCCTTCATTGTATTAAGTTTATCTTTTTTGCCTGCTTTACTGAGAGGGCAGTCTCTGAACAGATGTCCATGTTCATGGCACCTACGACATCTGAAAGGGATATGCTCGTAGTCCACTTTCTGCACCCACTCCTCATCAAAAACTTCCAGGATAACTTCATCTAGAAGCACTCCTGAAAGATCCATTTCCACACATATCCTTGCAAAGGAGGTGTATTTTCCTCTTCTTATGGCTTCAGAAGCTTTGACAAAATGTCCTAGTTTATTGCCAATGGCAGCTAGTGATTCAGTTTGTTAATAATCAAGAGGTAGAGAATAGAGCCTTACCCACACTGGAACCGAAGAGAAAGTCTCCCGCTCTAGGAAAAAGTTCATCCTCCATGGCCTCATATAGAGACCAGTTGCTGCAAAAAAGTAGGGTCCTCCTTCGAATATTCTGTCTTTGTCTTCGATGTTTGAGAATACCACTGTGAAGAATCCCTTTGACCCAAGATGTAGGTCAATGCTTCCTTTGGGTTTCTAGTGATACTTGATCCACGTCTGTAAAGCTTTTTCAATGGGCCATAGACCCATGAATTTACAAATAATGGCGTAGGTCCCCATGTGTTCCATGTGCGCTTGCAGAGCAAGATCATTTAATATTACTCTAGGAGAGAGTTCTACTTTTGGTTTGCAAGGTCCTTTTTGTTTTTTGTCTCTTGAACCCTGACTTTTGTCTTCTTCCTCTTTGTCCTTTGTGTAGTTGTTTCCCTTGGTTTTGGTCTCATCTGCTTCCTTTTCATTATCCCTGTTCCTTTCATTCGTACAACCTTTGCTATTCCTAATCGGTGATTTACTTCTGTTGGCAACAACGTCTTTGTAGGAGGAATCCAAGCTCCCTCCTCTGCCACCCTCCATTGGAGACGAACTCTATTGATTTCTGTAACCCTATTTGCTTTGCTTTGGCTCTTCCGTGTTCCCTAATTTTTTCTCTTTTTACTGAATTGTAATTTCAAAACAAGTTATCTAATTGATTTCATTTATGCCTATCAACAATTTTAGAAAACACACATTGATATTATGTATAACAAATTGATATGCCTCTACTAAAATTATCATGATCAAAATATCTATAAGAAATCTTTACTTTTGATTTTCCATAATATTCACTAATGTGGTGTTTAATTTTTAGTGCCATTTTTTCTTAATTTAAGATTGGCTAGAGAGTTTGAAATAAAAAAAAAAAAGTGAAAAAAGTACTATTATCTTGTTACATTTGTAGTTCTTGGTATGGTTCAAAAATATGTTATATATTTTATAATAAAAATTGTAAATATGTTATATCATTTATAATAAAAAACGTAAATAAAAATATTATTCTATATAAAATATAAAGATAAATTGACAAACTCATGTTACTTTAACAATTTATACTAAAATTGTAAATGAAAATATATACTCCATATAAATTATAAAGATAGATTAGAAGGTCCATACTTAACAACAAAGTAGACTCCCATTACTTTTAAGAAGAAGTTTTATTTGAAGAAGTTTTATTTAAAGAGTAAAAATAAAGGAAAGTCCTTCAATGTTCTTGTCGCCAATTTATATGCTCTTAGAAACAATTTCAAAATGCAAGGGAACAAGATGGAGTGAATTTCGAATGACAACGCATTTTGAAGTTTTTACTAAGAAAGTTTCATCTAATTCGACAAATGTTTCCTGTAAATTGATATTACTCACTCTCTTTATATGTGAAATGAAAGGAAAGTGTAAAGGACTTAAATTGGACGCATCTCCTGACTATAAGTATTTATTAAAAACATACAAATTTCTTGTTATGGTAAAGCTTTTTTTTATTTGAAAATTAAAAAATTACAACCTTGAGATGATGGTCGGAAGGAATAAATAAATAAATAAATAAATCAATCAATCATACATTTTGTAGATATGAAAATCCAAGTTGAGAATTTGTGCTAAATTTCCGGGCATCAGATTCCACTATTCCCAGACACTATAGATATGATCCCAGATTGGATTCCCCTTGATCCACAAGTGGAATGCTTGAATTTCCACGATTCTTTTAATACTACGGAAGAAGAAGTATTCCCTTTAAAGAAACACCATCCATCACCATGGTGATCAAAATCAAACTACTAAACACACTTTGCAACGCAACCAATTTCAAAGACTTTAATTATTTCATACAGATTCAAACTCTGGGATAAACATTATGATATAACACATCAATATGGCATTCATCATAAGTGGCAGAGGTTGGATTCGAGAGGGAAGTTGCATGTGGGTAATTGTGACTCATTTCGAGTGTCTCTTCTCTTCTGCGCTTTTTGTTTCACAAAAGTTTTATCCATTGCCTTCAGGGTTAAGTTTATGAAGATTGGATGTCAAGAATGGTTATTGACACTTCCAACATGGTTAAGTTTACGAATAAAGAGAAGAAATTATTACAAGGATCCTGTTGTGTTTTTTGTTTTCTTTTTAAATAATGGTGAACCTAGTGATTTGGTGAGGTGAAAGATTAAACTTTTTTTGCCCAAAGTAGATTAAAAATTATTTAGTCAAAAGCCCCAATTCCACTATTGTGGACGATTTTCATGAGAAATTCTTATGAGGTTAGGTTTTTGTTTTTTGTTTTGTTTTGTTTTTTGTACCATGGTGAATTGATAACTTGTTAGAGTAATCTGGGTGAATAAATTGTGATGAGGGTCATGTTTTGCTTTGTTTTTTTACCATGGTGAATAGATAACTTGTTAGAATAATCTCGGTGACGCTCAATATCAAATCAAGTAGCTACCAATAGTATACCATGAATTTATGACTTAGCAAGAGTAGAGACTCCAAAGATGTCCCCTAATAGAATTTGAAATCAAGTGGAGGGGATAACATCCCATTGTGCCAACCACTCAATTGTCCCACGAGGAGATGAAAGTCATGCTTTATTAGCCCTTTAATGATGGACACACTATGTTCTTGCATTATATTTTAATGATAGTGTGAAATATTAGAGGGTAAAGATTTTTTGGTCCATCTAGTACAGTCTAATATGGCTATATTAAATTACCATTGGAATTTTGGAGTCAAGTCATTTTGTAGTAATAAATTAAGTAAGTTGGAGATGTTTATGAGACTTGAGAATGATTTATATAAGTTAGCTTTAAAAACTGTGAATATACTAGTTGAAGTAGATTACCATTAGGTCTTCTAGATTGTATAAGATTAGAGGTGAGTAATCTTATCTTTCTCCAAACTTCTAGATTACAAGGGTGTTTTATTCATTGCAATTTATATCATTATTATGGTCACATATAAAAGGAATCCTTTTTTAGGAAAACAAAAGTGAATGGTTTGTAAAAGGAAGGGTATGGAATTTGGTAACATGGATAAGATCCATACATAGTCAAGTGGATTTTTAATGTTAGTGGTGTGTAGGTTTTGGTCATTTGTGATGATATTGTGCAAATATTAGCACAATGTATGGCAACCACTAAGAGAATTATCATCCCTTCAAATACCACACTTATCTCAGAGGTCAGACTATTGAAAGTGATAAAGCACTTAGAGGATATCAATCGAGGTACCCATTAACATTGCCTTTATTCCAAGATATGAATGTTGAATCTTTTCCCCATTAGCTCCCTTTTTCACCCATCAATTTAAGTTGTAATGTGAATGTAGTCATAGATGCATGGGTGAATTTTGACATTATGGATAAAAATGGGAACTTGTCAATTGTTCACCAACACATCACAAAATCTTAGGTATATATATGCTTAGGTAGGAAACCCTACATGTATAAAATGGTTTTACTAATGTTATCACTGTCGGATATGCCTAGGAGGAATTATGATAAATTATATTATCATAAAGATAGGTTACAGAATGACATGAGGATTGTTTCTAGATTAGTGTGAGGTAAAAAAATGGCTAGGCCTCTATGTAAATGTTTGTAGTGAACAAACATATTTATGCTACCACATGCAACATGACGACATGGATGGAAGGTAATATAAGGGTACACGCACTACTAAAGAAAAAATAAAAAAAAGTTGCATCTAACTTTAGGGACGAAATAAAGAAACCATAGATTAAATCATACTTACTTAACAATAACCCTCTAGTGTTTGTTTTTTTATATGTATCCACTAATCTTTGTTTTCACCCCATTTCAAAAAGTGGCGCTAACAATAGCATATTCTCCTGGCATGTTGAAATAACAATCTTTTGCAATCATGAACTTAACAATCTCACAATGTTGTCAAATCATGGGCTTAATAATCGATACTATTGTAACCAAAATCTTAAATCAATCCTTGGATCTAACATTGGTGCTCCTAGTAACAATGCCCCCTTTCTTTTGAGTTCACAAGCTTCAATTTTTTTTGCCAACATAGGTCGGAATATATTTCCTTTTCTCTTAAGTTAACAAGAATGCAAATTTTTTATTATTAGATTGTAATATGGTTTTAGAATTTCATTTTCTGTTATGTTGAAAAGCATGCAAAAATTTTTATGACTAGTTTACAATACAGTTTTAAATTTTTCGTTTAGATAAATAAGTATTATTTATTTTTTTTATTATTTTTTATACAATAAATATTATTCAAAATTTTTGTTTTATCACACAAATATAGAAAAAAAAATTATTATTATTATTATTTATTTATTTTTTAAATATTCAATATTTTCTTTTGAAATAATCAATAATTTTTTTCCCTTTCTTAAACTTACATATTTTGGAAAAAACTAATAATATTCAATTTTTTCTAGATCTTATTCTTAAAAAAAAAAATCCTATCATTCTTCTGAGAAAATAACTATTATATATATTTTTAAATACTCTGGCCAAATTACATGATGGATTTAGAAAATTCTTTCCTATCATTGTTTTGAGAAAATAATTATTATATATAATTTTAAATACTATGACCAAATTACATGATGGATTTAGAAATTTCTTTGGCTTGGGCATAGTATTCATTCGAATTACACTATTACCTAGGCATTTAAGTTTGCATTGGGAATTGTAATTTTATAAGTTTCAGGGTATTGTGAATTGGAATTTTGTAAATACAAGCAGTTTTGATAATTATTCTATTACAAATTATAATTTGAAATCTAAAAGAATTAAAAATTTCAACTAGAATTGTATTGTTTTAGGTGAAGTGATTAATATAATTGAAAGCTTTAAACATTAAGAAATAATCTTCTATTGATTAAATAATTAATTTAAAGTAATCAAGTAATTGCATTGACTTTAAATATGGTAATGGTTTATACACATTAATATTGGTAACGAAATACTGTAATGGTTTATACATATTAACATTGGTAACACAGTATATGTTATTATTTTTGTGGTTGTAGGGTATAATATATTGGTAATGCAATGACACTGAATGGATTTGAGTGTTGAAAAAAGGATTAAATAGTTAATGTGTAAAGTTGATATTATAAAATGAATATAATTTATTTTTAAATTTGTTTTAATTTTATTTATTTAGGTTTTGATTGGTGCAAGTGATTAGGGTCTTATTTAGTTATCATAATTTCTTTCGCCATTATCAATTTAGTTTGTTTTGCTTTCATGTCTATACTTGTCATGCTACTTGTCATATCAATACCTGTCATACTAGTACCAAGAATAATCCATTCAGACAATCCATCCCAAACCTTCACCCTTGTCGATATGGACATGACGTTTTCTGATAGCAACAAAGGACTATGAACAAATTATCTGATGCCTTTTCTCAAATTCAATACCTTGCACAGGAAAAGGAAGCTTCTAGAGACCAGACGAGGCATCTGAGGCCATAGAAGTCTCCTCGTTATTTCTCGTAGTGCTTGATGCCTAATAATCATAATTTTGATACCTTTCAGCAACCTTTGATAAAATCAAACATTTCTTCTTCTACTAGTCAATATCAAACTCGATGGATGGAATTTTATAATTTTAGCTATAACTGTAGTTATCCACACAGTGATCCAAATACACTATCTAGCAGGATTCAAAGATCTCACTAGCCCTGGTGTCTGAGTCTTCACTTTTCAAATATTGGAATGGAGCAACATAAACATGTCTCAGATCTTCAAACGTTGGATACATGAACGGTCTCTACAAAATTTCTAGAAAATATCTTTCATATTACTACATGAACTATCAAATTATGTCATTGCTCACTTTCAATTTCAATAAATTCCCTTAATTTGAAAAAAGTCAAAATACAGACAACTCATGGGTTGCTATGTTGGATACAGTCCACGCACAACTGTCAACCTATTTCTGGAGACCCTCATTATTGGTTCACTAATATGTTTTTCTAAAAAAAAGGTAGCAAAATTTGTTAAACTGTAAAAGAGTAACCATTAATAATTTTCATTAATTAACTACTATACATCATATAATTTTTGCTAAAATCTAGAGTTTACATCTCAATGAAAAATGAGTAAGAATGAGATAAATCTCAGTTATCATTATCATTTTTAACATTACATCTCTACTTAAAATATAATGACTTGGAACAGCGATGCCCTATGCTTTTAATTTTTTAAAAGCAATATTCATCTTCTAAATTATATTGAATTTTTTATTATTAAAATTATATAATTTCAATAAATCCATATACATTTATTACTCCTACATATAATCGAAACATAAATCCATAATAATCTTCACTCGAAGTTCATTAGGGGTTCACCAAAGGTTCGAAGGGACGCCAGATAGTTAGAAGGCGAGGACGCCATGTGTAAGGTCGCAGAGCGTGAAAGATCCGAGTAGGTTCACACTAAGTTCACCAGAGGTCGATCAGTGAAGACAAATGAAGAGACACGACAAGGCAAAGACAGTAGAGAGTGATAGCAGCATAGCGCGCAGAGTGCGTGACACTGTAGCAAGCACTGTGAAAGCCCCTGCTAAAAATTGGTATCAAAGCCAATAACGTCTGGTTCGCCGGGTCAATACTCATCTTTTTCATCACTCTATATAAAATGGATCCAATTAGAAAGTCTGTTTCATACCATGATATCGAAGAGCAAGAATACTCTGCTCAAGAAAATCCCCTTCGAGATATGTTCGCTATTACATCTAGTAAGGTTTTAAATTCTGTTGAACTTGAATATGAAGAAAGCCAACCCTCTGCTAAATGGCAGCTACCTTCAATTAATGTTTCAAAAGTCTATGCAGATCTATATGCCTTCCATTTAATTTCCGCTACTAGGATAAGTATAAAGGAATCTATCAATCAGATTCGGGAAAATTCTGGCTGTGTACAATCTATTCCTTTACTTAACCCCAAACAATTACAGGCTGAGGCTAAGCATCTAAAAACCCATTACCTTCATTTGGGTTGTATCAGAATTGGAATACATGCATTAACACAACAGGGTTTGAATACTTTTGTGTTAGCTACTGTCCGAGATCTTACACATAACAAATTTACAGATTCATTAATAGGAGGGATAGTTTCACCTCTTTCAAATGGTCCAGTTTATTTTGATTGCTATCCAAATTTTTCAGTTATGTCTTTGATGAAACTATTGAGAGCATTCTCTAGCTCCAAATCCAGACAACTGGATTTGATATGAATAAGAAAAGACATATATAGCAATCCAAACCAGAGGTTGCTTCAGGTACACAAATACCCTGTATCCTGTTGTTATGCATGCCCCCAATAAAGATTCTAAAGCTAGTGTTGTGGTGTTAACAGACTCTAGAAATAAAAAAATAGAACACCAAACAATCAGGTGGGAAGAGTTGACATTCCCTGAACACTGGGTGGTTTCAAACCCCAGGCCTCCGTCAGTTAAGAAAATTACTTCTGCAGATATCAGAGAAGAGTCGTCCTCTGTCGTCTTATCTTTTCCTCATAGATCTACTATAGACAGAAAGAGGATAGATGAAATGTGCAGGAGTTCACCATTATACAGAAATCCTGACTTGTTGACACTAATTCCACAAGTTCTCTTGTAAATACTTGCAAACCTATTTCATTGTTTGAATTAGCCCAGATGGTAATTTTTTCTTCTCTAGAAGTTAAATGCCCAGAATGTCAGTATCCTGTTATTTTAAGCCAGCTTGCAGATTTGGTAATCCATGAGAATCATCATCCTAGGACTGGTGAAGCCCCACCTACAACTTCTGTCAATCCATGTCCTAATCCTAAGTGCTCAGAAATTCCATTTCCTCATGAGTCAGAGCATGTTTTGATGATGCATGAGATTCCTATTTTGGAAAATGAAGATCCGAGGTTAACCCAAATGTTTTCAGTAATGAGACTAGCTAAACCAAGATATGGTCTTGGTTATCTTGAGCAAGCTAATGGACTTATACCAGATTGTCGATTTGGTTCTGTTCCGGATAACTGCAAAAAGCCAGCAGTCATGGAGATGCACAAATTCTTCACTTTAATGGATGGATGTCTGAAAAATAGGGTCCCTGCCAAATGGAGGAAAGCCATGTTGAATTGGGATCTTTTTACAAATCCTAAAGCAGAAGAATTTGGTTTCAGTCATTCTATGTCTGAGAAAATAAAATTGTCTCAAGAATGGAAAAAACTCATGGAATGTACTAACTCATGAATCTCATTCTATCTCTGGTTAGAAAGGAGAAAGCAACAAATGATTTTAATGACTGATACATCCACTTCATCTCAACATTCTTGGACAACACTAGATGGTCTTAAAGTTGAAACACCTACAACTTTTCCTTCATACAAAGGCATAGTGCTTGGAGAAGGACAAAATTCTGCCAAAGTAATACCATTAGTATTAAAGGATGACAGTGCATCTAGTATTGATGGCAGAATACATAAAACTTCTGAACAACTGAATTGGACAAACACAACTGTGAAGGGTCTTGAAAAGAACATGGACAAATCCAAAGAGGTCAAAGAACAATTTGGTACTGTCCAAGTTTCTTTAAATTCTGTAAATAATTCCTTGAATAATGTTCAAAATTCTACTTTAGTAATTAGAGGATATGTTAGAGAATCTCTAATAAAGCTAGAGAATGTTGAAGAAAAAATGGTGGAACATATTGGTTCTACATCTGGACAAATAAATGCACTAGTACAGAAGATGAATCAATTATCTATATCCAAAACAGAAAAAGCAGTTCCTTCTTCCTTTTTGCATAAAGCAAGTGTCCGTATTTAGGGTCCTGTCAAGCTAGTTGACAGGTTTCCTTTTCTATTCCCCAAAGAAATTGCATCCCAAGAACCAGAAAAAGTTGAGACTTCAAGTGAACATATTTCTATATCAAGTCTATTTAAGGAAGAGGAAAAAGAGCCAGAAGTTATGCCTATATATGAGCCTTTGGAAAGTCAGTATAGCAGGTATTCAGCACGTGATATCAGAGAAAAAGGCAAAATGCTTGAAACCTGCACTTGCTTCCCCGTTTCTCATAGGGAATGGACTATAGATAACCTCAGTGTCGGCCAGATAAGACAAATGGTAGACATGATGTTTACATAATATAAACTTATGTGTCTAAGAGGAAAAACTGAGCTAGAAGCCTGTAAAACAATTGTCCAGTGTTTCACAGGCACACTATCAAAATGGTGGGAAATAGAATCCTCTCCTACTTTAATTAAACAGATGGAAGAATCGCTGCTCAAAGACAAGCAAGGAAATATAATTCATAATTCAGATGGGACAGTACAGAACAACATGATTGGAGCCTTGACTTCTATGATTGTTGAGCACTGGTGTGGTTCTGAGGTAGAAATAGCCGATAAACATGAGATTATTTTAATGAATCTCAAGTGCAATAAAATATCCCAATATGAATACTTCCATCGAGATTGGATGCAGAGAATATATGAAGTCAAAGACTCAAAGAATTTGTTATGGAGCAAGTCTATCTTGTAGCACTTCCTTCCAAGTTTGTTGACTATCTTAGACTACAAATTTTTTTTCAAATGCACTTCCTTTCTCTTGTAGCACGTGTCATTCAATTTTTTTGTTTTCAAGGGTCAAACGGGGCCATTTTCGAGTGACACGTGTCACCACTCATAGGGTGACATGTGGCAGTGATGATGTCACCCCGGGGATCAATGATTGGCGATCACACAAAGTGAAAATTCAGTTTCCTCACCGATATCCTCCCAGATTGCGATTGCGATAAGGAAAAGACTCCCCCGGATGTGATAATTTATTGAGGTGTATTACATAAGGGTTTCGTGTTCGAGATATCGACTGATGCGGTATAAAGAGTTAATCAAGGCCCTTGGAGTTATAAAGGAAAAAGGTCCCCAGACAGGTTTCCATAGGCCTTAGCGCCTGAGGGCTAGGCACTTGGTCAAGCCCCCGAACACATGAAGGAAGAAGTACAAAGGGGATGAAAGTGTAAGGGGATAAGGGACAAATGAGAAAAAATTCAGAATTCTCCTGTTTCGTGTGTTTCCGCAATAAAAGACGCACCCAAAAGACTACTCTGCTACATTGTAATACATATCCCCAGGCAGATGAGGGCACTGATTGCGTTCATCAAGAGGTTTAAGGCTGAAACGACAAAGCCAGCCCCTAAAGCAACTTTAGCAATAAATAATCGGGGACGGAGCATTCAAAATAGGAATGGGCGCATTCAAGGAAGGATCAGTTTGCAATACGCCTCCAGAGTCGGTGCCGAAAGAATTTAAAGGAGAATAGACAACAAACCACTTTAGCAGCAGAGAAATGAATCACGACAGGGACATGGTTCGACCAGAGGCCTCCATAAGAACAATAGAGGGACACCTCCTTCCTCTTTCCAACTTCCTTCTCTATTCATTAATTTTTCTAAGATTCCAAGAAATGCAGGAAATCCCTATTGTAATCACAGTTTGGGCAACAGAGCTGCACCTTGGCCAAGACAACCAGCGGATTTGACAACTGAGACTTGGCCCAGGGATATTTTGTATTGCATCATGTTTAATAAACGTCCCCCCTCCTATCATAAATAGGGGGACGCAACATTGTAATGAAGGCGAGTGGTTGGTTAGTTGGTTGGGAGGGCCGGCTGGTTCCAAAATTTCTCACACGCTGGGTTTGAGTTCTGCGATACCATTTGTTCTACTTGTTGTATTCATGGAGGGGACTAAACTAATATTGGGATTAATGTATGGACTGGTTGTTTGGACTATTTGGATTAATGAAACTCCCTTTTTATTCCAACCATAATGGATGTGCAACATGTTTTCTTCGTAATTTCATTTCACTTGTGTATTTCTTTCCCTGAAATATTGTTAATGGAGTTGTTGGTTTCTTGTTGGTTCATGGATTTATCTTAGTTTCTCAATAGTAAACAATACCTGTGCATATCACATATTTACCTCTGTTATTCATTAGCATGCAATACCTGTAGAATTATAGATTTACTTGTGTTTGTGATTAGCTTACAGTACCTGTGGTGGCTCAAATTTACTTTGGCTGTTAAGTAGAGAATGATACCCATATTAATATGTAGCCTGAAACCTTAATCAGTGATCAACTATTTATGCCATTTCACCTTCCTTTCTCTTCCATATTTCTACTGGAATATTATTGCTAAGGATTATGTTCATTTACAACCCTCTACATATGTTTCCCTCCTTCTTTTCCTCCTCTCCACCATTACTCCAACTTTAGTTTTAAAGTTGTCTCATTGTTGTGTGTCAGCCACCAGGAGAAGACATTTTTCTTTTAAGATTGTCTCAATATAATCCCCTCATTTGAATCCCTGTATTGGCATGAGTACACGTTAATGAAGGCTTATTGAACCAAGCCGCTCCTATTACCTTTTTACGTGACAATTGGAGTGCTGATAACCCCTCACATATAACCTTTCATGCACTCCTCTATTTAACATGTCTCAGGCACTGCTCTACAATCAACCCAGAGGCTGTCTCTAGGGAACTTTATTTGTCTCTTGTTGCACCTGTGTTGTAGGTGTCAGAAAAATCGACAACAATTGGCATCATATTTCATCAACCGTCTTTAACTGATAATATAAAAGTGCCTACATGCGACTAAGGAGCATGAATATTTGAAGGATAGTCCCAAGCGACTAATAAGTTATTGTGGAGGTTTGCCGTTACACCAAAACTTGCAGGTGTTGGTAAACGTTACAAACTAGTAACTAGGATCCCAGGGTGGAAATTACGGATTCCATAGAAGTGCGGAGATTCTTTCAACACCCCCCCCTCAAACACAACTCGAGGGAATCGAACCTGGGTCCAAGCTCTGATACCATGTGGAGGTTTGTTATTACACCAAAACCCGCAGGTTTTGGTAAACATTCCAAACCAGTAACTAGGATCCCCAGGGTGGAAATTATGGATTCCATAGAGGTGCGGTGATTCCTCCAACACCCTCCGTCAAACACAACTCAGGGGAATCGAACATGGGTCCAAGCTCTGATCCATGTGGAGGTTTGCCGTTACACCAAAACCCGCAGGTGTTGGTAAACGTTACACCAAAACTCGCAGGTGTTGGTAAACGTTACAAACCAGTAACTAGGATCCCCAGGGTGGAAATTACGGATTCCATAGAGGTGCGGAGATTCTTCCAACACCCCCCCTCAAACACAACTCGGGGGAATCGAACCTGGGTCCAAGCTCTGATACCAAGTGGAGGTTTGCCATTACAAAAACCCACAGGGGTTGGTAAATGTTACAAACAAGTGACTAGGATCCCCAGGGTGGAAATTACAGATTCCATAGAGGTGCGGAGATTCTTCCAATAGTTATCACATTTTGTTTTTATATTTTCATTTCGAAGAATTGGTGTGGAGATTGGGGTTATCATTCCTGTCTTCCTTAGTTGCAAGTTGCCACTTGTATACCATCGGGCTAAAGACCGTTGTTGCAATATGATGCTAATTTATATATCCTTAACAACAATTTCAAATGGAAGGTAACAAGATGTATTGCATTTCACATGACAACTTATTTTGGAGTTCTTATTGAGAATGCTTCATTCAATTCTACAAATGTTTCCTATAAATTGATCTGTGTGGCTCTCTTTAGATGTGAAATGAAAAGAAAGCGTTAATATAGAATGTAATAAAAGTACAACTTCAAACTTTCATAATTTGATGCATCTACTGACCGTAAATTAGATTAAAAATATTTTCTTAAATACACAAACTTCATGTTTTTGTAAAACTGGTTTTCTTAAAAAGAAATACAATCTATGAAGCGATGCCCCAGAAAAAATAATGCTATGTAGACATGAAAATTAAAGCTGGGAATTTGTGCTCAGTTATCAGGCACCAAATTCCACTACTCCCAGACACCAGCGGTTCGATCCCAAATTGGATCCTTTACATTGCTTCATGCCATTGTCCACAGGCGGATGATATGATTCAGTATCCAAATAAATGGAACAAACTTATAAAAGTATTATTATGGCATTCACTATAAGCGGGAGAGGTTGGATCCGAGAGGGAAGTAGGAGGTGGGTATTGGAGCTTTCTTGCTCTTTGCGCCCTCCTCTTTCTTCTTCTCGTTCCCTTTACATGATTCCTTTGGAAAATAAGAAGAAGAATTATGCCCCTTAAAGCAGCCTGCAATCACTTTCAATGCACCTGCAATCACTTTCAATGACAATACTCTACAGAAAGCAGACTTGGCCATTGCCACACATGAGGACTCCTTGGATGGCACTTTCATATCACAAGAAATCAAAGAACATGTTATGAACCAGCTCAAAAAGATAGAAAAGAGAGATCAATGCCTTAGAATTGAGCCTCTTCGAGGGGGCAGCCTCCTTTACATTACACAAATGAACAATTCTTGGATGATAGAAATGACAAGACCTCCTTTCTAAATATAAGAGTCTAAGGAGTCATAACATAATTAGAGTTGACATAACAATAATAATGTAAGGGCATAATAATAACAATAGTGGGCTTCTATGGGGCACAATAGTAACAATATGGGGACTACATGGGTACAACAATATAATAAGGTGGTTGTACTAATAACAATAAGGGGTTACACTAGTAGTATAGGGGCCTAAGATGCCCCTCTCCTTCAAAAAGTATTGTCCTCAACACTTGAGTAGTTCTTGATGCTTCTGTAGAATATTCTTGTCCTCCCATGTGGAATCTTCAGCGAGTAAGTTCTTCCACTTGATGAGATACTCTGAAATTGATCGATTTCATAGCTGTCGGGTTCTTGTTTCTGTGATTGCTCCAGGTTCCAATATGATTTTTCCTTCCTTTTCAAGTTCTGGAAATATTGTTTGAATTGGGATCTTCTGCAAATTTTGAATGAGTGGCCACACTTCTTCGTCCTTCTACCATTCATCCCTTGCTTCGTTTATCCAATCAGGTTGGATAATAGAAATAGCACAAAACAATGCTTCCACATCCTCATCCTTTCTTGAGAGTGCATCTACAACAAAATTTTGCTTCCCTTTTCTATAGATGATGTCAAACTCATAACCCAATATATTTGTGACCCATTTTTTCTGTTCTTCTATAGATAATATTTGTTCTAAAAAGTATTTAAGACTATCATGATCCATTTTTACCTTGAAGTGTCTTCCCATTGGGTAAGGTCGCCAATTCTTAAGTGCATGTAGCATTGCCAAAATTTCCTTCTCATAAATAGCTTGCTTGAAATGTAGTCATAAAATTACACAATCACCTACATCAAAACATTTTTCACTGCGATGTTGATCTACCTCTTGTTTCGTTCGATTCTGCACCAAAGTGGCATTATCCTTTAAAAGTTGGAGAACTTGTTGTTGATGCTCGATGTGATCTTTCACTGCTTGAACCTTTTTCTTCTTGATATGTCCTTGTAGCTTTAGGGTTTGAGGAGTGGTAATTTCTTCCAATGATTTACAAGATATGGTCGGATTCATTTCTTGATGCTCGATGTGATCTTTCACTTCTTGAACATTTTTCTTCTTGATATACCCTTCTATCTTGATAGTTTAAGGAGTGGTAATTCCGACCAATGAATTACAAGATATGGTTGGATTCATTTCTTCTTTCTCGATGTGATCTTTCACTTCTTGCACCTTTTTCTTCTTGATATGTCCTTCTATATTGAGAGTTTGAGGAGTGGTAATTCTTGCCAATGCTTTACAAGATATGGTCTGATTCATTTCTTCTTTCTCTGGGGTTGGGTCCTCGCATATATCCTCTTCTTTTGATGTTTCTTGATCCTTTTCTTCCTCCTCTTCATACTCTATGTAAAATAATTTCTTCTCAGCACACTTATGACCCTTAGTGCATTTGCTATCACAATTGTAACAAAGCCTTTTTTTCTCTTTTTTCTTCCAATTATTGTGGTGTAGCCCCTGTAGGTTATGGAAGGCTAGGAGAAACAACACTTCCATCTTTATAGTTGTGAGGGGTAGACTTCCTTGTTGCCATAATTTTACTTTCCACTATATAAAAAAGCCCTTTTACTCTTTCCAATTGTTGTGGTGTTGCTTTAAAGAAGGTGTTGCTCTTTGTATCCTCATAATGTGCTATCATTTCCTCCGTGAAAATTGACCACGTAACAAGTCATTTACTAGAACAAAGCCCTTTATACCATAAAAATTGATCCGATTCTAAATATGAAGATGCAATACATACCTTTTGTAATAGTGGTACACCATGTAGATCAAAATATTGCTCCATCTGAAGTATCCAATTTACCGGATCCTTGCCATCAAACTTCCTCATCTTGCTTTTTCTTGATTTTCGGAGCTCGATCTTGAAATGACTATAACTCTATACTTTTGGATCTTTAAGTTCTAAAATTTCAACTGGCAGTAGCCCTCTGTGTCCTCTTTCCAATGCCACCAGTCTGATCCAAATTGGATTCTCCAAGGAATAGTTATGCCAAATCTCCCACAGTGACCTGATTATAGACTAATTCAATAGAACGAACTTGTATGACGTGCCACGTGTTACTGTTTCAACCTTTGGCTTTGAAAAATATATACAAGAAACTACAGTCAGTCCTCTTTCTGTACCTTCTTACGAAATTTCAATCCAATGCTCAGAGAGAAAGCTATGACAATTTTCCCCAGGTCACCTGTTTGGAATGTAATTCAGGAGTCTGCAAAAATACCAACTTCCTTAGATCATATCTCCAAAAATATAGTGCGAAAAGCTCTGAAATTCGAACCTGGGGTTCAGTGCGATTTTGTCTCAAATGGGTTTTTTTTTTGCTTCTGAAACGTCGCATATAAAAAGTTATAGCGAAAATTCCACGATGACCTATTTGGAGCAGCGAAACCCTAGAATCCAAAGCTCTTATACCAACTGTTATGAAACCAGCTCACGAAAAGATAGAAAAGAGAGATCAACGCCTTAGAATTCAACCTCTTCAAGGGGGAAACCTCCTTTACATTACACAAATAAACAATTCTTGGATGATACAAATGACAAGACCTCCTTTCTATATATAGGAGTCTAAGGAGTCATAACATAATCAAAGCTGACGTAACAATAATAATGTAAGGGCACAATAATAAAAATAGTGGGCTTCTATGGGGCACAATAGTAACAATATGGGGACTACATGGGTACAACAATATAATAAGGGGGTTGTACTAATAACAATAAGGGGTTTCACTAGTAGTATAGGGGCCTAACAGAACACTACACCTCCCTCATCACGAAGTGATCCCAAATACTGAAGGAAAGAGAGGAGAGCTGGAGACTCAGGAGCAGGGCTATCTAGCTCACTGAAGGTGATGACAACACCAATTTCTACCATAAATTTTCCAATGGTAGGAAAGCCATAAATACCATATGGGAACTTCAAGATGATCAGGGACAATCAGTTACAACACAGAAGGATCTAGCTAGTCTAGCCACTGCACACTTTAAAAGCATATACAAGGCCCCTAGGGCTACTAATATTATGGAAACCATGCGTATTGCTGAACACTTTTTGAGATTTGTGGAATAGGAGGATGTTGAGGACCTGACGAAGGAAGAGCTTGAGGCAACAATAAAATGGTTCAAGAAAGACAAGAGCCCCGACCCGGACGGTTGGACAATTGAATTCTATATTGCTTTCTTTGAGATCCTAGGGGATGACCTGCTCAAAATTGTGGAGGATTGCAGAATGAGGGGTAGAATATCATCTGCAATCAAATCCACCTTTATTTCCCTTATCCTGAAATCTGACCATCCTACCTCCTTCAATGATTTCAGACCCATATCACTCTGTAACTGTCTTTATAAAATCATAGCCAAGATCATTGCAAATCGCCTTAAGCCTATTCTATCTAACAATATTTCCTCTGAACAGTTCACATTCCTACAACATTGAAAGATTCATGAGGCCATTGCCACGACCCAGGAACTCCTCCATTCGGTACAGATGAGGAAACTGAAAGGCATGGTTTTGAAAGTGGACCTTTCCAAGGCATTTGACAGAACAAATTGGCTTTATATTAGACTGTTACTGACTCATCTTGGTTTTCCTTATTCATATATTAAATGGATAATGTGTTGCATCATGGATCTTTCTTATAGTGTATTATTAAATGGGGAGGCCACTCCGTTCTTCCTTTCAGAGAGAGGTCTCAGGTAGGGATGCCCACTCTTCCCACTACTTTTCCTGCTAATCATGGAAGGATTAAGTAGAGCTATCATATCAGCACGAAACAGGGGTCACTTGGTTGGTATCAAAATCACTGAGAACTGTATTCTTACCCACCTCTTATTCATTGACGATGTTCTCATTTTCTTAAATGGTAGTATTGGGGATACTACGGTCCTACAGAACATTTTCAATCTTTTTCAATAGGCAACGGGGATGATCATTAATGACAGTAAGTCTACGCTTATAGCCTTTGGATGCACACAGCACGAGATCGTGTTTTCTACACAGCGCTTCCCCTTCACATTACAGAAATTGGAGGATGGACTGAAATATTTGGGCTTTAGGCTCAAGCCATTTGGATACAAGGTCGCTGACTGGACCTCGCTCATTGCTAAAGTGGAGAAGCGTCTACGTGTTTGGTATCACAAATATCTCTCTTGCGTGGGAAGATTAGTTCTCATAAAGGTTGTGATAGAAGCTACACCTGTATTTTGGATGACTCTTACCTGGATCCCAAGAGGTATATTAAATAGACTTCAAAATTTATGCTGCAGATTTCTATGGAAAGGCAACCAACCAGGCAGATTATTTGCTTGGGTCAAATGTGACATGATTGTGAAGCCCAAGAAATGGGGCAGTTGGGGAATTAAAAGACTGGACTTATTCTCCAAAGCTCTGGCGGCAAAACTCGACTGGCAACTTATTGCTACAAATAGTCTTTGGACCTGGGTGGCACAGGCAAAATACATCTGGCCTGTGGATTTGATGGACTAGTTCAAAAAACAGCATAGGGTGAACAACAACATATCCAACATCTGGAAGGCGGTAATCAATGCTATTCCTCTCATCTGGGAAGGCATAACATGGATAATTAAGGAGGGAAATGCAATCTGTATAGGCACAGACCCATGGATTGGCTGTGGCAATGCACACAGGTTGCCAGCTGAGTTGTTACGGTACTTACATAACAGGGATATCACTCATATCAAGGATATTTGAGACACCAACAACTCTACCATACTTCAGAAAGCCTGGAAAATAGCTCAAGATTTGGACATTTCTATTCAATGGCATCAAATTGGTATGACTATACGGAAGCACTTACTCAGGCACATATTCGGCTTATGGAAGGGCCGGACGAGATTGTCTGGGCGTTTGCAAAGCACGACACTTACTCACCCAAGGACGGATATCTAAGGTTGATGGAACCTCCCCAAGATATCAACCCTACATGGAAAACACTCTGGAAGCTCAAAGCTGCTCCTCGAACCCGTCTACTTATGTGGAATATTTTGTTTGACAAGATTCCCACAGGTCTCAATTTGATGAAAAGAGCTTTCCATGGTCCTTTTTGGTGTCAACTCTACCGTAATGATGAGGAGAGTACTGAACATCTCTTCCTAAACTATCCCATCTCCAAGGAATAATGGAACTTCATCATAGGTCACTATCCATGCTTAAAAAACTAGCAAGGCAGGAACATATTGGATGCCTGGAGTTTATGGTGTGAAAACCACAATGGAAAAGCCAGAAATATGCCTCTTCGTATATGCTGGTCATTGTGGATTACAAGAAATCAATCTATTTTTAACGACAAGATACCTCACTGGCCTGCTATCATGATCAGAATCATTGCAGATTTTGATCTCCTACCCGAGGAGGACTCCAATTCCCCTCCCCGAATCATCCAGCCTGAAAACATTGACAAGTCTATACCATGGGCATATTTTGATGGTTCTACTCAGGAGGCGGGTTGTGGTGGAGGAGCCATACTTTATCTGAATGAAACCCATTGTATCAAAATACAAATGAGATTAGGGAGGGGAACAAACAATTATGCTGAATTATGCACAGCTAAACATCTCATTCATTTTGCATTAGAAAAGCATTGCAGACATCTACAACTCTTTGGGGATTCCAAAATTTTTTGCAATTTGCTAAATAGAGCATCTCACTGCAATGCATATACATTGAGGCATATATTGGATGAGGCTCACAGATTGATTTCTACATTTGAGTCATTTACCTGTCATCACATTTAAAGGGAGCAAAACTCGGGGGCAGATTTCCTTTCCAAAGAGGCAGTGCTTAGACAGAGCATTGACTGGCTGATACAGGAAGAGATCGATGGGACGTTCCACCAGCATTATCACAGACCTTTTGTGGAGCTCCGAGACAATGGTCTATAAGCCCTTTATTTTGCATAAATCTTGTATATATTATGTTATTTATATTTCACTGCACTTGATTAACTATTCAGGACATATGGTACCAATTTTGATATTGGGATTCTCTTTCTGAGAAGAGACAAAATTCAAATTTTGTTTTAGTTTCTCTATACAGAGAACAGACACAGGGACAAATGAATTGTTATCATGACTCCCTGCGTGGAGATACATATCTGAACTCTTTTTTGTGTCTTTTGAATTCGATAGTCAACTTTCCTCCATCTACATATGCTCTAGCATCTAGAAAATGTAATTTCTTATATATTAATAGAAATTACGACTTTTTTCCAAGGGAAAAAAAGGCTAGTTTTTTATTATTTAAAAAAAAGTTACATATACATATGGTCTAATGGTTTAAATTAATAATTAAACATAAAAACAAATTACTAACTAAATAATTACAAGACCATGTAAAATTATAACATAATTGAAGACCATGTAAAATATCTTTCATTTTATTGATATAAGTATATGCACAGTGTAATTTTTTAACAAGTTATGTAATCAATTATATTGATGCCTATTGAAAATTTTAGCACGGTTAAATCAATATTATGAATTACAAAATAATATATTTTAATTAAAATATCAATTTGATTTTTTTAATTTTTATATTTGCTATAATTACTATTGATGGTTAATTTTTAGTAAAATTATTTTTTATTTTGATTAGATTTGGTTTGAGAATCATGCATGTAGTTTCAAAAATAGTTCTATATTATTGAGCTAAGTGTACTATTCTACAACCTAATGTGAAAGTGATGTGTAAATATCTCCATCTTTTTTCAAATAAAAATAAAATTATCTCAAAATAGAAAAACAATGTTGGCTATGCTAAACATATTTAATTAATTGAAGTAAAAAAAAATGTAAGATGTTACACTGTGATATGAACCTCGTATATATCTATATATATAGAAAAACATTTTAATGTTGTATAGAATAAAATATCCAATGTGGGTTATGAATAAAATATTTTAATATCATTGATACTTAAAAATATATTAATAACAAAAAATCAGTTTAATATAGGCTGATAAAATGATTCAATGCACATGTTATGTAATTTTTGTCATTCAAAAATACAATTTAAACAATAAAAAATTACACATTTGTTTTGCACTCTAAAATAAATTTACACCTAAAATAATTTGATCCCTCTAGACTTATGTTAAATCTATGGTTAAGATGCATTTATATTGATTCTTATAAAATATAAAAAAAAAAAATTAAAAATTCCATGTATAATGGAACCATGTACATCAAACTTTTTAACTTTTATGTGATTGAAATATAGACAAATCTGTGGTAATGATTATCTTACCATGTATATTAAAAAATGATAGATCAATAAAAAGTTCAACCTCAACAACAAATTATGATCATTACTTTTTAAATCCTCGACTGTAAAAGTGAAACGAGTCCATCAGAATAAAGAGCTAAATCAACGGAGTCAATCTATTGATGTATATTAAGATAGATGATCAATAAAAAGTTCAACGTCAACAACAAATTATGATCATTACCATTTAAATTCTTGACCGTAAAAGTGAAACAAGTCCATCACAATAAAGAGCTAAATCAACAGAGTCAATCTATTGATATATATTTAAAAAGATGATCAATAAAAAGTTCAACCTCAACAACAAATTATGATCATTACTTTTTAAATTCTCAACAGTAAAAGTGAAACAAGTCCATCACAACAAAGAGCTATAGGTAGGAGAGTTTGGATCCGAGAGGGAAGTAGGAGGTGGGTATTGGATCTTTCTTGCTCTTTGCGCTCTCGTCCTTCTTCTCCTCATTCCCTTTACACTATTCCTTTGGCAAATAAGAAGAAGATTACACATATTTTCTTAAATACACAAACTTCATGTTTTTGTAAAACTGGTTTTTAAAAAAAAAATACACCTCATGAAGTGATGCCCAAGAAAAAATCATGCATTGTAGACATGAAAATTCAAGCTGAGAATTTGTGCTCAGTTATCAGGCACCAAAATCCACTACTCCCAGACACCAGCGGTTCGATCCCAAATTGGATCCTCTACTTTGCCCGAGTTGTGAGTGAAGACTCTGGCTAGGATGCTAGACTATGAAAGAAGGAAGAATGACTGGAATTGTAGTGTTGTTGCGCTTCATGCCACTGTCCACATGATTAAGTAAAAATATTAATTATGGCAATCACTACAAGCGGGAGAGGTTGGATCCGATAGGGAAGTAGGAGGTGGGTATTGGAGCTTTCTTGCTCTTTGCGCCCTCCTCTTTCTTCTTCTTCTCATTCCCTTTACACGATTCATTTGGTAGATAAGAAGAACTCTGCCCCTTAAAGCAACCTGCAATCACTTTGAATGCACCCTTCATGATGATGATCAAATCAAACTAATATACGCCCTCCGCCGCAATACAGAGTTGAATGACTGCACAGTGCAAACTGGCGTTGTAACGAAATACACGTTATATTTATATTTGGAAAAGAGCCCAGGTCTGCTTGGAAGGCAAGTTTCCAGATTCAGGGTTATTATTCCACTCAACAAAAATGCCTTTCAGCTGCCTGATAGAAATTCCGTCGAAACTTCCCACCGGGCCACCATAACTTCGAAAATGATATCATCCACATGTTATGTGGAAGATTGTGACTCATTTCGAATTTCGTCGATAGAAATTTGGCTTTTTCGTCAATAGAAGTTGGCTTTTTATATTTATATTGTATATTTAGAAAAGAGAAAAGGTTTGCTTGGAAGGCAAGTTTCCAGATTCAGTGTTATTATTCCGGTCAACAAAAATGCCTTTCAGCTGCCTGATAGAAATTCCGTCGAAACTTCCCACCATAACTTCGAAAATGATATCATCCACATGTTATGTGGAAGATTGTGACTCATTTCGAATTTCGTCGATAGAAATTTGGCTTTTCGTCAATAGAAGTTGGCTTTTTATATTTATATTGTATATTTAGAAAAGAGAAAAGGTTTGCTTGGAAGGCAAGTTTCCAGATTCAGTGTTATTATTCCGGTCAACAAAAATGCCTTTCAGCTGCCTGATAGAAATTCCGTCGAAACTTCCCACCATCAGGGATGGAATTTGACGTGCATTTTGCCCGTCATAAGCTTTTTTAAATGTATTTGACGGCTGGAATTTGTCCATGCCCGTTTTGACTGACGTGCCCAGAAGAGTTAAAAACGTTTTTTTGACGTTTCGAATTTTTTCCAAAACGTTCTTATACCTAGGGTTGGAATTTTTTTGAAAAACGTCATTCCCTTATCTCACAGCCTGCAGGGCCGTCACTGTTTCCTTCCTTTTGCGTGAAACTCTTGGCAATTGTGGAAATTTCAAGAGGGCGGAGGCTGTCAAATTAGCATGTGGACAGTGGGAGGAACGAAATTAGCATGTGGGAGCAGCCAATGGCAATAGCCATTTTTTCTCAGTCAGAGATTTAGTTTTTTTTTGTAGAGAATGGGCAATTCCCTTTTAGCCGAAGATTTTTTCTCTGGGAAAATTTGGAATCTTTCCCTGGATGATTTCGGAGATCTGTGCATGCTACTGCATGGTCTCCCTGTCTTTTACCCAACGAATGTGGCCCGACGCCCGTGGGCTTGTTTTCTTTGTACAATCGAGTTCATGATTCACAGTGCACACTCTCTCTCAACGCATTGCCGATTCAAACTTACGCCTGTCGCCCAGCTCAAGATTGGCTCCAGCCTCCAAGGAAACTGCGAGGAAATTACAAATTGTGCTTCAAAGTTCAGGTTAGTGATTGATTTTTTATTCTTCAAACACTGTGGGTCTACCGTCTAATTGTTGTTAGCTTTTAATTTTTTATTTCATAAATTTCACAATTTTAATTTTTTATTTCATAAATTTCACAAGAGTCCACCGTCTGATTGTTGCTAGCTTTTAATTTTTTATTAGCATTTTAAGGTATTGTAGTTGTTCACAATTCCCAATGGATTATTGTATTTTACAATCATATTTTTTTCAAATCTTGCTCTAAAAATAATATATTACATTGTTGTATAGGAGACGACTAGATAACAGCAGAGTTTTAGAAATTGGTACGAGAGAAACCCACTGTGATTCTGAAAAATAGGAACTTGTTCTAAAAAACAACACGGATTTGTTTCAGCAAATTTACATAAACTGTTCTTGAAAAAACATGCTATCATTTAACAGTTTTCCACAAAAAAAATACTTTCAGTAAACATTTCTTCAAAAAAAACACAATTTCTCCATGCAAACATTCCCATGCTGCCATTTAATTGCTTTCAAAATTTATGCCTGTACTGGAGAATTTATTGTGCCCAAAACTACCGTAAACAAATTAAATTCAATAAGAACAACCGAAATTTGACTTTGAAAACTATGTGTATGACACTCATTTCATTTTACTCCCACCATCATACCAATGTCGATGCGACATCCAGGTAGAGGAAACAGAGAGCCCATACATCAGCCAAACGAAACTATCATTAAATATAAATTATTAAATAATCTAGACACTGAAAAACTATTTAGATATCTTCTATATTATTGATCAGATCATGTATTGAATTAAAAATATTTCGAGATTATTAAATCTTGACTATTCATAATTTAAAAATATGAAATTCTTTAAACCCAAGTCAATATAGACGAAGCCTTCTGCGTAATTATCAATTTAAAAAACAAATAAAAATACATCAATGATTAAATCACCTTCGGAAACGGTGTTTTGGACAATCTGAAATTGTAAGTTCCATGCATGAATGAAAAAAGAAAAATCCGAAGACGGGCCGCAGTCGATGTTGTGTTTGGAACTGAGGGAGTTGAGTGGCATCGTGGATTTGAAAATGAACAAGGCATGTCTTAGTCCAGGATTAAACAGCCAATCGTGCACATCCCATAAGATTTGAACACGAACTCCTTCTACATAAATGGTATCGTTGCCCCTGAATTTCCAGGGCAATTGATTCACTTCCACCAGGGTTGGAATTTCGATTTGAACTTTATATATTAGTGTTTTATATATTTTTAATATTGACTTTATTGTTTTAATTATTTTTTTAATTTAATAAAAATTGTAATAATTGATTTTTTCTAACTTAAAAAAAATTATTAATAATAATTATTATTAAAATTATATATATATATATATATATATATATATATATGTTTATAAATAGTATATAGAAAATAATATAATCAACCTAAATTATATTTTGTTTTAGAGAAAATAAGGGGTGGTTCAAAAAATATGGAATTGTTATATATTATGTTTTATATATATATATATATGAGGATCTAATAAAATGTTGATAATTCTATAAAAAAAAATATTTTAAATTTAATCAAGCGTTTTACCTTGGACTGATTATATAATTTAAATGAGCAAATTTCAAATGTTCAACACTTTTTATTGAAACTTCCACAATTGAGTTTTTTCAAATTTTGGTTTTTTTTCTTACGATAAATATATGAAAATTTTCAACATAATTATTTATTGAATGGTAATTTTTTAATCAAAACTTTATTAGTGAAGGGTTAATTTATTATGAGAGCATCACTGTTGAAAGGCAAAATTTTTAATATAACGTTTCTTGACGGGAAGCATAAGGACCCAAAACGTCAAAAAAAAAATTGTATGACGGGTAAAGAGAAATCCAAATTCCAACCCTGCCCACCATAACTTCGAAAATGATATCATCCACATATTATGTGGAAGATTGTGACTCATTTCGAATTTCGTCGATAGAAATTTGGCTTTTTCGTCCATAGAAGTTGGCTTTTTATATTTATATTGTATATTTAGAAAAGAGAAAAGGTTTGCTTGGAAGGCAAGTTTCCAGATTCAGTGTTATTATTCCGGTCAACAAAAATGCCTTTCAGCTGCGTGATAGAAATTCCGTCGAAACTTCCCACCATAACTTCGAAAATGATATCATCCACATGTTATGTGGATGATTGTGACTCATTTCGAATTTCGTCAATAGAAGTTTGGCTTTATTCTTAACTTCCGTTTTCCACGTTTTGTTCAGGTCAAACCATAGGTTAAAGCATACGTATTTAACAAGAACCCTCCAGAGTTACGTATTTAACAAGAACCCTCCAGAGTTTGTGTCTTTATATATGTCAGGCTATTAATTATTACTTTTACTCTCGTTACAAAAGTGGCGTTAATAATAACATTTTTTAAATTAACATTTTTTTTTAAAAGTTAAAATAAAAAATATTTACAACCATGGTTTCAATAATCTCGCAAATAAAAACTTTAAAATAAATTATCAAATCAAAAAATGGCACTAATAGTATCACTCATTTTTTTTTGAAGTTAAAGGCCTAAGAACCAATAATAATGTAACAAATATCTCAAATTCAACTCCAAAATCTAAAATGAGTGGTCCTAATAACAATCCCCTTTTTTCAGTTAACCTTTATTATTCAATATGCTTATGTTTTTTTAAACCAATAAGTTTATGAATATTTTCCTTCTCTAAAAGTTTTTATGACTATGTTATAATATGGTTTTAATTTTTCTTCTCATAAGTATTATTCAAAACTTATTCAAAATTCTCTTTTGAAGAGGAACGATCACATTTTTTTTTGAAGTGTGATACATAAGCCTAGTTTTTATTGTTGGAATTTGTATGTATGTATATTATGTTATATTAATTAATTTTTAAATATCTTTTTGTTTAGAGTTTTGCATTTTACAATTTATTATAGGAGATATTAATAAAATGTTTTATGCTGACCTATAAATTGACATTTATTTGTTTCAAAATATTTTTATAATGTTTGTTTATATCAATTTCTTGAGTATGTATAAAATTTTAATAAAATGATTATAAAGATAAATATTAAAACAAATCATTTTTATTTCATATTTTTTCTAACCCCTTTTCTAATAAGGTAAAGACAATAGTTTTCTTCTTCATAATCATTTGATCCTAATTAGTTTTCCACCCCCTTGTAACCAAAGGAGAGGGATATGAGGCATTATTTTTTTGGGCTTCAACAAAATACAAGGATTTGACAAACTCAGAGTAAGCCTGAACTTATGGTGCCACTTTTTATTACTTTTCATTACTTGATTATCACTTGGATTCCTCTACTTCCTCTCCGTGTGAGCCTACACTTATGGTGCCACTTTTTATTCCTTGTCATTACTTGATTCTCACTCAGATTCCTCTACTTCCTCTTCTTTTGCCTCTAACACCTTTACATATTATTTATCTCCCTCCTTTATTACTACTTTTCTTCTTGGGCATTGGCCACTAGATCCTTAGGGGATGACTTTGGACCATTTCCAGGTTAACATAATCCTAATTATTCCTCTTTAACCACTTTTTTGTATTTTGTGGATTTGTTGTTTCCTTGAAATTCCAAAGAGCTTCAAGCTTGTTGAACTACTTGATGAAGTTAGACCCTCTTGCAATGACAATAGTTGAGATGGTCCCTTTTGATGAAAATTTATCCACTTGTTTCGAGTTGTCTTGAACATAAATTCCTTACTTGACTACAAATTTGAAAAAGATTGCTCTTCTAGGTTTTTCGAATAGTTTTTAGAAAAAAATTGTCTCATTAGGGGAACTTTGAGCTCCAAAATGAGCCTTCTATGCAAAATAATAATTATAATAATAAAATAAGACACATGAATTTTTAAAGAAAATGAAAGGAAATGACTTTTTTCTTTGTATTTTCGGCTTGTCTCCTTGTAGGTTCACTCAAAATTGAATATTAGACACCCATTGGAATTGGAATTAAATTCCACATCCAATGAGTACATACTTTGCATACTTTAGAGTAGATCCACATTGAAAAAATTTGAAAATACATGAGAACGGTGTGTCTGATTAGGTACTCGTTGGATGTGGAATTTAATTCTGCAACCAACATGTTTCTACTTTTGAAATTTGAGTGAACCTACAAGTAGAATAGTCAAAAATACAATTAAAAAAGATTAGGTTTCTTCTTTTCCCTCCAAAATATTTTCCCTTGGGGATGACATCACCATTTTTAATCCTATTGGTTCTTTCAAAGTTAATTTTGTTAGTACATTTTTGTTTTGAGGCCCATTTTTAACCTAAAATTCCCCTAATGGAGCATGAAAAACCATGTGCTTGAATGTGGTCTATGAATAATCTACCACTTGATGTTGACTCCATTCATTTAGGTCTATTTGCAAAGCTTCTAACAACACATTATCGAAACCCAACTACTTCATATTATTGTACAAGAATATAGATTCCCTTTGAGTTTTTCTCTATATATATAGTGACTATGTTCTTTTCCAAAATTCTTTTATGGAGCCATCACTATAGTAAGTCAGTGGAGGGTGAGCCAATTTGATTCACAATGCAGCTATTGTAATCTCCTGTTCAAGGTTAAAATTGAGGGTCCACTGAGAGAGATATATTCCCCCAAGAATATGAAGTATGGACCAAACATGACAATAACATCTCTTTTTTCCTTGTTTTAAAGACAAAAACCGTAATAACCATGACCAAAAGCAATGGGTTTCTCTATCCTTTTAACTTTAATGGCTAATGCTTTGTCGTCCATGGTTCCACAACTTTTGGATTGGGCCAGAGACTTGTAAAATTTTCAATCAACTCCTTATCAAAGAAGAGAATGTCTTTCTTTCTTAGCTTTAGAGATGGAAGATCTAGGTGAGGGATATCTTTTGGACTTTTGATAAAATGTTGCAATTGGTGTTCTCTTTGTTTTCATGGATTTAGGGACTAAACAAGGGAATTAATGCATGTATATATGTCATTGTTAGATGCTTATCTCATGAAGAAGATGATGAGCAAATTTCTTAGTATATCGATGCCAAAGGAAAGTCCATGGGATTCCAATGTGTAACTTCAAAAATTTGTAACTTATCTTCTATAGCTAGAGAATGGAGTTCTTCTAGAGTAGAGAAATTACAAAAGAAGGTCAATTGGATCTAACCGGCATACTTGGATTGCACCAACTCAACTACAGTGATTGTAGCTCCTTTACATGGGAATAACTATGGAATTAGGAGAGGTGGATAATGTAAACCCTAGCCATTATAATATCTCAATGACATTGAAAATTTCATAAGTTTATGTGTCATAAGGGAAACCTATTTTTTACTTTCATGGACCGAATTCAAAAAAAAGAAAGAAATTTTAACATTAATTTTAGTTAGAATATTTGGATGAAGGAAAATCAATCACTAATCACAATCATGGGTAGTAATGTCAAAGGACTCAACTTGATCTGAACTTGTGATTTATATCCTCCTAGTTAGCAACATGACTTAAAAATATGGCTTAGTTGATTGGCTATTATATTGTTATTGTTATAAATTCAGAAATAAAACGTTATGGGATCTCCCCGATCTTCCAGCTTCCCAAAATATTGAGATGGACAACAACTCAATTACTAGAAAATAAATTTGGTTTATTAAACCTTGAGATTTTTTTCAAGGATTTTGTTTTATTTGGAATATTATATATATTTTCAATAGCTCAAGAGTTAGCTCAATCACTCAAACCATTTGTATAAATCATGTTTCTATGTGGAGGCCATGGATTCAAATACGTTTCAATTCCTTACAGTTAGCAACCACTTTTGTGATTGGAGTTAAGCTACCTTCCATCCAAATAATATGGCGAGGAGGAGGAGATCCCTTGAGGTTTCTCTTGGAAAAAAATCCATAAGTGTTAGTTTAATCAATTGAACTATTCACCTAATACACGTTAACAATTGGGAGTTCATATGTTTAAATTTGATTAAGTCCCTCTACATGATCAACCACTATTATGGTTTCTTGTTGAGTTATTGACCATCTATATACTGAAGAAGAGGTTGGAATCCCTTGAGGTTTATTGGAAAAGAATCCATAAGGTTGAGATCAATTAGCTTAGCTATTCACCCAATGCATGTTAATGATTGGGAGGCCATAGTTTCAAATATGATAGATTCCCTTTAACTTACCAACCACTATTATAGTCAGTCATTTATATGTTAATTGTCCTGATTTTGTGGGAAGCTGTAAGGTGGTTGTAAGGTGGGGTGGTGGATCTCACACTATTTTCCTTTGAATATAACAACATCAACAACAATAAAACAACTAATTAATTGAATCATTTTCCTAAGGGATGCTACTCATGGGGAGGCCATAGTTCATATTTCGAAATGAAGTCAAGTCTCTCGAGACTACTAGCCATTATTGTTATTAATGTTTTAATGTGTGCATGTTTGCACACACAAACACATTACAATATAAAATAGTGGGTTAGGTCAATCTATTTGATCGGCTTTATTCAAGACAAAGTTCACCATGAGGTCTTTGGTAGTCTAGTTGAGGTTCAAATTTAGTTGAGTCTCATTGGGTTACTAATCCATATTATGGATGGTGATCGAGCAATGTTGACCATTTCCATGGAGAATTTGCATGTGAGATAAGGCATTGATGGATTAGAACCCACCCTACCTATTAATGAGCCAACCATTAGTGGATTGGTTTGTAATTCTTAATGATAAAGATACTCCACGAAGACATGCAAATTATGAATGGTTCCCCTTAATGACTATATTTGTTTTGGTCATCTAACCATTTATAATGTTGTTATTTCTCCAACTGTCCCTATGACCAATATTTTCATTATGTTTCGGTTAAGCCCTTAGGATATGGAATTTTGAATTTTTTGATATATCCCTTAAAATGGTTATTAGATGATTGGTTATTTTTTTCATGATAGTTGTCACATGTCCCTTAAAATAGTTATTAGATGCTTGGTTATTTTTTTCATGATAGTTGTTACGTGTCTCTTAATTTTTTTTATATATACACATGATTTATAATAACAATTAAAAGAAAAAACAATTTTGAGAAAATTAATAATTACAAAACCACATAAAAAGATTAGTTTCTTTGATTTCTTTAATAAATTAGACTTTCATACTTATCTTTCATTTCACTAATATCTCTATATCTGAATTGTAATTTCTTAACAAGTTAATACCTATCAAAAATCTTTTAAGCACATATTGATATCATCTATCTTAAGTCAATATACTAAATTGAAATTATCATATCAAAATATCAATAAAGAGTTCTTTAAAATTTATTTTCTATAACATTTACTAAGGTGGTTTTTTCTAGGAATCCCTTTTGTTGATTTAAGATGAGCTTGCTAATTTGAAAGATAGAACACTCTCTATATTAATTTTCAAAATAATTGTAAATTATCCTAGTCACAAATGTGGATACAAACAATATTATTAAAAGAGGTGTTTCTAATTTTGTCCGTGTGGTGGTGAAAAAGTTACTATTATCTTGCTACATTTAACTCAAAATCATGTTACTTTAAGCATTTATGCTCGAAATAGTGAATGTAAATATATTCCAATAACTTTTTAGTTAATGGATAAAAACTGTGAAAGCCACAACGTGGCTACTCCCTACCATGTTTTAGAAACATTATGGAGAAATATTTGCAATGGCTCCAACCATTCTCTCATTACGCAGGTCATCATGAAACCCACCGCACCCTCTAACGCCATCCACTGGGCCACACAACAACCAGGTTACTCTCATAACTCCACCTATTAAGAATGCCAAGCAATTCAAGGCCATAGATAAGATTCCTAAAAAATAATTAACCTTCATATAATAGCCATATCCTCTTCTACATTTATAACTATTATCTTTGCACACATACAATCTAAGAGATTCAAAGTTGCAAATAAGAGGTTCATGGAATTCAAGGTTGTAGGTCACAAATCAAATATAGATGTTTGTAATTATCTATTTTGTAGTCTTTCCTCAAATGGGAAATGTATTCTGAAATGAGGTTTGATAGAATTCTGGTGAATGTTGTTAGCTTTGGGTTTTTTTATTGGGACCTAAAAATTGCTCTGGATACAGTAAATGAAATTAATCAAAATTCATCTTTTCTGAGCTCAATTATAGCAACATTGGTGATCAATAGGCTCTGTGAGGTCACTAGAATTGAACAAGCTTCTCGGTGTTGGAGGAATTAAGGGAAAGAAGCTGCAAACCTGATTTCATTACCTATTACATTGTGACTAAAGCTTTGACCGAAGCTATTCGCATTGTAGATATATTGGATGAATTCAACAAATTTTGAAACAGAAAAGGGAACCTACTGTGTGCCTCAATTATGAGTATAGGGATTACATATTTTCACTCATTTCAGCCTGAAAAATTAAGGCCATTAATTTGGCAAAATTAATAAGAAATTATGGTTTTCCTCTCGAGAAAGATGTTTCTAATACAACATCATTCTCCATAACTTCTAGGCAAATTTTTCATTCATGTGTTCTATCTCAGGGATATTTGAGTTTCAGAAATAGTTCTATCTAGCTGAAGATTATAAGTGTTGTTGAGTCAGTTTAGAATTGAAGTTTAATCTGGTACATTTATTTCTATCTAGCTGAAGATTATAATTGTTGTTTAGTCAGTTTATAATTGAAGTTTATTCTGGTACATTTATTACTTATTATACTGTTGTATTACATTTTTACCTGATTTATTTCTATTTCCATAAAAAATTGGTTGCACTGACTTGCTATTACAAACCATAAACTAGAGTAAACTATAGTTTTAAAGTAAGTTCCCTCCACCAAAGAGGGCTAATTAAGTCTTATTATAATATTTCAACACTCCTGAAATCTTATTATAATATTTCAACCCTAACAATTTAAATAGTTTGTATATATAACAATTACTAAGGAAAAAAAAAATCTTCTTCTACCTAAATAATTAGGGTTAATTAAATTCTTATCATAGTACTTTAATTAAATTCTTATCCAAATATTTTAATTAAATTATTATCATAATATTTTAACTTATTACTATTCAAATAATAAATAGAAAAACAAAAAACATTTCTTTTTAATAAAATTTAA
The DNA here is from genome assembly GCA_031772625.1 of Pinus tabuliformis. Classification (NCBI taxonomy): domain Eukaryota; kingdom Viridiplantae; phylum Streptophyta; class Pinopsida; order Pinales; family Pinaceae; genus Pinus; species Pinus tabuliformis. Next base: position 1,057,618,084 of record CM062804.1, read on the forward strand.
TAATCTATATTTCAAAAGTTTTAGATAAAACCTATTAGTATTCAAATAATAAATAGAAATTAGAAAAAACAAAAAAAAATCATTATTTTAAAATAAAATTTAATATTCCATATTTCAAAAAGTCTAGATAAACTTAAATCGTGTAAAAATAATTATAAATGTATTTTGAAAAAAACATGAGATAAAAGTAGCACACGAAGTGATATCAAATATTTTGTTAGATTTTAACAAAATCTTACAAAAAATTTCATTAATTTCTAGACAAATTTAAAAACTCATTAAACTAATCAACTAAAGAGAAAATGCAAAGGGTGTAAAGGATATCAAAATTACTATATAAAATGTAATAAAATTGCAACTTCATCTCATAAAAAAAATCTTTCTTCAAACAACATGCGTTAGAAAAAATAAAGAGAGTGAGAGAAAGATTGTTCACACAACACAAAACATACACAATATGTTATTGATCTCAAAGACATTACATATATAGGAATACATGATCTTTTTGGATCCAAGAATGGTGGATCTGGATTACTAAAAATAGTTAATACACCTATTAACCTAGGAACTCACACAATACAACTAAGGACAACTTGTAGGTCATGGAAGCATTACTTCTAACACCCTCCTTTAATGTTTACATGTAAAAAATATAAAAAACCCACATTATAACAATAAATAAATCTTTATTAGATTTCTCTGATATGGTCATCATCAGCACCCACATCCACTCTGGAATCTTGCAAACATGGCTCTTTCACCACCACATATTCGAGCTATCACTTGATCTCCATTTAAAACATAACCGCCTCAGCTTTGCAGAATCGACGCTTCTCAACCTCTCGAATCGCAACTGGTCAGTCTTGATATTGAACCATCCTATGGAATTGCCACCATTTGTGAATCCACGACCCTCTGCAGCCTTCATCAGTTATCTAGGATAGCATTCTGGATACAAAATGTCTTCAGCAGACAATTCTACAACTTGGCCTTGTATAAATAACCTGTACTGACACTCCTGGAACACAACAAGCCACACCAAGTTGATCTTATTAAAAACTACCTGTGACCAATGCTCCCAGAGCACAATAAGTCACATTAATCATTAAATAATTGATCAATTCTTTATAATTCTGCATTTCTTCTTCTTCCTTTTCCTTTTTTTTTACACACAACAAAATAATTTTACAACCAACAATCTAAAACCATCACAACTTTACACATTGTTTTTTCAACAAACTCTGGTGTCCGAACCATTAAAGATCTACCCACCAAACTTTGGTGTCCGAACCATTAAAGATCTACCTACCACGTGACTGATAAGATAGTCATATTGAACCCTCTATATGTGTGAATAGTGAAACACATGATAGGAATTCACGTCTAATTAAACGAATGAATCAAATCATTCACATAAATGGATTGACTTAATTTTTTTTGCACGTGACATTCATAAAAATAAACTTCTAAAATAATTAAGTCTCTAATATTCCTGTGAACAAGGCTTCGGCCCTCAGAAATAATGGACAACTACGGTTTGAGGGAGACCTGCAACTTTGCTTAAAAAAACAAACTGAGAAACTCGCTGGCAAAATCTTTAACCACTTTTGACATATATCACTGGCGAGTCTCTCTTCATCAAATGCAAAAGCAGGCTTTCACACATCTGCAGAATATAGTCCAATTACATCTGCAGAATACAGTCAAATTGGAGACGTTTTTCCCGTGGAATGGCATAGTTGTAATTTTTTAATATGGATCCGGTCCATAGGAAAAAGCATCCATTTGTTTTGAAAAGAACGAGCATACATCTAAACAAAATTGGAGGTAGTCATGCTGGAGGAGATTTCGAAGAACCACCAGAGAATTTGACGTAGGAAGGATCCGGCAATGCTAGAAGAAGCTACAAAGAACAAAAAGATTTATAAATCTACAAACATAATCACCGAAAAGAAAATTCCCACACCAAACTATTATCTATGTATAGAAGCAAAGCCGCTCGAGGTTGTCCATCTTCCTAATCTATGTATAGAAGCAAAGCCGCTCGAGGTTGTCCATCTTCCTGGCGCTCCTGTGAAGGAGCCAAGCCATGTTAAAAAAAAGAGAGAGAGAAAGATTTTCACACAACACAAAATACACACAATATTTTATTGATCTCATGGATAATATATATATATAGGAATATGTGATATTTCTAGATCGGAGAATGGTGAATCTAAATTACTAAAAATAAACAGTAAACTTATTAACCTAGGAACTCACACAATACAACTCAAAATAACTTGGAAGTCATGGACGCATTACTTCCAACATCATATTATTGTAAAATTCTTTTCCTTTAAGAAAAATACAACCCTGAAGTGATTCCCGAGATAAACCCATACATTGTATATATGAGAATCCAATCTAAGAATTTGTACCTAATTGCTGGCATCAAATTCCACTATTCCCAGACACCAACAACCTGATTCACCCATGGATCCCCGTTGCCGAAGTTGTGAGAGATTGGAAAACTGTCGCTAAGATGCCACAATTTGGAAGAAGGAATAATGAATGGAATGGTGGTATGGCTGCACTTCATGCTTTTGCCCACAGGCGATGATTTGATTCCCAAAATAGTTTGGACAAACTTTCTAAACTATTAACATGGAATTCACTATAAGCGGGAGAAGTTAGAGCCTCGGGTATTGGAAATTTCTTACTCTTTGCGCCCTCTCCTCTCTTCTTCTCATTCCCTTTACCCAATTCCTTTGGAAATAAGTGGAATAATAATTTTTCCCCTTAAAGCACTTTGAATGCAACCTACATCATGATGATGATCAAAATCAATACAAAGTTGAATCATAGGTTGCCGCTATAATAGCTTACTTATATTTCAAAAAAATTGTAAAACTTTCTATAGATGCCAAGTTTGGTGAGAAGCTTCTATTGTTGTACAGGAACCAATAATGGTTACAGAAAAGAGGCTTGTTTTTGCACCGCTTGAAACGGCATCAAAAACATACATTTTTTTATTATGTCATCATGATGTCATGCAGATGATTGTGACTCGTTTTGAATTTTGTCAACTGTCAACCAAAGTTAGCCGTTGGCTTTTCTGTTCAGCACGCTTTGGTTGCGAGGGATTTTACGAAGAATTTTAATTTGAATGGTCCATTTTTTTGTGATTGGCCAAGTCCTATGTATATTTTTTTATTTAAAAACCATATTCTTGTTTTAATGAGTGACCTATTCTCTTCTTTAATTATAAGAAAACTTTTTGGCATGGTAAGTATTCGATTTTATATACTGTTTATTATGTCATCATGATGTCATGTGGATGATTGTCATTCATTTTGAATTTTGTCAACCAAGGTTAGCCCGTTGCCTCTTCTATTTAGCACGCTTTGGTTGCGCCGAATTATATGAAGAACTTTAATGTGAATGGTCCATTTTTTTTGTCATTGACTAAGTCCTAAGTATATTTTTTATTTAAATACCATATTGTTGTTTTAATGAGGGGTCCATTCTCTTCATTAATTATAAGAAAACATTTTGGCAGGGTAAGTATTCGATTCTATATTCTATAGAGTGAATTATGAAGACCATATAAAGGGAATTTTCTCCTTAATTCTATTTTCTCTTTTTCAACAAATGAATTTGTAGAAATTTCCACTGTAGATCAATAGATTATGCAATGTACTAAAGCAAAATACAAGTTTTACTTCTACAACAAATTTTGTGGAAGCTTAATCGAATATGAGCAAGATCAATTAGAACACATATAACTGAGAATGAGAAATCAATCACACATAAGACAGAAGAAATAACTCGGGGAAAGCCTCAGCCTAAAACCCCAATCTTTGTATTATCATAGAAGTGGAAATATGTTTAGATTACAAAAAGAATCAGCTCACAAACTATCATGCTCTCTCTGCAATCCAACTGCTGCTCATAGATAGTCAAAGGCTTCTCACAAACCTTCTCCTCTACCGTCCAAGCCTCCTATTTCCTTGCACAGTTTTTCCTGGGCTCTAGTGCTTCCACTTGTGTGAATTCCCACCTCACACTGCGCACTTGGCTCAGAAATAACTACACAAACCTGAAGGAGATGATTCCTTCTGCATGGATGAGTTTCCTTTATAAGAAAATTCCTCCAACTAATAGTAAACCATCACTTCCTTTAATCTCAACTGGGTCTTTCTTTGAACTGACATGCATGAGTTATTTATGAGAGAATATTCAGTTATTTGGAGAACACTAGTTGCATGCATGCATGCATTAACTGACTGAACTCACAATTAGTTCCTCCAACTGTTTGGAACTAATTTAACTAGACTTAATTAACTGAGCTAACTAATTACAACTCATCCTTATCTCCTTAATTAAGGGATAACTTCCTCAATCAAAGGGATAATTGTTGCATGTCTTCACATAGACTTCATGTTTGATTTTCTCCAACTAATTAACTCAAGATGAATTAATTAATTATTTTACAAACAGCTAGTGAGACTAAATTCAAATTTTAATTCTCAATTTTAATTCAGAAACTAATTAAAATTGGAATCTATCCTGAAATTCTATTTATAACAATGCTATTTTTAGCATTTCTATTGTTTGCTATTTCCAATAGACTTGGAGTATATTCTGAAATGCTATTTATAACAATGCTATTTTTAGCATTTCTTGTTGCTAAAAATAAAGAGTAAAAATAAAGGAAAGTCCATCAAGTTCTTGTGGCCAATTTATATGTTTTTAGAAACAATTTCAAAATGCAAGGGAACATGATGAAGTGAATTTATAATGACAACGCATTTTGAATTTTTTACTAAAAAAGTTTCTTCTAATTCTACAAATGTTTCATATAAATTCTTTATATGTGAAATGAAAGGAAAATGTAAAGGACCTAAATTGGTTGCATCAAATCTTTCTTAAAAACATACAAACTTCATGTTATTTTAAAGCTATTTCTCTATTTGAAAATTAAAAAATTACAACATTGAGATGATGATCAAGAAAAAAATAAATCATACATTAAATAGATATGAAAATCCAAGTTGAGAATTTGTGCTAAATTTCCGGGCATCAAATTCGCCCCAAACACTATAGATCTGATCCTAGATTGGATTCCCCTTGATCCACAAGTGGGCTGCTTGACTTGCATTCTCTTTACACAATTCCTTAGTAAAATAAGAAGAAGATGAATGATTATGCAATCACTTTGAATGCACCCTGTGTCATCATGATGATCAAAATCAAACTAATAAACGCACTCCCGCAAAACAGATTTCAATTATTTCTACAGATTAGCGTTGTAATGAAATATGTGTTATTAGTCCCTGCCATCTGGTAATGGCCAGGGACTATAGTAATCGAAATGCGTTGCTGTGACATTAGTTTAAGCTGCTATGTTATTAATTTAAGGCGATTATTGCGGGAGTAACCAATGTTTTTAAATGCAACGATGTTTGCCATTGCAGGAGTAACCAAAGTTTTTAAATGCAACCTTGTTTGCCATCTTATTTGGCCTCTTCCCGAGGTGGAAGAGGCTGGACCATAGGTTTGTTATGATTTTACCTGGTTCATTATTGATGGCTGTCAAACAGTTGATATTAATGCTAACATTAGTTTTCCTACTTTTCCTAGCATTTTAGTTTGAGCATAGTTTGAGCATATTAGTTTGAGCATATTGGTTTATTTGCAGGTTGGCAGGTGTAGGTGTGCATGTAGGTGGTGTAAGTGTGCATGCATGGTGCAGGTGTGCATGCAGGTGCAGGTGTTCCTTTACTCTTTTGCTACCCTCCCTTCCTGGTTTCCTCTTTCTGCTAGCCTCCCTTCCTGGAATCCAAGGGCTCAGTTCCGATTCAGGGCAGGTCCAAGCTATTAGCAAGCAGGTATAGGCAGTGGAACTAACTACCACTGACTATGTATCTCATAGTAATAGCGCGGGGAAGGGCTGAGAGTCAGGGAGTACCATACTTCGCAAGGATGGTGCAGCAGCTAATCTCAGTCCACCTAACGAAGAACAATCCTACCTTGGGCTTGCCTAACTAAGTTCTATGGGCTTGCTTTCCTTTCCATGCATGCCAACCTGATGGACAGATTGATTGGGTCATTAGCAGCCTTCTTTGCAACATCCATATCTGCTTTGAGACTCTCTGAACAAGCAGTGGAGCTGACTATGTATCTCATAGTAACAACGCAAGGAAGGGTTGACAGTCAGGGAGGTTAGACTGTTAAACAACCAACAGGGAATCCTTGGCACCATGGGTTGCTTGAGGAGGTGGGACGGAAGAAGAAATGAACTGGCACTGGAAGAAGCTAGTCTGTATCTGCTCTGAGACTCTCTGAACAAGCAGTGGAGCTGACTATGTATCTCATAGTAACAGCGCAGGGAAGGGCTGACAGTCAAGGAGGTTAGACTGTTAAACAGCCAACAGGGCATCCTTGGCACCATGGGCTGCTTGAGGAGGTGGGCCGGAAGAAGAAATGAACCGGCACTGGAAGAAGCTAGTCTGTGCCGAGATCTAAATGAGGGCAGAAAAATGAAACCTAAGCGATGGCAGGCTTACCGAGACTGAAAGGGAGGTACCATACTTCGCAAGGATGGTCCAGCAGCTAATCTCGGTCCAGCTAATGAAGGACAATCCTACCTTGGGATTGCCTAACTAAGTTCTCTGGGCTTGCCTTCCTTTGCATTCATGCCAGCCTGATGGACAGATTGATTGGTTCATTAGCAGCCTTCCTTCTAGCATCCATATCTGTCCCGAGACTCTCTGAACAGGCAATGGAACTGACTACGTATCTCATAGTAACAACGCAGTGAAGGGCTGATAGTTAGGGAAGGGCTGACAGTCAGTGAGGTTACTTTTTAAATTCTTGAGCGTAAAAGTGAAACAAGTCCATCAGAATAAAGAGCTAAATCAACAGATTCAATCTATTGATGTATATTAAAATAGATGATCAGTAAAAAGTTCAACCTCAACAACAAATTATGATCATTACTTTCTAAATTCTTAACAGTAAAAGTGAAACAAGTCCATCACAATAAAGAGCTATAAGTAGGAGAGTGTGGATCCGAGAGGGAAGTAGGAGGTGGGTATTGGAGCTTTCTTGCTCTTTACACCCTTCTCTTTCCGCTTATCACTACAAGAGGGAGAGGTTGGATCCGAGAGGGAAGTAGGATGTGGGTATTGGAGCTTTCTTTCTCTTTGCGGCCTCCTCTTTCTTCTTCTTCTCATTCCCTTTACACGATTCCTTTGGCAAATAAGAAGAAGATTACACATATTTTCTTAAATACACAAACTTCATGTTTTTGTAAAACTGGTTTTTTAAAAAAGAAATACACCTCATGAAGTGATGCCCAACAAAAAATCATGCATTTTAGACATGAAAATTCAAGCTGAGAATTTGTGCTCAGTTATCAGGCACCAAAATCCACTACTCCCAGACACCAGCGGTTCGATCCCAAATTGGATCCTTTACTTTGCCCGAGTTGTGAGTGAAGACTCTGGCTAGGATGCTAGAGTTTGAAAGAAGGAAGAATGACTGGAATTGTAGTGTTGTTGTGCTTCATGCCACTGTCCACATGATTCAGTAAAAATATTAATTATGGCAATCACTACGAGCGGGAGAGGTTGGATCCGATAGGGAAGTAGGAGGTGGGTATTGGAGCTTTCTTGCTCTTTGCGCCCTCCTCTTTCTTCTTCTTCTCATTCCCTTTACACGATTCATTTGGTAGATAAGAAGAACTCTGCCCCTTAAAGCAACCTGCAATCACTTTGAATGCACCCTTCATCATGATGATCAAATCAAACTAACATACGCCCTCCGCCGCAATACAGAGTTGAATGACTGCACAGTGCAAACTGGCGTTGTAACGAAATACACGTTATATTTATATTTGGAAAAGAGCACAGGTCTGCTTGGAAGGCAAGTTTCCAGATTCAGTGTTATTATTCCAGTCAACAAAAATGCCTTTCAGCTGCCTGATAGAAATTCCGTCGAAACTTGCCACCATAACTTTCGAAAATGATATCATCCACATGTTATGTGGATGATTGTGACTCATTTCGAATTTCGTCGATAGAAGTTTGGCTTTTTCGTCAATAGGAGTTGGCTTTTATTATTTATATTTATATTTAGAAAAGAGAAAAGGTTTGCTTGGAAGGCAAGTTTCCAGATTCAGTGTTATTATTCCAGTCAACAAAAATGCCTTTCAGTCGCTGGAGAGAAATTCCAACCCTGCTTGCCACCATAACTTTCGAAAATGATATCATCCACATGTTATGTGGATGATTGTGACTCATTTCGAATTTCGTCGATAGAAGTTTGGCTTTTTCGTCAATAGGAGTTGGCTTTTATTATTTATATTTATATTTAGAAAAGAGAAAAGGTTTGCTTGGAAGGCAAGTTTCTAGATTCAGTGTTATTATTCCGGTCAACAAAAATGCCTTTCAGCTGCCTCATAGAAATTTCGTCAAAACTTGCCACCAGGGATGGAATTTGCCGGGCATTTTGCCCGTCATAAGGCTTTTTGAACGTATTTGATGGCTGGAATTTGTCCATGCCCGTTTTGACTCACGTGCTCGGAAGAGTAAAAAACGTTTTTTTTTTACGTCTGAAAGTTTTTCCAAAATGTTCTTACGCCTAGGGTTGGAATTTTTTTGAAAACGTCATTCCCTTATCTCACAGCCTGCAGGGCCGTCACACACACTGTTTCCTTCCTTTTCCTATTCTCGCGCAGCTCCTTTTCGCCTGACATCATGCTTTGCTCTCAGTTGCAGCGTGAAACTCTTGGCTGCATGAGGCAAGTAGCTCAATGAATTGTGGAAATGTCAAGAGGGCCGAGGCTATGAAATTAGCATGCGGGAGGAATCGAAATTAGCATGTGGGAGCAGCCAATGGCCATAGCCATTTTTCCTAAAATTTCTTCTCTTAAAAACGAAGTCTCGTCCCCAATAGAGTTGAGAATAATTAATATTATTTTGTCATTAATGGAGAAAATAGTTACGTTGTTGTAACTTTCTCCCTAGTTTAGGATTAGTTCCTATAGTTATGGGGTTTGGCTGCAACTTCCTATTTCCTAGTATTGTATTTAATGATGTAATCTTTGATTGATTAACGAATAGAGTGGACGAGAGTGATCTCTCAAGTTTGATGAGTGTAGTCTACAGGTGCAGGCCACACCTGAGAGCTACATCTCTTTCTTTTCAATTCTGTTCACATTTTATCTTGGTATCAGAGCTCAGAGTGAGTGAGCCTGATCTTTTGTCACCTGTGAGGCTGAAGTGCCTGTAGTAGCTAGCTTGCCTGTGTGGCTGGAATAGCCTGTGTGGCTTGAAGTGCCTTTGTGGCTGTGTGTACACGAGAGCTCTGTGCTCGATTGAGCAGGTGGACTGCAGAACACCTGGCTCGGACTCGAAAATTTTGGCGCGGATTTTGCATGGATTGGCGCGGATTTTGCGCTGACAGTCGCGCCAGAAGAGGAATTAGCACGGATTTTGAGGAATAAACTGCGCCAGAGCGCCAAAAAGCCCGATTAGCGCGGGATTTTACCGGGAAAGTCGCGCCAATTAAAATACTCTAAGCGATTTTCAATTAGCGCGGATTTTTCGCTCGGGGTAGCGCCAAGGGATCTGCGAATAGATTGAACTTCGTTTGGCGGTTTGCCAGCGGTGCAGTGGCGGTTTGCAAGCGGTGCAGATCGGCTGAGTTGTAGATCCGTCTGGAAGAGACAGATCGGGAAAGCGCCAGAGGAGATCTGCGAGAAACCTCGACTTCGTTTGGCGATCTGCAGGGAGAGCAGGATCGGCGAAGTGGCAGATCAATCCGGGAGAGGTGGATCGGATCAATAGTGATCAGATCATTGTTTCGGCTGTGTTGGAAACGCCGAATTTTCTCATTGGAGCGAGAGTGCCAGACACTGCAGATCGGTGGCAGAGGTGACAGATCGATCTGACAGGTATTGTTTTTTTTGTTGTTGTTGTTAAGAAGATTCACAATGAGTAATACGATGGAATCTTATCTTAACGAGTCTGGTAAACTCAACGGGTCTAACTTCACGAATTGGAAGTTTAAGATCTAGACCCTGCTCGAAGGTGCGAACGCCTGGACTATAGTGACAGGTGATGAGCAGAAGCCGACTGCGAGCACGCAGAAGGAAGACTGGGAAAAACGAGAAAACAAGGTGAAGGTCCTATTGAATATGTCTGTGAAAGACAATGTCATTGCACACATCAGAGACTATAAAACGTCCGCAGAGATTTGGACGAAAATCAAGAATCTGTATGAAACCCAGAAAACAAACAGAGTTTTGGCTCTGAAAAGCAAGCTATTTTCAATGAGGATGGACGAAAGGGAGTCTGCTACTGCATTTGTCGCGCGAATTAAGGATGTTAAAGACGGATTGGTGGCCATTGGAGTGGCGGTGGCTGATGAAGATCTTGTTGCAATTACAATGAATGGGATGCGTGATGATTTCCAAACCTTCATCACTGGAGTGTCGGCAAGGGAGAAAACACCCACGTTTGATGATCTCACTGCGATCTTGCAGCAAGAGGAAGAGCGACGGCAGAATCTGAATTTGAACCCCCAAAGTGACGATCTCGCGCTGGTGGCAAAACGACGACTAACTAAAGGGAAGCAGTCACAACAGCAATCAGTCCAGAAAGGAGGAACAACACATAAAAATCATTGTCATAAAGGTATACTTGCAAATCATTCTGAAGAGAAATGTTTTTATTTTGGAAAGAAGGGTCATATACAGAGAGATTGTTATCATAAGAGGCAGACTGATGAGGCAAGGAGGAGACAGGTAAATCCAAAACACAGAGGATATTTTGTTGAAGAAGAAGACTTCAGTCATGAATTTCGACTGTTCACAGTCGACTGTTCCCTTTCTGCATCAAATGAAGATGACATCTGGTATGTCGATTCTGGAGCATCCTCTCACATGACAGGTAATAAAGAATTTTTCGACAGTCTTGAAGAAATTATAAATGGATCAAAAATATATCTAGGGGATGATAATGGATATCAGATTAAAGGTCATGGGGTGATTTCAGTTAAGTTACCAAATGGAAAAATTAGTCACCTTTCTAATGTTTTATATGTACCTGGAATAAAGAAAAACCTGATATCTGTATCCATGATGGCTGATCAAGATATGCAAGTCGAGTTTTTCAAGACTCACTGTGTGATAAAGGATTGCATGAATGAAATTGTTGCAACAGGCATGCGAGTTGGAAGCCTATACAGATTGGATGCAAAAAGTATATCAAAGCAAGCCATGGTTGCAGGGGAGTCGACAGCTGAACAACTCTGGCATCAGAGGTTTGGTCATCTGAATCTGCAAGATCTCATGTTGTTACAGAAGAAAGGTATGGTCGAAGGTCTCCCCATCTTTCGTAACATTCAGTTAAACTGTGAAGGTTGTGCCTTAGGAAAGATGCACAGAGAACAGTTCCCTGTGCATGATAGGAGGAGGCAAACAAAAATCTTAGAGCTAGTGCACACTGATGTATGTGGTCCCATGCAGACAAGGTCGCTAGGGGGAGCATACTATTTTTTATTGTTTACTGATGACTGCACTAGGTATTCATGGGTTTATTTTTTAAACAAGAAAAGTCAGACTTTCCAATGTTTTATAGATTTCAAAACCCTGGTGGAAAGACAGTTTGGAAAAAGTATTAAAATTCTCCGATCTGATCAAGGAGGAGAATACAAATCAAAGGAATTCATGAAATACTGCAAATCTCACGGGATTGTTCAACAGTATACAGTGTCGCACACACCACAGCAAAACGGTGTTGCAGAGCATAAAAACAGAACCCTGGTAGAGTGCGCAAGGAGCATGCTGCAAGGTAAGGGTCTATCTAATACTTTTTGGGCAGAAGCGATAAATACTGTTATATATTTGAAAAATAGAAGTCCTACTAGGTTTCTTGGCTTCAAAACCCCTTTTGAAGTCTTGTATGGATTTAAACCAACAGTAAATCACTTAAGAGTCTTTGGGTCAAAGGCATTTGCACATGTACCCAAAGCTGATAGAAAGAAACTAGACCCTAAGGCAGTCAAATGCATCTTTGTTGGTTATGGCACAGAGTTTAAAGCATACAAATTGTTCAATCCTGAGTCTCGTAAGACATTTGCAAGTAGAGATGTAGTCTTTCATGAACAGGTACAGGAAAGGAAAGCTGATGTTGGAGATGATTGGCACATTCCATTGCTGTTGGAGGAAAGCAGCGAGGATGAAAGGGAGCAGGAACAGGAGCAGAAAGAAGAGAATGAAGAAGAACAGCAAGAAGGTGAAAGAGCAGGCCCAGTTATTGCAGAAGAAAACAAATTTGAGGTAAGTCCCCTACCAAGAAGGTCAGGTAGGAAGACTCAATTACCATTGAAGTTGAGAAACTATGCGTTGATGTCAAAGTTTTTGAACATTATAGAGCCCTCTAATTATAAAGAAGCTAGTCAATTTGAGGAATGGAGAGCTGCAATGAATGAGGAGATGGAATCAATTCTTAGAAATAATACTTGGGAATTAGTAGAGCTGCCTAAAAATAAAACACCTATAGGAAGCAAATGGTTGTTTAAACCAAAAATGAATGCAGACGGAAGTATAGATAAGTTAAAAGCTAGGTTGGTTGCAAAAGGATATTCACAGAAGGAAGGTATAGATTTTGATGATACTTTTGCACCTGTAGCAAAGCTAAATACAATTAGAATGCTTATTGCTTTAGCTACTAAATGTAATTTGGAATTACACCAGCTTGATGTTAAATCTGCGTTTTTAAATGGTGATTTAAAAGAAGAAATTTACTTAGTACAGCCAGAAGGATATGTAAAGCAGGGGCAGGAACATCTTGTTTGCAGATTGAAAAAGGCTTTATATGGTTTAAAGCAAGCACCCAGGTCTTGGTATGAAAAGGTTGATTCTTTCTTTGTAGAGTATGGTTTCCATAGAAGTTTAAATGACCCAAATTTGTATACCAAGTACAATAACCAGGGGCAGATTATTTTGATTTCTCTATATGTGGATGATATGATTTTAACAGGAAATGCAGAGGATTTAATTAGAGGAATCAAAAGGCTCATGGCACAAGTTTTTGAGATGAAAAATCTCGGAAGCCTTAACTATTGTCTGGGATTAGAAGTATTCAGAGATACTGGGCAAACTTTCCTTACTCAAGGGAAGTATGCGAGAAATCTGTTGGAAAAGTTTGGGATGGATCGGTGTAGATCAGCAGCGACACCTTTGCAGCAAAATTTGAAATTGAGCAGTGATGATGGCACTAAGGAGGTAGATGCCACAATGTACAGACAGCTGGTTGGCAGCCTTATATATCTTACAACAACCAGACCCGACTTGGCATACTCAGTTAGTGTATTAAGCCAATTCATGTCAAAACCGCGTGAAAGTCACTGGACAGCAGCAAAAAGCGTGTTGAGGTATCTTTGTGGTACTGTTCATTTTGGTATTTTATACACTGATGTATCTGATGTTACTCTAGCAGGTTTTTCAGACTCAGACTGGGCAGGTAACCTGGATGATCGGAGGTCCATCACAGGTTATGCATTTAACATAGGTTCCGGGGTAATTGCATGGAGCAGCAAGAAACAAAGTACTGTAGCTTTGTCGTCATGTGAAGCTGAATATCAAGCATTGTGTGCAACAACATGTGAAGCAATCTGGTTGAGGAGACTTCTTAATGATGCAGGAAAAGAACAGAAGCAACCCACTTCTATCAAAAGCGACAACTAGAGCGCTATCAAATTAGCATACAATCCAGTGTTTCATAAAAACACCAAACACATAGACACCCAGTTTCACTTTGTTAGAGAAAAAATACAGTCAAAAGAAATTGCTGTCGAATATTGTAAAACTTGTGACAATGTGGCTGATATTTTTACAAAGCCTCTTGCACGAGTGAAATTTGAATTGTTTAGAAAGATGCTAGGAGTTCAGGAGAACCCTTTCTCCATTAAGGGGGGGAGTTGAGAATAATTAATATTATTTTGTTATTAATGGAGAAAATAGTTACGTTGTTGTAGCTTTCTCCGTAGTTTAGGATTAGTTCCTATAGTTATGGGGTTTGGGTGCAACTTCCTATTTCCTAGTATTGTATTTAATGATGTAATCTTTGATTGATTAACGAATAGAGTGGACGAGAGTGATCTCTCAAGTTTGATGAGTGTAGTCTCCAGGTGCAGGCCACACCTGAGAGCTACATCTCTTTCTTTTCAATTCTGTTCACATTTTATCTAATAGCAGCGAATTTTTTGCTCCGCTAGAGATTTAGTTTTTTGTGGAGAATGGGCAATTCCCACTTGTCCCGCGAGTCGCACCATTCCTTTAGCCGAAGATTTTTTCTCTGGGAAAATTTGGAATCTTTCCCTGGACGATTTCGGGGATCTGTGCATGCCACTGCATGGTCTCCCTGTCTTTCACCCAACGAATGTGGCCCGTGGGCTTGTTTTCTTTGTACAATCGAGTTCATGATTCACAGTGCACACTCTCTCTCAACGCATTGCCCATTCAAACTTACGCCTGTCGCCGAGCTCAAGATTGGCTCCAAGAAAACTGCGAGGAAATTACAAATTGGTGCTTCAAAGTTCAGGTTAGTGATTGATTTTTTATTCTTCAAACACTGTGGGTCTACCGTCTGATTGTTGTTAGCTTTTAATTTTTTATTTCATAAATTTCACAAGAGTCTACCGTCTGATTGCTGCTAGCTTTTAATTTTTTATTAGCATTTTAAGGTATAGTAGTTGTTCACGATTCCCGATGGATTATTGTATTTTACAATCATTTTTTTTTCAAATCTTGCTCTAAAAATAATATATTATACTGTTGTATAGGAGACGACTAGATAACAGCAGAGTTTTAGAAATTGGTACGAGAGAAACCCACTGTGATTCTGAAACCATGCAGCGTCGTAACTTGTAAGCTTTATTAATAATAAAATTGGCTAATTCTTAGTACTCAAAAAATGAGAATGATGTTAAAAAATCGGCTACAAAATATTGAGTATGAAAGACAAAATTTGTATGTTAAATAATTTTATTATCATTTTTTTAGTTTAAAAGGAAACGCGATTTAGTAAAAATATCTAAATACCCTTTAAAAAAATGGCCATGTCAACTCAAGGATTTTTAGCTTAAAAGGAAACACGATTTAGTAAAAATATCTGAATACTCTTTAAAAAATGGCCATGTCAACTGAAGGATATTTATAACTTGACGAGGATGGTAAAATGGCTTGTAAATCACATCCACAATCTTCGCAACAATGTTTTCAGTAAATGGTCCTACTTTGCAATTACAAATAAGCGCTAAGGTTTTCTTTTATGGTGCAGCGCAGTTTTTATGCCCAAAAGTTTTGACCACATAATGTTTCTGTGCCCCGTTATGCACTTTTCCTTTCATTAACCCGTTAATTCTTCGATTATAAGTACTTACAGAAGGAAGAAAGATTATAGAACTTAGTTATGGACAAAAATACAATGGGAAACATACTCCGCAATCGGGAGATATAACTGTGTGGAATTTGACTTCCTTACTCAATTTGGATCAATGGGATTTCATTACACGTTATACTTTTTTCTAGTTCCATGCATGAATGAAAAAAGAAAAATCCGAAGACAGGCCGCAGTCGATGTTGTGTTTGGAACTGAGGGAGTTGAGTGGCATCGTGGATTTGAAAATGAACAAGGCATGTCCTAGTCCAGGATTAAACAACCAATCGTGCACATTCCATAAGATTTGAATACGAACTCCTTCTACATAAATGGTATCGTTGCCCCTGAATTTCCAGGGCAATTGATTCACTTCCACCAGGGTTGGAATTTCGATTTGAACTTTATATATATTAGTGTTTTATATATTTTTAATATTGACTTTATTGTTTTAATTATTTTTTTAATTTAATAAAAATTGTAATAATTGATTTTTTTTAACTTTAAAAAAATAGTAATAATAATAATTATTAAAATTATATATATATATATATATATATATATATATATATATTGTTTATAAATAGTATATAGAAAATAATATAATCAACCTAAATTATATTTTGCTTTAGAGAAAATAGGGGGTGGTTCAAAAAATATGGAATTGTTATATATTATGTTTATGTATATATATATATATATATATATATATATATATATATATGAGGATCTAATAAAATGTTGATAATTCTATAAAAAAAAATATTTCAAATTTAAGATTACAATTATATGTAAGATTTAACAATATTATTAAGATGTTGAAATGCTAAGAAAATTTAAAAGTTTAACTATATAGATTAATATTCAAAATCAAAGTTCAAATAAATATTAATGTAGATATGAGGATTTCAACATATAACAACTTCCTTAATTTGATATGCCTTTGTCTTTACTTCTTCTTCAAATAAATATTAATATAGATATGAGGATTTCAATATATAGCAACTTCCTTAATTTGATTACCCTTGTCTTTACTTGTTCTTCTTATTTTTCCATTGGAGTGCTTCCATCCTCTTCTAAGTCTTCACATCCTAGCTCAAACCTCTTCCTTAACCATTGCCCTTGTCTTTACTTGCTCTTCTTATTTTTCCATTGCAATGCTTCCATCCTCTTCTAAGTCTTCACATCTTAGCTCAAACCTCTTCCTTAACCATTTCCCTCGTCTTTACTTGCTCTTCTTATTTTTCCACGCCTAGTTCAAGATTGACTCCAAGGAAACTGCCAGGAAACTGCAAATTTGCGCTTCAGGTTAGTGATTGATTTTTTTTTTCTTCAAACACTGTGGGTCTGATTGCTGCTACGTTTTAATTTTTGATTTAATAAGTAATTTAATTTTTTATTTCACAAGGGATTTGTATGTGTAACTGCTCACAACTCTTTAAAACAAGGGTTTATCATTATGCAGAATATGGTTTCTTGGCCTGGAAATTGACATTCCACTGAAAGTTTCTTTTGGTTTTCAAAAAACTTCTGGGTTTTTAAACTTATTTTACAGTGAATAAATCTGTTAAAACTTCAACCGACAGTGATAAAAACAAAAATTATTTTTTGTTTATAAAAAGATTCTTGGCTAAATTAGGTATGAGTGTTAATCGCCTTTGAAAATTACTATAAATATATGAAAATTTTCAACATAATTATTTATTGAATGGTAATTTTTTAATCAAAACTTTATTAGTGAAGGGTTCATTTATTATGAGAACATCACTCTTGAAAGGCAAAATTTTTAATATAACGTTTCTTGACGGGAAGCATAAGAACCCAAAACGTCAAAAAAAAATTGTATGACAGGTACAGAGAAATCTAAATTCCAACCCTGCTTGCCACCATAACTTCGAAAATGATATCATCCGGATGATTGTGACTCATTTCGAATTTCGTCGATAGAAGTTTGGCTTTTTCGTCAATAGGAGTTGGCTTTTATTATTTATATTTATATTTAGAAAAGAGAAAAGGTTTGCTTGGAAGGCAAGTTTCCAGATTCAGTGTTATTATTCCGGTCAACAAAAATGCCTTTCAGCTGCCTCATAGAAATTTCGTCGAAACTTCCCACCATAACTTCGAAAATGATATCATCCACATAACAGATTGTGACTCATTTTGAATTTCGTCAATAGAAGTTTGGCTTTTTCGTTTCTATTGGCCTTTTATTCTTAACTTCCGTTTTCCACGTTTTGTTCAGGTCAAACCATAGGTTAAAGCATACATATTTAACAAGAACCCTCTCGAGTTTGTGTCTTTATATTTGTCATGTTATTAATTATTATAAAATTACTTTTATAGGTTAATTATTATTTTTACTCTCATTATAATAGTGGCCTTAATAATTATTACTTTTACTCTCATTATAAAAGTGGCGTTAATAATTATTATTTTTACTCTCATTATAAAAGTGGCGTTAATAATAATATTTTTTTAGAACGTTAAAATAAAAAATATTTACAACCATGGTTTCAATAATCTCATAATGTCCCAAATAAAAACCTTAAAATAAATTATCAAATCAAAAATGGCACTAATAGTATCACTCATTTTTGTTTTGAAGTTAAAAGCCTAAGAACCAATAATAATAATGTAACAAATATCTTAAATTCAACCCCAAAATCTAAAATAGTGGTCGTAATAACAATCCCCTTTTTTCAGTTAACCTTTATTATTCAATATGATTATGTTTTTTTAAACCAACAAGTTTATGATTATTTTCCTTCTCTAAAAGTTTTTATGACTATGTTATAATATGGTTTTATTTTTTCTTTTCCTAAGTATTATTCAAAACTTATTCAAAATTCTCTTTTGAAGAGGAACGATCACATTTTTTTGAAGTGTGATACATAACCCTAGTTTTTATTATTGGAATTTGTATGTATGTATATTATGTCATATTAATTCATTTTTAAATATCTTTTTGTTTAGAGTTTTGCATTTTACAATTTATTATAAGAGATATTAATAAAAAGTTTTATGCTCACCTATAAATTGACATTTATTTGTTTTAAAATATTTTTATAATGTTTGTTTATATCAATTTCTTGAGTATGTATAAAATTTTAATCAAATGATTATAAAGATAAATATTAAAACAAATCATTTTTATCTCATATTTTTTCTAACCCCTTTTCTAATAAGGTAAAGGCAATAGTTTTCTTCTTCATAATCATTTGATCCTAATTAGTTTTCCACCCCCTTTAACCAAAGGAGAGGGATATGAGACATTATTTTTTTGGGCTTCAACAAAATACAAGGATTTGACAAACTCAGAGTAAGCCTGAACTTATGGTGCCACTTTTTATTACTTTTCATTACTTGATTATCACTTGGATTCCTCTACTTCCTCTCTGTGTGAGCCTACACTTATGGTGCCACTTTTTATTCCTTGTCATTACTTGATTCTCACTCAGATTCCTCTACTTCCTCTTCTTTTGCCTCTAACACCTTTACATATTATTTATCTCCCTCCTTTATTACTACTTTTCTTCTTGGGCATTGGCCACTAGATCCTTAGGGGATGACTTTGGACCATTTCCAGGTTAACATAATCCTAATTATTCCTCTTTAACCACTTTTTTGTATTTTGTGGATTTGTTGTTTCCTTGAAATTCCAAAGAGCTTCAAGCTTGTTGAACTACTTGATGAAGTTGGACCCTCTTGCAATGGCAATAGTTGAGATGGTCCCTTTTGATGAAAATTTATCCACTTGTTTCGAGTTGTCTTGAACATAAATTCCTTACTTGACTACAAATTTGAAAAAGATTGCTCTTCTAGGTTTTTCGAATAGTTTTTAGAAAAAAACTGTCTCATTAGGGGAACTTTGAGCTCCAAAATGAGCCTTCTATGGAAAATAATAATTAAAATAATAAAATAAGACACATGAATTTTTAAAGAAAATGAAAGGAAATGACTTTTTCCTTTGTATTTTCGGCTTGTCTCCTTGTAGGTTCACTCAAAATTGAATAGTAGACACCCATTGGAATTGGAATTAAATTCCACATCCAATGAGTACATACTTTGCATACTTTAGAGTAGATCCACATCGAAAAAATTTGAAAATACATGAAAACGGTGTGTCTGATTGGGTACTCGTTGGATGTGGAATTTAATTCTGCAACCAACATGTTTCTACTTTTGAAATTTGAGTGAACCTACAAGTAGAATAGTCAAAAATACAATTAAAAAAGATTAGGTTTCTTCTTTTCCCTCCAAAATATTTTCCCTTGGGGATGACATCACCATTTTTAATCCTATTGGTTCTTTTAAAGTTAATTTTGTTAGTACATTTTTGTTTTGAGGCCCATTTTTAACCTCAAAATTCCCCTAATGGAGCATGAAAAACCATGTGCTTGAATGTGGTCTATGTATAATCTGCCAATTGATGTTGACTCCATTCATTTAGGTCTTTTTGCAAATCTTCTAACAACACATTATCGAAACCCCACTACTTCATATTATTGTACAAGAATATAGATTCCCTTTGAGTTTTTCTCTATCTATATAGTGACTATGTTCTTTTCCCAAATTCTTTTGTGGAGCCATCACTATAGTAAGTCAGTGGAGGGTGAGCCAATTTGATTCACAATGCAGCTATTGTAATCTCCTGTTCAAGGTTAAAATTGAGGGTCCACTGAGAGAGATATATTCCCCCAGAAATATGAAGTATGGACCAAACATGAAAATAACATCTCTTTTTTCCTTGTTTTAAAGACAAAAACCGTAATAACCATGACCAAAAGCAATGGGTTTCTCTATCCTTTTAACTTTAATGGCTAATGCTTTGTCGTCCATGGTTCCACAACTTTTGGATTGGGCCAGAGACTTGTAAAATTTTCAATCAAATCCTTATCAAAGAAGAGAATGTCTTTCTTTCTTAGGTTTAGAGATGGAAGATCTAGGTGAGGGATATATTTTGGACTTTTGATAAAATGTTGCAATTAGTGTTCTCTTTGTTTTCATGGATTTAGGGACTAAACAAGGGAATTAATGCATGTATATATGCCATTGTTAGATGCTTATCTCATGAAGAAGATGATGAGAAAATTTCTTAGTATATCGATGCCAAAGGAAAGTCCATGGGATTCCAATGTGTAACTTCACAAATTTTTAACTTATCTTCTATAGCTAGAGAATGGAGTTCTTCTAGAGTAGAGAAATTACAAAAGAAGGTCAATTGGATCTAACCGGCATACTTGGATTGCACCAACTCAACTACAGTGACTGTAGCTCCTTTACATGGGAATAACTATGGAATTAGGAGAGGTGGATAATGTAAACCCTAGCCACTATAATATCTCAATGACATTGAAAATTTCATAAGTTTATGTGTCATAAGGGAAACCTATTTTTTACTTTCATGGACCGAATTCAAAAAAAAAAGAAATTTTAACATTAATTTTAGTTAGATTATTTGGATGAAGGAAAATCAATCGCTAATCACAATCATGGGTAGTAATGTCAAAGGACTCAGCTTGATCTGAACTTGTGATTTATATCCTCCTAGTTAGCAACATGACTTAAAAATATGGCTTAGTTGATTGGCTATTATATTGTTATTGTTATAAATTCAGAAATAAAACGTTATGGGATCTCCCCGATCTTCCAGCTTCCCAAAATATTGAGATGGACAACAACTCAATTACTAGAAAATAAATTTGGTTTATTAAACCTTGAGATTTTTTTCAAGGATTTTGTTTCATTTGGAATATTATATATATTTTCAATAGCTCAATAGTTAGCTCAATCACTCAAACCATTTGTATAAATCATGTTTCTATGTGGAGGCCATGGATTCAAATATGTTTCAATTCCTTACAGTTAGCAACCACTTTTGTGATTGGAGTTAAGCTACCTTCCATCCAAATAATATGGCGAGGAGGAGGAGATCCCTTGAGGTTTCTCTTGGAAAAAAATCCATAAGTGTTAGTTTAATCAATTGAGCTATTCACCTAATACACGTTAACAATTGGGAGTTCATATGTTTAAATTTGATTAAGTCCCTCTACATGATCAACCACTATTATGGTTTCTTGTTGAGTTATTGACCATCTATATACTCAAGAAGAGGTTGGAATCCCTTGAGGTTTATTGGAAAAGAATCCATAAGGTTGAGATCAATTAGCTTAGCTATTCACCCAATGCATGTTAATGATTGGGAGGCCATAGTTTCAAATATGATAGATTCACTTTAACTTACCAACTGTTAGGATATTCCGACACATAGGATATAGTTAAGTTCAACTTGGTCTAGTATAGAGTTAGGTTAGAGTTAGGTAAAGTGTGTTTCTTTACCGTTGTACATTTTGTAACTTACAATCCGACGGTCACGATATGTAGTGATCCGATGGTTCACTCTCACCTCGGTATTACCGACACTTGATCCGTGGCTTGACACCCGATTGGTCCATGAGTTCTATTTAAAGCGCATGGAGGGTCATTGTTCGGGTAATCCGTGCATGAGAGAAGCTTATGTAAATTTTCATTCTTTGATTAATAAATTGTCTGTACCCACGTTGGGACAGGCCGTGGACTGTTTCCCTCCTTGCACTCTGAGGGTTTTAACCACGTCAAAAATACTGGTGTATTGATTTGAGATCTGGTTGTGAGCGGTGTCCTCTTGGTATTCTTTCTGAGGAACTTACCCTGTAAATTCCTACATGGTATCAGAGCTATTTGAGGGCCGCGTCCGTTGGTGATCCAAATCTGAAGCCGGTAGAACTGCATGCGGCTGTCGTTTCCTAGATCTGTTGTTTCTGACTGCTTTCGGGCCGAGAGGACTGCTCTGTTGCGTTCAGAGCATCTGTTTCAGTGAGGAACCCCTTTCGTTTCACGCGAAAAGGTTTCCGGTAGCCCTAGCTGCGTCATTTTTCAGATCGGGAGGTATACAGTGTTTTTTTTTGCAGTTTACTGTCATTTTCTCTCTGCTTATTTCGGTTTCGGTTTATTTAGCCTTTTTTTTCCGGATCTATACCTTTCATTTCTGCGTATGCTCTTTGCCCTGCGACTCTGTGCGATCTGGGCAAATCAGAAACAGAAAGAAAGGATTTTTCTCATGCGTATGCTCTTTTCCCTGCACCTTAGTGTGATCTCGGAAAATCAGAAACATTGAGAAAAATATTTAGTTTTTCGGCTAAAAGCTAACTTTGAGATTTTTTTTAAAATTTCTAGTTTTTTTGGCTAAAGCTAACTTCGAGCCGTAAGGTTCGTTTTTCTTTGGATATTCGTGTTGGGTTTTGTGTTTTGTGTTTTGTAGGGGAAAAGAGTCTTCCCAAGGCAAGCACGCAAATCGAGGCCCCCCCCCCCCCCCCCTCTCTCTCTCTCTCTCTCTCTCTCTCTCTCTCTCAAATATTTTGTATAGATCAATTGGTTCAAAGACCTTTTAAGAGAGTAGAGGTCTTGGGTTCAAGTCTCCATTTTGTGGGGGCGGATTTTTTCATTCCCGCACATTCGCGCACTTTGCCGGCAACGTCAACAATTTTTTTTCAAAAAGCCATAACTTCTTCATCCGGAAGCCTTTTTCAGAGCCGTTTTTTTTAAAACCGCCTATTTTTTCGAGATCTATCCATTGGACCACTTACTTTCAGCATCTTCAGCTTCAGTTGTTTTTCAAAAAATGGAAAGTCCATGCCAAGTCATTCTTGACAGCACTAACTACTTCCAATGGGTAGCCTACATGGGAGATTTACTTAGAAGTAAAGGTCTCTTCAGAATAGCCACAGACCAAGAGAAGAAACCCAAAGATGAAGACAAGGCCGAAAAATGGGAAAATCGACAAGATCAAGCACGTGGTTTGATAGGAATGTCTGTTTCTCCTGATCTTAGATTCCACATTGCAGAAATTGAAACTCCTCATGAAGCATTAGAAAAACTTGCTAAAGTTTTTGGGATTAAAAATGAAATTAGAGCCCATCAACTTGAGAATGAGTTGCTTACTTTGGATCCTAATAATTTTTCTTGCATTGAAGATTTCTTGTCCAAATTCAAGACCCTTAGATATCTCTTGGAAGGTGTTAAAGTTAAGAAAGAAGATGGTAACCTTATTTATTCCATCCTTACTAAGTTGGGACCAGCCTACTCTGTATTTGTTTCCACTTTCCATTCTACCAGGGAAGCTTTCATTTGTCAAGGCAAAGACTACAAGCCCCCTTCCTTTGACTCCTTTTGTGATTCCTTAATAAGAGAACAAGAAAAACTCTTACACCTTGGTCTTCTTAATCTTGGAAACTCTTCCTCGAAAGCGTTAGCCGCCCAGCAGCAACCAAATTCAAAGAATCCTAAGAAGTCTTATCCTCAAAGGAATGGTCCTAAACCAACTCAGCCTCAAGATGAAAGATCATTTCAGCAATATGACAAGACCAATAAAAACAAATGGAAGAAGACTGACAGACATTGTAACTTTTGTAATCGAGATGGCCACTTAGAATCTAAATGCTTTAAGAAGATGGAAGCCTTGGAAGCCGCAATGAAGAAACATAACATCCATCTGGAGCCTACTTCAACTTCAACTTCCGGAACGGCATTTTCTGCATGTCATCGTCAATCATCTCAGTCTGGTTATGCATTAAATGTATCTTCTTCTTCTTCTCATTCTCATGAGTGGCTCATTGATTCTGGAGCCTCTTGTCACATGGCCAAAAACCAAGCCATGTTTTCTTCTTTAAATGATTGTAACACCAAAAATATATATGTTGGTGATGATAGATCTCTTAATGTTGTAGGGACTGGAACTGTTCATCTAGACAATGGTCAGTTCAATGATGTATTATGTGTTCCAAACTTATCCTGCAACCTTCTATCTGTCTATCAGATAACTCATTCAGGTGAAGGTAAAATTGTTGAATTTTCACCTCATGATGTTGTAATCAAGGATCTAAAAGATCCTAAACAGATTCTAGCTACTGGTCTTGCTGATGATTCCAAAAGGTTGTATAAGTTTCACAACTTTGGGTCATCCCATCTTCCCTCAGTATTTGTTGCTCATAATGATGAAGTGAGCAAACTTTGGCATGAGCGGTTTGGTCACTTAAACTATCGCTCCCTTCAGCATCTATGTAAAGAAAACATGGTGACAGGTCTTCCTATGGTATCTTGCAAAGATGGTGTTTGTTCCGGATGTGTACTCGGAAAACATCATCGGGACAGTTTTGACAAACGTGCCTCTTGGCACGCCTCAGCCCCTTTACAGCTTGTGCACAGTGATTTATGTGGTCCTCTTCCTGTTGCTTCATTCTCTGGCTGCAAGTACTTCTTAACTTTCATTGATGATTTCTCCAGACGCACTTGGGTATACTTCTTAAAACTCAAGAGCGAAGTATTTACCACTTTTTGGCCTTCAAAGCATTCGTTGAAAAACAATCTGGACATCAAATTCTTAAGCTAAGAACTGATAATGGTGGAGAATATGTTAAAAATGCATTCATCAACTTTTGCACCGAAAATGGAATTCAAATGCAACATACTGTTCCATACACTCCACAACAAAATGGTGTAGCTGAAAGGAAAAATCGCACCTTAAAGGAAATGGCTAATTGTATGCTGCAATCTAAAGGACTCAGTCTTAGTTTTTGGGCCGAAGCAATTAATTGTGCAAATTATATAATCAATCGCACTCCTACTAAGGTTCTAGAGAATATCACTCCAGAAGAAGCTTGGAGTTCCATTAAACCAGATGTAAGTCACTTTCGTGTGTTTGGAAGTGAAGCATGGGCCCATATTCCAGATGAAAAGCATAAAGCCTTAGAACCTAAGAGTGAGAAATGTACTTTTGTTGGATATTCTGAAGATGTAAAAGGCTATAGACTTATTCCATTTAAGTCCAAAAATGTTATCATTAGAAGAGATGTAAAATTTGATGAAAATAAATCGGCCTGCGAGCCTAGTCCGGCGGATGTGCCACCTCTTCCTATCTCTTCTATCTTTGAAAACATTTCTTCTTCTGATGATGAAAGCGAGGATGATAATCCTTCCCCACCTTCTCAGGATCCTCAACTTCCAAGATGGGTCCGTGCTACTCGGGATGCAGCAGGTGATCTTGCCGGTGATCCTACAGATCAGCGACGTACACGTTCTCAGTTTGAAAGAGCCTCTTCTTTACTGGCTCAAGCTCCAGTAAATCATGATCCTGACACTTTTGCAGAAGCTTCAGGCCATCCACATTGGGAAACAGCTATGAATGAAGAATATCATTCATTGATGACAAATGATACATGGGATCTTGTTCCTCTACCAAAGGGACGCAAACTTGTTAGATGCAAATGGGTTTACAGAACCAAGTATGGACCAGATGGGAAAGTTGATAAACATAAAGCTCGTCTAGTTGCTAAGGGCTTTTCACAGGTTGAAGGCATTGACTACACTGAAACCTTCTCTCCAGTTGCCAAAATGAACTCTATCCGCCTTGTTCTTTCCCTTGCTGCCTCTTTAAAATGGGAAGTCCATCAAATGGATGTTAAATCTGCCTTCTTGCATGGTGACTTGCAGGAAGAAATCTATATGGAACAACCCATTGGCTTCATACAAACAGACTCCAGCCTCGTTTGTCGACTTAAGAAATCCCTTTATGGCCTCAAGCAAGCTCCTCGAGCTTGGTATGCCAAAATGGATAGCTTTCTTTTAGAATCTGGCTTTTCTAGGTGTCATTCTGACAATACTGTCTACACCAAGAAAGTGGGCAACTCTCTCATCATCCTTGTTCTTTATGTTGATGATCTTATTCTTACTGGTAGTGATCCCAACCTTATAAACCATGTGAAGTCCAGCCTTAAAAAGAAATTTGAAATGACAGACTTAGGACACTTACACTATTTTCTCGGTCTTCAAGTCTTGCAATCCCAAGAGGGTATTTTCCTTTCCCAGTCCAAGTATGCTTGTGATATTCTTCGTCATTTTCACATGGAAGACTGTAAGCCAGCCACTTCTCCCTTTCAGTCTGGAGTCAAACTTTCAGTCTCTTGTACTTCTCCTGAAGTTGATGCTACCTTATACCGTCAACTTGTCGGAAAACTCTTGTATTTAACCCATACTCGTCCTGATCTTTCCTTTGCTGTTGGCCTTGTTGCTCGTTTTATGCAAAACCCCCGTGAAAGTCATTGGAAAGCAGCTAAAAGAATACTTCGTTATGTTCGAGGTACAGTACAGTTTGGGATTCATTACAGTGCCAAAGCAGCTCCTCTGTTAGTTGGTTTCACTGATTCTGATTGGGCTGGTGACCTTGATGATCGGAAGTCTACTGCCGGTTATGTCTTCACTCTTGGTTCAGGACCTATTACATGGGCTTGTAAGAAACAGGCTGCCATTTCTCTTTCATCAGCAGAAGCAGAGTATCGTGGTGCCGTGGAAGCTAGTAAGGAAGCCTTGTGGCTTCGTCAGATCCTATCAGAGTTTGGCTTTGAGCAGCAGCATCCAACCACACTTTGGTGTGATAATCAAAGTGCCATTCAGCTATGCAAAGATCCAGTCCAGCATCAGCGCAGCAAACACATTGAACTACACATGCACTTCATCAGAAAGCTCATTCATGACCATGTTCTTGAAGTGCAATATTGTCCAACAGATGATCAGGTTGCAGACATCTTCACAAAGGCTCTCACAGAGGCGAAGTTCACTAAACTTCGATATATGCTTGGAGTTCAGGAAGTTGTCACTAAGGGGGGATAGGCTCTAGTGCCTCCTTCCTTCTCCTATTGTGTCATATTTGTAAATCCTTCAATCCTATCCCAAGTTGTTCTTAAGGGGGGATGTTAGGATATTCCGACACATAGGATATAGTTAAGTTCAACTTGGTCTAGTATAGAGTTAGGTTAGAGTTAGGTAAAGTGTGTTTCTTTACCGTTGTACATTTTGTAACTTACAATCCGACGGTCACGATATGTAGTGATCCGACGGTTCACTCTCACCTCGGTATTACCGACACTTGATCCGTGGCTTGACACCCGATTGGTCCATGAGTTCTATTTAAAGCGCATGGAGGGTCATTGTTCGGGTAATCCGTGCATGAGAGAAGCTTATGTAAATTTTCATTCTTTGATTAATAAATTGTCTGTACCCACGTTGGGACAGGCCGTGGACTGTTTCCCTCCTTGCACTCTGAGGGTTTTAACCACGTCAAAAATACTGGTGTATTGATTTGAGATCTGGTTGTGAGCGGTGTCCTCTTGGTATTCTTTCTGAGGAACTTACCCTGTAAATTCCTACACCAACCACTATTATAGTCAGTGATTTATATGTTAATTGTCCTGATTTTGTGGGAAGCTGTAAGGTGGTTGTAAGGTGGGGTGGTGGATCTCACACTATTTTCCTTTGAATATAACAACATCAACAACAATAAAACAAC
The DNA here is from genome assembly GCA_031772625.1 of Pinus tabuliformis. Classification (NCBI taxonomy): domain Eukaryota; kingdom Viridiplantae; phylum Streptophyta; class Pinopsida; order Pinales; family Pinaceae; genus Pinus; species Pinus tabuliformis. The sequence goes on from CM062804.1 coordinate 1,057,645,897, forward strand.
TAATTAATTGAATCATTTTCCTAAGGGATGCTACTCATGGGGAGGCCATAGGTCATATTTCCAAATGAAGTCAAGTCTCTCGAGACTACTAGCCATTATTGTTATTAATGTTTTAATGTGTGCATGTTTGCACACACAAACACATTACAATATAAAATAGTGGGTTAGGTCAATCTATTTGATCGGATTTATTCAAGACAAAGTTCACCATGAGGTCTTTGGTAGTCTAGTTGAGGTTCAAATTTAGTTGAGTCTCATTGGGTTACTAATCCATATTATGGATGGTGATCGAGCAATGTTGACCATTTCCATGGAGAATTTGCATGTGAGATAAGGCATTGATGGATTAGAACCCACCCTACCTATTAATGAGCCAACCATTAGTGGATTGGTTTGTAATTCTTAATGATAAAGATACTCCACGAAGACATGCAAATTATGAATGGTTCCCCTTAATGACTATATTTCTTTTGGTCATCTAACCATTTATAATGTTGTTATTTCTCCAACTGTCCCTATGACCAATATTTTCATTATGTTTCAGTTAAGCCCTTAGGATATGGAATTTTGAATTTTTTGATATATCCCTTAAAATGGTTATTAGATGATTGGTTATTTTTTTCATGATAGTTGTCACATGTCCCTTAAAATAGTTATTAGATGCTTGGTTATTTTTTTCATGATAGTTGTTACGTGTCTCTTAATTTTTTTTATATATACACATGATTTATAATAACAATTAAAAGAAAAACAATTTTAAGAAAATTAATAATTACAAAACCACATAAAAAGATTAGTTTCTTTGATTTCTTTAATAAATTAGACTTTCATACTTATCTTTCATTTCTCTAATTTCTCTATATCTGAATTGTAATTTCTTAACAAGTTAATACCTATCAAAAATCTTTTAAGCACATATTGATATCATCTATCTTAAGTCAATATACTAAATTGAAATTATCCTATCAAAATATCAATAAAGAGTTCTTTAAAATTTATTTTCTATAACATTTACTAAGGTGGTTTTTTCTAGGAATCCCTTTTGTTGATTTAAGATGAGCTTGCTAATCTGAAAGATAGAATACTATCATATTAATTTTCAAAATAATTGTAAATTATCCTAGTCACAAAAGTGGATACAAACAATATTAGTAAAAGAGGAGTTTCTAATTTTGTCGGTGTGGTGGTGAAAAAGTTACTATTATCTTGCTACATTTAACTCAAAATCATGTTACTTTAAGCATCTATGCTCGAAATGGTGAATGGAAATATATTCCAATAACTTTTTAGTTAATGGATAAAAACGGTGAAAGCCACAACGTGGCTACTCCCTACCATGTTTTAGAAACATTATGGAGAAATATTTGCAATGGCTCCAACCCTTCTCTCATTACGCAAGTCATCATGAAACCCACCGCACCCTCTAACGCCATCCACTGGGCCACACAACAACCAGGTTACTCTCATAACTCCACCTATTAAGAATGCCAAGCAATTCAAGGCCATAGATAAGATTCCTAAAAAATAATTAACCTTCATATAATAGCCATATCCTCTTCTACATTTATAACTATTATATTTGCACACATACAATCTAAGAGATTCAAAGTTGCAAATAAGAGGTTCATGGAATTCAAGGTTGTAGGTCACAAATCGAATATAGATGTTTGTAATTATCTATTTTGTAGTCTTTCCTCAAATGGGAAATGTATTCTAAAATGAGGTTTGATAGAATTCTGGTGAATGTTGTTAGCTTTGGTTTTTTATTGGGACCTAAAAATTGCTCTGGATACAGTAAATGAAATTAATCAAAATTCATCTTTTCTGAGCTCAATTATAGCAACATTGGTGATCAATAGGCTCTGTGAGGTCACTAGAATTGAACAAGCTTTCTCGGTGTTCGGGGAATTAAGGGAAAGAAGCTGCAAACCTGATTTCATTGAACAAGCTTTCTCGGTGTTCGGGGAATTAAGGGAAAGAAGCTGCAAACCTGATTTCAATGAACAAGCTTTCTCGGTGTTCGGGGAATTAAGGGAAAGAAGCTGCAAACCTGATTTCATTACCTATTACATTGTGACTAAAGCTTTAACCGAAGCTATTCGCATTGTAGATATATTGGATGAATTCAACAAATTTTGAAACGGAAAAGGGAACATACTGGTGTGCCTCAATTATGAGTATAGGGATTACATATTTTCACTCATTTCAGCCTGAAAAATTAAGGCCATTAATTTGGCAAAATTAGTAAGAAATTATGGTTTTCCTCTCGAGAAAGATGTTTCTAATACAACATCATTCTCCATAACTTCTAGGCAAATTTTTCATTCATGTGTTCTATCTCAGGGATATTTGAGTTTCAGAAATAGTTCTATCTAGCTGAAGATTATAAGTGTTGTTGAGTCGGTTTAGAATTGAAGTTTAATCTTGTTGAGTCGGTTTAGAATTGAAGTTTAATCCCGTACATTTATTTCTATCCAGCTGAAGATTATAATTGTTGTTTAGTCAGTTTATAATTGAAGTTTATTTTGGTACATTTATTACTTATTATACTGTTGTATTACATTTTTACCTGATTTATTTCTATTTCCATAAAAAATTGGTTGTACCCACTTGCTATTACAAACCATAAACTAGAGTAAACTATAGTTTTAAAGTAAGTTCCCTCCACCAAAGAGGGCTAATTAAGTCTTATTATAATATTTCAACCCTAACAATTTAAATAGTTTTTATATATAACAATTACTAAGGAAAAAAAAAAATCTTCTTCTACCCAAATAATTAGGGTTAATTAAATTCTTATCATAGTATTTTAATTAAATTCTTATCCAAATATTTTAATTAAATTATTATCATAATATTTTAATTTATTACTATTCAAATAATAAATAGAAAAACAAACCAACAAAAAACAAAAAACAAAAAACATTTTTTTTTAAAATAAAATTTAATAATCTATATTTCAAAAGTTTTAGATAAAACTTATTAGTATTCCAATAATAAATAGAAATTAGAAAAAACAAAAAAATCATTATTTTAAAATAAAATTTAATATTCCATATTTCAAAAATTCTAGATAAACTTAAATCGTGTAAAAATAATTATAAATGTATTTTGAAAAAAACATGAGATAAAAGTAGCACACGAAGTGATAACGGTCAAAGCTATTTGACCTCGAAGGAAACACCACGGTCCCTAGCAGGGCAGGGACGAATAAAAGGTCCAAACTCAACGACCTATAATCATTAGTTTGAAGAATACGTTAAATTCTTGAAGAGTTAAAAAAGTCATGTTCTTGGAGCCAATTTCTATCTCCTTAACAATAATTCAAATGGAAGGTAACGAGAAGTAATGCATTTCACATGAAAACAAATTTTGGAGTTTTTATTAAAACGATCTATCCAACTTTATAGATGTTTAATATAAGTTGATTTTATTGACTCTCTTTCGATGTGAAATGAAAAGAAAAAGCGTTGTTTTACAAATGTGTAAATTCGCTGGTTTGAATTTAGTTATATATATTTTTTTAAAATTGACTCAGTAATTGAATTTGGTTTTTGATGGTGGAAATAGATTCAGCACTATCAAAAACTTATGAGTACCCAAAATCTTGAAACTTGGTAGTTGTAACCTAAATTTCCCAAAATTTTTGTTAGATTTTAACAAAATCTTACAAAAAATTTCATTAATTTCTAGACAAATTTAAAAACTCATTAAACTAATCAACTAAAGAGAAAATGCAAAGGGTGTAAAGGATATCAAAATTACTATATAAGATGTAATAAAATTGCAACTTCATCTCATAAAAAAAATCTTTCTTCAAACAACATGCCTTAGAAAAAATAAAGAGAGTGAGAGAAAGATTGTTCACACAACACAAAACATACACAATATGTTATTGATCTCAAAGACATTACATATGTAGGAATACATGATCTTTTTGGATCCAAGAATGGTGGATCTGGATTACTAAAAATAGTTAATACACCTATTAATCTAGGAACTCACACAATACAACTAAGGACAACTTGTAGGTCATGGAAGCATTACTTCTAACACCCTCCTTTAATGTTTACATGTAAAAAATATAAAAAAACCCACATTATAACAATAAATAAATCTTTATTAGATTTCTCTGATATGGTCATCATCAGCACCCACATCCACTCTGGAATCTTGCAAACACGGCGCTTTCACCACCACATATTCGAGCTATCACTTGATCTCCATTTAAAACATAACCGCCTCTGACCATCGTTGATGAGCTTTGCAGAATCGACGCTTCTCAACCTCTCGAATCGCAACTGGTCAATCTTGATACTGAACCATCCTATGGAATTTCCACCATTTGTGAATCCACGACCCTCTGCAGCCTTCATCAGTTATCTAGGATAGCATTCTGGATACAAAATGTCTTCAGCAGACAATTCTACAACTTGGCCTTGTATAAATAACCTGTACTGACACTCCTGGAGCACAACAAACCACACCAACTTGACCTTATTAAAAACTAACTGTGACCAATGCTCTCAGAACACAATGGGTCACATTAATCATTAAATAATTGATCAATTCTTTATGGTTCTGCATTTCTTCTTCTTCCTTTTTCTTTTTTAAGGCACAACAAAATAATTTTACAACCAACAATCTAAAACCATCACAACTTTACACATTGTTTTCTCAACAAACTCTGGTGTCCGAACCATTAAAGATCTACCTACCAAACTCTGGTGTCCGAACCATTAAAGATCTACCTACCACGTGGTTTGATAAGATAGTCATATTGAACCCTCTATATGTGTGAATAGTGAAACACATGATAAGAATTCACGTCTAATTAAACGAATGAATCAAACCATTCACATAAATGGATTGACTTAATTTTTTTTGCACGTGACATTCATAAAAATAAACTTCTAAAATAATTAAGTCTCTAATATTCCTGTGAACAAGGCTTCGGCCCTCAGAAATAATGGACAACTACGGTTTGAGGGAGACCTGCAACTTTGCTTAAAAAAACAAACTGAGAAACTCGCTGGCAAAATCTTTAACCACTTTTGACATATATCACTGGCGAGTCTCTCTGCATCAAATGCAAAAGCAGGCTTTCACACATCTGCAGAATACAGTCCAATTACATCTGCAGAATACAGTCAAATTGGAGACGTTTTTCCCGTAGAATGGCATAGTTGTAATTTTTTAATATGGATCCGGTCCATAGGAAAAAGCATCCATTTGTTTTGAAAAGAACGAGCATACATCTAAACAAAATTGGAGGTAGTCATGCTGGAGGAGATTTCGAAGAACCACCAGAGAATTTGACGTAGGAAGGATCCGGCAATGATAGAAGAAGCTAGAAAGAACAAAAAGATCTATAAACCTACAAACATAATCACCGAAAAGAAAATTCCCACACCAAACTAATCTATGTATAGAAGCAAAGCCGCTCGAGGTTGTCCATCTTCCTAATCTATGTATAGAAGCAAAGCCGCTCGAGGTTGTCCATCTTCCTGGCGCTCCTGTGAAGGAGCCAAGCCATGTTAAAAAAAATAGAGAGAGCGAGAAAAAGACTGTTCACACAACACAACACAAAACACACATAATATTTTATTGATCATACTATATATATATAGGAATATGTGATATTTCTAGATCCGAGAATGGTGGATCTAAATTACTAAAAATAAATAGTATACCTATTAACCTAAGAACTCACACAATACAACTCAAGATAACTTGGAAGTCATGGACGCATTACTTCCAACATCATGTTATTGTAAAATTCTTTTCCTTTAAGAAAAATACAACCCTGAAGTGATTCCCGAGATAAACCCATACATTGTATATATGAGAATCCAATCTAAGAATTTGTACCTAATTGCTGGCATCAAATTTAACTATTCCCAGACACCAACAACCTGATTCACCAATGGATCCCCTTTGACCCACCAGTGTACTGCTTCACTTTACGTTGCCGAAGTTGTGAGAGATTGGAAAACTGTCGCTAAGATGCCACAATTTGGAAGAAGGAATAATGAATGGAATGGTGGTATGGCTGCACTTCATGCTTTTACCATTCCCAGACACCAACAACCTGATTCACCAATGGATCCCCTTTGACCCACCAGTGTACTGCGTCACTTTACGTTGCCGAAGTTGTGAGAGATTGGAAAACTGTCGCTAAGATGCCACAATTTGGAAGAAGGAATAATGAATGGAATGGTGGTATGGCTGCACTTCATGCTTTTACCATTCCCAGACACCAACAACCTGATTCACCAATGGATCCCCTTTGACCCACCAGTGTACTGCTTCACTTTACGTTGCCGAAGTTGTGAGAGATTGGAAAACTGTCGCTAAGATGCCACAATTTGGAAGAAGGAATAATGAATGGAATGGTGGTATGGCTGCACTTCATGCTTTTACCATTCCCAGACACCAACAACCTGATTCACCAATGGATCCCCTTTGACCCACCAGTGTACTGCTTCACTTTACGTTGCCGAAGTTGTGAGAGATTGGAAAACTGTCGCTAAGATGCCACAATTTGGAAGAAGGAATAATGAATGGAATGGTGGTATGGCTGCACTTCATGCTTTTGCCCACAGGCGATGATTTGATTCCCAAAATAGTTTGGACAAACTTTCTAAACTATTAACATGGAATTCACTATAAGGGGGAGAAGTTAGAGCTTCGGGTATTGGAGTTTTCTTACTCTTTGCGCCTTCTCCTCTCTTCTTCTCTTTCCCTTTATCCAATTCCTTTGGAAATAAGAGGAATAACAATTTTTCCCCTTAAAGCACTTTGAATGCAACCTACATCATGATGATGATCAAAATCAATACAAAGTTGAATCATAGGTTGCCGTTATAATAGCTTACTTACATTTAAAAAAAATTGTAAAACTTTCTATGGATGCTAAGTTTGGTGAGAAGCTTCTATTGTTGTACAGTAACCAATAATGGTTACAGAAAAGAGGCTTTTTTCGCACCGCTTAAAACGGCATCAAAAAACATACATTTTTTTATTATGTTATCATGATGTCATGCAGATGATTGTGACTCGTTTTGAATTTTGTCAACTGTCAACCAAAGTTAGCCGTTGGCTGTTCTGTTCAGCACGCTTTGGTTGCGAGGGATTTTACGAAGAATTTTAATTTGAATGGTCCAATTTTTTTGATGATTGGCCAAGTCCTAAGTATATTTTTTTATTTAAAAACCATATTCTTGTTTTAATGAGTGACCTATTCTCTTCGTTAATTATAAGAAAACTTTTTGGCATGGTAAGTATTCGATTTTATATACTGTTTATTATGTCATCATGATGTCATGTGGATGATTGTCACTCATTTTGAATTTTGTCAACCAAGGTTAGCCCGTTGCCTCTTCTATTTAGCACGTTTTGGTTGCGCCGAATTATATGAAGAACTTTAATGTGAATGATCCATTTTTTTTTGGTCATTGACTATGTCCTAAGTATATTTTTTTATTTAAATACCATATTCTTGTTTTAACGAGGGGTCCATTCTCTTCATTAATTATAAGAAAACATTTTGGCAGGGTAAGTATTCGATTCTATATTCTATAGAGTGAATTATGAAGACCATATAAAGGGAATTTTCTCTTTTCAACAAATGAATTTGTAGAAATTCTATTTTCTCTTTTTCAACAAATGAATTTGTAGAAATTCTCACTGTAGATCAATAGATTATGCAATGTACTAAAGCAAAATACAAGTTTTACTTCTACAACAAATTTTGTGGAAGCTTAATCGAATATGAGCAAGATCAATTAGAACACATATAACTGAGAATGAGAAATCAATCACACATAACACAGAAGAAATAACTCAGGGAAAGCCTCGGCCTAAAACCCCAATCTTTGTATTATCATAGAAGTGGAAATATGTTCATATTACAAAAAGAATCAGCTCACAAACTATCATGTTGTCTCTGCAATCCAACCGCTGCTCATAGATAGTCAAAGGCTTCTCACAAACCTTCTCCTCTACCGTCCAAGCCTCCTATTTCCTTGCGCAATTTTTCCTGGGGTCTAGTGCTTCCACTTGTGTGAATTCCCACCTCACACTGTGCACTTGGCTCAGAAATAACTGCACAAACCTAAAGGAGATGATTCCTTCTGCATGGATGAGTTTCCTTTATAAGAAAATTCCTCCAACTAATAGTAAACCATCCCTTCCTTTAATCTCAACTGGGTCTTTCTCTGAACTGACATGCATGAGTTATTTATGAGAGAATATTCAGTTATTTGGAGAACACTAGTTGCATGCATGCATGCATTAACTGACTGAACTCACAATTAGTTCCTCCAACTGTTTGGAACTAATTTAACTAGACTTAATTAATTGAGCTAACTAATTACAACTCATCCTTATCTCCTTAATTAAGGGATAACTTCCTCAATCAAAGGGATAATTGTTGCATGTCTTCACATAGACTTCATGTTTGATTTTCTCCAACTAATTAACTCAAGATGAATTAATTAATTATTTTACAAACAGCTAGTGAGACTAAATTCAAATTTTAATTCTCAATTTTAATTCAGAAACTAATTAAAATTGGAATCTATCTTGAAATTCTATTTATAACAATGTTATTTTTAGCATTTCTATTTTTTGCTATTTCCAACAGAGTTGGAGTATATTCTGAAATGCTATTTATAACAATGTTATTTTTAGCATTTCTTGTTGCTAAAAATAAAGAGTAAAATTAAAGGAAAGTCCATCAAGTTCTTGTGGCCAATTTATATGTTTTTAGAAACAATTTCAAAATGCAAGGGAACATGATGAAGTGAATTTATAATGACAATGCATTTTGAAGTTTTTACTAAAAAAGTTTCATCTAATTCTACAAATGTTTCATATAAATTCTTTATATGTGAAATGAAAGGAAAATGTAAAGGACCTAAATTGGTTGCATCAAATCTTTCTTAAAAACATACAAACTTCATGTTATTTTAAAGCTATTTCTCTATTTGAAAATTAAAAAATTACAACATTGAGATGATGATCAAGAAAAAAATAAATCATATATTAAATAGATATGAAAATCCAAGTTGAGAATTTGTGCTAAATTTTCGAACATCAAAGTCGACTATTCCCCAGACACTATAGATCTGATCCTAGATTGGATTCCCCTTGATCCACAAGTGGGCTACTTGACTTGCATTCTCTTTACACAATTCCTTCGTAAAATAAGAAGAAGATGAATGATTATGCAATCACTTTGAATTCCCCTGTGTCATCATGATGATCAAAATCAAACTAATAAACGCACTCCCGCAAAACAGATTTCAATTGTTTCTACAAATAAGTGTTGTAATGAAATATGTGTTATTAGTCCCTGCCATCTGGCAATGGCCAGGGACTATAGTAATCGAAATGCGTTGTTGTGACATTAGTTTAAGCTGCTTTGTTATTAATTTAAGCTGATTATTGTGAGAGTAACCAAAGTTTTTAAATGCAACGCTGTTTGCCATTGCAGGAGTAACCAAAGTTTTTAAATGCAACCATTTTGCCATCTTATTTGGCCTCTTCTTGAGGTGGAAGAGGCTGGACCATAGGTTTGTTCTGATTTTACCTGGTTCATTATTGATGGTTGTCAAACAGTTGATATTAATGCTAACATTAGTTTTCCTACTTTGCCTAGCATTTTAGTTTGAGCATAGTTTGAGCATATTAGTTTGAGCATATTGGTTTATTTGCAGGTTGGCAGGTGTAGGTGTGCATGTAGGTGGTGTAAGTGTGCATGCATGGTGCAGGTGTGCATGCAGGTGCAGGTGTTCCTTTACTCTTTTGCTGCCCTCCCTTCCTGGTTTCCTCTTTCTACTGCCCTCCCTTCCTGGAATCCAAGGGCTCAGTTCCGATTCAAGGCAGGTCCAAGCTATTAGCAAGCAGGTCTAGGCAATGGAACTGACTACCACTTACTATGTATCTCATAGTAACAGCGCGGGGAAGGGTTGAGAGTCAGGGAGGTACCATACTTCACAAGGATGGTGCAGCAGCTAATCTCGGTCCACCTAACGAAGGACAATCCTACCTTGGGCTCGCCTAACTAAGTTCTCTGGGCTTGCTTTCCTTTCCATGCATGCCAGCCTGATGGACAGATTGATTGGGTCATTAGCAGCCTTCTTTGCAACATCCATATCTGCTCTGAGACTCTCTGAACAAGCAGTGGAGCTGACTATGTATCTCATAGTAACAACGCAAGGAAGGGTTGACAGTCAGGGAGGTTAGACTGTTAAACAACCAACAGGGAATCCTTGGCACCATGGGTTGCTTGAGGAGGTGGGACGGAAGAAGAAATGAACTGGCACTGGAAGAAGCTAGTTTGTATCTGCTCTGAGACTCTCTGAACAAGCAGTGGAGCTGACTATGTATCTCATAGTAGCAGCGAAGGGAAGGGCTGACAGTCAGGGAGGTTAGATTGTTAAACGACCAACAGGGCATCCTTGGCACCATGGGTTGCTTAAGGAGGTGGGTCGGAAGAAGAAATGAACTGGCACTGGAAGAAGCTAGTCTGTGCCGAGATCTAAATGAGGGCAAAAAAATGAAACCTAAGCGATGGTAGGCTTACCGAGACTGAAAGGGAGGTACCATACTTCGTAAGGATGGTCCAGCAGCTAATCTCGGTCCAGCTAATGAAGGAAAATCCTACCTTGGGCTTGCCTAACTAAGTTCTCTGGGCTTGCCTTCCTTTGCATTCATGCCAGCCTGATGGACAGATTGATTGGTTCATTAGCAGCCTTCCTTCTAGCATCATATATGTCCCGAGGCTCTCTGAACAGGCAGTGGAACTGACTATGTATCTCATAGTAACAACGCAGTGAAGGGATGATAGTTAGGGAAGGGCTGACAGTCAGTGAGGTTAGACTGTTAAGCAACCAACATGGCATGGAGCTTAGACGGTTAAACAACCAAGAGTTTAAACATTTGAGCCAACAGCTAAGGTAGCAAGAAGAGCAATGGTGCTGAATAGAGAATATGACATCTGTATGGGAAGCTATGACATATGTGCTGGTTAACTTGCGAGGCTGATTTGATGGAGGTTAATGTAAGTCAAGGCATTTGTACGTGTTAGCTGCTAATTATTCATTGTGTACACATTTCGTTCTATTCAACATTATCCATGCAACATCCGCTACGTGTAAGTTACTTTTATTGTTATATAATAAAGTTAGAAATGATTTCGTGGTTACCTCGCTTTGACTTTTATTTTTGCTTCGGCTCCACTACATTGGTTTATATCAGGTACTATTTATGTTATTACATTGTATTGACATATTTTAGCGTATGTAGGGTTTGAGTTTTTTACCTAGGCTGTGTACGATTTTAGTTTTTGAGCTACGGGAAACTTGTGTTTTTATCATAAGCATGGGTTGTCCTAACATTCTTTTTTACCTTGGCAGTGGTTTTTTTTTGTCTGTGAACAAACGATTGGTTAGGAAGGGACCTCAAACTGTAGGACCCTCGCAAGTTACAGTTACCATTAGACCGCTCAGTTGGTGGGTGGGATATATAATTTTGTGTGTATTGTAATCTATATAATATTATTTATCTGTATTTTATATATTCTTTTTAACATGAATATTAAAATTTTCCAAATACAATATATTGTAGTTTTAATCTGGCATTTAACTTAGACCTGCTAACTATCTTGGGCTTCCTAAAATTTATAAAACCTTTTGTCTCTTATTCATTTCGATTGGTATGAAAGCCCATACGCTTTGCGTCTCCCCAGGATGCAGAATGGTTAAGTTGGCTCACTAGTGAAAGCAATCAGTTTTTGCTACTCGAGTTAGTTCTGGAACATATATATTATTCGAGAGCACAGTAACCTGCTTTTGTGCCTTTGTTCAGTTGATTAGGGTTTTTTAGTGCGTTTTGAATATACTTGCATAGGATCGATTGCCAATCTATTCAACCTATTATTTTGTGGGCCTTTCTACACATTCTCAACCTTGATATTCAATCTCACTGACACTTTCTATGTTACTGGAGTTTGTCTCTGAATCTTTTGTTTGACTAGTTGGCTTAGTGGTTGGGATAGGGTGCTGCCATGTAAACATCCCGGATTATAAATCCCAGCAGGTATAAAGTTTTTCTGTGTCTGTGGTGGCAAGACATGGTTTCTGAGAGTTTTTTTTTATAACAGAATTGTTTTAGTCAAGACATAAGTGTAGATGTGATGTGAGAACACACAAAATTGTATGACTGAGGGTTTCTGAGGGTTTTTTTTATAATAGAATTGTTTTAGTCAATTTCTTCAATTTACAGAACCTGACATAAGTGTAGATGTGATGTGAGAAAAAACAAAATTGTATGATTGAGGAACATGATCGTATGACTTAGCTCGATGGGATGGCTTTTTCACTATTCTTGTTCTTGCAATGATTAGGGTATCTTGTTATCACCTATATGGTCTGAGTGCACTGTTGTCCCCACTACTTGAAGTATATCTATGGATAATATGCGCTATCTCTTAGTATTGCCATCTCTAATATGTGTGCTATTAATTTGCTTATACTCACCTTGGTCGTCCATCAAATACAGGTCCCAATAATGAGAACACTAGTGAAACTAAGCTCTATAGCAGGGTATGTGTTGTAATATAAACCAAGCTAGCAGCTTGTTTTATCAGCTAATGACAGAATCTGTACTGATTCTTTTTTACATTGATTTAGCAATGGAATGCATACATAGAGTCAATGCCAATAATTCGTTTAGATATCCTCTTGAACCCAGGGCTATTCACCCAGCCCCCTCCTTGTGGGAGGGGTTAGAATCAATCAAAATTCCTTTGATAAAAATGAAAGCATCATAGCTTGATTTGATTTACATTGAAATTTGTGAATTGCCATGGCCTTCCGACAATAAGTTAGAATAGTGACAAGATATTTGTCCTCCTCTCCTACCTCCTCATCATTACATCTCGTTGAACAAGTCTCATCTCCTCTGTATGACTATTGATGAACTTGTAAGTAGCACAATATTTTACAAGAGGTAATATCAAATTTTCTATATTTCCTATCTTTTTCTTCTCTTGATCAATGGTAGCAATGACTTGATTGTTTCATGTTGACATATCATGGTGTGAGGGTTGTTTTTCACACTATGAACTCCTGGTAAAACTCAATTATGGAAATCCACAATTGTCATATTATGCTACTATTTTTCACCATTAAGGTAGCTTGTACCCTGTACCTTCCAGCCCTTCCAGCCCCAAGTGCAGATGGCAGAGTGTTCCATCAATTTTGCAGTTATCAACAGTTCTTTTCTACACAAAGGTTGTGCAATCATCCTTGTGTCATATCCATGCATTCCATGGCTAGGAAAGTCCTTTGGCATGCTCACATGCCCAAGATAACTTGGCATGTCTGTTGTTGGGAAAAGTATCCAATTCGGAATGCCCGTATCCCACTCTAAGAGGTGATAGTGCCTTAGCAACAAACAGGTAAACTTATTTGAGTATTCTTCTTTATGAAATGTAAGTGAGGAAGAAGGATCTAACTAACCTGTATCTTCCGCTAGTTTGTCGATTCAAATCACTCCTCTCTTCAGTAGCTCTCAGCTTCTTGCTCCTTCACCGGCCCAACTTCACCGAATTCCTGCAAGATCACAAGAGAGAGAAACTACACAAAGATACAGATATACATTCATAAAAAGCTCAAGATCAGATTAAGCTAAACATGTAAGCATAACAAAACATCATTGGTACACAACATGTAGGAGAAACTCAAATAGTTTATTGATGAAATAAGAAAGTCCAAGAGGAGATACAACCAAGTGAGTTCCTATCCAGCATCTACCTCCCAGCAAAGGAATCCCTTCCTCTCCTCCAACAAAGCATAAATCACCCAATGTGCTAATCTCAATCTCAAACCAACAACAATTCTCTGCAAAGTACAAAATTCCAGCCTCCTGAACCTCTGGGTGAGAGATCCATATATAGATGCGAGAAGAGAGGATGAGTTAGCTTATGTTTTGACTTGTGGCTTCTCTCTGTCAATTCTTGCTTCCACTTGGAGGTTGAGAACCTCTTACTCATCACTAGTCAAATTCATTGAGGCAAGTGTCATTGGAGAAGATTCTGGAAGCTTCCAGGGTCTTTCCACCTCGTTGAATGAGATTGCCATTTGTCATTTCCCGCTCAGCGCACCCTAGTAGTGCTTCCACCTGCGTTGCAGTGCACCTAGCCAGTGTAGAATCTGCATTTCAACGCAGGCAGCTAGTGGAGCCTCTGAATTGATCTTGAACTGACTATTTCTGAGTGGTTTTTGGTGGAGAACTTCTGGGAGAAGCTGTCATTGGTTGACCTTGTTCCTTTAGGAGCTGTAAAAACATCTTTAGGGACTTTGGATCCCTTGAATTATGGACATTCCATGCTTATTGATGTAAGGCACAAAAATGTCTATAACAGTTGCCCCCTAAAGTATGAGGCCGTTTATCGGGTGAAATGCTTTATTAGGAGGATCTGAAGTTCATTCAATGCTGGGAGGAGACCTGTAATAAGATACAATACAATACATTATTTTTCATACTGTTTTCATGATCTAGCTGAGGCAGGCATTCCCATGCTCAGCTTTATAAATTCATTTTTGTGTACATAGGACAGACAATTGTCTGATGATAGACTGATGATCCTGCTGAAATCATCATCCTTTGGTAGGATGATTGTCTGTGCTGCAATGCTGTACATGTCAATGTCTTTATTTTTCCTGAATATATATCGCAGCCCGGATGGATGAAACTAGATCCGGGGTCTTCAAACTCATTCGATCTTTACTCTAAGTACAAGTCGATCCATGTGAGAGATCTTCTGAAGTCGAACATGGAAAGACATCACTTGATTACCGGTCAATGAGGTAAACCGTTAACAAGCGCGAGAGGAATCACCAATAATGATAATGACCCTCAAGGTACTGCAGTACAATTCACGTGGTGTGAATAAAGGACTTGGTGCCGAACACCACGCAAAATCTTTCGGTGGAAGGTCATTGATGTATACCTCTCGCCGGAAGTGAGAAACTTTCCATTGAGGCATGTAAGCTTCAAAGTACTGAAGGGGTTTTTCCTAGATCAACTTCTTGGATAATGAGCTGATGTCGACAAGAAGCGATCCATCAAAGGAGGGCCTTAATGTATCCCACATTAGTGACACGGAACGGAGCAAATGATTTTGATGGAGGTGAAAACGATCTGATGATATATGGTTCAGGGTGGCGGTCATGAAAGAATGAAGGATAATGTATGGTAGTGGATGGGACACGGTTGACTTCTTTGGATGACTTCTCTTGAACATATCGGTGACACTTGTGTGATGGATTGGTAGCATTTACCCCAAAGGTGGATGGTATGGCGAGACCATGGTGATGTGACCTGTGAATGAAACAACCCAACCCGACTCAGGCACGGAGTGGAAGTGTCATGTTCAAGAGCGACTTGCTACCAATAAAGTTCTTTGAGTTTCTTCCCAATTTTTCCCCAGTCATTGCGGACCAGTACCTCTTTATTTTTGTCAAGCTTGAGGAGGATAACATGTGCTTGTTCTATAATTTGCCCTTCGGGCAAACCCATCGCTATGTTTCAATGAGCCTAGCGATAGTGAAACTCGTTCTCGTCTAAAGACAAGTTTGTCGCTATTTAATGCTTTTAACGAGTCTAACGACAAAGATAACTCGGTCCTTTTCATTTTTAGAGAGTCTAAAAAGGTACGTAAAGTCAACTCCGAAAGTCCTTTTTCGTCATCTAATCCCTTAAGTCCGAAAAAGTATAAAACAATACAGAAGGGATGAGTTTTCGATAGTTTTAACGAGCCGAACAAAACAAGCGCTCGATCTTTTGTGCAATAATCCCTCAGGTCCAAAAAGATTAAAATCTAGAGGAGGGATAGCATTTCCGGTCGCTTTAACGAGCTGGAAGGCCAAAACTCGGCAATCTTTTCATATTTTACGAGTCAGATGAAAAGAGCTTAAAGAAGACTCGTCTTTTGAGGAACGAGTGATGAAACGGGTTAGCAGCTGATTCCAGGTAAGGGTTGGAATTTTCCAAGCACGGCAGTGTCACAAGGATGGCTAGTGAAATCACTCTTCGCAGCTGTTCCTCAAAATGGGTAAACAATCATATGGAGGTGAACGATCGGCCAATGGAAAAGTGGAGGTGACGGTGCAAACACGACCAAGGCTTTAATGGCTGATAATGTTACATTCACGGTGGTTATTTACCAGAAGATAGTTCATTTTTTAACGAGCTTAAACGCGGAAAAACACTGCTCAGTCTTATGTTTATTTTTTAACGAGCATGAACTATGTGTTAAAACTACTCAATCTTATGTTTATTTTTTAACGAGCATGAACGATGTGCTAAAACTGCTCGATAATCCAGTCATATGATAAGAATGTCTCATGTAAGATGCCATTTTTTATGGAGCTTGCGCCTTACCAAAGCTATGCCCCGCATCCTTTCGTTATGCAAGTTCGGAAACGACTAATCCTACGAGTTTAAAGGGTTAGACCTACAGGTTTAAAGGGAGGACCTAAAAATTTAAAAAATAAATAGTCGCCCCTTGCTTGCACTCCAAAAGGTTTGCATGCCCCCAGGTATAAAGTACGATTTCAAGGTTACCCCTCAATTTGCAGATAAAACATTTGTTTTACCAGGAAAGGCCTACCTCTTTCAGGTTGCCCGAAGATTGTTTCATCAATGCAGCGAACAAAACACTTCTTCGGCGATGTCTACCGAGATATACAAAGGTGAGTGACAACGAGCGCCAAACACATAACTTTGACAAAAGAATCTTATTCTAGAATAACCCCTATTCTAAGACGGACGGGGTACAGACTAGTCATATTCTCTCGCGGAAACCTACCCTATACCCAAAGTTTTCCTGCCGAAGCAGACCAGGACGCATGCCCCCTGGGTTCCAGTCATATCCCTCTGAATTACTCGCGCTCATCGGGAGGACGGACCATGGGTTGAGACATTTCTTGCGTGAAGAGACCATTTAGGGATGGTATATGACTATTTGTGATGCGTGATCCGGGAAATGAAAGCTGGTCCACGAGCTTGACCACTCTTCCTTCGTGCGGAAAACACATTACTCTAAAGAGTGAGGAGACGATGGCTCCCATGCAATATATATAGTCTCGTCCAAGGAGTAGGTTATAATCCAAGGGTCCTTGAACGACCATCACGTTCATTTGAACGGTCTTCCCTTTCAATGTGATAGGCACATTGGGAGGATCCCTAAAGGTTGACTGGTTCCTTTATCAAAGCCTGTCAGATTTCTCATTTCAGGCAAAAGCGCTGGCGAACTAATCGCTTTCCAAGCAGTGGAGGAAAGGATACTCGCAGATGCCCCTTCATCAATGATGGTGCCAGCCATGACCATTCTGTATATTTGGACGATAATTCTGAATGGTATGCTTGCTGGCAAACGGGGTCTGCCTAGTTGGTTCCAGTCGAACGAGACAACTAGGTTGCTTGGTGGCGGGACCGAGTAAACGGCCGGGTATCGCTCTGACGAACTTCCTTCCTGCGATAAAGGAATGGGGGGAGTGCCCCCGTGCTCGTCGGAGTCTGTGTTGATGAAGAGAATTTGGATGGTGTCATCTTTATTCTCTTCAGTGACTGTATCATTCGAAGATAAATCCTCTGAAGGCAAGACCGGGTCAACTGCCGCCTCGACCTTTTGACTTTCGTCAGGTATGGATTCAGCTGGTTCATCTTCAATGACCGGCGCTTCAGCTGACCACTTGAGCGGGCCAGCTGGATTTTCAACTAACGAAGGACTCGGCAAGAGTTTTTTATATCCAGGAGGAAGTCGTAACGGTGAAACCGGACGATCATCCAAAACTATTTTCGCTTCGTCTAAGAAGGGACAATGGTGGATGGCGTGGTTGCCTTCGCACAGTCTACAGGGAGATCTAGCTCTCCCTTTTTGTCCAAGGACTTCACTCTCGCTAGTTGACGGTATGCATTCAACATGGCTATCAGAGGTTAATGCCACCAGATTGTGCAAACGGGGAGACCAGTCCCTTAGTATCCGAGGGATGCAGGGACAATCTCTGTGGAAGTGGTCTCCCTTGCATATGACACATGGTGATTTAGGCCTAGTCAGTGCTGTGTGTGGATTTTTGTCAGACGACACTTGTTTGCCCCCACTCGCTTTTGGCTCCTTCTTCTTCTTCTCTTTCTTCTTCTTTTCCTTCTTCTCCTTAGGAACTTGGTTTTTTGTTTTACCAGTTCCGTCAAGCGAAGAGGAAGGAGGAGAGGAAGAATTAGAGGAAGTAGAAGGCTGGTGGGCAACTCTGGACTGGTCTAACTATTGATTCGACTGTTCAGGAATAGTGGTGTTCTGAACGACATTGGTTGAGAAGAGCCAGACCGGCAAGCCAATTGTCAGTCCTGAAAGCGACAACGTGGCCATATGGGGCGCACCAACATCTCCCAAAGAGGAGAAGGGACTAGGATTTCCACCAAGGGGAATTCCTTGGTTGGTGGGTTCCATTTTCTCAACTTAAAGATCAACGCAGGAAAAAGGGGTGATTGTTCCGTTTAAAATAAATTTTAACGACGCTTTAGACAAAACTTGCTTTTTCAATTTTAAAGAGTCGAGAAAAAGCTAAAGATGACTCTAGTCTCCTTCGATGTTTTAACGAGCCCGAAGTGACAAATGCTCGGATGGACTTTTTCCGTTATAGAGTCTGAAAAAGGCCAAAAGGAACTGCTCTGGAGTTCTAGGTAGAGGGTGTGCCAAACTTTTCGCAAAACCGCAGAATACTTTTTAAGGTACGGGCGGTCAATCTTCCCGAATGTTGTGTTCAGTGCATTGCGATCAGTAGGGCGGCCGACACGGATTCCTAAGGATAAAGGTTTTATGCCTATAGGGGTCTCCCAATATATACTCGACGGTACGTGGGAGCACAATCCGTACTGGCGCTATCGTCCCTCAGGAGGAATCACCCAACCATCAACGAGATCGACAGTCACCAGGTTTTACAACGCCGGAACACGTCTCTAGCCTAGACCTCTATGTTGTGCGTTAAGCTACAAAGCGTTGTTAAGTTCATTCAATTTATTTTAGGTTGATCTTTCTTAGAAATTTGCCTTTTTGGATCACCACGAGATGTATGATACAATTCCTAAATGCAGTCTAAAGATGATAAGCAAGCTTTTATATCTTTTCAACAATGAAAATCCTAGCTACAAGGGGAAAAGGAAGACACAAACTTTTCTCAAAGAGCATAGAGCACACTGTAATGCACTTTTCCCTAAATCAAAGCATGCAAACTATCAAAATGCAAATGCACAAATGCATGTATTGATGCCTAAAAAGAAAGCTGTTGTACAAATTTGAATTCGATTTCAAGTGAAAACATAAACAAGTTCCTTTTTCAAAATCAAAAAGACGATTACGACACTTTATGATTTACTTGTTTCGACACTAGAAATGCATAAATTCAAACCAAACGACAAAATTAAAAGCTCAATCAACTGTGAACAGCAAACAAACTCACTCCTAAGATCAAAACGACACTTACGACAGGTCTAGATCTAAGGGCGACAGTATGACTAGTTTACTTTTGTAATGGGAAACTGCAAATGATGTAACAAATACACAAAGAACAAATACAGTTTCTTTATACAACTGAGGCGGAATTGAGGCAAAGAAAAGGGGTTTCAGATAGGTACACTAACTGATAACAGGCTGCAAAAAACATAGATGAAATTGAGCAAAAGGAAGCAGGGAACCACAGCTGCACAAGCAAAGGCTGATCAGCGCACCCTCAGCACAGAGAAACTAAACTTCAGCGCAGGTATCCTTCACGGGACCTGCGTTGAAATGCATAACCTCTTCACAGAGTCTGTGCTGAAGCAGAAACGAGAGTTGTTTCTGGGTTCTGGGTTACGGTTTGCAGTTAAATCTACAATTTTTGGCCGGATCAAAGCTATCAATTAGGTACAATTAGGAGGATGATTTAAAGGAGGACTAAGATCTATCACAAAGGGCTGTTAGAGCACTTGTGGATCAGTTTGTTCAGATCATAAAAACAGGCCCAGTGAGTGGACTAGAGTGGCAGATCTCTACTTTGCATTTGAAAATGGCAAACGCATTTCGATTCGGCACTCCTGAGTTTATGAGAAGAACAACAACAGAAACACAAATAAACTAACAAGATACTCTCCCCAGCGGAGTCGCCAATTTGTTGTTGGGAAAAGTATCCAATTCGGAATGCCCCTATCTCACTCTAAGAGGTGATAGTGCCTTAGCAACAAACAGGTAAACTTATTTGAGTATTCTTCTTTATGAAATGTAAGTGAGGAAGAAGGATCTAACTAACCTGTATCTTCCGCTAGTTTGTCGATCCAAATCACTCCTCTCTTCAGTAGCTCCCAGCTTCTTGCTCCTTCACCGGCCCAGCTTCACCGAATTCCTGCAAGATCACAAGAGAGAGAAACTACACAAAGATACAGATATACATTCATAAAAAGCTCAAGATCAGATTAAGCTAAACATGTAAGCATAACAAAACATCATTGGTACACAACATGTAGGAGAAACTCAAATAGTTTATTGATGAAATAAGAAATTCCAAGAGGAGATACAACCAAGTGAGTTCCGATCCAGCATCTACCTCCCAGCAAAGGAATCCCTTCCTCTCCTCCAACAAAGCATAAATCACCCAATGTGCTAATCTCAATCTCAAACCAACAGAAATTCTCTGCAAAGTACAAAATTCCAGCCTCCTGAACCTCTGGGTGAGAGATCCATATATAGATGTGAGCAGAGAGGATGAGTCAGCTTATGTTTTGACTTGTGGCTTCTCTCTGTCAGTTCTTGCTTCCACTTGAAGGTTGAGAACCTCTTACTCATCACTAGTCGAATTCATTGAGGCAAGTGTCATTGGAGAAGATTTTGGAAGCTTCCAGGGTCTTTCCACCTCGTTGAATGAGCTTGCCATTTGTCATTTCCCGCTCAGCGCACCCTGGTAGTGCTTCCACCTGTGTTGCAGTGCACCTAGCCAGTGTAGACTCTGCATTTCAACGCAGGCAGCTAGTGGAGCCTTTGAATTGATCCTGAACTGACTATTTCTGAGTGGTTTTTGGTGGAGAACTTCTGGGAGAAGCTGTCATTGGTTGACCTTGTTCCTTTAGGAGCTGTAACAACATTTTTAGGGACTTTGGATCCCTTGAATTATGGACATTCCATGCTTATAGCTGTAAGGCACAAAAATGTCTATAACAATGTCCAATATAATCGTGGAACAACATGAACCTTTCATTTTTCTCCTTAATTAGTAAACTCAAACCTCTAATTCCACCAACTAAAAATTAATTTGGAAACTTGCCACTAAGTAATTATCATTACTTATGTGATTACTTGGAATAGTAAACCAAATAGAAGACTCAAATAAAACACAGTCCAAAGAACTCAGGTTACCTCAAATGATCAAACATATGGGAATAGTACAGTACATTGAATAAGAACAGATGACTAGAAGCTTGACACTGATCATACACAATCTCCTCAATCATTGTGCTCTTTCCAATCCTCTCATGTGGGATGCTCAGTGAACCCTAAAAACATTGTTGTTCATCTCGTTCTCTCATCATTCCATCTCGTTGAACAAGTCTCATCTCCTCCATATGACTATTGATGGAAGCACCCATTATCTAGCTAGAACCTGTCTATGGTGGCAAGCCATGGTTTCTAAGAGTTTTTTTTATAACAAATTTTTTTTAGTCAAGATATAAGTGTAGATGTGATGTGAGAACACACAAAATTGTATGACTGAGGGTTTCTGAGGGTTTTTTTTATAATAGAATTGTTTTAGTCAATTTCTTCAATTTACAGAACCTGACATAAGTGTAGATGTGATGTGAGAACACACAAAATTGTATGACTGAGGAACATGATCGGATGACTTAGCTTGAAGGGATGACTTTTTCACTGTTCTTGTTCTTGTAATGATTAGGATCTCTTGTTATCACCTGTATGGTCTGAGTCCACAGTTGTCCCCACTACTTGAAGTATAGCTATGTATAATATGGGCTATTCTCTTAGTATTGCCATCTCTAATATGTGTGCTATTGATTTTCTTATACTCACCTTGGTCATCCATCAAATACAGGTCCCAATAATGAGAACACTAGTGAAACTAAGCTCTATAAGAAGGTATGTGTTGTAATATAAACCAAGCTAGCAACCTGTTTTATTAGCTAATGATAGAATCTGTACTAATTCTTTTTTACATTGATTTAACAATGGAATGCATACATAGAGTCAATGCCAATAATTCATTTAGATATCCTCTTGAGCCCAGGGCTATTCACTTGATTGTTTCATTGTTGAGATATCATGGTGTGAGGGTCGTTTGTCACACTATGAACTCCTGGTAAAACTCAATTATGGAAATCCAAAATTGTCATATTATGCTACTATTGTTCACCATTAAGGCAACTTGTACGTTGTACCTTCAAGCCCTTCGAGCCCCAGGTGCAGATGGCAGAGTGTTCCATCAATTCTGCAGTTATCAATAGTTCTTTTCTACACGAAGGTTGTGCAATCATCCTTGTGTCCTATCCATGCATTCCATGGCTAGGAAAGTCCTTTGGCATGCTCACATGCCCAAGATAACTTGGCATGGCCAATATAATTATGGAACAACATGAACCTTTCATTTTTCTCCTTAATTAGTAAACTCAAATCTACAACTCCACAGCGTTCCAAATTTTTCGCACATGAACCAAGTTGGCAACTTGTTTTATCACCTAATGATATAATCTGTACTGATTCTCTTTGACATTGATTTAGCAATGGAATGCATAGATAGAGTCAATGCCAATAATTCGTTTAGATATCCTCTTTAATTTCTCTGGTAGTGTGTTGATGTAGTTAATTCTCCCCATTGACTGTTGTTTCGTATTATATGAATCTCCATTGTCTGCCATGGTTTCTAAGGGTTCTTTTTATAACAGAATTATTTTAGTGAATTTCTTCAATTGACAGGACCTGACATAAGTGTAGATGTGATGTGACAACACACAAAATTGTATGACTGAGCGACCGTGCATTTGTCACCATTTGCCCGATTTTGAAAGTAAACATCTCAGTGATTAATCTTGTATTAGTTAGCTACAGTGGACTGATTTTCTTGACAGTGGTATTTTTTTATTTTCTCTGAGGTCTGGTGCACTCCTCTCATTAGTTTGATTATGCAGTATTGGCCATTTTGATTGCAAAACCTAGTCACACTTAAAATCATAATAGCAAGCCTGAGTGCACTAAATTTGTTACACATAATAACAAGAAAACTCATACAAGTATCTAATCTCTTGATTTCAGTGATTAATTTTAAGTTGTCCGTGACAGTGGACTGATTTTCTTGACAGTGGTATTTTTTAATTTTAGTGTTTTACTGGTAGCAGCTGGATTGAATTATCTTGAATTTATTTATACTTTTCTTGGATAACAAATAATTCTAATGGAGTGAACTGCAATGAACTGTGTATATTCAATTCTATAAGGTCTGGTGAAAGCAATCTTCAAATTTGATCTCATTGGTAGCAACTCTTGACCTGCTTAGCCTTTCTGGTGAAGTAGTCAAATTTTCAGTTCTGTTCCTAGATGCTTTGTACACCTTGATAGAAAGCCTTCTGCACATTGCTCAACTAAAATAAATATTAAAATTATAGTCTAGTTTTAATCTGGCATTTAACTTAGATCTGTTGTTTGCTAATACAATATAGCATAGCTTTAATCTGGCATTTGACAGTGGATTTTTCACCATTTGCCCGATTTTGAAAGTGGCCCGACCCAGGAGCCTAAATCTCTCTCCCCTGCTTTTAAATAATATGTCAATTTTTCTTTAGTTCTTGAAGACCATTAGGATTTAAAAAGTTATACCCAATCCTTGCAAATACTCTTTAACAGTTTGTGATTTAACAAGTCCTTTTCTCGCAAGTTTCACCTTCTTCAATCTTATTTTTCTTGGATAGATTTGTTTGTTTATCATAAGATAATTGTTCTATTTCTTGCAAAGCTCTATGTGAGAGAT
Organism: Pinus tabuliformis; assembly: GCA_031772625.1. NCBI lineage: Eukaryota > Viridiplantae > Streptophyta > Pinopsida > Pinales > Pinaceae > Pinus > Pinus tabuliformis. The sequence continues at coordinate 1,057,669,971 of CM062804.1, forward strand.
AATCAACAATTATAATACGGGAGTCAGCGGTATTCCAGTGGGAATTATTTGCCAGACTTATGTGCGGTAGAGTATATTATCTCTTTTATCTATGTTCAGTAGACTTATGTGCAGTAGAGTTTATTGTTCTCTTTCGTGCAAAAGACTCTGTGAAAGATAATCATGTCTTTTATTTGCTTTTCAGTGTTGGGCAGTAGCTGAATCTCTGAAATACAACATTGATCTGGAAAAATCTCTTGAACTTGCCAATGTACATCTGAATTTTGAGTGCAAGAGGGTGGAGTTTGATTCAATGTACTTAAAATTAAGAGAACAGTGCTTGAACTTAAGTAGATATATTCCATGGTACAGAACAACCTGGTAGTGGAATTAACATAATTCCTGGATCTTCAGAGCTCCTAGGAGATCAGCAATATCAGCATCATGAAGAAGAGGTACTTCTAGAATATTTCCATATAACTTCTCTATTATAAATATGCTAAATTTGTTGTGCAAGATTTGGTATGTTTGCTTTCTGCTATTGCTAGATTTGTTCAGCCAATATTTATTAGTTTACCTAGGTCCTGATGTTAGCTTATTGGAAGCTGCCTAAATATGTATATGAACTTGGAGCATCATTTTAAGCTCACTACATACATTTCTTTCTATTTATGACTGAATACACGAATCAAAGTTCAGTTTGACAGAATACACGAATCAGAGTTCAGTTTGACAAGGAATTGGAAGAGCTGAACAAAAGATACACTACATTACTTCAAGAAGAGGATTACACATTTGCACAAAAAAAACAGATTATTGAAACAAACTTTATGAAAGTTGATATCAATCGATGCCTTGCTGAAGCATTTAAGATAAAGGTGCATGATAACAATTTCACAGTACCATAGTTCAGTAAGGTATTCAAAATTTTTACCTTAACTATTTGCAAATTTTAAATTTTATCTTTTTTTGGTGACTTGTATTAACTGCATTCTCAGTTAGCATTTGATTTCAATTTTATGTTGATTGCAAATTTTCTTTTAAGAGAGGGTAATGAGTCTTGGGCATAAGTCTCTGGGACCTGTCTTTACTGACATTGTTAAGCCCTGGTAGAACACTCAAAAACTCAGTAAGAGATACCACTATGTATCTATGAGATGCAAAAACAGACTAGGAAGCTTAAGGAAAGGTCAACATTTTGGCCAAAACACTTGCCGACCTAGATTTCACAATTTCTAAAGAAAATGAAGTGCCAACTGGTTACCAAGGAGGTGAACCTAGTTCATCTGTGGCTTCTCAAGATTATAAGATGATGCACATGTTATTAGTCGATGTATAGAGTGACTTTCAGATGCACATTTAAGGGTTACAACTAATGTTCTTGTTCTTGTAATGATTAGGGTCTCTTGTAAAAATGTTTTACTAGCAGCAACTGGATTGAATTATATTGAATTGATTTATACTTTTCTTGAATAACAAATAATTCTAATGGAGTGAATTGTGTGTATTAGCTAATTTCATTGAGATGCATGTACTGTGTATACTCTTTAATAGTTTGCGATAATCAACAATTATAATACGGGAGTTAGGAGTATTGCAGTGGGAATTATTTGCCAGACTTATGTGCAGTAGCGTTTATTGTGTCTTTTATCTATGTTGATTGTTTTAATAGTTTCTGTGATTGGCACAACAATGTATCAGTAATAATTTTTGTTGATATCTTATTAATGCTTTTCACTATTATTGCTTGGAGCCTAAATCTCTCTCCCCTGTTTTTAAAGATTCTTTAACTGTTTGTGATTTAACAAGTCCTAAAAATCTCTTGAACTTGCCAATGTACATCTAAATTTTGAGTGCAAGAGGGTGGTGTTTGATTCAATGTACTTAAAATTAAGAGAATAGTGCTTTAATTTAAGCAGATATATTCCTAGATCCTGATGCTAGCTTATTGGAAGCTACCTAAGTATGTAAATGAACTTGGAGCATCATTTTAAGCTCACTACATACATTTTTTTTTCTATTTATGATAGAATACACGAATCAGAGTTTAGTTTGACAGAATACACTTTTTTTGGTGACTTGTATTATCTGCATTCTCAGTTATCATTTGATTTCAATTTTATGTTGATTGCAAATTTTCTTTTCAGGTACCTATCTCAAACACAAGCTTGCTCTCCATAACTACCCCACTAGTCAATTTCAAGGTTAGTTTTCAGGTATCTATCTCAAACACAAGCTTGCTCTAGCATCTTTTCACTGTTCTTTCTGAGTAGAAAGCAAATTCAAAGGCTTTGTCAGCTTACTTAACCCGAAGCTAATCCCACCCTTTCCATTCTTACGAGATAGATGTCATTATGCACATAGATTGGCATATTCTACCCTCTGTAGGGTTTGAGGGAATAACTGTGCATGCGGGAGCTATAGTGAACTTTCTCCCAGTACAAAAGTGTCGTGAGTCACATGGGCTAGACGATGTATGTGCAACACCCTCTGTTGAACCCTCAAATCATGCAAGACCCTCTTGCTTGGACTTGGAGATAGAATTTCCTGTTGTACTGTACTTGATGAAGTGCCAACACGTTACCAAGGAGGTGAATCTAGTTCATCCAAGCATTATACCACACTCAATTCAGGGACTTTCTACCTCGCAGCTTCCCTTGTTTATATTTGGAAAAGGCCAATTTTTGGGTGGAACGTCAATTTTCCAGATTCAGTGTTACACTTCGAGTCAACAAAAATGACAAAAATAACTTTGGGCCACTCGAAAGAAATTGCATGGAAAACATACATTTTCATTTTTTTTAGAAAATGATGCCATTATGATGGTTGCATATGGGTAATTGTGACTCATTTTGAATTTGTCGAAAGAAGGTGTCTCTTCTATTCTGCACATTATATTTTGCAAAAGTTTTATTCATTTCCTTCATGGTTAAGTTTATGAATATTGGATGTCTATAATGGTAATTGACACTTCCTTCGTGGTTAAGTTTACAAATAAAGAGAAAAATTGTTACAAGGATCCTGTGCTTTTTGTTGTTTTTCTCCAACCATGGTGAACGTAGTGATTTGGTGAGGTTAAGTGTTAAACCTTTGCTACCCAAAGTAGATTATAAATTATTTTGTCTAAAGCCACGATTCCACTAGGGTGGAGGAATTTAATGAGAAATTTTTATGAGGTTAGGTTTTTGTTTTTGTTTTTTTTTTTACCATGTTGATTTGATAACTTGTTAGAGTAATCTAGGTGAATAAATTGTTATGAGGGTCATGTTTTGTTTTGTTTTTTTACCATGGTGAATCAATAACTTGTTAGAGTAATCTTGGTAAGGCTCAATATCAAATCAAGCAGCTACCAATAGTATACCATGAATTTATGACTTAGCAAGAGAAAAGACTCCAAAGATGTCCCCTAATAGAATTTGAAATCAAGTGGAGGGAATAACATCCCATCATGCCAACCACTAAATCATTCCACGAGGAGATGAGGATCATGCTTTGTTAGCCCTTTAATGATGGACACCCTATGTTCTTGAATTATCTTTTAATGATGGATGCGTTGTGTTAAATATTAGAGGTAAATATTTGTAGTCCATCTAGTATGGTCTAATATGGCTACATTAAATTATCATCGGAATTTTGGAGTCAATTCATTTTGTAGTCATTAAGTAAGTTGGAGATATTTATGAATTTGAGAAGGATTTATATAACTTAGCTTTAAAAACTGTGAATATACTAGTTGAACTAGATTACTATTAGGTATTCTAGATTGTATAAGATTAGGGTGAGTAATCTTATCTTTCTCCAAACTTCTAGATTATAAGGTTATTTTATTCATTGCAATTTATATCATCATTATGGTCACATCAAAAAGGAATCCTATTTTAGAAAAACAAACAAGTGAATAATTTGTAAAAGGAAGGGTATGGCATTTGGTAACATGGATAAGCTCCATATATAGTCAAGTGGAATTGTAATGTTAGTGGTGTGTAGGTTTTTGTCATCTGTGATGTTATTGTGCAAATATTAGCATAACGTATGCCAGCCACTAATAGAATTCTCATCCCTTCAAATCCCACACTTATCTCAGATGTCACACTCTTGAAAGTGATAAATCATTTAGATGAGATGAGTAGAGGCACCCGTGGACATTGCCTTTGTTCCAAGATATGAATGTTGAATTTTCTCACCATTAGCTCCCTCTTTCACCCATCAATTTAAGTTTTAATATGAATGTAGTCACAGATGGATGAGTGAATTTTGACATTATGGATAAAAATGGTAACTTGTCAATTGTTCACCAAAACATCACAAAATCTAAGGGAGATATACGCTTAGGTAAGAAATCCTACATGTAAAATTGTTTTACCAATGTTATCATTGTCGGATATGCCTAGGAGGAGTTATGGTCAATTATATTATCATAAAGATAGGTTAGATAATGACATGAGGATTGTTTCTAGATTAGTGTGAGGTAAACAAATGGCTAGGCCTCTATGTAAATGTTTGTAGTGAACAAACATATTTATGCTACCACATGCATCATGACCACAGGGATGGAAGGTCATCTATGGGTACACACACTACTAAAGAAAAAAAAGAGTTGTATCTAACTTTAGGGACTAAATAAAGAAACCATAGGTTAAAGCATTCTTATTTAACAATAACCCTCAAGAGTCTATTTTTTTATATGTATCTACTAATTGTCGTTTTCACCCCATTTCAAAATGTGGTGTTAACAATAGCATCTTCTCCTCGCATGTTGAAATAACAATATTTTGCAATCATAAACTTAACAATCTCACAATGTTGTGAAATTATTGGCTTAAGAATTTATACTATTGCAACTAAAATCTTAAATCAATCCTTGAATCTAAAAATGTCGCTCATAATAACAATGTCCCATTTCTTTTGAGTTCACCAGCGTAATTTTGTTTTGCCAACGTGGATCAAAATATTTTTCCCTTTCTCTTCAATTAACAAGTATGCAAAATTTTTATGATTAGGTTGCAATATGTTTTTAAAATTTATTTTTCTTCCTTTTCTGATAAGTTGAAAAGTATATAATTTTTTATGACTAGGTTACAATATGGTTTTAAAATTTTCATTTAAGTGGCTAAGTTTTATTAAAAAAAAAAAAAAATCACATAATAAATATTATTCAAAATTTTCCTTTTAAGAAATAAATATATATAAAAAAGTTTTATTTATTTTTTAGTTTTAGGAAAATATTCAAAATTTTCTTTTCAGATAATCAATAAGTTTTTTTTTTCTTAAACCTGCTACTTTTGAGTCCACTAATAATATTTAAATTTTTCTTTAACTAATAGGTATTATTCTTATGAAAAGAATTCATATCATCTTTGGAGCAAATGATAATTATTATTATTTTTTTTTGCCTTTAAAAAAATATGTAAAAATACTATGCCCAAATTACATGAATATTATGGCCAAATTACATGATGGCTTTAGAAATTTATAAAAATATGTAAAAATACTATGGCCAAATTACATGAATATTATGGGAAGATTACATGATGGCTTTAGAAATTTATTTGACTTGGGAATAGTAGTCATTCAAATTTAGAGCAACACTATAAGCTAGGCATTTAAGTTTGTAATGAGAATTGTAATTTTTTAAGTTTAAGAGTATTGGGAATTGTATTTTTGTAAATACAAAAAAAAATGATAATTATTTCATTACAAATTATAATTTTAAATCTAAAAGAATGAAAAATTTCAATTAGAATTGTATTATTTTAGGTAAAGTAGTTACTATAATTGAAATGTTTAAAAAATAAAAAAAAAATCTTCCATTGATTAAAGGATTTATTTAAAATTCATTTAAAGCAATCAAGTAATTGTATTGATTTCAAACATTGCAATAGTTTATACATATTAATATTGGTAACAAAATACATGTTATTATCCCTGCAGCGGAGTGTGTGCAGAGGCGTCCCCGAAGCTAAAAATAGATGTAAAATTGCCTTGTAAAATATTGTAATTTCGTAGTCAATATGAGTCATTCATTAGGTGGGTATACCACATTGGTAATGCGTTGACACTGAATGAATTTAAGTGTTGACAAAAGACTAAATAGCCAATATTGAAAGTCGACATTACAAAACAAATATAATTTATTTTTATTTTTTTCTTTTATTTCTATCTATTTAGGTTTTGACTGGTTCAATGGACTACGGTCTTATTTGGTCATCATAATTTCCATTGCCACTGTCAAATTATTTTCCTTTGTTGTCATTCATGTACTTGTCATGGCATATTTCATACCAGTATTTGTCATACTAGTACTGAGAATAATCCATTCAGAAAATCCATCCCAAACCTTCACCCTTGTCGATATGGATATGAAGTTTTCTGATAGCAACAAAGGAGTATGAACTAGTTATCTAATGCCCTTTGCTCAAATTCAATACCTTCCACAAGAAAAGGAAGCTTTTGGGGACCAGACAAGGCATCCAAATCCATGGAAGACTCCTCGTCGTCGCCCGTAATGCTTGACGCCCGATAATCACAACTTTGATACCTTCTAGCAGCCTTTGCTAAAATCAAACTTTTCTTCTTCTGTTGGTCATTATCAAACTAGTTTGTTGGACTTTTATAACTGTAACTATCCACATAGTGATCCAAATACATTGTCTAGCAAGATTCAAAGATCTCACTAGCCCTAGTGTCTGAGTCTTCACCTTTCAAATATTGTAATGGACCATCATAAAAATGTCTCAGCTCTTCACATGTTGGATGCATGAATGGTCTCTATAAAATTTATTTCATGTTGTTACATGAACGGTCAAATTATGTCATTGCTCACTTTCAATTTCAGTAAATTCCCTTAGTTTGAGAAAGCTCAAAATATAGACAATTCATGGGTTGCTATGATGGATACAATCCACGCACATTTGTCAACTTATTTCTCTAGACCCTCATTATTGATTCACTAATATGTTTTTCTAGGAAGTGGCACATTTATCAACTTATTTCTCCAGGTCCTTATTATTGATTCATTGATGTGTTTTTCTAGACCTCATTATTGATTCATTGATATGTTTTTCTAAGAAGTAGCAAAACTTGTTATACTATGAGAAATAATCATTAATAGTTTTCATTAATTAACTACTATGCGACATATATTTTTTGCTAAAATCTAAAATTTACTTCTAAATAAAAAATAAAGTAAATATCAATTATCATTATCATTTTTTAAATTGCATCTCTACTTAAAAAATTAATGATTAATTTCAATAACGCCATATACCTTCATTAATAACATTTATTACTATTGCGTATAATTAAAACGTAACTGTTATTTTTAAATGAAAATAGAACATAAAATTTTGTACAATATGGAAATTAATGCATATATTTTAGGATATGGCACTTGCGAAATGATTAAAATGATGGTCTTCAAATCAGATTCTATATAAAGAAAACACGAAATAGTTCACATTACGACAAAGTGAATGTCTGTGAAAACAAAAACTATTGTACATTACAGCAAGGTGAAGTAAATGTTGTAGAATATGACCCTTGTATACAAAGGTAAAATTGATGGTCTTCAAATCAGATTATATAACCATATAATATCTATGAATATCTCTCATTGTAAGGGAGGACAATTTTTGATAAGCAATAACTCTGTTGTTCTTTTCTGGTATATCTCTGGAGATCTCTCTCTAGCAATTCATTTCTTATTGTGATTTGTATATTCCCTTCTTGCCATTAATATTCACTTTTCAATTTTATATTTAATGTACCTTCAATTTAGATTTCACTTTATGCTACGATGTTGGACTCACTACTATAGTACCTTTTACATTAATTTTTATAGTTTTTATTATAATTTAAATTAGTAAACATTATTAGTCCCTGCCGGGGATCGCTGACTTCGGGTTGACCGCGGCGATATTTGGAAATATTTAGCGTTTTTCCTAAGTCGAACTAAGGTTTACGGGCGGAGAGGGTTGGGGGTCTTATTACGCACTTCGCATGGTTCGAGGCGAATGGCACGTGGCGCGCGTGAGGGGCACGTGGTTGCATGCGGTCTGGTGGTGTGATTGGCGGCCAGGTGTCCATCCTCGAGATGCTGGAACGTTCGGGGTGTGTTTTACTGTCTTCGCGGCATTTGGGTTGGCATTGTTACTTGCTTGTGTAGCTCTGTGGTCTGTGCGATGTTTGGTCTGCGGTAGAGTTCCTGCCTGCCCGGGTATTGTTGCTTGCAGTCTGTGTGATTTTTCGTCTGCGGTGGAGGCTTTGGTGAGTTCAGCTATTGTGTGGCCTGCATGCAAGAGTCGATGGCATTCTGGTTGAATACTGAGGGTTTGTCTTCTGGTTAGATACTGAGGGTTTCTCTTACGTGCATGCAAGAGTCCATGGTTAGTTGAACATTATAAGTTAATGGCATTCTGGTTGAATACTGAGGGTTTGTCTTAGCTGTGGTCGGCATGCGCTATGGTGGTCTGATCGGCGGCCAGCTGTTCCTGCTCGACATGCTGGAAAGTTCGGCTTGGGTTTTACTGTCTTCGCGGCCTTTGGGTTTTACTGTCTTCGCGGCCTTTGGGTTGGTATTGTTACTTGCTTGTTTAGCTCTGCAGTCTGTGTGATTTTTCGTCTGCGGTGAAGTTCCTGCCTGCTCGGGTATTGTTAGTTGCTTGTTTAGCTCTGCAGTCTGTGCGATTTTTCGTCTGCGGTGGGGTTCCTGTCTGCTCGGTGTGACTTTGGTAAGTTTGGCTACTGTATGGCATTCTGGTTAAATACTCAGGGTTTTTGTTACCTGCATGCAAGAGTCCATTGCTATTTGGGTTTTACCCTGTTCGCGGCCTTTGGGTTATTATGATTACTTGGTTGTTTAGCTGCGCGGTCTGTGCGATTTTTCCTTTCTATTTATTCTATTGTCTGCGGTGAAAACACAATGCGGTTCCTGCCTGTTGTGTTAGCTGCATGCAAGAGTCCATGGTTATTTGAGCATTATAAGTTAATGGAATTCTGGTTCAATACTGAGGGTTTGTCTTAGCTGCATGGGTTTTATGCAAATTTGGGTAAATGTCTGCGTGAAGCTATGATTCTTAGTTGTATTGTTTAGAGGTTAAGTTCGGCTACTGCATTATAAGTTAATGGCATTTGGATTATTATTGTGAATACTGAGGGTTTGTCTTCTGGTTGAATAGTGAGGTTTTGTCTTACGTGCATGCAAGTGTCCATGGTTATTTGAGCATTATAAGTTAATGGCATTCTGGTTCAATACTGAGGGTTTGTCCATGGGTTGACGGAGGCGATTTTTGCAAATATTTGGCATATTTCCTAAGTCGAACTAAGGTTTACGGGGCGGAAAGGGTTGGGGGTCTTATTACGTGCTTCGCATGGTTCGAGGCGAATGGCATGTGGCGCGCGAGGGGCACGTGGTTGCATGCGGTCTGGTGGTCTGATCGGCGGCCAGGTCTCCGTCCTCGAGATGCTGGAATGTTTGGCTTGTGTTTTACTGTCTTCGCGGCATTCGGGTTGGTATTGTTACTTGCTTGTTTAGCTCTGCAGTCTGTGCGATGTTTGGTCTGCGGTAGAGTTCCTGCGGTAAATGTCTGCGTGAAGCTATGATTCTTAGTTGTATTGTTTAGAGGTTAAGTTCGGCTACTGCATTATAAGTTAATGGCATTTGGGTTATTATTGTGAATACTGAGGGTTTGTCTTCTGGTTGAATACTGAGGTTTTGTCTTACGTGCATGCAAGTGTCCATGGTTATTTGAGCATTATAAGTTAATGGCATTCTGGTTGAATACTGAGGGTTTGTCTTAGCTGTGGTCGGCATGCGCTGTGGTGGTCTCGTCGGCGGCCAGCTGTTGCTCCTCGACATGCCGGAAAGTTCGGCTTGGGTTTTAATGTCTTCGCGGCCTTTGGGTTTTACTGTCTTCGCGGCCTTTGGATTGGTATTGTTAGTTGCTTGTTTAGCTTTGCACTTTGTGCGATTCTTCGTCTGCGGTGGAGTTCCTGCCTGCTCGGGTATTGTTCCTTGGTTGTTTAGCTCTGCAGTCTGTGCGATTTTTCGTCTGCGCTGGGGTTCCTGCCTACTGGGTGTGGCTTTCGTAAGTTCGGCTACTGTATGGCATTTTGGTTAAATACTGAGGATTTCTGTTACGTGCATGCAAGAGTTCATGGTTATTTGGCTTTTACCCTGTTCGCGGCCTTTGGGTTGTTATTGTTACTTGGTTCTTTAGCTCTGCGGTCTGTGCGATTTTTGTTTTCTATTTGTTGTATTGTCTGCACTGAAAACACAATGCGGTTCCTGCCTACTCTGAGGATTGTTGTTACCTGCATGCAAGAGTCCATGGTTATTTGAGCATTATAAGTTAATGGCATTCTGGTTGAATACTGAGGGCTTGTCTTAGCTGCATGGATTTTATGGAAATTTCGGTAAATGTCTGCGTGAAGCTATGATTCTTAGTTGTATTGTTTACAGGTTAAGTTCGGCTAATGCATTATAAGTTAATGGCATTTGGATTATTATTGTTGCTTGGTTGTTTAGCTCTGCGGTCTCTGCGATTTTTCCTTTGTATTTGTTGTATTGTCTGCGGTGAAAACACAATGTGGTTCCTGGCTGCTCGGTTAACTCTATCGCAAACGTTTGGTTGCGGTTGTGTTGTTCCAGGTGCAGCTTCTATCGCTCGACTGTGTGCTGTCGCTTTGGTAAGTTCAGCTACTGCATTATAACTTAATGGCATTCTGGTTAAATACTGAGGGTTTCTGTTACTTGGATGCAAGAGTCCATGGTTATTTGAGCATTATAAGTTAATGGCATTCTGGTTGAATACTGAGGGTTTGTCTTAGTTGCATGGGTTTTATGGAAATTTGGCTAAATGTCTGCGTGAAGCTGTGATTCTTGGTTGTATTGTTTAGAGGTTAAGTTCGGCTACTGCATTATAAGTTAATGGCATTCTGGTTAAATACTGAGGGTTTCTGTTACCTGCATGCAACAGTCCATGGCTATTTGAGCATTATAAGTTAATGGCATTCTGGTTGAATGCTGAGGGTTTTGTGTGCAGACTTCGTTAACGAATTTCGTCATTTGCACATTTTCTCATGGTACTGGCATAGGCTGCGTTGTGCATGGATATGGTCTAGACGAGAAGGAATTCGAACGCTCGGCTTCGTTGCAGGTACGATGTTATTCTACTAATTGCTTTTTGTCAATTTTTGTATTACTTGCTTTTTGTCAATTTGTTAGTGTTTTAATTTTTTCATTTTGTAGGTTTATGGTCCAGTTACTCTAGGTTTATAGTCCAGTTACTCCGTCATCCCTGCTGGGGACTATATGCGATTGATAGATCGCTGACTTTGGGTTGACCAATGCGGTTGCTGGCTGCCGTGATACTCTGGGTTTCTGTTAGCTGCATAGGTTTTATGGAAAATTCTGTAAATGTGGGTTTCATCCACGATGTGACTTCGTTATCATTTGAGCCGAGTGGACCTGGGCGAAGCTATGGTTCTTGGTACAGATTGAATCGCAGTCTTTTGTAGTTTGAACTGTTTTTGCACATGAAGATCTAAATAAATTGGGGATTTTGAACTGTTTGAAATGTTAAAATATTGAAGATTGCAGTCTGTTTTGTAACTGCACGGTTTGCTATCTTAGGCGTGTATTCAACGTTTTTCGCTCGCATAATTTATGTATATGTTTACTTTGGTCCATAATGTTTGTTCAAGTTTGTAATTCTGTTATGCATGTATGAATATTCGACTCTGATATTACACCTAGAACGGAAGGTTGCTTTGTTAACAACTTTGTTAAGTTCATTTAGTTAATGTTAAGTTCATTTGCTTTGTTAACAAGTGCTGAATTGAAGATTTGCTATATTGGTACTAGATGTTGTTCATTTGTTGTTGCTTATATATTGGATGAAATGTTTCGTTTGCGAAGATTATAAGCCTTTCTGTGATACTGAGGGTTTCTCTTAGCTGCATGGGTTTTATGGAAATTCCCGTAAATGTCAGCTTCGAGCACCATGTGACTTCCTTGTCATTTGGGCCGAGATGGCCTAGGTGAAGCTGTGGTTCTTGGTACAGGCTCTGTTGTGCATGAATATGGTCTAGAGGAGAAGTAATTTGAATAGTCGGCTTTGTTCCAGGTACGCTGTTATTCGACTAATTGCTTTTTGTCAATTTTTCTATTAATTGCTTTTTGTGAATTTGTTAGGCTTTTAATTTTTGCATTGTGTAGGTTTATGGTTCAGTTACTCTAGATTTATAGTTGAGTTACTCTGTGATTGTTTTAAAAAACATAGATATTTAAGCTGTATTCAATCATTTATATCTTTTCTGTCACTCAATTATATTGGAATTCAAATCTGAAATTGTCATTGTTTATTCTGTGTTTACATTAATATTATCAATTGTTATAATCATAACAACAATATTATTTGAGATGATCCCAACAAGTAGAAGTTGAGTAATGCATGCAACTAGCTCCGTATAATGATGAATCAAGACATTTTGTCTATTTAAACCTTAGATTAAAATGTCATCTTAGCTAGTTATAACCAGATTGGTTCTCATATGATGTTCAACTACCTTATTCTGCTCAGACAGAAAAAATTATTTTATTATGAAAACAAAATTACATTTATTATATATGTTCCTGCATTTCACAGATATGCTTAAGCATAGGAAGTGATAAAAGTATTGCTGGGAACATATCTTGTTTCATAAACAGTTTCCAAAAATGTCAATATGACAGCCCTATCATAGTCATTCTAACATATATCGGAGCTTTGAAGCGAGTTCTATCTCATAAGAAATTAGCTGCTAGATATGTCCATAAACAGTCCGATAAAAAAATATAGATATAGAGATATGCTTAAGCATAGGAAGTGATAAAAGTATGACTGAGAAGATATGTTGCTTCATAACCAGTTTTCAAAAATGTCAATATGACAGCCCTGTCATGGTCATTCTGACATACATCAGACATTTGAAACCAGTTTTGTCTCATGAAGAATCAGGTCCTAGATATGTTCATAAACAGTGGCATAAAAAATTATACATAGATATTGGCATTTAAAACACATTCCATTAGCTCTCCTTCCACTCTCTGTTGAATGAGCCAAGCTCATGCTACCAAGTGTAATCTTGCTTTTGACAGTCCATCAGTTTCCATGTTCCTGTCTTTGTAAACATGTTCAAACATAATCTGTTAAATACTCTGTTTAACGAAGTCGAATCTCCTGAAATATAGGTTGAAGTTTATAATTATCCAATCAATTTGTTCCATTCATCGAATTCACCACAATTTGTGAATCATCAAAGATCTGTAATTTTTGGGCATCTTCTTTCACATGCAACAATTGCCAATAGTCTTGGGACAATTTGCTTAGGCAGATTGTTGCCGTGTTTGCCAAACCTGCCCTTTGAATATATTACATGTTCATCATTTATATGGATCATACCTCCAGTGTCCCATAATGATGGATCTTCTTGAGAAGCGTTATGGAATTATGCTTATGCACTGCTCGTATCTGGTTCTCAATGCCTTGTTTGGGTTCCTTGATCCTTGAATTGTGTTTAGATCCATATAGTATAACCATATCCAAATGCCATTAACTTATAATGCAGTAGCCGAACTTAACCTCTAAACAATACAACTAAGAATCATAGCTTCACGCAGACATTTACCACAGGAACTCTACCGCAGACCAAACATCACACAGACTGCAGAGCTAAATAAGCAAGTAACAATACCAACCCAAATGATGCGAAGACAGTAAAACACAAGCTGAACATTCCAGCATCTCGAGGACGGACACCTAGCCGCCGATCAGACCACCAGACCGCATGCAACCACGTGCCCCTCACATGCGCCACGTGCCATTCGCCTCGAACCATGCAAAGCGCGTAATAAGACCCCCAACCCTTTCTACCCGTAAACCTTAGTTCGACTTAAATGAAGACTTCAAAAATTTCAATTGCATCTCAAGTTGCATTAAGCATGAAGTAATGATATTGATAAAGTAAAATATCATTATCCTTGAACATACCCATTTTGAAGACTGCTTTGTAAAAGCATTGTTTGCAAAAATAAAAGTTGACACATTAGAAATTGCAATACTCATTATATATGCATTGCCATATGCAAACCCAAACAATATCCTCAACGTCATTGCAAAATCCTTATACCAGTTAGATCTAAACAATATCATAGTTATACTAGGGGACTTGAATATTGATATGGTGCATTGCAATCAAAAAACAAAGCAGCTAGAAACCTGCATGCAAAACTACAATCTTCATTTCCTAGTTGACAAAACTAATAGCATGCACAAATCATTGATTGACCATGTTTCGGCAAATCTAGGCAATATAGACTATAGAATTTTCGTATTGGATGCATATTGGTCTGACCATGATATAATATCTCTTGTCCTTGACCTATGATATACACATGAAACAGTTTAGAAAATTCCAAATTTTGACATTTTTGCAATATCTCATTGCTTTTACCATATCTATTTTACTAAAGCATACTACAATATCTTTTTGTGGTAAACGAACTGATAACAGCATACATAGTATGCATTCTATTCTACATTTACATATATGGCGTTCTGTATTGATCAATGCAACTTATGCCAGAGACAGCTTTTTCAATTAATCAACAGAACTATCCTATCATAAATTTGCAGATATGACCCCATCTATTTATGCATGCAGATTCTGCTAGTAAAACCCTTTTCAATTGAACAGAACAACAAAGAAAAAAGAACAACAACATGCAACATAAACAAACACAGTATATTCTTTTTGCCTTTCTTTTGTATGGATCTTGTCTTCTTGTTCAAGTTTTACTTTCATATGTTCTTTTGACTTGTACTAAATATGTCTTGCTATTCTATAACATAGCATAAAACTTGAAAAAGGAAATGAAACAATTGAAGAAATAGAATGCATAAGCCAATTAGAAAGCGGAAACAAACCACTTGTTTTGCAAAGGTATGTCTATGAGAACTACACAAAAATGGTAATTTGTATTTAGAATATTAATGTCTACTATATATGCATTCTATTTTTATTTTTACATATGTATGGTTCTATGGTTTTAATGTTCTTGTTCAGTTTTTACTTCTAGTTTGCACTAAATATATGTTACTATTCTATAACATAGCCTAAATCTTCAGAGACGAAACAAAACAATTGAAGAAATAGAATCTATAACGCAATTAGAAAGGGCAAGCCAACCACTTGTTTTGCAAAGGTATGTCTATGACAACTATACAAATATGCTGATTTGTATTTAGAATAATAATGTTCAGCAAGGCATGTCTATGACAACTATACAAATATGCCAATTTGTATTGAGAATGTTAATGTTTAGTATATATCCATTCTATCTTTACATATGTATGGTTCTATGGTTTTAATGTTCCTTGTTAACTGTTTACTTCTATATGCTCTTTGAAATTGAACTAAATATATGTTCCTATTCTATAACATAGCATAAATCCTGAAAAAGGAAAACAAACAACTGAAGAAATAGACCACATAACTCAATTAGGAAAGGCAAACCAACCACTTGCTTTGAAAAGGTATGTATGGCAACTATACAAATACGCTATTTGCTATTTAAAATATTAATGTTTACTATATATATCTCCTCTTTTTACATATCTATATTTAAATGTATATATGTGAGATCAGGCCACCAAACCCCCCTAAAGCTTCTCAACGCCAAAGTCTTTCCAAAAGAACGATCTCCCTTTTTCAACGAAACTGCAAATGTTTGCATTGGTAGTTTTGTTGAAAAAGGGGCATCGTTCTTTGGGAAACACTTTGGCATTGAGAAGCTTCAGGAGGGTTTGGTGGCCTATCGATGAGAGTCATGTTCAGTTTTTGCTAACTTCATTAATATTTTTTGCAAAGCTGTACAAGACAATTGCAAAAGCCAACTCTGGTAAGCAATTGCAAATAATCGAAGAAATAATAGATGTTGACAATTACAAATTCAGATTGCAATGCATTTTGGCTGACAACATTGATATTGTATTAAAAAGAAATGGTCTTTTTAGACTAAATGCATTTTCATATACTGTAGGAGATTGTCTATTTGACTCGTTCGAAATGCTTCTACATTTTCGTTATACTTCAAATGAATTGCGAAATGCATTAATAGACCACTTTCTTTTTTGCTTAAAGAACAATGACGTTGAAGCAATACAGTCATATCAATATGAAGTAGCACCTGCGTTCCTATACGAGTTACATCGTGTTAATGATATTGGTACATATCTTCATAAAATGCGTTATTCTGTATCTACAAATATAAAGGAGTCTGAACAAGGTTTATGGGGTGATACCTTTTGCATACGTTGGTTAGCTAAATGGCTAGATATATCAATTGCATTAATGTTGGAAACCACTTTTATATCAGTTTGAATCTTCTGGTGCATTGTTGACATTCTGTTTTACTTGGTGGTGCATCAGAAGAAAAACAGCTTCAATCAGGGTAAAAGGAGGCTCAAGTTAGCGTGAATCTGAAGTTTGATTGCAGATACAATTCTGTAACGAGCAATAGCATTGCATACGATAAAACACCTTTCAGCAGCTTGATCTTATATTGAAATTGTGTTCATCCCTGCTCACATAAGGGAAGTGCAATCTGCAACTATTTGATGCTTCTTTCTGTTTGCAAGTATTTCAGGTTCTTTTGCAAATACCTTATCCAGACATCTTTGTTTTATTTATGGCTCAACATATTATTAGATGCAAAATTGAGTTGAGATGTTTTAGGTTACACTTCCATGTTATTTCAGTTTTGCATAATTTGACTGCTGTTTTGACTCAACTAGTTTATTTGCATGAGCAACTGCACTTGATGATACAAAGTGCAACTCGTCACAGAGCATCATGATGATGTTACATGTGTTTATTCTTTCCCAAATATTTCTGGTAGCTTATCTAAGTTGTCAAATTTTTCCATGGCATGGAGCACCGCATCAAATTCTGTTGGATTCAGATATAGATAGAAATGACTTTTTTGCAATTCTTTATCTTCTAAAACAGAACCGCTCAGACTTAAACGTGAAACTACATTTATTTTATGCTTCACTTGCTTTTACATATATGTCTCTAAAACTTTGCTACGTGTTAGTCTGCATTCTGTGTGCATTCTGTTTTAGTTTAATTGCATTCATTTGACTCGAGAATAAAAAAACAAAGATCATGACACATAGTTATTAGTCCCTGTTGGGGACTATAAGCGATCGATAGATCGCTGACTTTGGGTTGACCGCGGCGATATTTGGAAATATTTGGCGTTTTTCCTAAGTTGAATTAAGGTTTACGGGGCGGAGAATAAGGTTTATTTGGCGTTTTAAAATAAGCATGATAAAGAATGTCCAAGCAGTAAGTTTACCTCAACCCATTTCATTTTTTATATCATTTGAAGTGCACTTCACACACAGTGTTGTGTATGCAGAAGCTACCTTTGGAGTACTTCGGCAAGCGGACTTAAAATTTTTTATGAAACCCGTGCCTAAAATTTCTAGTCGTTTCTTTGCATTTAATTGCCTACATCCTCAGCATTGTGCAATATTTTCAGCCAATGTTTCTATTAGACCTCATTGAAAAGCACATGCTACAGGCCTTGTTCCAAAAGTTTATGGCTTTGTAGCCTCACACTTTTGATCTCTCCTTCTGCATTCTCATGTTTAGCTAGTTAGCGTGAATCTGAAGTTTGATCGCAGATACAGTTCTATAACCAGTAATAGGATTGCATATGATAAAGTACGTTTCAGCAACTTGATCTTATTTTGAAATTGTGTTGTCTAATTGGCAGGGGTGCTGTACTGACTTCTGATATGAGGCACACAACAGTTGCCAATATTAGAATATTACAAAGAGAATAGCTTCCTCGGTGTGCTTTCGAAACTGATCAATTGGTTCAGGTATGTACAATACTCACTTTCTAATAAATTGTTTTTGCAAATCAAAACAGATCTTGTCAACATTGCAAAACTGCAACAAGCCATCTTAGGCATCTGTTTTAGTCTTATACAGCTTTAGTCAACAAAGCAACCTTCCGTTCTAGGACTAATATCAAAGTCGAATATCCATAGATCCATAACAGAATTTCCTTTTTCGTTTCCACAAGAAAATCATTGATTCATGAGTCTTGTCTTGACTAATATCTTGTATTATTTTTTTTTACAGAGGATTCAACTGGTCTCTACATTATGGCATACTAATTTTAGGAGTCATTAAGTTGTTGGAATCTGTCTTCCTTTTTCTTAAGAGGATGTAGTTTCGGGTTTACCCAATGATAATTTTACTACATGTTATTTAATTGTCTACATCTATTGTTTGCAGGATTGAGTCTTTGGTTCAACATGAGTGCGGTCAAGACTCTGCACATTCCTTTAACCATCTCATATGATGTATTTGGTACCCAGGTGCATCCTAATGTCTTAATGTTGTTTTCTAAGGATTTTCCGAAAAATTTTCTTATATCATGAATGGTTCCAAGGCTTTAATCCTAGCCATGCAGTTACAACTGTGAATGGATGATCAAAATCATACCCTTTTCGGGTTTTTTATTTATTTGATTTGAAGCTCGTGTTTGAGAGCTATTTTATAATTAAGTTTTCTGTTGGTAATTCTGTGAACTACCCATTATGTAATTACTCATTTTTTTGAGCGATAAGTAACAACCCTCAACTATTGAGTTCTTGGTTTTCAACCCTTACAGGTTACTTGATTTTGTCCTTACTCAGTCTTTGAACGTGCATGCGTATTTTTTTGTTTTTTCCAACTATCAATGAGATGCCTTCATTTTTACAAGTTACTTGATTTTTTTCCTTACTCAGTCTTGGAATGTGCATGTGTATTTTTTAATTTTTTCCAACTATCAACGAGATGCCTTCATTTTCACGAGTTCGAGTTATCAATTAGACATGTATGGAACAAACATCTTATTGCCTCTGTATTCTATATTTATTACAATGATGTTTCATTCTTTTTTGTTCTTTGTTTATTATGAGAATTCTTCTCGCTTCTGTATATATAATAAAGAATCATCTAAAGCCTAACTGCCTAGGTAATTTATTTACAATCAACAATACGGTTTCGTTCTTACTTGAATAGTTTATTCATTAACATATTTTTGTTCTTATGGGGTTTTATGTAAATACAGGCTCTTAAAATTTATGCATGACTTTCTGATTATAGAAGTTTTCTTTATAACCCTTATCTTTCCAAAGACTTGGAGCATAATTGTTGCCCACTCACGGTGGCTAAGAAGGGTAAATCTAGGTTACAAATTTGACCCTCTCATGATTAAATAACCCTACTTACCCCGACTATTAGACGACAATTAAGTTTCTTTTTAACTTCATTTCTGAAATAATAATTTACATGCTACGCAAAATGTTTCGTTAACAATATTTTTATCTTAAGGGTCCTCTAATTGTTCCCATCACCTGTATTGGATTTTAGGTTGCTTTTTTTTTACGTTGAACACATAATTCTTTTTCGAAGAGTTGAGAATAATTACGACAATGTTGTCATTAATCTTTTCCTTTAAAGAGTAAAAACTTAAGGGTACCATTTCATTTCTTGCTTCTCATGCACATTTAAATTAAAAAAACATATCATCCTCAAAAACCATATCACCCTCCAGGTCACATTCACACAGAAGTATCTTGGAATGCATAAAATATCCAAGTTGACCCTCTTGATCATATTCACAAAAAACTTATTTTGTGAACTTTTGTTACTAAACAGGGTTAGTCATTTACATATCAAAGAAAACTAGTCAGATTCTTTTCCTTAACACAGTTCTAATTTCTTTATAATTTTGTTAAATAAATGAAGACTCATTAAAGCACTTAGTCGAGATTCTAGAATTTGTAGGAATGATCTTGCCACCCGACCAATAAGGATTAGGCTATTACGTTCTTTTCCTCCCATCATGCCTCTCAATCAAGAATAGTTATTTAAGAAACATTTACCGATTCACTAATGTTAATACTCTTTTGCAGTCCAACCTAGAATCTTTCTCATCCACTGACCAAGTCTGAGATTTGGAGTTTCCACTACCTCTAGTCCACCACAAGAACCCTTCTTATTTGGAGTTCCCACTAGCTCTAGTCCACCTTAGGAACCCTCCTTCAGGCAATGTCTTGCCTTTTCTTTCCTTTCTTTCTCTCCTTTCTTTCTCTGTCCTTCCAAGTTCTCTCAACTTTTCAGAGATAAAAAGAGGAATAACTTCTCTTAAATGAGTGGTAAAAAGAGAATTAATCAGGTATTTTCCCATAGATTCTAAAACTCAACATAAAAAGGAACCATTCTTTTATCAATTAGATTTATTCCAGTTCAATAATATTTCATGTATGAATTACCAAGTTCACCTAATAAGCAAAGTGATCACTAAATATTTACAATCCCTTGAAATGTCACAATCATAATCGTCTCTCTCCTCCTCAACTTGAAAAATGATAAATTTTCTTTAATATAATTGGTCATTTCCATAAAAAAGTTCCATGAAAAATAATGTAATAAAAAAGTTCCATGAAAAATAATGTAATAATGAAATAGACACCACCCCATCTATTAAAGAACCATAATAGATGGAATTTAATTACTAATGATTAAGATACTCCAAACATGTAAATTGTAACGACTTGAAAAATGATAAGTTTTCTTTAATATAATTGGTCATTTCCATAGAAAAATTCCATGAAAAATAATGTAATAATGAATTAGACACCACCCCATCTATTAAAGAAAAGTAACGGATGAAATTTAATTACTAATGATTAAGATACTCCAAACATTTAAATTGTAAACAGTTCCGTGATGAGCATATTTCTCGTAGTCATTTGATCACTTTTTACATTAACAATTCCATTCTGTTTTGACTAAACCCTTAGACACAAAATTTTGAATTTTTTAGATATATTCCTTAACGCAATTAATAAATGGCTAGTTTTTTGAGCAGAGTTTCTAAATTGGGGAGGAACGATGGAAACTCTGCGGTTAAGTCTTTGCGAGGGTTTCAGATGAGGTCTGGGCACTGCATATCACTCCGGACTCCCCTTTGACCTGGTATCGTTCTAAACCTTGAAGACATCTAGCCGCTCGTTCAGTTTAGTACATCTACGGTTCTGCATTACTGTATCTACTGGCAACCTGTCGGGGGTTAAGGGCTTTTTTTGCTATTTAAGTTTTACCTATTGTTATTACCATCGCCCAACTGTTAACCCCTATCATTATCCATGGCCGTCCGTTACCATTTTTTCATTCTTTGTTACCAGCATCTTCGAGGTTTCCTCCATTTCTAGGTGAAACTATCAACATGGATGACCTCGATGTCGTTGATTATTTAGAAGATCCATTGGAAGGGGTCTCCATCGGGCGGTCCACATACTCTGCATCTGTAGGTATGTATAGCTCTGGCTTCTCCAGAAAATTTTCAACATTTTCTTATGCAGAACTGTCACATCCTCATGTTGTTGTTCTCCTGGATGAGCCGCCCACATGGCCGTCACTCTCTACACCTCCGTCATCCCCGGCTACCCTTGGTTTCATTTCAGACTGTTTAAACCCTAACCCTGGTTTGGACCTCCCTGTTTCTGAGGTGCTACCCTGACAGGTTGAACCCCTAACTGCGCCCACTGGTTATTTTCCCTTGACTACCAGCCTTCCTCACCCAGCCACCCATGCTCCACCCTCTAGTAGTTTCACCTCTGTTCCGCCACTCGGTAGTTCCATTCTTTCCGCTGCCGGGAACCCTAACCCCGCCTCGTCAAACCCTAACCCTACCCCTGTATCCTCGGGCCCTAATTTGGAACACGTACCGTTTCAGTCTCTTTATCAGGGGACTAAGAAGAAATACAGGTGCCACAAGTCCAAGGCAAACGATATTATTCTCAGGCTGGAAGAAGACATATGGTGGGGAGAAACAATGGACTTTGCTAATAGGGTTCTCATAGGGCGCATCAGAGGTAGGAATTACATGGCTGCTCGTCTGAAGACCTGGGCATCTGAGGTTTGGAGACACTATCTAGTGGACATCCCATTTGTGTATACTTTCGTGAGGGGATGGTTTGCACTAAGATTTGCACGAGCCGACCATACAAACTAGGTTTTGTCCTCCTATTGGCATTTTGAACATGCCCCTATACTTTTGAAAGGTTGAACGCCTCTATTCGATCCAGAGACTAAGTAAATTGGCATTGGACCGGTATGGATTCAGCTCCTAGGGCTTCCCCTGCAATATTGGTCCAAGGATATTTTCAGACGGATTGGAAATGCTATTGGCACCTATATGGAATATGACAAATCCTACCAATCCATGGGTATGATGGCACATGCCAGGATTCTCACCAATTTGGACACTCGGTGCAGCTTACAGGAGCACATTATTATACAGTGGAGGAATACCTCCCGAAAATAGATGATTGACTATGAGGGCAAACCATATCGATGCCGGAGATCCCATAAGGTTGGGCATTTATTCAAGGACTGTCCTCTCAATCACAAGAACAAGAGTAAAGCACAGGACATGGAAACTTAACAGACCAAAGACATTCCTAATCAGCTAGAAAAGGATGTCAAATAGACAAAGAACAACATGGCCACAGAGGACATTCAAGGGGCATCTAATGAAGCAGCCATCGACAAGGGTACCGAAGCCACAAACCCTCCATCCTCTCCTCCACCATCGAGCACCAGTTCGGCAAAGGAGGACATCACTCCACCGGGTATGTCATCTACATCCTCCTCTCTCTTTACTCCTTCATCTGGTATTACTGCTGCAATTGCATCCCATCTTAACAATATTGCATCCCCTCCCCTCATATTGCCATCTTTCTCCACTTCCTCTCTGGAGAAATCGTCTTTAGGTACCCAGGGACGGGCTCCCCCCACCTCCCTTCATTGCACTCTTCCCCTCCTGCCCCCTATCATCGCCCCCTATCAACCATCTCTTTCTTCATCCTCCCTCCCCTTTATACCCCTCCCCTCGCCCTCAGTATCCCCCCGATACTCTCTTCGATCTATATCAAGGGATAGGGATTGTGACGTGATTGGATTGGATCTAGAAGTTGCCCCTGCCTCTCATAAACCCTCCTTGGGTCGCCCATCTCACATCACTAGATCCAGGCACATAGTGGGAGAGGAGGTCTCCGTTGGGTGACAACAAACTATTGATAGGACCCTTAGAGCAAGGAATGGCCCTTTCCCACACCCGCCATGAAGATTCTTTCCTTCAATTGTAGAGGGATTGCTAGCCCTCCCAAAAACCTAGCACTCAAGAGGCTCCTTACTTCGAATCTGGTGCATATCATTTTTTTACAAGAAACCCTTTGTTCAGCCGATGCCATCATTACCATTCTTAATTCATGGATGCCAAATTGGACTTTCCATGCCCTGGATGCCACTAGGATATCGGGGGCATTTCTATTGGACTTTGTAACAAATCTGATCTCATAAATATTTGGGGAGGTAGGGGATATATTGGTGCAGACATATATGCCTCCTCTTTGGAAATAGAAGTCCGTATTATGAATGTATATGGACCTTATTTGGATAGGGAAAATTTCTGGAGAAGATTATTAGACTCAGATTTTCTGCAGGTTGACAACATCATACTTGGTGGGGATTTAAATTTCTCTTTGGGGTATACTGAATCTAGGGGTCACCTTGCTCAAGTTGATGGCTTATCTGATATGATCTCAACCTTGCTAGAGGAGCATCAGTGGGTGGACATCCCATCAGCCAGGATACAACATACATGGACAAATAATCGAAGTGGAGATCATAGCTTGGCTAGGAGGTTGGATCAATATCTCATTAAAGAAGCATTTTTAAATACCCATCTGCATATCAGACAATGGGTTGGAACCAGAGTTATATCTGATCATCACCCAATATATATGGAGCTGGAAGACATAAATCAGAGAACAAAAGGCCCATTTAAATTCAATTCCTCTTGGCTCAAGGACCCTTCATACGTTTAGATGGTTACTGACTTCTGGCAGTCCAATCCTATACTGGATCCTGAGGACCACATAGAAGGGTTCATCCGCAAACTAAAAGTGATTTCTAAATCTTGGGCACATCAGAAGCACAAGATTGATGACAATACTCTACAGAAAGCAGAGTTGGCCATTGCCACACATGAGGACTCCTTGGATGGCACTTTCATATCACAAGAAATCAAAGAACATGTTATGAACCAGCTCAAAAAGATAGAAAAGAGAGATCAATGCCTTAGAATTGAGCCTCTTCGAGGGGGCAACCTCCTTTACATTACACAAATGAACAATTATTGGATGATACAAATGACAAGACCTCCTTTCTAAATATAGGAGTCTAAGGAGTCATAACATAATTAGAGCTGACATAACAATAATAATGTAAGGGCATAATAATAACAATAGTGGGCTTCTATGGGGCACAATAGTAACAATATGGGGACTACATGGGTACAACAATATAATAAGGTGGTTGTACTAATAACAATAAAGGGTTACACTAGTAGTATAGGGGCCTAAGATGCCCCTCTCCTTCAAAAAGTATTGTCCTCAACACTTGAGTAGTTCTTGATGCTTCTGTAGAATATTCTTGTCCTCCCATGTGGAATCTTCAGTGGGTAAGTTCTTCCACTTGATGAGATACTCTGAAATTGATCGATTTCATAGCTGTCGGGTTCTTGTTTCTGTGACTGCTCCAGGTTCCAATATGATTTTTCCTTCCTTTTCAAGTTCTGGAAATATTGTTTGAATTGGGATCTTCTGCAAATTTTGAATGAGTGGCCACACTTCTTCGTCCTTCTACCATTCATCCCTTGCTTTGTTTATCCAATCAGGTTGGATAATAGAAATAGCACAAAACAATGCTTCCACATCCTCATCCTTTCTTGAGAGTGCATCTGCAACAAAATTTTGCTTCCCTTTTCTATAGATGATGTCAAACTCATAACCCAATATATTTGTGACCCATTTTTTCTGTTCTTCTATAGATAATATTTGTTCTAAAAAGTATTTAAGACTATCATGATCCATTTTTACCTTGAAGTGTCTTCCCATTGGGTAAGGTCGCCAATTCTTAAGTGCATGTAGCATTGCCAAAATTTCCTTCTCATAAACAGCTTGCTTGAAATGTAGTCATAAAATTACGCAATCACCTACATCAAAACATTTTTCACTGCGATGTTGATCTACCTCTTGTTTCGTTCAATTTTGCACCAAAGTGGCATTATCCTTTAAAAATTGGAGAACTTGTTGTTGATGCTCGATGTGATCTTTCACTGCTTGAACCTTTTTCTTCTTGATATGTCCTTGTAGCTTTAGGGTTTGAGGAGTGGTAATTTCTTCCAATGCTTTACAAGATATGGTCGGATTCATTTCTTGATGCTCGATGTGATCTTTCACTTCTTGAACATTTTTCTTCTTGATATGCCCTTCTATCTTGATAGTTTAAGGAGTGGTAATTCCGACCAATGAATTACAAGATATGGTTGGATTCATTTCTTCTTTCTCGATGTGATCTTTCACTTCTTGCACCTTTTTCTTCTTGATATGTCCTTCTATCTTGAGAGTTTGAGGAGTGGTAATTCTTGCCAATGCTTTACAAGATATGGTCTGATTCATTTCTTCTTTCTCTGGGGTTGGGTCCTGGCATATATCCTCTTCTTTTGATGTTTCTTGATCCTTTTCTTCCTCCTCTTCATACTCTATGTAAAATAATTTCTTCTCAGCACACTTATGACCCTTAGTGCATTTGCTATCACAATTGTAACAAAGCCTTTTTTTCTCTTTTTTCTTCCAATTATTGTGGTGTAGCCCTTGTAGGTTATGGAAGGCTAGGAGAAACAACACTTCCATCTTTATAGTTGTGAGGGGTAGACTTCCTTGTTGCCATAATTTTACTTTCCACTATATAACAAAACCCTTTTACTCTTTCCAATTGTTGTGGTGTTGCTTTAAAGAAGGTATTGCTCTTTGTATCCTCATAATGTGCTATCATTTCCTCCGTGAAAATTGACCACGTAACAAGTCATTTACGAGAACAAAGCCCTTTATACCATAAAAATTGATCCGATTCTAAATATGAAGATGCAATACATACCTTTTGTAATAGTGGTACACCATGTAGATCAAAATATTGCTCCATCTGAAGTATCCAATTTACCGGATCCTTGCCATCAAACTTCGTCATCTTGCTTTTTCTTGATTTTCGGAGCTCGATCTTGAAATGACTGTAACTCTATACTTTTGGATCTTTAAGTTCTAAAATTTCAACTAGCAGTAGCCCTCTGTGTCCTCTTTCCAATGCCACCAGTCTGATCCAAATTGGATTCTCCAAGGAATAGTTATGCCAAATCTCCCATAGTGACCTGATTATAGACTAATTCAATAGAGCGAACTTGTATGACGTGCCACATGTTATTGTTTCAACATTTGGCTTTGAAAAATATATACAAGAAACTACAGTCAGTCCTCTTTCTGTACCTTCTTACGAAATTTCAATCCAATGCTCAGAGAGAAAGCTATGACAATTTTCCCCAGGTCACCTGTTTGGAATGTAATTCAGGAGTCTGCAAAAATACCAACTTCCTTAGATCATATCTCCACAAATATAGTGCTAAAAGCTCTGAAATTCGAACCTGAGGTTCAGTGTGATTTTGTCTCAAATGGGTTTTTTTTTTGCTTCTGAAACGTCGCATACAAAAAGTTATAGCGAAAATTCCACGATGACCTATTTGGAGCAGCGAAACCCTAGAATCCAAAGCTCTTATACCAACTGTTATGAAACCAGCTCACGAAAAGATAGAAAAGAGAGATCAACGCCTTAGAATTCAACCTCTTCAAGGGGGCAACCTCCTTTACATTACACAAATAAACAATTCTTGGATGATACAAATGACAAGACCTCCTTTCTATATATAGGAGTCTAAGGAGTCATAACATAATCAAAGCTGACGTAACAATAATAATGTAAGGGCACAATAATAAAAATAGTGGGCTTCTATGGGGCACAATAGTAACAATATGGGGACTACATGGGTACAACAATATAATAAGGGGGTTGTACTAATAACAATAAGGGGTTTCACTAGTAGTATAGGGGCCTAACAGAACACTACACTTCCCTCATCACGAAGTGATCCCAAATACTGAAGGAAAGAGAGGAGAGCTGGAGACTCAGGAGCAGGGCTATCTAGCTCACTGAAGGTGATGACAACACCAATTTCTACCATAAATTTTCCAATGGTAGGAAAGCCATAAATACCATATGGGAACTTCAAGATGATCAGGGACAATCAGTTACAACACAGAAGGATCTAGCTAGTCTAGCCACTACACACTTTAAAAGCATATACAAGGCCCCTAGGGCTACTAATATTATGGAAACCATGCGTATTGCTGAACACTTTTTGAGATTTGTGGAATAGGAGGATGTTGAGGACCTGACGAAGGAAGAGCTTGAGGCAACAATAAAATGGTTCAAGAAAGACAAGAGCCCCAGCCCGGACGGTTGGACAATTGAATTCTATATTGCTTTCTTTGAGATCCTAGGGGATGACCTGCTCAAAATTGTGGAGGATTGCAGAATGAGGGGTAGAATATCATCTGCAATCAGATCCACCTTTATTGCCCTTATCCTGAAATCTGACCATCCTACCTCCTTCAATGATTTCAGACCCATATCACTCTGTAACTGTCTTTATAAAATCATAGCCAAGATCATTGCAAATCGCCTTAAGCCTATTCTATCTAACAATATTTCCTCTGAACAGTTCACATTCCTACAACATCGAAAGATTCATGAGGCCATTGCCACGGCCCAGGAACTCCTCCATTCGGTATAGATGAGGAAACTGAAAGGCATGGTCTTGAAAGTGGACCTTTCCAAGGCATTTGACAGAACAAATTGGCTTTATATTACACTGTTACTGACTCATCTTGGTTTTCCTTATTCATATATTAAATGGATAATGTGTTGCATCATGGATCTTTCTTATAGTGTATTATTAAATGGGGAGGCCACTCCGTTCTTCCTTTCAGAGAGAGGTCTCAGGCAGGGATGCCCACTCTTCCCACTACTTTTCCTGCTAATCATGGAAGGATTAAGTAGAGCTATCATATCAGCACGAAACAGGGGTCACTTGGTTGGTATCAAAATCACTGAGAACTGTATTCTTACCCACCTCTTATTCATTGACGATGTTCTCATTTTCTTAAATGGTAGTATTGGGGATACTACGGTCCTACAAAACATTTTCAATCTTTTTCAGTAGGCAACGGGGATGATCATTAGTGACAGTAAGTCTACGCTTATAGCCTTTGGATGCACACAACACGAGATCGTGTTTTCTACACAGCGCTTCCCCTTCACATTACAGAAATTGGAGGATGGACTGAAATATCTGGGCTTTAGGCTCAAGCCATTTGGATACAAGATCGCTGACTGGACCTCGCTCATTGCTAAAGTGGAGAAGCATCTACATGTTTGGTATCACAAATATCTCTCTTGCGTGGGAAGATTAGTTCTCGTAAAGGTTCTGATAGAAGCTACACCTATATTTTGGATGACTCTTGCCTGGATCCCAAGAGGTATATTAAATAGACTTCAAAATTTATGCTGCAGATTTCTATGGAAAGGCAACCAACCAGGCAGATTATTTGCTTGGGTCAAATGTGACATGATTGCGAAGCCCAAGAAATGGGGCAGTTGGGGAATTAAAAGACTGGACTTATTCTCCAAAGCTCTGGCGGCAAAACTCGACTGGCAACTTATTGCTACAAATAGTCTCTGGACCTGGGTGGCACAGGCAAAATACATCTGGCCTGTGGATTTGATGGACTAGTTCAAGAAACAGCATAGGGTGAACAACAACATATCCAACATCTGGAAGGCGGTAATCAATGCTATTCCTCTCATCTGGGAAGGCATAACATGGAGAATTAAGGAGGGAAATGCAATCTGTATAGGCACAGACCCATGGATTCGCTGTGGCAATGCACACAGGTTGCCAGCTGAGTTGTTACGGTACTTACATAACAGGGATATCACTCATATCAAGGATATTTGAGACACCAACAACTCTACCATACTTCAGAAAGCCTGGAAAATAGCTCAAGATTTGGACATTTCTATTCAATGGCATCAAATTGGTATGACTATATGGAAGCACTTACTCAGGCACATATTCGGCTTATGGAAGGGCCGGACGAGATTGTCTGGGCGTTTGCAAAGCACGGCACTTACTCACCCAAGGACGGATATCTAAGGTTGATGGAACCTCCCTAAGATATCAACCCTACATGGAAAACACTCTGGAAGCTCAAAGCTGCTCCTCGAACCCGTCTACTTATGTGGAATATTTTGTTTGACAAGATTCCCACAGGTCTCAATTTGATGAAAAGAGCTTTCCATGGTCCTTTTTGGTGTCAACTCTACCGTAATGATGAGGAGAGTACTGAACATCTCTTCCTAAACTATCCCATCTCCAAGGAACAATGGAACTTCATCATAGGTCACTATCCATGCTTAAAAAACTAGCAAGGCAGGAACATATTGGATGCCTGGAGTTTATGGTGTGAAAACCACAATGGCAAAGCCAGAAATATGCCTCTTCGTATATGCTGGTCATTGTGGATTACAAGAAATCAATCTATTTTTAACGACAAGATACCTCACTGGCCTGCTATCATGATCAAAATCATTGTAGATTTTGATCTCCTACCCGAGGAGGACTCCAATTCCCCTCCCCGAATCATCCAGCCTGAAAACATTGACAAGTCTATACCATGGGCATATTTTGATGGTTCTACTCAGGAGGCGGGTTGTGGTGGAGGAGCCATACTTTATCTTAATGAAACCCATTGTATCAAAATACAAATGAGATTAGGGAGGGGAACAAACAATTATGCTGAATTATGCACAGCTAAACATCTCATTTATTTTGCATTAGAAAAGCATTGCAGACATCTACAACTCTTTGGGGATTCCAAAATTTTTTGCAATTTGTTAAATAGAGCATCTCACTGCAATGCATATACATTGAGGCATATATTGGATGAGGCTCACAGATTGATTTCTACATTTGAGTCATTTACCTGTCATCACATTTAAAGGGAGCAAAACTCGGGGGTAGATTTCCTTTCCAAAGAGGCAGTGCTTAGACAGAGCGATGACTGGCTGATACAGGAAGAGATCGATGGGACGTTCCACCAGCATTATCACAGACCTTTTGTGGAGCTCCGAGACAATGGGCTATAAGCCCTTTATTTTGCATAAATCTTGTATATATTATGTTATTTATATTTCACTGCACTTGATTAACTATTCAGGACATATGGTACCAATTTTGATATTGGGATTCTCTTTCTGAGAAGAGACAAAATTCAAATTTTGTTTTAGTTTCTCTATACAGAGAACAGACACAGGGACAAATGAACTGTTATCATGACTCCCTGCGTGGAGATACATATCTGAACTCTTTTTTGTGTCTTTTGAACTCGATAGTCAACTTGCCTCCATATACATATGCTCTAGCATCTACAAAATGTAATTTCTTATATATTAATAGAAATTACGATTTTTTTCCAAGGGAAAAAAATGGCTAGTTTTTTATTATTTAAAAAAAAGTTACATATACATATGGTCTAATGGTTTAAATTAATAATTGAACATAAAAACAAATTACTAACTAAATAATTACAAGACCATGTAAAATTATAACATAATTGAAGACCATGTAAAATATCTTTCATTTTATTGATATAAGTATATGCAGAGTGTAATTTTTTAACAAGTTATTTAATCAATTATATTGATGCCTATTGAAAATTTTAGCACGGTTAAATCAATATTATGAATTACAAAATAATATATTTAAATTAAAATTATTTTAATTAAAATATCAATTTGATTTTTTTAATTTTTATATTTGCTATAATTACTATTGATGGTTAATTTTTAGTAAAATTATTTTTTATTTTGATTAGATTTGGCTTGAGAATCATGCATGTAGTTTCAAAAATAGTTCTATATTATTGAGCTAAGTGTACCATTCTACAACCTAATGTGAAAGTGATGTGTAAATATCTCCATCTTTTTTCAAATAAAAATAAAATTATCTCAAAATAGAAAAACAATGTTGGCTATGCTAAACATATTTATTTAATTGAAGTAAAAAAAATGTAAGATGTTACACTGTGATATGAACCTCGTATATATCTATATATATAGAAAAACATTTTAATGTTGTATAGAATAAAATATCCAATGTGGGTTATGAATAAAATATTTTAATATCATTGATACTTAAAAATATATTAATAACAAAAAAATCAGTTTAATATAGGCTGATAAAATGATTCAATGCACATGTTATGTAATTTTTGTCATTCAAAAATACAATTTAAACAATAAAAAATTACACATTTATTTTGCACTCTAAAATAAATTTGCACCTAAAAGATTTTGATTCCTCTAGACTTATGTTAAATTTATGATTAAGATGCATTTATATTGATTCTTATAAAATATAAAAAAAAAAAAATTAAAATTCCATGTATAATGGAACCATGTACATCAAACTTTTTAACTTTTATGTGATTGAAATATACACAAATCTGTGGTAATGATTATCTTACCATGTATATTAAAAAATGATAGATCAATAAAAAGTTCAACCTCAGCAACAAATTATGATCATTACTTTTTAAATCCTCGACCGTAAAAGTGAAACGAGTCCATCAGAATAAAGAGCTAAATCAACAGAGTCAATCTATTGATGTATATTAAGATAGATGATCAATAAAAAGTTCAACCTCAACAACAAATTATGATCATTACCATTTAAATTCTTGACCGTAAAAGTGAAACAAGTCCATCACAATAAAGAGCTAAATCAACAGAGTCAATCTATTGATATATATTAAAAAAGATGATCAATAAAAAGTTCAACCTCAACAACAAATTATGATCATTACTTTTTAAATTCTCAACAGTAAAAGTGAAACAAGTCCATCACAACAAAGAGCTATAGGTAGGAGAGTTTGGATCCGAGAGGGAAGTAGGAGGTGGGTATTGGATCTTTCTGGCTCTTTGCGCTCTCGTCCTTCTTCTCATTCCCTTTACACTATTCCTTTGGCAAATAAGAAGAAGATTACACATACTTTCTTAAATACACAAATTTCATGTTTTTGTAAAACTGGTTTTTAAAAAAAAAATACACCTCATGAAGTGATGCCCAAGAAAAAATCATGCATTGTAGACATGAAAATTCAAGCTGAGAATTTGTGCTCAGTTATCAGGCACCAAAATCCACTACTCCCAGACACCAGCGGTTCGATCCCAAATTGGATCCTTTACTTTGCCCGAGTTGTGAGTGAAAACTCTGGCTAGGATGCTAGACTATGAAAGAAGGAAGAATGACTGGAATTGTAGTGTTGTTGTGCTTCATGCCACTGTCCACATGATTCAGTAAAAATATTAATTATGGCAATCACTACAAGCGGGAGAGGTTGGATCCGATAGGGAAGTAGGAGGTGGGTATTGGAGCTTTCTTGCTCTTTGCGCCCTCCTCTTTCTTCTTCTTCTCATTCCCTTTACACGATTCATTTGGTAGATAAGAAGAACTCTGCCCCTTAAAGCAACCTGCAATCACTTTGAATGCACCCTTCATCATGATGATGATCAAATCAAACTAATATACGCCCTCCGCCGCAATACAGAGTTGAATGACTGCACAGTGCAAACTGGCGTTGTAACGAAATACACGTTATATTTATATTTGGAAAAGAGCCCAGGTCTGCTTGGAAGGCAAGTTTCCAGATTCAGTGTTATTATTCCGGTCAACAAAAATGCCTTTCAGCTGCCTGATAGAAATTCCGTCGAAACTTGCCACCATAACTTCGAAAATGATATCATCCACATGTTATGTGGAAGATTGTGACTCATTTCGAATTTCGTCGATAGAAGTTTGGCTTTTTCGTCAATAGGAGTTGGCTTTTATTATTTATATTTATATTTAGAAAAGAGAAAAGGTTTGCTTGGAAGGCAAGTTTCCAGATTCAGTGTCATTATTCCAGTCAACAAAAATGCCTTTCAGCTGCCTGATAGAAATTCCGTCGAAACTTCCCACCATAACTTCGAAAATGATATCATCCACATGTTATGTGGATGATTGTGACTCATTTCGAATTTCGTCGATAGAAGTTTGGCTTTTTCGTCAATAGGAGTTGGCTTTTATTATTTATATTTATATTTAGAAAAGAGAAAAGGTTTGCTTGGAAGGCAAGTTTCTAGATTCAGTGTTATTATTCCGGTCAACAAAAATGCCTTTCAGCTGCCTGATAGAAATTTCGTCGAAACTTCCCACCATAACTTCGAAAATGATATCATCCACATGTTAACATGTGGATGATTGTGACTCATTTTGAATTTCGTCCATAGAAATTTGGCTTTTTCGTTTCTATTGGCCTTTTATTCTTAACTTCCGTTTTCCACGTTTTGTTCAGGTCAAACCATAGGTTAAAGCATACGTATTTAACAAGAACCCTCTAGAGTTTGTGTCTTTATATTTGTTAGGTTATTAATTATTATAAAACTACTTTTATAAGTTAATTATTATTTTTACTCTCATTATAAAAGTGGCGTCGGCCTGGAGTATGTCGTAAAATTGCTTCTGCTTGGCTAAGAGCTCGTCTTCCTCGGACGTAAGGAAATAGGTTAACAGCCCAAGACCCAGAGGCATCTTGGCTAAGAGCTCGTCTTCCTCGGACGTAACGAAACAGGTTAACGGCCCAAGACCCAGAGACATCTGGCAGGAGTGAAAGCCTGCTCCCTTACGGACCACCAGCGGGTTATTACAGGTGGCGTGGTTTTCCTTGATAACGGTGATGAGTCAAATCGACATTCGCGGATAGCAACCAGAGATGGTTGTCCTCACTGTTGGTTTGACACCTGAGTTTGATAGGTTTTGCCACCTTCGGAAAAAAAAAAGAAAAAAAAAAAAAAAAAAAGTGACGTTAATAATTATTACTTTTACTCTCATTATAAAAGTGGCGTTAATAATAACATTTTTTTGAACGTTAAAATAAAAAATATTTACAACCATGGTTTCAATAATCTCATAATGTCGCAAATAAAAACCTTAAAATAAATTATCAAATCAAAAATGGCACTAATAGTATCACTCATTTTTGTTTTGAAGTTAAAAGCCTAAGAACCAATAATAATGTAACAAATATCTCAAATTCAACCCCAAAATCTAAAATGAGTGGTCCTAATAACAATCCCCTTTTTTCAGTTAACCTTTATTCAATATGCTTATGTTTTTTTAAACCAACAAGTTTATGATTATTTTCCTTCTCTAAAAGTTTTTATGACTATGTTATAATATGGTTTTAAGTTTTCTTTTCATAAGTATTATTCAAAACTTATTCAAAATTCTCTTTTGAAGAGGAACGATCACATTTTTTTTGAAGTGTGATACATAAGCCTAGTTTTTATTATTGGAATTTGTATGTATATTATGTTATATTAATTAATTTTTAAATATCTTTTTGTTTAGAGTTTTGCATTTTACAATTTATTATAAGAGATATTAATAAAATGTTTTATGCTCACCTATAAATTGACATTTATTTGTTTCAAAATATTTTTATAATGTTTGTTTATATCAATTTCTTGCGTATGTATAAAATTTTAATAAAATGATTATAAAGATAAATATTAAAACAAATCATTTTTATCTCATATTTTTTCTAACCCCTTTTCTAATAAGGTAAAGACAATAGTTTTCTTCTTCATAATCATTTGATCCTAATTAGTTTTCCACCCCCTTGTAACCAAAGGAGAGGGATATGAGGCATTATTTTTTTGGGCTTCAACAAAATACAAGGATTTGACAAACTCAGAGTAAGCCTGAACTTATGGTGCCACTTTTTATTACTTTTCATTACTTGATTATCACTTGGATTCCTCTACTTCCTCTCCGTGTGAGCCTACACTTATGGTGCCACTTTTTATTCCTTGTCATTACTTGATTCTCACTCAGATTCCTCTACTTCCTCTTCTTTTGCCTCTAACACCTTTACATATTATTTATCTCCCTCCTTTATTACTACTTTTCTTCTTGGGCATTGGCCACTAGATCCTTAGGGGATGACTTTGGACCATTTCCAGGTTAACATAATCCTAATTATTCCTCTTTAACCACTTTTCTGTATTTTGTGGATTTGTTGTTTCCTTGAAATTCCAAAGAGCTTCAAGCTTGTTGAACTACTTGATGAAGTTGGACCCTCTTGCAATGACAATAGTTGAGATGGTCCCTTTTGATGAAAATTTATCCACTTGTTTCGAGTTGTCTTGAACATAAATTCCTTACTTGACTACAAATTTGAAAAAGATTGCTCTTCTAGGTTTTTCGAATAGTTTTTAGAAAAAAATTGTCTCATTAGGGGAACTTTGAGCTCCAAAATGAGCCTTCTATGGAAAATAATAATTAAAATAATAAAATAAGACACATGAATTTTTAAAGAAAATGAAAGGAAATGACTTTTTTCTTTGTATTTTCGGCTTGTCTCCTTGTAGGTTCACTCAAAATTGAATAGTAGACACCCATTGGAATTGGAATTAAATTCCACATCCAATGAGTACATACTTTGCATACTTTAGAGTAGATCCACATCGAAAAAATTTGAAAATACATGAAAACGGTGTGTCTGATTGGGTACTCGTTGGATGTGGAATTTAATTCTGCAACCAACATGTTTCTACTTTTGAAATTTGAGTGAACCTACAAGTAGAATAGTCAAAAATACAATTAAAAAAGATTAGGTTTCTTCTTTTCCCTCCAAAATATTTTCCCTTGGGGATGACATCACCATTTTTAATCCTATTGGTTCTTTTAAAGTTAATTTTGTTAGTACATTTTTGTTTT
Organism: Pinus tabuliformis; assembly: GCA_031772625.1. NCBI lineage: Eukaryota > Viridiplantae > Streptophyta > Pinopsida > Pinales > Pinaceae > Pinus > Pinus tabuliformis. The sequence continues at coordinate 1,057,705,900 of CM062804.1, forward strand.
GAGGCTCATTTTTAACCTCAAAATTCCCTAATGGAGCATGAAAAACCATGTGCTTGAATGTGGTCTATGTATAATCTGCCACTTGATGTTGACTCCATTCATTTAGGTCTTTTTGCAAAGCTTCTAACAACACATTATCGAAACCCCACTACTTCATATTATTGTACAAGAATATAGATTCCCTTTGAGTTTTCTCTATCTATATAGTGACTATGTTCTTTTCCCAAATTCTTTTGTGGAGCCATCACTATAGTAAGTCAGTGGAGGGTGAGCCAATTTGATTCACAATGCAGCTATTGTAATCTCCTGTTCAAGGTTAAAATTGAGGGTCCACTGAGAGAGATATATTCCCCCAGAAATATGAAGTATGGACCAAACATGAAAATAACATCTCTTTTTTCCTTGTTTTAAAGACAAAAACCGTAATAACCAAAAGCAATGGGTTTCTCTATCCTTTTAACTTTAATGGCTAATGCTTTGTCGTCCATGGTTCCACAACTTTTGGATTGGGCCAGAGACTTGTAAAATTTTCAATCAAATCCTTATCAAAGAAGAGAATGTCTTTCTTTCTTAGCTTTAGAGATGGAAGATCTAGGTGAGGGATATCTTTTGGACTTTTGATAAAATGTTGCAATTGGTGTTCTCTTTGTTTTCATGGATTTAGGGACTAAACAAGGGAATTAATGCATGTATATATGCCATTGTTAGATGCTTATCTCATGAAGAAGATGATGAGCAAATTTCTTAGTATATCGATGCCAAAGGAAAGTCCATGGGATTCCAATGTGTAACTTCACAAATTTTTAACTTATCTTCTATAGCTAGAGAATGGAGTTCTTCTAGAGTAGAGAAATTACAAAAGAAGGTCAATTGGATCTAACCGGCATACTTGGATTGCACCAACTCAACTACAGTGACTGTAGCTCCTTTACATGGGAATAACTATGGAATTAGGAGAGGTGGATAATGTAAACCCTAGCCACTATAATATCTCAATGACATTGAAAATTTCATAAGTTTATGTGTCATAAGGGAAACCTATTTTTTACTTTCATGGACCGAATTCAAAAAAAAAAAAGAAATTTTAACATTAATTTTAGTTAGAATATTTGGATGAAGGAAAATCAATCGCTAATCACAATCATGGGTAGTAATGTCAAAGGACTCAACTTGATCTGAACTTGTGATTTATATCCTCCTAGTTAGCAACATGACTTAAAAATATGGCTTAGTTGATTGGCTATTATATTGTTATTGCTATAAATTCAGAAATAAAACGTTATGGGATCTCCCCGATCTTCCAGCTTCCCAAAATATTGAGATGGACAACAACTCAATTACTAGAAAATAAATTTGGTTTATTAAACCTTGAGATTTTTTTCAAGGATTTTGTTTTATTTGGAATATTATATATATTTTCAATAGCTCAAGAGTTAGCTCAATCACTCAAACCATTTGTATAAATCATGTTTCTATGTGGAGGCCATGGATTCAAATATGTTTCAATTCCTTACAGTTAGCAACCACTTTTGTGATTGGAGTTAAGCTACCTTCCATCCAAATAATATGGCGAGGAGGAGGAGATCCCTTGAGGTTTCTCTTGGAAAAAAATCCATAAGTGTTAGTTTAATCAATTGAACTATTCACCTAATACACGTTAACAATTGGGAGTTCATATGTTTAAATTTGATTAAGTCCCTCTACATGATCAACCACTATTATGGTTTCTTGTTGAGTTATTGACCATCTATATACTCAAGAAGAGGTTGGAATCCCTTGAGGTTTATTGGAAAAGAATCCATAAGGTTGAGATCAATTAGCTTAGCTATTCACCCAATGCATGTTAATGATTGGGAGGCCATAGTTTCAAATATGATAGATTCCCTTTAACTTACCAACCACTATTATAGTCAGTGATTTATATGTTAATTGTCCTGATTTTGTGGGAAGTTGTAAGGTGGTTGTAAGGTGGGGTGGTGGATCTCACACTATTTTCCTTTGAATATAACAACATCAACAACAATAAAACAACTAATTAATTGAATCATTTTCCTAAGGGATGCTACTCATGGGGAGGCCATAGGTCATATTTCCAAATGAAGTCAAGTCTCTCGAGACTACTAGCCATTATTGTTAATGTGTGCATGTTTGCACACACAAACACATTACAATATAAAATAGTGGGTTAGGTCAATCTATTTGATCGGATTTATTCAAGACAAAGTTCACCATGAGGTCTTTGGTAGTCTAGTTGAGGTTCAAATTTAGTTGAGTCTCATTGGGTTACTAATCCATATTATGGATGGTGATCGAGCAATGTTGACCATTTCCATGGAGAATTTGCATGTGAGATAAGGCATTGATGGATTAGAACCCACCCTACCTATTAATGAGCCAACCATTAGTGGATTGGTTTGTAATTCTTAATGATAAAGATACTCCACGAAGACATGCAAATTATGAATGGTTCCCCTTAATGACTATATTTTTTTTGGTCATCTAACCATTTATAATGTTGTTATTTCTCCAACTGTCCCTATGACCAATATTTTCATTATGTTTCAGTTAAGCCCTTAGGATATGGAATTTTGAATTTTTTGATATATCCCTTAAAATGGTTATTAGATGATTGGTTATTTTTTTCATGATAGTTGTCACATGTCCCTTAAAATAGTTATTAGATGCTTGGTTATTTTTTTCATGATAGTTGTTACGTGTCTCTTAATTTTTTTTATATATACACATGATTTATAATAACAATTAAAAGAAAAAACAATTTTAAGAAAATTAATAATTACAAAACCACATAAAAAGATTAGTTTCTTTGATTTCTTTAATAAATTAGACTTTCATACTTATCTTTCATTTCACTAATATCTCTATATCTGAATTGTAATTTCTTAACAAGTTAATACCTATCAAAAATATTTTAAGCACATATTGATATCATCTATCTTAAGTCAATATACTAAATTGAAATTATCATATCAAAATATCAATAAAGAGTTCTTTAAAATTTATTTTCTATAACATTTACTAAGGTGGTTTTTTCTAGGAATCCCTTTTGTTGATTTAAGATGAGCTTGCTAATTTGAAAGATAGAATACTATCTATATTAATTTTCAAAATAATTGTAAATTATCCTAGTCACAAATGTGGATACAAACAATATTAGTAAAAGAGGTGTTTCTAATTTTGTCGGTGTGGTGGTGAAAAAGTTACTATTATCTTGCTACATTTAACTCAAAATCATGTTACTTTAAGCATCTATGCTCGAAATGGTGAATGGAAATATATTTCAATAACTTTTTAGTTAATGGATAAAAATTGTGAAAGCCACAACGTGGCTACTCCCTACCATGTTTTAGAAACATTATGGAGAAAGATTTGCAATGGCTCCAACCCTTCTCTCATTACGCAGGTCATCATGAAACCCACCGCACCCTCTAACGCCATCCACTAGGCCACACAACAACCAGGTTACTCTCATAACTCCACCTATTAAGAATGCCAAGCAATTCAAGGCCATAGATAAGATTCCTAAAAAATAATTAACCTTCATATAATAGCCATATCCTCTTCTACATTTATAACTATTATCTTTGCACACATACAATCTAAGAGATTCAAAGTTGCAAATAAGAGGTTCATGGAATTCAAGGTTGTAGGTCACAAATCGAATATAGATGTTTGTAATTATCTATTTTGTAGTCTTTCCTCAAATGGAAAATGTATTCTGAAATGAGGTTTGATAGAATTCTGGTAAATGTTGTTAGCTTTGGGTTTTTTATTGGGACCTAAAAATTGCTCTGGATACAGTAAATCCAGTAAATGAAATTAATCAAAATTCATCTTTTCTGAGCTCAATTATAGCAACATTGGTGATCAATAGGCTCTGTGAGGTCACTAGAATTGAACAAGCTTTCTCGTTGTTGGAGGAATTAAGGGAAAGAAGCTGCAAACCTGATTTCATTACCTATTACATTGTGACTAAAGCTTTGACTGAAGCTATTCACATTGTAGATATATTGGATGAATTCAACAAATTTTGAAACAGAAAAGGGAACATACTGGTGTGCCTCAATTATGAGTATAGGGATTACATATTTTCACTCATTTCAGCCTGAAAAATTAAGGCCATTAATTTGGCAAAATTAATAAGAAATTATGGTTTTCCTCTCGAGAAAGATGTTTCTAATACAACATCATTCTCCATAACTTCTAGGCAAATTTTTCATTCATGTGTTCTATCTCAGGGATATTTGAGTTTCAGAAATAGTTCTATCTAGCTGAAGATTATAAGTGTTGTTGAGTCGGTTTAGAATTGAAGTTTAATCTGGTACATTTATTTCTATCTAGCTGAAGATTATAATTGTTGTTTAGTCAGTTTATAATTGAAGTTTATTCTGGTACATTTATTACTTATTATACTGTTGTATTACATTTTTACCTGATTTATTTCTATTTCCATAAAAAATTGGTTGTACCGACTTGCTATTACAGACCATAAACTAGAGTAAACTATAGTTTTAAAGTAAGTTCCCTCCACCAAAGAGGGCTAATTAAGTCTTATTATAATATTTCAACACTCCTGAAATCTTATTATAATATTTCAACCCTAACAATTTAAATAGGTTTTATATATAACAATTACTAAGGAAAAAAAAATCTTCTTCTACCCAAATAATTAGGGTTAATTAAATTCTTATCATAGTATTTTAATTAAATTCTTATCCAAATATTTTAATTAAATTATTATCATAATATTTTAACTTATTACTATTCAAATAATAAATAGAAAAACAAACCAACAAAAAACAAAAAACAAAAAACATTTTTTTTAAATAAAATTTAATAATCTATATTTCAAAAGTTTTAGATAAAACCTATTAGTATTCCAATAATAAATAGAAATTTGAAAAAACAAAAAAAAATCATTATTTTAAAATAAAATTTAATATTCCATATTTCAAAAAGTCTGGATAAACTTAAATCGTGTAAAAATAATTATAAATGTATTTTGAAAAAAACATGAGATAAAAGTAGCACACGAAGTGATAACGGTCAAAGCTAGTTGACCTCGAAGGAAACACCACGGTCCCTAGCAGGGCAGGGACGAATAAAAGGTCCAAACTCAACGACCTATAATCATTAGTTTGAAGAATACGTTAAATTCTTGAAGAGTTAAAAAAGTCATGTTCTTGGAGCCAATTTCTATCTCCTTAACAATAATTCAAATGGAAGGTAACGAGAAGTAATGCATTTCACATGAAAACATATTTTGGAGTTTTTATTAAAACGATCTATCCAACTTTATAAATGTTTAATATAAGTTGATTTTATTGACTCTCTTTCGATGCGAAATGAAAAGAAAAAGCGTTGTTTTACAAATGTGTAAATTTGCTGGTTTGAATTTAGTTATATATTTTTTTAAAAAATTGACTCAGTAATTGAATTTGGTTTTTGATGGTGGAAATAGATTCAGTACTATCAAAAACTTATGAGTACCCAAAATCTTGAAACTTGGTAGTTGTAACCTAAATTTCCCAAAATTTTTGTTAGATTTTAACAAAATCTTACAAAAAATTTCATTAATTTCTAGACAAATTTAAAAACTCATTAAACTAATCAACTAAAGAGAAAATGCAAAGGGTGTAAAGGATATCAAAATTACTATATAAAATGTAATAAAATTACAACTTCATCTCATAAAAAAAATCTTTCTTCAAACAACATGCGTTAGAAAAAATAAAGAGAGTGAGAGAAAGATTGTTCACACAACACAAAACATACACAATATGTTATTGATCTCAAAGACATTACATATATAGGAATACATGATCTTTTTGGATCCAAGAATGGTGGATCTGGATTACTAAAAATAGTTAATACACCTATTAACCTAGGAACTCACACAATACAACTAAGGACAATTTGTAGGTCATGGAAGCATTACTTCTAACACCCTCCTTTAATGTTTACATGTAAAAAATATAAAAAAACCCACATTATAGCAATAAATAAATCTTTATTAGATTTCTCTGATATGGTCATCATCAGCACCCACATCCACTCTGGAATCTTGCAAACACGGCTCTTTCACCATCACATATTCGAGCTATCACTTGATCTCCATTTAAAACATAACCGCCTCTGACCATCGTTGATGAGCTTTGCAGAATCGACGCTTCTCAACCTCTCAGAATCGCAACCGGTCAATCTTGATACTGAACCATCCTATGGAATTGCCACCATTTGTGAATCCACGACCCTCTGCAGTCTTCATCAGTTATCTAGGATAGCATTCTGGATACAAAATGTCTTCAGCAGACAATTCTACAACTTGGCCTTGTATAAATAACCTGTACTGACGCTCCTGGAGCACAACAGGCCACACCAACTTGACCTTATTAAAAACTACGTGTCTGAACACAATTCACATTAATCATTAAATAATTGGTCAATTCTTTATGGTTCTTTTCTTCTTTTTTTTATTACACACAACAAAATAATTTTACAACCAACAATCTAAAACCACCACAACTTTACACATTGTTTTCTCAACAAACTCTGGTGTCCGAACCATTAAAGATCTACCTACCACGTGGCTGATAAGATAGTCATATTGAACCCTCTATATGTGTGAATAGTGAAACACATGATAAGAATTCACGTCTAATTAAACGAATGAATCAAACCATTCACATAAATGGATTGACTAATTTTTTTTTGCACGTGACCTTCATAAAAATAAACTTCTAAAATAATTAAGTCTCTAATATTCCTGTGAACAAGGCTTCGGCCCTCAGAAATAATGGACAACTACGGTTTGAGGGAGACCTACAACTTTGCTTAAAAAAACAAACTGGCCAAATCTTTAAACACTTTTGACATATATCACTGGCGAGTCTCTCTTCATCAAATGCAAAAGCAGGCTTTCACACATCTGCAGAATACAGTCAAATTGGAGACGTTTTTCCCGTAGAATGGCATAGTTGTAATTTTTTAATATGGATCCGGTCCATAGGAAAAAGCATCCATTTGTTTTGAAAAATCTAAACAAAATTGGAGGTAGTCATGCTGGAGGAGATTTCGAAGAACCACCAGAGAATTTGACGTAGGAAGGATCCGGCAATGCTAGAAGAAGCTACAAAGAACAAAAAGATCTATAAATCTACAAACATAATCACCGAAAAGAAAATTCCCACACCAAACTAATCTATGTATAGAAGCAAAGCCGCTCGAGGTTGTCCATCTTTCTGGCGCCCTGGAAGGAGTCAAGCCAGTGCCTGCTCTGATGCCATGTTAAAAAAAATTAGAGAGAGCGAGAGAAAGATTGTTCACACAACACAACACAAAACACACACAATATCTTATTGATCTCACTGATACTACATATATAGGAATATGTGATATTTCTAGATCCGAGAATAGTAGATCCAGATTACTAAAAATAAACAGTACACCTATTAACCTAGGAACTCACACAATACAACTCAAGATAACTTGGAAGTCATAGACACATTACTTCCAACATCATATTATTGTAAAATTCTTTTCCTTAAGAAAAATACAACCCTGAAGTGATTCCCAAGATAAACCCATACATTGTATATATGAGAATCCAATCTAAGAATTTGTACAACCCTGAAGTGATTCCCGAGATAAACCCATACATTGTATATATGAGAATCCAATCTAAGAATTTGTACCTAATTGCTGGCATCAAATTCCACTATTCCCAGACACCAACAACCTGATTCACCAATGGATCCCCTTTGACTCACCAGTGTACTGCTTCACTTTACGTTGCCGAAGTTGTGAGAGATTGGAAAACTGTCGCTAAGATGCCACAATTTGGAAGAAGGAATAATGAATGGAATGGTGGTATGGCTGCACTTCATGCTTTTGCCATTCCCAGACACCAACAACCTGATTCACCAATGGATCCCCTTTGACCCACCAGTGTACTGCTTCACTTTACGTTGCCGAAGTTGTGCGAGATTGGAAAACTGTCGCTAAGATGCCACAATTTGGAAGAAGGAATAATGAATGGAATGGTGGTATGGCTGCACTTCATGCTTTTGCCCACAGGTGATGATTTGATTCCCAAAATAGTTTGGACAAACTTTCTAAACTATTAACATGGAATTCACTATAAGGGGGAGAAGTTAGAGCTTCGGGTATTGGAGTTTTCTTACTCTTTGCGCCCTCTCCTCTCTTCTTCTCTTTCCCTTTATCCAATTCCTTTGGAAATAAGAGGAATAATAATTTTTCCCCTTAAAGCACTTTGAATGCAACCTAATCATGACGATGATCAAAATCAATACAAAGTTGAATCATAGGTTGCCGTTATAATAGCTTACTTACATTTAAAAAAATTGTAAAACTTTCTATGGATGCCAAGTTTGGTGAGAAGCTTCTATTGTTGTACAGGAACCAATAATGGGTTCAGAAAAGAGGCTTTTTTTCGCACCGCTTAAAACGGCATCAAAAAACATACATTTTTTTATTATGTTATCATGATGTCATGCAGATGATTGTGACTCGTTTTGAATTTTGTCAACTGTCAACCAAAGTTAGCCGTTGGCTTTTCTGTTCAGCACGCTTTGGTTGCGAGGGATTTTACGAAGAATTTTAATTTGAATGGTCCATTTTTTTTGGTGATTGGCCAAGTCCTAAGTATATTTTTTTATTTAAAAACCATATTCTTGTTTTAATGAGTGACCTATTCTCTTCGTTAATTATAAGAAAACTTTTTGGCATGGTAAGTATTCGATTTTATATACTGTTTATTATGTCATCATGATGTCATGTGGATGATTGTCACTCATTCTGAATTTTGTCAACCAAGGTTAGCCCGTGGCGAGTCCTATTTCAGACCCCATTGAAACATAAATGCAGTCTGACATGCTGGGAGTATAGCAGTTTCTTTGCATTTATATTTCCTTCAACATTGACTTTGGCGTTTTAGCAGCAAGAAAACTGTTATACTCCCAGCATGTCAGACTGCATTTATGTTTCAATGGGGTCTGAAATAGGACTCGCCTTAGCCCGTTGCCTCTTCTATTTAGCACGTTTTGGTTGCGCCGAATTATATGAAGAACTTTAATGTGAATGATCCATTTTATTTTGTCATTGACTAAGTCCTAAGTATATTTTTTTATTTAAATACCATATTCTTGTTTTAACGAGGGGTCCATTCTCTTCATTAATTATAAAAAAACATTTTGGCAGGGTAAGTATTCGATTTTATATTCTATAGAGTGAATTATGAAGACCAGAGAATTTTCTCCTTTCAATAAATGAATTTGTAGAAATTCTATTTTCTCCTTTTCAACAAATGAATTTGTAGAAATTCTCACTGTAGATCAATAGATTATGCAACGTACTAAAGCAAAATACAAGTTTTACTTCTACAACAAACTTTGTGGAAGCTTAATCGAATATGAGCAAGATCAATTAGAACACATAACTGAGAATGAGAAATCAATCACACATAACACAGAAGAAATAACTCACGGAAAGCCTCAGCCTAAAACCTCAATCTCTGTATTATCATAGAAGTGGAAATATGTTCAGATTACAAAAAGAATCAGCTCACAAACTATCATGCTCTCTCTGCAATCCAACTGCTGCTCATAGATAGTCAAAGGCTTCTCACAAACCTTCTCCTCTACCGTCCAAGCTTCCTATTTCCTTGCGCAATTTTTCCTGGGGTCTAGTGCTTCCACTTGTGTGAATTCCCACCTCACACTGTGCACTTGGCTCAGAAATAACTGCACAAACCTAAAGGAGATGATTCCTTCTGCATGGATGAGTTTCCTTTATAAGAAAATTCCTCCAACTAATAGTAAACCATCCCTTCCTTTAATCTCAACTGGGTCTTTCTCTGAACTGACATGCATGAATTATTTATGAGAGAATATTCAGTTATTTGGAGAACACTAGTTGCATGCATGCATGCATTAACTGACTGAACTCACAATTAGTTCCTCCAACTGTTTGGAACTAATTTAACTAGACTTAATTAATTGAGCTAACTAATTACAACTCATCCTTATCTCCTTAATTAAGGGATAACTTCCTCAATCAAAGGGATAATTGTTGCATGTCTTCACATAGACTTCATGTTTGATTTTCTCCAACTAATTAACTCAAGATGAATTAATTAATTATTTTACAAACAGCTAGTGAGACTAAATTCAAATTTTAATTCTCAATTTTAATTCAGAAACTAATTAAAATTGGAATCTATCCTGAAATTATATTTATAACAATGTTATTTTTAGCATTCCTATTTTTTGCTATTTCCAACAGAGTTGGAGTATATTCTGAAATGCTATTTATAACAATGTTATTTTTAGCATTTCTTGTTGCTAAAAATAAAGAGTAAAAATAAAGGAAAGTCCATCAAGTTCTTGTGGCCAATTTATATGTTTTTAGAAACAATTTCAAAATGCAAGGGAACATGATGAAGTGAATTTATAATGACAATGCATTTTGAAGTTTTTACTAAAAAAGTTTCATCTAATTCTACAAATGTTTCATATAAATTCTTTATATGTGAAATGAAAGGAAAATGTAAAGGACCTAAATTGGTTGCATCAAATCTTTCTTAAAAACATACAAACTTCATGTTATTTTAAAGCTATTTCTCTATTTGAAAATTAAAAAATTACAACATTGAGATGATGATCAAGAAAAAAATAAATCATATATTAAATAGATATGAAAATCCAAGTTGAGAATTTGTGCTAAATTTCCGGGCATCAAATTCGACTATTCCCCAGACACTATAGATCTGATCCTAGATTGGATTCCCCTTGATCCACAAGTGGGCTGCTTGACTTGCATTCTCTTTACACAATTCCTTCGTAAAATAAGAAGAAGATGAATGATTATGCAATCACTTTGAATGCCCCTGTGTCATCATGATGATCAAAATCAAACTAATAAACGCACTCCCGCAAAACAGATTTCAATTGTTTCTACAGATTAGTGTTGTAATGAAATATGTGTTATTAGTCCCTGCCATCTGGCAATGGCCAGGGACTATAGTAATCGAAATGCGCTGCTGTGACATTAGTTTAAGCTGCAATGTTATTAATTTAAGCTGATTATTGCGAGAGTAACCAAAGTTTTTAAATGCAACGTTGTTTGCCATTGCAGGAGTAACCAAAGTTTTTAAATGCAACCATTTTGCCATCTTATTTGGCCTCTTCTTGAGGTGGAAGAGGCTGGACCATAGGTTTGTTCTGATTTTACCTGGTTCATTACTGATGGTTGTCAAACAGTTGATATTAATGCTAACATTAGTTTTCCTACTTTGCCTAGCATTTTAGTTTGAGCATAGTTTGAGCATATTGGTTTATTTGCAGGTTGGCAGGTGTAGGTGTGCATGTAGGTGGTGTAAGTGTGCATGCATGGTGCAGGTGTGCATGCAGGTGCAGGTGTTCCTTTACTCTTTTGCTGCCCTCCCTTCCTGGTTTCCTCTTTCTGCTGCCCTCCCTTCCTGGAATCCAAGGGCTCAGTTCCGATTCAGGGCAGGTCCAAGCTATTAGCAAGCAGGTCTAGGCAATGGAACTGACTACCACTGACTATGTATCTCATAGTAACAGCGCGGGGAAGGGCTGAGAGTCAGGGAGGTACCATACTTCGCAAGGATGGTGCAGCAGCTAATCTCGGTCCACCTAACGAAGGACAATCCTACCTTGGGCTTGCTTTCCTTTCCATGCATGCCAGCCTGATGGACAGATTGATTGGGTCATTAGCAGCCTTCTTTGCAGCATCCATATCTGCTCTGAGACTCTCTGAACAAGCAGTGGAGCTGACTATGTATCTCATAGTAACAACGCAAGGAAGGGTTGACAGTCAGGGAGGTTAGACTGTTAAACAACCAACAGGGAAGCCTTGGCACCATGGGTTGCTTGAGGAGGTGGGACGGAAGAAGAAATGAACTGGCACTGAAAGAAGCTAGTCTGTATCTGCTCTGAGACTCTCTGAACAAGTAGTGGAGCTGACTATGTATCTCATAGTAGCAGCGCAGGGAAGGGCTAACAGTCAGGGAGGTTAGATTGTTAAACGACCAACAGGGCATCCTTGGCACCATGGGTTGCTTAAGGAGGTGGGTCGGAAGAAGAAATGAACCGGCACTGGAAGAAGCTAGTCTGTGCCGAGATCTAAATGAGGGCAGAAAAATGAAACCTAAGCGATGGTAGGCTTACCGAGACTGAAATGGAGGTACCATACTTCGCAAGGATGGTCCAGCAGCTAATCTCGGTCCAGCTAATGAAGGAAAATCCTACCTTGGGCTTGCCTAACTAAGTTCTCTGGGCTTGCCTTCCTTTGCATTCATGCCAGCCTGATGGACTGATTGATTGGTTCATTAGCAGCCTTCCTTCTAGCATCGATATCTGTCCCGAGGCTCTCTGAACAGGCAGTGGAACTGACTATGTATCTCATAGTAACAACGCAGTGAAGGGCTGATAGTTAGGGAAGGGCTGACAGTCAGTGAGGTTAGACTGTTAAACAACCAACATGGCATGGAGCTTAGACGGTTAAACAACCAAGAGTTTAAACATTTGAGCCAACAGCTAAGGTAGCAAGAAGAGCAATGGTGCTGAACAGAGAATATGACATCTGTATGGGAAGCTATGACATCTTTGCTGGTTAACTTGCGAGGCTGATTTGATGGAGGTTAATGTAAGTCAAGGCATTTGTACGTGTTAGCTGCTAATTATTCATTGTGTACACATTTCGTTCTATTCAACATTATCCATGCAGCATCCGCTACGTGTAAGTTACTTTTATTGTTATATAATAAAGTTAGAAATGATTTCGTGGTTACCTCGCTTTGACTTTTATTTTTGCTTCGGCTCCACTACATTGGTTTATATCAGGTACTATTTATGTTATTACATTGTATTGACATATTTTAGCGTATGTAGGGTTTGAGTTTTTTACCTAGGCTGTGTACGATTTTAGTTTTTGAGCTACGGGAAACTTGTGTTTTTATCATAAGCATGGGTTGTCCTAACATTCTTTTTTACCTTGGCAGTGGTTTTTTTTGTCTGTGAACAAACGATTGGTTAGGAAGGGACCTCAAACTGTAGGACCCTCGCAAGTTACAATTACCATTAGACCGCTCAGTTGGTGGGTGGGATATATAATTTTGTGTGTATTGTAATCTATATAATATTATTTATCTGTATTTTATATATTCTTTTTAACATAAATATTAAAATTTTCCAAATACAATATATTGTAGTTTTAATCTGGCATTTAACTTAGACTTGCTATCTATCTTGGGCTTCCTAAAATTTATAAAGCCTTTTGTCTCTTATTCATTTCGATTGGTATGAAAGCCCATAGGCTTTGCGTCTCCCCAGGATGCAGAATGGTTAAGTTGGCTCACTAGTGAAAGCAATCAGTTTTTGCTACTCGAGTTAGTTCTGGAACATATATATTATTCGAGAGCACAGTAACCTGCTTTTGTGCCTTTGTTCAGTTGATTAGGGTTTTTTAGTGTGTTTTGAATATACTTGCATAGGATCGATTGCCAATCTATTCAGCCTATTCTTTTGTGGGCCTTTCTACACATTCTCAACCTTGATATTCAATCTCACTGACACTTGCTATGTTACTGGAGTTTGTCTCTGAATCTTTTGTTTGACTAGTTGGCTTAGTGGTTGGGATAGGGTGCTGCCATGTAAACATCCCGGATTATAAATCCCAGCAGGTATAAAGTTTTTATGTGTCTGTGGTGGCAAGCCATGGTTTCTGAGAGTTTTTTTTATAACAGAATTGTTTTAGTCAAGACATAAGTGTAGATGTGATGTGAGAACACACAAAATTGTATGACTGAGGGTTTCCGAGGGTTTTTTTTATAATAGAATTGTTTTAGTCAATTTCTTCAATTTACAGAACCTGACATAAGTGTAGATGTGATGTGAGAACACACAAAATTGTATGATTGAGGAACATGATCGTATGACTTAGCTCGATGGGATGACTTTTTCACTATTCTTGTTCTTGTAATGATTAGGGTCTCTTGTTATCACCTATATGGTTTGAGTGCACTGTTGTCCCCACTACTTGAAGTATATATATGGATAATATGCGCTATTCTCTTAGTATTGCCATCTCTAATATGTGTGCTATTAATTTGCTTATACTCACCTTGGTCGTCCATCAAATACAGGTCCCAATAATGAGAACACTAGTGAAACTAAGCTCTATAGCGGGGTATGTGTTGTAATATAAACCAAGCTAGCAGCTTGTTTTATCAGCTAATGACAGAATCTGTACTGATTCTTTTTTACATTGATTTAGCAATGGAATGCATACATAGAGTCAATGCCAATAATTCGTTTAGATATCCTCTTGAACCCAGGGCTATTCACCCAGCCCCCTCCTTGTGGGAGGGGTTAGAATCAATCAAAATTCCTTTGATAAAAATGAAAGCACCATAGATTGATTTGATTTACACTGAAATTTGTGAATTGCCATGGCCTTCCGACAATAAGTTAGAATAGTGACAAGATATTTGTCCTCCTCTCCTACCTCCTCATCATTACATCTCGTTGAACAAGTCTCATCTCCTCCGTATGACTATTGATGAACTTGTAAGTAGCACACTCTTTTACAAGAGGTAATATCAAATTTTCTATATTTCCTATCTTTTTCTTCTCTTGATCAATGGTAGCAATGACTTGATTGTTTCATGTTGACATATCATGGTGTGAGGGTTGTTTTTCACACTATGAACTCCTGGTAAAACTCAATTATGGAAATCCACAATTGTCATATTATGCTACTATTGTTCACCATTAAGGTAGCTTGTACCTTGTACCTTCCAGCCCTTCCAGCCCCAAGTGCAGATGGCAGAGTGTTCCATCAATTCTGCAGTTATCAACAGTTCTTTTCTACACAAAGGTTGTGCAATCATCCTTGTGTCATATCCATGCATTCCATGGCTAGGAAAGTCCTTTGGCATGCTCACATGCCCAAGATAACTTGGCATGTCCAATATAATCGTGGAACAACATGAACCTTTCATTTTTCTCCTTAATTAGTAAACTCAAACCTCTAATTCCACCAACTAAAAATTACTTTGGAAACTTGCCACTAAGTAATTATCATTACTTATGTGATTACTTGGAATAGTAAACCAAATAGAAGACTCAAATAAAACACAGTCCAAAGAACTCAGGTTACCTCAAATGATCAAACATATGGGAATAGTACAGTACATTGAATAAGAACAGATGACTAGAAGCTTGACACTGATCATACACAATCTCCTCAATCATTGTGCTCTTTC
This sequence comes from Pinus tabuliformis, assembly GCA_031772625.1. Taxonomy (NCBI): domain Eukaryota; kingdom Viridiplantae; phylum Streptophyta; class Pinopsida; order Pinales; family Pinaceae; genus Pinus; species Pinus tabuliformis. The sequence goes on from CM062804.1 coordinate 1,057,721,225, forward strand.
CAATCCTCTCATGTGGGATGCTCAGTGAACCCTAAAAACATTGTTGTTCATCTCGTTCTCTCATCATTCCATCTCGTTGAACAAGTCTCATCTCCTCCGTATTACTATTGATGGAAGCACCCATTATCTAGCTAGAACCTGTCTATGGTGGCAAGCCATGGTTTCTAAGAGTTTTTTTTATAACAAAATTGTTTTAGTCAAGACATAAGTGTAGATGTGATGTGAGAACACACAAAATTGTATGACTGAGGGTTTCTGAGGGTTTTTTTATAATAGAATTGTTTTAGTCAATTTCTTCAATTTACAGAACCTGACATAAGTGTAGATGTGATTTGAGAACACACAAAATTGTATGACTGAGGAACATGATCGGATGACTTAGCTCGAAGGGATGACTTTTTCACTGTTCTTGTTCTTGTAATGATTAGGATCTCTTGTTATCACCTGTATGGTCTGAGTCCACAGTTGTCCCCACTACTTGAAGTATATCTATGTATAATATGGGCTATTCTCTTAGTATTGCCATCTCTAATATGTGTGCTATTGATTTTCTTATACTCACCTTGGTCATCCATCAAATACAGGTCCCAATAATGAGAACACTAGTGAAACTAAGCTCTATAAGAAGGTATGTGTTGTAATATAAACCAAGCTAGCAACCTGTTTTATTAGCTAATGATAGAATCTGTACTAATTCTTTTTGACATTGATTTAACAATGGAATGCATACATAGAGTCAATGCCAATAATTCATTTAGATATCCTCTTGAGCCCAGGGCTATTCACTTGATTGTTTCATTGTTGAGATATCATGGTGTGAGGGTTGTTTGTCACACTATGAACTCCTGGTAAAACTCAGTTATGGAAATCCAAAATTGTCATATTATGCTACTATTGTTCACCATTAAGGCAACTTGTACACTGTACCTTCAAGCCCTTCCAGCCCCAGGTGCAGATGGCAGAGTGTTCCATCAATTCTGCAGTTATCAACAGTTCTTTTCTACACGAAGGTTGTGCAATCATCCTTGTGTCCTATCCATGCATTCCATGGCTAGGAAAGTGCTTTGGCATGCTCACATGCCCAAGATAACTTGGCATGGCCAATATAATTGTGGAACAACATGAACCTTTCATTTTTCTCCTTAATTAGTAAACTCAAACCTACAACTCCACAGCGTTCCAACTTTTTCGCACATGAACCAAGTTGGCAACTTGTTTTATCACCTAATGATAGAATCTGTACTGATTCTCTTTGACATTGATTTAGCAATGGAATGCATAGATAGAGTCAATGCCAATAATTCGTTTAGATATCCTCTTTAATTTCTCTGGTAGTGTGTTGATGTAGTTAATTCTCCCCATTGACTGTTGTTTCATATTAGATGAATCTCCATTGTCTGCCATGGTTTCTGAGGGTTCTTTTTATAACATAATTATTTTAGTGAATTTCTTCAATTAGATGTGATGTGACAACACACAAAATTGTATGATTGAGCGACCGTGCATTTGTCACCATTTGCCCGATTTTGAAAGTAAACATCTCAGTGATTAATCTTGTATTAGTTAGCTACAGTGGACTGATTTTCTTGACAGTGGTATTTTTTTATTTTCTCTGAGGTCTGGTGCACTCCTCTCATTAGTTTGATTATGCAGTATTGGCCATTTGGATTGCAGAACCTAGTCACACTTAAAATCATAATAGCAAGCCTGAGTGCACTAAATTTGTTACACATAATAACAAGAAAACTCATACAAGTATCTAATCTCTTGATTTCAGTGATTAATTTTAAGTTGTCCGTGATAGTGGACTGATTTTCTTGACAGTGGTATTTTTTAATTTTAATGTTTTACTGGCAGCAACTGGATTGAATTATCTTGAATTTATTTATACTTTTCTTGGATAACAAATAATTCTAATGGAGTGAACTGCAATGAACTGTGTATATTCAATTCTATAAGGTCTGGTGAAAGCAATCTTCAAATTTGATCTCATTGGTAGCAACTCTTGACCTGCTTAGCCTTTCTGGTGAAGTAGTCAAATTTTCAGTTTTGTTCCTGGATGCTTTGTACACCTTGATAGAAAGCCTTCTGCACATTGCTCAACTAAAATAAATATTAAAATTATAGTCTAGTTTTAATCTGGCATTTAACTTAGATCTGTTGTTTGCTAATACAATATAGCATAGCTTTAATCTGGCATTTGACAGTGGATTTGTCACCATTTGCCCGATTTTGAAAGTGGCTCGACCCTGGAGCCTAAATCTCTCTCCCCCGCTTTTAAATAATATGTCAATTTTTCTTTAGTTCTTGAAGACCATTAGGATTTAAAAAGTTATACCCAATCCTTGCAAATACTCTTTAACAGTTTGTGATTTAACAAGTCCTTTTCTCTCAAGTTTCACCTTCTTCAATCTTATTTTTCTTGGATAGATTTGTTTGTTTATCATAAGATAATTGTTCTCTTTCCTGCAAAGCTCTATGCGAGAGATAATCAACAATTATAATACGGGAGTCAGGAGTATTCCAGTGGGAATTATTTGCCAGACTTATGTGCAGTAGAGTTTATTGTCTCTTTTATCTATGTTCAGTAGACTTATGTGCAGTAGAGTTTATTGTTCTCTTTCGTGCAAAAGACTCTGTGAAAGATAATCATGTCTTTTATTTGCTTTTCAGTGCTGGGCAGTAGCTGAATCTCTGAAATACAACATTGATCTGGAAAAATCTCTTGAACTTGCCAATGTACATCTGAATTTTGAGTGCAAGAGGGTGGAGTTTGATTCAATGTACTTAAAATTAAGAGAACAGTGCTTGAACTTAAGTAGATATATTCCACGGTACAGAACAGTCTGGTAGTGGAATTAACATAATTCCTGGATCTTCAGAGCTCCTAGGAGATCATCAATATCAGCATCATGAAGAAGAGGTACTTCCAGAATATTTCCATATAACTTCTCTATTATAAATTTGCTAAATTTGTTGTGCAAGATTTGGCAAGTTTGCTTTCTGCTATTGCTAGATTTGTTCAGCCAATATTTATTAGTTTACCTAGGTCCTGATGTTAGCTTATTGGAAGCTGCCTAAGTATGTATATGAACTTGGAGCATCATTTTAAGCTCACTACATACATTTCTTTCTATTTATGATAGAATACACGAATCAAAGTTCAGTTTGACAGAATACACGAATCAGAGTTCAGTTTGACAAGGAATTGGAAGAGCTGAACAAAAGATACACTACATTACTTCAGGAAGAGGATTACACATTTGCACAAAAAAAACAGATTATTGAAACAAACTTTATGGAAGTTGATATCAATCGATGCCTTGCTGAAGCATTTAAGATAAAGGTGCATGATAACAATTTCACAGTACCATTAGTTCAGTAAGGTATTCAAAATTCTTACCTTAACTATTTGCAGATTTTAAATTTTATCTTTTTTTGGTGACTTGTATTAACTGCATTCTCAGTTAGCATTTGATTTCAATTTTATGTTGATTGCAAATTTTCTTTTAAGAGAGGGTAATGAGGCTTGGGCATAAGTCTCTGGGACCTGTCTTTACTGACATTGTTAAGCCCTGGTAGAACACTCAAAAACTCAGTAAGAGATACCACTATGTGTCTATGAGATGCAAAAACAGACTAGGAAGCTTAAGGACAGGTCAACATTTTGGCCAAAACACTTGCCGACCTAGATTTCACAATTTCTAAAGAAAATGAAGTGCCAACTGGTTACCAAGGAGGTGAACCTAGTTCATCTGTGGCTTCTCAAGATTATAAGATGATGCACATGTTATTAGTCGATGTATAGAGTGACTTTCAGATGCACATTTAAGGGTTACAACTAATGTTCTTGTTCTTGTAATGATTAGGGTCTCTTGTAAAAATGTTTTACTGGTAGCAACTGGATTGAATTATATTGAATTGATTTATACTTTTCTTGAATAACAAATAATTCTAATGGAGTGAATTGTGTGTATTAGCTAATTTCATTGATATGCATGTACTGTGTATACTCTTTAATAGTTTGCGATAATCAACAATTATAATACGGGAGTTAGGAGTATTGCAGTGGGAATTATTTGCCAGACTTATGTGCAGTAGCGTTTATTGTGTCTTTTATCTATGTTGATTGTTTTAATAGTTTCTGTGATTGGCACAACAATGTATCAGTAATAATGTTTGTTGATATCTTATTAATGCTTTTCACTATTATTGCTTGGAGCCTAAATCTCTCTCCCCTGTTTTTAAAGATTCTTTAACTGTTTGTGATTTAACAAGTCCTAAAAATCTCTTGAACTTGCCAATGTACATCTAAATTTTGAGTGCAAGAGGGTGGTGTTTGATTCAATTTACTTAAAATTAAGAGAATAGTGCTTTAATTTAAGCAGATATATTCCTAGATCCTGATGCTAGCTTATTGGAAGCTACCTAAGTATGTAAATGAACTTGGAGCATCATTTTAAGCTCACTACATACATTTTTTTCTATTTATGATAGAATACACGAATCAGAGTTTAGTTTGACAGAATACACTTTTTTTGGTGACTTGTATTATCTGCATTCTCAGTTATCATTTGATTTCAATTTTATGTTGATTGCAAATTTGCTTTTCAGGTACCTATCTCAAACACAAGCTTGCTCTCCATAACTACCCCACTAGTCAATTTCAAGGTTAGTTTTCAGGTATCTATCTCAAACACAAGCTTTCTCTAGCATCTTTTCACTATTCTTTCTGAGTAGAAAGAAAATTCAAAGGCTTTGTCAGCTTACTTAACCCGAAGCTAATCCCACCCTTTCCATTCTTACGAGACAGATGTCATTATGCACATAGATTGGCATATTTTACCCTCTGTAGGGTTTGAGGGAATAACTGTGCATGCGGGAGCTATAGTGAACTTTCTCCCAGTACAAAAGTGTCATGAGTCACATGGGCTAGACGATGTATGTGCAACACCCTCTGTTGAACCCTCAAATCATGCAAGACCCTCTTGCTTGGACTTGGAGATAGAATTTCCTGTTGTACTGTACTTGATGAAGTGCCAACTCGTTACCAAGGAGGTGAATCTAGTTCATCCAAGCATTATACCACACTCAATTCAGGGACTTGCTGCCTCACAGCTTCCCTTGTTTATATTTGGAAAAGGCCAATTTTTGGGTGGAACGTCAATTTTCCAGATTCAGTGTTACACTTTGAGTCAACAAAAATGACAAAAATAACTTTGGGCCACTCGAAAGAAATTGCATGGAAAACATACATTTTCATTTTTTTTAGAAAATGATGCCATTATGATGGTTGCATATGGGTAATTGTGACTCATTTTGAATTTGTCGAAAGAAGGTGTCTCTTCTATTCTGCACATTATATTTTGCAAAAGTTTTATTCATTTCCTTCATGGTTAAGTTTATGAAGATTGGATGTCTATAATGGTAATTGACACTTCCTTCATGGTTAAGTTTACAAATAAAGAGAAAAATTGTTACAAGGATCATGTGCTTTTTGTTGTTTTTCTCCAACCATGGTGAACGTAGTGATTTGGTGAGGTTAAGGGTTAAACCTTTGCTACCCAAAGTAGATTATAAATTATTTTGTCCAAAGCCACGATTCCACTAGGGTGGAGGAATTTAATGAGAAATTTTTATGAGGTTAGGTTTTTGTTTTTGTTTTTTTTTTTTACCATGGTGATTTGATAACTTGTTAGAGTAATCTAGGTGAATAAATTGTTATGAGGGTCATGTTTTGTTTTGTTTTTTTACCATGGTGAATCAATAACTTGTTAGAGTAATCTTGGTGAGGCTCAATATCAAATCAAGCAGCTACCAATAGTATACCATGAATTTATGACTTAGCAAGAGAAAAGACTCCAAAGATGTCCCCTAATAGAATTTGAAATCAAGTGGAGGGAATAACATCCCATCATGCCAACCACTAAATCATTCCACGAGGAGATGAGGATCATGCTTTGTTAGCCCTTTAATGATGGACACCCTATGTTCTTGAATTATCTTTTAATGATGGATGCGTTGTGTTAAATATTAGAGGGTAAATATTTGTAGTCCATCTAGTATGGTCTAATATGGCTACATTAAATTATCATCGGAATTTTGGAGTCAATTCATTTTGTAGTCATTAAGTAAGTTGGAGATATTTATGAATTTGAGAAGGATTTATATAAGTTAGCTTTAAAAACTGTGAATATACTAGTTGAACTAGATTACTATTAGGTATTCTAGATTGTATAAGATTAGGGTGAGTAATCTTATCTTTCTCCAAACTTCTAGATTATAAGGTTATTTTATTCATTGCAATTTATATCATCATTATGGTCACATCAAGAAGGAATCCTCTTTTAGAAAAACAAACAAGTGAATAATTTGTAAAAGGAAGGGTATGGCATTTGGTAACATGGATAAGCTCCATACATAGTCAAGTGGAATTGTAATGTTAGTGGTGTGTAGGTTTTTGTCATCTGTGATGTTATTGTGCAAATATTAGCATAACGTATGCCAGCCACTAATAGAATTCTCATCCCTTCAAATCCCACACTTATCTCAGATGTCACACTCTTGAAAGTGATAAATCATTTAGATGAGATGAGTAGAGGCACCCGTGGACATCGCCTTTGTTCCAAGATATGAATGTTGAATTTTCTCACCATTAGCTCCCTCTTTCACCCATCAATTTAAGTTGTAATATGAATGTAGTCACAGATGGATGAGTGAATTTTGACATTATGGATAAAAATGGTAACTTGTCAATTGTTCACCAAAACATCACAAAATCTAAGGGAGATATACGCTTAGGTAAGAAATCCTACATGTAAAATTGTTTTACCAATGTTAGCATTGTCGGATATGCCTAGGAGGAGTTATGGTCAATTATATTATCATAAAGATAGGTTAGAGAATGACATGAGGATTGTTTCTAGATTAGTGTGAGGTAAACAAATGGCTAGGCCTCTATGTAAATGTTTGTAGTGAACAAACATATTTATGCTACCACATGCATCATGACCACAGGGATGGAAGGTCATCTATGGGTACACACACTACTAAAGAAAAAAAAGAGTTGTATCTAACTTTAGGGACTAAATAAAGAAACCATAGGTTAAAGCATTCTTATTTAACAATAACCCTCAAGACTCTATTTTTTTATATGTATCTACTAATTGTCGTTTTCACCCCATTTCAAAATGTGGTGTTAACAATAGCATCTTCTCCTCGCATGTTGAAATAACAATATTTTGCAATCATAAACTTAACAATCTCACAATGTTGTGAAATTATTGGCTTAAGAATTTATACTATTGCAACTAAAATCTTAAATCAATCCTTGAATCTAAAAATGTCACTCCTAATAACAATGTCCCATTTCTTTTGAGTTCACCAGCTTAATTTTTTTTTGCCAACGTGGATCAAAATATTTTTCCCTTTCTCTTCAATTAACAAGTATGCAAAAATTTTATGATTAGGTTGCAATATGTTTTTAAAATTTATTTTTCTTCCTTTTCTGATAAGTTGAAAAGTATATAATTTTTTTATGACTAGGTTACAATATGGTTTTAAAATTTTCATTTGAGTGGCTAAGTTTTATTAAAAAATAAAAAAATCACATAATAAATATTATTCAAAATTTTCCTTTTAAGAAATAAATATATATAAAAAAGTTTTATTTATTTTTTAGTTTTAGGAAAATATTCAAAATTTTCTTTTCAGATAATCAATAAGTTTTTTTTTTCTTAAACGTGCTACTTTTGAGTCCACTAATAATATTTAAATTTTTCTTTAACTAATAGGTATTATTCTTATGAAAAGAATTCATATCATCTTTGGAGCAAATGATAATTATTATTATTTTTTTTTGCCTTTAAAAAATATGTAAAAATACTATGCCCAAATTACATGAATATTATGGCCAGATTACATGATGGCTTTAGAAATTTATAAAAATATGTAAAAATACTATGGCCAAATTACATGAATATTATGGCAAGATTACATGATGGCTTTAGAAATTTATTTGACTTGGGAATAGTAGTCATTCAAATTTAGAGCAACACTATAAGCTAGGCATTTAAGTTTGTAATGAGAATTGTAATTTTTTAAGTTTAAGAGCATTGGGAATTGTATTTTTATAAATACAAAAAAATTGATAATTATTTCATTACAAATTATAATTTTAAATCTAAAAGAATTAAAAATTTCAATTAGAATTGTATTATTTTAGGTAAAGTGGTTACTATAATTGAAATGTTTAAAAAATTAAAAAAGAATCTTCCATTGATTAAAGGATTTATTTAAAATTCATTTAAAGCAATCAAGTAATTGTATTGATTTCAAACATTGCAATAGTTTATACATATCAATATTGGTAACAAAATACATGTTATTATCCCTGCAGCGGAGTGTGTGCAGAGGCGTCCCCGAAGCTAAAAATAGATGTAAAATTGCCTTGTAAAATATTGTAATTTCGTAGTCAATATGAGTCATTCATTAGGTGGGTATAACACATTGGTAATGCGTTGACACTGAATGAATTTAAGTGTTGACAAAAGATTAAATAGCTAATATTGAAAGTCGACATTACAAAACAAATATAATTTATTTTTATTTTTTTCTTTTAATTCTATCTATTTAGGTTTTGACTGGTTCAATGGACTACGGTCTTATTTGGTCATCATAATTTCCATTGCCAATGTCAAATTATTTTCCTTTGTTGTCATTCATGTACTTGTCATGGCATATTTCATACCAGTATTTCTCATACTAGTACTGAGAATAATCCATTTAGAAAATCCATCCCAAACCTTCACCCTTGTCGATATGGATATGAAGTTTTCTGATAGCAACAAAGGAGTATGAACTAGTTATCTGATGCCCTTTGCTCAAATTCAATACCCTCCACAAGAAAAGGAAGCTTTTGGGGACCAGACAAGGCATCCAAATGCATGGAAGACTCCTCGTTGTCGCCCGTAATGCTTGACGCCCGATAATCATAACTTTGATACCTTCTAGCAGCCTTTGCTAAAATCAAACTTTTCTTCTTCTGTTGGTCAATATCAAACTAGTTTGTTGGACTTTTATAACTGTAACTATCCACATAGTGATCCAAATACATTGTCTAGCAAGATTCAAAGATCTCACTAGCCCTAGTGTCTGAGTCTTCACCTTTCAAATATTGTAATGGACCATCATAAAAATGTCTCAGCTCTTCACATGTTGGATGCATGAATGGTCTCTATAAAATTTATTTCATGTTGTTACATGAACGGTCAAATTATGTCATTGCTCACTTTCAATTTCAGTAAATTCCCTTAGTTTGAGAAAGCTCAAAATATAGACAATTCATGGGTTGCTATGATGGATACAATCCACGCACATTTGTCAACTTATTTCTCCAGACCCTCATTATTGATTCACTAATATGTTTTTCTAGAAAGTGGCACATTTGTCAACTTATTTCTCCGGGTCATCATTATTGATTCATTGATGTGTTTTTCTAGACCTCATTATTGATTCATTGATATGTTTTTCTAGGAAGTAGCAAAACTTGTTATACTATGAGAAATAATCATTAATAGTTTCCATTAATTAACTACTATGCGACATATATTTTTTTGCTAAAATCTAAAATTTACTTCTAAATAAAAAAATAAAGTAAATATCAATTATCATTATCATTTTTTAAATTGCATCTCTACTTAAAAAATTAATGATTAATTTCAATAACGCCATATACCTTCATTAATAACATTTATTACTATTGCGTATAATTAAAACGTAACTGTTATTTTTAAATGAAAATAGAACATAAAATTTTGTACAATATGGAAATTAATGCATATATTTTAGGATATGGCACTTGCGAAATGATTAAAATGATGGTCTTCAAATCAGATTCTATATAAAGAAAACACAAAATAGTTCACATTACGGCAAAGTGAATGTCTGTGAAAACAAAAACTATTGTACATTACAGCAAGGTGAAGTAAATGTTGTAGAATATGACCCTTGTATACAAAGGTAAAAATGATGGTCTTCAAATCAGATTATATAACCATATAATATCTAATGAATATCTCTCATTGTAAGGGAGGAAAATTTTTGATAAGCAATAACTCTGTTGTTCTTTTCTGGTATATCTCTGGAGATCTCTCTCTGGTTATTCTTTTCTGCTATATCTCTGGAGATCTCTCTGGCAATTCATTTCTTATTGTGATTTGAGGATGTAGTATATTCCCTTCTTGCCATTAATATTCACTTTTCAATTTTATATTTAATGTACCTTCAATTTAGATTTCACTTTATGCTACGATGTTGGACTCACTACTATAGTACCTTTCACATTATTTTTTATAGTTTTTATTATAATTTAAATTGGTAAACATTATTTTTAATAGTTTTTATTATAATTTAAATTAGTAAAATAAATGATACACTAAATTATCATGATATATAGAAAAGCTATAAAATAAATGATATTCTAAATTATCATGATATATATAAATACTTTAGTTAATGTTGTGGTTAAATTTCTCATTTATGTTTTATTTTAATTAATTAATTCATAGCATCTTTTGCATTGACAATGTATAAGAAAAATTATTATTTTAAAATGAAAAACATTATTTTGGTTAAAAAAAATCTATTTTTAAATAAAATATAATGCTGAATTTGATTAATATTTTAAAATTAATTTTACATAATTATACATAGTAAATTTTGTTTCAATTTTTTTAATAATTTTAAAATAATTTAAATATTTTAGAAATTAATTAAATTTTTAAATTAATTACAATTTTAATTTACTAAATGATCATATTTCTATAATAATAATAATAATATATTTTAAAAAATATACTTAATTTTAATTTAAATCATAAAATCATCACTCTTAAAACAAAATATATAAAAAGAAAGATATAGCAATTTATGTTGAGTACAGATTTAGTAACATTCACATTAACTCCACTATAAAGTATGCATAACTTATAAGATGGGCAAATTCCTTCTTCCATATATATGGAACCACCAAGATAGAAGTACTTTGGGCAACTTTATCTAAATAATAGACTACATTTTAAGCCCCCTTATCATTTCAAACAAGGAAGTATGGCCCCATTAGTGCTAATTGTCCCCACTATAAGGTATGCTTATGTTGCAAGTGCGATAATTCCGTGTACATGACACATAACCCTATGCCAACTTAGACACCTAAGTAAAGTGTGACCCTAGAACAAGATTTTACTTAAACAACTATTTTCATTAAAAATCCAACCATGAGCAATAATTAACCAAGGAGATTTAGTGGCCCATGGGGGAACAAAATCCAAAAGATTCTACATGAATTCAAAAGTCCCATGTTATTTTAGAACATGGGTCCAACAAAACTAAACTAACTTAAACATGGAGTGTGCCTTCGAGGCCAACGTGATTAACATAGACCTCCCCCAACATGTGGTCTCCCTATATATGTATGGTCTTGGATCGATTTACTAAGTACCTTGATTGCGTACATGCAATTTTTAAATGCATTATTTTACCTACTTTGATTTTCAATGTACCTCAATTGAATTTATGCATATTACTTCAATTATGGTTGACTCTCAAAGCACCTCAATTTAGTGTATTTTTTTATTATTGAAGTATATTAATTAAGAAACAATTACGATTTGATTCTTAAAGCACCCATGGAAATCTTAAAAAGGTCTACTAATGATTGTTTATCCTTACATCTTACAGCTAAGAGGGCTCTAGTGTTTTTCCTATTCAAGTAAGGAATTTTTTTTCCTTTGGATAGAAAACCATATTGTAATGATAGACAAACAAAACTCTACAACAAAATACAACATATTTGTAATTCATAATCTAAATCTAATTTTAATTATCATTGTACAAAAAATTATAAAGCTAAAAATCTTTAGTTAATTTTACATAAATATATAATAAAAACATTAAAAAAAAAAAACTAAAAAATAAGTAGACTCTACACTATTACTTTAATTTTCGTTAGATATATTATGGTGATATTCCAATATTTATTTATTTTTAATTTTTTAAATAAAAAACAAATTTTATTATTATTAAAGTAAATTATACAATTAATTAATGTATAATTAATTTTTATTGCTTGAAATTTACTATAAAAAATAGCTACTTTGATTCAATATTTTTAAACAATTATTGATTCAGGTTTTTTAAAGCAATTATTGATTCAAATTTTATTAATTTTTATAATTATATAAATTAAGTTATAAATAAATATGGAAAATAATTTGAGAGTGTATTCTTACATTATAACTAACATTTGATGTTCCAACTTAGATATTTTCTATGGAAGGCACTTAGTTTTACCACATTAAATACAAGTATGAAATGTTTCAATTTAACACCATAATTTTACATTATGATTGTTCTATTTCCAAAACTTTGTGATTTTGTAAAATGATTTGGTCACGAGAATATTAGCTATGAAACAACTAACTTAACAAAGATGATTAATTGAAGGTTAATACAATCAAACTCAACGCACCCATAAAATTAAAAACTAAGGCTTATACTTTGTCCATTATTATGATTACATCTTTGTCAATCACCCCTAATGAAAGTTTCATTTTTTACTCTAATTTAACTATATTTAAACTAAGTGAGAATATCTACAATGTAGTCCTTTTTCAAATGTGGCAGTTGATTCATACTTTTCAAAATTCAATAATTAAACTAAGTCACAAGGAACACTAATTATACAACCTTTTTTATATTTCAAAAAGTAAAAATATTTACTTCGAAACCAATTTTCTAGATTCAATATAAGTATTCGAGTCAACTGAAATGTCTTTTCTCGGCGTGATAGAAGTTGCCAGAATATATCTTTCATAGCTGGGGGAGGCTGAGAATCGTTAACAAAAGAAAAGCATGAAAAAACAAAGGCTGGCCCACCCCCTTCTCTCTCCTCCACGTGGCATGGGCGCATCGACATATCGGCGAAGTCCCGAATATTGGCGATCGGCGGGGTTTCCATTCGAAGGCCACGCAGGGCATCAATTATGTGCTACAACGTAAAAGTTTCGGGGAAGGCCAAAAACCAAATATAAAGGAATTTCATAGAAAAACCAAGGCCGGGCGGACCCCTTCTCTCTCCTCCACATGGCGGTATGGATGTTGATGTGGCAGTATGGGTGGACACGTGTCACTCAGTTTTGTTGTTTTTAAGGGTCAAATGGGGCCATTTTCGGGTGACACGTGTCACCATTCACAGGGTGACATGTGGCAGTGATGACATCACCATGGGGATCAGCGATTGGTGATCACACAAAGTGAAAATTCAGTTCCTCGCCGATATCCTCCCCGACTGCGATTGCGATAAGGAAAAGCCCCCCCGGATGTGATAATTTATTGAGGTGTATTATATAAGGGTTTCGCGTCCAGGATATCGGCCGATGTGGTATAAAGAGTTAATGAAGGCTCCTGGAGTTATAAAGGAAAAAGGCCCCTGGACAAGTTTCCATAGGCCTTAGCGCCTAAGGGCTAAGTGCTCGGTCAAGCCCCTGATCACATGAAGGAAGAAGTACAAAGGGGATGAAAGCATGAGGGGCTAAGGGACAAATCAGAAAGCAGTCAGAACTCACCTGTTTCGTGTGTTTCCGCAATAAAAGCCGCACCTAAAAGACTACTCTGCTACACTGTAATACATATCCCCATGCAGATCAGGGTGCCGATTATGTTCAACAGGAGGTTTAAGGCTGAAATGACAGAGACGGCCCCTAAAGCAGCGTTAGCAGTAAATCGTGGGGGACGAAGCATTCAAAACAAGAATGGGTGCATTCAAGGAAGGATCAGTCTGCAATACGCCTCTAGAGTTGCTGCCGAAAGCATTTAAAGGAGAATAGACAGCGAACCGCTTCAACAACGAAGAAATGCATCATGGCAGGGACGTGGTTCAACCAGAGGCCTCCACAAGAACAGTAGAGGGACACCTCCTCCTTCCTCTTTCCAACTTCCTTCTCTGTTCATTAATTTCTGTAAGATTCCAAGAAATGCAGGAAATCCCTATTGTAATCACAGTTTGGGCAACAGAGCTTCACTTTGGCCAAGACAACCAATGGATCTGACAACTGAGACTCGACGCAGGGATATTTTGTATTGCATCATGTTTGATAAATGCTCCCCCTCCTCTTATAAATAGGGGGAAGCAACACTGTAATGAAGGCGAGTGGTTGGTTGGTTGGTTGGGAGGGCTGGCTGGTTCCAGAATTTCTCACACGCTGGGTTTGAGTTCTGAGATACCATTTGTTCTACTCGCTGTATTCATGGAGGGGACTGAACTAATGTTGAGATTAATGTATGCACTGGTTGTTTGGACTATTTGGATAAATGAAACTCCCTTTTGATTCCAAGCATAATGGATGTACAACATGTTTTCTTGGTAATTTCATTTCACTTGTGTATTTCTTTCCCTGAAATAGTGTTAATGAAGCTATTGGTCTTTTGTTGGTATATGGATTTATCTTAGCTACTCAACAGTAAACAATACCTGTGCATATCACATATTTACCTATGTTATTCATTAGCATGCAGTACCTGTAGAATTACAGATTTACTTGTGTTTGTGATTAGCTTATAATATCTGTGGTGGCTCAGATTTACTTTGACTGTTAAGTAGAGAATGATACTCATATTAATATGTAGCGTGAAACCTTAATCAATGATCAACTATTTTTGCCATTTCACCTTCCATTCTCTTCCATATTTATGCTGGAATATTATTGCTAAGGATTATATCCATTTACAACTCTCTGCATATGTTTCCCTCCTTCTTTTCCTCCTCTCCACCATTACTCCAACTTTAGTTTTAAAGTTGTTTCATTGTTGTGTGTCAGCCGCCAGGAGAAGACATTTCTCTTTTAAGATTGTCTTGATATACCCCCTCATTTGAATCTCTGTATTGGCTTGAGTACACCTTAATGAAGACTTATTGAACCAAGCCCCTCCTATTACCCTTTTACATGACAATTGGAGCGTTGATAACCCCTCACATATAATTTTTCATGCACTCCTCTATTTAACATGTCTTAGGCACTGGTCTACAATCAACCCAAACACTATCTCTCGAGAACTTTCTTTGTCTCCTGCTGCACCTGCACTGCAAGTGTAAGAAAAACAACAACAATCAGCATCATATTTCATCAACCGTCTTTAACTGATAGTATACAAGTGCCTACATGCGACTAAGGAGCATGAATATTTGAAGGATAGTCCCAAGCGACTAATAAGTTATCACATTTTGTTTTTATATTTTCATTTCAAAAAATTTGTGTGGAGACTGGGGTTATCATTCCCGTCTTCCTTAGACGCAAGTTGGCACTTGTATACCATAGGGCTAAAGACGGTTGTTGCAATATGATGCTAATTTATATATCCTTAACAACAATTTCAAATGGAAGGTAACAAGATGTATTGCATTTCACATGACAACTTATTTTGGAGTTCTTATTGAGAATGCTTCATTCAATTCTACAAATGTTTCCTGTAAATTGATCTTTGTGGCTCTTTAGATGTCAAATGAAAAGAACGCATTAATATAGAATGTAATAAAAATACAACTTCAAATAATAAAAATACAACTTCAAATAATTATAATTTGATGATGTTAGGACTCTGGACACCACATATCTCCACAATGGTATGATATTGTCCACTTTGGGCCTAAGCCCTCATGGATTTGTTTTTGGGCTTTACCCCAAAAGGCCTCATACCAATGGAGATATTTGTCCATCCTTATATACCCATGATCCTCCCCACTTCTAGTCAATGTGGGACTTTGGTTGTATACCCAACAATCCTCCCCTCGAACAAAGGACCATCGAGCCTCCCCTCAAACGATTATCCATCTGTCCACTCTCTACCAACCAGGATTGTCTGCTCCAATGCGTTGGAAGCACACGCCTTACATGGAAGCACCACCTGCCTCGAGAGCTTGCTCTATCCCAGGTCAACTCCTCTTCACCGTGTTGGGACCAGGACACGTCCATGAAGAATCCGGAGCACACCACCTGTCTAACCGAGCTCATCCACGGATCCCATCGTGATATTACCGGGGCCCACCACCTTCGTTCAGCATTCCGAGGATTCATCCACTTGGCTAACTTCGGGGCATGGCTCTGATACCACTTGTTAGAATTCAGATGTTTGGGGTCCAGCCCCTACAGCGTCATATGGTGGCTCGTCGTATTTTGTGTCGTTTATTGATGACTTTTCTCGGAAAGTATGGGTCTACATGTTGAAAAAGTAGTCTGATGTTTTTACAGTTTTCAAGCAGTTTAGAGCATTGGTAGAAAACAGCACTGGTAGAACTATAAAATGTTTAAGCAATGACAATAGTGGTGAGTTTTCCTCCAAGGAGTTTGACAGCTATTGCAAGGATGCAGGGATTGAGAGACATAAGACCACGGTTTATACTCCTCAGCAGAATGGAGTTGCTGAACGCATGAACAGGACTCTTCTAGAGAGAGCAAGGTGTATGCTGAGTAACGCCGGGCTGCAAAAGGAGTTGTGGACAGAAGCAGTGGCAACAACTTGTTATGTGATAAACCGATCTCCATCAACGGCAATAGGCTGCAAGGTTCCGCAAGAGGTATGGACAGGACACCCTTGTGACTATTCTAAACTCAGAGTGTTTGGTTGTGATGCATATGCTCTAGTGCCTAAACATCAGCGAACTAAATTAGATCCAAAGTCTAAAAGGTATATCTTTGTTGGGTATGGTGATGGAACAAAGGGATTTAGATTGTGGGATCCTACTACCCACAAAATCATCATCAACAGAGATGTAAAGTTTAATGAATCCTCTCTTGTACAGTTAGATGTAGATAGAAGATTGAAACAGGATGATGTATCTGATTTCCAGCACATTCAGTTTGACAGCATTTTAATGATAGTCATAACGACCATAGTTCAGATTCTAGTCATGAACAGGTTTCAGAATGAGATTATGAACAGGGTTCAGATGGAGGTCATGAACAGGTCTCAGATGGCGATCATGAAGAAGTTCCTACAGTTGATAGACAACCAATTGTGGAAGCACCAGAAACATTCTTAAGGAGGTCTACAAGGATCAAACGCCCTCCGAGAAGGTATGATGATCATGTTACTTCAGTTGCTTTGATCGCTAATGATGATGAACCTTTGTGTTATCAGGAAGCTGTAGAAGGTTCAAATAGTGACAAATGGAAAGCAGCCATGAAGGAAGAAATGATGGCCTTAGGTAAGAATGGTACGTGGGATCTGGTTGAACTTCCCAAAGGCAGGAAAACTGTGGGATGCAAATGGGTCTTCAAGCTGAAACGGGGTGTGAATGATACGGAAGACAGGTACAAAGCTCGGCTGGTTGCAAAAGGGTTTTCTCAGAAAACTGGCATAGACTTTCATGAGATATTTTCACCAGTGGTTAAAATTGTTTCAATTAGAATTGTGTTAGCATTAGTGGCTTTGTTTGATTTGGAGTTGCAGCAGTTAGATGTTAACACTGCATTTCTACATGGTGATTTAGATGAGGAAATATATATGGAACAACCGGAAGGGTTTGTTCAGCATTGCAATGCGAAATTTGTCTGCAGGCTCAAGAAGTCATTATATGGCCTGAAGCAGTCGCCTCGGCAGTGGTATAAGAAGTTTGATTCTTTCATGTTGAGTCAGAAATATGTAAGAAGTGAATATGATCATTGTGTTTATTTTAAGCAGTTAAATAATGGCATGTTCATTATCTTAGTGTTATATGTTGATGATATGCTTTTAGCAAGCAAAAGCATTGAAGAAATCAACAGGTTGAAGACTCAGATGGCAAGGACGTTTGATATGAAAGATCTAGGAGCGGCAAGACAGATTTTGGGCATGGAGATTTTCAGAGACAGGAGTAATGGTAAGCTGTGGCTATCACAACAGAAGTATGTTGAGAAAATACTTTTGAGGTTTGGTATGAATAATGTGAAGCCTGTGTCAGTCCCTTTAGCTTCCCATTTTAAGCTTTCTTCGAGTTTATGTCCTAATACAGATGAAGAAAAGGATTATATGTCTCGAATTCCATATGCCAATGTAGTAGGATGTTTGATGTATGCAATGGTGTGTACGCGACCAGATATTTCTCATGCAGTTGGGGTTGTCAGCAGGTACATGGCAAATCCGGGTAAAGAACACTGGTCAGCAGTAAAATGGGTGCTTCGGTATATGAG
The DNA here is from genome assembly GCA_031772625.1 of Pinus tabuliformis. Classification (NCBI taxonomy): domain Eukaryota; kingdom Viridiplantae; phylum Streptophyta; class Pinopsida; order Pinales; family Pinaceae; genus Pinus; species Pinus tabuliformis. Next base: position 1,057,739,449 of record CM062804.1, read on the forward strand.
AGGCACAAGTAGTTATTGTATTTCTTACAATAAGAGTAGTGAATTTGTTTGCGGATATGTTGATTCCGATTTTGCAGGTGACTTGGATAAGAGAAGGTCAACTTCAGGATATGTCTTTACTCTTGCAGGTGGAGCTATTAGCTGGATGTCAAAGTTACAAAACATTGTTGCTTTATCCACTACTGAAGCAGAATACATTGCTGCTTCGCATGCTTGCAAAGAGGCGGTTTGGTTGAAAGGTTTGCTTGGTGAGTTTGGTAGGTTACAGGACAACATCAGGTTACTTTGTGATAGTCAAAGTGCAATACATTTGGCTAAGAATCCAGCCTATCATAGTAAATCAAAGCATATTCCAATTAAGTACCATTTTGTAAGACAGGTTATCACTGAAAGGGGCGTTTCTCTTGAAAAGGTGCATACAAAGGAGAATTGTGCAAACATGTTCACGAAACCAGTTTTGTTAGAGAAGCTACGTTGGTGTTTGGCTTCTCTTGGCTTGTAGAAAAGATAAAAATAATAAACAAACAGGGCATCAGGCTAATTGTTGTCAAGGTGGAGATTGTTGAGATTTTTTCTGTTTTAGACAAAATAGACAAAATCCTAGTGTGTGACAACAATAGAAAATCGGTTGCTGGATTATCTCCAGGTTGTTGGGAGCAAATTAATGCATCCTAAATTTGATGTGAGAGGCAGTTAGATTCTCTCTGCTATAAAATAGGTTGTCATACGGATAGCTGGAAGTGTGTGTGAGAGTTTTGTGAGGCTTTCATGATGTAATCTCCTGATTTTATTAATAAATTCCTGATGCCTATGTTTGGTGGACGTAGCCCAGATTGGTTGGGTGAACCACGTTAAATACTGTCTTTGATGTGCTTGATTGTTCTGTTGTGTGTTTAATTGATTTGCTGTGCCTCTGAATTCCAACAAATGGTATCACTGTGTGTTTAATTGATGCGTGTATATCACTGCTGCGTTTGGAATATTTGTTTTTGTTGCCAGCGTTTCATAAAAGACAGCGCGCCGAGGAGAGCAGTATATAACCTGAGCGGACTTGCGGCGGATAGGTGTTTAACATCGTTGCTGCGGTGGAGAAATCGATTGCTGCGTGGGCTGTTTGTAATCGATTGCTGTGAGTTTACAGCATGGGTATGTTTTTTAAAAAACCTGCGTTAATATATATTTCCAACAGCTGCGTGGTTATTGGAGCGTGAGTATGGTTTTTTATATCAGCATGAATATATAATATCAAACGGTGTGTTTTTTACATTAAAAAAAAAGAGGCGTGGTTATATATCAGCGTGCATATATGTGGTTATTAGCACCAGCGTTAATATATATATTAAAAACCGCATGGATATGATATAATATGAAAACAGCGTGGAAATATCTATTTGAAACAGCGTTGCTATGTATTTAAGTCTGTGTGGATAGATTAAATCCATACGCTGTGTTGTTTTTTAAATATATGCGCTGTTTATATGGTGTTTTGGGATTGGCGCGGGATTGATGAAAACAGTAGCGCCAATATCCTGACATAGCGCGGAATCGAATTATTTAAGTGCGCCAATGCGCCAATGAGTTATTTGGCGCGTATATGAGTGGGATTGTCGCGCTAATTTATGGTCCTTACAGCGTTTTTGAAGGGGCGTGGTTCTTCTGTTGATCAGCAGGCGCCAATTCATCAGCAAGCGCCAATTTTATTTTCATTTTTTTTAAAATGAGATTAAATGTAAACTGAGGCACAGGCATTTATTGTGATTCAATTTTTTTTTTATTAAAATTGAAATTGGAGATTCTTTGTTTTAGACGAGATGGCGAAAACTCAGAGTGCCCGTTTTGAAATAGAGAAATTTAATGGGAAAAATAATTTCGAGATCTGGAAGGTAAAGATGCATGATCTGTTGGTTCAACAAGGTGTGGCGAAAGCACTGTTGGGGAAAAACAAAAGGCCTCCTTCCATGACGGAGGATGAATGGGATGAGATGGACGATAGAGCTCTGAGCGCAATTCGGTTATGTCTGGCGGACGATGTTCTGTTCAACATTGTGTCAGAGAAAACCGCCGCAGGCCTGTGGTCGAAGCTTGAGAAGCTCTATATGACGAAATCTTTGACAAACCGGATTCTCCTGAAACGGCAGCTTTATGGTTTGCGGATGAAAGAAGGTACCTCAATTGCTGATCACCTGAATGTTTTTAATACCTTACTGGTGCAATTAGACAGTCTAGATGTGAAATTTGATTCAGAGGATAAGGCAATAACTCTATTGTGTTCATTGCCCGAATCCTGGGATCACTTTGTTACTTCCATAAGCTTTAGTACATCAGACATCCTTGAGTTTGACGATGTTGTTGGAGCCTTGTTGGCTGAGGAAACGAGGAAGAGGTCGAATGCAGACACCTCTACATCAGAGGTAATGATGGCCAGAGGTCGCTCACGAGAGAGACACTCCGGGGGAAAGCATAGCGACTCTCGCTCAAAGTCCAAAGGAAAGAAGCCAAAGGTGAAGCGCTGGCATTGTGGCAAGGCTGGACATCTGAAAAAGGATTGCTGGAAGCGAAAGCACGCTGCTAAAGAAGGCTCTTCGACAGAAAAGAAGGAAGCCAACACCACAGATACAGGTTCAGTAACTGGTTCAGGTATGAGTGATGAGGTATTGTCTGTTAATGTTTCCAAACATGATCAACATTGGTTGTTAGATTCCGGGGCATCTAACCACATGTGTATTCATAAAGATTGGTTTAAAACATATAGATCAGTTGATGATGGAGTCGTGTACATGGGTAATGATGTCACTTGTAGTATTATTGGAATAGGAAGTGTACAACTACAAATGTTTGATGGCACAACCAAAATGTTAACTGATGTGAGACATGTACCAGATCTAAGAAAAAATTTGATTTCATTAGGAGCACTTGATTCAAATGGATATAAAACTGTAATTCAAGGTGGAGTTATGAAAATCTATAAAGGTATCTTACTAGTGATGAAAGCTAAGAAAGTAGGAAATCTTTTTCAATTAGAAGGAAGAACTGGGTCAGATCATGTTTACCCCAAAAGGCCTCATACCAATGGAGATATTTGTCCATCCTTATATACCCATGATCCTCCCCACTTCTAGTCAATGTGGGACTTTGGTCGTATACCCAACAATCCTCCCCTCGAACAAAGGACCATCGAGCCTCCCCTCAAACGATTATCCATCCGTCCACTCTCTACCAACCAGGATTGTCTGCTCCAATGCGTTGGAAGCACACGCCTTACATGGAAGCACCACCTGCCTCGAGAGCTTGCTCTATCCCAGGTCAACTCCTCTTCACCGTGTTGGGACCAGGACACGTCCATGAAGAATCCGGAGCACACTGCCTGTCTAACCGAGCTCATCCACGGATCCCATCGTGATATTACCGGGGCCCACCACCTTCGTTCAGCGTTCCGAGGATTCATCCACTTGGCTAACTTTGGGGCATGGCTCTGATACCACTTGTTAGGACTCTGGACACCACATATCTCCACAATGGTATGATATTGTCCACTTTGGGCCTAAGCCCTCATGGATTTGTTTTTGGGCTTTACCCCAAAAAGCCTCATACCAATGGAGATATTTGTCCATCCTTATATACCCATGATCCTCCCCATTTCTAGTCAATGTGGGACTTTGGTCGTATACCCAACAGATGATCTGCTGACCATAAATTAGATTAAAAATACTTTCTTAAATACACAAACTTCATGTTTTTGTAAAACTGGTTTTCTTAAAAAGAAATAGACCCCATGAAGTGATGCCAGAGAAAAGATCATGCATTGTAGACATGAAAATTCAACTGAGAATTTGTGCTCAGTTATCAGGCACCAGATTCCACTACTCCCAGACACCAGCGGTTCGATCCTAAATTAGATCCTTTACTTTGCCCAAGTTGTGAGTGAAGACTCTCGCTAGGATGCTAGAGTTTGAAAGAAGGAAGAATGACTGGAATTATAGTGTTGTTGTGCTTCATGCCGTTGTCCACAGGCGGATGATTCAGTCTCCCAATAAATGGAACAAACTTATAAAAGAATTAATATGGCATTCGCTATAAGCGGGAGAGGTTGGATCCGAGAGGGAAGTAGGAGGTGGGTATTGGAGCTTTCTTTCTCTTTGCGCCCTCCTCTTTCTTCTTCTCATTCCCTTTACACGATTTCTCTTTGCGCCCTCCTCTTTCTTCTTCTCATTCCCTTTACACGATTCCTTTGGCAAATAAGAAGAAGAATTCTGCCCCTTAAAGCAACCTGCAATCAATTTCAATGCACCCTCCATCATCGTGTTGATCAAATTCAAACTGATAAACGCGCTCTGTGGCAAGAACAGATTTCAAGGTTGCAATATAACGAAATACATGTTATAATTATATTTCGAAAAGAGCACAAGTTTGCTTGGAAGGCAAGTTTCCAGATTCAGTGTTATTATTCCAGCCAACAAAAATGCCTTTGAGCCGCCTGATAACTTCCAAACATTAACCCGTTTTTTATTTAAAAAAAATGATATCATCCACATGTTATGTGGACGATTGTGACTCATTTTGAATTTCGTCCATAGAAGTTGGCCTTTTCAGTTTTGCACGCTTTGTTTCGCAATAAGTTTATTCTCAACTTCTGTTTTGCACGTTTGTTTTGCAAGTAATTTGTTCACTGCCTTCATGGTTAAGTCTAAGAAGATTTTTACTTTGAATGGTCTATTTTTTTCAGAGTTGTCTATAATGTGACTTTTTGGAGATTCCGGTGACGGAATCCGGCAGAAGAAATTGAGGTTAAATCTTGATTTGTTGTAGTTAAAATGGTTTTTTAACTGCATATTTGGATTCAGCACCCTGGAAAACCCCTGGGACGCTTTCATTGTGCAGAAACTAACTATCAAACTTGGATTCCAATAAATTCCTGCCGGATTTTGACCGAAAAGACCCGCAAGAGAGACTTTCAAAAAATCGCGTTATAGACAACTGCATTTTTTTCATAGTTCAAATATATTTTTTATGATGAGCCGTCTTTTTATTACTCATTTGGAAGTGACGAATATTCCTTACCAACACGGAGTTCAAGGACGAGGAACGAAGTGCTAATTGATTATAAGAGGGAACCTTTGGACACGGTTAGTGAGGACTGGCACAGGGGCATTTTCTCGTTTCCAAAACATTTCCTTGATAAATATAAGAACTTACCTTTTCCCAATAGGACTTTTAAAGGATGACAGAACATTTCAATGATTCTCGCTTTAAGCATCTTAGGGTAAATCTGTATCTCTTCCCTTTCGTGTTGATCCCAAAAATAGGGAATGAATCACCTACCTTATAAAGTAAGTGATTTTATTAGGCCTCACGATTGTGTTCCCTTAAATTGAATCACCACATGGGGGGGAGGGTTAAGTAGTTCACATTTTTATCTTTCTTTTTATGTATAATTGATTTTCATTTAATTTTTAAAAAGCTTCTTTAATTTTTTAAAAGCGTGAGGTTAATCAAAACTTATATAAAATTAAAAGCTGGAGGTTAATCAAAACTTATATAAAAGTATTGACTATTTAGAATAGTCTATGCATATTATTATTTAGGTTTATGTTTTTGGGCGGTGATAATCTAAAATCTTTATTGGGTATTAAAGAAATGGTTAGAGCATTATGGATCAATGGAAGGTCATAGTTTGTATGAGGCTATTGAGAAAAAAGTGAAGTAGATGATGTATTTAAAAAAAAAATAAGACAATTCAAATCATGATTAGTAAAGATGTTTTCATGGATCAAACAAGCTCTATGAAAGAATTAGATTTTGTAAGTACATTGCTAGGAGATACATGAATCAAATAGATTTAAGAGAATGGATGTGCAAGGTAGAGGGAAAATCTATGGACCATATACCCACTTTTTATATTTTGTCATAAGGGTTGATTGTTTTTGTTGTTAAGAATGGTGATGGATGTTGAAAGGATGAGGAGAAGAAATCGATACTAGGGTAATGCTTTGTTAACCCTTAAACGGTGGATGTCTGGTTTTAAATGCTAGAGTGGAAAGCTTTGTAGTCCATCTAGTATACATTACCATTGGAATTTTGGGGTGAAGCCATTTTGAAGCATCCATGAAGCAAGTTGGGGATATTTATGAGTTTTAAGAAGGATTTATGTGAGTTAGCTTTAAAATTGTTAAACATACTCAATTGAACTAGATTTACAACGAGGTCTTCTAGATTATATAGTATTATAGGTGGGTGATCATAATTTTTCCTAAAATTCTAGATTATGAGGATATTTTGTCCATTGTAATCTATTGCCATATCTTCCCCACTTCTAATGGTTGGCGCAAAGGGAATATACTATCAGAAAAATTCCCTCCAATGGGAGGAGAGCGTCTTTGAAGAACTCTATTGTTGGTGGGCAAAGGCTTGACCTCCCAACCTTACGTAAATCATCATTATTGTCACATTAAGAAGGAATCTCGTTTTAGAAAAAGCTACAAGTGAATAGTTTGTAAAAGGAAGAACATGGAATTTCTGAACATGGATAAGATCTGTACATAATCAAGTGGATTTTTTGATGACTATGTTATTAAATGTTTGTCCATCAAGTAATGTTATTATGCAAATGTTGGCAGAATCCATGTCCACCACCAACAAAATATTCATCCCTTCAAATACCATACTAATCTCAGAGGCCACACTACTAGATGTGATTAATCACTTAGAAGATATTCGTAGATGCACCCACGAGCATTGGTTTTGTCTGAGGATATGAATGTTGAGTCAATTTACCATTAGCTTCCTTTCTTTCCCATGGGTGAATTTTAACATTAGGGAGAAAAATGGGAACTTGTCAATTTTTCACCAACACCCTAATGGTATAATTACAAAACCTAAAGGAGATATAGGCCTAGCTAAGAAACCATACATGTGAGAAATTATTTTACCAACCCTAACATTAGTGGATATGTTTGGGAGGAATGATGATCAATGTTAGGGGACAACATGAGGATTATTTCTAGAGTAGTGTGAGATAAATAAAATATCTAGGGCTCTATATAGATGGTTGTAGTGAACAAACATATTTGTGCTACCACATGCATAATGAGGGTAGGGATGGAATGCCATTTAAGCATACACTCACTCCTAAAAGAAGAAAAAGAGTAAATTTTCCACTTAATTTTGAGACTAAATAAAGAAACCATAGATTAAAGAATACTTAACTATTTAAGAAGAACCCTCTAGAGTTTTTGTTTTTATATATGCCATCATTAATTATTACTTTTACCCTCATTACAAAAGTGGTGTTAATAATAGCATCCTTCGTTTGGAAGGTTAAAATAAAAACCTTTTTCAACCATGGCCTCAACAATCTCATAAGCTCGCCAATAAAAACCTTAAAATAAATTCCTAGATAAAAAAGATGAACCCTATCATTGGTGGATATGCTTGGTAGTAATGATCGTCAATGTTAGAGGACAACATGCGGATGGTTTCTAGATTAGTGTGAGATAAAGAAAATAGCTAAGGCTATATGTAAATGTTTGTAGTGAAGAACATATTTATGCTACTGCATGCATCATGAGGGCAAGGATGGAATGTCAGTTAAACATACACACACTCCTAAAAGAAGAAAAATAGTAAAGTTGCCTCTCAATTTTGAGACTAAATAAAGAAACCATAGATTAAATCATACGTATTTAACAAGAACCCTCTAGACTTTATGTCTTTATATATGTCAAGTCATTAATTATTACTTTTACTCTCATTACAAAAGTTGTGTTACTAATAGAATCCTTCTGTTAGAAGGTTAAAATAAAAAATGATTACAATCATGGCTTCAATAATATCATAATATAACAAATAAAAACCTTAAAATAATTTCTCAAATAAAAAAATAGCACTAATAATATCACTCATTATTTTTTTGAAATTAGAGGCATAAGAACCAATAATAATGCAATCAATGTTTTAAATTCAACCCCAAAATCTAAAATTAGTGGTACTAGTAACGATCCCTTTTTGTTAAGTTAAATTTTATTATTCAATAGCTTTATATCTTTTTAAACCAACAAGTTTATAATTATTTTCCTTCTCTAAAAGTTTTTATGACTATATTATAATATAGTGTTAATTTTTCTAACCATAAGTATTATTCAAAACCTATTCAAAATTCTCTTTTGAAGAGGAACGGTCACATTTGTTTTTGAAGTGTGATACATAAGCTTATTTTTAATTAAGTTTTAATTATTGGAATTTTTATGTATATATATTATGTTATATTAATTAATTTTAAATATTTTTTGTTTAGAGACATGTATTTTACAATTTATTATAAGAGATATCAATAATTATTTTTATGTTCAACTATAAATTAACAAGTATCTGTTATAAAATAACTTTATAATGTTTGTTTATATCAATTTATTGACTATGTACAACATTTTAATAAAATGATTATAAAGATAAATATAAAAACAAATCATTTTTATCTCATGTTTTTTCTAACCCCTTTTTTAATAGGGTAAAGACAATAGCTGTATGATGTTCCAATTATACATTTGTTTCTTCTTCATAATCATTTGATCCTAATTATTTTTCCATCCCCTTGTAATCAAAGGATTGGGATATGAGAAATTATTTTTGAGGGCCTAACCAAAAGACAAGGATTTGACAAAATCCGAGTGAGCTTGCACTTATGGTGCCACTTTTTATTCCTTTTCATTACTTGGTTCTCACTCAGATTCTTCTACTTCCTCTCAAAGTGAGCTTACACTTACGATGCCACTTTTTATTCCTTTTGATTACTTCATTCTCACTCAAATTCCTCTAGACTCTACTTCCTCTTCTTTTGCCTCTAACACCTTTACATATTATTTATCTCCCTCCTTTATTACTACTTTTATTCTTGGGAATTGGCCACTAGATCCTTAGGGGATGACTTTGGACCATTTCCAGATTAACATAATCCTACTTATTCCTCTTTAACCTCCTTTTTGTATTTTGTGGATTTGTTGTTTCCTTGAAGTTCCAAAGAGATTCAAACTTGTTGAACTACTTGATGAAGGTGGACCCTCTTTCGATGACAATAGTTGAGATGATCCCTTTTGATGAAAATTCCTCCACTTGTTTGGAGTTGTCTTGAACATAAGTTCCTTACTTGACTACAATTTCGAAAAATATTTCTCTTCTAGGTTTTTCGAAGAGTTTTTAGAAAAAACCTCTATCATTAGGGGAACTTTGAGCTCTAAAATGAACCTTCTATGGAAAATAATAATTAAAATAATAAAATAAAACACGTGAATTTTTAAATAAAAAAGAAAGGAAATGACCTCCTTTTTTGTATTTTCGGCTTGTCTCCTTGTAGGTTCACTCAAAATTATATAGTAGACAGCCATTGGAAGTGGAATTAACTTCTACATCCAATGAGTACCCAATCTGCATACTTAAGAGTAGATCCACATTGAAAAAATTTGAAAATACATGAAGACGGTGTGTCTCATTGGGTACTTGTTGGATGTGGAATTTAATTCTGCAACCAACATGTTTATGCTCCTGAAATTTGAGTGAACCTACAACTAGAATAACAAAAAATACAATAAAAAAAAATAAGTTTCTTCTTTTCCCTCCAAAATATTTTCCCTTGGGGATGACATCACCATTTTTAATCTTATTGGTTCTTTTAAAGTTAATTTTGTTAGTAAATTTTTATTTTGAGGCCCATTTTTAACCTCAAAATTCCCCTAATGGAGCATGAAAAACCATGTTCTTGAATGCGATCTAGGTATAATCTGCCACTTGATGTTGACTCCAACCATTTAGGTTTATTTGTAAAGCTTTTGACTACCCATTATCCAAATCCCACTCCATGCATATTCTTGTACAAGAATATAGATTCCCTTTGAGTTTTTCTCTATCTATATAGTGACTATGTTTTTTTATCCAAATTCTTTTATCGAGCCATTATTATAGTAACTCAGTAGAAGGTGAGACAATTTGATTCATATTGAAACTATTGCAATCTCCTATTCAAGGTTAAAGTCGAAGGTCCATTGAGAAAGATATATTCCACTAGAAATACGAATTATGGACCAAACATGAAAATCACATCTCTTTTTTTCGTGTTTTAAAGACAAAAACTGTAATAACCATGACGAAAAGAAATGGGTTTCTCTATTATTTTAACTTCAATGACTAATGCTTTGTCATCCATGGTTCCACAACTTTTGGATTGGGCCAAAGAGTTGTGAATGTTTCAACCAAATCCCTATCAAAGAGGACAATGTCTTTCATTCTTGGCTTTAGAGATGGAAGATCTAGGTGAGGGATTTCTTCTAGACTTTTGATAAAATGTTGCAATTGATGTTCTCTTTGTTTTCATGGATTTAGGGACTAAACAAGGGAATTCATGCATGTATATATGCCATGGTTAGATTCTTATCTCACAAAGAAGATGATGAGAAAATTCTTAGTATATCGATGGCAAAGGAAAGTCCATGGGATTCCAATGTTTAACTTCATAGATTGTTAATCTGTCTTCTATAACTAGAGAATGGAGTTATTCTATAGTATAAAAATTACAAAAGAAATTCAATCAGGTATAACCCGCATACTTGGAGTGCACCAAGTCAATTGCAGTGACTATATCTCCTTTACATGGGAATAATTATGGAATTAGGAGAGTTGGATAATGTAAACCCTAGGAACTATAATATCTCAACGCCATTGAACATTTCATAAATTTATGTTTCATAAGGGAAACCTATTTTCCTCTTTCATGGACCAATTTCAAAATTAGAAATTTTAACATTAATTTTAGTTAGAATATTTGGATGAAGGAAAATCAATCGCTAATAATAATGATGGGCAGTAATGTCAAAGGAATCAACTTGATATGAACTTGTGATGTATGTCATCCTAGTTAAAAACACGACTTAAAAATATGATTAGTTGATTGGCTATTTTATTGTTGTTATTATAAATTCAGAAATAGAACATTATGGGATCTCCCCCATCTTCCAGCTTCCCAAAATATTGAGATGGACAACAACTCAATTACTAGAAAATAACTTTGGTTTATTAAAACTTGGTATTTTTTTCAAGAATTTTGTTTTTCAAGAGTTAGCTCAATCATTCAAACCATAAATAATGTTTCTATGGGGAGGCCATGGATTGAAATATGTTTAAATTCCTTACATTTAGCAACCACTTTTTTTATTGGAGTTAAGCTACCTTCCATCCAAATAATATGGTGAAGAGGTGGAGATACCTTGAGGTTTCTCTTGAAAAACAATCCCTAATGGTAAGTTTAATCAATTGAAGTATTCACCTAATACATGTTAACAATTGGGAGGTCATATGTTCAAATTTGATTAAGTCCCTCTACATGATCAACCACTATTATGGTTGGTAGTTGAGTTATTGTCCATCTATATACTCAACAAGAGGTTGGAATCCCTTGAGGTTTCTTCGAAAAGAATCCATAAGGTTGAGCTTAATTAGATGAGCTATTCACCCAATGCATGTTAGTGATTGCGAGGCCATAGTTTCAAATTTGATAGATTCCATTTAGCTTACCAACCACTATTATAGTCAATGATTTATGTGCTAGCTGTCTTGATTTTGTAGGAAGTTGTAAGGTGGGGTGGTGGATCTCACACTATTTTCCTTTGAATATAACAACATCAATAACAATAAAACAACTAATTAATTGAATAATTTTCCTAAGGGATGCTACTCATGGGGAGGCCATAAGTCATATTTCTAAATGAAGTCAAGTCTCTGAGGACTACTAACCATTATTGTTATTGATATTTGAGTGTGTGCATGTTTGCACACACAAACACATTACAATATAAAATAGTGGGTTAGGTCTATCTATTTGATTGTATTTCTTCAAGACAAAGTTCACCATGAGGTATTTGGTTATAGTCTTGTTGATGTTCAAATTTGGCTGAGTCTCATTGGGTTACTAATCCATATTGTGGATGGTGTTCAAGCAAAGATGACCATTTCCATGGTGAAGTTTCATAAGAGATAAGGCATTGATGGATTAGAACCCACCCTACCTATTGATGAGAAAACCATCATTGGATTGGTTTGCAATTCTTAATGATAAAGACAATCCACCAAGACACGCAAATTATGAATGGTTCCACTTAATGACTATATTTCTTTTGGTCATCTAACCATATATAATGTTGTTATTTCTCCAACTATCCCTATGACTAATATTTTCATTATGTTTCAATTAAGCCCTTAGGATATGAAATTTTGAATATTTAGATATATCCCTTAAAATAGTTATTAGATACTTGGTTTTTTTTTTCTATGATAGTTGTTACATGTCCATTTTAATATATATATATATATATATATATATATATATATATATATATATATATATATAAAAAAAAAACAAAAAAAACAAAAAACAAAAAACCAATTTAAAAAAAAATAATAATTACAAAACCATATAAAAAAAGTTACCTTCTCTCATTTCTTTAATAAACTAGACTTTCATACATATATTTTATTTCACTAATATCTCCATATGTGAATTGTAATTTCTTGACAAGTTAATACCTATCAATAATCTTAACAAGCACATATTGATATCATCTATCTCAAGTCAATATACTAAATTGAAATCATCGTATCAAAATATCAATAAATAGTTCTTTAAACTTGATTTTCTATAGCATTTACTAAGGTGGTGTTTTCTAGGAATATATTTTGTTGATTTAAGATGAGCTTGCTAATTTGAAAGATGGAATAATATCTATGTTAACCTTCAAAATAATTGTAAATTATCCTAGTCGCAAATGTGGATGAGAACAATATTATTGAAAGAGAAGCTTGCTAATTTGAAAGATGGAATAATATCTATGTTAATTTTCAAAATAATTGTAAATTATCATAGTCACAAATGTGGGTGAGAACAATATTATTAAAAGAGGTGTTTCTAGTTTGGTTGGTGTGGTGGTGAAAAAGTTACTATTATCTTGATACATTTAACTTAAAATCATGTTAAATTAAGCATCTATGCTAGAAATGGTGAATGGAAATATATTCAGTTAATGGATAAAAATTGTGAAAGTCACAACGTGGCTAGCCCCTGATACGTTTTCGAAACATTATGGAGAGAGATTTGCAATGGCTCCAACCCTTCTCTTGTTAGGCAAGTCATCATGCAACCCATCGCACCCTCGAACACCATCATGCTCTCTTGGATATTCAACTAGGCCGCACAACAACTAGGTCACTCTCATAACTCCACCTATTAAGAATTCCAAGCAATTCAGGGCCATAGATAAGATTCCTAAAAAATTGAAGCTTCATATAATAGCCATATCCTCTTATGCATTTATAGCTATTATTTTTGCACACATATAGTGTAAGAGATCCAAAGATGCAAATAAGAGGTTCATGGAATTTAAGGCTCTAGGTCACAAATTGAATACAGATGCTTGTAATTATCTATTGTAAAGTCTTTCCTCAGATGGGCAATGTACTCTGAAATGAGGTCTGATAGAATTCCGGTTAATGTTGTTAGATTTGAGCTTTTTATTGGGGTTTTATTGCTCTAGATACGATAAATGAAATTAAGAAAAATACACCTTTTCTAGACTCAATTATAGAACCATTGGTGATCAACGGGCTCTGTCGAGGCACTAGAATTGAACAAGCTTTCTTGGTGTTGGAAGAATTGAGGGAAAGAAGTTGCAAACCTAATTTCATTACCTATTACATTGTGACTGAAGCTCTTTGCATGGCAGATAGATTGGATGAATGCACCAGATTTTGAAACAGAAAAGGGAACATAATGTTGCACCTTAATTTTGAGGATAGGGATTACATATTTGTGCTCATTTCAAGTTGAAAAATTAAGGAGGCCATTAATTTGACACAATTAATCTGAAATTATGGTTTTCCTCTCGAGAAAAATGTTTCTAATACAACATCATTCTCCATACCTTCTGGGCAAATTTTTCTTTCTTGTCTTCTATTAGTGACAGTTCTATCTAGCTGAAGATTATGTTCAATCAATTTAGAACTGAAGTTTATTCTATTCTGAAGTTTATTCTTATACATTTATTGCTTATTATATTATTGTATTACATTTTTCCCTAATTTATTTCTATTTCCATAAAAAAATTGGTTGTACTGAACTGCTATTGCAGAGCATAAACTAGATTAAACTATAGTTTTAAAGTAAGTTCCCTCTACTAAAGAGGGCTAATTAAATTTTATTATAATATTTCAACTCTAACAATTTAAGTAATTTTTATATATTTCAATCACGAGAGAGGAAAACCAAAAAAAAATCTTCCACCAAGTAATCAGGATTAATTAAATTTTTATCATAATATTTTAATTAAATTCTTATCGTAATATTTTAATTAAATTCTTGTTCTAATATTTTAACCTATTTGAAAAACAAAAAAAACATGTTTGAAAAATAAAATTTAATAATCCATATTTCAAAAGTTTTAGATAAGCTTAACGAGTGTAAAAATAACTATAAATATATTTTTAAAAACCATAAGATACAAGCAGCAGAGGAAGTGATAACGGTCAAAGCTATTTGACCTCAGACCAAACACCATGGTCCCTAGCAGCGCGGGGACTAATAAAAGGTTCAAAGTCAACCTATAATCATTAGTTTGAAGAATACGTTAAATTCTTGAAGAATAAAAAAGTCATGTTCTTGGAGCCAATTTCTATCTCCTTAACAAGAAGTGATGAATTTATTAGAATGTTGTATCCAACTCCATCAATGTTTCCTATAAGTTGATTTTACCGACTCTCTTCGGATGTGAAATGAAAAGAAGATTCATGCTTTTGCCCACAGGCGATGATTCAGTTTCCAAAATAGATGGGACAAACTTTCTATAAGCGGGAGAAGTTGGAGCCGAGAGGGAAGTAAGCGGGAGAGGTTGGATCCGAGAGGGAAGTAGGAGGTGGGTATTGGAGCTTTCTTGCTCTTTGCGCCTTCCTCTTTCTTCTTCTCATTCCCTTTACACGATTCCTTTGGCAGATAAGAAGAAGAATTCTGCCCCTTAAAGCACCCTGCAATCACTTTGAATGCACCCTGCATCATCATGTTCATCAAATTCAAACTGATAAACGTGCTCTGCCGCAATACAGAGTTGAAAGACTGAAAGCTTTGCGTCGAAGCCAAGTTTCCAGATTCAATGTTACATTTCGAGGAAAACCTTTGCTGTCGAAGCCAAGTTTCCGGATTCAATGTTACATTGCGAGTCAACAAAAATTGTCTTTTGCGCCGCTTGAAAGTGCATCGAAAGCATACATTTTGTATTATGTCATGCGGATGATTGTGACTCATTTTCAATTTTGTTTGGCAGTTGGCTCTTCTGTTCTGCACGCTTTGGTTACGAAGAATTTTATTCATTTCCTTCGTGGATAAGTTTACGAAGAATTTTAATTTGAATGGTCAATTTTTCTTTGTGACTAAGTCCTATGTATATTTTTCATTTAAAACCCATATTCTTATTTTAATGACTCATCTATTCTCTTCGTTAATTATAAGAAAACTTTTTGGCATGTTAAGTATTCGATTTTAAATTCTATACAGGAAATTATGAAGACTATGTAAAGGGCATTTTC
This sequence comes from Pinus tabuliformis, assembly GCA_031772625.1. Lineage (NCBI taxonomy): Eukaryota > Viridiplantae > Streptophyta > Pinopsida > Pinales > Pinaceae > Pinus > Pinus tabuliformis. Next base: position 1,057,755,058 of record CM062804.1, read on the forward strand.
TTCTTTTCAACCAATGAATTGGTATACCTTTTTATGGTAGGACTTTTTGAAGTTCTTAAAAGATTGTAACATTTTAAGGAATTTCACTGTAGGACTTGTACTTTTATGATGTTTTATGGTATTGAATGAATAAGAGAAATAACATAGGATGTTTTATGGTATTGAATCAATAAGGGAAAGACCATTCGAAAATGAATCACCTCGTTGAGAAAATAAATGGTTTTATTACGTTTTAGAAAAAGGTCTTATTAAACCTAAGTGTTATGATTTTTTAGTTTAAAGTAAGGGAGGGAGTATTTAAAGTTAGAAGTGGTTTATTTTAGAATTTATTTTCTAATTTTTAAGATAATTTTGATTTAGCTTGTGACAAGTTAATAACTGTTAAGATTAATCAAAACATATATAAAAGTATTGGAGACTTTAGATAATAGTCTATGCACACTAGTCTTTAGGGATGAAGCTCTAGGTGATGATGGTCCAAAGGATTTATTGGATGTCAAATAATTGGTTAGAAGATCAAGGTTCAATGGAGGGGCATAGTTATTAACAGGTCAGCAAGAAAAGAAGTGAAGAAGATAATGAGTTAGGAAAAGGGATGACATAATTCAAATGGTGATTGGGAAAGATCTTTTGATGGACCAAGCAATCCCTATGAAAGAATTGACTTTTGTACGTATATAAAGACTCATGAACCAAAGAGAATTAAGAGAATGGATGTGCAAGGTATGGGAAAAATCCATTGGATATATACTCACTTTTCATATTTTGTCACAAGTGTTGATCATTTTTGTCATTAAGAATGGTGATGGTGATGAAAAGATCAAAACATGAAAATGGCATTGGCGTAATTCTTTGTTAACCATTAAATGATGGATGCCTTGTTTCATTCCACATTCGCTAAGTTGCCTACATTACTGTTGGAATTTTGGAGTGAAGCCACTTTGAAGCAACCATGAAGCAATTTGGTGATATTTATGAGCTCTAACAAGGATTTATGTGTGTCAGGTTTAAAAGTGGTGAATATATTAGTTGAACTATCATGACCATATAGATTAAGTGGATAGTATATGTTAATAGGCATGAATCCATGACAATCATCAATAAATTTACCTCATCATACATCACACTTTTCTGAGATTAAAAAATCATCAAAATTAGCTAAATTGTAACTTTATTTAAAATTAATTTTATATGAATTTCAGATAGGATGTAGAATAGATAGTGACAGGGTACTCTGTTAAGACACTCAGTTTTGAAAAGGTCATCGGTTCAGAAACCCATGGGAAAAGGATCTAGTCATACTAGGGGTTGGTGTGTCCCAACTTGGATGCAATCCATGGGTTGTTTTGATGGCTTAGATGCCCCTGGGTTGTGGCTAGTCAAGCCACAGGTTGGGCATGCCAATCATCCCAGGTCTCATATTTTTTTTTTGTGAATAAAAAGATTTGTATTAATTAAGAGAATTGGATTACATAGGGAGTACCGAAACTTAGTTCTCAAGCTTTGTCGCTTATACACACGACTACTTTTTACATATATACAGAACCATCACATATTAGTCTTTTTGGCCCTAGAACCCCTCCATACAAGAAAACATTTAAACCTAGATAAAAGCCTCACCCAAACATCCAAGGCATACCACACTATAGCAACATCTTGGTCATTTATAAGACCCAGTTGAAAAACTAAATGAAAAATCTCCTGACATCACTGAAGCCACTGTCCCACTAAAAGGGAGACACCATAGTCAAACCACGAATCCGAAAATCGTCATCAAAAAACACCCATTCCATGTGAACATTAACGTTATGAGTCCCGAACAAGACATGATACACTGAAGTCTGAAAAAATATATGCACCCATCCCAAAAAAAATTATCGCACAATTTAGAGTCTGGTGTTTACTTTTGAAAACTCAAATAAAAATTGGATTTGTAGAAAGTTAAGCAAAATTATTATTTCTTGGTTCATTTGAAACAAATATATTATGCCTTCATAAGACGTCATATGTGCATATGTTTTGGTAAGAAATTAAAAAAAAAAAAAATTTGCATGTCCTCTTGGTATTTTATGATTAAAAAAAAGATTGAGGAAGGGATATTACATCATGTCATTGCTCCATGAGCAAATGATTCAACATCTCCGAATACATGAGATACAAGATAATAATTGAGTAAGCAAGAGAGGTTGCATCCGAGAGGGAAGTTAGACCTATGTATTAAAACTTTCTTTGCCTTTACGCCCTTCTCTTTCCTCTTATATTATCCTTCCCTTTTAATGAATGTCAAATAAATGTGAAGCAAATGGTTTAAAGTAAGTGGCAATAAATTTAAACTTACCCTCCATGATGTTGATCAATTAATCAACATGTTTTCACAGAGTCACAATTGTTTCAAATTTGGACACTGGAAATGTTACACCGTATCATCGTACCAAAGTATATTTTTATTTATATAAAAATGTTGAATCTTCTAATTTTTTTGGTATTTGAAAGGAAATGTTTAATTATTTTTCATTTTGGTTTTTTTTATTAAATTGGTTCTTACAAGTTTTAATGAAATTATAATTTTCTGTTATTATAAATATGTTTTTTTTGTAACCAAAAGGAACGCAGTAGCTCACCTAACACGTAGTTACTAGTAAACCTCTAGGGGCCTAGAGCTTGTACTCCTCCCTATAAACCAGGTTAAAATCAGGGGATTTGAACCTTGGATCTCTTTGTTTTCTTAGGACCCACATTAAATCACCAAATTAGTTTCCCCACTAGGACATTATAAATATTTTCTTAGAATAAATAACTTCAACAAATATTTTTTTGTGTTTCTGCGGATGAAATTTGAAAAGGGAAATTCTAGCATTATTCCAATTGTAACATCTAGATGAAGGCAACTCAAACGCTAATCACAATGATGGCTACTAATCCCAAAGGACTCAACTTGATTTGAACTTGCCACGCATGTGCCCTCTTAGTTAGCCACATTCTTGAAGAAGATGATTTAATTCATTGATTATTTAATTTTGTTGCTATTATATATTCAAAAGAAAAAATTGGGGGATCTCCCTCATCCTTTGGCTTCCCAAAATATCAAGATGGACAATGATTCAATTACTAGGCATAATAATGGTCAATAATAGATAGACACTTAACAATATTTGAACATATGACTTCCCCATTGGTAACATGAATTGGGAAATATGCATAATTTTGATGATGATGGTTACTAATGTCAACTAGGACCAACCTTGTTCTATGAAACCTTGAGAATTTTTTTTAAGGAATTAATCAGTTTTATTCAGAATATTGTATATATAATAAAATATATCCAAGGGTTAGATCAATCAATCAAACCATCTCCATAAGGATTTTTTCTCATGGGTAGACCATGGGTCGAATTATTCAACCCCCTAGGGTTACCATCCACTTTTGAGATTCGCATTTGAGCTACATTCCATCCAAATATTTTGAGGAATCGGAGGGGATTCCATAAGATTTTTATTAGAAAAAATTCCCTAAGGGTAGCTCACTAAATTGAACTATTCATCTAATGCATATTACTAATGGGTAGGCCATATGTTAAAATTTGATTAACTCCCTCTATGATGTTGACCACTATTATGGATGATAATTGAGTCATTGTCCATCTATATAATCAAGAAGAGGATGGGGGCCCTTGAGGTTTCCTTATAAAAGAGTCGATAATATTGTCTCAATCAAGTACACTATTCACCCAAAGAATGCTAGTGATTGGCTAGACTATTCACCGAATGAATGTTAATGATGGGATGCCATAATATCAAATCTAGTAAAGTCCCTTTAGCTTACCGACCACTTTTATAGTTGGTGTTTGATATGTCGACCATATTGATATTTTGGGAACCTAGAGGGTGGGTGGTGGATCCCACAATGTTCTACTTTGAATATGTAACAACAAAAAATAAAATAATAATTCAAACGAATAATCTACTTAAGGCATGCTATTGATAGAAATGTCATTTCTTCAAAACAAAGCTTGCCACAAGGCCTTTGGTTATAGTCTAATCAAGGTTCAAATTTACCAAACTCTCATTGGGTTACTAATCACTCTTATGGTTGGTGCTTAAACAACTCCCCATTTAGATATTTCATGAATATTTGGGTCAGGTGGGGAGGGAGGGATGTGGTTGGATCCTACAGACTTGGCCATTTACATGAATAAATTGCATGAGAGATAAGGAAATGATGGATTGGGACCCACCACACTAAAACCCACCTACTCATGGTCCAACCATTAATAGATAAGATGCAATTCTTGACGATATACTCCATGAAGACATGAAATTAATAAATGGTTCCCCCTCATAATTATATTTCTTGTGGTCATTTAAACATTTATTAAGTTATTATTTCTCAAAACAACCAATTTGAATAATAGTTTCATTATGTTTTGAATAAACTCATGGCCCATGGAATTTTAAAATTTTGAATATATCCTTTGAAGAGTTACTAGATGTTTGATTATTTTTTTCATGATGGTTCTTACATGTGGTTCATTAAAAATATATATATACACATGGTTTATATTAATATTTGAAAGAAAAATAATAATTTTAAGGAAAAAATATTACAAGATCACATAAAATAATAGCAAGATCACATAGAATAATAGCTTGTTTGGTATATTTAATAAGCTAAAGTTTCATATGCATATGTTTGATATATTTAATAAGCTAAATATTTATATACATATTTTTTATTTCATTGATATATCCATATGTGAATTGTAATTTTTTATTTTATTTTATTTTTTTATTTTTTTGAAGCAAGAGATTGTCCTTCTATTCCATTATACCAAAAGAAATGTGTTACAATATATAAAAAAAACTAGACTTTGTCATGGACTTCGGAAAAAACAAGGGCATTCTGCCATAGAAAAGGCCCTTCACACTGACTAAAGGATAAGCTAACCACTCAAAAGATACCCTCGGTTAACCAATAACCCATTGCCGAACTCCGCGATCCTAACCATCATAACTGCACTTAGCGGGAAAGTACAAGCAGCCCCACAAAAATACTCGGCAAAATTTGATTGTCGAATCCCTCTACAGAAATAGACGGCTCGGAGAAAAATCGGGAAGCCAAGCTGCTCGAGCTTTAAGGTGCGATGAAGGGTGGTATTACATACCCCACCCTCGCCACGTGTTGAGATCCTAGTGGGATCGCTCACAAAAAACCCAAACCGCTTACCATTCAAATGCTCAGCGATCAACCGGAAACTGCTTAAAGCGTGGTTTTTCATTCCGTAAGAGGAATGCAGGAGAATTTCCATCACTGGAAGGATCCAGCTTGCCTTCTTGCAGATGCTAATCTCAGGACTCGTAACAGAAACAACCACCGACTGTAAATTAAACACTGTGTTGCGAATCAAAGGAGAAAGGAGCCTGGGTGACTTATACCAAAGGATAAAGTAACCGCTCAGAGTTGGCCCTTCTTCAAAATTCCAACTGAAGTATTGTGTTTGAACTTGCATAAGAAGCTTGATTTCGTGGCTTTCCCTCTGGCCCAATGTCTAAAAATTTCTCTGTCCTCTGCTGCTTGTTCATTACAGAGAGCTTTTAATCTGCTCTGAGGTGACTCCCTCCACTTCATCTCAATCCTGCATTCTGAATTAATCACTCATTGGTTGGCTAGTAAATCTGATAGTTTATTAGCTTTCCGACAAACATGATTGAAGCTAACAGTTCAAAGACTCCGGAGATGATTTTGAATTCTTTGGTACACTTGAATTAGTTTCCAGTGTTTTGAGACACTTTTTGGCGTTGTTCCACAACTGATTCTCTTTACCGCATTTATTGATATCTCTGAGTCTGCTTCGATAATGACATTTGCGCTGTGATTTAGTTTGAGAAGCTCTAAACAATGTTCCAATGCCATTAGTTCAGCCATGTTGTTGGTGGCAATGCGTAAATGGCAGTGGAAAGTAAAGATTATAGTTCCCTCTTCATCTCTTAACACCCTACCATAACCTACTGTTCCAAGGTTGCTTTTTGAAGCACCATCAATATTGCATTTCAGATAACCTTCCTTGGAGGATGCCAGAACTCCTTTTTTGTTTCCAAATCTCTTTCCTTTCTACTAAGTCCCTGGTGAATGATCTCTTACATGCCTAGATGCCTGAGAGTTCTAAATTCATTCGCCATGGGAGGATTCTTGGGATAACTGCGCACAATGGTGGAAACTGTCTCCTCAATCTGTTTCAGGATCAGATCCATCAGGCGAAGAGGAGTAGTTTTTTCATCCTTAAAAATTCTTTTATTCCTTTCTTTCCAAACATTTCAGATAATGAAGCTTAGCGTAAAGGTCCAGGCCAGATTAAGGATCTCATACTCCGAAAAGTTTTTTCTCCACCTGTTCAGGGTATTAATGATGCCATCTTTATCTCTGTCTGTCTATTGAAACATGGTGTTGAAAGAATCCCACAGCTAGTTGGTGTAGGTGCAGCTGTTAAGAATATGCTCCATTGTCTCCTCTTAAGCTTCACATAACTGACATCTAGAATGCCCAATAACCCCCCTTTTCCAAATATTATCCCAAGTTAGTATTTTCTTGTGATGAACTAACCACATGAAAAGCTTGATCTTCATCCATCCTTGGTGGCTCCAAAGTTATTGCCAGGATTTCGCCAAAACACAGGGATCTAGGTTCAGGATAATTCTTTTTTCTTCCTTGATGTTAAAGGTACCTTCTTTATTGAAGCCCCATCTTAGTTGATCATGTCCCTCTGTTACCAAGATCTTTCTTTGTTTGAACATGCTCATGAGTTCCTCTGCTTTTTCTTTTATGGGGCTGTCCTCTTTGTAGTCTATTATCCTCCAGTTTCTCGACTTCTCGGAGTCATGAGGAAGATTCCAAAAATCTTTAACTTTTATTAATCCTTGGGAATCAGTTTCCTGCTTGAGGCTTATAAAGTCCTTTCTTATCAGTGTTGATTCTTGTTGCCATTTGTCTTCCCAGAAGAGAACAAGATCTCCTACTCTAATTTCCTAGAAACTATTGTTTTGTACTAGGCTTCTGTTTTCCCAGGCTTTATTCTAGATGTAAGAGCCTTTTATGTGTCCAGACATTCTTATAAGCTCACTTGTTTGCCAGGCGCTTGCATATTTTTCTTTCCAGAGTTTAGCCCATTAAGCCCATGGTTCTTTAACCCACCTCCACCAGAGCTTGGCTCCTAAAACATTACTTAGAATCTCCTGATCATCTAAGCCTAGACCTCCGTGACATTTGGGTTTACAAATTTTATCCTAGGAAACAAGGGCCCATTTCTTCCTTGTTTCCTCCTTGCCCCGAAGGAAGTCTCTCTGGATGTTCCTAAATTGCTGTAAGACCCCTTTGGGAGCTGGAAGGGTTGATAAAAAGAAAACATGGATAGAATGTAGAACAACCTTTGTCAGAATCAACCTTCCAGCTAAGTTCAACGATCTGAAAGTCCATTTTTTAACTTTGTCATGCATATTGTTGAGCACTGGTTCCCGAATACTTTTATGCAATGGTTTAGCTGTCAGGGGAATTCCCAAATACTTTGAAGGTAGGGAATCCCTTTGAAAGCCCAGAATTCTGGAGATATTCCTCTGAATTGAAATATTAGTATTTAAGAAAAAAATTTGATTTGGAGAGATTAACTTCCATACCTGTAGCCAAGGCAAAGTCATTTAGGATTTGTTTATACGCTGAAGCTTCTTTGACTGTGGGGATACCCTGTAGCATGGTGTCATCCACAAATTGTTGGTGAGTAATTGCTTGACCATTCTCCATTAATTGGAGGCCCTTGATCTTTCCTAAGACTTTGGCTTGATTGATGGATCTGCCTAGACCTTCCATCATGAGAATAAAGAGAAAGGGAGAGAGTGGGTCTCCCTGCCTGAGGCCTCTGGAAGGAGTGAAGATCTCTGAGGGTGAGCCATTCACTAGAATTGAAAAGCTGGAAGAAGTAACGAGAGCCATAACCCATCTGACCCAGTTGTGATCAAACCCAAAAGCAGTTAGGACTTTCTTAATGTAAAACTAGTTCACCTTGTCATATGCTTTTTCAATATCTAATTGCATGATCATACCAGCCTACCTATTGCTGGTAAGCGTATGAACTACCTCGTGGGCTTGGATAATGTTGTTTAGAATTTGTCTTCCTTCCACATAACCGGATTGTTCCCCTGAAATTAAAGACGGAAGAAGAGGTTTGAGTCTGCTAGCCAAAATATTGGAAATAATTTTGTAAACAACATTGCATAAAGCGATGGGTATGAATTTATCAGGAGTCAAGGCTGAGTCCTGTTTGGGGATAAAGGAGATGAAGGAGGTGTTGAGGGCTTTCAGAATGGTCATGTTTCTTCTGGAGTCCTCTACAACATTCAGAATATCCTGTTTGACCACATTCCAACAGGCCTTGAAAAAGTCCACATTAAAACCATCTGGACCTGGAGCTTTTCCATTTTGCATGTCTTTGATAACCTCACTAACTTCTTCTTCGGTTACTGGTTTATTCAAGTTAAAATTATCCTCTTGAGACACCATTTTAGGGATATTTTTTGTAATTTCCTTGATGCAATGTTCTCTGTCTAGATTATTTTCCTTTGTGATTCCTTTGAAATGATGTACCATCACCGCTTCGATATTCTTATGGGAGGTTTGAAGCTCCCCATTCTCGTTCAATATAGAAGAGATTCTATTGTGCGCTCTATTGGCCATGGTAGATCTGTGGAAAAATTTGGTGTTTCATTCACCTTCTTTGAGCCATTGAACTCTGGACTTTTGTCTCCAAAAGATTTCCTCTTGTTTGCATAAATTCTCCCATTCTTGATTATGTTTATCAGCTTGTTCACTTTTGAATTTATCAGAACCATCTATGATCAATGCTTGGTTTAGTTCCTATAGTTTAATTTCGACTGATTTTTTGTCTACGAAAATATTACCAAACTCTTTCTTGTTCCAATCTTTGAGTCTGAGTTTGATGTACTTTAGTCTTTTATGAAGGAGGAACATTTTGGTGCCCTGGATCTACAGATCTTCTGACCACCATTTTTCAATGTTGCTGATGAAATCTGGGTGGGAGAGCCAGATATTCTCAAATCTGAAGGGTCTATTCCTGGGAGCATCAATCCTTTTGATCTCTAATTGAATCGATCAGTGATCAAAGCCTCCAAATGGGAGAACACTGGCTGTTATTTCTTTATTAGTGAGTATCAGCTCCTCTGAGATCAAAAATCTATCTAACTTAGAGGGGACCTGGGCATCACCTCCTCTTTTGATATTCCAAGAAAAAAGGCCGTTGTGCATTTCAGAGTTAACCAGTTTCATATCTTCTATGAATGATTGGAACACTATGGAATCTTTGCTTAGCATTCTGGTACCTCATTTTTTTCTGAAAGAGATTTAATCATGTTGAAATCTCCTCCCATGACCCAAGGGATTTCTTCATGTCTACTTTTTAGATCAACCAAGGAGTCAAGAAATTTGAGTTTCTCATCTATTCGTTGAGGACCATAAACATTTGTAACCAGGAAGGTGTCCGACACCCCCACTGGTTGAATGATAATAGATAAATAATTTCTTGATGCCTCCGCATCTATTATGTTGACTCTTTGGGGGTTCCATAGAGTGAGAATGCCCCCAGCAGTGTTCTCTGCTTTAACTTCTAGAAACTCAAATCTATTAAGCCATTTGCTATGGATTTGTTTTAATTTCTGAATGGAGCATTTTGTTTCTTGAATGAAGATTATGTCCGACGTTGCTAGCTTCATTCTGTTACTTAGCATTGTTTGTTTTCTTTTACTTCCTAGAGCTCTGATATTCCAAGATATGAACTTCATAATTAAAGATTTGTAAAGGAGTAAATGGTTAGATCTTTCATCTTACCAGAATCTATCATTAGCTTTCCACATTCCATCAATAGCTCATTTTGATTTTTCCTGCCCCTCTTCTTTCCTGGATTTCTAGTAGCTAATCCTGGAGTTCATTTCGTTGTTTTCACCCTTTTATGCTCCTGTTTATGAATATTTTTACCTTTATCCATCCCTCTTTCTTCAGTTTTCCATAAAAACAACTACTGTATCCAATTGCATTCTTCTTGAGGCAGTGAATCTATTCCTGCTTTGGTTCCCTGCACTAGAAATCCTTCCAGATCCAGGTTTTCCTTGTTGAGAATTTCTTGTAGTTCATGATCATCCAGATCTATTTCACTTTGGGTCTTTTCTTGGTCCATCTCCATTTCTGTTTCACTTATCATCACTTCTTTTTTAGAACCAATCTCTTGAGATTGTTTTTTTTTTCTTTTCTTTTTCTTTTTCATTAGTACCTTCCTCCTGATATTGGGTTTCTCTTGTGATTTCTTCGTTCTCTTCCAACACTTGAAACTTGTTTTGATTGACCTTCTGCCCCTCATTATATTGCTTCTTAAGCCCATTTTTTCCTCCTTTTCCTCTACTTACCACTTTCTGAAATCTTTCTGTGTCCTTCATTGTATTAAGTTTATCTTTGTTGTCTGCTTTACTGAGAGGGCACTCTCTGAACAGATGTCCATGTTCATGGCACCTACGGCATCTGAAAGGGATATGCTCATAGTCCACTGTCTGCACCCACTCCTCATCAAAAACTTCCAGGATAACTTCATCTAGAAGCGCTCCTGAAAGATCCATTTCCACACATATCCTTGCAAAGGAGGTGTATTTTCCTCTTCTTATGGCTTCAGAAGCTTTGACAAAATGTACTAGTTTATTGCCAATGGCAGCTAGTGATTCAGTTTGTTAATAATCAAGAGGTAGAGAATAGAGCCTTACCCACACTAGAACCGAAGAGAAAGTCTCCCGCTCTGGGACAAAGTTCATCCTCCATGGCCTCATATAGAGACTAGCTGCTGCAAAAAAGTAGGGTCCTCCTTCGAATATTCTGTCTTTGTCTTCGATGTTTGAGAATACCACTGTGAAGAATCCCTTTGACCCAAGATGTAGGTCAATGCTTCCTTTGGGTTTCCAGTGATACTTGATCCACGTCTGTAAAGCTTTTTCAATGGGCCATAGACCCATGAATTTACAGATAATGGCATAGGTCCCCATGTGTTCCCTGTGCACTTGCAGAGCAGGATCATTTAATATTACTCTAGGAGAGATTTCTGCTTTTGGTTTGCAAGGTCCTTTTTGTTTTTTGTCTCTTGAACCCTAACTTTTGTCTTCTTCCTCTTTGTCCTTTGTGCAACTGTTTCCCTTGGTTTTGGTCTCATCTGCTTCCTTTTCATTATCCCTGTTCCTTTCATTCGTACAACCTTTTCTATTCCTAATCGGTGATTTACTTCTGCTGGCAACAACGTGTTTGTAGGAGGGAGCCAAGCTCCCTCCTCTGCCGCCATCCATTGGAGACGAACTCTATTGATTTCTGTAACCTTATTCGCTTTGCTTCGGCTCTCCCGCGTTCCCTAATTTTTTCTCTTTTTACTGAATTGTAATTTCAAAACAAGTTATCTAATTGATTTCATTTATGCCTATCAAGAATTTTAGAAAACACACATTGATATTATGTATAACAAATTGATATGTCTCTACTAAAATTATCATGATCAAAATATCTATAAAAAACTTTACTTTTGATTTAAGTGGTGTTTAATTTTTAGTGTCATTTTTTCTTAATTTAAGATTGGCTAGAGAGTTTGAAATAAAACAAAAGTGAAAAAGGTGCTATTATCTTGTTACATTTTTTATTCTTGGTACGGTTCAAAAATATGTTATATATTTTATAATAAAAATTGTAAATATGTTATATCATTTATAATAAAAAAACGTAAATAAAAATGTTATTCTATATAAAGTATAAAGATAAATTGACAAACTCATGTTACTTTAACAATTTATACTAAAATTGTAAATGAAAATATATACTCTATATAAATTATAAAGATAGATTAGAAGGTCCATACTTAACAACAAAGTAGACTCCCATTACTTTTAAGAAGAAGTTTTATTTAAAGAGTAAAAATAAAGGAAAGTCCTTCAATGTTCTTGTCGCCAATTTATATGTTCTTAGAAACAATTTCAAAATGCAAGGGAACAAGATGGAGTGAATTTCGAATGACAACGCATTTTCAAGTTTTTACTAAGAAAGTTTCATCTAATTCTACAAATGTTTCCTGTAAATTGATATTACTCACTCTCTTTATATGTGAAATGAAAGGAAAGTGTAAAGGACCTAAATTAGATGCATCTCCTGACTATAAATATTTATTAAAAACATACAAATTTCTTTTTATGGTAAAGCTTTTTTTATTTGAAAATAAAAAGTTACAACCTTGAGATGATAGTCGGAAGAAAAAAAAAACTAAAATAAATAAATAAATCATACATTTTGTAGATATGAAAATCCAAGTTGAGAATTTGTGCTAAATTTCTGGGCATCAGATTCCACTCTTCCCAGACACTATTGATATGATCCCAGATTGGATTCCCCTTGATCCACAAGTGGAATGCTTGAATTTCCACGATTCTTTTAATACTACAGAAGAAGAAGTATTCCCTTTAAAGAAACACCATCCATCACCATGGTTATCAAAATCAAAATACTAAACACACTTTGCAACGCAACCAATTTCAAAGACTTTAATTATTTCATACAGATTCAAACTCTGGGATAAACATTATGATATAACACATTAATATGGCATTCACCATAAGTGGCGAGGTTGGATTCGAGAGGGAAGTTGCATGTGGGTAATTATGACTCATTTGGAGTGTCTCTTCTATTCTGGGCCTTTTGTTTCACAAAAGTTTTATCCATTGCCTTCAGGGTTAAGTTTATGAAGATTGGATGTCAAGAATGGTTATTGACACTTCCAACATGGTTAAGTTTACGAATAAAGAGAAGAAATTGTTACAAGGATCTTGTTGTGTTTTTTTGTTTTTTTTAAATAATGGTGAATCTAGTGATTTGGTGAGTGAAAGATTAAACTTCTTTTGCCCAAAGTAGATTAGAAATTATTTAGTCAAAAGCCCTGATATCACTATTGTGGAGGAATTTCATGACAAATTTTTATGAGGTTAGGTTTTTGCTTTTTGTTTTGTTTTTTTGTACCATGGTGAATTGATAACTTGTTAGAGTAATCTGGGTGAATAAATTGTGATGAGGGTCATGTTTTGTTTTGTTTTTTGACCATGGTGAATAGATAACTTGTTAAAATAATCTTGGTGACGCTCAATATCAAATCAAGTAGCTACCAATAGTATACCATGAATTTATGACTTAGCAAGAGTAGAGACTCCAAAGATGTCCCCTAATAGAATTTGAAATCAAGTGGAGGGGATAACATCCCATTGTGCCAACCACTCAATTGTCCCACGAGGAGATGAAGGTCATGCTTTGTTAGCCCTTTAATGATGGACACGCTATGTTCTTGCAATATATTTTAATGATAGTGTTAAATATTAGAGGGTAAATATTTTTTGGTCCATCTAGTATGGTCTAATATGGCTATATTAAATTACCATTGGAATTTTGGAGTCAAGTCATTTTGTAGTAATAAATTAAGTAAGTTGGAGATGTTTATGAGACTTGAGAATGATTTATATAAGTTAGCTTTAAAAACTGTGAATATACTAGTTGAACTAGATTACCATTAGGTCTTCTAGATTGTAAAAGATTAGAGGTGAGTAATCTTATCTTTCTCCAAACTTCTAGATTACAAGGGTGTTTTATTCATTGCAATTTATATCATTATTATGGTCACATCAAAAAGGAATCCTTTTTTAGGAAAACAAAAGTGAATGGTTTGTAAAAGGAAGGGTATGGAATTTGGTAACATGGATAATATCCATACATAGTCAAGTGGATTTGTAATGTTAGTGGTGTGTAGGTTTTGGTCATTTGTGATGATATTGTGCAAATATTAGCACAATGTATGCCAACCACTAAGAGAATTATCATCCCTTCAAATACCACACTTATCTTAGAGGTCACACTATTGAAAGTGATAAATCACTTAGAGGATATCAATCGAGGTAACCATTAACATTGCCTTTGTTCTAAGATATGAATGTTGAATCTTTTCCCCATTAGATCCCTTTTTCACCCATCAATTTAAGTTGTAATATGAATGTAGTCATAGATGCATGGGTGAATTTTGACATTATGGATAAAAATGGGAACTTGTCAATTGTTCACCAACACATCACAAAATCTTAGGTATATATATGCTTAGGTAAGAAACCCTACATGTATAAAATGGTTTTACTAATGTTATCATTGTCGGATATGTCTAGGAGGAATTATGATCAATTATATTATCATAAAGATAGGTTACAAAATGACATGAGGATTGTTTCTAGATTAGTGTGAGGTAAAAAAATGGCTAGGCCTCTATGTAAATGTTTGTAGTGAACAAACATATTTATGCTACCACATGTAGCATGACGACATGGATGGAAGGTAATATAAGGGTACGCGCACTATTAAAGAAAAAATTAAAAAAAGTTGCATCTAACTTTAGGGACGAAATAAAGAAACCATAGATTAAATCATACTTACTTAACAATAACCCTCTAGTCTTTGTTTTTCTATATGTATCCACTAATCTTTGTTTTCACCCCATTTCAAAAAGTGGCGCTAACAATAGCATATTCTCCTGGCATGTTGAAATAACAATCTTTTGCAATCATGAACTTAACAATCTCACAATGTTGTCAAATCATGGGCTTAATAATTGATACTATTGTAACCAAAATCTTAAATCAATCCTTGGATCTAACATTGGTGCTCCTAGTAACAATGCCCCCTTTCTTTGGAGCTAACATTGGTGCTCCTAGTAACAATGCCCAATTTTTTTTGCCAACATAGGTTGGAATATATTTCCTTTTCTCTTGAGTTAACAAGAGTGCAAATTTTTTATTATTAGATTGTAATATGGTTTTAGAATTTCATTTTCTTCATTTTCTGTTAAGTTGAAAAGCATGCAAAATTTTTTATGACTAGTTTACAATACAGTTTTAAATTTTTCGTTTAAATAAATAAATATTATTTATTTTTTAATTATTTTTGATACAATAAATATTATTCAAAATTTTCTTTTTATCAAACAAATATATAAAAAAAATTATTATTTTTATTTTTTTATTTTTTTAAATATTCAATATTTTTTTTTTGAAATATTCAATATTTTTTTTTCCTTTCTTAAACTTACATATTTTAGAAAAAACTAATAATATTCAAATTTTTCCTTTAAGCTAATAAATCTTATTCTTATCAAAAAAATTCCTATCATTCTTTTGAGAAAATAATTATTATATATATTTTTAAATACTATGGCCAGCTTAAATCTTATTCTTATCAAAAAAATTCATATCATTCTTTTGAGAAAATAATTATTATATATATTTTTAAATACTATCGCCAAATTACATGATGGATTTAGAAAATTCTTTCCTATCATTGTTTTGAGAAAATAATTATTATATATAATTTTAAATACTATGGCCAAATTACATGATGGATTTAGAAATTTCTTTGGCTTAGGCATAGTATTCATTCAAATTACACTATTACCTAGGCATTTAAGTTTGCATTGGGAATTGTAATTTTATAAGTTTAAGGGTATTGTGAATTGGAATTTTGTAAATACAAACAGTTTTGATAATTATTCTATTACAAATTATAATTGGAAATCTAAAGAATTAAAAATTTCAACTAGAATGGTATTAGAATTGTATTGTTTTAGGTGAAGTGGTTAATATAATTGAAAGCTTTAAAAATTAAGAAATAACCTTCTATTGATTAAATAATTCATTTAAAGTAATCAAGTAATTGCATTGACTTTAAATATGGTAATGGTTTATACACATTAATATTGGTAATGAAATATTGTAATGGTTTATACATATTAACATTGGTAACACAGTATATGTTATTATTTTCGTGGTTGTAGGGTATAATATATTGGTAATGCAATGACACTGAATGAATTTGAGTGTTGAAAAAAGATTAAATAGTTAATATGTAAAGTTGATATTATAAAACAAATATAATTTATTTTTAAATTTGTTTAAATTTTATTTATTTAGGTTTTGATTGGTGCAATGGACTAGGGTCTTATTTAGTTATCATAATTTCTTCCGCTATTGTCAATTTAGTTTGCTTTGTTTTCATGCCTGTACTTGTCATGCTACTTATCATACCAGTACCTGTCATACTAGTACCGAGAATAATCCATTCAGACAATCCATCGCAAACCTTCACCCCTGTCGATACGGACATGACGTTTTCTGATAGCAATAAAGGAGTATGAACAAATTATCTGATGCCCTTTCTCAAATTCAATACCTCGCACAGGAAAAGGAAGCTTCTAGAGACCAGATGAGGCATCTGAGGCCATGGAAGTCTCCTCATTATTTCCCGTAGTGCTTGAAGCCTAATAATCATAATTTTGATACCTTTTAGCAACCTTTGATAAAATCAAACATTTCTTCTTCTACTAGTCAATATCAAACTCATTGGATGGAATTTTATAACTGTAGCTATAACTGTAGTTATCCACACAGTGATCCAAATACACTATCTAGCAGGATTCAAAGATCTCGCTAGCCCTGGTGTCTTACTCTTCACTTTTCAAATATTGGAATGAAGCAACATAAACATGTCTCAGATCTTCAAACGTTGGATACATGAACGGTCTCTAAAAAATTTCTAGAAAATATCTTTCATATTATTACATGAATTGTCAAATTATGTCATTGCTCACTTTCAATTTCAATAAATTCCCTTAATTTGAAAAAAGTCAAAATACAGACAACTCATGGGTTGCTATGTTGGATACAGTCCACGCACAGTTGTCAACTTATTTCTGGAGACCCTCATTATTGATGCACTAATATGTTTTTCTAAAAAAAAGTAGCAAAATTTGTTACACTGTAAAAGAGTAACCATTAATAATTTTCATTAATTAACTACTATACATCATATAATTTTTGCTAAAATCTAGAGTTTACTTCTCAATGAAAAATGAGTAAGAATGAGATAAATCTCAATTATCATTATCATTTTTAAAATTACATCTCTACTTAAAATATAATGACTTGGAACAACGATGCCCTATGCTTTTCATTTTTAAAAAGAAATATTCATCTTCTAAATTATATTGAATTTTTTATTATTAAAATTATATATATATATATATATATATATATATATATATATATATATATTAATTTCAATAAATCCATATACATTTATTACTCCTACATATGATTGAAACATAAATCCATAATAATCTTCACTCGAAGTTCATTAGGGGTTCACCAAAGGTTCGAAGGGATGCCAGACTGTTAGAAGGCGAGGAAGCCGTGTGTAAGGTCGCAGAGCGTGAAAGATCCGAGTAGGTTCACACTAAGTTCACCAGAGGTCGATCACTGAAGACAAATGAAGAGACACGACAAGGCCAAGACAGTAGAGAGTGATAGCAGCATAGCGCGCGGAGCGCGCGACACTGTAGCAAGCACTGTGAAAGCCCCTGCTAAAAATTGGTATCAAAGCCAGTAACGTCTGGTTCGCCGGGTCAATACTCATCTATTTCATCACACTATATAAAATGGATCCAATTAGAAAGTCTGTTTCATACTGTGATATCGAAGAGCAAGAATCCTCTGCTCAAGAAAATCCCCTTTGGGATATGTTCACTATTGCATCTAGTAAGGTTTTAAATTCTGCTGAACTTGAATATGAAGAAAGCCAACCCTCTGCTAGATGGCTGCTACCTTCAATTAATGTTTCAGAAGTATATGCAGATCTATCTGCCTTCCATTTAATTGCCGATACTAGGATAAGTATAAAGGAATCTATCAATCAGATTCGGGAAAATTCTGACTGTGTACAATCTATTCCTTTACTTAACCCCAAACAATTACAGGCTGAGGCTAAGCGTCTAAAAACCCAGTACCTTCATTTGGGTTGTATCAGAATTGGAATACATGCATTAACACATCAGGGTTTGAATACTTTTGTGTTAGCTACTGTCCGAGATCTTACACATAACAAATATACAGATTCATTAATAGGAGGGATAGTTGCACCTCTTTCAAATGGTCCAGTTTATTTTGATTGCTATCCAAATTTTTCAGTTTATGTCTTTGATGAAACTATTGAGAGCATTCTCCAGCTCCAAATCCAGACAACTGGATTTGATATGAATAAGAAAAGACATAATATAGCAATCCAAACCAGAGGTTGCTTCAGGCACACAAATACCCTGTATCCTGCTATTATGCATGCCCCCAGTAAAGATTCTAAAGCTAGTGTTGTGGTGTTAACAGACTCTAGAAATCAAAAAATAGAACACCAAACAATCAGGTGGGAAGAGTTGACATTCCCTGAACACTGGGTGGTTTCAAACCCCAGGCCTCTGTCAGTTAAGAAAATTACTTCTGCAGATATCAAAGAAGAGTCCCCCTCTGTCATCTTATCTTTTCCCTGTAGATCTACTATAGACAAAAAAAAGATAGATCAAATGTGCAGGAGTTCACCATTATACAGAAATCCTGAACTTGTTGACACTACTTGTACAAGTTCTCTTGTAAATACTTGCAAACCTATTTCATTGTTTGAATTAGCCCAGATGGTAAATTTTTCTTCCCTAGAAGTTAAATGCCCAGAATGTCAGTATCCTATTATTTTAAGCCAGCTTGCAGATTTGGTAATCCATGAGAATCATCATCCTAGGACTAGTGAAGCCCCACCTACAACTTTTGTCAATCCATGTCCTAATCCTAAGTGCTCAGAAATTCCATTTCCTCATGAGTCAGAGCATGTTTTGATGATGCATGAGATTCCTATTTTGGAAAATGAAGATCCGAGGTTAACCCAAATGTTTTCAGTAATGAGACCAGCTAAACCAAGATATGGTCTTGGTTATCTTGAGCAAGCTAATGGCCTTATACCAGATTTCCAATTTGGTTATGTTCTGGATGATTGCAAAAAGCCAGCAGTCATGGAGATGCACAAATTCTTCACTTTAATGGATGGATGTCTGAAAAATAGAGTCCCTGCCAAATGGATGAAAGCCATGTTGAATTTGGATCTTTTTACAAATCCTAAAGCAGAAGAATTTGGTTTTAGTCATTCTATGCCTGAGAAAATAAAATTGTCTCAATAATGGAAAAAATCATGGAATGTACTAACACATGGATCTCATTCTATGTCTAGTTAGAAACGAGAAAGCAACAAATGATTTTAATGACTGATGCATCCACTTCATCTCAACATTCTTGGACAGCACTAGATGATCTTAAAGTTGAAACACCTACAACTTTTCCTCCATACAAAGGCATACTGCTTGGAGAAGGACAAAATTCTGCCAAAGCAATACCATTAGTATTAAAGGATGACAATGCATCTGGTACTGATGGCAGAATACATAAAACTTCTGGACAACTGAATTGGACAAACACAACTGTGAAGGGTCTTGAAAAGAAAATGGCCAAATCCAAAGAGGTCAAAGAACAATTTGGTACTGTCCAAGTTTCTTTAAATTTTGTAGATAATTCCTTGAATAATGTTCAAAATTCTACTTCAGTAATTAGAGGATATGTTAGAGAATCTCTAATAAAGCTAGAGAATGTTGAAGACAGAATGGTGGAACATATTGGTTCTACATCTGGACAAATAAATCAACTGGTACAGAAGATGAATCAATTATCTATATCCAAAATAGAAAAAGCAGTTCCTTCTTCTTTTTTGCATAAAGCAAGTGTCTGTATTTAGGATCCTGTCAAGCCAGTTGACAGGTTTCCTTTTCTATTCCCCAAATAAATTGCATCCCAAGAACCAGAAAAAGTTAAGACTTCAAGTGAACATATTTCTATATCAAGTCTATTTAAGGAAGAGGAAAAAGCGCCAGAAGTTATGCCTATATATGAGCCTTTGGAAAGTCAATATAGCAGGTACTCAACACCTGATATCAAAGAAAAAGGAAAAATGCCTGAAACCCACACTTAATTCCCCGATTCTCATAGGGAATGGACTATAGATAACCTTAGTGTCGGCCAGATAAGACAAATGGTAGACGTGATGTTTACATAATATAAACTTATGTGTCTAAGAGGAAAAACTGAGGTAGAAGCCTGCAAAACAATTGTCTACTGTTTCACAGGCACACTATCAAAATGGTGGGAAACAAAATCCTCTCCTACTTTAATTAAACAGATGGAAGAACAACTGCTCAAAGACGAGCAAGGAAATATAATTCATAATTTAGATGGGATAGTACAGAACAACATGATTGGAGCCTTGACTTCTATGATTGTTGAGCACTAGTGTGGTTCTAAGGTAAAAATAGCCGATAAACATGAGATTATTTTAATGAATCTCAAGTGCAATAAAATATCCCAATATGAAGACTTCCATCGAGATTGGATGCAGAGAATCTATGAAGTCAAAGACTCAAAGAATTTGTTATGGAAGCAAGTCTATCTTGCAACACTTCCTTCCAAGTTTGTTGACTATCTTAGACTACAAGAATTTTTTCAAATGCACTTCCTTTCTCTTGCAGCACGTGTCACTCATTTTTGTTGTTTTCAAGGGTCAAATGGGGCCATTTTCAGGTGACACGTGTCACCACTCATAGGGTGGCATGTGGCAGTGATGATGTCACCCCGGGGATCAACGATTGGCGATCGCACAAAGTGAAAATTCAGTTTCCTCGCCGATATCCTCCCAGATTGTGATTGCGATAAGGAAAAGTCCCCCTGGATGTGATAATTTATTGAGGTGTATTACATAAGGGTTTCGTGTTCGAAATATCGACCGATGCGGTATAAAGAGTTAATGAAGGCTCTTGGAGTTATAAAGGAAAAAGGCCCCCAGACAGGTTTCCATAGGCCTTAATGCCTGAGGGCTAGGCACTTGGTCAAGCCCCCGATCACATGAAGGAAGAAGTACAAAGGGGATGAAAGTGTCAGGGGATAAGGGACAAATGAGAAAAAAGTCAGAATTCACCTGTTTCGTGTGTTTCCGCAATAAAGGACGCACCCAAAAGACTACTCTGCTACACTCTAATACATATCCTTAGGCAGATGAGGGCACTGATTGCGTTCATCAAGATGTTTAAGGCTGAAACGACAGAGCCGACCCCTAAAGCAACTTTAGCAATAAATAATCGGGGATGGAGCATTCAAAACAGGAATGGGCACATTCAAGGAAGGATCAGTTTGCAATACGCCTCCAGAGTCGGTGCCAAAAGTATTTAAAGGAGAATAGACAACAAACCACTTCAACAGTAGAGAAATGAATCACGACAGGGACATGGTTCGACCAGAGGCCTCCACAAGAACAATAGAGGGACACCTCCTTCCTCTTTCCAACTTCCTTCTCTATTCATTAATTTTTGTAAGATTCCAAGAAATATAGGAAATCCCTATTGTAATCACAGTTTGGGCAACATAACTGCACCTTGGCCAAGAAAACCAGTGGATTTGACAACTGAGACTCGGCCCAGGGATATTTTGTATTGCATCATGTTTAATAAATGCCCCCCCCTCCTATTATAAATAGGGGGACGCAACACTGTAATGAAGGAGAGTGGTTGGTTGGTTGGTTGGGAGGGCTAGCTGGTTCCAAAATTTCTCACACGCTGGGTTTGAGTTTTGTGATACCATTTGTTCTACTTGTTGTATTCATGGAGGGGCCTAAACTAATATTGGGATTAATGTATGGACTGGTTGTTTGGACTATTTGGATTAATGAAACTCCCTTTTGATTCCAAGCATAATGGATGTGCAACATGTTTTCTTGGTAATTTCATTTCACTTGTGTATTTCTTTCCCTGAAATAATGTTAATGGAGTTGTTGGTTTCTTGTTGGTTCATGGATTTATCTTAGCTACTCAATAGTAAACAATACCTGTGCATATCACATATTTACCTCTGTTATTCATTAGTATGCAATATCTATAGAATTATAGATTTACTTGTGTTTGTGGTTAATTTACAGTGTCTGTGGTGGCTCAAATTTACTTTGGCTGTTAAGCAGAGAATGATACCCATATTAATATGTAGCCTGAAACCTTAATCAGTGATCAACTATTTCTACCATTTCACCTTCCTTTCTCTTCCATATTTCTACTGGAATATTATTGCTAAGGATTATGTTCATTTACAACCCTCTGCATATGTTTCCCTCCTTCTTTTCCTCCTCTCCACCACTACTCCAACTTCAGTTTTAAAGTTGTCTCATTGTTGTGTGTCAGCTACCAGGAGAAGACATTTCTCTTTTAAGATTGTCTCAATATAACACCCTCATTTGAATCCCTGTATTGGCTTGAGTACACCTTAATGAAGGCTTATTGAACCAAGCCCCTCCTATTACGTTTTTACGTGACAATTGGAGTGCTGATAACCCCTCACAAATAGTCTTTCATGCACTCCTCTATTTAACATGTCTTAGGCACTGCTCTACAATCAACCTAGAGGCTGTCTCTAGGGAACTTTATTTGTTTCCTGTTGCACCTGTGCTGCAGGTGTAAGAAAAATCGACAACGATCGGCATTATATTTCATCAATCGTCTTTAACTGATAATATACAAGTGCCTACATGCGACTAAGGAGCATGAATATTTGAAGGATAGTCCCAAGCGACTAATAAGTTATTGTGGAGGTTTGCCGTTACACCAAAACCTGTAGGTGTTGTTAAACGTTACAAACTAGTAACTAAGATCCCTAGGGTGGAAATTACGGATTCCATAGAGGTGCGGAGATTCTTCCAACACCTCCCCTCAAGCACAACTTGAGGGAATCGAACGTGGGTCCAAGCTCTGATACCATGTGGAGATTTGCCGTTACATCAAAACCTGCAGGTTTTGGTAAACATTCCAAACCAATACTAGGATCCCCAGGGTGGAAATTACGGATTCCATAGAGGTGCGGTGATTCTTCCAAACCCCCCCCTCAAACACAACTCAGGGGAATCAAACATGGGTCCAAGCTCTGATACCATGTGGAGGTTTGTCGTTACACTAAAACCCGCAGGTTTTGGTAAACGTTACACCAAAACCCGTAGGTGTTGATAAACGTTACAAACCAGTAACTAGGATCCCCAGGGTGGAAATTATAGATTCCATAGAGGTGTGGATATTCTTCCAACACCCCCCCTCAAACACAACTTGGGGGAATCGAACCTGGGTCCAAGCTCTGATACCAAGTGGAGGTTTGCCGTTACACCAAAACCCGCAAGTGTTGGTAAACGTTACAAACCAGTGACTAGGATCCCAAGGGTGGAAATTACGGATTCCATAGAGGTGCGGAGATTCTTCCAATAATTATCACATTTTGTTTTTATATTTTCATTTCGAAGAATTTGTGTGGAGATTGGGGTTATCATTCCCATCTTCCTTAGGTGCAAGTTGCCACTTGTATACCATCGGGCTAAAGACCGTTGTTGCAATATAATGCTAATTTATATATCTTTAACAACAATTTCAAATGGAAGGTAACAAGATGTATTGCATTTCACATGACAACTTATTTTGGAGTTCTTATTGAGAATGCTTCATTCAATTCTACAAATGATTCCTATAAATTGATCTTTGTGGCTCTCTTTAGATGTGAAATGAAAAGAAAGCGTTAATATAGAATGTAATAAAAGTACAACTTCAAACGATCATAATTTGATGCATCTACTGACCGTAAAATAGATTAAAAATATTTTCTTAAATACACAAACTTCATGTTTTTGTAAAACCGGTTTTCTTAAAAAGAAATACAATCCATGAAGCGATGCCCCAGAAAAAATAATCCTATGTAGACATGAAAATTAAAGCTAGGAATTTGTGCTCAGTTATCAGGCACCAAATTCCACTACTCCCAGACACCAGCGGTTCGATCCCAAATTGGATCCTTTATTTTGCTTCATGCCATTGTCCACAGGCGGATGATTCAGTATCCAAATAAATGGAACACACTTATAAAAGTATTATTATGGCATTCACTATAAGCGGGAGAGGTTGGATCCGAGAGGGAAGTAGGAGATGGGTATTGGAGCTTTCTTTCTCTTTGCTCCCTCCTCTTTCTTCTTCTCGTTCCCTTTACACGATTCCTTTGGCAAATAAGAAGAAGAATTCTGCCCCTTAAAGCAACCTGCAATCACTTTGAATGCACCCTGCATCGTCATGTTGATCAAATTCAAACTGATAAACGCGCTCTGCAATTGTTTATACAAATTGGCGTTCTAATGAAATACATAATATATTTATATTTGGAAAAGAGCACAGGTTTCCTTGGAAGGCAAGTTTCCAGATTCAGTGTTACTATTCCAGTCAACAAAAATGCCTTTGAGCCGCTTATCACTACAAGAGGGAGAGTTTGGATCCGAGAGGGAAGTAGGAGGTGGGTATTGGAGCTTTCTTGCTCTTTGCGCTCTCGTCCTTCTTCTCCTCATTCCCTTTACGTGATTCCTTTGGCAGATAAGAGGAAGAAGAAATCTGCCCCTTAAAGCACCCTGCAATCACTTTGAATGCACCCTGCATCATCATGTTGATCAAATTCAAACTGATAAACGCGTTCTGTGGCAAGAACAGATTTCAAGGTTGCAATATAACGAAATACATGTTATATTTATATTTCGAAAAGAGCACAAGTTTGCTTGGAAGGCAAGTTTTCAGATTCAGTGTTATATTATTCCAGTCAACAAAAATGCCTTTCAGCCGCCTGACAGAAATTCCAGCGAAACTTCCAAACATTAACACGTTTCTTATTTTTAAAAAATGACATCATCCACATGTTATGTGGATGATTGTGACTCATTTTGAATTTCGTCCATAGAAGTTGGTTTTTTCAGTTTTGCACGTTTTGTTTCACAATAATTTTATTCTCAACTTCTGTTTTGCACGTTTTGTTTCGCAAGTAATTTATTCACTGCCTTCATGGTTAAGTCTAGGAAGATTTTTACTTTGAATGGTCTATTTTTTTCACAGTTCAAATATATTTTTTATTTAAAAACTCTATTATTGTTTTATTATGAGCCGTCTTTTTCTTACTCATTTGGAGGTGACGAATATTCCTTACCAACACGGAGTTCAAGGATGGGGAACGAAGTGAGGACTGGGCACAGGGGCATTTTCTCGTTTCCAAAACATTTACTTGATAAATATAAGAACTTACCTTTTCCCAATAGGACTTTTAAAGGATAACAGAACATTTCAATGATTATCGCTTTAAGGATCTTAGGGTAAATCTGTATCTCTTCCCTTTGCTGTTAATCCCAAAAATAGGTAATGAATCATCTACCTTATAAAGTAAGTGATTTTATTAGGCCTCACGATTGTGTTCCCTTAAATTGAATCACCACATGGGGGGAGGGTTAAGTAGTTCACTTTTTTATCGTTCTTTTTATGTATAATTGATTTTAATTTAGTTTTTAAAAAGCTTCTTTACTTTTTTAAGAGCGTGAGGTTAATCAAAACTTATATAAAATTAAAAGCGTGAGGTTAATCAAAACTTATGTAAAAGTATTGAATATTTAGAATAGTCTAAATAGTCTATGTATATTATTATTTAGGTTTATGTTTTTGGGCGGTGATAGAGTATTATGGATCAATGGAAGGTCATAGTTTGTAAGAGGCTATTGAGAAAAAAACGAAGTAGATGATGTATTTAAAAAAAATACGACAATTCAAATCATGATTAGTGAAGATGTTTTCATGGATCAAACAAGCTCTATGAAAGAATTAGATTTTGTAAGTACATTGTTAGGAGATACATGAATCAAATAGATTTAAGAGAATGGATGTGCAAGGTAGAGGGAAAATCTATGGACCATATACCCACTTTTCATATTTTGTCATAAGGGTTGATGGTTTTTGTTGTTAAGAATGGTGATGGATGTTGAAAGGATGAGGAGAAGAAATCGATACTAGGATAATGCTTTGTTAACCCTTAAACGATGGATGTCTAGTTTTAAATGCTAGAGTGGAAAGCTTTGTAGTCCATCTAGTATGGTTTAGTTTTCCTACATTACCATTGGAATTTTGGGGTGAAGCCATTTTGAAGCATCCATGAAGCAAGTTGGGGATATTTATGAGTTTTAAGAAGGATTTATGTGAGTTAGCTTTAAAATTGTTAAACATACTCAATTGAACTAGATTTACAATGGGGTCTTCTAGATTGTATAGTATTATAGGTGGGTGATCATAATTTTTCCTAAAATTCTAGATTATGAGGATATTTTGTCCATTGTAATCTATTGCCATATCTTCCCCACTTCTAATGGTTGGCGCAAAGGGAATATACTATTAGAAGAATTCCCTCCAATGGGAGGAGAGCGTCTTTGAAGAACTCTATTGTTGGGGGGAAGGCTTGACCTCCCAACCTTACGTAAATCATCATTATTGTCACATTAAGAAGGAATCTCGTTTTAGAAAAAGCTACAAGTGAATGTTGTAAAAGGAAGAACATGGATAAGATGCGTACATAATCAAGTGGATTTTTTGATGACTATGTTATTAAATGTTTGTCCATCAAGTAATGTTATTATGCAAATGTTGGCACAATCCATGCCCACCACCAACAAAATATTCATCCCTTCAAATACCATACTAATCTCAGAGGCCACACTACTAGATGTGGTTAATCACTTAGAAGATATTCGTAGATCCACCCATGAGCATTGGTTTTGTCTGAGGATATGAATGTTGAGCCAATTTACCATTAGCTTCCTTTCTTTCCCATTAGTTTAAGTTATAATTAGAATGTAGTCATACATGCATGGGTGAATTTTAACATTAGGGAGAAAAATGGGAACTTGTCAATTTTTCACCAACACCCTAATGGTATAATTACAAAACCTAAAGGAGATATAGGCCTAGCTAAGAAACCATACATGTGTGAAATTATTTTACCAACCCTATCATTAGTGGATATGTTTGGGAGGAATGATGATAAATGTTAGGGGACACCATGAGGATTATTTCTAGAGTAGTGTGAGATAAATAAAATATCTAGTGCTCTATATAGATGGTTGTAGTGAAAAAACATATTTGTGCTACCACATGCATAATGAGGGTAGGGATGGAATGCCATTTAAGCATACAATCATTCCTAAAAGAAGAAAAAGAGTAAAGTTTCCACTTAATTTTGAGACTAAATAAAGAAACCATAGATTAAAGAATACTTAACTATTTAAGAAGAACCCTCTAGAGTTTTTGTTTTTATATATGCCATCATTAATTATTACTTTTACCCTCATTACAAAAGTGGTGTTAATAATAGCATCCTTCTTTTGGAAGGTTAAAATAAAAACCTTTTTCAACCATGGCCTCAACAATCTCATAAGCTCGCCAATAAAAACCTTAAAATAAATTCCTAAATAAAAAAGATGAACCCTATCATTGGTGGATATGCTTGGTAGTAATGATGGTCAATGTTAGAGGACAACATGCAGATCGTTTCTAGATTAGTGTGAGATAAAGAAAATAGCTAAGGCTATATGTAAATGGTTGTAGTGAAGAACATATTTATGCTATTGCATGCATTATGAGGGCAAGGATGGAATGTCAGTTAAACATACACACACTCCTAAAAGAAGAAAAATAGTAAAGTTGCCTCTCAATTTTGAGACTAAATAAAGAAACCATAAGTTAAATCATACGTATTTAACAAGAACCCTCTAGAATTTGTGTCTTTATATATGTAAAATCATTAATTATTAGTTTTACTCTCATTACAAAAGTGGTGTTAATAATAGAATCCTTCTGTTAGAAGGTTAAAATAAAAAATGTTTACAATCATGGCTTCAATAATCTCATAATATAACAAATAAAAACCTTAAAATAATTTCTCAAATAAAAAAATAGCACTAATAATATCACTCATTGTTTTCATGAAATTAGGGGCATAAGAACCAATAATAATGCAATAAATGTTTAAAATTCAACCCCAAAATCTAAAATTAGTGGTACTAGTAAAGATCCCTTTTTGTTAAGTTAAATTTTATTATTCAATATGTTTATTTTTTTTAAACCAACAAGTTTATAATTATTTTCCTTCTCTAAAAGTTTTTATGACTATGTTATAATATAGTTTTAATTTTTCTAACCATAAGTATTATTCAAAACCTATTCAAAATTCTCTTTTGAAGAGGAACTATCACATTTGTTTTTGAAGTGTGATACATAAGCTTATTTTTAATTAAGTTTTAATTATTGGAATTTTTATGTATATATATTATGTTATATTAATTAATTTTAAATATTTTTTTGTTTACAGACATGTATTTTACAATTTATTATAAGAGATATCAATAATTATTTTTATGTTCAACTATAAATTAACAAGTATCCATTATAAAATAACTTTATAATGTTTGTTTATATCAATTTATTAACTATTTACAACATTTTAATAAAATGATTATAAAGATAAATATAAAAACAAATCATTTTTATCTCATGTTTTTTATAACCAATTTTCTAATAGGGTAAAGACAATAGTTGTATGATGTTCCAATCGTACATTTGTTTCTTCTTCATAATCATTTGATCCTAATTATTTTTCCACCCCCTTGTAATGAAAGGATTGGGATATGAGAAATTATTTTTCAGGGCCTAACCAAAAGACAGGGATTTGACAAACTCCGAGTGAGCCTGCACTTATGGTGCCACTTTTTATTCCTTTTAAATACTTGGTTCTCACTCAGATTCCTCTACTTCCTCTCAAAGTGAGCTTACACTTACGATGCCACTTTTTATTCCTTTTCATTACTTCATTCTCACTCAAATTCCTCTAGAGTCTACTTCCTCTTCTTTTGCCTCTAACACCTTTAAATATTATTTATCTCCCTCCTTTATTACTACTTTTATTCTTGGGAGTTGGCCACTAGATCCTTAGGGGATGACTTTGGACCATTTCCAGGTTAACATAATCCTACTTATTCCTCTTTAACCTCTTTTTTGTATTTTTTGGATTTGTTGTTTGCTTGAAGTTCCAAAGAGATTCAAACTTGTTGAAGTACTTGATGAAGGTGGACCCTCTTGCTATGACAATAGTTGAGATGATCCCTTTTGATGAAAATTCCTCCACTTGTTTGGAGTTGTCTTGAACATAAGTTCCTTACTTGACTACAATTTCGAAAAATATTTCTCTTCTAGGTTTTTCGAAGAGTTTTTAGAAAAAACCTCTATCATTAGGGGAACTTTGAGCTCTAAAATGAACCTTATATGGAAAATAATAATTAAAATAATAAAATAAAACATGTAAATTTTTAAATAAAAAGAAAGGAAATGACATCTTTTTTTGTATTTTCGGCTTGTCTCCTTGTAGGTTCACTCAAAATTAAATAGTAGACACCCATTGGAAGTGGAATTAACTTCTACATCCAATGAGTACCCAATTTGCATACTTAAGAGTAGATCCACATTGAAAAAATTTGAAAATACATGAAGACGGTGTGTCTGATTGGGTACTTGTTGGATGTGGAATTTAATTCTGCAACCCACACGTTTATGCTCTTGAAATTTGAGTGAACCTACAACTAGAATAACAAAAAATACAATTAAAAAAAATAAGTTTCTTCTTTCCCCTCCAAAATATTTTCCCTTGGGGATGACATCACCATTTTTAATCTTATTGGTTCTTTTAAAGTTAATTTTGTAAGTAAATTTTTATTTTGAGGCTCATTTTTAACCTCAAAATTCCCCTAATGGAGCATGAAAAACGATGTTCTTGAATGCGATCTAGGTATAATCTGCCACTTGATGTTGACTCCAACCATTTAGGTTTATTTGCAAAGCTTCTGACAACTCATTATCCAAACCCCACTCCATGCATATTCTTGTACAAGAATATAGATTCCCTTTGAGTTTTTCTCTATCTATATAGTGACTATGTCTTTTTTTCCAAATTCTTTTATCAAGCCATCATTATAGTAACTCAGTGGAAGGTGAGACAATTTGATTCACATTGCAACTATTGCAATCTCCTATTCAAGGTTAAAGTCGAAGGTCCATTGAGAAAGATATATTCTGCTATAAATATGAATTATGGACCAAACATGAAAATGACCTCTTTTTTCCTTGTTTTAAAGACAAAAACTATAATAACCATGACCAAAAGAAATGGGTTTCTCTATTATTTTAACTTCAATGACTAATGCTTTGTCATCCATGGTTCCACAACTTTTGGATTGGGCCAAAGAGTTGTGAATTTTTCAACCAAATCCCTATCAAAGAGGACAATGTCTTTCATTCTTGGCTTTAGAGATGGAAGATCTAGGTGATGAATTTCTTCTAGACTTTTGATAAAATGTTGCAATTGATGTTCTCTTTGTTTTCATGGATTTAGGGACTAAACAAGGGAATTCATACATGTATATATGCCATGGTTAGATTCTTATCTCACGAAGAAGATGATGAGAAAATTTCTTAGTATATCGATGGCAAAGGAAAGTCCACGGGATTCCAATGTTTAACTTCATAGATTGTTAATTTATCTTCTATAGCTAGATAATGGAGTTATTCTATAGTATAAAAATTACAAAAGAAAGTCAATCAGGTATAACCCGCATAATTGGAGTGCACCAAGTCAATTGCAGTGACTATATCTCCTTTACATGGGAATAATTATGGAATTAGGAGAGTTGGATAATGTAAACCCTAGGAACTTTAATATATCAACGACATTGAACATTTCATAAGTTTATGTGTCATAAGGGAAACCTATTTTCCTCTTTCATGGACCAAATTCAAAATTAGAAATTTTAACATTAATTTTAGCTAGAATGTTTGGATGAAGGAAAATCAATCACTAATAATAATGATGGGCAGTAATGTCAAAGGAATCAACTTGATTTGAACTTGTGATGTATGTCCTCCTAGTTAAGAACATGACTTAAAAATATGATTAGTTGATTGGCTATTTTATTGTTGTTATTATAAATTCAGAAATAGAACATTATGGGATCTCCCCCATCTTCCAGCTTCCCAAAATATTGAGATGGACAACAACTCAATTACTAGAAAATAACTTTGGTTTATTAAACCTAGGTATTTTTTTCAAGAATTTTGTTTTTCAAGAGTTAGCTCAATCACTCAAACCATAAATAATGTTTCTATTGGGAGGCCATGGATTGAAATATGTTTAAATTCCTTATAGTTAGCAACCACTTTTGTGACTGGAGTTAAGCTACCTTCCATCCAAATAATATGGTGAAGAGGTGGAGATACCTTGAGGTTTCTCTTGGAAAATAATCTCTAATGGTAAGTTTAATCAATTGAAGTATTCACCTAATACATGTTAACAATTGGGAGGTCATTTGATCAAATTTGATTAAGTCCCTCTACACGATCAACCACTATTATGGTTGGTAGTTGAGTTATTGTCCATCTATATACTCAAGAAGAGATTGGAATCCCTTGAGGTTTCTTCGAAAAGAATCCATAAGGTTAAGCTCAATTAGATGAGCTATTCACCCAATGCATGTTAGTGATTGCGAGGCCATAGTTTCAAATTTGATAGATTCCATTTAGCTTATCAACCACTATTATAGTCAATGATTTATATGCTAGCTATCTTCATTTTGTAGGAAGTTGTAAGGTGGGGTGGTGGATCTCACACTATTTGCCTTTGAATATAACAACATCAATAAAAATAAAACAACTAATTAATTGAATAATTTTCCTAAGGGATGCTACTCATGGGGATGTCATAAGTCATATTTCTAAATGAAGTCAAGTCTCTAAGGACTACTAACCATTATTGTTATTGATGTTTGAGTGTGTGCATGTTTGCACACACAAACACATTACAATATAAACTAGTGGGTTAGGTCTATCTATTTGATTTTATTTCTTCAAGCCAAAGTTCACCATGAGGTCTTTGGTTATAGTCTTGTTGATGTTCAAATTTAGCTGAGTCTCATTGGGTTACTAATCCATATTGTGGATGGTGCTCAAGCAAAGTTGACCATTTCCATGGTGAAGTTGCATAAGAGATAAGGCATTGATGGATTAGAACCCACCCTACCTATTGATGAGAAAACCATCATTGGATTGGTTTGTAATTCTTAATGATAAAGACAATCCACCAAGACGCGCAAATTATGAATGGTTCCCCTTAATGACTATATTTCTTTTGGTCATCTAACCATTTATAATGTTGTTATTTCTCCAACTATCCCTATGACTAATATTTTCATTATGTTTCAATTAAGCCCTTAGGATATGGAATTTTGAATATTTAGATATATCCCTTAAAATAGTTATTAGATGCTTGGTTTGTTTGTTTGTTTTTTTTGTTTTGTGTTTTTTTTTTTTTTTGTTACATGTCCATTTTAATATATATATGATTTAAAAAAAGGAGAAGAATATATATATATATAAAATAATAATAATTACAAAACCATATAAAAAAAGTTACCTTCTCTCATTTCTTTAATAAACTGGACTTTCATACATATATTTTATTTCACTAATATCTCCATATGTGAATTGTAATTTCTTAACAAGTTAATACCTATCAATAATCTTAACAAGCACATATTGATATCATCTATCTCAAGTCAATATACTAAATTGAAATCATGCTATCAAAATATCAATAAAGAGTTATTTAAACTTTATTTTCTATAGCATTTACTACTGTGGTGTTTTCTAGGAATATATTTTGTTGATTTAAGATGAGCTTGCTAATTTGAAAGATGGAATAATATCTATGTTAATTTTCAAAATAATTGTAAATTATCATAATCACAAATGTGGGTGAGAACAATATTATTAAAAGAGGTGTTTCTAGTTTGGTCAGTGTGGTGGTGAAAAAGTTACTATTATCTTGATACATTTAACTTAAAATCATGTTAAATTAAGCATCTATGCCAGAAATGGTGAATGGAAATATATTCAGTTAATGGATAAAAATTGTGAAAGCCACAACGTGGCTAGCCCCTAATATGTTTTCGAAACATTATGGAGAGAGATTTGCAATGGCTCCAACCCTTCTCTCGTTACGCAAGTCATCATGCAACCCATCGCACCCTCAAACACCATAATGCTCTCTTGGATATTCAACTAGGCCGCACAACAACCAGGGCACTCTCATAACTCCACCTATTAAGAATGCCAAGCAATTCAGGGCCATAGATAAGATTCCTAAAAAAAATTGAAGCTTCATATAATAGCCATATCCTCTTATGCATTTATAACTATTATCTTTGCACACATACAGTGTAAGAGATACAAAGATGCAAATAAGAGGTTGATGGAATTGAAGGCTCTAGGTCACAAATTGAATACAGATGCTTGTAATTATCTATTGTAAAGTCTTTCCTTAGATGGGCAATGTACTTTGAAATGAGGTCTGATAGAATTCCGATTAATGTTGTTAGATTTGGGCTTTTTATTGGGGTTTTTTTTGTAGGTCAGGGGACCTAAAAATTGCTCTAGATACGATAAATGAAATTAAGAAAAATACACCTTTTCTGGACTCAATTATAGAACCATTGGTGATCAACGGGCTCTATCGAGGCACTAGAATTGAACAAGCTTTCTTGGTGTTGGAGGAATTGAAGGAAAGAAGTTGCAAACCTGATTTCATTACCTATTACATTGTGACTGAAGCTCTTCGCATGGCAGATAGATTGGATGAATGCACCAAATTTTGAAACAGAAAAGGGAACATAATGTTGCGCCTTAATTT
This sequence comes from Pinus tabuliformis, assembly GCA_031772625.1. NCBI lineage: Eukaryota > Viridiplantae > Streptophyta > Pinopsida > Pinales > Pinaceae > Pinus > Pinus tabuliformis. The sequence continues at coordinate 1,057,788,723 of CM062804.1, forward strand.
TGAGGATAGGGATTACATATTTGTGCTCATTTCAACCTGAAAAATTAAGGAGGCCATTAATTTGACACAATTAATTTGAAATTATGGTTTTCCTCTCGAGAAAAATGTTTCTAATACAACATCATTCTCCATACCTTCTGGGAAAATTTTTTCTTTCATGTCTTCTATTAGTGACAGTTCTATCTAGCTGAAGATTATGTTCAATCAATTTAGAACTGAAGTTTATTCTATTCTGAAGTTTATTCTCATACATTTACTGCTTATTATATTATTGTATTACATTTTTCCCTAATTTATTTCTATTTCCATAAAAAAATTAGTTGTATTGAATTGCTATCGCAGACCATAAACTAGATTAAACTATAATTTTAAAAAAGTAAGGTCCCTCTACTAAAGAGGGCTAATTAAATTTTATTATAATATTTCAACTCTAACAATTTAAGTAATTTTTATATATTTCAATCACGAAAGAGGAAAACCAAAAAAAATAAAAAATTCCACCAAGTAATTAGGATTAATTAAATTCTTATCATAATTAAATTTTTATCGTAATATTTTAATTAAATTCTTGTTCTAATATTTTAACCTATTTGAAAAACAAAAAAAAACATTTTTCAAAAATAAAATTTAATAATCCATATTTCAAAAATAAAATTTAATAATCCATATTTCAAAAGTTTTAGATAAGCTTAACGAGTGTAAAAATAACTATAAATATATTTTTAAAAACCATAAGATACAAGCAGCAGAGGAAGTGATAACGGTCAAAGCTATTTGACCTCAGACCAAACACCATGGTCCCTAGCAGCGGGGGGACTAATAAAAGGTTCAAAGTCAACAACGACCTATAATCATTAGTTTGAAGAATACGTTAAATTCTTGAAGAGTAAAAAAGTCATGTTCTTGGAGCCAATTTCTATCTCCTTAACAAGAAGTGATGAATTTATTAGAATGTTGTATCCAACTCCATCAATGTTTCCTATAAGTTGATTTTACTGACTCTCTTCCGATGTGAAATGAAAAGAAGATTCATGCTTTTGCCCACATTGCGAGTCAACAAAAATTGTCTCTGTATGCATCGAAAGCATACATTTTGTATTATGTCATGCGGATGATTGTGACTCATTTTGAATTTTGTTTGGCAGTTGGCTCTTCTGTTCTGCACGCTTTGGTGACGAAGAATTTTATTCATTTCCTTCATGGTCAATTTTTCTTTGTGACCAAGTCCCATGTATAGTTTTTATTTAAAAACCATATTATTTTAATGACTGATCTATTCTCTTCGTTAATTATAAGAAAACATTTTGGCATGTTAAAAAGAATTTTAATTTGAATGGTCAATTTTTCTTTGTGACTAAGTCCTATGTATATTTTTTTATTTAAAAACCATATTCTTATTTAATGACTGATCTATTCTCTTCATTAATTATAAGAAAACTCTTTGGGAGGTTAAGTATTCGATTTTAAATTCTATACAGGAAATTATGAAGGCTATGTAAAGGGAATTTTCTTCTTTTCAACAAATGAATTGGTATACCTTTTTATGGTAGGACTTTTTGAAGTTCTTAAAAGATTGTAACATTTTAAGGAATTTCACTCTAGGACTTGTACTTTTATGATGTTTTATGGTATTGAATGAATAAGAGAAATAACATAGGATGTTTTATGGTATTGAATCAATAAGGGAAAGACCATTCGAAAATGAATCACCTTGTTGAGAAAATAAACGGTTTTATTAAGTTTTAGAAAAAGGTATTATTAAACCTAAGTGTTATGTTTTTTTGTTATGTTTTTTTATTTTAAAGTAATGGAGGGAGCATTTAAAGTTAGAAGTGGTTTATGTTAGAATCTATTTTCTAATTTTTAAGATAATTTTGATTTAGCTTGTGACAAGTTAATAACTATTAAGATTAATCAAAACATATATAAAAGTATTAGAGACATTAGATAATAGTTTATGCACACTAGTCTTTAGGGATGAAGCTCTAGGTGATGATGGTCCAAAGGATTTATTGGATGTCAAATAATTGGTTAGAAGATCAAGGTTCAATGGAGGGGCATAGTTATTAACAGGTTAGCAAGAAAAGAAGTGAAGGAGATAACGAGTTAGGAAAAGGGATGAGATAATTCAAATGGTGATTGGGAAAGATCTTTTGATGGACCAAGCAATCCCTATGAAAGAATTGACTTTTGTATGTATATAAAGACTCATGAACCAAAGAGAATTAAGAGAATGGATGTGCAAGGTATGGGAAAAATCCATTGGATATATACTCACTTTTCATATTTTTGTCACAAGTGTTGATCATTTTTGTCATTAAGAATGGTGATGGTGATGAAAAGATCAAAACATGAAAATGGCATTGGCGTAATTCTTTGTTAACCATTAAATGATGGATGCCTTGTTACATTCCACATTCGCTAAGTTGCCTACATTACTGTTGGAATTTTGGAGTGAAGCCACTTTGGAGCAACCATGAAGCAATTTGGGGATATTTATGAGCTCTAACAAGGATTTATGTGTGTTAGGTTTAAAAGTGGTGAATATATTAGTTGAACTATCATGACCATATAGATTAAATGGATAGTATATGTTAATAGGCATGAATCCATGACAATCATCAATAAACTTACCTCATCATACATCGCACTTTTCTGAGATTAAAAAATCATCAAAATTAACTAAATTGTAACTTTATTTAAAATTAATTTTATATGAATTTCGGATAGGATGTAGAATAAATAGTGACAGGGTACTCTGTTAAGACACTCTATTTTGAAAGGGTCATTGGTTCAGAAACCCACGGGAAAAAGATCTAGTCATACTATGGGTTGGTGAGTCCCAACTTGGGTGCAATCCATGGGTTGTTTTGATGGCTTAGATGCCCCAGGGTTGTGGCTAGTCAAGCCACAAGTTGGGCATGCCAATCATCCCAAGTCTCATATTTTTGTTTTTTGAATAAAAAGATTTGTATTAATTAAGAGAACTGGATTACATAGGGAGTACTGAAACTTAGTTCTCAAGCTTTGTCGCTTATACAGACTACTAATTTTTACATATATACAGAACCATCACATATTAATCTTTTTGGCCCTAGAACCCCTCCATACAAGAAAACATTTAAACCTAGATAAAAGCCTCACCCAAACATCCAAGGCATACCACGCTATAGCAACATCTTGGTCATTTATAAGACCCAGTTGAAAAACTACATGAAAAATCTCCCGACATCATTGAAGCCACTGTCCCACTAAAAGGGAGACACCATAGTGAAACCACGAACCCACAAATCGTCATCAAAAAACACTTATTCCATGTGAACATTGACGTTATGAGTCCCGAACAAGACAAGATACACTGAAGTCTGAAAAAAAATGTATGCACCCATTCCAAAAAAAATTATCACATAGTTTAGAGTCTGGTGTTTACTTTTGAAAACTCAAATAAAAAATTGGATTTGGAGAAAGCTAAACAAAATTATTATTTCATGGTTCCTTTCAAACAAATATATTATGCCTTCATAAGACGTCATATATGCATATGTTTTGATAAGAAATTAAAAAAAAAAAAATTCATGTCCTCTTGGTACTTTATGATAAAAATAAAAGATTGAGGAAGGGATATTACATCATGTCATTGCTCCATGAGCAGATGATTCAACGTCTCCCAATACATGAGATACAAGATAATAATTGAGTAAGCAAGAGAGGTTGGATCTGAGAGGGAAGTTAGACCTATGTATCGAAACATTCTTTGCCTTTATGCCCTTCTCTTTCCTCTTATATTATCCTTCCCTTTTAATGAATGTCAAATAAATTTGAAGCAAATGGTTTAAAGTAAGTGGCAATAAATTTAAACTTACCCTCCATGATGATGATCAATTAATCAACATGTTTTCACATAGTCACAATTGTTTCAAATTTAGACACTGCAAATGTTACACTGTATCATCGTACCCAAGTATATTTTTATTTATATAAAAATGTTGAATCTGCTAATTTTTTTGGTATTTGAAAGGAAATGTTTAATTATTTTTCATTTTGATTTTTTTATTAAATTAATTCACAAGTTTTAATGAAATCATAATTTTCTGTTATTATAAATATGTTTTTTTGGTAACCGAAAGGAACACAGCAGCTTGCCTAACACGTAGTTACTAGTAAACCTCTGGGGGCTAGAGCTTGTCCTCCTCCCTATAAACCAGGTCAAAATCAGGGGATTTGAACCTTGAATCTCTTTGTTTTCTTAGGACCCACATTAAATTACCAAATTAGTTTCCCCATTAGGACATTATAAATATGTTTTTAGAATAAATAACTTCAACAAATATATTTTTTTTGTGTTTCTACGGATGAAATTTGAAAAGGGAAATTCTAGCATTATTCCAATTGTAACATTTAGATGAAGGCAACTCAAACGCTAATCACAATGATGGCTACTAATCCCAAAGGACTCAACTTGATTTGAACTTGCCATGCATGTGGCCTCTTAGTTAGCTACATTCTTGAAGAAGATGATTTAATTCATTGATTATTTAATTTTGTTGCTATTATATATTCAAAAGAAAAAATTGGGGGATCTCCCTCATCCTTTGGCTTCCAAAATATCAAGATGGACAATGATTCAATTACTAGGCATAATAATGGTCAATAATATATAGACACTTAATAATATTTGAACATATGAATTCCCCATTGGTAACATGAATTGGGCAATATGTATAATTTTTATGATGATGGTTACTAATGTCAACTAGGACCAACCTTTTTCTATGAAACCTTAAGGATTTTCTTTAAGGAATTAATCAGTTTTATTCAGAATATTGTATATATAATAAAATATATCCAAGGGCTAGATCAATCAATCAAACCATCTCCATAAGGATTTTTTCTCATGGATAGACCATGGGTCAAATTATTCAACCCCCTAGGGTTACCATCCACTTTTGAGATTGGAATTTGAGCTACATTCCATCCAAATATTTTGAGGAATCGGAGGGGATCCCATAAGATTTTTATTCATCTAAGGGTAGCTCAATAAATTGAACTATTCATCTAATGCATATTACTAATGGGTAGGCCATATGTTAAAATTTGATTAAGTCCCTCTATGATGTTGACCACTATTATGGATGATAATTGAGTCATTGTCCATCTATATAGTCAAGAAGAGGATGGGACCCCTTGAGGTTTCCTTATAAAAGAGTCGATAATATTGGCTCAATCAACTAAACTATTCACCCAATGAATGCTAATGATTGGCTAGACTATTCATCGAATGAATGTTAATGATTGGTATGCCATAAGATCAAATCTAGTAAAGTCCCTTTAGCTTAACGACCACTTTTGTAGTTGGTGTTTGATATGTTGACCATATTGATATTTTGGGAACCTAGAGGGTGGGTGGTGGATCCCACAATGTTCTCCTTTGAATATGTAACAACAAAAAATAAAATAATAATTCAAATGAATCATCTACTTAAGGCATGCTACTGATAGAAATGTCATTTCTTCAAAACAAAGCTTGCTACAAGGCCTTTGGTTATAGTCTAATTAAGGTTCAAATTTACCAAACTCTCATTGGGTTACTAATCACTCTTATGGTTGGTGCTTAAACAACTCCCCATTTAGATATTTCAGGAATATTTGGGGTCAGGTGGGGAGGGAGGGATGTGGTTGGACCCTACAAACTTGGCCATTTGCATGAATAAGTTGCATGAGAGATAAGGAAATGATGGATTGGGACCCAGCACACTGCAACCCACCTATTCATGGGCCAGCCATTAATAGATAAGATGCAATTCTTGACGATATACTCCATGAAGATATGAAATTAATAAATGGTTCCCCCTCATGATTATATTTCTTGTGGTCATTTAAACATTTATTAAGTTATTATTTCTCAAAACAACCACTTTGAATAGTAGTTTCATTATGTTTTGAATAAACTCATGGCCCATGGAATTTTAAAATTTTGGATATATCCTTCGAAGACTTACTAGATGTTTGATTATTTTTCTCATGATGGTTCTTACATGTGGTTCATTAAAAATATATATATATACACATGGTTTATATTAATAGTTGAAAGAAAAATAATAATTTTAAGGAAAAAATATTACAAGATCACATAAAATAATAGCAAGATCACATAGCAAGATCACATAGAATAACAGCTTGTTTGGTATATTTAATAAGCTAAACTTTTGCATATGTTTGATATATTTAATAAGCTAAATGTTTATATACATATTTTTTATTTCATTGATATTTCCATATGTGAATTGTAATTTCAAAACAAGTTATCTAATTGATTTCATTTATGCCTATCAAGAATTTTAGAAAACACATATTGATATTATGTATAACAAATTGATATGTCTCCACTGAAATTATCATGATCAAAATATCTATAAAAAATCTTTACTTTTGATTTTCCATAATATTCACTAATGTGGTGTTTAATTTTTAGTTTAATTTTTTTCTTAATTTAAGATGCGCTAGAGAGTTTAAAAGAAAACAAAAGTGAAAAAGCTATTATTATCTTGTTACATTTGTTATTCTTGGTATGGTTCAAAAATATGTTATATATTTTATAATAAAAATTGTAAATACGTTATATCATTTATAATAAAAAACGTAAATAAAAATATTATTCTATATAAAATATAAAGATAAATTGACAAACTCATGTTACTTTAATAATTTATATTAAAATTGTAAATAAAAATATATACTCTATATAAATTATAAAGATAGATTAGAAGGTCCGTACTTAACAAAAAAGTAGACTCCCATTAAATTTATAAAGATAGATTAGAAGGTCCGTACTTAACAAAAAAGTAGACTCCCATTACTTTTAAGAAGTTTTATTTGAAGAGTAAAAATAAAGGAAAGTCCTTCAATGTTCTTGTCGCCAATTTATATGTTTTTAAAAACAATTTCAAAATGCAAGGGAACAAGATGGAGTGAATGTCGAATGACAACGCATTTTGAAGTTTTTACTAAGAAAGTTTCATCTAATTCTACAAATGTTTCCTGTAAATTGATATTATTCACTCTCTTTATATGTGAAATGAAGGGAAAGCGTAAAGACCTAAATTGGATGCATCTCCTGACTGTAAATATTTATTAAAAACATACAAATTTCTTATTAGGGTAGATATGAAAATCCAAGTTGAGAATTTGTGCTAAATTTCCGGGCATCAAATTCCACTATTCCTAGACACTATTGATATGATCCCAGATTGGATTCCCCTTGATCCACAAGTGGAATGCTTGAATTTCCACGATTCTTTTAATACTACAGAAGAAGAAGTATTCCCTTTAAAGAAACACCATCCACCACCATAGTGATCAAAATCAAACTACTAAACACACTTTGCAACGCAACTACTAAACACACTTTGCAACGCAACCAATTTCAAAGACTTCAATTATTTCATACAGATTCAAACTCTGGGATAAACATTATGATATAACACATTAATATGGCATTCACTATAAGTGGCAGAGATTGGATTCGAGAGGGAAGTTGCATGTGGGTAATTGTGACTCATTTCGAGTGTCTCTTCTATTCTGCGCTTTTCGTTTCACAAAAGTTTTATCCATTGCCTTCAGGGTTAAGTTTATGAAGATTGGATGTCAAGAATTGTTATTGACACTTCCAACATGGTTAAGTTTACGAATAAAGAGAAGAAATTGTTACAAGTATCCTGTTGTGTTTTTTGTTTTTTAAATAATGTTGAACTTAGTGATTTGGTGAGGTGAAAGCTTAAATTTCTTTTGCCCAAAGTAGATTAGAAATTATTTAGTCAAAAGCCCTGATTCCACTATTGTGGAGGAATTTAATGAGAAATTTTTATGAGGTTAGGTTTTTGTTTTTTGTACCATGGTGAATTGATAACTTGTTAGAGTAATCTGGTTGAATAAATTGTGATGAGGGTCATGTTTTGTTTTGTTTTTTTACCATGGTGAATAGATAACTTGTTAGAATAATCTCGGTGATGCTCAATATCAAATCAAGTAGCTACCAATAGTATACCATGAATTTATGACTTTAAAATCAAGTGGAGGGGATAGCATCCCATTGTGCCAACCACTCAATTGTCCCACGAGGAGATGAGGGTCATGCTTTGTTAGCCCTTTAATGATGGACACGCTATGTTCTTGCATTATATTTTAATGATAGTGTTAAATACTAAAGGGTAAAGATTTTTGGTCCATCTAGTATGGTCTAATATGGCTATATTAAATTACCATTGGAATTTTGGAGTCAAGTCATTTTGTAGTAATAAATTAAGTTAGAGATATTTATGAGTCTTGAGAATGATTTATATAAGTTAGCTTTAAAAACTGTGAATATACTAGTTGAACTAGATTACCATTAGGTCTTCTAGATTGTATAAGATTAGAGGTGAGCAATCTTATCTTTCTCCAAACTTCTAGATTACAAGGGTGTTTTATTTATTGCAATCTATATCATTATTATGGTCACATCAAAAAGGAACCCTTTTTTAGAAAAACAAAGTGAATGGTTTGCAAAACGAAGGGTATGGAATTTGGTAATATGGATAAGGTCCATACATAGTCAAGTGGATTTGTAATGTTAGTGGTGTGTAGGTTTTGGTCATTTGTGATGATATTGTGCAAATATTAGAACAATGTATGGCAACCACTAAGAGAATTATCATCCCTTCAAATACCACACTTATCTCAGAGGTCACACTATTGAAAGTGATAAAGCACTTAGAGGATATCAATCGAGGTACCCATGAACATTGCCTTTGTTCCAAGATATGAATGTTGAATCTTTCCCCATTAGCTCCCTTTTTCACCTATCAATTTAAGTTGTAATATGAATGTAGTCATAGATGCATGGGTGAATTTTGACATTATGGATAAAAATGGGAACTTTTCAATTGTTCACCAACACATCACAAAATATTAGGTATATATATGCTTAGGTAAGAAACCCTACATGTATAAAATGGTTTTACTAATGTTATCATTGTCGGATATGCCTAGGAGGAATTAAGATCAATTATATTATCGTAACGATAGGTTACAGAATGACATGAGGATTTCTTCTAGATTAGTGTGAGGTAAAAAAATGGCTAGGCCTCTATGTAAATGTTTGTAGTGAACAAACATATTTATGCTACCACATGCATCATGACGACATAGATGGAAGGTAATATAAGGGTACACGCACTACTAAAGAATACCGTCGACGCACAACTGTCAACTTATTTCTGGAGATCTCATTATTGATTCACTAATATGTTTTTCTATAAAAAAGCAAAATTTGTTATACGGTAAAAAGGTAACCATTAATAATTTTCATTAATTAACTACTATACATCATATAGCTTTTGCTAAAATCTAGAGTTTACTTTTCAATGAAAAATGAGTAAGAATGAGATAAATCTAAGTTATTATTATCATTCTTAAAATTACATCCCTACTTAAAAATATAATGACTTGGAAAACGGCGATGCCCTATGCTTTTAATTTTTAAAAAGCAATATTTATCTTCTAAATTATATTGAATTTTTTATTATTAAAATTATATATATATATATAATTTCAATAAATCCATATACATTTATTTACTCCTACGTATAATCGAAACATAAAAAATTCTGTACAATGTGGAAATGGCACTTGCGAAATGGTTAAAAAGATGTTAATTCAAATTAGTTTTATATCAATAGAATATCTGTGAAAATACAAAGTATTGTACATTACGGCAAGGTGAAGTAAATGTTGTGGAATATGGCGCCTCTATTTTTTTCAGAGTGAAAATCAGCATATATTATATTGAGAAAATATAAGGATATACATATAAGCCAATATAGCAGGCGTGCTATTGAGCCTCAATATCAGGTGTTGTCCATCCAATAACATTCCAGAGGACATGTACAGGCCATGAAGAGGCATAGGGCCGAATAAGATCAAATGGGAATCCATATGACGATACAACGAGATGATAAAGACAGAAAAATACAGAAAATAGCATGGAGCATACAATAAGTTGCAGAGCCATGCAATCCTGAAGCCGAGAGACTAAACCCGTTCAGACATTGCACAGCGAGGAGGAACCTGTGATATAAAAATGGCCAGGACCAAAACAGAGCCAAAAACCCACGGCCAATATAGAGGGAAAACCTGTGCAAAGACATGAAAAAATGATGGTCTTCAAATCAGATTATATAACCATATAATATCTATGAATATCTCTTATTGTATGGGAGCACAGTGGTTGATAAGAAATAACTTTGTTGTTCTCTCCTCGTATATCTATGGAAATCTCTCATTTAATAATGAAATAGTTTTAATTTCACATTCACAATGTGTACTTGTCCAAACCTTGGTTAGCCTTATGTTTTTATAAGAGGCTAAGCAATTCATTCTATATTGTGATTTGAGGATGTAGTATATTCATTTCTTGTCATTAATTTCACTTTTCAATTTTATATTTAATGTACGCCAAATTTATATTTCATTTTGTGTTACGATTTTGGGCTCACTGCTATAGTCTTTTTTATATTATTTTTTTATAGTTTTTTATTATAATTTAAATTAGTAAAATAAATGATATACTAAATTATTATGAGATATAGAAATATTTTAGTTAATGTTGTGGTTAAACTTTTCATTTATGTTTCATTTTAATTAATTAAGTTATGAGATCTTTTGGATTGATAATACGTAAGTAAAAATATTATTTTAAAATTATTAAAAAAATTAAAACAAAACTAACTATATATAAATGGGTTTAAATTATTTTTTTAAAATATTAATCAAATTTAACATTACTTTTTATTTAAAAATAATATCTTTTCAAAAACATAGTTGATTTTATTTAAATCATAAAATTATCATTTTTAAAACTAAGTATATAAAAAGAAAGATATCACAATTTAGTTTGAGTATAGATTTAGTAACATTCACATTAACCCCACTATAAAGTATGCATAAGTTATAAGATGGACGAATTCATTCTTCCATATATATGGAACCACCAAGATAGAAGTACTTTGGGAAACTTTATCTAAATAATAGACTACATTTGAAGCCCCCTTATCATTTAAAACAAGGAAGTATGAACCCATTGGCCTTTAGCCTTGATTGTCCACACTATAAGGTATGCTTATGTTGCAAGTTTGATAACTCTGTGTATATGACACATAATCCTATGCCAATGTAGACACATAAGTAAAATGTGACCCTAGATCAAGATTTCACTTAAACAACCATCTTCATTAACAATCCAACCATTCACTAAAACAACCATTTTCATTAACAATCCAACCATGAACAATAATTAACCAAGGAAATTTAGTGGCCCATGGGGGAACAAAATCGAAAAGATTCCACATGAATTCAAAAAGTGACGTTATGTTAGAACATGGGTCCAACAAAATTAAACTAAACTAACTTAAATATGGAGTGTGCCTTAGAGGCCAACATGATTAACATACATCTCCCCCAACATGTGGTCTCCCTATATATGTACGATCTTGGATTGATTTCCTAAGTACCTTGATTGAGTACATGCAAGTTTGAAATGCATTATTTGACCTATTGCGATTCTCAATGTACCTCAATTCAATGTATGCATATTACTTCAATTATGGTTGACTCTCAAAGCACCTCAATTTACTGTAATTTTTTTTTATTGAAGTATATTATTTAAGAAACAGTTAGGATTTGGTTCTTAAAACACCCATGGAAATCTTAATAAGATCTACTAGTGATTGTTTGTTTTTCATGTTCAAGTAAGGAGCATGTTTTCCTTTGGATAGAAAACGATAATGTAATGATAGAAAAATAAAACTCTGCAACAAAATACAACATATTTGTAATTCAGAATCTAAATCTAATTTTAATTATCATTGTACAACAGAGTATAAAGTTAAAAACCTTATGTTAGTTTTACATAAATATATAATAATAAAATATAAAAAAATAAGTAGACTCTACACTATTACATTATTTTTAGTTAGATATATTGTGGTGATATTTCAATATTTTTTTTTAATATTTTTAAATAAAATCAAATTTTATTATCATTAAAGTAAATTATACAATTAATCAATCTATAATTAATTTTTATTGCTTGAAATTCACTGTAAAAAATAGCTACTTTGATTCAAGTTTTTTAAACAATTATTAATTTAAGTTTTTTAAGCAATTATTGATTCAAGTTTTATTATTTTTTTATAATTATAAATAAATATGAAAAATAATTTGACGAGTGTATTCTTATATTATAACCAACATTTGATGTTCCAACTTAGATATTTTGTGACTATTCCAGGCACCTGGTTTTACCACATCAAGTACAAGCATGAAAACGTTTCAATTTAACATCATAATTTTACATTATGATTGTTCTACTTCCAAAACTTTGTGATTTTGTAGAATGATTTGGTCACGAGAATATTAGCTATGAAATAACTAACTTAACAAAAATGATTAATTGAAGGTTAATACAATCAAACTCAACTTGCACATAAAAGCAAAAACTAAGGCTTATACTTTGCCCATTATTACCAGCATAGATCCATTTTAAATAGGGATCTAACATGAGCTTAGAGGGATCCATTTTCTTCACTTGCAATTTTTTATGAGCCCACATTATTTAAATGTTTTGTATAGTTATTTAATTTTTTAATTTTGGTTGACATTTTCAAAATTTCAACCTTGATGATGGATGAACATAATTAAAATTTCAACTTTGATGACGTACGGACACCATTAGACAGCATACTCTGCTGTAAAATGAAATGAAAGTTTTATTTTTTACTCTAATTTACTTATATTTAAACTGAGAGTATCCATAATGTAGCCCTTGTTCAAATGTTACAATTGATTTATACTTTTAAAAATTCAATAATTAAACTAAATAACAAAAAACACCAATTATATCTAGTGATACAACTTTATTTATATTTAAAAAGAGCAAGGCTTTACTTCGAATCCAATTTTCTTAATTCAATGTAAGTATTCAAGTCAGCGAAAATGTCTTTTCTTCGGGTGATAGAACTGCGAGCATATATCTTTCATTAATTAAAACGTGCTTCTTCAAAAAGAATGTCACTAACCATGGTTGTTACTCATTTTGAATTAATGGGCACTTCTATTCTACACTTGTTCACAAACAATTTTGTTCACTTAACAATTTTATGACTTTTATTCACTTAAGTCATGGTTAAGTTTTCGAAGATTTTTATGTGCACGGTTCATTTTGTTTCGTGCCTGACTGGGTGATATATATTCTATTTAAAATCTTTGGCAGTATATTATAATTATTTTTGTCCTAATCCCTCCCTAAGGTTGTTAAGCATTTCCTATTACAATTGTCGATTACTTGTCCTTGTTTTATCGGATGGTTCTGTTAAGTTTCGAAAACATAGGTCCTCCAGTACTAGCCCGGATGAATAAGATTGTTTGCAGTCCATGGGCGCCCCTAGTGGAAGTCTGTGGAAGAGAGCCCCGCTTGGCCACTGGACTTTACAGTGTCCTCTGCAACTATGACTCTTTTTTGTCATCTTGTTAGATGGTGTTTTACTGCTCCAACTTCCTCGACTATATACAGTGTCGCGGACCCTTTTTCTACAAATTTCTAACGCCTGTATAAGGTTTATATACATATTTGCACTGGGGGTTTATTTTTAGAAGGTGTTTAACAGGAGACTCTGGCGTTTCTGGATATTGGTCATTTTCTGACGTGGGTTTATTCCTGCATGCCTTGCTTTTTATTTGTATTATCTCACCGGCCATTTGTGGTTTTCGCATCTGAAGACACAAGGCACTGATATCTACTACATATGGAGGTATGTATACATTACAGTCCATGACTATTCCAGGGATCATATAATTTAACGACATTAATTGTCTATGTTATCCCATATCTCAGATTCTATTAGCTCTGTGTTTTGAACTATGTTTTTCTCCTTTTAATGGTCTTAATTTATATACCTGCATTACTCTTGTTTTTATTACTCTTTTCATTTAAGTTTTGAAAAGGCCATATGACTCCGGTCTCTGTATCCCCTTCAATCCCATGTTTTGGGGCCCTTCATATAGGAATAAAGGGATTGCAATCTAATCTCCCCAAACTTATCAGAGCTCAATGACCATTTTTTTGTTATTTCACTAGGCCATGTTTGGATTTCAGTTTCAATCTCCGTAATATATGGTATACCTGCCCGAGATGCCACTGTTGTTGCTACAGCTAGATCTCGACCCACTCACATCACAATTGTGAGTTTTTCGGCTCTGGTTCTCGACCGGAATCTCATTTTCCGGTTCAGTTTATTGCCTTATTTTTTCGACAGTCATCATCTCCGCATTTATTTCCCAGCGATGGGTGGTAGGTGGCACCATCTCGGTTGAGATCATCTCTAATCTTCCCACATGTTGGTAGGTCATCTATACATGTGCCCATAATTACCTCAATAGTTGGTTTCTTACAACATGTTATTCTCCCCCGTGTATATTGGTCTATCCCCTCTCGACCTTGGTTGACATTCCATCCGTTCCTTGAGGCTTACCACATTTACTTCAAAATCCCATCCTTCATCATTTCTATCAAGTTATAGGGCTCTCACATATTCCCCGCTGACAAATGTATTTTCACCTCTTTTTTTAAACTTTGTCATCCCAATTGCCTCAGGGTGGGTCAACTCTATGACAAATCTACCAACGAGGCCCTCATCGGGGCCAGGGATGCCTAATCACTATTTCTACATACAATCGACTCCGGTGCTCGATGTGGCCCACACTCAGTAGATACGTGGCAGAATATTTTGGGGGAGGCTTTTTGGCCAGATGTTTCACATGCATCACACGCTTTGCAGGGTGGTGCACATACTGCATGGGGACGTCGTCCAAAAAATAAACAACGTTCTATAAGAATGACCTCACCGCCACCTCCTCTTTCTTTAGATAATGATGTGCTTGTCGATAGAAGTACAAGTTTATAGAAGAGAGCTTTGGTCAGTCGTTGGTATTTCGCTGAGATTAGCGATTCAAAGATGAGGGACTGGGTGGGGGCGGAAATGGAAAACTATGTTGGGTTATATGCCAACGGTGGTTTGGTTTCTGAAGGGGTGGTGGAGTTTCTATTTTCTAAGTCACGAGGACTTAGAAAAAGTCAAATTGTTGCCATGGATAAATGGTAAAAGCTTCTTGGCTTTGTACCATTGGTACATTGGCTACAATTCTCTTCACAATACACCCCAGAATAAGCTCATTTGGGTGAAGCTCCCGGGCCTTTCCATTGAACTCTGAACAAAGCAAGTTCTGATGGACATCGGTAATTCCATAGGCAAATTTGTGTATGTCGACCCTCATTGTTTGGGTACGTAAGACAAAAGAGTGCCCTGGATCCTTATTGAAAAAGATACTGTGGCGGTTTCCCATACCATAATGATTTATTCTGGAGAGAAACACACTTGTCCCAGTGTTTAGATTTCTGGGGAGTCCCTTTTTGATGCTCACTCTACCAGCATACGGGGCACTTAATGGCACAATGCACTCACAGGCCAGGTGGAAAACTTCACGACATACCCTTCATCGGTCACCATAGGGGACGGGACGGGGGAAGTGGTCCATCCCCTAATTATCGAAATGCCATCTCCTCCCGGAGGAAACAAATAGGTGATGCTCATATTTTTTTCCTCAACGTTCATATGCTATGAATTCATCGTTAAATGCATCATCTCCATCATCATCACAAAAGACAGATTCACATGCACTGTTGAGTCCTACACTACAGCCCCGCAAATCCACTCCAAAATCCTCACCACCACCTCTGGGCATACCGCCACCTCAACCGACTCATGAGCAACCCTCCACCTCACATTTCATGTACATGCCATCCTCGTCACTTTCATTATTTACCAACCGTGGTAAAGGCCCTGCAGCCAGCACCTCCCCACCTAACTCACTACTAAACTCATCAACTAACTCTATAAGCAGTGACTTGGATTTTCTACTCAATAAAAAATCATTAGATTTTCATACCCTCACTATCCACAAACCTATTGGCTCCCCCAACCGCCACATCAGTCCTACATCAACAAAAAACATCACTATCAGACGCAATAAAAAACGGGGTAGCAGACATTTTAAGGGTCGACCTAGAACTAGAACCAACCCCCTGGCCTCCCTTATGGACATACTCTTAGTAGATGTTCCTATTTCTGATGTCACTCCCTCATGGGGCCTTTGAGCATGGAAACCTGAGTTGGTGTCCCCGTGTCTTTCATCCTTTGCCTAAACATACGGGGACTGGGGGTTGCCCTGAAGTTTTGGGCCCTTAAGAGTCTTTTTGTCTCACTTTGTCCTTCTATAATTTTGCTACAAGAATGTATGCATGTTGTCCCTTAGGCTATTTCTTACCTCAGAAAAATGTTCCCTACTTGGCATATATCTGCCACTGCTATTATTGGACTCTCAGATCTTCTGATGGCAATATGGGACCCTACATGGGTCTGTATCAAAGCTTATAGTTTCTTTGCGGGTATCTTACTTGAGGGACATAGCTGGGGTCTGGATGGGCACATCCACATTCTAAACACATACGCTCCCTACAGGGACCGGGCCATTTTCTGGGATCGATTTTTCTCTTCCGGGCTTATGGAACTTGCCTCCCTTATCATTGTGGGAGATATGAGCTATACCATCAAACTGAAGGAAACTTGCGGTCGGACCAAAAGACTTGATCCTCTAGCAGGTATGTTTCGAGATGCGCTTCTTACACATAATTTTGTTGATATCTGTCAAGAGGTTATGGCACCTACATGGGACAATGGGTGGGAAGGTGAGGCAGATGTCACCAAAAGATTAGACCGCTTCTCAATCCATGAATTTTTAATCGACCGTCTAGGGGAGGTCCAGACAAGCATTATTGGCAATTTCATATCTGACTACAGGCCTGTCACTCTAGCTTGGAAGAAGCCAACTGTGCACCTTGGTATGCATTTCAAATTTAATAGGACTTGGTTAGAAGATTCAGATTTCAATACTCTGGTTCGTGAATCCTGGAAATATCTGAATGTTTCTGATTCCACTCCCATGGAACATATCCTTCATAAGCTGAAATCTCTCCGTGGGGTGGTGAAATCCTGGCAGAAAAATAAAAAACTATCTATGTCTAAAGATATCAGGGATATTCAAAGTGAACTCAATATCCTCCTCCTGCTATTGGCCTCTAACATTGATCTTGATCCCATCAAAAAACACATTCGAGAACTTGGGGCTGAAAGGGACCGCATATTAGATATTGAAGATGCCTCATGGCACCTAAAATGTTGGGCCATCTGGATCAAGGCGGGAGACTAGAATACCAAATTTTTCCAACGATTTTCAAATCACCGGTTCTAGATAAACTCTATCTGGGGTATATATGATGAAATGGGCTTGCACTTCCAATCACGAAAGCTGCCACAACATACTTCAAAACTACATATGAAAGAAAAGACAACATTGTGGCGGAGGATCTCATCTGGGGGATCGAAAACTATCGAGTTATGTTCGATCATGACTCGAACGAGGACCTTTTCTGATGCATCTCAGAGGATGAACTTCTTTGCATCCTTAAATATTTTCATGGAGATAAAAGCCTTGGACCGGACATGCTGACCGTGGAGATGTCCACACATTTATTTCATCTCTTTAAGTAGGACTTTATTAATATGGTGGATGAATCTAGAGAAACTGGGTATATATACCACCATATTAAGTTGACCTGCATTGCTCTTATTCCAAAGTGCAATCTTCCAAACAATTTTGGAGACTACAGACCCATCTCTCTTTGCAATCTTATATATAAAATTATCTCCAAAACCATTGTTGGGCGTCTAAGAGACTCTCTCTCGCCATATTTCTCTGCAACACCATGGTTTTTTAAAAGGTCGGAAAATACAAGATGTGGTTGCAAATTGACAGGAATGTCTACATTCCATTCACAAAAAAAACTCAAATGTTGCAATCCTACAAGTTGATCCGAAAAAATCCTTTGATTGCCTTGATTGGGGATACCTTAGGCTCATTCTATTTAAAATAGGCCTACATGCAAAACATGTAGGCTGGATCATGGCGTGCGTTAGCAATGTTGAGTATTCGGTGATCATAAATGGATATCCCTCAAAATTCTTCCGAGTTGGGTGAGGACTCAGACAGGGTTGCTCGCTTTCACCATTATTATTCATTCTTGCAATGGATGGGCTCAGCCTACACATCACAAAGGTTGTGGAACGAGATCATTTCCAGGCGCTCAGGATGGGTAATCATATCAACGTCTCACATGGATTTTTTTTCCGATGACGTATTGATTATGGGTATGTTGCTCCACTCTTCCTGGTTATGTCTCTTTCATATCTTCAGAAAATTTGCCAATGCAACTAGACTTTACATGAATATACATAAATCTATCATATACCATGATACCTGTGACCTAGACGTTATTGTCTATATTAAGAATTTGTTTGGGATTGAAGCCAAATTGATGGGGCAGGACATTAAATATTTAGGTTTCCATATTAAACCTGGGAATTATAGAAATGTTGATTGGAACTGGCAAGTTGATAGATATTATAAAAGAATCTCTGGATGGGAACATAGAAACCTTTCTTTGGGTGGCCGGGTAATCCTCTCCCAAGATGTCCTTAATCAATTATCTGTCTATTGGGCCCACCTTTTCCATATCCCTACTGCTATCATCCTTTCTTTAAATCAGGTCATGGCCAATTTCATCTAGGGAGGCAGCCATATTAAAAAAAGTACCATCTTCCCAAAATTCCTTTGATTACTCTGCTGAAAGCCTTGGGGGGATGGGGTATCTTGGACCTTCTTCATTTTGGACAAGCTTTATGTATCAAATCACTTGGAGAGTTATTTTTGGTACCGGCACTTGGAGCCTGCTCATCAAACAAAAATATCTCAAAAACCATGATTTCACATACTTGTTCCGAAATGGAATTATTGAGGCCAAATTTGGATCTGCCATCTGGTTCATCTTCCAAAAGGTCTCCAAGATATTTATGCAACACCTGGCTTGGTGTTTTGGCACGGGACACCATATTCTTATTGGATCTGACCAGATCTTGGGATATGGGGATGCTGACAATATCCCTGAACAACTCATTACATGACTCAACAATAGAGGCATCTTTTTTTGGGGACAAGCCATTGCCACTTGGAGGGGTCCGCATCTTATCTGGAAATCTACTATGGACCTAGGTTTGTCTCATATGTGGGAACGGGAATGGAAACACATTGTGGATGGAATGAATCAACTGGGGATATGTCATGAGGGGAACCAGGATAAGATTATCTAGACGAGGAAGATGAAAAATGATAATATTAATGTTGCTGATATATATCTCTCACTCTGCTCTAAGACCACAAACCTTACTAAGGAACATACTTTCTTTAATTTTTGGAAAACCAACATCCCCATTAAAATTATTCTCTTTTCTTGGCTTGTATTCCATAACAAGAATCTAACCTGGGAAAATCTGCAAAAGTGGTCTTGGCATGGCCCTGGAATCTTCCCCATTTGCAAGATGGACACTGAAAATAATAATCACATTTTCCTCACATGCCCCCACAACACACATATATGGAAATGTCTCTCTTCTCATTTTGGTTTTCCTTTTCTACAATATGTCCGCATTAAGGATCACCTTCAATGGTGGAGATCCCAAAGGGTTGAATGGAGAATACTTCCGCCAATCCTTCTTTGGGAAATCTAGAAGTGGTGAAACAACTACATTTTTCAAACTACGCTGGGAACTTTCACAGTGTTACCTCATAGAAAGCATGTAAATAGAAAACAAGTACGTGTTCCTTTTTAACTAATCTTCAAATATGGAGTTGCTAATTTTTCTACCCAACTTTATATTGGTATATATTTCATATTTTCTTGCTATTAAATGAAATATAAATAACCTAAATGAAACACCATTAATCTACATTTTATATAGGAAAGTCCTTGCAACAAAAATATAATCCATAAACCTAGAGGAAGAATTGGCATCCGAGTATCAAAATTAAGCATGTAGTTAAATATTGAGAAATTAAAATTGTGGAAGTAACATGGACTATTTTTCTAAAACTTAGTAATATATAGAATCAATCCCATAATGTTCTTAACATGTATATGTCAATAGTATATCCATGAGATATATCATACCAATAAACAAATGGCTAAAGCTTTTTAACTATATAGCAACTAGAAAATGATATACCATGGTTGTATGATTATGATAATGATATATAATATGCGTATAACAACAATACTTTGGAAAATGATATGGTTGGTTGATGAGATATGCAAGCCTGTTTCCGCCTTCTTCGTATAGCCATAACTTTCTTTATTTCGTCTGCACATATTAAATTACCGTAGTTGCTTACATTAAATTAGAATTCATGAGGTTTAATTTAAAAGAAATGATAATAGTAACATGAAAACCAAAATATCTGAGCTTCTTACATTATATTAGAATTCGTGAAGTTTAATTTAAAAGAAATGATAACAGTAACATGAAAACCAACCAGCTTGACTGTGTTGGAAGCAATAATTTTGGCAACAATAGTACCCCATTTTCCATGCTAATAACCAAAAGCTTATCTTTGCTACCGCCACCTCTATTCATGCAGTAAGCATCAGAATTATTAATGAACTATTGCTAAGGATCAAAATGTTGTTGTTAGACTTCCTCTTCTGTTGGTTTAAGGAATTTTTCAGTTTTGAAAGCATGGTGTTTAATATATGAGCATCGAAAATGGAACAAATTAAAATGGTTTTGGGAACACATTAATATGAGTTTGAGTATCATAACAATGAAGGAAAGCATGGTGTTTCACTTACGAAGATGATCTTTAAAGAAAATCTAAATGGATTTATGAGTTTCATTTGCAGTTGAAAGAAGAGAAAGAAAATATATTGAGAATTTGCTAAGCAATAACATGCTAGACTTTAGGAATTTTTTTATTTCTTTTTGTTTAAAGTAAAAAAATTTCTTTAAAATTACAAAGTTAAATGTTTGTTTTCATGGAATTATTTTTACATAATTAATAATTTTAATTTTAAAATAATTGTATATGAATATTATTAATTACATTATAGGAATATAATTAGCAATGGTAGCAAATGTTGCAAAAGAAACAACGTAAGTCGATGGCATATGAAAAAAGAGCATAGATGGAGAGTGATGTGATATGTTATGCGATGTAAATGTAGTCCAATTTGAGTAAAAGAGAAATCTTAGTGCTATTGCCACTGAGGTAATTTTTTATAATTAAGTGCCCATCCATTGATCATTCACCCCAAATACACTAATGCTTGCTAAGCAAGTTCACATTCCCTATTGTTTTCTATATATTGATGTTTTTTCAAAGTCTCTAACACCTACATGAGATGTTCTCCTCTTAGGTAGAGATATAAAATAATATGGCTTAAAACTATTGGTGAATACTACTTATATCTCATTCACCATCGCCAACTTCACTCGCCGCAAGGTGTCACATTTGGTCACTACATAATCCATTTGCACATAATCAATGGTTCATTTTGTCTCTAGAAAATAATACAACCTTGAAGGCATTTTATTTGTATGAGAAGCAATTCAATTATCAATTTTAGATATGGTGTGCCATCTACGTTGCAAAGGATGGTATATTTGAATGTTGTAAAAAATTGCTCCAAGAAGAAAAGATTGGGGGGACTAATATGAATCATATCTATGGATGATTAATCATAATTATGTTGAGTTTATGGAGCATTTTGCATGCTAGTATAAACAACTCTGACATATTTTGACAAATCTTGGAAGGTATATAGAGGGATTGTGAGTCAGTAATCAAACATATAGTACACTACAATGTTAAAAAATGTGAATCTTTAGAATGGAAATGATGAACATGACATTATGTAAATAGAAGGTGCATGTGTGTTATAGATATGTATGGTTTGGACTATAGGGAGTTTGAAGCAACAAAGGAATATTGTTACTGGCACGCGAGTTACTAGTGTATTTTCAACTTTCAATTTCCTGTTTTGTGGCCTTGTGGTTTTATTCCTATCAATTTCTCTACGCATTACCATGATAAGCTATATATGGTTGACTACCCATCTAATCTGCACTTGAGTTCCCGATATTAGGGCATAGTTTAGGTATGATCTTGACTTGTGAAAGGAACCCACATCATTATTTCTTTTTTATATGCATGATTTCGGGACGTTGAAACCAATTGATCCATTATTCAAATTATGAAATTAGCCTTTTTCTTAATGGTATGTTAGAAAACAAGCTATACACGTATGTCTTGAGGAATATGGGTAGTTATTTATTTGAAATGGAGGTGTTGTATGCAAACACAGATGTCCCAAATCCCAATTAATAAATAAATCCCCAGTTATGTTGTTTAGAAATTAAATAATGTTGTAGTCAATGCATGTTGAAGTTATAATTGGGGATTTATTTATGATTTAGGAGTTGGTACATATGGGTTTTGGTTCTTGTTCATGGTGTCCCTTATTGTTACTTCCAGAGGTAAGTAAAGGAATCTATTGTTTGCTGAAGGTGAATATTAAAGTTGGTCATGAAGAATCATCCATGGAAATTTGTATATGCCACAACGTCAATGAATATATATCTTCAAACCCAAGTTTTCTTTTCAATTCATTACTGCCTTTTCTCAACCATGCAAATGATGGAACTAGGCCAATTTATTGTGTTGTTTAGTTGTAAAATTAGTGTTGTACTGTTGGAAGCCAAAATATAATTTGTGATGGAAAGAATATTATGTTCCTTGAATTTGTGACATTTCACGATTTTTACCAATCATATTTTGAATTCTATTTGCAACAAGAAAACTATATCACTATATGAAAAAGGCTAAATTCTATGCAAATTACATTTGCCTTCCTTTACATAGCATTTGGAGGTATATTAGTTTTTACTTAAGCCATATTGTTTTCTCTGAGAGGTAGGTAGTTAGTTAGTGCACTTAGTATTTAAGAGGCCATGCATTCAAACTTTAAGGGCTATTATGAAATACATGACTATTTATAAAAATTAAATCGATAGAGGACATATATTTTCCTTGGTCCTTCCCTATTACCATTGTTACATCAAATTAAACCATTATCACATTAACTTAGATTGGAATAAGTAATTGTATATGGTTCAATACCTTTGGTTTGCATGCTCATGAACATCTTATAAGCTTCATTAATCCTCCCAACACTACAAATGCATATATAATAACATTGTAACAAGACACATCAATATCCAACCCAAAAGCTCTCAGTTCATCACAAGCTTCCAAAGCTTCAACATGCATCCCCACTACATAATAGATTTTCATTCACAAGGCATGAATACCATGTGGAAGCCCACTTTTACATGCAACATCGAGCTACTCTACTGCCTCTATTGGAATGCCTCCTCTCTTCAGAATAATGTCCAATATTTTTTATGTAGTCTCATTGGGTGAAACCTTAAGTTTTAACATTTTATGAAAAACTTCAGCAGTCTCTCTCAACCTTACATGTACAATGAACATGCTAATGACATTATTAAAAGAAAGAAAATTAGTAATAAATCTTTATTATAACATTTTCTTTGGAATTTCAATGGCTTCGTTAATCCTTCCATTCATTTTGTACAAGTACAACATCGTGGTGAAGGATAATTAATTTGCATGTTTTTTTTTTCCTTCAAGAATTTGGACAATTCTTATGCTTCAGTTACCATATTAGTCGAGTATAGAAATAAAGCATACAACCTAATAAAAAGGAATCCAGATCAACACCAATTTCTATATGCATTTGTATGTTTCTTGTTCTTCCTTTAAAATGTCATATTTACCATAAACCTTAATAAAAGGACTATACACCCCATAGTTCCCTACAAAACCAATGTTATAGGCCATTTTGTCACATCTGTTATATAGGCCTTCAAATAGGATCATTCACATCCTTTGAACACTTTTCATCCTCCCTACGCAAATCCCTAAGAACGGCTCTTTATAATCTATGAGTTTTTTCCTAAAACTACTTCATTTCAGTCATTTTAAGGACCAATGCACCCTAGCCCCTAATTAGCCAATGTTTACTACTGAGTTTACCTATTATGCACCTACGGTGCCACCTGTATGTAACTCATCATTGGTGGTGTGTTAATTCTAGAAATTCAGGAAAACAAAAAAGAATCCCAAAGCTTCCCCTTCTATAAGCTTCCAGGATATGTTGTAACTATTTATCTTGGATAAAAGTCTCAGATCCTATCCTATCCTACCTTGGAGTTTTCATCCCTTATCCCTTGAGATCATCCTCCCATCAAGAGTGGATCTAAAGCACATATTGTTAAAAGGATAACAATTCATGAACTACCTCCTTCACCTATATATTTACTGGCATCCATAGGCAAGGGGTTGGATTTTGGAGAGTGATTCTACCCTTATGTTGTTGATGTCAAAGATATCATTCCATGCATTAGGGTGATTGGAGGTGCACTTTGTGGCAAGGAAAGAACAATTCAACTTAGAGGAGCTCTTCTACAAGATCAACACCTATTTTTGGTTGACACTCACTCCATTTTTATTAATGCAAAGAGTTATTTCTTTTCCTATATATGTTTTTATGGTTTCATCGATTTCAATACCATGTTGATATATTGAATAAAGTGATTAGATGATGCTATATGGATCCCGTAGATCGTTGGCTTGTGTTGTCTGATTGCACAGGTTCTAATTATAACGATTGGAGCTAGGATTGGAGCATACAAGCCAAAAAAGAAGTGATGCATGTGACAAATTCTAGGTAGGAGTCATCTCGTTATCTATTTACTTTAAGGAAAACATAAGTCCCTTTGTATTTATGTTGTTCTAGGCCAGACCATTAGGCCTAAGGAAGATACTTTTGTCCACAGTCATAGATTTTGTATAACAAATTGGCGACCATAATGGGGAATGATGTATTTCGTTGGTGGTTTTTTTTCCATTGTTCTTGTCTTACCTCTTCTTCATACCTTTAATATCTTATTCAATCAAGAATAGACCTAGGAAGACATTTCACTGAGTCTCAATTGGAATCCAGGTGTCAGAACTTTGCACCCCTAGACAAACGCACCCTCTGGTATTGTGACAAAGCATTGCACCCCAGCTGATCCTTCTTTGTGCCTACGTTGCATAGCACTGGTGCCTCCTTTGACCCCGCATTGGCTCGGTTCTGTGCACAAATTTACTTTTGTCTTGATTTTCTCTTTAATCAGCCTTGTTCCAACTGCTCTTCCTTGAGTTTCTAAGCGTCTTATGGTCTCTTTGAAGCCTCCATTTGGTTTGTTTTTGTTTTTTAGTGACTTTGGTAAGGAATTGTTTAGGTTTTCCTTTGTTCTTATCATTAGGTCATTTTCAAATTGATTTTGTTTAATCATTGAGTGCTTAGATGAATTGGTGTTCTAGTCATAATTATTGAAAAGCTTGTTTGAATTAGTGATTACAGTTTGCATCTTAGTTTTCTTCATTTTCGAAAATTAAGTGACTTGAAAAGAAAAAAAAAATCATTGGCATTTAGGGTTTTGTGTGTGCATCAACATTGGAATGGTTGCATTAAAAGAGAATTGTATTTTTCACATTGTTCGCTGCATATTATTTGTTGCATACTCTTTGTCCCTTCCCTTACTTAGATAAATTTTCTTTAGATGAGAAAGTTTTCATTTCCTCATGCTATTATACATTTTAGGATGTTTAGGTGAAAATCGCCCTGAACCCCTAAACTAAAAATTAATTGAAGATAAGCATTAAAATTTATTGAATCAACCTAAGGAGAATTTGTAACATTAATGAAAGAATTTAGAGGTCTAGGCTAGAGACGTGTTCTGACATCATTAAACATAGGAGTTGTTGTCGTTTTCCAGCGTTGTATCCCTGGGGTGAAATCCCAGTCCACATATGTGAGTATATAGGATCACTATCCACATACCTTTAGGTATATTGGACGACACCCCACGCACGTAAAGTATTTGGGAATGCTCTCATCGAATGGTTACGCATTAGACAACACTACTATGGACTGCACTTCCACGCATCATCGAGTATATTTTGGAAGTCCCCTATAGGTTGTTATCCTCACCATAGGTAACCGAGTCAACTTCCTTGTGTACCATCATACACGAAACACAACATTAGGGGAGATTTCTTGCACATACGTTAAGTCCTTGGTTTGCCAAGGTGTATATTGTAGTTCACGATTGCTTGGTACTCCTTTATACCTAGATTACCCTCTTCTTGATTTATTTTTGTTAATTTCTAAAATTTACTATCAAATATGGAAGAACAAAAGCCCCCATCGCATTGTTCACGTAGAATGAAAAATAAGCCTCCTCTTCCACCAAAGGCTACTCCTGGTCGTCGTCAAAAGCATAAGAAGATAAAAACTACTGAATTGGGAAATTTAGGAACTACTTCTGGTCCTCCTCCTGAATTTGATCAACTAAAATGATATTTTCCTTTGAGTACTAAGCCCGATATTACCTATATTCTTGCCGGTGAATATGACACAATTGAAACAGGAGTACCTGGGACCTTATTGCCTGAGGTTATTGAACCTAACTTTCCTGAGTTAGAAAATTTATTTCCTAAGGTTGTTGAACCTAAGGAACCTCATCCATTTTCACCTGTTACTTCAGGACCTTCCCTTCCTCTTCCTTTGTCTCAGATAGAACCACCATCCATATATCTTGGACCTGACAATGAACCTCTTGCATACTGTCTTGTGAGTATTGAAGAGATCCCACAAGAAGAGCCTTGTCCTTATACTCCTATTCATTGGAGTGGACTCCATTTTTATCAGACCGACCCTATTCCACCTCCTTAAACTCCAACACAAACCTGTTTACTTGATTCTTTTGACTCACCCACACGTTTTTCATGACAATCTTCTTTAGGATTGTTCACCATAACTAGATCTGATATGACTTCCAAACCTGTGTCCACCACTCAGGTTGAGACATCAAATGTTGCTTCCTCATCCATGGTTGTGAAATCACCAAAGGCACATTTGTATGGTGGCTTGTTCGTCCCACCCGGCTATCAATCTTTATATGGTACCTTCTCTGGTCCAGCTTCTAGTCCTTATACCTCTCCCATGCCATCCATTTCAGGAATTGCATCTGCCACTTCCCTTATGAATGCTACTCATCATGCTCCTTCTCCTTCACCTAAACCTTCAGTTGAACAATAGGTTGTCCCTTATGTTAGTGGGCAAAGATATCTTCAACAAACTAACTCTCCCTCTGTTGGGTTCCCTCCATCTGGGGTGTAGTTTCCTCCATCATCCCCTCCTCCTATGGCGGGGGAAAACTTGTCGTTGGTATAGCTCAAATTGGTAATCAACCTTATTATAATCCTCCTTATCTTGGGATGGATTCTAGTGCTTGGAAACCTACTTTTCTCGTCCAACCTAGTTCGATTTTGGACCGATTATTGAATTCTCAACCTATGTTGTCTTGATTTGAAACTCCTACCCTTCAATATGTACCCCAACAAGCTCCAATACATGTAAGTCAACCTTTACAGGCTTCCATTGCATCTCAATCTATTCCATCGGTATCTGGTACCCCTCAGGTTCCACTTACCAACCTTTATAAGGTACCTTACAATATCAAATGCTTGGTCAATTTATTCCTCAAATTCCAATAGGACAGATTGTGTATGGTATGGCACCACCTCAATCGAATCCAACTTATGCTGGGATGATGAAAAATCCCATTAGGGCCTTATAAACCCAGTCATTCCATATTTTATAGGGTTTTCCTGGAGCTGGTCAACAAGGTTACGTGTATGATGGTTATCAGAATCCTCTTTATTATGGTGACTAGGTTCCTCTTTATCAGAACTATTCTTATCTAGGAACACAAGTACATGTTTCTCAGGCTATTCCTTCCTATCCAGGCTACCCTCCACCATAGTTTAACTAGTTGTTACCTTTTGTGGCAACTCTCAAATTTCCAGACTTGACTCGGCTCACCAATGATCCTACTGCTCATTTGCCTTGGTGGCCCATAATTCCTACCAAATTTCCTTCTAATATCCCAAAATTTAATGGGAATCCTAGAGAAGACACATTGATTCGTGTCATGACATATTGTATGTGGTGTTCTTCAAACTTCCTTAATGATGATTCCATATGATTACCGATTTTCCAACATACTCTTATAGATGTTGCTACTAAATGGTACATTGAGTTACCTAGACCTTCCTTTCACAATTTTAGTCCTTAGCTGCCACCTTCCTCACGCATTTTCAGTTACCCATCTCGTATGAAATTGGAATGAAAATTTTGACCAACTTTAAAAAAATTAAAGCTACTCACATCTGAGATCAAATTCATGAGTGGCGATGTCGTTGTCGGTTGGTTAATACCTATGTTCTGAATGAATTGTTAGCAACATCATTCATTAAATCACTTGTTTCCATCTATCATAGAGGATGTAGGTAAAGGTGGGTTCGTGACTAAAGAGCAAGTGATTGCTCGTGTCCGGTATTTAGACCTCATATATACCCAATCTGGCATGCTCTATGAAAAGATGTCAGATGCTTCGAGATCTTTGAATGTTTTTCCTCCAACCCCTGGTAAAGAATCTCATGCCACATATGGCATCATTGGTTCTGTCAGTTCACAGAAGCTAAGTAAAGCATCTGGCATTTCTCTCACTGCATCTACCTAAAAACCTTCATCTAATCCCCTTGCAAATCCTTCTTCTGAGATAAATGTCATTTCATCTGATAAAGGCAAATCTCAACAGAAACCAGGAAGTAAGAAGAAAGGAAAAGGAAAAAAGATGAAAGATTCTTCAGTGCAGGATAAACAAACAAATCATTCCTCTGATGAGAAATGAAATCCTATCTACCCATGCTTGATTTTCAATGAGGATCACTTTACTCATGATTGTCCTCACGCCGCAGAAGTGAACTAGTTTCTGAAAGCCTCCACTTCTCCTGTTGTATTGACCATTCTGTTTCCAAATCAGGAGACCCACATGGTTTCTCATGACCCTTATTCCTCTAAACAAATTTTAATTCTTTCCTCCACGAAGCCTAAATATGATGTTATGGTGGCTACTCAAAATAAGGACTATGGTAATGTGAATCCTTCGAATGGTCAAGCTATTGATCAACCTACCAATTCGACACCACTTTCATTTGATTTCACTCTACCCATGATTCCTACGAAGTTAACTATTAAGTCTCTGAAGGGTGTTATTCATAAATCTTCTTTCAATCCTCGTGTCAGGGTTGCTCAAAATTATAACTTAGGTCAAGATTTGGCTCAGTCTCCATCAACTATGTTGACCCTCGAGGTGTTGCAAAAATGTCCCGCCCAAAAGAAGGCTTTTCTTTCAAATTTTGGTTGTTTGGATCCTTCAGATTGAAACTTAGTTGTTTTTAGTCATGAAAAATTTAACCCTTACATTCTAGTTCAATTGGCTTTCATAATCCAAGTCATCGTCTACGCTAAGAACATTCATCATTCTATTGTGGACAAAGGAGCCTCAACCTCTATTATGTTTATGTCTTGTTGGAAAGTGATTGGTTCTCCCTAACTGAGTGAGTCACCTACCACATTAAAAGATTTTGATGGGAGAATGTATAAAACTTATGGGATCCCGACTCCTTACATGTAGAATTACGGGGAAAAACTGTCTACATAGAAGTTGAATTTATTGATTGACCTATTGATTATAATATTCTATTCGGTTGAACTTGGGTTTACACCATGGATGTTGTCATTTCAACTTATTTCTATATGAGCACCTTTAGTCATAAGGGAAGGATTTTGGCCATTGACCAACTCGCTTTCATCCCCTATGATTCTCATCTTACGGGAATTTCCCCACTTGGAAGGGAAACTCTACATTCTTATCAACATGTTGGGGTTGGACTACTAAAGGATTCCTCGCTCATGGGAACCTTTTCTCTCCCTCCTCCTCCACTTCCTGACAGCTCATCATTAGTTTCTTATATCAATATGATATCATCTTCTAGTACCCAATTGATCCATGGATTTTACCAGATTAAGATAACATCCATTGTTTTGGAAATTGAATGTCACTTAGTCCCATTGAGCTTGGCTGCGAAGCCATCTATTCGACTTGTGTGACCCATACCTTCTCTTCGATCAATTGGGTCAATTAATAATTGGATTTGGCACATATTCTGATCCATTCTATCATATATTCTCTACCTATAAGAGCATCATGGAGACAATGATGCCAAATGATGTGTCGTGGGACGATCATCACCATCATTCCTCCTTACTAGATTCCATTGAGGATAATCTTAGTGATGTGTATCTACCCAATATCATCAAATATTTTACGAATTCCATTTCTAATCACGAATTCAATTTTGAAAAGAACCTCTCCATTATCAAAGAGACAATACCTCTTGATATCTCTGTTAAACCGATTATCGTCAAAAATCTACACATCAGTGTGTCTTTCTCTCCATCTAAGATTACAACTCATAAATCCCTATTTCAGAAGTTTCGAGATGTATTTTCCTCGACCTATTAGGAAATTCCAGGTTTCGACCCAAATATAGTGGTGCATGATATTAAAATGTATGTTGATGTTAAACCAGTCTGGTAATGCCTTCGTTCGGTCCATCCAAAGAAGGTTGTTGCGATAAAGAGTGAAGTTGAAAAACTACTTCGTGTTGGTTTCATCTACCCTGTTCCTTTGACCGATTTGGTTTCAAATATTGTCCCTGTCATGAAGAAACAAAGGAAAATCCATGTATGTGTCGATTATTAGGATGTAAATCACGCTTGTCCAAAGGAAAATCACCTGACCCCGTTCATCGACCAAATTTCTGATGACTGTGCTGGTTGAGAAATCTATTTGTTCATGGATCGTTTCTTCGGATATAATCAAATCAACATTCTCCCAGTGAATCAACCTAAAACTGCATTTATTTTTCCTTGGGGTACATTTTCATATCAGAAACTCCCATATGGTTTAAAGAATGTTGGGGCCATGCTTCAATAGGAAATGGATTACACTTTTCACGAACATTAAACACGTCACGCAACCTTATTTGGATGATCTCCCTGCTCATTCTAAATATCGAGCTAATCACTTAATGCATCCGAGGGCCACTTTCTTACTGTGTATACACTAACATATTCGATTAAATCTACACAATATTATGTTCCTCTCGTCAATTTTTTTGGTTTTTTTTATTTCAAACATGGAATTGGTATCGATCCTATGAAAGTATAGGCAATCATCGATCTTCTTGTGCCTTCTTCTCTGGTTCAGCTTCAATGACTCCAGGGGAAGCCTAACTTCCTCCAATGTTTCGTCCCTAATTACACTGAGTTGACCAAAGGATTCACTCACTTACTTAAGAAACGGGTTCCCTTCCATTCAAACAATTCTTCTCAAATGATGTTTCATGCCCTGAAAGATGTACCAGTCCAAGTATCTCTCTTATATCCCCATGATTACCAACGCGAATATTTCCTGTATCTCGCTGCTTCCATTTCTACTATAGAAATGGTATTGGTCTAGGAAGACGATGCCGGGACTTAACATCCCATATATTATTTGAATCAAAATCTCAACAATACCAAAGTCAGATATAACCACATAGAAAAGTTGGCTTCAGCGACCGTTCAAGTCATTCAAAGGTTCTGCCATTACATTTTTCTCTAGAAAACTACGATTGATTCAGATTGCAACCCTATGACATATATTTTGTCACATAAATATCTAGGGGGGAAATACTCTAAATGGATTGTCATCCTGCAAGAGTTTGACCTATAATTCATAAAATCCAAGTCAAATAAATCCCTAGTTTTCGCTAAGCTTATGTGCGACCTTCCTTCCCTTGATTCTGAATTGACATCTAATGATTCTATCCCTGATGAGTCATTGTTTCTAATTTCATCATGTGACCCATGGTATGGATACATTATGACATATCTCTAGACCCAAACTTCCCATTCCGATACCTCTCGCTTCGAGCAACAACGTATTCGATACCAAGCCAAAATTACATCATTATTGGTGCCACCCTTTATCGACACAATATTGATACGATTTTACGGAGGTGCCTAACACACGAGGAGGATGAGAAAATCCTTAATGAATGCCACTCGAGGGCATGTGGTGTTCAATTTTTCTGATTATGCTATGGTGCAAAAGATCCTACGCGTTGATTACTTATGGCCTACCATTTTTCAAGACTGTATTCTCATTGTCTAGAGGTGTCATGCATGCCAAATTTATGATCGTAAGACCCGTGCTCTGCCTAGTCAATTACATCCTGTTATTGTTGTTGGACCCTTTTCCAAATGGGGTATCGACTTCATGACATGTAACCCTGACTCAACTGGGGGGCACGGTTATATCATGGTCGCAATAGATTATTTTTACTAAATGGGCCGAGGCGATGCCTACATTTAACAACACTGGCGTAACAGTTGCATATTTATTTTTTAATCATGTTATCGATAGTTTTGTTTTCTGCAAGCCATAGTTACAGATCCCAGAAAGGATTTTTGGAGTCATATGATGTCTGAACTAACTGCTAAGTTGGGACTTTCTCATGAAAGTTCCACTCCCTACTATCCTCGGGCTAATGGACAAGTTGAGGATATTCATAAAGTTCTCAAAACTATTCTTCAACGTATGATAGGGGTCCATAAATCAGATTATCATTTTCTCCTTTATGCTTCCTTGTGGGTATACTGAACCTCAGTAAGGACTACTATTGGATTTACACCCTTTTAGTTGGTTTATTGTCTAGAAGAAATCCTTCTAATTGAATGTGAGATTTTGTCACTAAAACTAGTAGTATAACATCTTCCTTCCATTGTGTGATGCCACTTTAACTAATGAAGCTCATAAAATACGTATCAAGGCGCAATACGACAAAAGTGTCAAGCCTCATGTCTTCTCCGAAGGAGACATTTTTCTTTAATATGATCAAGAGTATGATAAGTTAGGATTAGGAAAGTTCCAACCTATGTGGTCAGGTCCATATATTTTCAAGCGTATCCTTACAAAAGGGGCCTGTAAGTTAGTCCATTTTTAGAGAATTCCACTGGCACAACCTAGAAATGTGTTGCACCTAAAGAAATACTATGATTGATGTCATGCATAGTAACACTGTGTACATACTGTGTATAGGTGTGTTTAGTGTGTTTACAGTGTGTTTCTTTAGAGTTTCCTACAGATTATATTGATCCCTTTTACATTTGGTTTGTAGATGTCGATATCCCTTGAATTGTATTTTGGTTTTCCTAATGGTGTTAGTCATATTACTCAGAAGCTATCCTTTGAAGCGTGGGCTATGTTTGCTCCAAATGGAGAGTTAGTGAGTGTACAAGGGATTTGTATTGGTATCTCTACCAACAATATCGTTGAGTATAACATAGTTGTCGAGCTATCGTTTGATACGATTTCACATCATATACGTTGTTTAGTCATCAGAATTGACTCAAAACTTTTCATATTATAGCTCACTAATGTTTATTTGGTTAGAAGTCCTACCATACTTTGCATTTTCTTAAGGGTTATCCTTCTAGAAATACATTTTGATTTCATACAATATGAACATATTTCTAGAAATATAAACACATTAACAGATGTGTTTGTTAATCATGTTTTAGATAGACATTTGCAACGAATGTAAATAGGTTTCAATACACATCACATCTATTGAAAGTATAATAGGAACACAAAAACATTGAATATATATATATATATATATATATATATAGATTGGTTTTACAAAATTTGTGCCTGAGACACATATGGGCACACGACCCATATAAAACAATACATGTAAATCTCTAAGTAGACTAATCAAAGTGCTCGTGATAAAATTCACCTGCATGAGCTATATTGCGCAGTAGCTGATCAATATGACTAGGCACTCCAATAGTGTGTTGCTAACATCAGATTAGAATATGGTCGATTGTGGTCTCATTTGTCTCGTGTGTCAACCCCTCCATGTGGAGCTCCACTTCTGTTAGGATCTTGACTACATCAAGGTCCCATAGTGCATCTCATCCTACTATAGCAACCTATACTCATTCTACTGTTGCATGTGTCTGCTCTCTTGTATGAAGGAGATATGAAGCACCTATCGGTCGAACAAGCCCAATGTCTGCATGAACAAATCAATAGTTTAGTCTTGGAAACAACAAAAACACAAAAAAAAATTGTAAAAAATTTAAAAATTCAAATGGTTCAAATGTCTTACCTGTAACACCCCATTGCTCACCCTCAGGAAGCACGAGCTTAGGGTCATCACGAAAACCAATCCATTCTTATAAATAATCATTGATCATAATGAATTGTCTACATAGCCATCTAGAGAAGGCTGGTGAAAAATTGATCGTCAATAGAACTCCATGTCACGACATATGATCTATCCACCTCCTCATCCATGGAACCCTCAGATCAATGGGCTCGAGTGCAATGTTTTGATGATGTAGTAATGAAACCTGTTCTAGATCAAAAGAGACCAAGATGGAACTAGAGCCAATGTTTTTCAACCTTCCCTCTCTTTCTTTAGACAATTATTCCTTCATATTGACCAACAATCCCTTACTCCAGTTGAATATTGTTGGCTCCAAATACTCCACACCATACTACATGTATGATCTTATAGCTACATAAGTGTTAAGATACCCACCAATATTGAAATGATGAATAAGATTGTTCTTTAAGGAAAATGGGTAACATATTTTATGCTAATATTTTCATCCCTAGCTGGCTTGGCTCGAGATCTGCAATAAGTTGCAATATAATATTTCATCATTTATCCACCCCTTCTGCCACCTAGGAGAGAGATAGGGCACCTCTCATGGATAAGTCTACCAGAAAATATATGCCCTCTACCTTGATCTCGAGCAAATGTTCCCCAAACCTGAATGCTTGTTCTTGCACATCCCATGAATGAACAAGATACGCTAGTAATTCTATCTACTGCCTCATACCGTGAAGCCAGAATAATTTCAATAATCCATAGTTTTTCAGTGCTTGGATGGTAGTAAGACCATTAACTGCATTCAAATCATATTCTTGATGTTCTCTTTCTTTCTAGATAAAGGGAATTTTTTGCTAATGAAGACTTGAAACATCAAGAAGAGATTCATTAAGATCCATTCCATGCAAGAAAACTGAAAATTTTTGAATGGGAATTGGAAAACACATTTTGAAATTGTGCCCAACACATCCCTATGAGGAGAGACAATGTGTTGCACCCCTCCCTTCTAGTGTATGTTCACTTAGGTGCAACACACCTTTCGACTATCTGGGATTGCGTTGGTCCTAGGGCGAATTATTTGAACCCTATGGCCCCAAAAATTACCTAAACCTTACATGAAAACACAAAAAGGGGCCATAAATTGAAAGATAAAGGTTTTAGCTCCTACCTGGAAGTGATAGTGCTTGAAATGATCCACCAGATTGAGCGCAATCAGCGGTAGAAAATTGAGGGAAAAAACTACTTAGAACTCTCATTGTTGAAGTTAAATGTGTGATGGTAAATATGAAAGTCATTTTTAATATTTATGGTTGTTTCTTCCATTATTGTATTCATATTTAATGTTTTGACCTAGTTACAACCCATTTTTACCATGAAATATGTATTTTTAATCCTTTTTGTGATGTTTTGTGCAAGTTGACAATTGTTTGATGGGTTTCGTCGTGTGTCGAACAAATTATTTTGACTATGGAGCATAATTTTATTACTTTTTCAGGTTTCATAAACTCACGAAAAAGGAACCCCACAAAGTCCTCTTTCAACTCTTTTCAGACACCTAGAAAATTAAAAGATTGCCGAGCACTTGTCTTTTCAAACTCGTTAAAGTAAATGAAAAGACGCCTACTCAATATAAGTTTAACCCTTTTTTGGACTGAGATAAACTACTTACGAAAAAGAAATGCGTTAGTCAAATATGGCTAAGAGGTTCCCTTGGGTATTATTTTCTGACTTTTCATACCTAAGGGACTATCTATGAAAAGGAACATCTAGAGTTTTCTTTTTCGCGTATTTTTCAAACTCTCTAAACATGAAAAAGAGGTCGAGTTATACCTTTGTTGGACTCGTTAAAACATCAAACAATGATGGACTCATCATTCATGAGGAGACTGAACCACTCCTCTGGGTTGGTTAAATATTCTTAGAGGGATTCATCTGAAGGATGAACTTATAGATCAAGCATATTTATCCTCATCAAGCTTGTTAAAGAATAAAGAGGTACTGACCAGTATGGTTGGGGATATTGGGAAAACAGGGTACTCCACTTTTTTAATGGCAGTGAGTTTCTCTTGATCATGACACTCTTCGACTTCATCTTCGTGGTTGTTGGGTTGGGAAATCTGCTTGTTTTTTGGTTTATCATATCATTTCAAAGCCTTCGTTTTTGTTTTTGGGTCAGTGCTTCCAACTCAATTCAGTGTCATTGTTGTGTTTAAGAGAAGTCACTCAGTCAATATCTGCTACACTACTTTTAATCTTTCATTCCATATCTATCGTCTTTGATCCAATTATGTATCAACATAATTTTGATAATTTTTTCTCAAATTGTCATATATGTTTCGTGTCGTTGATGGGGGATACATCAAGGCCCTCCTACAACTAGTCACTTCCCGTCGACATCAACTCATTATCCAATAAGTTAACTTAGAAATAATCCCTTTGTACCTTGGTGCTTTCATACATCAATGGCAAGTTTCCTCACTCCCAATGACAAGTTTACATCATTGGCCTTCAGCCGAAAGATTCTTTCTGGTGTTCGACATAAACTTATTTATTCACACCATATGGAATGTATTGTAGTACTTTGAGAGCCATTAGCATCATCAGTGGTTTCTCTCACGTCTATTAATGGCTTACATCATTGGATGATAATTAGTTGGTTTTCACCATGATCAACCTCAACTCATTGATTCACATGGTTAAAATCGTACATTGGCTGGTCGTGTGAACGAGATAGAATACCTTACATCTACTTTCATCCATCCAAGCTGTGATTTCATGAGTAATACATGATCACAACGTACGATGACTATGATCATACATGCAGTCATCGAGTAATGGGTCCAGTGTGTGTCATCTTTGGACATGTATCTTGATCATTGTACATGTAATGTTAGCTTATGTGCTAAGTATGGGTATGCCTCCCGCAACAAATATGTCATGACGTGAATGTATGGTAACAGATGATGATCTCGCTGGTTGTTCTTGATCTTGACTTGTCATAAGGTAAAACACTTCAGTCATCAGTTGTCATTTCTCACTTTGCGCTTTAGTAGGCAATATGTTATAGACCATTTTGTCACATATGGTCTATAGGCCTTCAAAGAGGATCATTCACATCATTTGAACACTGTTCATCCTCCCTACACAAATCCCTAAGCATGACTCTTTCTAATGTTGGAATTATGATACAAGTCTTGTCCTTGATAGCAACTCACTCACAGGTCAGTTCTTTTGATGAAAGGAAACTCACAGTGCAACATGTTTATTAAGATGTAATAGGGCACTGGTAGAGAAGAACAGGTAGATGGAACTAAGGGCTACTGATCAGAATAAAGAAGTTGAAGGAAAATAATGGTGTAAAGTAGTTTAAGATGTGTACGCTGGTTCACTTAGTCAAAACAATGTATACACGCTCGTTCAC
This sequence comes from Pinus tabuliformis, assembly GCA_031772625.1. NCBI lineage: Eukaryota > Viridiplantae > Streptophyta > Pinopsida > Pinales > Pinaceae > Pinus > Pinus tabuliformis. The sequence goes on from CM062804.1 coordinate 1,057,826,455, forward strand.
AGAACAAAAAGATCATATATGTATACAAACACTTCACAAGAAGAAAAACGCGTATATGTTGGAAAATCAAGGAAATTCAAGAGTAAACAATACCAGGGGTCAATACCATGGTATTAGCCCATAATATTGAGTGGAGTAATGACTATTTGATCCCATTCAAGAATACCACGGGTCCTAAGTGGTTTTGGTCCAAGGTATTGAGAAAGGCCTAAAACTATATAAGGAGGAGAAGATCATGAGGCCAAGGTGTACAAGTAGAAGGGTTTTTATCAGGAATAATTCTATCTAAAGTATATTTTATGTTGTAGGGCTTGTGTTTGTGATTTGATTTGAAATATTATGTGCACATTGAATTCAATGTTGGATCAGGATCATGAGACCTGAAATGAATTATCATTGAATGATCTCATATTGGTTGGGCTAGATCTGATTTTGTACACCTATTTATTCTTTAAATGTCATGATCTCGTTTGTCTAAAGTCTGGAATAGCAGCGAGGTTATGAGTTAATATTTGCAGATCTATACATTGGTTCATCTCGGTAAAAGCGCATATGCATACAGGTTCTACTCTTCCAAGTAGTTTATACAAAAGAAAAGCCTATTCTTCATATTTGACTGATCTATCTGATCAGTTCTTTCGTTTTACTACTATTTGCCAATGAAATCTTCTTAGATCTGAATGTAAAAAAATGAATGCATAAGGAGTTTAGTGTCTGATTAACTGATTGTCTAACTAAGAAGGGTTATCTCTGCTACTACATGTCTAAAGCTCTGAATTGACAGTAGATGTTCAGTATATTACTGGTTGGTACAGACTTGATTTGGAAGTTTAATGTTACAGTAGTTTTGAGGGTATACGCAAGTTTGGTTAAAGGAAGTAGCGTATACATGCAGGTTGGGTTCAGTAAATTAGTGTATACATTCTGATGCATGATTTTTGAGGTTACAGCTGTTCCTGAATGATGATGTAGGTTTCTGGGTTTAGCACAATGTTTTGATAGTGATCTGATTGTTCAGGTTAACTGATTGTTGGTTGATGTAGTTTGAGTTTCAAAGTTTTTGATGGTTTCAGTGTGAAAATTTGATGAAAGTAGGCCTTCATTTGCATTGTTGTGTACTAGGAGCATCCAGTCTAAGAATTTATGAAACATGGTCCCTAGAAGAAGAAAGAAGGTTTTAGCCTTCTGTAGGCCGATGCCTACGTACTAGTAAACACATAGTCTAGTACAAGAGCTAAGGGGTTGTATCTTCCTTTCTAGTAGAAGCTAGAAAATGAGAGAAGGTTGTAGCCTTCTATAGGTGGGTGCCTGCATACTGGTATGAGTTTGCACCAGTACAAGATTGTAGACATATTTTATTATTATTAAAAGAAGACAAAGACGACAATAGCAGGTGGTTTTTCTCCCGCATTGGGTTTCCACTTTAAATCTTGATGTTCTTGTGTGTTGCTTATTTGTGATTGTTTATTATGTTTTTACTGCACTGCTTAACAAGTTATTGATGCACTGATTAATATCAATTGATTAAATCATAATTTCTTTGGGTATACACTGGTTTCTCTAATAATAGTAGTGTGCACATGCTAGTTCACTTCACTGAAGTAGCGTATATAAATCTATTTGGGAAATGAAAAATTATTGAACTGATAATAATGATTCACCCCCCCCCCCCCCTCAGTATTATTTCCAACAATTGGTATCAAAGCAGGTCCTTGAAAAGAAGCTAGATCGCTTGAAGGAAGATCTTTCAAGATGAATAATCACGAAGGCATGGGATCTATCAAACCACCAATTTTCAATGGGAGAAACTTGGTATATTGGAAAATAAGAACTAGAGCCTATCTACAATCGATTGGCGCTGATGTTTGGGAAATTGTGGAAGGAGGATATCAATTTCTAGCAGCAATACCTTCAAACTCTGCAGGTAAGAAGTTATACGAAACCAATGCCAAAGCTGTCAATACGTTCTTGGGAAGTTTGTCAGAATCAAAATTTGTCAAATTTATGCAGCTCAAGACAGCCAATGAGATATGGGATAAAATCATTCAGAGCTACGAAGGAGACTCTCGGGTAAAACGTGTTGAGCTTCAAACTCTCAGAATTCAGTATGAAACTCTTAAGATGCATAGTGATGAGAGTATTGCTAGTTACTTTTTACGTATATATGAGATTGTTAATTGTATGAATAATCTGGGTGAAGACATAAAGGAAACTACTTTAGTTGAGAAAATTTTGAGATCTTTGTCTTTTAAATTTGAGTGAAAAGTGTCTGCCATAGAAAAACAGGATCTTCAAACTATTACTGTGACTCAACTCCATGGAATATTAACTTCCTTTGAAATGAGGAAAGGAGGTCCATCAGATATGAGAGAACCCACTTTTAAAGCTGCAACAAAAGGAAAAGAAAAGGAAGAACACAATGAACCAAGATACATTTCAGAAGAAGAAGATGAGGTAAATTTTGTCAAGAGGCTTAAACGGGGTTCTGGAAGATTCAGAGGTAAGCTACCATTTAAATGCTTTGCTTGTGGTAGAGTCAGCCATTATGCTGCCAACTGTCCTCGTAAAGCTAAATATGAAAAGGGAAAGGAATGTGTAAAAGGCAATAAGAAATAGGTTGTCAATAGAAGGAGTTACTATACGCATGAAGATAGTGATGGTTTATCCAATAGTGATGAATATGAAATTGAACAAGATTATAAACTACTCATGGCTTATGACAATGATGATTTTTTGGATGCCTTAGAAGAGGAAGAATTTCTTGAAGAAATCAACTCAAGGTCTGTTTAGAATAAAAGAATATGATCATAGATACATTGACACACCAATTCACTGAAAGATAAAACCACAATGAAAATATAGAATGTGAAATTGTGGGTCTAAGAAAAGAACTTGAGAAGACAAAATATCTTAATCTCAAATTTGCTAAAGGATCAGAAACTTTAAATGAAATCATCAAAGTTCAGAAGTCTCCTTTAATAAAGATAGGTCTTGGATATACTGAAGAATCATCTCAATCATAGAAGTCGAAAGCCTCCACCAGAAGCTATATTGATGTAGCAAAGACCAGTGAACAGTGTGTCAATCGTCAGCAAAGGCCTAAAAAACTCATCAGGTAAATCATAATCAATTTACTTCAAAGATGAATATCAGTAGAAACTTCAACCAACAGGTAAATAATGCCAAAATATTCTATGATCGCGGGAACTTCTTTAATGGGAAATGTTTTTCATGTCATAACTTTGGGCGTAAGGCTTCTCAATGTGTTTCTTATAAAACCAACATGACTAGAGAGGCACGAAATCAAAGGAGTGTAACTGGAATCAATAAAAGTTCCTATAATAACTTTTCTCCTCTTGAAGATGAATTAAATGTTCGATTTGTAACAACTTTGGTGATGAAGAATTTGAATGTAGGAGCAAATTTCCACCAACACTTCAAAAGGTGAAATCATCACTAATTTCCAAGATATGGAGAAATAAGGAATCTCAATCAAAAAAATGTGGCATAGCTCTGTATGCAAAAGGACAAGAGAATCAGTGGTACATCAACAACGGATTCTCCAAACACATGACAAGTGATAAAGAGAAACTTCACTCTTATAATGCTTTAGAAAAGGAAAAGGATGTCTCATTTGGAAATGACACACCAGCTATCATTAAAGGTAAAGTTTTTGTTTTCTTGAAAGAAAAGGTTAAAGCTGGAAATTTCATGTATGTGGATGGTTTAAAACATAACTTGTTGAGTGTCAGTCAAATATGTGATGAAGGAAATGAAGTTGTTTTTCAATCAAACGGATGTGTGGTTTGCGAGCTTGATACAGGAAAGACCATGATCAAAGGTACAAGAACTCCAAATAACTTATACATACTCAAAGGAGGAAAACAACAATGATATCTAAGAAAAACAGTTGAAAACTAGCTATGACACAGAATATTGGGACATATAAGATTTTCTCAGATAAGAAAATTTATGCAGGCTCAAGGCAGTTCATGATCTTCCAAAGATCAACATCCAAAAAATTACCATATGCAAACCATGTCAAGTCAGAAAGCAAACCAAATTTCACTTCAGAGAAAAAGAAGGATCAACAAGTAAGTGTCTTGAACTCATTGATATTGATTTATGTGGATCAACAAGGAAAAAGTCACCTCGTGGAGAAGAATACTTTATTTTATTTATTGATGATTTTTCCAGGATGTGTTGGATAGGTCTACTAAAGCATAAAGATGAAGCATTTGAAAATTTTAAAGCCCTCAGATCTTTAGTTGAAAATGAATCAGATCGAAAAATCAAATGTCTCAGATTTGATTGAGGTGGAGAATTCATATAAGATGAATTCTTTGACTTTTGTGAACAACATGGAATAAAAAGTAAATTCTCCATCGCAAGAACTCCTCAACAAAATGGCGTGGTGGAAAGAATGAATAGAACAATTCAACAAATGTCTCGAGCGATGCTTGATGAATCTGGAACTCCTACAACCTTCTAGGGTGAAGTTGCATTTTCTGCCATGACTATTCTCAACAAAGCGAATGTTCAGATAAATAGCAATCAAACTCCATATGAAATTTGGTATGGTAAGCCTCAAACTATAAAACACTTTAGAGTTTTTGTAAGCAAATGTTTCCTCAAAAGGACTGATGAGAAACTTCATAAGTTTGAACCCAGAGCAGACGAAGGAATTCTTCTTGGTTATTCAACCAAAAGTAAAGGATACAAATGTTATAATAAAAGACTTCGGAAATTTTTTGAAAGCATTGATGTTGTAATTGATGAAGCATGCGGAAATACGAAATAAATGAAATCAATAAGGGAATATGACAAAGTGGAAGATGGGGAATGTTTTCCCACATCAAATCAAAATGATATAGAAGAATAAACCAATGAAGCACCAGAAGAAGATACAAAAGATAGGGAAAAGACTTCATCCAGGTATGTTAAAAATCCAGAATCTCAAATTCTAGGAGAACAAGGGTCTGGAGTACAAATAAGAAGAAATCTTACAGGGACCTCAAGTTATCTAGCATTATTATCCTCCACAGAACCTCAGAATGTAAATGAAGCTTACAAATATGAATGTTGGGTCAAGGCCATGGATGAAGAACTTGACCAAATTGAAAAGAATGATACTTGGGAATTAGTTCCTAGACCTCATGATAAAAATGTTATAGGAACAAAATGGATATTTAAGAATAAGCTAAATGAAAATGGAGAAGTTATTAGAAATAAGGCAAGACTTGTTTGTAAAGGGTATGCTCAACAAGAAGTTATAGATTTTGAAGAAACTTTTGAACATGTTGCTAGAATTGAAGCCATAAGGATGTTTCTTGCTCTTTCTAGTTTTTGAAAATTCAAAGTATATCAAATGGATGTAAAATCAAATTTTCTTAATGGAGATCTACAAGAAGAGGTTTATATTCAACAACCAGAAGGATTCGTTGTTGGAAATGATGCAAAACTTGTATGCAATCTCAAAAAGGTTCTCTATGGTCTGAAACAGGCTCCAAGGGCTTGGTATTACTGCCTTAACAAATATCTACAACAATAAGGTTTCACAAAAGGCTTCGCAGATAGCAATTTATACACAAAGATTGAAAATGATAAACTTCTAATTATTGTTGTTTATGTTGATGATATCATCTTTGGTAGCAATGAAGAATCCATGAGTCAGAATTTTGCTTCAGTAATGCAACAAGAATTTGAAATTTCCTTGGTGAACTTACTTGTTTTCTTGTTCGAGAAGTACAACAAACAAAATATGCTATTTTCCTTTCACAAACAAAATATCTCAAGAAGATCTTGAAGAAGTATGGAATGGAAGATTCTAAACCAGTATGTACTCCAATGATAACAAGATGGAGTCTCAGTTCTAACGATGAATCACCAGTAGTAAACCAACCAACATACAGATCTATGATTAGAAGTCTGCTCTATCTAACAGGTATCAGACCTGATATCATGCATGCAGTAGGAATTGTTAGAAGGTTCCAAGCAAATCGAAACGAATCACATCTTCAGGCAGTTAAAAGAATTTTCAAATATCTTCAAGGAACTCAGGACTTTGGACTATGGTATCCTAAAGATACAAATCTTAATCTTCATGCATATACAGATGGAGATTGGGAAGGAAATGTTGATGATCGAAAGAGAACTAGTGGAGGTGCATTCTATATGGTTTAATGGCTAGTATCTTGGTTCAGCAAGAAACAAAGTTCGATTGCCTTATATGCCGCTGAAGTAGAATATGTGGTCGCTGCATCTTGCTGCACACAACTACTTTGGATGATGCAAACATTTCAAGACATTCAAATCAAGTGTACTCCACCCATTTCCATTCTATGTGATAATACAAGTTCCATCAGTATTTCGAAATATCCTGTCATGCACTCCAAGACTAAGAACATACCTATTAAGTACCATTTTATATGAGAACAAGTGCTTGAAAAAAGGTTAGGTTGGAGTATATTCTCTCCAAAGAAGAGGTTGCTGATATAATCACCAAATTGCTTCCGAGAGAAACTTTTGAATATCTCAAAAAAAGCTTGGAGTAGTTTATGCATCATCCTGCTGTTAAATTTAGTCTTCAGAGGAAGGTTATTATACACGAGTTTCATGAATTATAATCACGTATACACATGGTTTCTGTCGCTGAAGTAGCGTATATTTTTTTCTAACAGAAAAACAGTGGGCCAGACTTTGATATGGGTGCTCTGTCTGATATTGATGGTTACAGTCTGACGATATGCCTTGTTCATTGATTTTTTTTATCTGATTGACAAACATTCCTTGATGAATGACTTGTTGACTATGCACAGGTATCACAGGTTTAGGGGGAGCATTAACCTTCACTCCCATTCTGCATTGTTGGCATTATGGCTACTGAGTTTAGTTATGGTTTCATATATTTATATCATTTGTTTCATAATTCATGTAAAGATCAAGGGGGTGATATGAATCCTTCTGCCATAGTCTATATTTAAATGAGCCCTATTGGACATATGATGTAATTTGTTTCCCCACTATGCATGGGATGGATGATGTAATAATTGATGTATTTATGTCATGTATAAACAATTGGTATATCCCCACTTGGTTGGGTGGATGAGTCAAATATGGTGTATCTCCACTTGGTTGGGTGATTGATGTATGTATGAGTCATTGGTCTTAGGGAGGTCATACTCACTTAGTTGAGTTCTAGAGTCATGTTATTTTTTTTGAAACATATCTCTGCAGACTTTGCATGTACTCAGGGGGAGCATGGACATCATAATGTATATCAAAGAAGGATAGTAGGTTAGTCCGCCCTTTTCCCTTGATGTCAAAGGGGGAGAGTATTTTGGTGTTGGTGTTACATGTTATCTCTAACATTTTCTATAGCTTGCAGTAATCAACACCATCATGGTTTCCAACAAGTCCAAAGGGGGAGATTGTTGGCATTATGATACAAGTGTTATCCTTTACGGCAACTCACTCACAGGTTAGTTCAGTTTTGATGAAAGGAAACTCATAGTATAACAGGTCTATTCAGATGTAATAGGGCACTGGTACAGAAGAACAGGTAGATGGAACTAAGGTCTACTGATCAGAATAAAGAAGTTGAAGGAGAAGCATGGTGTAAAGAAGTTTAAGATGTGTACGCTAGTTCAATTAGTCAAAACATCGTACACACGCTTGTTCATAGAAAAAAAAGAATGTATACGTATACACGCACTTTCACAAGAAGAAAAGCGCGTATATGTTGGAAAATCAAGGAAATTCAAGAGTAAACAATACCAGGGGTCAATACCATGGTATTAGCCCACAATATTGAGCGAAGTAATGAATATTTGATCCCATCCAGGAATACCATGGGTCCTAAGTGCTTTTGGTCCAAGGTATTGAGAAAGGCCTAAAACTGTATAAGGAGGAGAAGATCATAAGGCCAGGTTGTGCAAGTAAAAGGGTTTTTCCCAAGAATACTTCTATCTAAAGTATATTTTATGTTGCAGGGGTTGTTTTTGTGATTTGATCTGAAATATTATGTGCACCTTGAATTCAATGTTGGATCAGGATCATGGGACCTGAAATGACTTATCATTGAATGATCTGATATTGGTTGGGCTAGATCTAATTGTGTACACCTATTTTATTCTTTAAATGTCATGATCTTAGTTTGTCTGAAGTCTGGAATAGAAGCAAAGTTATGAGTTAAATTTTTGTAGATCTATAAACTGGCTTGTCTCGGTAAAAGCACGTATACACACAGATTCTTCTCTTCCAAGTAGCATATACACACAAGCTCTACTCTTCCAAGTAGCGTATACAAAACAAAAGCCTATTCTTCAGATCTGATTGATCTCTCTGATCAGTTCTATTGTTTTATTGCTGTCTGTTAATGCAGTCTTCTTAGATTTGAATGTCAAACTGAATGCATAAGGAGTTTGGTGTCTGATTGACTAATTGTCTAGGTAAGAAGGGTTATCTCTGCTATTGCCTTTCTAAAGCTCTGAATTGATAGTAGATGTTGAGTATATTGCTGGTTGGTACAGACTTGATTCATAAGTTTTATGTTTCAGTAGTTTTGAGGTAATACACATGTTTGGTTAAAGGAAGAAGTGTATACACACAGGTTGGGTTCAGTAAAGTAGCGTATATATTATGATGCATGATTTTTTAGGCTACAGCTGGTTCTGAATGATGATGCAGGTTTCTGGAGTCAACACAGTGTTCTGGTGATAGTGATCTGATTGTTCACATTAACTGATTGTTGGTTGATGTAGTTTGAGTTTCAAAGTTTATGATGGGTCCAATGTGAAAATTTGATGAAATGAGGCCTTAATTTGTATTGCTGTGTACCAGGAGCATCCAGTCTGAAAATTTATGAAACGTGGTCCCTAGAAGAAGAAAGAAGGTTGTAACCTTTTGTAGGCCGGCACCTACGTACTAGTAAACACATTGGCTAGTACAAGAGCTAGGGGGTTGTAGCTCCCTTTCCAGTAGAAGATGGAAAATGAGAGAAGTTTGTAGCCTTTTGCAAGTGGGTACCAGCGTATTGGTATGAGTCTGCACCAGTACAAGATTGTAAACAGATATTCTTATTATTAAAAGAAGACAAAGACGACACCAGCAGGTGGTTTTTATTTCGCATTGGGTTTCCACCTTAAATTTTGGTGTTCATGTGTGTTGCTTATGTGTGATTGTTTATTATGTTCTTACTGCACTTCTTAACAAGTTACTGATGCACTGATTAAAGATCAATTGATTAAATCATAAGTTCTTTGGGTATACATTGATTTCTCTAATAACTGTAGTGTGTACATGCTAGTTCACTTCACTGAAGTAGCATATATAAATCTGTTTGGGAAATGAAAAATTATTGAATTGATAATATTGATTCACCCCCCTCTTAGTATTATTTCCAACATCTAATCCCTAATTTTATGCCAGAAATTTCTTCATTTTAGTCATTTTAAGAACCAACGCACCTTGGACCCTCAATGGCCAGCGCTGACTACCAGGTTGCCCTAGTTTGCACCTACACTAATCACCAACATGTTTCTCAGTGTTGGGGGTGCGCTGATTCTAGAAATTTAGGAAAACAAAAAAGAATCTCAAAGTTTCCTCTTCCAGAAGCTTATAGGATCTGTTGTAACTATTTACCTTGCATAAAAGTCTCGAATCATATCCTATCCTACCTTGGATTTTTCATCCCTTATCCCTTGAGCTCATCGTTTGATCAAGAGTGGATCTCGAGCTCATATTGGTAAAAGGATGAGAATTCATGAACTACCTCTTTCATCTATATATTTATTGCCATCCATAGGCAAGGGGTGGGATTTTGGAGAGTGATTCTACCCTTATGTTGTTGATGTGACCGATATCATTCCATGAATTAGGGTGATTAGAGGTGCACTTTGTGGCAAGGAGAGGACAATTCAACGCAGAGGAGCTCTTCTACAAGATCAACACCTATTTTTGGTTGTTACCCACTTCGTTTCTATTAATGCAAAGAGTTCTTTGTTTTCCTATATATGATGTTATGGTTTCATGTATTTCAATACCATGATGGTCTATCAAATAAAGTGATTAGATGATGGTACATAGATCTCATATATCATTGGTTTGTGTTGTCTGACTTTGCAGGTTGTAATTATATCGATCAGAGCTAGGATTGGAGCATACAAGCCAAGGAAGTAGCGAGGCATATGACAAATTCCAAGTAGGCTTCATCACATTATCTATTTACTTTAAGGAAAACATTAATCCATTTGTCTTTTTGTTGTTTTAGATCAGTCCACTAGGCCTACAGAAGACACTTCTTTCAACAGTCATAGATTTCATATAACAACGACATCTTGCATTATTTTAAAGTGCCGTACAACTTCTTCCAAACATCTAGCTTCAAAAAATGCATTTATGAAGGAACCATAAACAAAAAAATATATCTCCACATATGCTTTAACCATATTTTTAAACATCTTCTTTGCCACTGTTTCTCAACCTAATCTTCTATTGGTGGCAATAACAACAGAAAATGATGAACAATTAGGCACAAACCCTGTGTCCTACATTTTAATAGTAAATTTTTTTGATTCATCCAAAAGTCCTGAACTTACAAGCATGTGAATGACAGAGGCATATGAGCATCTATCAGGAAAAACCCATTGAACTTCCATTATTTCAAACAACTTTAGCTAGACCCTTTCCAACCCTTGAGAAGTAGAAAGTAGGGCAACCACATCCATTGTGTGTTGTCTTTCAACAACTTCATTCTTAGACTAACATTCCTTGTCTCTCTCCTTCGTAACTTCCTCAGAAGATTTTTGTAACGTGAGGGTTTGATCCTTTTCATTCATGGTAATTTCCAAGACCTATTTTTCAGAATCCCCGAGCTTTGCCTTAGTTTCCTCAACGAGCTTTTTGGCCTCTTCCAGTCTCGCAATGTTTGAGCCTTTGTAGTATCAATAATTCCTACCTATTCTTTTTCCTTTTTGAACTCTTTCTGAGCTTGAGCCAACTATTATGTCACAAAGATACTTTTCAGTAAGATAGATCTTTCTACAGTTTGAGATGGCATTTTGGTTATGGTAAATTTCTTCTGAAAACAACTGTGTAGATTATAACATAAATTTGTTTTCAAAGGAAATTTACTAACAACATGATATCCCATTGTCAAAACCTTCACATTCACTTTGATATTTTATTTATTTATTTTCATTTCACTATTTAATCTACTAAAAATTTAAATGCTTCCCTATGCAATGGCTAAAACAGAGTATCGGGTGTTCAGATTTTACAGTAGTAAGAGCTGCTAGGATTACCTTGTGTTTGGGGCTTTTGAGAAGTTTCTAATGTTAAAATGAAGATTAAATGCTATTAGGTTCATTCTTTGATATATGCCTTTGTTTGGAATGCAATTAGGTTTTTGGACAAAGCAAAAATAATGGTGCAAACTTGTTGTGAACATAAAATTGATCACACCAATGGATGGATTAAGACAAATTTGTGGAAAATTTGCATTGTAACTCAAGTAGAAGAAACAAAACTTATATTGAGAATGGTGCCCATCTAGTTATATTTCTTAAGATTTGGAATAACAGTTGCATAGGACACAACATTTTTCCTAAAGCAGGGCACTACCATGGATAGAATCATGGGTTCCCATTTTGAAATGCCACTATCTTCTCTTCCGGAATTTTTCACCATTGCTGCACTCATTTGCATAGCTATATACCACCATTTAATTGTACTATTTTCCAAAAAATCAACAGGAAATGATCATGGAATAACCATTTTACAAAGGATCAGAATTGGCATGTTCATCTCTGTTCTCTGCATGGTGACCGCAACTCTAGTAGAAAAGAAGAGAACCCATGTAGCAAGTACCCATGGCTTTCTTGAAACCCCTAAGATTGTAATCCCTCTGAGTGTCTTTTTTTTAATTCCTCAGTTTTCTTTGCTTGGAGTAGCATATGTGTTCAAGAATATTTCTATGATCTGGTCCCCAACAACATGAGAATCTTGCAAATTTTCTTTTATATAAGTGCTATGGGAGTTGGTAGTTTTCTCAGCAGTCTTCTCATCACCATAGTTGACAGCGTGAGAAAAAGAGGAGAAAATCTAGGATGGATTGTGAAAAATCTAAGTAAATCGCGCTTAGATTACTATTATTGGATTTTAGCTCTTGTTATTGATCCTGATCATTTACTGCAATTACTTTTTGGAAAGGTTTAAAGCCGATTCTTGGAGATTTTATTTAAATGATTGAAAAATAAAAGAGAAGAGTAGCCTAACTAAGTTTTCAACTAACATGTTATACTCTGTAATATGATGAAGCATGAAGACCTAAACCTCCCACCTCTTAATCAACACTTTTATTAGACATGGATTGCACATGTACAACTCAAAGTTGCACAATTGTATGTTGAGTCCCACTATAATCATCTCTATGTCAGATTCATAGTCCCCTGCATATCAATTCGATATATAGTTATAACCCATTGATATATTGTGCAGGAGTTGAATTTAGCGAGAGGATCACTTACTGTGCCATTCCCTTAAACTTCATCATCTATTTGAACATTGTATTACATGAAGGGTTTGGAGCCTCTACTAAAAATTTCAAATACTAGACAGGGGCCACAACAATTTTTCCCTTTCTTGGAGGTTTCATATCAGATGCTTAAAGTGGAAAATTAATTTTCGTGTTGCTTTTCCTTCAAGACATTACTACTTGGGCTAGTTTTTGTTGTAGTTCAAATGCTTTGGTTGGCCGCTTCTGCTATTCAAGAGACAATAAGCAACAACAACATTTCAGTAAAATGAAGGTTAAGAGAAAGAAAGTGGATAGAAGAAGAAGATAAAAATTAGATAACGAGCACTTCTAAAACACTACTGGATAAAGGATGAAGATAAAACCTTAGATAATGTGGGTTTTTAAAAAATAGGTAGATAATAGAAGAAGATAAAACCTTAGATAATGGGCTCCTAGGTGATTTATGCTCGCAAGTTCTAGGTTTGAAACACTACAGGTCTACCCTCAACAACCAACAAATTTACCACGTCTTTCAATGCAACACTGATTCTTTCTAGAATTTTCAAATGGAACAGACATTTTATACAATCTTTCACCATTTGAAAAACATTTGAACTCCTGAAAGTAGAAATCATTGTGACAAAAACGTCGAATGAGACCTTCTGAAAAAGCAAACCACACACCTATTCAGAAAACCTACATAAGTATTTTGACCCATTGTGGTGAATCTTTGGCTGTTGCAGAAGAAGAGAGAGGAAGAATGTTTCCTCCAGTGGGGAAAGGGATAGGTTCCATAGGTGGCAATAATAAAACAAAATGATGAAAAATTAGGCACAAACCCTATGTCTTGCATTTTAGTAATAAAGTGTTTTTATTCACAATCCTAAAATTGCGAGTCAGGAAAAACCCCTTGTCAGGAAAACCCCTTGAACTTCCATTATTTCAAACAACTTTGGATAGACCCTTTCTAGCTCTTGAGAAGTAGAAAACAAGGCAAGCACTTACATTGTGTGTTTTCTTTCAACAAATTCTAGCTTAGACTGTCATTCCCTATCTTTCTCCTTCCTAACTTCCTTAGATGCTTTCTATAACATGAGGGTTTGAACTTTTTTCTTTCTCAGTAATTTCCAAGACCTTTTTTTAGAATCCTTGAGCTTTGCACTAGTTTATTCAATGAGCTATTTGACCTCTTTTAGGCCTCGTAATGCTTGAGCCTTTGTGTCAATAATTGACACCTATTTTTTTCCTTATTCAACTCTTCTCGAGATTTGGCTACCTATTTTTGTATTTTGAATGCTCTGGTTGGCCACTTCTACTATTTAAGAGCTAGTCAACAACCACAATATTTTAGTAAAATGTAATTTAAAAGAAATAAAGTGGACAGAGTAAGAGGATGAAACCTTAGATAATGAGGACTTCTAAAACACTATAGGGGAAAGGATGAAGATAAACCCTCACATAATGCGGTTTTTAAAAACAACTCGATAGGGGAAGAAGATAAAACCTGAGACAATGTGCTCCTATGCAATTTATGCTTGGAAGTTCTAGGTCTAAAACACTAGAGTTATACCTTCAACAACCAACATTTTTCCTATGTCCTTCAATGCAACACTAATTATTTCTACAACTTTTCAATGAAACGAGCATTATATATAGTATTTCACTGTTTGCAAAACATTTGAACTTGTAAAAGCATAAATATTTTTAACAAAAATTCCTAATGAGACCTTTCGAGAAAGCAAATCACATGCTTGTTTAGAAAACCTACCAAAGTGATTCAATCGACTGTGGTGAATCATTTGCCACTGTCGAAGAAGAGAGAACAAGAATGCTTTCTTTAGTAGGGAAATGGATGGGTTTCCTAGGAGGGCCATCGAGCATCCTCTTGCTATTCATATGGTTTCAAGGAGGGAATATCCACATTGTTTCAGTTATGACAAGATATTTGATCCAACGGTGGAAAAAATTTGAGTCTACTAACATCATATAAGAGGGAGCATAGCAAGGCAGGTGAGACAAGAGGGGAGTTTATCCCAAAGGGAACGCCTTATGATGGAAATAGATATAAATATTATGAAATATACATATGTGACTGTTATTAATTATATCAATACCATGATAACAAAAAAACATAAGAAGTCAATTTTCATGACAATGTCTACATCTAAAGGAAACATTGTTTAATCTAGAGGTTGTTTAGGAAGAATATCCGTGGAATATCCTCATATTAATTATTGATTGAAATTAGAAAAGGTTGGGAGAAATTCATATAAACACATATATGAGCATATGATCTATACCTCCCTCTTTTAGTAGCATCCTAGACCTTGACAACGTTGTTAATGGAATTTCCTATGCCTTCAAAAGTTTCGTTCTCCCAATATTATTTTGGAAGAGATAAGAGTCCAAACCACACTAGGGTAGAAAGGAAATATTCCTTATTTGAATTATAATACTCCAATAATCTCATGAAGAGCTTGAAATGGTTCAAAATATACAACCCTCCTTTAAAAACCATTGGTTTATCTTCCAGATGGAGAAAAGGATTGTGAAGAATCCTTTCTCTCCTAGCACCAGTTTTATTTGACCCTAGAGGTTCCATTTATTTTCAATCCACCTAATCAAATACTTTTCAGAGGACCATAATTTGATGAACTTGCATATCAGAGCATGATCCTACATATATTAGATATATTCTCTAATATTGCTAGATTTAACCTCATATTTTGGATCATGTATCGCTTTTGGTGGACAACGCCTTGTAATTCTAGCTTGCAAAAATGCACCCAATAGAGGTTTCTCTGAGAAACCAAATCCCTCTTTTACAATCTACAATATGAAAAGGATGTCATATATGAGGAGATCGAAAGGGAATACCAATAGATCCAAAATCTTTACTAACTCAAGAAATAGTCTGAATGATGTAGGGGGTAGAGCTCATTCTCTCAAAGTTGATCATAGGTGACTATGTAGAAAAATTCCTAAGATTACAATGCCTAAATAAAAATATAGTTATAATTTCAATATATAAAACTTTTATATTATTTTTATTTTAATTAGAATCATATTTTTAATAAATATTGATATAAAAACATTAAATTTTAATTGAATTATTAATAATTAATATATATATATATATATATATATATATATATATATATATATAAAGAAAGTACGTATCTCAAGAGTTTTGATTTCTCTTTATACTTGGAAAATTGAAAAATAAAATGGATCTAAATCGCTTGAATTATTAATTATAAATAATTATAATTATTAATTTTATAACATTTTATTTTATTTTATTTAATAAAAAATAAAATAGCCACCATTTTTAAAATTAATTACATAAGTGTATATATATATATATTAGTTATCTGGAATTTTATAAAAAAATTCATTATAAGTTTTATAAATATAACATAATCCTAGATTAATTTAATTTATCATTCTAGTTTGTCATGTCATGTGCCCATTGTGTTAATATTTCATTAGAGAAATGCGCCCATCCTATAGTGCTAGGGATTTCAATTTTTAAGTCGGAGGTTATAACCAAGAGTTAATTAAGAGCTAACAAACAAACATTAAACTTTTTCAGGTTTAATGGAAATTCATGTTTCCAAGCACAAAATTAAATTTAGTGGTAAATAATTATGCCCAAAGGCATTTTCTTTGCTGGTTTGGGGTGGGAAAACATTGTTCACCCCAACCAATGGGAAAGCTTGAGTTTCACCCTTCCATGTGTTTTCCTCTATGACTAATGGAAATTTTCCATATGTACCCCACATTCTCGCATACGTGCCTGCGACCATTCTGTACTCATGCAGTACTTCCCTGTACCTGTTTCTGCAGCATTGAAGAGTGCTCGGTCACACGCGTGTGACCGTTCTTTACTCAAGCAATACTCCGCCATACATGTTTCTGCAGCATTGAAGAGCCCTCCGTCACGCCATCGCCAAAGTTAAGCATGTTGTATCTATGGGAAATCTTTCCCACTGATATAGTTTGAAATATGTGTGAATTGTAGATGACAAGGCTTTCAGCTTGAATATTTTGAGGAGTATTACTGATGAAAAAGTTTGACTTGCAGACGCACAAAGTATGGATTTGCTGAGGCGTACCTTTTAGAGATCCCAAAACATCAGTAGTACCGTCAGTGGTGTCGTCCGCAAAGAAGTTATAAGATAGAAAATTCGTTGCGAGAGAACACTTTGAAAACTTGCAAGGTAACCCGAACTCAAACAGGTTGTCTGATCCTTCTAAAGATTCCTGCACATCTGCGCTGAGTAGCTTAGCATCATTGATGTGAGGATCCTACGCCGAGTAGATTGATGCGAGGATCATGAATTTGTCCCTGCATTCCATGGTTGTAATTTCCTTCATTAACGGGACTCTTCTGTGACAAAATATCTCCTTGCAGATATGTGATTGTGTTCATGTGAACCACTATCACTTCAATATTTTACCCTAGGAAACTGGTGGAGGCCTCTGCATTGTTCAGTTCAGATGGTGCTTGAGATGGTGCTGTGAGGCAGTAAGAAATCGCGGTGGAATA
The DNA here is from genome assembly GCA_031772625.1 of Pinus tabuliformis. NCBI lineage: Eukaryota > Viridiplantae > Streptophyta > Pinopsida > Pinales > Pinaceae > Pinus > Pinus tabuliformis. Next base: position 1,057,843,524 of record CM062804.1, read on the forward strand.
TTCAAAATGTACTTTTTTTTGTATCAATGTCCATGTTGCCACTCCTAGCCTGTAGATTTATCATTTTTGTGATATGGGTTTTGCAGTAATTCTTGATGTTATTATCCGTCCTTCCTGGTAAACATTGTGTAGTGCGCGATCACCTTACTATTTGAAGAATTAACATAAAATTTAAGACAGACATATCAGAGATCTACGTGATGAGATTTAAGAAAGACATATCAGAGATATTTATTTAATAAGAATAATTTCTCAAGGAATCCTCTCCGAAGTAATGTTGAAGTCACAAAGATTAAATATGCTTGGAAGAGCCCTGCTCTACAAGATCAAAAAGTTAACATTTTGAATGCGAGGGTTCCAACTTTGTTTTGGTTGAAGGAGAGGTGGGATCGGATATTCATGGAGTCGATACCTTTGGAAAATGTTTGAAGTCTACTTAATTTCGGGAGTGAGGTTCAAGGCCGTTGAATGTTAGATGGGATTTGCTTATTTATTTTATGATAAATGTTAAACGGAGGACCTGGAGCTGCTTGTTCTAACAGTCCTATGTGTAATCTTGGATGTTGCAGGTATGTTTTGTCTCTGAGTGTGAATATTTTGAAATAGTTATGGGTTCGACATCATTTTAAATTTTGAAAGGAATGTGTATGGAAAATATTTACAGCCTTAAATCTTCTGGTAATTTCCTTTGGAATTTTTAAATTGCTCTCTTCTAATCATTGATATGTCATAAATGTCTGAGAAGATTTCCTCACATAAGCTAAATTTAGGAAATTTCAATACTCTTTTCTGAATTATGGCAAGATTTACCATTAAAAATTTCAATATTACAATGTTCGAAAATATTGGAGTTTTTAGTTAAAAAAAAAGTTCTTTTCGATTACATGCGATGTTTATATTCCAAGAGAACGTGTAAATTTACCAAAAGTGCTCACGACTAATGCTTAAATCTTTTGATTTTCCCTTTTAATTTTAAAAATTTGTTGCTAAAATGGTTGGGTAAATCTTCAGATCGTCGCACTGCATGAAGTGCCTCATCACATTTGCTATATCCCCGAATTTACTCAATGCATTGCCTAATATTTGATATTTTTATTTGTCAAATCCTAACTATGACCAAGTTTACCGTCCAACATGTTATTTACAGGTATTTTTATAAGCAAAAGTGCTACTTTCATGAATATTGAAAGTTTAGATTTGTGGACAAGATTTTTGTGTTCGTGAATAGTGAACTAAATTTACAGAAAACCCTCCTTGCAGTTGATACTTAGCTCTTATGATCATTTTCCTCAACATGTTTTATCTAGAGTTCTTAGATCGCTAGGAAAATCTTGATCGTCAGTAAATATTAGCGTTGAATACATTATCTCACATTCGCCAAACCTTGCTACACAAATGACCTTATGTGTGGTAGTTTTACATGCAAATATTTAAGAAAATAATAATTTCCTTGACGTTAATTTTTAATATTCACAAACAGGAAAATATTTCTTAAAGAGCTTGACAGGTCTTCAGCGTTTCTTGGGGTTCAATAAATTACTTCATATTTACTAAATTCCAGAAATTGCTTCATATTTCTTAAGCTGCTATGAAAATCTTGACCATTGTTTAGTGTGTGATAAAGCAACTCATGTTTGCTAAATTTTCTAAACAAATCGCTCTATTGTGCTAGTTTTATTGCTAAATCTCGAGAATTTCTTCATATTTCTTCACCACTGGTCAGTGATGCTAAATCTAGCTAGGCAAATGACATTATCTATGCTCTTTTTAATATGAAAATTTATAAAATAATTCAGTCCTAAAAACGTTGAATTTTAATCTTCACAGACGTGTAATAGTTCTTAAATTACTGGGAAGATATTAACCACTGCTTAGTGATGAATACGTTAATTATTATTTCATATTTGTTCAATCTTTTGAATTTTTTTTGTCGAGCCTCAGTCAAGGATAGTATTAGATAAAAGCATAATCTTCTCACCAAGCAAATACCAAATGTTTAAAATTATAGACAAATTATGATATCTGTGAGAATTTTATCATTAACAAATTCTTTATTATGACCATTTTTACGGTCAAATATCACATTTTGAGGCATAGTTTGACATTTACAGGTATTTCTTATTCCCAATGTTGTCCTGGTTGTGAATATGGAAATTTTGAGTTTTGTGGACCACAACATTGTTCTTTTGGGTACTGAAGCCATTTTGAACTAGCATTAATAAGGCTTACAACAATGCATTACAACGATGTCTCTAATGTAAGACTTACTATTTGTTGTGAAAATCCTTGTATATGGCATATTCTAGAACTGTAGTATGAAAAATACAAAATGAGAATGAGAAAATAGAGCAAATGAATGTTCTAACCTTATATTATGCATGATGTTATCCACTAACATCATGTCATCCACATGCTAATCAGAAATTTCAAGCCTGTGGATTCACTATTATGAAATTGGTTGAAAGTTCCTTTGTTTTAGGTTTCTATATAATTATGAGAGGCAGAGAAATAGAAAAGGGAAAAATTCAGTGTTCTTAATTGTTGAAGTCACTAATGGGAAAATTCATTTTCCAAATAAATATTCAGGTTTTGATCATAAGTGACTGTTTAGCATGGAAAATGTTAAGCATCATGTAGTAATTCAATTATTGTCTCATTGTGTTTCCATTTTTAGTCAATGATAATAAAATGATACTCAATGAACATACTGAAAAAGTAGTAAATCAATCATGACTTACTATATGGTTCTTAATATTTTCCCTTCAACATGCAATATGACTACTTCCCATTGCAATTAATAAGTGAAATGAAAGAGAAAGAAATGAAAATATGCAACATGGTTTAAGTGACTCTTTTTCCAAGCCTTATTAGATTTTGAATGGGAAATAGATGGAGCTGCCATAGAGTTTAGTTTAATGCAATTAGCATGTTATTTTTGTATTCTTTGGCTTCATTTTCATGAAATAAAATATGATCTTTGTCATGGTTGATAAATTTCTATGGCTGACATGATACAATTGTCGATACATGAGTGCTTTCTATTAACATGCCAAAAGAAGGCGTAATTTTAGTTGTTGAAAATTCTACTGAAGCTTTGGGGTTGCAATCTGTACGAGATTCGTTAGTTGGTAGAGTGGAAAAGCTAGGGATCTATGGAGGAGAAAGAAAACGTGTAAATGTTGGTCTTGTGCTGGTAATTGAACCGTCTCTACTATTCTTAGATGAACTCACATCTGGTTTAGATATCATTTTCCGTTGTTTCTTTTAAAAACTCGAGAAGATTTAGCAACAGTAAACATATGTATGGTACTTCACCAACCAAGGTAATGTTTTATATTAATCATGCATGATATATGTTTCTGCTTGCATCACTTCAGATAAGGAAAAAAAGATATGAAAGAAGCATGACTCATTTGTTGAAGCATATTAATTTTTAGTTATCTTTATTTCAATTGTAGATTTTGGGAAAATTTAGAATTTAAATGACTCGACTCTTGTTTATCATGTCTATCAGATTCCTAGAAATATCCCGAGATATGCAATAGAGTTAAATTCCCTTGAATTGGTGTTTTACTTGCAAAAATAAATACTATTTATCTGGGAATTTGGTTGGTTGAATAACAATTTCCGAATGGTTCCTTTTCATTTACAGCTTACGTAACATATGTGCTTGGTTTATTTTTTCAGCTCTTGATTATTCAAGTTGTTTGATGATTTAGTATTGTTTCCTAAGGGTGGATGCCCTGTGTATCTTGGACCAGTGGATGAAATTGAAAAATATTTTTCCAGCCTTGGAAATATATTCCTTGGTCGTGTTAATCTGTCATATTACTTTATGGACATCTTAGAGGGGATTATAAACCACGTTAATCATGCAAATCACATTATAGACATCTTAGAGGGTATTATAAAGCCCGAAGGAAGTCCAATTTTGATTGCAATACTCTTCCTCTTTAGTGGATGCACCATAAGGGGTATGAGATCCCAAGAGATTTGTAGGACACTGACCTTTGTAAGAATTGTAATATGTATTTCCCCAAGAAAGGAAACTCTTAATGAGGGAACCAAACATGAATCTTTTGACATAGGGACAAGGCAGAAGTGTTGAATTTATGGATGTGTCTATCTCTATACAACTTAAAATTTGTTTGTGATGGGGCCAGCCCACGTGGTCCCGCGCTGACTCAAACTACGTGGACTCACACTGAACCTTACTGTGTTATGTGATTGCAAATGATTTAAGCTTGCTGGTTGATTGGTATTAATGTCATTGTACCTTCCCGGCTCCTCCTTATGACACCTGCCCTCCTCATGATTGACGAACCCTAATCTCTTTACCGCGCTTTACATTCACCTTTTCGCATCCGCTCGGTCATTTTACCCTTGGAAACTGGCTCTGTGGTTTGTTTGGTCTCGGCCGCTTCTGGTTATGCTGCTAGTGAGGCAACCCTGTTGAACTCTTGCTGTTACCTTATGGCGAAACTATGTCTTCCAACACCGTCAATACATTACCATGGGCACTGTCGTGTTTGCTTCGGGCTTTTCTGGTAAGTTTCGGTTCCTCTCTGTACATTCGACTGAGTTTTATGATGGAATGAGCTTGTTTGTTCTGTGCTTGGGTTAAGTCGTTCGTATGGCCTTTCCGTTAATCTTATTGGTGATTTCTGGTAACGAAAATGGTTATGGTTTCGCTCGTGGGTCGAGTTCACAGTTCGAATGCTCCCCTGTTCGGCTTCCCTCCGGCGTTCAGCTCTGTATATCAGGTAAGGTTTCACTCTATGCTTTATGTCTTCGCCCTCTATTTGTTCCGGAACTAACGTTCCTCAGCTCCTTCGTGAGCAGGGATAATTTTGGATTCTGTAGGCCTGGGTCTCGGCTCACCTCAGGTATGAATCCTCTGTGCCCTCATACTCTGTTTCGCGGGTTTGTTTGCACATTCATGCCTTAATTTCCTGTACAGTCTTTATAAAAGGTTTTCCAAACCCTAACTCCGCCTTACTCTGGTTTTGCAGGTGTGGCCGCTCCCGTGGATGCGCAAGGGTTACAAACCTTCTTGTTTCGGGTAGCTCTGTCTTCACTTCTACTTTCTCTCAACGGTTCTTGGTTGAATCTGCTTGTTTGCTGTTTGCAACTTGTGTCTTTAAACGAGTCTGTTTGTGTGTTGGGTTCTCCCAACCCGTGGCCGTGACTGGGTTTTGCTGTGAGCTTTGGATAGCTCGGGACCACGAACCCTCCGTGCACGGTTTCTATGTTATTGAATTTGTACAGGCATACAATGTAACACTTTATAATATATAAACTTGTTGTAAATGGCTTTTTGGTTGCTTACCGGTTTGGCCGTAGTTTGTTTGTTGTTCCACTGTATTGGTTCTGCGCCTTAATGTCTGGTGCTCGGTCTCGGTCTTGACTGGTTGACAGACTCCTTAGACTTGTAAAAAGAACTCTGCTATTTGGCTTATCTGGAATGAATTTACTACACAGTAATATGAAAATACATTTGAATTCAAAGGACGTGATTCATAGAAATAAATATTTAATTGTGCACTGTATTTGATGAAGGAAGAATATTGTCTGTATTACTGATAATCTCTTATACATATGCTGCTGCTCAACTGAACCCCTCTGGGTCGTTTCATTTGCCTTTTTGTACAATGGTTTTGGACAGTTGGTTAACTGCCTGGTAGTTATGCTCTTGCAGTTTATACGGTTGCTCAAGCACATGTTTCTTTTATTATTCGTTTGTTTACATACTTTTGACACTACTCTGTATCTAGCATTTTTAACTAAATCCTATTACAATAATTAAGACAAACTAAACATGAATTAAAACAACATTGTTTGGTGCTGTAATTGACCCTGAAAATAAATAAAAAAAAACAACAATAACTCTGACAGGCTTGCTGTCCAGATTAACGAAATATTCATCAACCCCAATCTTCTTCAGAAACTTTCTCTGTCCCTTCTCGGTCTTCGCCCTGTCGACCAGATGCTCCTGCATCAGGCTGCCGGGGTAAAAGAGAGTTCTCATGGCTCCGTTCCATGAGTTCTTCCACCGAGTAGCCTGCCTTTCGGATCTGCATCTCGTCAAGCCAGGAACTGTCCTCCATTGGACGGTCCTTCCACTTAACGAGATAACGCAGATACTCCTTTCTGCGTGTCTTCTTGGCCACCTGTGTGCTAATGATTCCTTGTATCTCATGGGTCTTGACCGATGGTAACTGTTTCTTCCAAAGACTGTCCTCGAACTGGGTGTCCCGTTGTGGCTGTACCACTCGTTCATCCTCTGCCTGGGCATGATATGGAAACAGGTCTGCCACGTTGAATATGGGTGATATGCCTATATCAGGTGGCAGCTGAATTTCATACGCATTTGCTGAGAATTTTCGCAGAATTTTGCATGGGTCGATTTTTTTGAACTTCAGTTTGTTATACGTACCCTTAGGAAACCGTTCCCGGTGCAAATGTGCAAGGACTTCGTCCCCAACTTCAAAGTTTACCTCTCGCCGCCTTGTGTCTGCATGTTGCTTATATTTCTGCGTGCTGTCCTGTAATCTTGACTTGACCTTTTCATGCAGCTCACTCATCGCTTCTGCAAAATCTTCTCCGTCTGCACTTCTCCTTTCTAGCTGTCCCAAATCTCGTAATTCATGTACTCCTCGCGGATGCATACCATACAAGATTTGAAATGGGCTAAGACCGGTGCTCCTATTTGGTGAATCATTATAAGCGAATTCTGCCTGGGTAAGAGCTCGGTCCCACAATCGCGAGTTCTCTCCCGTCAAGCTGCGTAACAAGTTGCCCAAACTCCTGTTTACCACCTCTGTCTGTCCGTCAGTCTGCGGATGATACGCAGAGCTGAAATTTAATTGTGTGCCTAGCTTTTTCCACAGGGTGCGCCAAAAATGTCCCGCTAATCCGCCACTGTGTTTCTCTCTCACCAGATTTTCCCTCATCGAACAATCTGGAACACACAGCTGTCCCCCTCGAAACAACAATCCTTCCTGTAGATTGTAATCTAACCATGGGCTTGTATTCCTCAATACGGGATTCTGGCATGCTTCAAAAGCTTCTTTGAAATCCGCGTCCATCTGGTATAAGTCTTTCAAATACTCAAATCCCATCACCTGTATGCCACTTTCCTGTAAGAGCAGGGCTCTTCTACTTAAAGCGTCCGCCACTTTGTTGGCTTGCCCACTTATGTGTTTCAACACAAAAGTGAAACTTTGCAGGTACTCCACCCACTTGGCATGTTTATGGTTCAGTTTGTGCTGCTGAGTTATGTACTGCAATGCAGAATTATCAGAGAACAAAACGAACTCATTTCCCAGTAAGTAGTGCCTCCAATGTTTCAAGGCTTGAACCACTGCATAAAATTCCTTATCATATGACGAATACTTCTGCCGACTTTCATTCAGCTTCTCACTAAAGAATGCCACTGGTCTGTCCTCTTGACTGAGTACAGCACCAATAGCTGTCCCGCTGGCATCACATCGAACCTGAAAAGGTTTGCTGAAATCGGGCAGTCTCAAGATTGGCCTTTCTGTTATTTTACGCTTCAGGAGTTGGAAACTGTTTTCTGCCGCCTTAGTCCAGCAAAAAGGTTGGCTGGCCTTCTTGATGGTTTCCAACATGGGTGCGCAGATTTCACTAAAATTCCTGATAAACTTCCGATAAAAACTTGCTAAACCGTGAAAACTACGTACCTCGAATAAACTCTTAGGTGACGGCCAACTCATGATCGCTTCAATCTTTTCTGGGTCCATCTTCAGCTCATTCTCTGCCACTACAAATCCCAGATAAATCAACTCCTTCTGCAAGAAAGTGCATTTTTTTAAATTTATCAGCAGCTTGTTCTGCTGCAGCTTTTCGAATACCCTTCGGATATGCTGAAGGTGTTCTCTTTTCGTCCTGCTGAAAATCAAAATGTCATCCAGATAGACTATTACAAACTTTCCAATAAACTCCTTTAACATCTCGTTCATCAATCTCATAAAAGTGCTTGGAGCATTACTCAACCCAAATGGCATGACCAGCCATTCGTACAGTCCTTCGTTAGTCTTGAAGGCTGTCTTCCACTCATCTCCCTCTCTAATCCTGATCTGATGGTACCCGCTTTTCAGATCTATCTTTGTAAAATATGCTGCCCCACTAAGACAGTCCATCATGTCATCCATTCTAGGCAAGGGAAACCTGTATCGAATGGTGATCTTGTTTATAGCCCGCGAATCTGTGCACATTCGCCATTCTCCACCTTTCTTGGGTGCAAGGACTGTAGGTACCGCACAGGGGCTTAAACTCTCTCTGATTAGTCCCTTATCTAACAATTCCTGCACTTGTTTGCGTACTTCCTCATTGTCCTTTGGACTCATCCTGTACGCTGCCTTGTTCGGTAAACTTGATCCTGGTATAAAGTCAATATGGTGGCTGATGCTCCTCTTGGGAGGCAACTTATCAGGTAATTCCTCAGCCGCAATATCTTGAAATTCTTCTAACAACTCTTGGATCTCCTTGGGCAATTCTGATCTCTCTAAGCTCAGTAACACTGGCTTCATCCTCCTCACCACTGCAAAATTAATCTCATTTTCTTCAATCTGTTTTATGTACTGTTTTCCTCCAAGTAATAGCGCTTTTGTCCCGCTTGATTCTGCTGTATCTTCCTCCTTGATGGGTACAAGTGTATGTTTGACCCCATCCTTTGTAAATTTATAACAATTTGTTTTTCCATCGTGTGTCACCTTCCTGTCATACTGCCATGGTCTTCCGAGCAGTATGTGGCACACGTCCATTGGCATGATATCACAGACCACTGTATCATGGTACTTGCCAATGCGGAACTCCACCTCGCATTGTTCATCGACCAACAACTGGTGGCCTTTCTGCAGCCACGACACCTTGTAAGGTGTGGGGTGCTTCAGCCGTTTCAATCCCAGCTTTTCCACCATCTCTGTGGCAACCAAGTTATCTGTACTCCCGCTGTCTATGATGACCTTACAGCACTTTCCATGCGATTTACAGACTGTCCGGAACAGTGCTTTCCGCTGGGTTGTTTCGGCCACTTCCTTGGTTGGCTTTATCAATACTTTATTCAAAATTAAAGCTTCCCCCGTCTCCGCCATGTCTTCCACTTCCCGGGGTTGTGCTTCAGCTTCTTCAGGCTGTGCCATCAGCGTTCCCCTCTGACCAGCCTGTTCAACTTTTGGACACTCAAAGGCTCTGTGCCCCCATTTGTGGCACCTGTAGCACTGGACATTCGCCCCTCTTCCGCGGCCATTCCCTCGTCCTCTCTGGTATGACCGACCTCCTCTGGTGCTATCCCCTTTTTCGGCTGTCCCTGAAGTTTTTGAACCGCTGCCTTCTTCGCTGTTCGCAGCACTCTTGCCTCTTCCGTAGGACTATCCCCGTCCTCTGCTACTTCCTCTCCCTCTTCTGCTGTTCTGTTTTCTATTGATCTTTTCCTCAGCCTTTACAGCGCTCTGAAAGGCTTCTTCAATATTTCGGGGAGAAAGAATACTGATTTCATCCAAGATCTCCATCCTCAATCCATTTACGTACCTTGCTGTCTTTTCTGGGTTATCATCAGTATAACCAGCACGTAAATTTACTCTGTAGAATTCTTCTGTATACTCCCTAACTGTCATTCCTTTTTGCCTTAAACCCTGCACTCGCCGATATAATTCCACCTGGTAATCTTTTGGCAGAAATCTGCCTTTCAACTTCGCTATCATTCTGGACCATAGTCGTATCGGCGACTTGTTCATTTTCTTTCTGTCTGCTTGGACACTGTCCCACCATAGTAGTGCGTGTCCCTTCAACTTAGTGGCAGCGAACTTAACCCTTTTATCCTCACTGACTTCTTCATTTTCAAAATATTTATCTAGTTCGCTTATCCAGTCCAACAGGACTTCCGCAGACAGACTGCCATCATAATTAGAGATTTCTGTTTTTGGTTTGCTGCTGGCCATTAAAACCTGTCGCAGCAACCTCAATTCTGGAGCTTCCTCATCAGACCCTTCTGCAGCAGTCATCACCTCCTCTTCACTGGTGTCTCCCAGTTCTGGGTCTCTTCGTCTACCCGCTTCTACTGCTTCCAAGCGAGCTGTAAGAACTCTAATTTGTTCCCGTAATCCTTCATCTGCTCCCCTACGTGCACCTCTTCCACGTCCTCGTCTTGGCACTTGTCCTTCTGCCATTTTCCTCTAAATAATAAAAAGAAAACTGCTCTGATACCAATTGATGGGGCCAGCCCACGTGGTCCCACGCTGACTCAAACTACGTGGACTCACACTGAACCTTACTGTGTTATGTGATTGCAAATGATTTAAGTTTGGTGGTTGATTGGTATTAATGTCATTGTACCTTCCCGGCTCCTCCTTATGACACCTGCCCTCCTCGTGATTGACGAACCCTAATCTCTTTACCGCGCTTTACATTCACCTTTTCGCATCCGCTCGGTCATTTTACCCTTGGAAACTGGCTCTGTGGTTTGTTTGGTCTCGGCCGCTTCTGGTTATGCTGCTAGTGAGGCAACCCTGTTGAACTCTTGCTGTTACCTTATGGCGAAACTATGTCTTCCAACACCGTCAATACATTACCATGGGCACTGTCGTGTTTGCTTCGGGCTTTTCTGGTAAGTTTCGGTTCCCCTTTGTACATTCGACTGAGTTTTATGATGGAATGAGCTTGTTTGTTCTGTGCTTGGGTTAAGTCGTTCGTATGGCCTTTCCGTTAATCTTATTGGTGATTTCTGGTAACGAAAATGGTTATGGTTTCGCTCGTGGGTCGAGTTCACAGTTCGAATGCTCCCCTGTTCGGCTTCCCTCCGGCGTTCAGCTCTGTATATCAGGTAAGGTTTCACTCTATGCTTTATGTCTTCACCCTCTATTTGTTCCGGAACTAACGTTCCTCAGCTCCTTCGTGAGCAGGGATAATTTTGGATTCTGTAGGCCTGGGTCTCGGCTCACCTCAGGTATGAATCCTCTGTGCCCTCATACTCTGTTTCGCGGGTTTGTTTGCACATTCATGCCTTAATTTCCTGTACAGTCTTTATAAAAGGTTTTCCAAACCCTAACTCCGCCTTACTCTGGTTTTGCAGGTGTGGCCGCTCCCGTGGATGCGCAAGGGTTACAAACCTTCTTGTTTCGGGTAGCTCTGTCTTCACTTCTACTTTCTCTCAACGGTTCTTGGTTGAATCTGCTTGTTTGCTGTTTGCAACTTGTGTCTTTAAACGAGTCTGTTTGTGTGTTGGGTTCTCCCAACCCGTGGCCGTGACCGGGTTTTGCTGTGAGCTTTGGATAGCTCAGGACCACAAACCCTCCGTGCACGGTTTCTATGTTATTGAATTTGTACAGGAATACAATGTAACACTTTATAATATATAAACTTGTTGTAAATGGCTTTTTGGTTGCTTACCGGTTTGGCCGTAGTTTGTTTGTTGTTCCACTGTATTGGTTCTGCGCCTTAATGTCTGGTGCTCGGTCTCGGTCTTGACTGGTTGACAGACTCCTTAGACTTGTAAAAAGAACTCTGCTATTCGGCTTATCTGGAATGAATTTACTACACAGTAATATGAAAATACATTTGAATTCAAAGGACGTAATTCATAGAAATAAATATTTAATTGTGCACTGTATTTGATGAAGGAAGAATATTGTCTGTATTACTGATAATCTCTTTTACATATGCTGCTGCTCAACTGAACCCCTCTGGGTCGTTTCATTTGCCTTTTTGTACAATGGTTTTGGACAGTTGGTTAACTGCCTGGTAGTTATGCTCTTGCAGTTTATACGGTTGCTCAGGCACATGTTTCTTTTATTATTCGTTTGTTTACATACTTTTGACACTATTCTGTATCTAGCATTTTTAACTAAATCCTATTACAATAATTAAGACAAACTAAACATGAATTAAAACAACATTGTTTGGTGCTGTAATTGACCCTGAAAATAAATAAAAAAAAACAACAATAACTCTGACAGGCTTGCTGTCCAGATTAACGAAATATTCATCAACCCCAATCTTCTTCAGAAACTTTCTCTGTCCCTTCTCGGTCTTCGCCCTGTCGACCAGATGCTCCTGCATCAGTTTGAAGTCCATTTTCATCCTCATACTGGTAGGAAATATTGCCTACAAGTACTATCTTAAATGTCTGCTTCAAACAGAGCTCCACAGTGTGATGCTAGGTATTTTAGCTCACTCAATAAGGTGTTCTATCACTAACTATTCAAACTTTCTAGTCTCTTATCTGCAAAAGTTTTTCCTCCCTCTATTTTACACTTTAGTAGCTAATTATTAAGCTTGTGTTGTACTAATCACGATCATTCAACCTACACCCCTTTGCATAACCCCATAATATTCCACAAAATGATTTATGAATTATTGCTTTCAACATTCCCCATTCCTATCGACATTCCTTTGTACCTCTTGATGCAATTGCTAATTATTTTTATGATATACTAGGCTGTTTATGGGAAAACCATCGTAGCTGCGGACAAGTAGAAGGCCACTTCGACAAACGTTCGACTGGGTCCACAAATTGAAACATACAACCAAATATTATTTTTCATGAATTTAGAAATCTTAACTTTAAGAATATATCAAGAGCATGATATCCAATAGATGCTCTTACATTTTACGTGGGAGGTTTTTTAAATATATGAATGTTTTATTTTTCAAAAATTAAGCAAATTTGAATTTTATAAATGCCTTCAAAACTTATTATAGGATTCATCAATGTATTTTCCATTGGATTGAATTATTATAGATTACAATTGAGGTGTGCACTTAGTATATTGTGTAAAACTATCTCTTTTAGTTTCTACTTTTTATTGATATTATATTTTTTTTCAATATTTTATTTTTATTAATAAATTTATTTTTTATATATATTAAATTAAACTTTTACAACTTTAAAATATCGAAATTATTTTAAGATTAATATTTATAAAGTTCAATGTTTTAATTCTTATTAATTTTTTTCTAATATTAAAATATATTATTATTTTTATTTATAAAATTAATTAAAAATTTATTGTTTTCAAATATGTTTATGACTACTAAATATTACATCAAAATATAAAAGAAATGTACAAGCAACTATGTTAGCAATTTTTCTTGTTTTATTATGAGTGATGTATTTCATTTTTCATTAAGGTGTATATTACATGGTGTTTGTGAGGTTTAATCAAAATTAGGTCTTAAGTTCAAACTTCATATTGAGGGGATGAGGGTAGGAGCCACTTCTAGGGAAATAAAATACCACAAAGGATTTTTAGACTTGATGATGTCTCACACAATCATGGTGATAACATCTTGCTAGTGGGAAAATCATTCTTCCATTTAACACTAGGATTGAACCAAACTTAAGTTCTGCGTGGATAGGAAAAAAATATATTTCATTCATTCATAAGTTATGAATATTTTTCAAAACACAAATGCAGGATTGGAGAAGAAGTGCTCATTAATTATGAGAAATAACTTTTGGACATGATTAAAATTCAATTTTATGAAGATTTCTCAAGAGGAATATGAAGGATGGAGGAGGGAACACTCATTAATTATGAGAAAGAATTTGAACATGGTTAGTGTTTTGATTTTTTATTCTATTAAGGAAATTATTAAAACTAAGCAAAAGGGCATTTTCTCTGTTTCAACAAATAACTTGATATAATCATAGATTTTGTCGTTTCCTACTAGGAGTTCTTAAATGATTATGGAACATTCTAAGGGTTATCACTAGAGGCATCATATGCTAAAACTTTATGGTGTCCTCTTGTTATTGAACCCACAAGAGAAAAAAAGGGAATGAACCATTTAAATTAGAGAGTAAGGGATCTTATTAGGTATTAGGAGTATTGTCCCCACCCTTGAAGCATGGGAGAGAGGGTTTGACATCTAAAGTGGTTCACTTTAGGATCCTTCTTCTAATGTCCATGACAATCTTCGTTTATCTTGGAGGAAGTCACTTATTTCTAAGATTAATCAAAACTATCACATAGGTAATGAAGACCTAGAGGATAGTGTTTAGTGAGTAAGCTCTAGGTGGTGATGATCTAAAGGATTTATTGAGTGTCAAACAATTGTTTGAACTATCAAGCTTCAATGGAGGATCATAGTTTGTAAAGGGTTTCAAAGAAAATAAGTGGAGGAGGTGATGTTTTAAGAAAATAGAGGAGAGAATTCAAATGGTTATTGGAAAATATGTCTTTGTGGGCCAAACAATCTCCATGAAAGAATTGCATTTTGCATGTAGATATTTCAGAAGATTCATGGATGAAAGATATTTAAGAGAATAAATGTGCATGGGCTATATACACACTACCATAAATGGGCTATATACGCACTTTTCATATTTTTTCATAAGAGTTGATTGATGAGTTTTTTCATAAACAATGGTGATGATCTTGAAAGGATAATGATGTTAAATTAGTAGCAGGGTAATGCTTTATTAACCCTTAAATTATGGATTCCCTATTTTGACCCTAGAGTGGAAATATGTGTAGTCCATCCCATGGTTCTTTACATTACCATTAGAATTTTGAAGTGGAGCCATTTGTATGTAACCATGAATCTACTTAAGGATATCTATGAGTTTTAAGAAGCATTTATGTGAGTTAACTTTAAAAGTGGTAGATATACTAGTTAAGTTAGATTTATGACCAATTCTTCTAGACCGTATAGGAATATAAGTGGGTAATCATAACTCTTTACAAAATTTTAGATTACAAGGGTATTATTTTCATTGTAATCTATGTCATCATTATTATCAAATCAAGGAGGGAACCCATTTTAGAAATCCCCAAAAGTGAATCATTTGTAAAAATATGGTATGGCATTTAGGAACATGGATATGTTCCATTTATGATCAAGTGGATTTTACAATTTCTATGGTATGAAAATTTTGGCAATTGGTAATGTTATTGTGCAAATATTAACACAGTCCATGCCCACTATTACCATAATTCTCATCCCTTCAAATACTACTAATCAAAGAGCTCACACTATAGGAGTTGATAAATTAGTTAAAGGATATTAATAGATGCACCCATGGGCATTGCCTTTTGTCTCAAGTTATGAAATTTGAATAATCTCCTCATGATTTTCCTCCCTCCAGTTAATTTAAATTGTAATTAAAATTTAGTCCTGAATAGATGGGTGAATTTTAACATTGGGGATAAAAATGGGAAATTTTCAATTGTTCACCAACACCGTGGTGATCTGGTTACAAAACATAAGGGATATGTATCTCGAGCTAAGAAATCCTACATGTCTAAAAGTGTTTTACCAACCCTACTATTAGTGGATATGCATGGGATTCTAATGATGTTCATTTATTGTATTAGGAAGATGAGTTAGATAATGTCATGAGGATGGTTTCTAGATGAGTGGAGGGTAAATAAGATGGAAAGGCTTCTATCAAATGGTTGTAGTGAACAAATAGACTTGTGTTACCATTTGTACATCATGAAGATAGGGATGGAAGGTCACCTAAGCAGTGGAGTAGAGTTTCCACATAGTTTTTAGGACTAAATAAAGAAACCATAGGCTAAAGCATAATTACTTAACTAGAACATTCTACATTTTAATTTCTATTAATCGTTGTTTTTACCCTCATTGCAAAAGGTGATTCTAGTCATAGCATCCATCTTTTGGAAGAGTAAGGCGACAACCTTTTGCAATCATGACCTTAACTATCTCCTAATATTACCAATAGAATCCTAAAAAATCAATTCCTGAATCAAAATGTGGTACCAATAGTCATTGGGGGAGTTTTGAGGTCTAAAATGGGACTCCTAAGGAAATTATAAAATAATAGTGGAAATAATAAAATATTATTAGATTACATCATCAAAATTTAAAAGGAAAAAATAAAAAATATTTTTTCAACTCGTATTTTCAACTCATCTCCCTATGGGTTTACTCAAATTTCGAGCAAAAACACTCGTTGGCTAAAAAATTTGATTCCTCATCCAAGGAGTACCCATGTTGCATACTTTCAATCGACCTTGCTACACAAAATATGAGAAATACATAAAAAACGCGATTGTGTTAAAGTTTTTTCATGTATTTCTCATTTTTCTTGTCACAGGATCCATCAGAAGTATGCAACATGGGTCTCCTTAGATGATGAATTAAATTTTGCATCCAATGAGTACTTTGTCTCAAAATTTGAGTAAAACCTTAGGGAGATAAGTTGAAAATATGAGTTCAAAAAGGAGTTTTATTATTTTATTATTTATAATTTTTTTTTCACTTTTTTACTCCAAAAATGGTGAATTAGCCCCCATGGTTGACATCATCATCTTGAACCCTATTGGTTCTTATAAATCTTATTTTGGTTGTACATTTTTCTTAGGAGGCCCATTTTAGACCTCAAAATTCCCCTAATGAGGGCACATTTTTTTCAAGGTTAACATTACAAATTCTATGAAACCATGGGCATTACAATAATGGAGATATTTGAAACAAAAATATTAAAATCAACTCTTGAATCTAAAAGAAGTGTGAGGACCCAACCCACCCGGGATCTTCTAACAAAATTCATTTAACCACAAAATAACACACACACATAATATATGATTTATTAAATAAAAATTTTGATCTAAAACCATTGACTTTAATTAATTCACAATAAAATACATACCTAGTTAAAATAAATTGGCTAGGTTGGGGTGCTCTTGTTGAGCCTGTTTGACTGAAATTTCCACCTTGCCTACTAGGAATGTATATCCGACTTCCTAGCCTAGGGAACCTTCATATATTCCATAACCTTCTAATCCTAAGTCCAATAATAGTTATAGTTTTTCCATAAGAAGCTTTCCAATAATCTCCAACCACAACCAAAACCAATCTTGTTAGTTCTCTTGAGTTCACTTCCTTTTTCTTTATTTTCTCAACCCTCTCTCCACTTCAAACTCTAAAGACACCAAAAGAAAGAAACAGAGACCACACTCTTATCAGCTCCTTCCTCCTCCTCCTTATTCCTCCCCCCACTCATCCACCTAAACCAGTCTCTTCATTTTCACCTACCACCTCATAACGTCAACCTCTTCATAACTTCTCTCCCCCCTATGCCTTATCTAGAATTAAGTGTAAGGAGACATATAGTCAAAATTTGGGAAATGAAACAATAAATAAAAAATAATAAAATAATAATATTTAATCCTAAAATATTTGAGGAGACAACTACTCAAACTTTGGTAGGTGAAATAATAAATAAACAATACTATTTAATCCTGAATTAAATTTGAGGAGACAATTTGTCAAAATTTGGGAAATAAAAAAATAAAAAGATAATAAAGTAACAATGAATAGTCTTATCAATAAATCTTATAGATTCACAAATTTCTAATCAATTTTAATATTAATAAGCATACTCAAATATAACTTAATAATTATGAGCCAAGATTTTGAGGTTAGTTAGATACTAATAAAAATTAGCCATTAATCAAGCTTAAAACTAAGCCCAAGCTTGCTCATTAATCAATCTTAACCATTTATTTAATCATCAAACATTTCAAGATTTATAATAATAGCATCTTCATGCGAGGTGTGGGTATGTATCTAGCATACTCATACCTCATACGTATACTAATAGTACTTATTAAAATAAAATACAAAAACTAAATCATTGAACAAGCATGCTAATAATATAATGTAAGATAATATGATTAGGTAGGGGAATTATATACACCCATCCTTCAGAAAGCTTCGTCCCGATGTTAGAGTCAAACTGTTACAAGCAGTCTGGAAGTAGTAAGAACATAAAGGCATAACAAAGAGAGAGAGAGAGAGAGAGAGAGAGAGAGAGAGAGAGAGTTTTCAAATTAAGTCAAGCAAGGATTTTTCTTCCCATATAGAGTCTCCAACTAACCTATAGCCTCATATCGTCCCTTACCTACTTCTGCTCCGATACTATGGTATCGAGTATAATGATCTAACCACTGATAGAACCAAGATGGAGTAAGCCTCAACTATATCTCCCTAATATCCCTGACATTAAAATGGAAATCGTAATTACACATATAGGAGAGTGCGTCCATCACTGTTCTCCCATGATTCCAGGCTTGGAGGTTACACGATAACCATTCCTTTCTAAAACCATCATTGGGAGTTTACCTGCCAATGTGTAGTTT
The DNA here is from genome assembly GCA_031772625.1 of Pinus tabuliformis. Lineage (NCBI taxonomy): Eukaryota > Viridiplantae > Streptophyta > Pinopsida > Pinales > Pinaceae > Pinus > Pinus tabuliformis. The sequence goes on from CM062804.1 coordinate 1,057,861,655, forward strand.
AGAATACATGATTGAGGAGTATGGGCTTGTCCTCCATTCAGAAAATCCATACTATTCACCCTTCCTTCCATGTCGACTATTAAAATCTCAATCAAAAACATAAATTAAACTAGTAAGGTATATGGGGGATATTAAATGAATAACCTTCCAATGCCCAATTCCCAAGAAATATCCTCCTCAAGACCCTAAATATGTGTCTCTTCTCGTAGTTAGTCCATTGGGTTTACATTTCCACAATTAATTATAATAATTACAGTTCATAAAATATTTACAAGAGGGATAAACAAAAATTGCCATCGTAGACCCTACCCGCTTAGAGGAACATAATATTTAGTTTTTTATACTTCAACACAACTTTAACCATGCTCTATACCAAGCGTAAATTTCATCATGAGCTCCATAAACATAACTCTTTACATTCATTTACAATCGTATTTACGTTTGTTCAATATGCAAACAAAGATGGGTATGATGCCCTCATTTTCTTAGCCATATCTCATGTGGCTTCCTTGGGTCCAAAGTTTTCCCAATGCACCTTGATCTTCTCGATTACTCGATTATGAAGGCTGATCTTCATGGAAAATTTTAAGGGCTAATATTTGTAGGTGGGCTAAATTTCCATGATTTTTCCAAAAAAAAATAAATTCCAATTTCCATTTTTTCTAAAGATGATTTGCTCAAATTTTACAATATAAAATTATTTTACCTTAAAAATCGCCAACATTCTATAGAGACTATATATAAAGTGATTATAAATTTGAATAATTTTACAAATATATCAATAAACATTTTATAGTTTGCATATTAGGATAGGTGAGATTCAGCATTGTTTTTAAACTGTAAGATAGTTTTCCATCCCTAAAATTTTCCCTGATGATCTTCCTCCGATGTAGAATGCATAAAGGTTCCAACTGGGACTCTCCCTCTAGTTCTACCTGTAGCATAGATGAAACAATCACATGATTAGCATACCACACATACCTTTTGAGTAAAAATTCATGGAAAACATCGTGAACCTTTACTGTAGTTAACAAGGCCAATCTATATGCCAGTAGTCCTACTCTCTCTAAACCTTGAAATGGCCCACAAAATTGGGGTGCCAGCTTAGCACAATACCAAATTCTCTATGAGATTTTCCTTTGTCTGATACAAAGATTCATATTATCTCCAAATTTAAATTATTTGTGCACTCTATGTTGGTATACATAGCTCTTTTTCCTATCTAGATCTATCTTTAAGTTCTTCTTGATGGTTTTCATTTCCTTCTCCATCTCTTTTAGCATATTAGGCTTGGTATGGACCCAACTCATTGGGTCACTCTAGTTTATAAGATTATTTCATTTCCAACTATAAATAGCCTCAAATGGACTCACACTTAGTGATTGTTGGTACATATTGTTATAAGAAAACTCTACTAGTGAGAGAATATCTTCCCACTTCTTAGGTTGGTGCATGAAATACATCTTGAGCATGTCCTCCAACACTTTGTTTATTCTCTTAGATTTCCCATCCTTTTTTCGATGGTAGGTAGTACTAAAATCCAGTTCTATCTCTAGACCAATAAAAAAATCTTTCCAAAACTTGGATGTGAACTTAGCATCCCTATCCAAGATAGTTTTATTAGGAACACTGTGCAACTTCACTATTTCCTTTGTAAAAGTTTGGGGATGTTGCTTTCCTTACCAAGGGATTTTAGCAACTATGAAGTGAGCCACCTTAGTCATCTTGTCCATTACCACCATTATGGCATCATGTTGACTAGTTGTCCTTGGAAGAACAGTGATAAAGTTAATTAGAATTACTTCCCATTTCCATTCTCGTATGGAAATTGGTTGTAGCAATCCCACTAGATGTTTAAATTCCACCTTTACTTTCTGGCATTCCAAGAATTTTTCAATATACTTAGCCACATACCACGAAGTATTTATCTAGTTTTATTATCCTTAGCACCGATGCATAAGTACATGTTTCAACTGCTCAAAAATTGAATCACATATAGTTTTCCATCGAAATTTAATTCCTTTTCTTTGCATTATTATGATTGGATAACCAATCTCAGAGAAATTTATAATGAACCTCCTGTAGTAACTGGGTATCCCCACAAATGATGTGACTTTAGCTACATTTTTTGGAGTTTCCCATTCTGTAATTGTCTGAAAATTTTTTAGTTCAATTTCCACACCCTCCTTTGAGACTATATATCCCAAGTATTCAATCTGGGATTGAAAGATCTCGCATTTTCAAATATTTTCATAAATTTTATTCTCTCTTAGCAGTTGTAGAAATTCTATTAGATGATCTACGTGCTCTTTTTTTTTGAATAAAAACCAATATGTTATCAAAAGAAACTAATACACTTTTTTCCAAATATGGATTAAGCAAATTAGTCATTAAACATGTGAAGGTAGTAGGAGCAATAGTGAGCCGAAACTGCACAATCACAAACTCATAGTTCCCATACTTGGCTCTAAATGTTGTTTTATGTATATCTTCATTCTTGACGTGTAGCTAATGGTACCGAGATCTTAAACCAATCTTTAAAAAAATGGCTTCTCCATGCAACTGATCAAACAAATTATTGATCCATGTCAATGTATGTAGTTTATGCATAGTCTTAGTGTGCCATATTTCCTGCTTACAAACAACATTGGTTGTCCCTAAGGCAATACACTCAGTCTAATGTGACCCTTTTCTAACATCTCTCTTAGTTGTAGCTTTAGCTCTATCAACTCAGGGATTCTCATTCGGTAAGGGTATTTAGATGTTAGTGTTGTTCCATGAAGTAATTATGTGCAAAAATCAACTTCTCTCTATGGTGGAAGTCCTAGGATCTCCTCCGAGAATACATCTTCAAACTATTGTTGTTACCTTCAGGCTCACTAGTTATATAGAAAAAAGATAGTCTGCACCCTTTTTAGCTACATCATTTTTATTGTAGTGTTGTTACTATCCTGGCGGACATCGGTTTCAATTTTTCTTGTAGTGTTATCTTTTCCCTGTTGTTGTTGAAGCATTTGGTCAACTTAATATAACATTCAAAATTATTCCAATGTGTTGCTAAGCAATCCATCCTAGTGAGGATGTAATATGCACCTAAAGGAAATAAATTTGAGACTGCAGTGGTGGCAATGCCACTTAGCACAAATAGGCATGATCATGCCTCACACTCCACTTGTTTCTTGGTTCCATTGGCCAACTGGACTAGCCATGATTATTCATGTGTTTTTCTTGGTAAGGCACATTTCTCAGATACACGAGGGCTTACATAAGTAAAATTTTAACATGGGTATATAAGAATTAAGAGAACCTAGTTTTTAATCATACCTTTCATTTCAATTATTGAGGTTTAGTGATCAGCCTACCTATTTTCCAATGATGCGTAAATTCTTGCTACACTTTGACCCACATCCCTCACTTTCTCTACTCCCTACACATTATACAATCTTGGGTTGTCCTTCCCTCATTGAGGACAATCTCTCTTACTATGGTTATCTCCATATATGCATCATTTCATAGACTCCCCTCTCCAAACCCTTGGCTTCCTCTCATGTAGCTTAAGATAATCGGTCTCTATCAGTAGTGGTTAATCTCTCTTGAAATTCACCATTGTTAATAGTGGTTGAATTTGTGTTCCTTCCTATAGGGTTCTTCCCATTTCCCTTGAAATCAATTTTAGTTTTTGTTCTCCATTTAGTCTTATACTCATATGTGTTCTTTCATTTCTCATAACAATATTTCCTTTTCCTACTAGAATCCTGTAGAGTTTGTGGTTAAGAAATTTCTATCCTATCCCTAAATTCCTATGGAAATTGACTGAGGAACCTTTGTATCTTTTCCATTTCATCCTTGAGGTAGGGCAGATACCTCAACAAGTCCAAAAATCTAGTTACATACTCATCAATTGAGCATTTTCCTATATTATGCTCATATAATTCTTTGCCTTGGTTTCATAACACCTATTTTTCAAGTACCTTTCGTTGAAGTACCTCTCAAATCGTTTCCAAGACCACTATTTTTCAATATTAACCTTGACATTCATTAAATCTTCCTACCATATATTAGCCTTTCCTTTCAAGTTGAAGATGGCCACTCTTGCCTTCATGTTGTCAGCATAATTGTGTACCCTAAAATGCTTCCTTATATCTAGCAACCACGCCATTGCCTCCTCATCCTTCTTTACTTCTCCATCAAATTTAGGATGCCTTTCTTTTATAAAATATTTACGAATCAAGTTTTTTCCCTTCTTTTGGTAGGTCCCTATATGACTAGCGTAACCCATTATTGTTATAAGTACAACCCCCTTATTATATTGTTATGCCCATGTAGTCCCCATATTGTCATTATTATGACCCATAGAAGCCCACTATTATTATTATTGTGCCCTTACATTATTATTGTTATGCCGGCTCTGATTATATTATGACCCCTTAGACTCCTATATATAGAAAGGAGGTCTTGTCATTTGTATCATCAAAGAATTTTTCATTTAAGGAGATTTCCCCATCGAAGAGGCTTATCTCTAAGGCATTGATCTATCTTTTCTATCTTTTTGTGAGCTAGTTCCATACCATTTGGTATCAGAGCTTTGGATTCTAGGGTTTCGTTGCTCCAAATAGGTCATTGTGGAATTTTCACTACAACTTTTTTCTGTGGCTTTTCAGAAGCTAAAAAAAAACCCATTTGAGAAGGAATCTAGCTAGACCTCAAGTTCGAATTTCAGATCTTGTCTCGCTATTGTTTCGGAGATATGATTTGAGGAAGTTAGGATTTTTGAAAGCTCAAAAATTTCATCTAAGACAGGTCATCGTGGATGTTTTGCTATAACGTGTTCGCTAGGAAGTTTTAGAATCTAAGAAAAAAAACCCATTCGAGAAGAAAGCAGTCTGAACCTTGATTCCGAATTTCAGATCTTTTCTCACTATAGTTTTGGATATATGATCTGAGGAATTTAAGGTTTTGTAGACTCCCGAATCACATCCTAAACAGGTGACCTTGGGAAAATCATCATAGCTTTCTCTCTGAGAATCAGATTGAAATTTCGTAAGAAGGCACAAAAATAAGATGGACTGTAGTTTTCTGTGTATATATTTTAGATCCTAAGGTTGAAACAGTGACACATGGCACTTCGTACAAGTTTTCTCTACTGAAACAGTCTATAATCAGGTCATCGTGGGAGATTTGACATAACTACTCCTTGGAGAATCCAATCTTGATCAGACTTGTGGGGTTAGAAATAGGACTCAGAGGGCTACTACAGGACTCAATTTCAAAACTTAAAGATCTAGAAGTACAAAGTTACAGTTGTTTCAAGATTGAGCTCCTAAAATCAAGAAAAAGTGAGATGAGGAAGTTTGATGGCAAGGACACGGTAAATTGGAACTGCATATGGAGAAATATTTTAATCTACATGGTGTACCACTGTTACAAAAGGTACGTATTGCATCTAATTATTTAGAACCAAATCAATTTTTATGGTATAAAGGGCTTTGTTCTCGTAAACCACTTTTCATGTGGTCAATTTTCACGGAGGAAATGATAACACATTATGAGGATACAAAGAGAAACACCTTCTTTAGCCAATTGATAAATCTCAAACAAAAGGGTTCAATGGCAGAGCACATTGAGGACTTCCAAAAATTGAATATAAGGGTAAATGATATTTCAGAGGAGGAAATGGTTAGTGTCTTCATAGGGACTTTAAAGGATAACATTCAACACAAGGTTTGTCTTTGGGAACCTGATTCATTGGAGAAGGCATTCAGGTTGGCAAGAAAAATTGAAAGTGAAATTATGGAAATAAGGAATCCCACCACTCATGACTATAATTATGGAAGTGTTTTTTCTCCTAGCCTTCACAACCTACAAGGTTTACACCACAACAATTGGAAGAAAAAGAGAAAAAGGTCTTTGTTACAATTGTGATAGCAAATACACTAAAGGTCATAAGTTTGTTGAGAAGAAATTATTTTACGTAGATTATGAAGAGGAGGAAGAAAAGGATCACGAAACATAAAATGAAGAGGATATACACCAGGAACCCACCCCAGAGAAATAAGAAATGAATCCGACCATATCTTGTAAATCATTGGAAATAATTACCACTCCTAAAACTCTCAAGATAGAAGGACATATTAAGAAGAAAAAGGTTCAAGAAGTGAAAGATCACATCAAGAAAGAAGAAATGAATCCGACCATATATTGTAATTCATTTGCCAAAATCACCACTTCTCAAATTATCAAGATAGAAGGACATGTCAAGAAGAAAAAGGTAATAGTGTTAATTAATTCGGCAAGTAACCATAATTTTATTCATTGTAAGATAGCCAAGGAACTAAATTGCTTCCTATATCCAACACCAGAGTATCAAGTGATGGTTGCAAGTGGAGGAACCGTAAATGGATCTGGAAAGTGCCATAATATCAAGCTATCCATGGGAGAATATGTATTGAATAGCCCAATGCTTTCCATTCCAATGCGTGGTGCTGATGTTGTACTAGGTGTCCAATGGCTACAATCCTTGGGTACAATAGCTTTTAATTTTCAAGAACTTCTCATGAAATTTTCTTTGAAAGGAAAGTAAGTTGAATTAAGGGGTATCACATGGAAACCAGGAAAGATAATTAGCTCTAACGAACTAAAAAATCTTATAAAGAAAGAAAAATGAGGCGTAATTGCACAATTATGTTCTCTAGAGGTTCCCACATCAAAATCATTTATTTCTCCAGATCTCCAAATAGTCTTGGACAATCATTCCAAGGTATTTGAGACTTCCAAAGGCCTCCCACCTATTCGTGATCATGATCACGCTATTCATTTGATTCCAGGAAGTTTTCGTCCAAACATCAGGCCTTACAGATATCCATATGCCCAAAGGAGTGGGAACTCATTCAAAAGTTGTAGAAATCCCAGTTCAAACAGTATTGCGCGAACTTGACAAGGAAGGAAAAATGATATTGGAACCTGAAGCAAGCATGGAACCGAGAAAATGACAGCTACGAAATAGATCAATTTCAGAGTATCTCATCAAGTGGAATAACTTACTACCTGAAGAATCCACATGGGAGGACAAGAATTTATACAGAAGCATCAAGAACTACTTAAGCGTTGAGGACAACACTTTTTGAAAGAGAGGGGAATGTTAGGTCCCTATACTACTAGTGTAACCCCTTATTGTGATTAGTACAACCCCCTTATTATATTGTTGTGCCCATGTAGTCCCCATATTGTTATTATTATGCCCCATAGAATCCCACTATTGTTATTATTGTGCCCTTACATTATTATTGTTATGTCGACTCTAATTATATTATGACCCCTTAGACTCCTATATAGAAAGGAGGATGTCATTTGTATCATCAAAGAATTGTTCATTTGTGTAATGTAAAGGAGGTTTCCCCCTCGAAGAGGCTTATTTCTAAGGCGTTTATCTATCTTTTCTATCTTTTTGTGAGCTAGTTTCATAACATCTTTCTTGAAAACGTCTTCTTGCAACAACACCATATAATTGATCGTAACTACTTGTCCTCCCTTATGGAGTACTAAGAGGAGTTACACCCCTCACCATGTCCTCACTTGAATATCGATACATTTTCCTATTTGCTAGCTTCCACACCATCAGTACTCACTTCTTGCTTCCACAATCCTTATGATACTTGTAACTAAGTTCATGCTACTTAGTTGAATATTTAGTATGATTCCATTGATAGGCTCTGTAGTATGATTTCATTCAACTTAGATTTTTTTTGTTGAGCCCTAACAATCCTTTCATTGTCATACTTGTAACTCCTTAGTTTAGCCCTTAATATTCTCATTGTGTCCAGCCAATAAAGATATTTTTCCTTTCCTCTTTTTTCTACTGACTCTTCCTCATGCCCTTGTTATGATTTATCAATGTCGTACTGCACCATTCTACTGCTCATCAGTTTTCCCTTTCGCTATTACTTGGTGTTCTCTTATCTTAATATTCTTCTTGTCTTGTCATACTCATACAACCATTAGCGACACCTTGATACCAATAAATATAATAATTATATCCCTTGTAACCCTCCCATAAACACATGGTTGTGAAGCTATCTGAAACACTGAGTTTCAAGTTAGCACATTTGTTGAAATAATGTAACATATCAAAATATCATTGTAGTTAGTAAGAAATCCATAATCAAATATTATAAGCAACACACAAAAACACTCACACTTAGCTTTCCCATTCTATAACAAATCTTTGTAATTTTCCCTCTAGGCCATTTTTATTTACTTATGAACCCATTTTAATCCAAGTTTTGCACCACGATGCTTTGGCATTATTTCGTAACAACCTATAACACACTATAGGTCCATTATTAAACCTTCTACTCTTATACCACTTTGTAACACTTCCTCCCACCAACCTAGCCTCCACTAGCTCCATGGGAGGTGTTACTTGTTTTAACATGACTTCCATGGTCTCATTATGGAAATGGTGTTGCCAAAATTATTCATTTACGAAGCTAGTGAAATTAAGTTTAGGTTGCACCTTTACACTCATCTCGCCAAGAGTTTTTCGGTGATATAAATTTCATCCAAAATTGATAACTGGATCAAAATTTATGGCTAGTTAACCTATATCATCATATGCCTTTCCATAAAATTTCTATTTCAAAATAGTGATAAACCGTTTTATGAGTTTTCACTCGAGGTGTAGAGTCTAGGTGGACAATTATGTCTTGCGAACCATAATCTTGAAATGTATGGACCCTTGAACTAGTTCAGACCTAGGCCCACATGTGAGCCGCAAACCATATCTGCACTCTTGCATACTCTTGGTCGCTAAGCCTTCAGACCTCTAGGCTAGTCTAGCCCCTGACCCACATTTGGACCGCCATACTACCCTCACACTTGTGTGTGTCTCAGACCTCAAGATAGTTATAATAAAAATGAGGGTCTTGCCCCACCCATTATGTATATTGTGTTTTGGTTAGTCCTACTCCAAATTATCGCAAGTTTGGGCCCGACTATTCCCACCATACTATATATATATCACCTACCCATACTCGGCTCAATTTGGGTCTAAATCTAGTGTTATATATATCACCCACACGTACTCAACCTACTTCGGGTTTTACTCTACTATGAGGGAACCACTATACGATATACCTACATTAACCATTAGAACAACATTCTTATTTTTCTACAACCTTTTCAGGGATTCGACAAAAGTTTTCTGAGAGCTTGGTTCTAACCCAATCATGCCTTGTCATGAGAAATCAATACCTTGAGATAGATGAGACACATTTAATAAATTAAATGAAAATTAATGCATATATTCATATAGACATAATCTTGACTTCTTGGCAGGTGCTCACATAGCCAATACTATGGAGATACATCTTATGGGATTAGATACAAAGATACAAATCGACACAATATATTAGCAAAACATGACATGCCCTTATTACTTCTTGAGTAAGAAAATTTTCATCCTGCAAACCCTGCAAGCTATGTAACCATATACATGTATACTCAAAATTTAAATAACAACCTCTTTAACATAAAGATCACTACTGAAGCATAATAAATAAACCATGGAATTTCAAACACCATAGCAACAATCTAACTAATCCACAAGCCATAGAAATCACTATGAGTATAGCAACCATGCAAATATCCTCAAGTTCCCATACCATGAAAATTAAACATGGTCACATCTCAATAACACACATAAGAAAACACACCCCTCATCTCGAGAACTTTCAATATGAAACAAACATTAAAATTTCACATTGCATCAACATGTACAATGGCATAATTATGAAAATTCTCTTCGAACACACATACTGGAACAAATTGCACACAGTGGAAGCAAACATGGGAATCTCTCTTGTTTTCTTGTGCTTTGTCTTCTATTCGAACACACACATTGCACATCCCCACCTCCTCTTCCTTGCACTTCATGTAGTCGTTCCTTGCTAAATCCATTCTTGTGTGTTGACTTGGCAATACACAATTCATGAGACATGACCAAAGAGTATGAGATTATCCTCCATTTAGGAAGTCCATACTCTTCCCCTTTCCTTCAATGCTTGCCATTAAAATCTTATTCAAAAACATTAAATTAAACTATTCATGGTTATTGAAACAATTAAATGAACAACCTTCCATTCCCCAATTCCTATGCTATATCCACCTCAATACCCTAAATTTGTGTCCCCTCTCTTAGCTAGTCCATTGTGTTTACATTTCCATAATTAATTACAAGAATTAAAGTTTATAAAATATTTACAAGACAGATTAACTAAAAGGGTTGTCACAGAGAGGATACCACATCTATTGAAATTGTAGCAAGAAAATGATTCATTTGATTAGTGTCTTAGTCAAATGGAGAAAATTTAATTTTCCACATCAGCTAGATGACCTGGATTGTAGTTATCTAGAGTGACATGGCCTTGTCTACTAGTTAAGTCAGTAAATTCAAGTTTGTAGGCTAGAATTAGAGTTGTACATGAGTTGATTGCTAAGATCTAAAAATCTAGTTGACAATTGTCATTTGAACTTAGTTAAATGAGCTTTAGTCATTAATTGAGTCATTTGAAGGTTATTTGAGTAGTTATGATTGTTGTTATCTCACTCATCTCTTAGTTAACTAGTCAATCAACTAAAAATAGACCCAGTCATGCATGGAATTAGAGTTTCCTAGATGAGTGGATGGAAAAGACATATTTTAATTTATAATTGTATATTGATGAGTGTACAGTGCTTTTGCACTGAGCAGGTCATCAATTCCCCTTGGATTTGCATAAGCAAATAAGGAATTTCCCTATTATTTAGAAGCTTAATTCCTCCAGGTTTGCATAAGGAAATACAAGGTTGGATGAGACTTGAATTGGCTAAGTGTTTGTGAGAGAAGACCCTGAAGGAGAAGTACAATTTTATAATTCAGGTTGTGCTTCAGAGTTGAAGCAAGACATTGTAATTTTTTCTCTTTCTCATATGAATTAATGCAAAGCCATGAAGGGGTTTTCCTAGTTGGGTTCCCCTAGAAAATCATTGTGTTCCTTATGTTTTGATGGTTGGATGCCATTGCATGTGTTTCGATCATTTGTTTTCCGTTCTGTAGAATAGTAGAATAAATTTTTGTCTCTTGATCTCAATTTGATTTCATTAGCAGTAGAAAATTTATTGCAATTTCTACATGGTATTAGAGCATCAAAATACCATATAGAAACCTTGTTCCAGACGCTCTATCAAAGAAATTTCGATTTGTAGAGATTTTGGTGCAAATTCTCTTTAGTGTAGGAAAATTTTCTTTCAATGGATTGAGGCTTGAGTATGCATTGGAGGGAACCTAAAATTTTTGTGCTTGGAAAGACAAGATGGAAGCTTTCCTGGATGAAAATGGAGGATGGGAATATAATCAAATTGATATTCTAAAATTGGAAACATCAGATGCATACACACTTGCTTAGTGGAAGAAAGACACATCCAAAGACAAGAGGATTATTTTGGAGGGTGTCAAAGATCATGTGGGTTTAAAACTTGCATGGAAAGGAGACAACTTTTGCAAGGTAGAAAACTCGCACAGATCTATTGTCAAGTAGGAAAAATGTTAGGAAATTGGAATTGAGTGATAAATTCAGTATCATGCAAATGAAAAAAAATGAAACCATTCCTCAGTACCTATCCATATTCACTTTGGTTTGAGATGAACTTGGAGGAGTATGAAAAAATGTGCCATCATTTAAATATGTGATCTTAGCACTACTTTATCTTTCGAAATCCTAACACAACTATCAGGATTCAATTAATGGAAGAGACAAGCTACCAGATTAGGAGAGACTTTGGTTTGATTTGGTGTAGGAGGAGATCATAAGAAACACTAGAGATGGTGCCACATCCATTGCAGATGAGGAAGAAGAGTTTTCTTGGGTTGGAAAAAGATAGAATTCCAAAGGAATGAAGGTCCAAGGTGAGTCATAATTGAGCTAGAACAATGGGAAGAAGAAGGACCTCAACAAAATAAAATGTTTTCACTTCCATGAATATAGACACTATGCAACCAGTTGTCTGCAAAAGAAATCCAACAAGGACCATACAATAGGAGTAGGAGGAGATTCTCTTGCATCTCAATTCAAGTTAGATTTCACCATCTTTTCTTGCATGGAAAGCAAAATAAGAGGGAGTGAGTGGTACCTAGATTTTGGTGCCTCATATGATATGACAATAAATAAGGAAATCTTTAGTAGATTAGAAGAGAAGTATTTAAAAATTCACATAGAATTTTGAGATGATGGGGATATAGTACCAAAGGAATTGCTATTGTCACCTTTAAGAGGGAGTTAGACTCCCATATTCACTTGACAAATGTAATGTATGTGTCTGGGCGGAAGAAAAATTTGATTTATGTAGCTTTATTGGTGGATGGAGGTTATGATGTGGTGTTGAGTAAGGGAAAAGTTTTTTTGAAGCATGTTTCTACTAGACAAGTGAAACATATTGGATTTAGAGTGAAAAACATATACAAGCTAGAGGTAGATTTTTCCAAGAATGCAGATATACCTCTATGAGTGAGGTGGGGTCATGTAGATTAGTCCCGGAGTTGAAAATATTTTGGAAGGTTCCATAGGAGGGAAATAATAGTTGCAGTATACTCTTATGATGGATCAATACCCTTTCTACAAGGGCCCATAGTACTTAGTAGCAGAAGGATCAATGTCAGTTGAAGCAGTCCGATCTTGTGCGACAGTTGCATACTAGTTGCAATCAAATGTTGAGGAGCATAGAGAAGTATTAATAGTAGTGTTGAATCCACAATAATATAGTTTTTCCATTAGATAGTGCAGCGACTAGTAGTAGTCATAGGCTAAGGAGACAGTTGCAGCTTAGAGACACAACTAATTCAGTATTTTGGATGCTTCTATGTTGCATTTGTTGCAGTTGCAACAAAAACACTCAGAGGGAGTCTTGTTACAGTACATTCCTATGGGGGAAGGATTGAGATTGTGTATAATCCTTTTCTTGCTAAGAGGGAGTGTTGAAATTGTAGCAAGAAAAGGCTTCATTTGACTAATGCCTTAGTCAAATGGAGAAAATTCAATTTTCCACATCAGCAGGATAACTTGGATTACAGTTAGCTAGAGTGACATGGCATTGTCTGTTAGTTAAGTCAATAAATTTGAGTTTCTGGCTATAAGTAGATTTGTGGATGAGTGGATTGCTAAGATATATAAATCTAGTTGAGTTTTTGTTAGTTGAACTCAGACAACTGAGCTCTAGTCATTATTTGAGTTAGTTGAAGGTCAGTTGAGTGTAAGTTATGATTGTTTTTAACTCACCAATCGTTAAGTTAACTAGTCAATCAGCAAAAAATAGACCCATTCATGCATGGAATTCAAATTTCCTAGTTGAGTGGATGGAAAAGGAATATTTTTATTTATAAGTGGATATTGTTGAGTGTACAGTGCTTTTGCATTGAGCATATGATCAATTCCCCTTGGATTTGCGCAAGGAAATAGGGAGTTTCCCTATTATTTAGGAGCTTAATTCCTCCAAGTTTACACAATGAAATAGGAGGTTGGTTGAGGCTTGAATTTTCTAAGTGTTTCCCAAAGTAGGCCAAGAAGTAGGAGAACAATTTTACAATGTAGAGTGTGCTTCAAAGTTGAAGCAAGACATTGTAATTGTTTCTCTTTCTCATTTGAATTAATGCAAAGCAGTAGAGAGGTTTTTCCTAGTTCGGTTCCCCTGTAAAATCATTGTGTTGCTTATGTTTCGGTGGTTGAATGTCATTTCAAGTGTTTTTATCATGTATTTTCCTTTCCACATAATAGTAGAATAAATTTTTGTCTCTTGATTTCAATTAGATTTCATTAGCAATAGCAAATTTCTTGCAATTTCTACAACATCAGCCTTGTTACTCATGAAAAAGGGGAAAGCCATGTGGGAACTATGATAAATACTCTAGAATGGTTGATTTGTTACTCATGTTGTGGGTTGAATGGGTCAAATTCAACCCGTTATTGGCTATCAAGCTGTGTTATAACTGGTTCACTATGAGGAAAATAGTTTCCATTATATTCAAGTAATTTGTTTCCATACTAGATTAGAGTAGTTAATAGAAAATAGAGAGAAGCATAATATAGAGGTTTGTGTTTTGTAGAAACCCATAAACCATATGTCTCAGGTAGCTCCATAGAGAGAGATTTCTCCTTTGTATTTGCGTTATTTCCATTTAGAAAAAAGGGAGCATATAAACTTCACCTTCCAGTTGGATTTTATTCCAGAAGGTTCTTCTATATGATATCTTGGTATTCATATTGAGTGGTGTGTTTTTAATTTTTTGTTCTGTATTTTTCTCATTTCATCTATTACATACATAAGAAGAAAAGTAATCATTAATAAATCCATAAATCTAAGGAAAATTAGTGCTCATCATATCAATTTCATATTTTAGTCTAATTTTATGAATTTTTTTGTGGCAAACTGTAGAGTGGAATACCACACTAGTTTATAGATCAATATAGATAATAGGAGTAAATGTGTGTGAAGTAACTATTTTATACATGGATCTATGATTTGGATGTGTAGGTGTGCTTGGGTTATTTGGGAGTTATTATCATAATATATAAATATTGATTGTGTAATTGATTTCTATTATAATGTTAGAATTTCTTGTTCATTCTCATATTTGTTTTGCATTGTTTGTATAGTTATTTGAAGTGATGGGATTTTAAAAGATAAAGTGTGAAAGACTCTTATAAATAGAAAAATTGGTTGTGTCAGCTCCAAACTATCTAGAAACCTTAGTTTGAGACCAAAAAATGGATTTTTTCTTTCTTTATTTCAAATCCTTGATTTATGCAACCTTCCCCTCGCCAATGCCTTAAGTATCTAGGTGTGAGTCCACTTAAGTGACCCATTTTTCATGAGCATGAAATTGTAAATACTTGTTTTGCTTCTTCCCATTTTCTATGTCATCCTAGGAAATCGCCTCAAATCTCTTGATTTTTGGACCCTAATAATTATATAGTAGAGAGAATCATTGCACATACATTCAGACCATAAAAACCATAACAAAAAAATAAACTTTATTTATCTCGATTAATCATACAATCAACTTTTACACATTTGGCACATAATAATAACATAGACCACATTGTGATTCTTACAGGTAAAGGTTAAATTTTTAATTAAAGTTTAGAACAAGTATGATGGGTGGATAGAGAATGAACCAAGGTCCTCCATTTCAATTTTATTGATGAGGATTTTGTAGGGTAGGCATTGAACTATAGATGGAAACTCTGATTAATTCAATGGTGGTGGCCAATTGGCCCCAGGTTCTCGAATCTTCCAATGAGCCACTTGGAGACGTTCCCGCCATTGAACTTGGTTCTCTCTCATTCAATGAATTTTATAAACCTGCGGTGGTTATCAGTAACCAACCAATTTTCCCTCTGCTCTAGTCGGTCATTTCCAGGGTTCACTGTGGAATGGTTTTGCTCTGCAACATTTCGATCGATTGAGATTTCTTCTAGATTCTTTTCCCTTCCTCGCCATTGGAACTAGGATGCCACACACCTACATTGACGTAGTGCCTGGTATTAAGATGAAAGGCAGATGTCTCCAAAACCATGACAACAAGGTAAAACACTAAATTTATATACAGTGCTCTTTTTTTTCTTTTTTTTTTCCACAAGAAAAGAAATGATTAATGAGTCTCATCTCAACTAATATCTTGTCTTGTTGTTTTTATAGAGGATTTAACTGGTCTTTATATTTTAGCATACTAATTTTAGGAGTCAGTAAGTTGTTGGAATCCGTCTTCCTTTTTCTTCAGAGGGTGGGGTTCAAGGTTTACCCAATGTTAATTTTCCTAGATTTTATTTAATTATCTACATCCGCTATTTGTAGGGATGCGTCTTTGGTCCAACATGGGTGTGACCAAGACTCATCTCACCCCTCTGAACATCTCATATGGTGTATTCGGTACCAAGGTGCATCCTACTTTCTTAATGAGGTTTTCTAAGGATTTTCTGGAAGTTTTTCTTACATCACAAATGGTTCTAGGGATTTAATCCTAGCCATACAGTTGCAGCTGTGAATGGATGGTTAAAATTATACCATTTTCAGGTTTTTAATTAATTTGAGTTGAAGGTCCGGTTTGAAAGCGATTCTATAATCAAATTTTCTATTGGTAATTCTGCGAACTACCCATTATATAGTTACTCTTTTTTTTGACTGATAAGTAACAACCCTCGGTTATTGAGTCATAGGTTTTCCCTTTTGGGGAAGAAACC
Source organism: Pinus tabuliformis (assembly GCA_031772625.1). Classification (NCBI taxonomy): domain Eukaryota; kingdom Viridiplantae; phylum Streptophyta; class Pinopsida; order Pinales; family Pinaceae; genus Pinus; species Pinus tabuliformis. The sequence goes on from CM062804.1 coordinate 1,057,877,923, forward strand.
CTTATAGGTTACTTGCTTTTTGTCCTTACTCAGTCTTGGAACTTGTATGTGTATTTTTTTGTTTTTTCCAACTATCAACAAGATGCCTTCGTTTTCAGGAGTTTGAGTTATCAATTAGACATGTATGGAATAGATAACTTATTTCCTCTGTTTTTTGTATTTATTAGAATGATGCTTCATGCTTTTATGTCCTGTGTTTATTATGAGAATGCTTCTCATTGTTGTATCTATAATAAAGACTCATCCAAAGTCAAGGTGCCTCGTAATTTGTTTACAGTCAACAATATGGTATTGTTCTAACTTTTTTAGGTTACTCCTTATTCACTTATTTTCGTTCTTATGGGTCTTACGTAAATACAGGTTCTTAAAATTTAAGTGTGGCTTTCTGATTATAGCACTTGTCTTTATAACAATTATCTTTCTGAAGACATGGAGGAACACTGTTACATAGAGCCATCCCTCAGTTGCCCACTCATGATGGCCAAGAAGGGTAAATATAGGGTATAGATCTGACCCTCTCATGATTAAAAAACCCTACTACCCTACTTACTCCGACTATCAGATGACAGTTAAGTTTCTTTTTAACTTCATTTTTGAAATAATAATTTAATTGGTACGCAAGACGTTCTACCAACAATTTTTTTATCTGAAGCGTCCTCTAGCCCTTCCTGTCATCTATACTAGATTCTAGGTTGTTTTTTTTTCTACGTTGAACACCAAATTATTCTTCGAAGAATTGAGAATAATTATAGCAACACTATTTGTTAATCTTTTCCTTTAATTATAGCAACACTATTGTTAATCTTTTCCTTAAAAGAGTAAAAACTTAAGGGTGCCATTTCATTTCTTGCTTCTCATGCACATTTTAAAAACCAAAAACATATCTGCCCTGACCCTCCATGTCACATTCACATAGAACTATCTTGGCAGGCATAAAATATCAAAGTTGACCCTCTTGGTCATATTCACAAAGAAATTATTTTTTTCACTTCTGATACTAAATAGGGCTAATCATTTACGTATAAAAGAAAACTATTTAGATTCTTTTCCTTAACATCTACTTTCTTTATATTTCTCTTTAATATTCTTTTCCTTAACATCTACTTTCTTTATAATTCTCTTAAATAAATCGAGAATGACTCAAGCACTTATCTATTAGCCGAGATTCTAGAATTTACAAGAAAGACCCTGCCACTTGACCAATGAGGATTAGGCTATTACGTATCGTTCCTCCCCTCGTGCTTCTCAGTTCAGAACAATTTTTTAAGGAGAAATTACTGATTCATCAACGTCAAGACTCTTTCCAGTCCAACCTAGAATATTTGTCATCTAGAAACCAAGTTTGATATTCGAAGTTTACACTGACTCTAGTCTACCTCAAGAACCCTGCTTCACGCAGCGTCCTGCCTTTTATTTCCTTTCTTTCTCTCTCCTTATGAGTTCTCTCAACTTTTTGGAGATAAAAGGAGGAATAAATTCTCTTAACTTGCTAGTAATAAGAGAATTACTCGTGTCTTTTCCTGTAAATTATAAAACTCAACATAAAAAGGAACATTTATTTTCTCAGTTAGATTTATTCCATTTCAATATTATTTCATATATAAATTACCAAGTTCACCTAATAACCAAAGTGATTACCAAATATTTACAATCACCTGGGGGTGTCACATCTCCTCGCCGATTGGAACACCATCCCTAGTGTTCATCTCTTCTGTCACCCTTGGACATAAATCGGGATATGCCTCATACATAAATTCCTTATTTTCCCATGTGGCTTCCTCCAGGCTAAAGTATTTACACTGTACTTTAACCTAGATGATAGCTCTCTTTCGTAACAAAATTTCATTGAGTATACACAGGGGTTCTACCATAAACTCTTCGTCTAGTTTGACCTGTTACAATTATAATTAAATCATTAATCCATTCCATTGTTATACCAAAATTTACTTCTAGAAACTTTCTATTTTTTTTTTTACCTGTATATCTTGCCAATTTATGATGTGTCTAGAATCATAAACATATTTTTTTAGAAGCGAAACATGAAACACATTGTGAACCTGAATGTGACTGGGTAGCAATAGGTGATATGTTGTTGATCCTATCCTTTCCAATATTTGAAAGGGTCCACAGTATTAGGGTGCCAATTTTGCGCAACTTCCCCATCTAAGGGAACTTCTCTTAGGGTTAACCTGCACGTAAACATGGTCATCCACCTGGAATTCCTAGTAAGGTCTTTTTTTATAAGCATAGGCCTTTTGTCTATCTTGAGAAACCTTTAGATTCTACCAAACTCTTCTCATTGTACTTTCCATTATTCTAAGATATCGGGTCTTAAGATTATTTTATTCTTACGACTATTCTAGTTAGAGGGTACCCTCACCTTTTCCCATAAAGCACCTCATAAGGAATCATTTTTAATGGCGCATGATAACTATTGTTATAAGAAAAATCCACCAAATGAAGGTATTATTCCCACTTATTTTATTGTTTCATCACATACATACACAACATATCCTCAACCACTTTATTTACTCAGTTTACCCATTTGTCTATGGATGGTAAGAAATAATGTAGTAGACTTGAGTACTCAATCTAGAGAAGACTGCTTTCCAAAATGATTAATTAAACTTTACATCTTGATCTAAGATAATGACTCTAGGTACGCCATGGATCCTAGTTATCTATCTCATAAATATATATTCCACCTAGCTTATTTGATAGGTAGATTTAATAGGAATAAAATGATCTACTTTACTCCATTTATATACTACTAGCATAATAGAGTCATTTTGTTTCTTGGATTTGGGTAATTCGATTATGAAATCTAAAGCAATTTTGTCACACTTCCATTCAGGAATGGGTAAGGGATGAAGCAACCCAGAAGGGTGATGGTGTTCTTCCTTGACTAAATAAAATTATAATAATTCAGTTAAGTGTTATGCGATATCCTTCCTCATACCCAACGAATAATAATCCTTTTTAATTACAGAAATTAAATTTTGATAACTCGGATGAGCGGTATAGGGGCTTCTATGGAATTCGTCCAATATGAATTGTTTTTTTGAGAGATGATTAGGTACATACCTTCTTCTTCGGAAAATCAACAAGTATTTGTTGTTGATACCATATTCAGTTTGTTTCCCAACATCCTGAGCAAGTTTAGCTTCTTGCTAAAGATATTCATATTTTGGATCTTTCAGGGTAGCTTATTTAATCTGTTCAGAAAAATTAAACTCTACTTGACTGTATGAAACCTCATATACATGATGCAATCTTCTTCTTAATGCGTTAGCCACCTAGTTCTCCTTCCCTTTAAGGTGTTTTATCTTAAAGTCAAACTTACTAAAAAATGCATTCCTTCTGGCTTGACGTGCATTCAATTTAGGATGTCTAGAGAAACTGGTTAAACTACTGTGATCCGTCATCAACAGAAATCTCTTCCCTAACAAGTATTGTCACCACACCTTCAAAGAATGGACTATAGCTGTTAGCTCGAAGTCATAGGAATAATACCTCTTCTCATGCTCTTTTAACTTACGAGATTCCTAATCAATCACCTTACCTTCTTGCATAAAAAATCCCCCTACACCTTCTTGGCAAGCATCGATATAGAATATGAATTATTTTTTCCAAATCTACAATTATCAACATAGGGGCAGTAGTATGTAATTGTTTCAAAGTCTCCAAACTCTGTTGACATTCTTTTGACCATCTAAAATTCTTTCCTTTCTTTTGCAAAGAGTTGATCGGGTAAGAAAATTTAGAGAACCCTTTTATAAATCTACGATAATATCCAGCTAGTCCCATAAAGGAGCGTATATCTACTAGATTTGTTGGGATGGGCCACTCCATGATGTTTTTAAAATTTTCTGGGTCCACTGCTATACCTTGAGAGGAGATAATGTGTCCTAAATACTGTATTTGATCTTTGTAAAAGTTACATTTTCTAAATTTAGCATAAAGTTGGTTTTCCCTCGAAGTTTGCAATACCAGCCTAAGGTGTTCCTTATGATCCTCCATGCTCTTAGAATATATTAGGATGTTGTCAATTTAAATTAGAACAAACTTGTCAAAGAATGGGTGCAAAATTCCGTTCATCATACTCATAAACGTTGCTGGAGCATTTGTGAGTCCAAATGGCAGAACAACGAACTCATAACATCCATAACGTGTCTTGAACATTGTTTTATATATATATATCATCATCCTGAATTCGTATTTGGTCATAGCCCAATTGTAGATCAATCTTTGAAAATACTTGATAAAAAAGATCATCTATTCTAGGCAATGGGTACTTATTTTTAATTGTTAACTTATTTAGTTTCCTATAGTCTTGTTGATGTTGTTGGACCCGCCAACATGTCAGGGAATCTCCCCAGTAAGAAGTCCCAACTAGACCTTAGACCATTTGGTGTAGGAGTCCCAACAGTTGGTCGTATGATATCGCCTTGACCACGGTTGCACATAGAGGTAAGTAGGATTTCCTTGATAGTAGAAAGGGTGTGATATGTGCAACAAGACAAGGAAGGTGCATGAATGGTCCTAACACACAGAAGGTGGGGTGAGTGTGCCCTTTGGAAACCTGTGTAAAAACGTGGCTTGGAAGGGAACACCCAAGAAAAAAGGCATCAAAACCTGGAAGGCAGGTGAACCAACAATCCAAACTGATGGTTAAACCAATAGCACATCTCAGTAAGATCCATACATACATATAGAGATAGAGTCTATGCATACATGCGCAAGAAAAAAAATACATATATCATTAGAGTAACCAAGATAATTGAAATACAATAACAACATATGCATCAAAACGTGATGGCTCTGTTGTATTAAGAAGTGAAAGTTCCAATCATACAGTATAATCATGACCAACCACTAGTCTCAATAACCAGAACGTTACAGTCATTGTTGTCTGCTCCTCCAAAGAGATGTACTAGCTCCACACTGTGGAGAAGTCAAGGCTCATTACAATACACCAAGTTTTCTCTAAGATACTCCTATCGGATGCTTGACTGCCCAAAAGACTTTACAATGAGTTATGAGGTTCTATAAACAGCAAAGGGAGGGGTGACCCTTGACATTCCCCTTTGTGACTGTTGACCTACCCTCATGACTCTTCAACTACTCTATGAATGTTACATTCAACTATCGACACTTGGACTTTAACTTTACAAGATGTTACATACAATCTGCCACGCAAGACATCACTAACACTCAGAAAACTATGCGAAGACCAAATCTTCAACATCCTCATGATGGTCGACGATGGTGAACTAATGCTAAGCTTGTTAGTTTGTGATAGTGTTCTTGTACTCTGTGGTGACATCTTTCTATAAATGAACTCTTGCCTCTGTTGTATGCGGGTAAACTGATTTGACTCCTCTCTCCAACTCATCTAATAACATGTGCATCATTGTATTGAGTGCAATTAGACCAACGAGATACCGTTGCATAGTGTCTGTGTTGATCGCCAAGTCTGTGCATCAACTCGTCAAAGTACATGTCCAACTCTAGTCAGAATTGATTGTTTGTCTTTGCCTCGGTGAGTGTCGCAATGTATGGGATTGCATGAGCACCCACAACAACACCCATGCTTCTGAACATCCGTCCATGTGAAGCTTTCAAATGGTGATGCGTTGTGGGAGTTTCTCATAGTTCTGTATCAAACTCTAAATGCATGCCTTCACCTCTACTGCCTTGGGCTTCATCAACTTGCGCAAGTGTAATAGAGCTCCCTTGTATCTCATTGTCCATGTTTGCATGTCATTGACAACAGTGTGAAAATCTGACAAGATGTGTGCTCTCTTAGCACAATGTTGCTGCCAACCGTTGAGATGGACGATTGACTTATGCATGGTGACAACTATGGAAGACAACATTCGCATGACTATCTTGAGAGATGATACCTCATTTAGTATTGCTCTCTTCAATCCTACTTTGGTGGATGTTGTAACCTGTTTTCCTCCTTGCTTTTCCGTTTGAAAGTCCTTAGCCATTCGCTCGTTCTCTGCTATCAAGAAGTGAACACTCGAGTTGATGGCTTTGGCATATTATCTAGTAGCATCAGCCAATGTTGTTGGATGGTTGCGCACATCAGATACGATCACTCGTTCTTCCAATTGCACAGGAGATGCATGGACATCTGGAGTAGTCACTCTGTGCGATTGCACAACTCTATGCCGCGACTCGTCGAATGATATGTTGTGCATCTCTACTTCTGGACTGCCTTTAAGGATCTCAATATCTCGTTGATCGGTTAGGACCTGCTCTGCTTCTAGTTCTGGGGAAGTCGGTGGGTTGACCTCTTGGTTGTAAGGCATGAGGTCAATATCCTATTTTGACTCTCTCTGCTCCATCTCGGTATCCATCTAATCAAGTATCTGTTCAATCTCTTGAACGAAGTCCTTCTCCTGTGACTGCTCACCCTATTGGCTTTGTGCCAACTACTCGGATGCATCTATAACCTGTATGGGCATAGTTTCATCAATCTGTGCATGTTGCGCCTCCTGTTGTGTTTGTCCCTAGTCTGCTTTGTTCTCCTGTCTGCGCAGCTCTTGTTATTCCTGAAGTTGCTGCTTCAACTATTGCAACTCCTTCACTGTTTCCTCCATCCTCTATTTCTCTCTCTGCCTTTGCACATTCCTCCTGTCGCCTCTTCGCCTCTATCTCCAAATATGTTTTCTCCACAAGTGGGTCTACTTTGAACTTGCAGCTTTGTTCTGCTTCTATGTTGTCAAGAACCTTTCTCTTGCCTTTGTGACACACAGGTATGTTACCCTCTGTGGCTACTGATGGTGTTGCTCTCCTAGATGTTGCTTTGCGTTACTTTGCTAACCATTCCCTAGCTATGTCGACCAGTACATTGAGCCTGGAGAAGCTATGGGAATATCTCCATGGGTATTCCTCTACCTAATGACAGGCCCCGTGTATTCAAGGAAATTTCACTCTCAGATAGTGATCCTTTATAAAGAAATATGGGTCATACGGATTGAAACATATGGTGTCTAAAGTAAATCTTTTGGCCTCCTCCATCTCGACATCAGCATGCTTGAGATTCTATATCTCGTACAACCCGATACACAAAGGAAGAGCAGGCCAATGTGCCTTACTTTTCCTTTGTCGTCTAGTTGAAAACCCTGTCGAGATGTGATATGACACTTCTTGCATGACGAGTTTGTCCATAGAAAAATTCAGTAAAACATGAAGAGGATTATTCACATTTTACATTTGTATGAAGGTGCCAATAGGTGAGTCATACCAATCAGCTATGTTGATCACCTCCATTGCTACCTGCGACATGCATGGTGGATCCTGCTTAAATATCATTTTGTACACCAGGGTGACAAAATGGTCTGACAAATGTTTGATGACTCTGCAGAAGCTGCATTCAGAAAGCAATTTGTAGTAAGTGTGTACAGAGGTTTCTGCTGATGTCCATGTCCAACCCAAGCTTGGGAACTGCTGACAGGCACAGATTGCATCTAGAATATATGTGAACATGTATATCTCTGCTCACTAACCTTTTGGCGGCTGCCAAGCTTCTGTTACATGTTCCTTCAGCTTATGAGCCAACATGTCAGACTGATTGCATGGTCTGCCTTCACTCGCGAGTTGGTCCAACGTGATCACCCAACTCTGCGGGAAGGTCTCTGTGCTCTCTTGGTCGTATAAGCGGCATGCGAAGATGTATTGATATGCCTTCCGTAGTATCTTTATCTTCTAAACCTGGTTGGCTATCCTCCTAGGCTTAGTTGGCTCTTTCACCTAGCTCTTCAAGATAACTCTAGAGTTTGCAGTGTTGTTAGGTCTGCTAAAGGGTTTTTCCATTGTTATCACCAACTGCAGAAAGTGGTAGATATGCTGATAGTCCTGTGCCCTGAATGTAGAAAGCTTTGTCCTGCTGACACTGCTTAAAACCATCATCTCTGGATTAGTGTGTGAGATGATCCAATGTATCAAGCCCGCCAATGGAAATGCAAGATACTTGCATGCCATCCGGTACAAGCCAGACTTGTGAATATTCCCATAGACCCTATGGTCTTCCAGGTCTTCCCCAAATGTGCCTGAGAATGTATCATTGATATCCTACCATTTCAACTTGATGTCTTTGTCTACGAGCAACTTGGTGTCTTCATAAATCGGGAAACTCATAGACACTTTCTCAACTGCATCTCCACTTGTGCTTCCGACGGTATCCTTTGACCCTACTCTCTTGGAGGCCATTGAATTTGAACGGCTGAGAGATAGATGAACACCTGCTATACTTGAAGACATGGCGACATTCAAGGTGAAAAATATGTCATTTGAAAACTAAATCAAACTTGAAGACTGTCATGCAATGTGCAATCCAAGATGATCTGTTAGGGGTTGAGATTACGCAATGTGCAATTAAAGTCATTAAAGGCATTCAGGCCCAGGGATTGCATTGCGAAATTTTGTAGGTCAACAGAGCACTACCTCTCACATTTGTGTAGAGAGGGCCTGGAGGATAGTGTTTGGCCAGTTTTGTGCATTTTCTGGGAGGAAGGCAGAGCCTTCCCTCTCAGAAATTCCCAATGATGTCTGGGCAAGGCAAGGCTCGAGCTAAAGTTCCCCAGACCCGTCGACGTGGGACTGAAAATATATGAAGCTTCGAATGCATGGTGAAATGGAATGTAAGAAAGAGTGAATTATCATGCATGCAAATAGAAAATGCAAGATTCAGAAAATGCGAAAACATGCATGCGTGTGAAACGGGTCGCCGCAACAACGACTGTTTGTGCAAAGCAATGTCATGAATGCGACAGCAGTGAGATGCAAATGAAAACTGAAACAGTGCTTGTATAGACTAACATATGCAAACACCAAGCGTTTATTGAAATCAAGCAGACAACACTCACACAAGCCAAAACACAAAAAGCGATAGGAATGTTGCACAAGACATGTAAAGCGGACTTACCGAGAAAAAGCTGAGCTCAACGTGCCAACAACTACTAGATGCGATGTGGGATGTCAGAGATCCAAAATTGATGTGAAGAATGAGCATTGCAGTGTCAAATAAATAAGTTTGAGCCTCATGACGCGCATGCCACAAATCTACGAAAAAGTAAAACTTGGAGGGCAATTTTTAAAAGGATCTTTGCACGTAACCTTGAGCTGCTAAAAATAGACCCCTAAAATATAAGGATGGTTTTTGCATGTTTCTTTTTTCTATTTCGAGAAAAGGAGCCCATGCATGCAAATCAGGTTTGTTGGGTTCCGGAGGGAACCGATCAACCTTAAGGCACATGCAACAACATGAAATCCTGGGAGAGGGATTTGCGCAGTTTCTAGGCTAAGCCGGGTTAGCTATCCCTGAGGGATTACACAATTTCTAGGGTCAACAGGTGAGTGTATATAAGAATTGTGTAATTTCTAGGCTGAGGCCAAGTGCCGGGCCAAATTACGCAGTTTTCTACGGGAGCTACTCAACCAGCAAATAACCTAAGTTCGGGATGGCAACGTGTGAAGGGAGTGAAGCAAAATGTCATGCACAAGCTTGCGAGCCACTGAAAATCAGTTGAAGCCTATGTATTTGACCATGCAAGACATGCTGCTAGGGATGGTTTGCAGGGATCCTCCAAAACAAAGCTAAAGAAAAAAATTTGGAGGGTGGTTATAGCCACTACAACAAGTCTATACATAGGCGAAGAGTTCCATCATTTTTCTTTACAAGTAAAACTGGTGCTCCCCAAGGGGACAAACTGGGGTGAATATATCCCTTGTCCAATAGCTCTTGGAGCTGGAGTTCTAATTCTGTCAACTCTAGAATACTCGTCTTATAAGGATATTTATAGATTGTGGTGGTTCCGGGAACCAATTCTATGATAAAATCAATGTTCCTTTTGGGTGGAAGTATTGGAATTTCTTTCCGAAATAAATCTTGAAATTAATGGATGACTGATATTTTTTCTAGGACAAATATTTTGTCCTTAGAATTAGCATAATCCACTTGAACAATATATATTTGAAAACCCTTACGAATACACTTTCCTAATTGATGGGTTGAAATAGGGCATAGCTTGACTTCCCTTCTAACACATTGGATTTTTTTTCTTATACACTTATCAGTAAGAAATTTAATTATTTTATCTTTACAATTTACTAAGGTCCAGTGTTGCTCTAGCCAGTCCATGCCTATCAATATATCATAGAATCCTAGCTGTAGAAAATTTAGATTTTCCTTACCCTATTGTCCAACTATATCAATTATGCAATGTTCTACCTTTGCAGTTACTCTTTTTTTAGCTCCTGTGGCTAGCTGTACTAGCCAAGAATTCCTGAATTTCATACTTTGCATATGATATAAATAAACTATTTTTGGGCTGATATAACTTAGGCTTTCACCAAGATCTATCAAAATGTAAACATGATGGCTAAATATTTTACCTTCAAGCTCCACCATTTTTGGTTGATACTCTGCTTGTTGATCCTCCAAGGATGCATTAATCCTCAATATGCTCCTTTCTACTTCACCAATGGTAGAGGCCTCTTGGATGTTAGCAACTGATTATGGCTGAGTGTGGTGGAGAATTTTTTTTTATAATAATGGGGTTCCCCACAACCCAACACTACAGAGGGGGGTTCAAAGTTTGATTGGGCTAGATGCCTCAGGTTGTCTTACTTCATTCTGAGATCTAAATTTCTGTTGGTTCTTAATTGGAGGTCTACTCGACCCCTTTCGACTTGCAGTTTTCATTCTGACTTTTCTTACATTCCTGTTGTTTAAGAAATTCTCCTGCCCCTTTTTTTGTCCAAGTCTTGGTGTTTTCTTCTTTCAGCTTCATTTGATGGCAACAAATTCGAGACTTTCGAATGGCTTTGTCCATTGTCTTTAGGGTATCGAACTCTAATTTCTCTTTCATGAAGGCAGGTAAGCTGTTGGTAAACCATTGCACTCTAGCTTTTTCCTCATGTATGCAAGGAACATATCTTATCAAAGAGGTAAATTTAGTTATAAACTCATCGATGCACTGTTTTCCCAACTTCGGATCATGGAATTCTTTTGCCTTTTCATCGTAAAACCACTCAAGCAAATACTTATCTTTAAAATGTTTATGAAATTGTTCCCAAGTAACTTCTTGCTTATTAATACCTCAAACCGTTTTAATATCTTCCCACCATAGGGTGGCCTTTCCTTACAACTAGTACATTGTCGATCTTCCATCATATTATCATCATATTTTTATATTTGAAAATATTTGTTCGTATTGATCAACCATTCTTGCATCGCCTCCTCCACTTCCCCATCATAATTCGAAGGTTTGATTTTCTTGAACTCCCCTTGTAACTCTATTTTTTGTCTTTTAGGTCATTTTCCGCCATAAACATTATCAGATTCCTCTTAATTACCCGATCGACCTCCCTCAAACTCCAGGTGATCTTCTTGTTGTCTGTGGAACTCTTCTTTGTTGCTTTCATCCTGACTAGGATTTGGGTTCCGCTGGTTTTGTTTGTCAGAGAGGATTTTCATGATCTTCTCTTACTCCAATTACCACTTTTCATTGTCTGCCCTCAAATTCATCATTGATGCTCATAGCTACTGTACAGTCTCTAACAACATGGAATTTTTATTCGAACCTTCTCATATTGAATCAAATTCTTTTCTCTATTCACCATAAATTAGTTTTTTTTATTTCACATCAAACCATTCAGGTCTCAGTATAGCAATTAATACCACTTGTCACATACATTCACACCGTAAAAACCATAACACAGAAAAAAAACTTTATTTATCTCGATTAATTATACAATCAACCTTTACACATTTGACACTTAATAATAACATAGACCACATTGTAAGCGTGGTAGGTAAAGATTACTTTTGTAATTAAAGTTTAGAACAAGTATGATGGATAAAGAATGAACCAAGTTCCTCCATTTCAATTTTATCGACGACAAGTTTATAAGCTAGGCATTGAACTATAGATGGTGACTCTCATTAATTCAATGGTGGTGGCCAATTAGCCCCAAGTTCTCGAATCTTTCAATGAGCCACTTGGAGATGTTTCCACCGTTGATCTTGGTAATTTCTTATCCGGCGGCTTCTAGACACCAGCGGTGGTTATCAGTAACCAATTAATTTTCCCTCTACTCTAATCGGTCATTTTTGGGTTTTGTTGTGGAAAGGGTTTTCTCTGTAACATTTTCGGTCAACTGAGCCTTTTTCTAGATTTTTGGCCCTTGCTCGCCATCGAAACTAGGAGGTTGCACACCCACATCAACGTAGTGCTTGGCCTTAAGCCGAAAGGCAGATGTCTCCAAAACTATGACAACAAAGTAAAACCCTACGTTTATATGCAATGCTCTTTTTTTCTTTTTCGTTTCCACAAGAAAAGCATCGATTCATGAGTCTCATCTCGACTAATATCTTCTCTTATTGATTTTACAGAGGATTCAATCTCTACATTATGGCTTACTAATTTTAGGAGTTGGTATGTTGTTGGAAATCGTCTTCCTTTTTCTTCAATACCTTGTCTTATTGTTTTTACAGAGGATTCAACTGGTCTCTACATTATGGCATACTAATTTTAGGAGTCGGTAAGTTGTTGGAATCCGTCTTCCTTTTTTTCAGAGCATGGGGTTCAGGGTTTACCCAATGTTAATTATCATGCATGTTATTTAACTGTCTACATTTGTTTTTTGAAGCGCTGAGTCTTTGGTCCAACATGAGTGCAGTCGAGACTCTCGTCGTTCCTCCGACCATCTCATATGATTTATTCGGTATTCAAGTGCATCCTACTATCTTAATGCAATTTTCTAAGGATTTTCCGGAAGTTTTTCTTATATCATGAATGGTTCCAGGGATTTAATCCCAGCCATGCAGTTGCAACTGTCAATGGATGATTAAAATTATATCGTTTTCGGGTTTTTAATTACTTTGAGTTGAAGCTCTGGTTTGAGAGCGATTGTATAATCAAGTTTTTTGTTGGTAATTTTTGTGAACTACCCATTATGTAATTAGTCATTTTTTTGATTGATAAGTAACAGTCCTCAGTTATTGAGTCGTGGGTTTTTCCTTTTGGGAAGAAGCCCTTACATGTTACTTGATTTTTGTCTTTACTCAGTGTTGGAACATGCATGTGTATTTTTTTGTTTTTTTTTCCAACTATCAATGAGAGGCTTTCATTTTCAGGAGTTCGAGCTATCAATTAGACATGTAGGGAAGGAATATCTTATTGCCTATGTATTCTGTATTTATTACAACGATGTTTCATGATTTTTTGTTCTGTGTTTATTATGAGAACTATTCTCGCTTCTGTATATATAATAAAGGCTCATCGAGAGCCTGAATGCCTGGGTAATTTGTTTACAGTTAACAAAATGGTTTCTTTCTTACTTTTATAGATTACTCCCTATTTTCATTCTTATGGGGTTTTATGTAAATACAGGCTCTTAAAATTTAACCATGGGTTTCTGATTATAGAAGTTTGCTTTATAACCCTTATCTTTCCAAAGTGGAGCAAAACTGTGACCCATAACTATCAAACGCCAATTAAGTTTCTTTTTAACTTCATTTTTGAAATAATAATTTACACAGTAAGCAAGAAGTTTTTTACAAATCTTTTTATCTGAAAGGTTTTTTTTTTTTTTTGTTCTACGTTGAACACATTATTCATTTCTTGCTTCTCATGCACATTTAAATAAAAAAACATATCACCCTCTAGATCACATTCACACATAACTATCTTGGCATGCAGAAAATATCAAAGCTGACCTTCTTGGTCATATTCACATGGAACTCATTTTGTTAACTTCTGTTACTAAACATGGTTAATAATTTACTTATAAAAGAAAACTATTCAAAGTATTTTCCTTAACACATTGCTACTTTCTTTATAATTCTGTTAAATAACTGAAGACTCATTAAAGCACTTAGTCGAGATTCCAGAATTTATAGGCAAGGCCCTGTCACCCGACCAATAAGGATTAGGCTATTACGTCTTCATTAAAGCACTTAGTTGAGATTCTATAATGCTATTACGTCTTCATTAAAACACTTAGTTGAGATTCTAGAATCTATAGGCAAGATCGTCCCACTCGACCAATAAGGATTAGGCGATTACGTCCTATTCCTCCCCATGCTTCTCAGTCAAGAATAGTTATTTAAGCAGCAGTTACCGATTCACTGGTGTCAAATCTCTTTTCCAGTCCAATTTAGAATCTTTCTTGTCCACTGACCAAGATTTGGAGTTTCCACTAGCTCTTAAATGACTGCTAATAAGAGAATTAATCAAATCTTTTCCCATAAATTCTAAAACTCAACATAAAAGGAAATAATTCTTTTATCAATTAGATTTATTCCAGTTGAATATTATTTCATATATGAATTATCAAGTTCACCTAATAAGCAAAGTAATTACCAAATATTTATAATCCCCAGAGGTGTCACAATCATAACCTCGACGACTTGAAAAATGATAAATTTTCTTTAATATAAATAGTCATTTTCATAGAAAAATAATGTAACAATGGATTAGACCCCACCTGTCACGCCTACACCTGCGGTAGTCTTCCAACCGCTTGTAGCGAGGTGCGGCACCACCGAAACGCTTTCTTTTTAACAATACTAACATTCGTGGACTACGCCTACTCCAACATTAACATACTTAGTTTGTGTTTCGCAACCAAGTAAAAGCATTATCCTTTATACTTTAATGAAGCCCATACTCATTCATTATCCATATGCAATTAACCAAGAACATCAACAATTGCAAACAAGTATAAAGGGAGGGGCGACTCCAGAACAGTCTGCGCAACAATTTTATTAAGAATTTCAGATTATAATACAACAGTGTATCTTGGCCGAACCAAGTCTCACACTTAACCAATTTTACAATACAAGCAACCTGCTTTACAACCGTGTACACCCTTGCACAAGAAGAAGTGCTCACCCGAGCCACTCGACCGTCTTACCAAGTCCTGCAAACATATCTCGAATCCCGGCACGCTTGCCACACTCCAACCGGCATAAAATCCAAAACTGCACCTTATAAGACCTACGCATGAGATATGCGTAGTCTCTTTACCCCTTGCGCAGATTTACCTCTTACTCCTATGCGTAGAAGTGATGAACGTGTGATTCGATGGCTTACAAATGAGATTCATGCTCTTTACTTATACCAATCCATGCGTGTTTTTAAGGCGGGGTGCGTAGCTCCATGGTTGACCCCCACAAGTCCATTAACAAGCCCACGTAACTCTATTTACACATCAGCTTCCATATATTTTGTATTGCATATAAATGTGCTTGCTTCAACACTTAGTCGTATTAAGTGTCCTTCGTTTACTTCGCTCCCGCCTTGTGCCCATCGTTCACTCATCACTCATCGCGCGCTCGTCGTTTACCTTGCGCTCGCCTTGCATCTGTCGTTCACCCATCGCTCGGAGGCCTTACATTCTCCTCCACCTAAAATCGTTGTCGTCCTCGACAACATACCATCATCCATGATGTTGTCTCCTCGACATAAGGCAAACATCACCGCAACATATGTAGAACCACTGTCATCTGCAATATGTTGTACATGTGTGTGTCTCCTCTAAAGTGAAGAGATCATCTCATCAAACCGACTCTCGATGTGCCCCATTCAGGTCCATGAAGCTCTCTCCATCATCTGCAATGTGCCATCCTCAAGTCTTCATAGAAACAAGTATGCACTCGTCTCACCTATCCATGTGCTGCCCATGATCCTCGATCAAATCAGCTCTCATGTATAGAAAGTCGTTGAGTCTCGGCTCAACCCATGCTCAAGTGTATCACCAAAGCATCATCATCATCATTGTAACTCCATCACTCCAAAGTGCCTCATACCGATCCTCTACATCAAGTCACCCTTCCAAGCCATGCCCATACATGCACTTTGAAAGTATGCATCCCATACTGCATCAAAGTCATCTGACCTCAGCTCCTCAATGTATTAGATCTTTAAGTCCATCATACATGAAGTCCCTAAAAGTTACAACAATCTCATGTCCTCATGAGCTCCATAACCCATTCCCATGTAGTAGGAATGCTCCATAGCTGCTCACAAGTCCATCCAAGTCTTCAATCTTACCAACTCTCGATGTGCCCCATTCAGGGCCATGAAGTCCTCTTCATCATCTGCAATGTGCCATCCTCAAGTTCCCATGTCACACTAGCAAGTCCTCCTGCATAACATTCCTACCTTAGCACTCCTCTTTGGATGTCCCTTGACATCTCTACAAGTGCTTCCACACAATGTCCTTGCATAGGTCTGCCATGCTTCATGTCTTCAAGTCTCCAACCTGATGTCCATGACTAAGATGCCCATGTAGTCCAACCAAGTAGACACATCACAACATCTGGCCATCTCATCCAAGTCTTCGATCTCTGGTTTAGTGAACTCGGTTACCCAACCATCTCATCATCATGTCATGAGTCCCTTCATCATAGCTCCTCCACCAAAGTGTCCATCAAGACTTACTCTTGGTCTCGGCCATGACAAGTCCACCCAAAACATCACAAGTGTGTGCCCTCCTCAATCTGTCCATGAGTCATGCCGGGCACTTAGCCAATCCTTCATGTGGCTAAAGCATGACCCAATCCTCCACAACGATCATCAAGTTCCACCCTTGTCTCGGGTCCTTGCACCTTTCATCACAAAGTCACAAGTAGCCCCAACAAGCCCTGCAATAGTTGACAATCCTTGCTCTTCCATACAAGGTTCCATCATAGTCATCCATGGTAAGATGTCCCCTTGCCCTGGCAAACTGACTTTGTCCTCCACTGCACATGGTCCATCTCCCAAATGCCCAAATGAAACACAAGTATCATTACTTACTTCATCATCATGAGGCTCCTCCATGTGAGTGACCTCATCCATCCATGTTGATAAATTGCACGATCCTGGTTCAACTTGATCAGCCTCAAGTTCATCCTCCATCGTAGTCATGCCTGCAACATCTTCATCACAGAAGGGGAAAACAATAGCCTTGTTGCCCTTCAAGAAATCTTGTCCAAGTATCACATCGAAGTCGTTCATCTCCATCACTGTGAAGTCCAACTGACCCTTCCAGCCTTTCATCTGCACAGGTATATCATGTACCAAACCTGCCACCTTAGCTCTAGGGTTTACTGCCTTGACCTCCATATCTGATGGGGAGATCGTCAGTCCAGCCTCTTTTGCTAACCGTGTCGTCATAAAGTTATGTGTAGCACCTGTGTCAACCAGAGCTTGAATGGTCTTGCCATGAACCATCAAGTCGATGAAACCCACACTGTTCATCCATGATTTCTCCATAACCTTATCTGCATCAGCTTCACCGGCCATGAGCAACCCTGTTCATCAGCTCCGATCGAGCTCTGATACCAACTGTCATGCCCCTACACCTGCGGTAGTCTTCCAACCGCTTGTAGCGAGGTGCGGCACCACCGAACGCTTTCTTTTTAACAATACTAACATTCGTGGACTACGCCTACTCCAACATTAACATACTTAGTTTGTATTTCGCAACCAAGTAAAAGCATTATCCTTTATACTTTAATGAAGCCCATACTCATTCATTATCCATATGAAATTAACCGAGAACATCAACAATTGCAAACAAGTAAAAAGGGAGGGGCGACTCCCGAACAGTCTGCCCAATAATTTTATTAAGAATTTCAGATTATAATACAACAGTGTATCTTGGCCGAACCAAGTCTCACACTTAACCAATTTTACAATACAAGCAACCTGCTTTACAACCGTGTACACCCTTGCATAAGAAGAAGTGCTCACCTGAGCCACTCGACCTTCTTACCAAGTCCTGCACACATATCTCGAATCCCGGCACGCTTGCCACACTCCAACCGGCATAAAATCCAAAACTGCACCTTATAAGACCTACGCATGAGATATGCGTAGTCTCTTTACCCCTTGCGCAGATTTACCTCTTACTCCTATGCGTAGAAGTGATGAACGTGTGATTCGATGGCTTACAAATGAGCTTCATGCTCTTTACTTATACCAATCCATGCGTGTTTTTAAGCGGGGGTGCGCAGCCCCATGGCCGACCCCCACAAGTCCATTAACAAGCCCACGTAACTCTATTTACACATCGGCTTCCATATATTTTGTATTGCATATAAATGTGCTTGCTTCAACACTTAGTCGTATTAAGTGTCCTTCGTTTACTTTGCGCCCGCCTTGCACCCATCGTTCACTCATCACCCATCGCGAGCTCGTCGTTTACCTTGCGCTCGCCTTGCGTCCGTCGTTCACCCATCGCTCGGAGGCCTTACACCACCCACCTATTAAAAAGCCAGAATAGATGGAATTTATTTACTAATGATTAAGATACCCAAACATGTAAATTGTAAAAGGTTCCGTGATGACTCTATTTCTCGTGGTCATTTGATCACTTTTTACATTAACAATTCCATTTGTTTTGACTAAACCCAGAGACAAATTTTTGAATTTTTTTTGATATATTCCTTAAACAAATTAATAGGTATCTAGTTATTTTTTCATGATGGAGCCCCTTTACGAGTGATTCATTTAAAAAGAATTACATATACATATGGTTTATATACATATGCTTTAAATTAATAATCAAAAGGGAAAATAAATTACTAACTAAATAATTACAATACCATGTAAAATAATAACTTAATTGATATATTTAATAAGTTAGATTTTTGAAATATCGTTCATTCTATTTATATAAATATATGCACACTGTAATTTTTTAACAAGTTATCTAATCAAGTATATTGATGCCATATTGAAAATTCTAACAAGGTTATAAATTAATATATTTAAATTAAAATTATCTTAATCAAAATATCAATTTGATTTAATTTTAATATTTGTTATGATTATCATTATTATAATGTTTAATTTTTAGTGCTATTTTTATTTATTAAGATTGACTGGAGAACTATTTATATAATTGAATTGCAGCTATTTTTTGGCGTAAATCACAAGATTTATTATTTGTTGACCTGTTTCGAACCAACCAGTGTATCTATCATTTGGTCGACCCGTTTCGAACCAACCAGTGTGGTTCATCTCAGGACAAATTGAAGAATCAGATCGCTTGAGCACTCCAACAGCTTCGAACCAACCAGTGTATCTATCATTTGGTCGACCCGTTTCGAACCAACCAGTGTGGTTCATCTCAGGACAAATTGAAGAATCAGATCGCTTGAGCACTCCAACAGCTAAATAGACCAAAGGCTTGCCTCTAAATAAATAAATTATATGTATAAAATAATTTAATTTAATTGGATGTTAATTTAATAGTTAGTTGAAAGATATTAAATATCAATACATAGAAAATATAAATATTATAATAAAGGGTATAACTTAACTATTTATAGAGTTACAACTAACTAATAAAATTATATGTATATATAAAAAAATGGTTGTTAAGTTTATATATATATATATATATATATATGAAAAAATACTATTGAGTTTAAAAAAAATAAAAAATAAAAAAATAAATTTTAGTTATCCAGAATTAATATGAAAATCATATATATATATATATATATATATAATAAACTAATTAAGCTAGATATAAGGGCATTAATAATTATAAAAAAAAAAAAAACCAAGGGGGGAAAGAATAAAATATTTTAACTAATAAGATAAAATAATGTAAATATTAACTAATTATATAATCATTTAACAATTAAAAAAAGAAGAAGGATGAGACAAGAAACCGGGGAGGGGGAGGACTGAACCTTTGGAGGTCCTGCCTACCTTCTTGCTAAGTTCTTTGCGTTAAGGCTTAAGCCCTTAGTTGGTCGTACAGAGTCCTTTGTAGAAGACTCTACTTCCTCTATTAATGAACTCAAGGACATTAAACTTGACCCTGGGGACATTCTTGTTAGTTTTGATTTTGTTTCTCTGTACACTTGCATCCCTATTAATGAGGCCTTGGAGGTTATCAACTGCCTAACAGATCTTGACACCGCTCGGTTAGTTGAGATCTGCCTCACTTCCACCTTTTTTAGTTTTGAAGGAGAGTTCTTTGAGCAGACTTGTGGGGTTGCCATGGGCTCACCCCTATCCCCGGTCGTTGCTAATCTTTTTATGGAAGATTTTGAGTCCAAGGATCTTAACTCATCCTGTCTCCTGCCCAAGCTTTGGAAAAAGTATGTGGATGACACCAATGTTATCTGGTCTCACAGCCAAGAGGAATTAGATCTCTTCTTCGATCATCTCAACAATCAATCCTTGGCCATTAAGTTCACTAAAGAGTAGGAAGTTGATGGATGCCTCCCTTTCCTTGATATTATTATTTCTATGAATAGTGATGGTTCCATCTCCCACCAAGTTTTTCGAAAGAAAATACATACAGAGCAGTATCTTCATGCCAGTTCCCACCATTTCCCAGCTCAAAAGATGGGGGTTCTCAATACCCTTGCTACTTAGGCTTCCCAGCTTAGAAGATGGGGTTCTCAATACCCTTGCTACTCAGGCTTCCCAGCTTAGAAGATGGGGGTTCTCAATACCCTTGCTACTCAGGCCCTAAGGATCTTGGATGAAAAGAGTTTTGAGAAAGAAAAATCCCATCTCCTTGATGTCTTTATTGAGAATGGTTATAGTAGATACATGGGATAGAAGGCTTTCCTAAAAGCTGCCAAGAATTCTCTTGCTAAAAGGGAACCGAAGGAGTAGATTCTAGGTGTCCACCTTCCATTTGTTCAAGAGACCACTGATAAGATTGCAAGGATTCTCAAGATGCATAGTGTCCCTATAACCTTTAGGCCCCTTAACACCATTTGTATGTCCCTCAGATCAGCAAAGGATTCTATCGACCCTAAAGACATGAAATGGGTATATATTATCCCTTGTTCCTGTGGGACCCCATTTGCTGATCCTATCGACCCTAAAGATATGAAAGGGGTATATATTATCCCTTGTTCCTGTGGGACCCCATATATTGGTGAGACGGGCTGCTCCATCAATCAAAGGATTAGTGAACATGCAGTTGACCTTAAGCATAGGAGATCAAAGTCTTCTGCTTTAGCTGAGCATGCGGAAAAAACCAATCACATGTTTGTATTGAGGAGGTTAGTGTCATTACTAGAGTTTCCATCATCGGAAATTTAGGGAAGCTCTTGAGATTGAAAAGAGGTCAAACAATCTCAATAGAGAGGATGGCTGGAAAATTAGTAAGTGTTGGGTCCCAGCTCTCTCGTCCTAGTTGCTTTCTACCTTTACGTTCGCCTCTTTTTTTTTGTGATCTGTTAAATGACCATAATAATTAGTTAATATTTACATTATTTTATCTGATTAGTTAAAATATTTTATTCTATTCCCCTTGTTTTTTTTTTTTTTTTTTATTACTATTAATGCCCTTATATCTAGCTTAATTTATTTATTATATATATATATATAAATTTAATTTTCATATTAAATAATAATTAAAATTTATTTATTTATTTTTTTAACTCAATAGTAATTTTTGATATATATATATATATATATATACTTAACAACAAATTTTTTATATATACTTAGTCAGTTATAACTCTATAAATAGTTAAGTTATATGTTTTATTATAATATTTATATTTTCTATGTAGTGATATTTAATGTCCTTTAACTAGCTATTAAATTAACATCCAATCAAATTAAATTATTTTATACATATAATTTATTTATTTAGGGGCAAGGTCCTCTATTTTAATTAACTTTTTTTTAATTATTAATAAGTAGTTGTCTGACCCTTGTCTCTAGTCAAATTTAGCTGTTGGAGGCTCTGCTCAAGCTATTTAACATGCAAAGATGGATCTGAGCTATTTAACATGCAAATATGGATCTAATTCTGATGATTCCGATGAACCACACTAGTTGGTTCGAAACGCGTGGAGAAATGATAGATCTAGTGATTTACACCGAAAAATCTCTTGTAAACTATTTATATAGTTTCAAAAATAGTTGTACATTATTGAGCGGAGAGGATCATTTTACAATCCAGGTGATGTGTAAATATGTCTGCTACTCTTCAAATAAAAATAAAATTTTCTCAAAATAGAAAAACAATGTCGGCTATGCTATACTGTGATATAAACCTCATATATATCTATATATAGAAAAAAATGTGAAGGGAAAATATTTTGATGTTGTATAGAATAAAATATTCAATGTGTGTTATAAATAAAATATTTTAATATGGCGAATATTTAAAAATATATTAATAACAAAAATATATCAGTGTAATACATTGGTGATAAAATGATTCAATGCACACAATAAAAAATTAGACATTGTTTTTTGCACTCTAAAATAAGTTTACACCTAAAGCACTTTGAGTTTTCTAAACTTATATTAAATCTATAATTAAGATGAATCTATCTTAATTGTTATACAATATAAAAAAATAAAAAATTACATATATTCCTGAGAAATATGTTTGATGAACAAGGTTGGATCTGAGAGAGGAGTAGGAGGTGGGTATTGGAACTTTCTTTCTCTTTGCGCCCTCCTCTTTCTTTTTCTCATTCTTTTAGACGATTCCTTTGGCAAATAAGAAGAAGAATTCTGCCCCTTAAAGCACCCAGCAATCACTTTCAATGCACCTGCATCATCATGTTGATCAACTTCAGACTGATAGAAGCGCTCTGCCGCAAAAACAGATTTCAAGGTTGCAATATAACGAAATACATGTTATATTTATATCTCGGAAAGAGCACAAGTTTGTTTGGAAGGCAAGTTTCCAGATTCAGTGTTATTATTCCAGTCAACAAAAATGCCTTTGAGCCGCATGATAGAAATTCCAGCGAAACTTCCAGACATTAACCCGTTTCTTATTTTAAAAAATTGATATCACCCACATGTTATGTGGATGATTGTGACTCATTTTAAATTTCGTCAATAGAAGTTCGCTCTTTTTCAGTTTTGCATGTTTTGTTTCGCAAGAATTTTATTCTCAACTTCTGTTTTTCACGTTTTGTTTTGCAAGAATTCTATTCACTTCCTTCATGGTTAAGTCTAACAAGATTTTTTTGTTTGAATGGTCCATCTTTTTCGTAATTCAAATATAGTTTTTATTTAAAAACTCTATTATTGTTTTATTATGAGCGGTCTTTTTCCTACTCATTTTTCTTCCTCATTTGCAAGGGATGAATATTCCTCACCAACACGGACTTCATCCCATTTTTCTTCCTCATTTGCAAGGGATGAATATTCCTCACCAACACGGACTTCAAGGATGGGAACGAAGCTAATTGATTATAAGAAGAGGAACCTTTGGACGTGGTTAATGTGGGCCGGCATGATGTGGGCTGGCATGCCGGCATTTTATCGTTTTCAAAATATTGATTTTATATTTTATGGATTTTTTGGTGGAAAATTTTGAGGTGAAATCTTGATTTGTGTTATTCAAATTTGATTTACTACTATATGGATTCAGCCCTTGAAAAACCCTTTGGGCACTTCAATTTTTTAGGGGTTACCTATCAAGCTTGTGATTTGAATAAATTTCTACCCAGTTTTAGAGAAATTAAGCCAAAAAAAGCTTCCTTTGGTGTTGAGCCCAAAAATAGGGAATGAATTTTATTAGGCTTGAGGATGGTGTTATTTGCATTAAATTTGTATCTCATCCCTTTGGTGTTGAGCTCAAAAATAGGGAATGAATTTTATTAGGCTGGAGGATTCTTTTCCCTTAAATTGAATCAATAGATGGGTGGGAGGGTTAAGTATTTCACTTTTTATCTTTCTTTTTTTTTTATACATGAATTATTTAAATTTAAATAATTGAAAGTTTTTTAATATTTTAAATATAGAAATTATCATCAAGTGGTTGGTGCCTACTAATGTTTTAGAAATTATGATTTTATTTGGGGCAATATAGTACATGAGGAAGTCTCATTTTCGGTAGTAGCTGCACCACTCCATGTCATAACAGTGAGTGGCAAGAGTTTCAAATGGGGGAATATTTAGGAGAATTTTTGTGAGGCCTTACAAAAAAAATCAATCAAGCACTAGTTCTTACACCAAGCTTGTAGTAGCCCTTTAAAGGGGAGATCGATGGGTGAATGCATGAAGAAGGGTTATACTCAAGCCCTTTAAAGGGGAGATCGATGGGTGAATGCATGAAGAAGGGTTATACTTTTTGGTAAGCACATGAGTTGGGAGGGAGAAAAAGTAACTTGGTAGAGTTATATTTTATCCCTCGATCGAGTTGTTTGAGTGCTCAAAAATAAATCATTGATCAAGCTCCTACTAACCCACAGTTACATAGGAGCTCGATTAAGCTATTTTTTTTAAACTTCTTGCCCAAAAGACAACGAGGAGTTTATCAAGTTGTTGAGGGCATAAAAGTGGAGGTTTAGCTCCCCTTCTGCAAATTGTTCTGCAAGGCCATTTTTTATACTCTAGCCAAGTTCATGCAGAATTTGTTTTTATGTGGCGGAGTTGATCATATTGGATTCCCAAACGAATCCTCTATCCAATGGAATACGAATTTGACACTTTCGAATTCATATGATATTTTTCATCTAATTTATTTTAAACATAATGGTTGATTTTTTTTTAACATAATAATTATTTTAAACTTCGAACGAAATCCATCCGGTGTGAATCAATCTAGCCCTTAAGAAATTTGAAGATATTTAATCTTGATTTTCTATAGCAATCATGATGTCATAACCATCGCTAAAATTGTGTTTAATTTTTAGTAACATATTCTCTGTATCAAGGTTGGCTAGAAAGGCATCTATATAGTCTCAAAAATAATCGTACATTATTCCTTAGGTAGGTTAAGAATTTCCGTTTATTCATAGGAAGTGCAACTAATGGCCAAGGTATGCTAGAGTTTCTAATTTTTAAGTGATTGAGATATAGACATGAGTGTGAGATGGATGAGAACAAGTTATTAAAGGAGGTTTGGACTTTTTAATTTGATGTGTTAATTAAATATAAAAAATAAAAATCGTCTTGGGTGAACTCAAACGCATGGTAACTCTATCCTAAAGGTTACTTTATCCGTAGAAAAATTGATGTATATTAAAACATGTTTTACGGTAAAGGTTAAAAGATGATAACTAAAAATGTTGAACCTCAACCACAAACGATGATCATTACTTCAAAGTTTAAATTATTCGGGATAAATCCATCAAGTGAAGTACATCCTGAGAGTCATAATCGACTAGTGGGCCTGGAGCTCTAAGAGATACTGATAATGGGTTTTGATCTGGATTCTTTGGCCACATCTATCACTGCGTTCTCCAGCTTGTGTTTGGAATCCAATGGGATCTACTGCCTCATTCTCGAAGGCCCGTGCCCCCGATCAGTAGCCAATCCCTAAAACTGTCTGCAGGAGCTCGACCTTTCGATTCTTTGAGAGCTAATTTATATATCCTTAACAACAATTTCAAATGGAAGGTAACAAGATGTATTGCATTTCACATAACAACTTATTTTGGAGTTCTTATTGAGAATGGTTCATTCAATTCTACAAATGTTTCCTATAAATTGATCTCTGTGGCTCTCTTTAGATGTGAAATGAAAAGAAAGAATTAATATGGAATGTAATAAAAGTAGAACTTCAAACAATCATAATGATCTTTGTGGCTCTCTTTAGATGTCAAATGAAAAGAAAGTATTAATATGGAATGTAATAAAAGTATGACAACTTATTTTGGAATTTACAATGTTTCATCCAATTCTACAAATGTTTCCTACAAATTGATCTTTGTGGCTCTCTTTAGATGTGAAATGAAAAGAAAGTATTAATATGGAATGTAATAAAAGGAGAACTTCAAACAATCATAATTTGATGCATCTGCTGACTGTAAATTAGATTAAAAATATTTTCTTAAATACACAAACTTCATGCTTTTGTAAAACTGGTTTTTTTAAAACAAATACACCTCATGAAGTGATGCCCGAGAAAAAATCATGCATTGTAGACATTTAAATTCAAGGTGAGAATTTGTGCTCAGTTATCGGGCACCAAATTCCACTAATCCCAGACACCAGCGGTTCGATCCCAAATTGGATCCTTTACTTTGCCCGAGTTGTGAGTGAAGACTCTGGCTAGGATGCTAGGCTCTGAAAGAAGGAGGAATGACTGGAATTGTAGTGTTGTTGTGCTTCATGCCACTGTCCACATGATTCAGTAAAAATATGGCATTCACTACAAGCGGGAGAGGTTGGATCCGAGAGGGAAGTAGGAGGTGGGTATTGGAGCTTTCTTGCTCTTTGCGCTCTCGTCCTTTTTCTTCTCAATCCCTTTACGTGATTCCTTTGGCAGATAAGAGGAAGAAGAAATCTGCCCCTTAAAGCACCCTGCAATCACTTTGAATGCACCCTGCATCATCATGTTCATCAAATTCAAACTGATAATCGCGCTCTGCCGCAAAAACAGATTTGAAAGTCTGGAATTGCTTATACAGATTGGCGTTGTAACGAAACACAGGTTATATTTATATTTCGAAAATAGCAACGTTTTTCTTGGAAGCCAAGTTTCCAGATTCAATGTTACTATTCGAAACTTGATACAAAACATTCTTCGTTTTTAATTATCCATATGAAACATGTGGATTATAGTGACTCATTTTCAATTTTGTCAAAGAGAACGTGTTCTCCACGTTATGTTTCGGAAGAATTTTGTTAATTTGCTTCATCGTTAAGCTTACGAAGGTTTTACTTTGAATGGTCGTTACTAATTCCTAATAACATTTTTTACTTAAAAACTCTGCGATTATCTAATCTCACATGGCTCTTCTTTTTTTTGGGTACATTTTCATTAGGAAAAAATTATTCATTTCCTTCCTCGTTAAGTTTGCTAAGAATTTTAGTTTAAATGGTTTATGTTTTTCCTGGCTCAGTAAATTTCAAGATTAATTTTTATTTAAAAACTATTAACATATATTTAGTTTAAGTTTCAATGTTGAACAGAAGAATAATTATCTTATTGGTAGGATGAGTTTATCCAAGGTTTAGTAGAGCTTGAGACTAATCCTAATGTTTAATTGGATGGAAAAATGATTTGCTTATATGTAAGATGATATTGTGCAAGGCTCATTTGAGTTGACCTAGGACATTTCAATGTTGGAAGAACAACCTAATAGCCAATGAGATGACATTGTGCAAGCGTTAGTCCAGCTTGACACGAATCCCAATGTTGAATTGGATGCAACCTACTGGCCAATGAAATGACATTGTGCAAGCCTAAGTCCAGCTTGACACCAATCCCAATTTTAAATTGGATGGAAGAACAATTTCCCATTTCTTAGTGAAACTATGCTAGAAAGATTACGCTAGAGACTTGGTTGAGCCTCTATGTTTTATAGATAGCTTTAACATCCATAAATGACTCCCACCCGCAATCCTTCTCATAAAATTTAAACTAGTGATTTAATAAAGACTAAACCCCACACAAACCAAAACTAATGTATACCCATTTTCTTATTTATTAATAAATAATAAATATTTTTAAAAGATAAAAATAGAAAAATAAACCCTTATTAATTATGAAAAAAACCATTTTATATAGTTAATGAAAATTAGACAAAAACAACATTTTCACTTTTCCAAAAACTAACTTTCGTAAATGTTAAAAGTTAACTTCTCCTACGAGGACTTCTTAAAAAAAAATATGCAACACTTTAATGACGCTTACTAACATGATAAATATTAAAATTTACATTCTCCTAATCGCAATTGTTAAATCATTTTGAAACATGAAAAACGTTTTAATGACCCTAACTTTATGAGAAAGAACCTATGTACATGAAAACATTAGGAAAACTATATTTTTCACAAACTAATTTTACAAATGTTAAAATTTATCATTTGAAAAAATAGCTTGATTTATCATTTCTTAATGGGTTTTTTAAATAATTATAAAATACAACGATGCTCCCTTAAGGCATCTTACACTAAATATTTATGATACCCCGTACAGAACATAGAAAGAAAAAAAAGAAAGGAAATTTATGATACCACGGTATTGAACATAGAAAGAAAAAAAAGAAAGGAATGAGAAGAGTAAAGGATTTTATTAAACCATTAGTGATCGATTAAAAAGAAGGGAAATTTATGATACCACGGTATCGAACATAGAAAGAAAAAATGGTAAGGAATGAAAAGAGTAAAGGATTTTATTAAACCATTAGTGATCCTCTAGATTAAAGCATTTACAAGTGAGGCTAATAAGAACTTATTAGTGTTTAGGGATTAAATTTTTGATGGTGTTAGTCTAAAGGATTTGTTGGGTGTCAAAAAATTGGTTGAAGGACCATGGTTTAATGGAGGGGTGTAGTTTGTAAAGGGTTGTGAAGACAAGAAGTGAAGAAAAGAGGAGAGAATTTAAATGGTGATTAATAAAGAATGAAGATATTTTGATGGACCAGTCAATTCCTATGAACTTTACATTTCCTAAGAAATTCACAACTCAAAGAAATTTAAAAGAAGGAATGTGCAAGCTATAGGGAAATTTTATGGGCTATATACCCACTTTTCATATTTTGTCACAATGGTTGATAAATTTTATTGTTAGGAATGTTGATGATGTTGAAAATTTAAAGAGAAGAAACAGGTACAAGGATAATGCTTTGTTAACACTAAAATGATGGATGCCCTATTTTCAATGCAGAGCGAAAAGATCTGTAATCTATCTAGTATGGTTTAAGTTGCTTACATTACCATTGAAATTTTGGATTAAAGCCATTTTGAAGAAACCATGAAGCAAGTTTGGCATATGTATGAGTTTTAAGAAAGGTTTATGTGAGTTAGCTTTACAATTGATGAATAAACTAGCTGAACTAGATTTACATCTAGGTCTTCTAGAATGTATAAGATTAGAGGTGGATAATCATGCCTTTATCCAAAATTATATATCATGGGGGTATTATATTCATTGAAATCTATGTCATCATTATGGTTATATCAAGAATAATCCCCGTTTAAAAAAAACTACAAGTGAATAGTTTGTAAAAGGAAGAGTATGCAATTCGAGAATATGGATAAGCTCCATACATATTCAAGTGAATTGTGTAATGTTTGTTATGTAAAATATTTAGTTATTTATGATGTTATTGTGAGAATATTAGCACAATCCATCCTCATCCCTTCAATTATCATACTAATTTTAAAAGTCACAGTAGTGGAAGTGATAAATCACCTAGAGGAGATCAATCGATGCACCCATAGGAATTGATATTGTCCCAATATATGAATCTTGAATCATCTCCCTATTAGCTCCCTTTCTCTCCCATTAATTTAAGTTGTAATTAGAATGTAGTTATATGTGTAGGTGAATTTTGAAATTAAGAATACAAATTCAAACTTGTCAATTGTTCACCTCCACCATAATGATCTAGTTACAAAAGCTAAGGGAGACATAGGACTATAAAAAAATATTTACGTGTCTAAAATGGTTTTACCAACCTTACCAATAGTCCATATTCTCGGAGGAATGATGGTCAATTATTTTATCAGAAAGATAGGTTAGAAGAGGGCATGGAGATGGCTTTTAGTTTAGTGTGACATAAAGAAAACGGCTAGGCATCTATGTAAATGATTGTAGTGAACAAATATATTTGTGCTACCACATGAATCATGGTGCATGCATACAATACTAAAGAAAAGAAAGAAGAACTAGAGTTGTCAATCAACTTTGGGGCCAAATAGAGAAACCATATGTTTAGCCTATTAAATAAACCCTCTAGAGTTTGTATCCTTATATATATCATGAATAATCACTTTTTTACTCTCATTCCAAAAAATGGTGCTAATAATAGAATCCTTCTTTTGGAAAGTTAAAATGAGAGCCTTTGCAATCACGACCTTAACAACCTCACAATGTTGTCAATAGAAACCTTAAAATAAATTCCCAAATTAAAAAAAAAAAAAAAAAAAAAAAAAAACACTTATAAAATTATCTATTTTTTAAAGGGTTAATATTACAAATTATTTGATACCATTGGTATGAGAACCAACGATGTTGCAACTAAAATCTTAAAATCAACCTCAAAATTTACAAGTGATGCTATTAGTGAATTTGTCCCTTTTTTAGTTGACAAATATAATTCAATCTTTTAAGTCAACTATTTTTCCCATTTTCTCATAAATTGAGAAATATATAAAAAATATAAATTATAATATAATTTTAATTTTTTCTTTTAAGTTATATAATATTTGGTATACCACTAAGTGATATTTGGTGATATTTCAAATTATATAATATTTGGTATTCTTTTTAAAAAATGATAGGTATGTCAAAATTCTATGGCCACGGCTTTAAAATTTTATTTTGAGTGGATAAATATTATTTAGAAGATTATTTTTAGTTACTAATTATTGTATAATTATTTATTTTAAATTAAAAATATGAAAAATAAACTATAATTAAATTGCTAATAAAATTGCTAAATTAGAATATGTTTTATTTTTTTTTAAATAAATACTTTTCAAAATTTTGGTTGATAAGAATATATAGTTAAACATACATAGAGAATCAATACTTAAACATCGTATTCGGAGCCGTAATTCATTAAATTTTAGAGTATTGGAACGGTAATTTTGTAAATTCAAACCTTTTTCACAATTCTAATTACCTAAGTTATAATTTGAAACTTGGAAGCATTAGAAACTTCTTGCAGAATAAAATAATTAGAAACATCAACAATAATTTTATTGTTTGAGGTCACTAAATAATATATATAATTGAAATGTTTAAAAATTCTAAGGAAGAATTTATCATTGGTTAGAGCAATCGTTTATACTAAATGTAATTATATTACTTTGAATAATGATCAAGTAGCTGTATTAAATTTAGTATTAATATATCATAAAACAATGTACTGTATTGATTTTAATGATGATATAATTAAAAATGATTTAACACTAATTATTTTATTGGATTATTTTTATTAATAATATAGTATAAAATAATAAAGTACATTGCTTTCAATGATGTAGAGAAAACGGATTTAATAATGTACTGATCGATGAAAACGAATTGAGAAATTTTATTGAGTGCAGTGATTTCAACTATGAAATTGTGAAAATTAACAATTTAAATGGTTACAATAATAATACTAACCAATTTTAAAAGATTTATGAGGATGTAAAATAGAGTTTTAGAGACCAGTTTAAGTCAAATGCTTTGTTTTCTTGTTTGTGATTACATTATTGGTGTTTGCACATTAAAATATCAAAATACATAAAATGTTTTGATATTTACTGTGTATTAAGACCAAAATCGTTTAATAAAATGTAAATAAAATTGTTGAGATCGAAATAATAATAATAATAATAATAATAATAATAATAATATTTGAAAGAAAGTCAGATAAATAATGTCTAATTTGTTTTGTAATATCTTGAATTAATGGTATGAATGGTATTTAAAATTAACTTCTGTCCTTTTATAACTAGCAAATATACATAAAAGAAAGTATAAAGAATTTCATGCACATTACACATTAAATAGAAAATATGGTTTTAGGGAAGTTAGAACAACGTCCTAAATAGAAACGAATTCCTATCCTGAGGTTACATGAACTAACTCTACCTATTCTAGGATATTCTCCATTATCTTCAACACTCCACTTAATGGAGAATGGGTTCACAAATATGCCTACCATCTCCCTAAACATTTGAAACTTAACTTTTCCAAGAGGCTTAGTGAAAATGTCTGCAACATTATCACATGTATTACAATATTCCAAATGGATTTCTTTGGATTGCACTTTCTCCCTGACAAAGTGGAATTGTGTATCAATATGTTTAGTGTTTTTGTGAAACATTGGATTATTGGTAGGTTTGATTGAACTCTGATTTTCCAATATGATTGTTGTTGCGTCTATTTGTTCTTCCCCAACATCCTGGAGAGGTCTCCGCAACCAAACTACCTCACACATTGCTGCACACATGGCTTGATACTCTACTTCCATTGAGGACAAGGAGACTGTGTTCTGCTTCTTGTTGCTCCATGTGATCACCCCAGATCCAAGGTTGAATGCATAACCTGTTATAGATCTGCGATCATCTACATTTCCAGCCCAATCTGAATCTGTAAATCCTGCGAATCTAACATCAAAAGAGTCAGTGCAAATAATACCGTAATCTACAGTACCTTGTAGATACCTCACAAAACTTTTCACTGCATTCCAATGGCTTTCAAGTGGCTTAGACATAAATTAACTTAGCACACTGACTGCATAAGCCAAATCAAGTCTAGTGGTGGTTAGGTAGATTAGACTCCCAAACAGATGTTTGTAAAGTGTTTCATCTGCCGCTTTTGAGCCATCCTCACACTGTAATTTGATGTTCTGCTGCAATGGTACCGGTGCAAGCTTGCACTGATCCATCCTAAACTTTTCTAACAAGCATTTGACATACTTTGCTTGGGATAGAAATGTTTGACTTGAATCTCTCCAGATCTCAAGACCTAAACAGTATCTGAGTTCACCGAGGTGCTTCATTTCAAACACCTGTGACATGTATTGCTTGATTTCATCAATTAAATATGTAGCATCACCTGTAATTATCAAATCATCTACATATAATAAAATCAACACTACGCACCCTTGATCATCTTTCATGGTGTAAAGATTAGGGCCACTCTTACTTCTATTATAGCTAACTTGCAGAAAAAATGAATCAATCTTCTCAACCAAGACATGGGAGCTTGTTTTAGTCCATAAAGTTCTTTCTTCAATCTACAAACTAAATGTTCTTTTCATTTCTGGACAAACCCTTCTGGTTGCTCTAGATAAACCTATTCTTTTAGTTCTCCATTCAAAAAGGCAGACTTTACATCTAGTTGGTGCATCATCCAATGTTTCTTAGTAGCTAAAGTGATTAACATTTTGATAGTGTTCAATTTAGCTACAGGGGCGAAGGTTTCTTCATAGTCTATCCCTTCTTTTTGTGAGTACCCCTTTGCTACCAACCTAGATTTCAGTTTTTCTATAGTCCCATCTGCATTAATCTTCGGTTTATATAACCATTTACAACATATGGTCTGTTTTCCTCTAGGAAGTTCAACCAATTCCCAAGTGTTATGTCTGATTATTGAATCATATTCCTGTTCCATGGTTGTTTTCCATTCACTACATTCATTTTCTTCTTTATAACTGGACGGTTCAACCACATTCATCATACTAGTTATAAAAGCATTTTCCCTATATCTTGCAGGCATTTGAGCTTTCCTACCTGATCTCCTAAGTAGTGGGGTGGTGGTTTCAAACCTTATTTGATCATCATTTATTTCTTCTTGTTGCTGCTGCAGTTGTTGTTGCTGCTGTTGTTGTTCATCCTCTGCCTTTGTCTGCTGCTAACCCTGATTGTTCTCTGCTTCTTCTTCCACAAAGTACGAAATTTCCCATTCCTCATAGTGCTCATCAGGTTCTTCATGATCTTGCTCATGGAATTTAACATCTCTACTAACAAAGATCTTGTGAGTAGAGGGATTAAATAATCTGTATGCTTTATAGGACGAACAATACCGTATAAAAGTACGTCTGATGGCTTTTGAATCTAATTTTCTTCTATCTTCCATTGGAATGTGGGCAAATGATTTAGATCCAAATATTCTTAAGTGTTTTACTCTAGGCTTATATCCATATTATGCTTCAAAAGGAGTTTTAGACTCAAGAATTTTTGTAGGACTCCTTTTTTTCAAATAAACTGCAGTATTCATTGCTTCAACCCAAAAACAATTTGAAAGATTTTTACCTTTCAGCATACTTCTAGCACATTCCACCCGTGTTCTGTTTTTTCTTTCTATTACTCCATTCTGCTGTGGAGTATGGGGTACTGTGAACTGCTGCAAAATTCCATGATCTTTACAATACCTGATAAGCTCATCCTTCTAGTTTCATGATCCGGATTATCCACAGTTTCTAGTTCATTCTGCCAACGTTTCAAACCCCAAAGGGGGTCCATCATCAGGACAAATCAGATAGAATATGAATGAAAGATTATTGAGAGAAGAGAGCCTTGCGACCTGGATATAAATAAACCAAGAACCCTAATTTTATAAAGGCCGACACATGATTTCTAATTTTTATTAATTATTATTTTATTTTTATTTATTATTTTCCTTTATAATAATATTTTATAAATTTTTATAAAATTCTATTTATAAAAGTTTTATAAAAACTTTAATTAATTATTTACTTATTCGTTATTAGTTCAGGTTTAATTATTTTAATCATGAACAAATAAGTTTAGTTTATCTTATTTTATTAATTTTGAACTTCAATTATTAATTATTTTAGTTTTAATTGATTAATTCTTTTTTATTTTTATTTAATTAATTAATCTAAATTAAATTATTAATTATTTTTAGCCTTCCTTCAATTAATCAATTATTAATTAATCAATTAATTAATTGATTAATTGATTAATTGATTAATTAATTAATTAATTAATTAATTAATTTATCAAATTAATTAATTAACTAATTAATTAATTAATTTATCAAATTAATTAATTAATTTCTAATTTTTGTTTTTAATTGATTAATAAATTGATTAATTAATAAAATAAATTTGTTTTTAATTAATTAATTAGTTCCCATTAAATTTAATTAAAATCCAATTAAAATTGATAAAGAAATTAATTTATAATACTAAAGCTCTAATTTTTATTTCATTTAATTTTTTTTTATTTGATTAAATTTTTTATTTTAATTTCTCTCTTTTTTTATAATTAATAGATTAAATTAAATTAAATTATTTTGTTTAATTAATTTTGATTTAAATAATCCTCATTGAATTTAATTAAAATCAATTAATTCATACTACATCTTAATGTTTTAATTTTATAAAATTCTAAAATTTTTATTTGATTAATATTTATTAGAGAGATCTTAATCAGATCTTATTCTTAATAGAGTTCAGGCTTTTGTGATCCATATCAAGTTAGAGAGATTCTTCGGCGCAAATCACATGGAAAACCATTTGTCGACGCGTTTCGAACCAACTAGTGTGGTTCATCGTCAAGACAAGTTGAAGAAACAAATCCAGCTTAGCATGTTAAATAGTTTGAGCAGAGCCTCCAACGGCTAACTAGACCAACGGCTAGTTTGACTCTAGGACCGGGATCAAAATTATTATAATAGTTTAATTAGTAAGATTAAGGACCAAAAAAATATATAATATATTTATGAGGGGAATAAAGTTCAAAAATATTATTAAAAATTATAAGCTAATTAAAATATAGAAGGAAATTTAGTTGAATAAAGGACCTTAAAAGCCTAAGTAATATATAAATTAATCTTATTAAAAATATTAAAAATTATAAATTAATTAATAAATAAATGGAAAAATAAATAAAATCAAAAGGAGGATAGGTTAGTTAGAAAAAATAGTTAAAAAGTCTAAGTTAAAATAAAAGTTAATAATAAAACTAATAAATAAAATTAAAATAAAAAAAATAAATAAAAATAAAGTAAAAATAAAAATAAATAAATAAAAAGTAAATAAATCAGTTACACAATAATAAATAAAATAAAATTAACAATAAAGATAAAAATAATAATAAATAAAGGACCTTAAATTCTAAATTAAAAGCCTATAAATTAATCTTATTTAAAAATATTATTAAAAATTAATAATTAAAAGGAAAGATAGTTATATAGAAGATCAAAAGGAAGTTAGGTTAGTTAGAAAAAAGATAAAAAGTCAAAAAAAAATAAAAAAAATAAAAATAAAAAGTAAATAAATAAATAAATCAATGAATAAATATTAAATAAATATAAATTAGTTAAACTAAATTAGTTAATAATAATAATTAGTAAATACATAAATAATAAATAAAATAATAAATAAGTAAAATTAATCAAAAAGAACTCAATAAAAATAAAATAGTAAAGTAAAAAACCTAAAGAGGAGGGCGGAAAACCAATTAGGAAGAGAGCGCTGGGACCCAACACCTACTGATTTTCCAGCCATCCTCTCTTGAGATTGAAAAAAGGCCTTGCAATCTTATAGGGTTATCCTGGCGCTAGTAAAAAAGGTTATGTGTATGATGGTTATCATAATCCTCTTTATTATGGTGCCTAGGTTCCTCTTTATCAGAACTCTTCTTATCCAGGAACACAAGTACATGTTTCTCAGGCTATTCCTTCCTATCCAGGCTACCCTTCACCATATTTTAACTGGTTGTTACCTTTTGTGGCAACTCTGAAATTGCTAGACTTGACTTGGCTCACCAATGATCCCACTGCTCATTTGCCTTGGTGGCCCATAATTCCTACCAAATTTCCTTCTAATACCCCAAAATTTAATGGGAGTCCTGGAGAAGACACATCAATCCATGTCATGACGTATTATATGTGGTGTTCTTCAAACTTCCTTAATGATCATTCCATATGATTACGTCTTTTCCAACATACTCTTATAGATGTTGCTGCTAAATGGTACATTGAGTTACCTAGAGCTTCCTTTCACGATTTTAGTTCCTTAGCTGCCACCTTCCTCACACATTTTCAGTTACCCATCTCGTATGAAACTGGAACGAAATTTTTGACCAACTTTAAAAAAAGTAAAGCTACTCACATCTCAAATCAAATTCATGAGTGGTCGTGTCGTTGTCGGTTGGTTAATACCTATGTGTTGAATGAATTGTAGCAACATCATTCATTAAATCCCTTGTTTCCATCTATCATAGAGGATGTAGCTAAAGGTGGGGTCATGACTGAAGAGCAAGTGATTGCTTGTGTCCAGTATTTGGACCTCATATATACCCAATCTGGCATGCTCTATAAAAATATGTTAGATACTTCGAGATCTTTGAATTTTGTTCCTCCAACTCCTGGTAAAGAATCTCATGCCGCATATGGCATCATTGGTTCTGTCAGTTCACAGAAGTTGAGTAAAGCATCTGGAATTTCTCTCACTGCATCTACCCAAAACCCTTCATCTAATCCCCTTGCAACTTCTTCTTCCAAGATAAATGTCATTTCATCTGATAAAGGCAAATTTCAATAACAACCAAGAAGTAAGAAGAAAGGAAAAGGAAAAAAGATGAAAGATTCTTCAGTGTAGGATAAACAAACAAATTAGTCCTCTGATGAGAAACGAAATCCTCTCTACCCATGCTTGATTTTCAATGAAGATCACTTTACTCATGACTGTCCTCACACCGCAGAAGTGAACTAGTTTCTGAAAGCCTCCACTTCTCCTACTCTATTGACCATTCTGTTTCCAAATCAGGAGACCCACATGGTTGCTCGTGACCCTTATTCCTCTAAACAAATTTTAATTCTTTCCTCCACGAAGCCTAAATATGATGTTATGGTGGCTACTCAAAATAAGGTCTATGGTAATGTGAATCCTTCGAACGGTCAAGCTATTGATCAACCTACCAGTTCGACACCACTTTCATTTTATTTCACTCTCCCATGATTCCTACGAAGTTAACTATTAAGACTCTGAAGGGCATTATTCATAAATATTCTTTCAATCCTCGTGTCAAGGTTGCTCAAAATTATAACATAGGTCAAGATTTGGCTCAATCTCCATCAACTATGTTGACCCTCGAGGTGTTGCAAAAATGTCCCACCCAAAAGAAGGCTTTTCTTTCAAATTTTGGTTGTTTGGATCCTTCGGATTCCAACTTAGTTGTTTTTAGTCATTAAAACTATAACCCTCACATTCTAGTTCAATTGGCTTTCATAATCCAGGTCATCGTCTACGGTAAGAACATTCATCGTTCTATTGTGGACAAAGGAGCCTCAAACTCTATTATGTTTATGTCTTGCTGGAAAGTGATTGGTTCTCCCTAACTGAGTGAGTCACCTAACACGTTGAAAGATTTTTATGGGAGAATGTATAAAACTTATGGGATCCCGACTCCTTATAGGTAGAATTCTGGGGCAAAACTGTCTACATAGAAGTTGAATTTATTGATGGACCTATTGATTATAATATTCTATTGGGTTGTACTTGGGTTTACACCATGGATGTTGTCGTTTCAAATTTTTTCTATATGATCACGTTTAGTCATAAGGGAAGGATTGTGGCCATCAACCAACTCGCTTTCATCACCTTTGGTTCTAATCTTACGGGAATTTCCCCACTTGGAAGGGAAACTCTACATTCTTATCAACATGTTGGGGTTGGACTACTAAAGGATTCCTCGCTCATGGGAACCTTTTCTCTCCCTCCTCCTCCACTTCCTGACAGCTCATCATTGGTTTCTTATATCAATATGATATCATCTTCTATTATCCCGATTGATCCATGGATTTTACTAGATTAAGCTAACATCCATAGTTTTGGAAATTGAATGTCACTTAGCCCCATTTAGCTTGATTGCGAAGCCATCTATTTGACTTGTATGACCCATACCTTCTCTTCGATCAATTGGGTCAATCAATCATTGGATTATGACACATCTTCTGATCCATTCTGTCATATATTCTCTACCTATGAGAGCATCATGGAGATAATGATGCCAAATGATGTGTCGTGGGATGATCATCACCATCGTTCCTCCTTACCAGTTTCCATTGAGGATAATCTTAGTGATGTGTATCTACCCAATATCATCAAATCTTTTACGAATTCCATTTCTAATCACGAAGTCGATTTTGAAAAGAACCTCTGGAATATCAAAGAGACAATACCTCTTGATATCTCTATTAAACCGATTATTGTCAAAAATCTACACATCGGTGTGTCTTTCTCTCCATCTGAGATTACGACTCATAAATCCCTATTTCATAAGTTTCGAGATGTATTTTCCTCGACCTATGAGGAAATTCTAGGCTTCGACCCAAATATAGTGGTGCATGATATTAAAATGTATGTTGATGTTAAACCAATCTGGTAATGCCTTTGTTCGGTCCATCCAAAGAAGGTTGTTGCGATAAAGAGTGAAGTTGAAAAACTACTTCATGTTGGTTTCATCTAACCTGTTCCTTTGATCGATTGGGTTACAAATATTGTCCCTGTCATGAAGAAACAAAGGAAAATTTGTGTATGTGTCGATTATTGGGATGTAAATCACGCTTGTCCAAAGGAAAATCACCTGACCCCATTCATCGACCAATTTTTTGATGACTGTGTTGGTTAAGAAATCTATTTGTTCATGGATCATTTCTTCGGATATAATAAAATCAACATTCTCCTAGCAGATCAACCTAAAACTGCATTTATTTGTCCCTGGGGTACATTTTCATATCAGAAACTCCCATATGGTTTAAAGAATGTTGGGGCCATGTTTCAATAGGAAATGGATTACACTTTTCACGAACATTAAACACGTCATGCAACCTTATTTGGATGATCTCCCAGCTCATTATAAATATCGGGCTGATCACTTGATGCATCTGAGGGCCATTTTCTTACGGTGTATACACTAACATGTTCGATTAAATCTACACAAAATTGTGTTCCTCTCATCAATTTTTTGGTTTTTTTTTTTTTTTTCAAACATGGAATTGGTATCGATCCTATGAAAGTATAGGCAATCGTCGATCTTCTTGTGCCTTCTTCTCTGGTTCAGCTTCAACGACTCCAGGGGGAGACTAACTTCCTCCAAAGTTTCGTCCCTAATTACATTGAGTTGACCAAAGGATTCACTCGCCTACTTAATAAATGGGTTCCCTTCCATTCAGACAATGCTTCTCAAATGACGTTTCATGCCTTGAAAGATGTACCGGTCCAGGCATCTCTGTTATATCCCCATGATTACCAGGGCGAATATTTCCTGTATCTCGCTGCTGGCTTTCTACTATAGAAATGGTATTGGTCCAGGAAGACGATGTCAAGACTTAACGTCCCATATATTATTTGAATCAGAATCTCAACAATACCAAAGTAAGATATAACCACATAGAAAAGTTGGTTTTGGCGACCGTTAAAGTCGTTCAAAGTCTCTGCCATTCCATTTTTCTTTGGAAAACTATGATTGATTCAGATTGCAAACCTATGACATATATTTTGTCACGTAAATTGCTGGGGGGGAATACTCTAAATGGATTGTCATCCTGCAAGAGTTTGACCTAGAATTCATCAAATCCAAGTCAAATAAATCCCTAGTTTTCACTAAGTTTATTTGGGACCTTCCTTCCCTTGATTTTGAATTAACATCTGATGATTCTATCCTTGACGAGTCATCGTTTCTAATTTCGTCATGTGACCCATGGTATGGATACATTATGATATATCTCTAGACCCAGACTTCCCGTTCCGATACCTCTGGCTTCGAGAAACAACGTATTCGATACGAAGCCAAAAATTACATCATTAATGGTGACACCCTTTATTGTCACAATATTGATACGATTTTACGGAGGTGCCTAACACACGAGGAGGCTGAGAAAGTCCTTAATGAATGCTACTTGAGGGCATGTGCTGTTCATTTTTCTGATTATGCTATGGTGAAAAAGATCCTATGCGTTGGTTACTTATGGCCTACCATTTTTCAAGACTGTATTCTCGTTGTCTAGAGGTGTTATGCATGCCAAATTTATGATCGTAAGACCGTGCTCTGCTTGCTCAATTGCATCCCGTTATTGTTGTCAAACCTTTTTCCAAATGAGGTATCGACTTCATGACATGTAACCCTGACTCAACCAGGGGGGCATGGTTATATCATGATCGCAATAAATTATTTTACTAAATGGGCCAAGGCGATGCCTACATTTAACAACACTGGCGTAACAGTTGCATATTTATTTTTTAATCATGTTATCACATAGTTTGGTTTTCTGCAAGCCATAGTTACGGATCCCAGAAAGAATTTCCGGAGTCATATGATGTCTGAACTAACTGCTAAGTTGGGACTTTCTCATGAAAGTTCCACTCCCTACTATCCTCAGGCTAATGGACAAGTTGAGGCTATTCATAATTTCTCAATACTATTCTTCAACGTATGATAGGGGTCCATAAATTAGATTATCATTTTCTCCTTTATGATTCCTTGTGGGTATACTGAACCTCAGTAAGGACTGCTACTGGATTTACACCCTTTTAGTTGGTTTATTGTCTAGAAGAAATCCTTCTAATTGAATGTGATATTTTTTTGCTAAAACTAGTTGTATAACATCTTCCTTCCACTGTGTGATGCCACTTTAGCTAATGAAGCTCATAAAATACGTATCAAGGTGCAATACGACAAAAGTGTCAAGCCTCATGTCTTCTATGAAGGAGACTTTGTTCTTTAATATGATCAAGAATATGATAAGTTAGGGTTATGAAAGTTCCAACCTATGTGGTCAGGTCCATATATTTTCAAGCGTATCCTTACAAAAGGGCCCTATGAGTTAGTCCATTTTTAGAGAATTCCACTGGCACAACCTAGAAATGGGTTGTACCTAAAGAAATACTATGCTTGATGTCATGCATAGTAACACTGTGTATAGGTGTGTTTGCAGTGTGTTTCTTTAGAGTTTCCTATAGATTATATTGATCCCTTTTACATTTGGTTTCCAGATGTCGGCATCCCTTGAATTGTATTTTGGTTTTCCTAATGGTGCTAGTCATAGTACTCAGAAGCTATCCTCTGAAGCGTGGGCTATCTTAGCTCCAAATGGAGAGTTAGTGAGTGTACAAGGGATTTGTATTGGTCTCTCTACCAATAATATTGTTGAGTATAGCATAGTGGTCTAGCTATCGTCTGATACTATTTCACATCGTATACGTCATTTAGTCATCAGAATTGACTCACATCTTTTCATATTACAGCTCACTAATGTTTATTCGGTTAGAAGTCCTACCATACTTTGCATTTTATTAAGGGTTATCCTTCTAGAAATACATTTTGATTTCATACAATATGAACATATTTCTAGAAATATAAACACATTAACATATGTGTTTGTTTATCATGTTTTAGATAGACATTTGCAACGAATGTAAATAGGTTTCAATACACATCACATCTATTGAAAGTATAATAGGAACATGAAAACATTGAAGATATATATATATATATATATATATATATATATAAAGATTGGTTTTACAAAATTAATTCCTGAGACACATATGGGCACATGACCCATATAAAACAATACATGTAAATTTCTATGTAGACTAATCAAAGTGCTCATGATAAAATGCCCCTGCATGAGCTATATTGCGCAGTAGCCGACCAATATGACTAGGCACTCCAATAGTGTGTTGCTGACATCGCATCGGAATCTGGTCGATTGTGGGCTCATTTATCTCATGTGTCAACCCCTCCATGTGGAGCTCCACTTCTGTTAGGATCTTGACTACATCAAGGTCCCATAGTGCTCTCTTGTATGAAGGAGATATGAAGCACCTATCGGTCGAACAAGCCCAATGTCTGCATGAACAAATCAATAGTTTAGTCTTGGAAACATCAAAAACATAAAAAAAAATTGTAAAAAATTTAAAAATTCAAATGGTTCAAATGTCTTACCTGTAACACCCCATCGCTCACCCTCAGCAAGCACGAGCTTAGGGTCATCACGAAAACCAATCCCTTCTTATAAATAATCATTGATCATAATGAATTGTCTACATAGCCATCCAAAGAAGGCTGGTGAAAAATTGATCGTCAATAGAACTCCATGTCGCGACATATGATCTATCCACCTCCTCATCCATGGAACCCTCAGATCAATGGGCTCGAGTGTAATGTTTTGATGATGTAGTAATGAAACCTGTTCTAGATCAAAAGAGACAAAGATGGAACTAGAGCCAAAGCTTTTCAACCTTCCCTCTCTTTCTTTAGACAATTATTCCTTCATATTGACCAACAATCCCTTACTCCAGTTGAATATTGTTGGCTCCAAATACTCCACACCATACTACATGTATGATATTATAGCTACATGAAGTGTTAAGATACCCACCAATATTGAAATGATGAATAAGATTGTTCTTTAAGGAAAATGGGTTACATATTTTATGCTAATACTTTCATCCCTAGTTGGCTTGGCTCAGATCTGCAATAAGTTGCAATATAATCTTTCATCATTTATCCACCCCTTTTGCCACCTAGGAGAGAGATAGGGAACCTCTCATGGATAAACATGCCAGAAAATATATGCCCTCTACCTTGATCTCGAGCAAATGTTCCCCAAATCTGAATGCTTGTTCTTGCACATCCCATGAATGAAGAAGATATGCTAGTAATTCTATCTACTACCTCATATCGTGAAGCCAGAATAATTTCAACAATCCATAGTTTTTCAGTGCTTGGATGGTAGCAAGACCATTAAATGCATTCAAATCATATTCCTAATGTTCTCTTTCTCTCTAGATAAAGGGAATTTTTTGCTAATGAAGACCTGAAACATCAAGAAGAGATTCATTAGGATCCATTCCATGCAAGAAAACTAAAAATTTTTGAATGGGAATTGGAAAACACATTTTGAAATTGTGCCCAACACATCCCTATGAGGAGAGACAGTGTGTTGCACCCCTCCCTTCTAGTGTATGTTAACTTAGGTGCAACACACCTTTCGACTATCTGGGATTGCATTGGTCCTAGGGTGAATTATTTGAACCCTATGGCCCCAAAAATTACCTTAACCTTACATGAAAACACAAAAAGGGGCCATAAATTGAAAGATAAAGGTTTTATCTCCTACCTGGAAGTGACAGTGCTTGCAATGATCCATCGGATTGAGCGCAATCAGCTATAGAAAATCGAGGGAAAAAACTACTTAGAACTCTCACTGTTGAAGTTAAATGTGTGATGGTAAATATGAAAGTCATTTTGAATATTTATGGTTGTTTCTTCCATTATTGTATTCATATTTAATGTTTTGACCTAGTTACAACCCATTTTTACCATGAAATATGTATTTTTAATCCTTTTGTGATGTTTTGTGCAAGTCCACAATTGTTTGATGGGTTTTGTCGTGTGTTAAACAAATTATTTTGGCTAAGGAGCATAATTTTATCACTTTTTTGGGCTTCGTAAACTCGCGAAAAAGGAACCCCGCAAAGTCCTCTTTCAGCTCTTTTCAGACACCTAGAAAACTAAAAGATTGCCGAGCACTTGTCTTTTTAAACTCGTTAAAGTAAATGAAAAGACGTCTACTCAATATAAGTTTAACCCTTTTCTAGACTGAGATAAATTACTTAAGAAAAAGAAATATCTTAGTCAAATATGGCTAAGAGGTTCCCTTGGGTATTATTTTCTGACTTTTCATACCTAAGGGACTATCTATGAAAAGGAATATTTGGAGTTTTCTTTTTCGCCTATTTTTCAAACTCTCTAAACATGAAAAAGAGGTCGAGTTATACCTTTGTTGGACTCGTTAAAACATCAAATAATGATGGAATCATCATTCATGAAGAGACTGAACCACTCCTCTGGGTTGGTTAAATATTCTTAGAGGGATTCATCTGAAGGATGAACTTATAGATCAAGCATATGTTATCCTCCTCAAGCTTGTTAAAAAATAAAGAGGTACTGACCAGTATGGTTGGGGATATTGGGAAAACAGGGTACTCCACTTTTTTAATGGCAGTGATTTTCTCTTGAACACGACACTCTTCGGCTTCATCTTCGTGGCTGTTGGGTTGAGAAATTTGCTTGTATTTTGGTTTATCATATCATTTCAAAGCCTTCATTTGTTTTTTTTGGTTCAATGCTTACAACTCAATTCAGTTTCGTTGTTTTGTTTAAGAGAAATCACTCAGTCAATATCTGCTACAATACTCTTAATCTTTCATTCCATATCTATCG
Organism: Pinus tabuliformis; assembly: GCA_031772625.1. NCBI lineage: Eukaryota > Viridiplantae > Streptophyta > Pinopsida > Pinales > Pinaceae > Pinus > Pinus tabuliformis. Next base: position 1,057,922,544 of record CM062804.1, read on the forward strand.
TTCCTGATCCAATTATGTATCAACATCATTTTGATCATTTTTCTCAAATTGTCATATCTGTTTTGTGTTGTTGATGGGGGATACATCAAGGTCCTCCTACAGCTAGTCACTTCCCGCCAACATCAACTCATTATCCAATAAGTTAACTTAGAAATAATCCCTTTGTACCTTGGTGCTTTCATACATCAATGGCAAGTTTCCTCACTCCCAACGACAAGTTTACATCATTGGCCTTCAGCCAAAATATTCTGTCTAGTGTTCGACATCAACTTATTTATTCACACCATACAGATTGTACTATAGTACTTTGAGAGCCATTAACATCATCAGTGGTTTCTCTCACGTCTATTAATCGCTTACATCATTGGATGATAATCAGTTGGTTTCTACCATGATTGACCTCAACTCATTGATTCACATGGTTAGAATCGTACATTGGCTGGTCGTGTGAACAAGATAGAATACCTCACATCTAGTTTCATCCATCCAAGCTGTGATTTCATGAGTAATACATGATCACAACATATGATGACTATGATCATACATGCAGTCATCGAGTAATGGGTCCAGTGTGTGTCATCTTTGGACATGTATCTTGATCATTGTACATGTAATGTTAGCTTATGTGCTAAGTATGGGTATGCCTCCCTCAAAAAATATGTCATGATGTAAATGTATGCTAACAGATGATGATCTCGCTGGTTGTTCTTGATCCTGACTTGTCATAAGGTAAAACACTTCAGTCATTAGTTGTCATTTCTCACTTTGCACTTTAGTAGGCAATATGTTATAGACCATTTTGTCACATATGGTCTATAGGCCTTCAAAGAGGATCATTCACATCGTTTGAACACTGTTCATCCTCCATACACAAATCCCTAAGCATGAATCTTTCTAATGTTTGCATTATGATACAAGTGTTGTCCTTGATGGCAACTCACTCATAGGTCAGTTCAGTTTTGATGAAAGGAAACTCACAGTGCAACAGGTCTATTAAGATGTAATAGGGCACTGGTAGAGAAGAACAGGTAGATGGAACTAAGGTCTACTGATCGGAATAAAGAAGTTGAAGGAAAAGGATGGTGTAAAGTAGTTTAAGATGTGTACGCTGGTTCACTTAGTCAAAAAAATGTATACACGTTTGTTCACAGAACAAAAAGAGTATATACGTATACACACACTTTCACAAGAAGAAAAATGTGCATATGTTGGAAAATAAAGGAAATTCAAGAGTAAACAATACCAGGGGTCAATACCATGGTATTAGCCCACAATATTGAGCGGAGTAATGACTATTTGATCCCATTCAAGAATACCATAGGTCCTAAGTGCTTTTGGTCTGAGGTATTGAGAAAGGCCTAAAACTATATAAGGAGGAGAAGATCATAAGGCCAAGGTGCGCAAGTAGAAGGGTTTTTATCAAGAATAATTCTATCTGAAGTATATTTTATGTTGTAGGGTTTGTGTTTGTGATTTGATCTGAAATATTATGTGCACATTGAATTCAATGTTGGATCAGGATCATGAGACCTGAAATGAATTATCATTGAATGATCTCATATTGGTTGGGCTAGATCTGATTCTGTACACCTATTTATTCTTTAAATTTCATGATCTCGTTTGTCTGAAGTCTAGAATAACAGCGAAGTTATGAGTTAATATTTGCAGATCTATACGCTGGTTCATCTTGGTAAAAGTGCGTATGCATGTAGGTTCTACTCTTCCAAGTAGTTTATACAAAAGAAAAGCTTATTCTTCAGATCTGACTAATCTATCTAATCAGTTTTGTTGTTTTATTGCTATCTGTCAATAAAGTCTTCTTAGATCTGAATGTAAAAATGAATGCATAAGGAGTTTAGTGTCTGATTAACTGATTGTCTAAGTAAGAAGGGTTATCTATGCTACTACATGTCTAAACCTCTGAATTGACAGTAGATGTTCAGTATATTACTGGTTGGTACAGAATTGATTCAAAAGTTTATATGTTTCAGTAATTTTGAGGGTATACAAAGGTTTGGTTAAAGGAAGTAGCATATACATGTAGGTTGGGTTCAGTAAAGTAGTGTATGCATTCTGATGCATGATTTTTGAGGTTATAGCTGGTCCTGAATGATGATGCAGGTTTCTGGGTTCAGCATAATGTTCTAGTGACAGTGATCTAATTATTCAGGTTAACATATTATTGGTTGATGTAGTTTGAGTTTCAAAGTTTCTGATGGGTCCAGTGTGAAAATTTGATGAAACGAGGCCTTCATTTATATTTCTGTGTACCAGGAGAATCTAGTCTAAAAATTTATGAAACATGGTCCCTAGAAGAAGAAAGAAGGTTTTAGCCTTCTGTAGGCCGACGTCTACGTACTAGTAAACACATAGTATAGTACAAGAGCTAAGGGGTTGTAGCTCCCTTTCTAGTAGAAGCTAGAAAATGAGAGAAGGTTGTAGCCTTCTACAGGTGGGTGCCTATGTATCGGTATGAGTCTACACGAGTATAAGATTGTAAAAATATTTTCTTATTATTAAACGAAGACAGAGACGACAACAATAGTTGGTTTTTCTCCCGCATTGGGTTTCCACTTTAAATCTTGGTGTCCTTGTGTGTTGCTTATGTGTGATTGTTTATTATGTTTTTACTGCACTGCTTAACATGTTACTGATGCACTGATTAAATATCAATTGATTAAATCATAAGTTCTCTGGGTATACATTGGTTTCTCTAATAATAGTAGCGTGTACACGCTAGTTCACTTCACTGAAGTAGCATATATAAATATATTTGGGAAATGAAAAATGATTGAACTGATAATAATGATTCACCCCCCTCTCAGTATTATTTCCAACAATTGGTATCAAAGTAGGTCCTTGAAAAGAAGCTAGATCGCTTGAAGGAAGATCTTTGAAGATGAATAATCACAAAGGCATGGGATCTATCAGACCACCAATTTTCAATGGGAGAACTTGGTATATTGGAAAATAAGAACCAGAGCCTATCTACAATCGATTGGAGCTGATGTTTGGGAAATTGTGGAAGGAGGATATCAATTTCTAACAGCAATTCCTTCAGACTCTACAAGTAAGAAGTTATACGAAACCAGTGTCAGTACGTTATTGGGAAGTCTGTCAGAATCAGAATTTTTCAAATTTATGTAGCTCAAGATAGCCAACGAGATATGGGACAAAATCATTCAGAGCTACAAAGGAGACTCTTGGGTAAAACAGTCTAAGCTTCAAGCTCTCAGAATTCAGTATGAAACTCTTAAGATGCATAGTGATGAGAGTATTGCTAGTTACTTTTTACGTATATATGAGATTTTTAATTATATGGATAATCTGGGTGAAGGCATAAAGGAAGCTACTTTGGTTGAGAAAATTTTGAGATCTTTGTCTTCTAAATTTGAGTCAAAAGTGTTTGCCATAGAAGAAAAACAGAAAACGGGATCTTCAAACTATTACTATGACTCAACTCCATGGAATCTTAACTTCCTTTGAAATGAGGAAAGGAGGTCCATCAGATATGAGAGAAGCTGCTTTTAAAGCTTCAACAAAGGGAAAAGAAAAGGAAGAACACAATGAACCAAGATACATTTCAGAAGAAGAAGATGAGGTAAATTTTGTCAAGAGGCTTAAACGGGGTTCCGGAAGATTCAGAGGTAAGCTACCATTTAAATGCTTTGCTTGTGGTAGAGTCGGCCATTATGCTACCAACTGTCCTCATAAAGCTAAATATGAAAAGGGAAAGGAATATGTAAAAGGAAATAAAAAATAGGTTGTCAATAGAAGGAGTTACTATATGCATGAAGATAGTGATGAATATGAAACTGAACAAGATTATAGACTACTCATGGCTTATGACAATGATGATTTTTTGGATGCCTTAGAAGAGGAAGAATTTCTTGAAGAAATCACTAAACTCAAGTTCCGTTTAGAAGAAAAGAATATGGTCATAGATACATTGACACACCAATTCACTGAAAGAGAAACCCACAATGAAAATCTAGAATGTGAAATTGTGGGTCTAAGAAAAGAACTTGAGAAGACAAAATCTATTAATCTCAGATTTGCTAAAGGATCGGAAACTTTAAATGAAATCATCAAAGTTCAGCGGTCTCCTTTGATAAAGATAGGTCTTGGATATACCGAAGAATCATCTCAATCACAGAAGTCGGAAGCCTCCACCAAAAGCTATCTTGATGTAGCAAAGACCAGTGAACAATGTGTCAATCTTCAGCAAAGGCTTAAAAAAACCCATAAGGTAAATCATAATCAGTTTACTCCAAGGATGAATATCAGTAGAAACTTCAACCAATAGGTAAACAATGCCAAAATATTCTATGATCACTGGAACTACTTTAATGGGCAATGTTTTTCATGTCATAACTTTGGGTGTAAGGCTGCTCAATGTGTTTCTTACAAAGCCATCATGACTAGAGAAGCACGAAATCAAAGGAGTGTAACTGGAATCAAGAAAAGTTCCTATAATAACTTTTCTCCTCTTCAAGATGAATTAAATGTTCGATTTGTAACAAATTTGGTCATGAAGAATCTGAATGCAGGAGCAAATTTCCGCCAACATTTCAAAAAGTGCAATCATCACTAAATTCCAAGATATGGAGAAATAAGGAATCTCAATTAGAAATATGTGGCATAGCTCTATATGCATAAGGACAAGAGATTCAGTGGTACATCAACAACGGATGCTCCAAACACATGACAGGTGATAAAGAGAAACTTCACCCTTATAATGCTTTAGAAAAGGAAAAGAATGTCTCATCTGGAAATGACACACCGGCTGTCATTAAAGGTAAAGTTTCTGTTTTCTTGAAAGAAAAGGTTAAAGCCAGAAATTTCATGTATGTAGATGGTTTAAAACATAACTTGTTGAGTGTCAGTCAAATGTGTGATCAAGGAAATGAAGTTGTTTTTCAATCAAACGGATGTGTGGTTTGTGAGCTTGATACAGGAAAGATCGTGATCAAAGGTACAAGAACTCCAAATAACTTATACATACTTAAAGGAGGACAACAACAATGATATCTAGGAAAAACAGATGAAAAATAGCTATGGCACAGAAGATTGGGACATCTAAGATTTTATCAGATAAGAAAAGAATGTAGGCTCAAGGCAGTTCATGATCTTCCAGATATCAACATCCAAAAAATACCATATGCAAACCATGTCAAGTCGGTAAGCAAACCAGAGTTCACTTCAGAGAAAAAAAAGGATCAACAAGTAAGCGTCTTGAACTCATCCATACTGATTTATGTGGATCAACAAGGAAAAAAGTCACCTCGTGGAGAAGAATACTTAATTTTATTTATTTATGATTTTTCCAGGATGTGTTGGATAGGTCTACTAAAGCATAAAGATGAAGCATTTGAAAATTTTAAAGCCTTCAAATCTTTAGTTGAAAATGAATCAGATCGAAAAATCAAATGTCTCAGATGTAATCGAGGTGGAGAATTCATATAAGATTAATTCTTTGACTTTTGTGAAAAACATGGAATAAAAAGTAAATTCTTCATCGTAAGAACTCCTCAGCAAAATGGCGTGGTGGAAAGAATGAATAGAACAGTTCAACAAATGGCTCGAGCGATGCATCTGGAACTCCTGCAACCTTCTATGGTGAAGTTTCATTTGCTGCCATGACTATTTTCAACAAAGCGAATGTTCAGATAAATAGCAATCAAACTCCATATGAAATTTGGTATGGTAAGCCTCAAACTGTAAAACATTTTAGAGTTTTTGGAAGTAAATGTTTCATCAAAAGGACCAATGAGAAACTTCATAAGTTTTAACCCAGAGCAGATAAAGGAATTCTTCTTGGTTATTCAACCAAAAGTAAAGGATACAAATGTTATAATAAAAGACTTCGGAAAATTGTTGAAAGCATTGATGTTGTAATTTATGAAGCATGCGGAAATACAGAACAAATGAAATCAACAAAGGAATATGACAAAGTGGAAGATGGGGAATGTTTTCCCACATCAAATCAAAATGATATAGAAGAAGAAACCAATGAAACACCAGAAGAAGATGCAAAAGATAGGGAAAAGACTCCATCCAGGTATGTTAAGAAGAATCATCCAGGATCTCAAATTCTAGGAGAAAAAGGGTTTGGAGTACAGACAAGAAGAAATCTTACAGGGACCTCAACTTATCTAGCATTACTATCCTCCACAGAACCTCGGAATGTAAATGAAGCTTGCAAATATGAATGTTGGGTCAAGGCCATGGATGAAGAACTTGACCAAATTGAAAAGAATGATACTTGGGAATTAGTTCCTAGACCTCATGATAAAAATGTTATAGAAAAAAAATGGATATTTAGGAATAAACTAAATGAAAATGGAGAAGTTATTATAAATAAGGCAAGACTTGTTTGTAAAAGGTATGCTCAACAAGAATAACCCGATCTCAAACAGGTTGTCTGATCCTTCTAGAGATTCCTGCAAATCTACGCTGAGTAGCTTAGCATCATTGATGTGAGGATCCTACGCCGAGTAGCTCAACATCATTGATGCGAGGATTATGAATTTGTCCCTGCATTCCATGGTCGTAATTTCCTTGATTAACGGGACTCTTCTGTGACAAAATATCTCCTTGCAGATATGTGATTGTGTTCATGTGAACCACTATCACTTCAATATTTTACCCTAGGAAACTGGTCGAGGCCTCTGCATTGTTCAGTTCAGATGGTGCTGTGAGGCGGTAAGAAATCGCGGTGGAATATTCAAAATGTACTTATTTTTTTTTGTATCAATGTCCATGTTGCCACTCCTAGCCTGTAGATTTCTCTTTTTTGTGATATGGGTTTTGCAGTAATTCTTGATGTCATTATCCGTCCTTCCTGGTAAACTTTGTGTAGTGCGCGATCACCTTACTATTTGAAGAATTAACATAAAATTTAAGAAAGACATATCAGATATCTACGTGATGAGATTTAAGAAAGACATATAAGAGATATTTATTTAATAAGAATAAATTCTCAAGGAATCCTCTGTTAAGTAATGTTGAAGTCACAAAGATTAAATATGCTTGGAAGAGCCCTGCTCTGCAAGATCAAAAAGTTAACTTTTTGAATGCGAGGGTTCCAACTTTGTTTTGGCTGAAGGAGAGGTGGGATCGGATATTCATGGAGTCGATGCCTTTGGAAAATGTTTGAAGTCTACTTAATTTCAGGAGTGAGGTTCAAGGTCGTTGAATGTTGGATGGGATTTGCTTATTTATTTTATGATAAATGTTAAACGGAGGACCTGGAGCTGCTTGTTCTAACAGTCCTATGTGTAATCTTGGATGTTGCAGGTATGTTTTGTCTCTGAGTATGAATATTTTGAAATAGTTATGGGTTCGACTTCTTTTTAAATTTTGAAAGGAATGTGTATGGAAAATATTTACAGCCTTAAATCTTCTGGTAATTTCCTTTGGAATTTATAATTGCTCTCTTCTAATCATTGATATGTCATAAATCTCTCAGAAAATTTCCTCACATAAGCTAAATTTAGGAAATTTCAATACTCTTTGCTGAATTATGGCAAGATTTACCATTAAAAATTTCAATATTACGATGTTCGTGAATATTGGAATTTTTAGTTAAAAAAAAAAGTTCTTTTCGATTACATGCGACGTTTATATTCCAAGCGAACGTGTAAATTTACCAAAAGTGCTCACGACTAATGCTTAAATATTTTGATTTTCCCTTTTAATTTTAAAAATTTATTGCTAAAATGGTTGGGTAAATCTTCAGATCGTCGTACTGCATGAAGTGCCTCATCACATTTGCTATATCCTGGAATTTACTCAATGCATTGTCTAATATTTGATATTTTTATTTGTCAAATCCTAACTATGGCCAAGTTTACCAGCCAACATGTTATTTACAGGTATTTTTGATAAGCAAAAGTGCTGCTTTCATGAATATTGAAATTTTAGATTTGTGGACAAGCTTTTTGTGTTCGTGAATAGTGAACTTTTTTTGTTTTCTAGACAAGCTTACATTTATCATTATTTTAATTTGGAGAATGTGTAAATTTACAGAAAACCCTCCTTGCAGTTGATACTTAGATCTTATGATCATTTCCCTCAACCTGTTTTATCTAGAGTTCTTAGATCGCTAGGAAAATCTTGATCGTCACTAAATATTAGCGTTGAATACATTATCTCACATTCGCCAAACCTTGCTACACAAATTACCTTATTTGTGGTAGTTTTACATGCAAATATTTAAGAAAATAATAATGTCCTGGACGTTAACTTTCAATATTCACAAACAGGAAAATATTTCTTAAATAGCTTGATAGATCTTCATCGCTTCTTGGGGTTCAATAAATTACTTCATATTTACTAAATTCCAGAAATTGCTTCATATTTCTTAAACTGCTATGAAAATCTTGACCATTGTTTAGTGTGTGATAAAGCAACTCATGTTTGCTAAATTTTCTAAACAAATGGCCTTATTGTGCTAGTTTTATTGCTAAATCTCGAGAATTTCTTCATATTTCTTCACCACTGGTCAGTGATGTCGAGAATTTCTTCATATTTCTTCACCACTGGTCAGTGATGCTAAATCTAGCTAGGCAAATGACATTATCTATGCTCTTTTTAATATGAAAATATTATAAAATAATTCGGTCCTAAAAAAGTTGAATTTCAATCTTCACAGACTGGTAATATTTCTTAAATTGCTGGGGAGATATTAACCACTGCTTAGTGATGAATACGTTAATTGTTATTTCATATTTGTTAAATCTTTTGAATTTTTTTTTGTCGAGCCTCAGTCAAGGCTAATATTAGATAGAAGCACAATCTTCTCACCAATCAAATACCACATGTTTAAAATAATAGACAAATTATGATATCTGTGAGAATTTTATCATTAACAAATTCTTTATTATGACCATTTTCACTGTCAAATATCACATTTTGAGGCATAGTTTGACATTTACAGGTATTTCTTATTCCTAATGTTGTCCTGGTTGTGAATATGGAAATTTTGAATTTTTTGTACCACAACATTGTTCTTTTGAGTACTGAAGCCATTTTGAACTAGCATTAATAAGGCTTACAACAATGCAGCAAGAACTACGATGTCTCTAATGCAAGACTTATTCTTCGTTGTGAAAATCCTTGTATATGGCATATTCTAGAACTAATACAAAATGAGAATGAGAAAAGACAGCAAATGAATATTCTAACCTTATATTATGTAGGATGTTATCCACTAACATCATGTCATCCACATCCACATGCTAATAAGAAATACATTAAAGCCTATGGATTCATTATTATGAAATTGGTTGAAAGTTTTTTTTTAGGTTTCTATATAATTATGAGAGGCAAAGAAATAGAAAAGGGAAAAGTTTAGTCTTCTTAATTGTTGAAGTCATTGATGTGAAAATTTATTTTCCAAATAAATATTCAGGTTTTGATCATAAACTTTATTCTATCTATCAATGACGGTTTAGCATGGGAAATGTTAAGCATCATGTAGTAATTCAATTATTGTCTCATTGTGTTTCCATTTTTAGTCGATGATAATAAAATGATACTTAATGAACATAATGAAAAAGTAGTAAATCAATCATGACTTACTATATGGTTCTTAATATTTTCCCTTCAGCATGCATTATGACTACTTCCCATTATAATTAATAAGTGGAATGGAAGAGAAAGAAATGAAAATATGCAACATGGTTTAAATGACTCTTTTTCCGAGCCTTTTTAGGTTTTGAATGGGAAATAGATGGGGTTGCCATAGAGTTTAGTTTAATGCAATTAGCATGTTTTTTTTTGTATTCTTTGGCTTAAGTTTCATGAAATAGAATATGATCTTTGTCATGGTTGATAAATTTCTATGGCTAACATGATACAATTGGCGATACATGAGGGATTTCTATTAACATACCAAAAGAAGGTGCAATTTTAGTTGTTGAAAATTATATTGAAGCTTTGGGGTTGCAATCTGTACGAGATTCATTAGTTGGTAGAGTTGAAAAGCGAGGCATCTATGGAGGACAAAGAAAACGTGTAAAATGTTGGGCTTGAGCTGGTAATTGAACCGTCTCTACTGTTATTAGATGAACCCACATTTGGTTTAAACATCATTTTTCGTTGTTTCTTTTAAAAACCCTTCGTCAAGAAGATTTATCAGCAATAAACATATGTGTGGTACTTCATCAACCAAGGTAATGTTTTTTATTAATCATGCATGATATATGTTTCAGCGTGCATCACTTCAGATAAGGAAAAGAAGATATGAAAAAAGCATGACTCATTTGTTGAAGCATATTAATTTTCAGTTCTCTTTATTTCAATTGTAGATTTTGGGAAAATTTAGAATTTAAAGGACTCGAATCTTGTTTATCATGTCTATCAAATTCCTAGAAATATCCTGAGATCTGCAATTCCCTTGAATTGGTGTTTTACTTGCAAAAATAAATGCTATTTATCTGGGAATTTGGTTGGTTGAATAGCAATTTCTGAATGGTTCCTTTTCATTTACAGCTTATGTAACATATGTGCTTGGTTTATTTTTTCATCTCTTGATTATTTAAGTTGTTTGATGATTTAGTGTTGTTTCCTAAGGGTAGATGCCCTGTGTATCTTGGACCAGTGGATGAAATTGAAGAATATTTTTCCAGCCTTGGCATTATATTCCCTGGTCATGTTAATGTGCCATATTACTTTATGGAGATCTTAGAGGGGATTATAAACCACGTTAATCACCCAAATCACATTATAGACATCTTAGAGGGTATTATAAAGCGTGAACGAAGTCCAATTTTGATTGCAATACTCTTCCCCTTTAGTGGATGCACCATAAGGGGTATGAGATCCCAAGAGATTTGTAGGACACTGACCTTTGTAAGAACTGGAATATGTATTTCCGCAAGAAAGGAAACTATCAATGAGGGAACCAAACATGAATCTTTTGACATAGGGACAAGGCAGAATTGTTGAATTTATGGATGTGTTTAACTCTACAAACTTAAAATTTGTTTGAAGTCCATTTTCGTCCTCATACTTGTAGAAAATATTGCCTACAAGTACTATCTTAAATGTTTGCTTCAAAACGGAGCTCCACAATTTGATTTTGGGTATTTTAGCTCACTCAATAAGGTGTTTTGTCATTGACTATTCAAACTTTCCAGTCCCTTATCCGCAAAAGTTTTTCCTCCCTCTCATTTGCACTTTGGTAGCTAATTATTAAGCTTGTGCTATAGTAATCACGATCATTCAACCTACACCCTTTGCATAACCCCATGATATTCCACAAAATGATTTATGAATTATTGCCTTCCACATTCCCCACTCCTATCGACGTTCCTTTGAACCTCTTGATGCAATTGCTAATTATTTTCATGATCTACTAAACTGTGTATGAAAAAACCATCATAACTGTGGACAAGTAAAAGGCCACTTCCACAAATGTTCGACTGGGTCCACAAATTGAAACATACAACCAAATATTATTTTTCATGAATGTGGAAGTCTGAACTTTAAGAATATATCAAGAGCATCATATCTAATAGATTCTCTTACATTTTACGTGGGAAGTTTTTTAAATATATGAATGTTTCAGTTTTCATAAATTAAGCAAATTTGAATTTTATAAATGCCTTCAAAACTTATTATAGGATTCATCAATGTATTTTCCATGGCATTGAGTTATTATAGATTACAATTGAGGTGTGCACTTAGTATATTTTGTAAAACTATAACTCTTTTAGTTCCTACTTTTTAGTGATATTATATTTTTTTTCAATATTTTATTTTTATTAATAATTTTTTTTTTTAAATTGTTTTTATTTAATTATATTATTAAAGAATTACACTGTTTTAATAAATGAAATAATATAAAACATAAATTAAGTAATAAATTTAATGTAAAAATATTAAAATATATATTAAAATAAAATTTTACAACTTTTAAATATCGAAATTATTTTAAGATTAATATTTATAAAGTTCAATGTTTTAATTCTTATTAATTTTTTCCTAGTATTAAAATATATTATTATTTTTATTTATAAAATTATTTAAAATTTTATTGTTTTCAAATAGGTTTATGACTACTAAATATTACATTAAAATATAAAATAAATGTACAAGCAACTATGTTAGCAATTTTTCTTGTTTTATTATGTGTGGTGTATTTCATTTATCATTAAGATGTATATTACATGGTGTTTGTGAGGTTTAATCAAAATTAGGTCTTAAGTTCAAACTTTACATTGAGGGGATAAGGGTAGGAGCCACCTCCAAGGAAATATAATACCACAAGAGATGTTTAGACTTGATAAAGTCTCACACAATCATGGTGATAACATCTTGCTAGTGGGAAAATCATTCTCCCATTTAACACTAGGATTGAACCAAACTTAAGTTCTACATAGATAGGAAAAACATATATTTCATTAATTCATAAGTTATGAATATTTTTCAAAACACAAATGAAGGATTGGAGAAGAAGTGCTCATTAATTATGAGAAAGAACTTTTGGACATGATTAAAATTCAATTTTATGAAGATTTCTCAAGAGGAATACGAAGGATGGAGGAGGGAACACTCATTAATTATGAGAAATAATTTGAACATGGTTAGTTTTTTGAAATTATATTCTATCAAGGGAATTATTAAAACTAAGCAAAAGGGCATTTTTTCTGTTTCAACAAATAACTTGATATAATCATAGATTTTGTCGTTTCCTACTAGGAGTTCTTAAATGATTATGGAACATTCTAAGGGTTATCACTAGAAGAATCATACACTAAAACTTTATGGTGTCCTCTTGGTATGAACCCACAAGGAAAAAAAGGGGAATGAACCATTTAAATTAGAGAGTAAGGGATCTTATCAGGTATTAGGAGTATTGTCCCCCAACTTGAAGCATGGGAGAGAGGGTTTGATGTAGGAAGTGGTTCAATTTAGGATCCTTCTTCTAATGTACATGGAAATCTTCATTTATCTTGGGGGAAGTCACTTATTTCTAAGATTAATCAAAACTAATACATAGGTAATGAAGACCTAGAGGATAGTGTTTAGTGAGTAAGCTTTAGGTGGTGATGATCTGAAGGATTTATTGAGTGTCATAGAATTGGTTGGAAGATCAAGGTTCAATGGAGGATCATAGTTTGTAAAGGGTTTCAAAGAAAATAAGCGAAGGAGGTGATGTTTTAAGAAAATAGAGGAGAGTATTCAAATGGTTACTAGAAAATATGTCTTTGTGGGCCAAACAATCTCCATGAAAGAATTGAATTTTGCATGCAGATATTTCAGAAGATTCATGAATGAAATATATTTAAGAGAATAAATGTGTAGGGGTTATATACACACTACCATAAATGGGCTATATACACACTTTTCATATTTTTTCATAAGAGTTGATTGATGAGTTTTTTCATAAAAAATGGTGATGATCTTGAAAGGATAATGATGTTAAATTAGTAGTGGGGTAATGCTTTATTAACCCTTAAATTATGGATTCCCTATTTTGACCCTAGAGTGGAAATATGTGTAGTCCATCCCATGGTTCTTTACATTACCATTAGAATTTCGAAGTGGAGACATTTGTGTGTAACCATGAGTCTACTTAAGGATATCTATGAGTTTTAAGAAGCATTTATGTGAGTTAGCTTTAAAAGTGTTAGATATACTAGTTAAATTAGATTTACGACCAATTCTTCTAGACCATATAGGAATATAAGTGGGTAACCATAACTCTTTACAAAATTTTAGATTGCAAGGGTATTATTTTCATTGTAATCTATGTCATCATTATTATCACATCAAGGAGGGAACCCATTTTATAAATCCCCAAAAGTGAAACATTTGTAAAAATAGGGTATGGCATTTAGGAACATGGATATGTTCCATTTATGATCAAGTGGATTTTACAATTTTTGTGGTACAAAAAATTTTGGCCATTGGTAATGTTATTGTGCAAATATTAACACAATCCATGCCCACCATTACCATAATTCTCATCCCTTCAAATACTAATAATCAAAGAGCTCACACTATAGGAGTTGATAAATTAGTTAAAGGATATTAATAGACACACCCATGGGCATTGCATTTGTCTCAAGTTATGAAATTTGAATAATCTCCTCATAATTTTCTTCCCTCCAATTAATTTAAATTGTAATTAAAATTTAGTCCAAAATAGATGGGTGAATTTTAACATTGGGGATAAAAATGGGAACTTGTCAATTGTTCACCAACACCGTGATGATCTAGTTACAAAACATAAAGGATATGTATCCTGAGCTAAAAAATCCTACATGTCTAAAAGTGTTTTACCAACCCTACTATTAGTGGATATGCATGGGATTTCTAATGATGTTCATTTATTGTATTAGGAAGATGAGTTAGATAACGTCATGAGGATGGTTTCTAGATGAGTGGGGGGTAAATAACATGGAAAGGCTTCTATCAAATGGTTGTAGTGAACAAATAGACTTGTGTTACCACTTGTACATCATGAATATAGGGATGGAAGGTCACCTAAGCAGGGGAGTAGAGTTTCCACATAGTTTTTAGGACTAAATAAAGAAACCATAGGCTAAAGCATAATTACTTAACTAGAACATTCTACATTTATACATTTCTATTAATCGTTGTTTTTACCCTCATTTCAAAAAGTGACTCTAGTCGTAGCATCCATTTTTCGGAAGAGTAAGGTGACAACCTTTTGCAATCATGACCTTAACTATCTTTTAATATTATCAATAAAATCCTAAAACATCAATTCCTAAATCAAAATGCGGCACCAATAGTCATTAGGGGAGTTTTGAGGTCTAAATTGGGACTGCTAAGGAAATTATAAAATAATAGTGGAAATAATAAAATAAGATTAGATTACAACATCAAAATTTAAAGGGAAAAAATAAAAAAATATTTTTTCAACTTGTATTTTCAACTTATCTCCCTATGGATTTACTCAAATTTCAAGCAAAAACACTCGTTGGCTGAAAAATTTGATTCCTCATCCAAGGAGTACTCATGTTGCATACTTTCGATGGACCTTGCTACACAAAATATGAGAATTCATGAAAAATGTAATTGTGTTAAAAATGTTTCATGTATTTCTCATTTTTCTTGTCGCGGGATCCGTCGGAAGTATGCAACATGGGTCTCCTTAGATGAGGAATTAAATTTTTCATCCAATGAGTACTCTGTCTTGAAATTTGAGTAAAACCTTAGGGAGATAAGTTGAAACTATGAGTTCAAATAGGAGTTTTATTATTTTATTATTTTTTAATTTTTTTTACTTTTTTACTCCAAAAATGGTGAATCAGCCCCCATGGTTGACATCATCATCTTGAACCCTATTGGTTCTTATAAATTTTATTTTAGTTGTACATTTTTCTTAGGAGGCCCATTTTAGACCTCAAAATTCCCCTAATCAGGGCACATTTTTTTCAAGGTTAGCATTACAAATTCTATGAAACCATGGGCATTACAATAATGGAGATCTTTGCAATAAAAATATTAAAATCAACTCTTGAATCTAAACGTTGCACTTCTAATATAAATCCATTCTTTCTTTTGAGTTGATAAGTATTATTCATTTTTTCTAAAGTGTGAGGACCCAACCCACCCGGGATCTTCTAACAGAATTCATTTAACCGCAAAATTTACAACAATAAAATGATTTATTTAACCACAAAATAAAACACACACATAATATATGATTTATTAAATAAAAATTTTGATCTAAAACCATTGACTTTAATTAATTCAAAATAAAATACATACTTGGTTACAATATAGTGGCTAGGTTGGGGTGCTCTTGTTGACGCTGCTTGACTGAAATTTCCACCTTACCTACTAGGAATGTATATCCGACTTCCTAGCCTAGGGAACCTTCATATATTCCATAACCTTCTAATCCAAAATCCAATAATAGTTATAGTTTTTCCATAAGAAGCTTTCCAATAATCTCCAACCACAACTAGAACCAATATCGTTAGTTCTCTTGAGTTCACTTCCTTTTTCTTTCTTTTCTCGACCCTCTCTCCATTTCAAACTCTAAAGATACCAAAAGAAAGAAACAGAGACCACCACTCTTATCAACTCCTTCCTCCTCCTTATTCCTTCCCCCACTCATCCACCTAAACCACTCTCTTCATTTTCACCTACCACCTCATAACGTCAACCACTTCATAACTTCTCTCCCCCCTATGCCTTATCTAGAATTATGTTTAAGGAGACATATAGTCAAGCTTTGGGAAATGAAACAATAAATAAATAATAATAAAATAATAATATTTAATCCTAAAATATTTGAGGAGACAACTACTCAAATTTTGGGAGATGAAATAATAAATAAACAATATTATTTAATCCTGAATTAAATTTGAGGAGACAATTTGTAAAAAATTTGAAAAAAAAAAGTAACAATGAAAAGTCATATCAATAAATCTTATAGATTCATAAATTTCTAATCAATTTTAATATTAATAAGCATACTCAAATATAACTTAATAATTATAAGCCAAGATTTTAAGGTTAGTTAAATACTAATAAAAATTAGCCATTAATCAAGCTTAAAACTAAGCCCAAGCTTGCTCATTAATCAATCTTAACCATTTATTTAATCATTGAACATTTCAAGATTTATAATAGCATCTTCATGCGAGGTGTGGGTATGTAGCTAGCATACTCATACCTCATACGTATACTAATAATACTTATTAAAATAAAATACAAAAACTCAATCATTGAACAAGAATACTAATAACATAATGTAAGATAATATGATTAGGTAGGGGAATTACATACACCCATCCTTCAGAAATCTTCATCCCGAACTTAGAGTCAAACTGTTACAAGCAGTCTGGAAGTAGTAAGAACATAAAGGCATAACAAAGAGAGAGAGAGAGAGAGAGAGAGAGAGAGAGAGAGAGAGAGAGAGAGTTTTCAAATTAAGTAAGTCAATCAAGGATTTTTATTCCCATATAGAGTCTCCAACTAACCTATAGCCTCATATCCTCCCTAACCTACTTCTGATCCGATACTATGGTATTGACTATAATGATCTAACCACTGATAGAACCAAGATAGAGTAAGCCTCAACTATATCTCCCTAATATCCCCAACATTAAAATGGAAATCGTAATTACATATATAGGAGAGTGTGTCCATCACTGGTCTTCCATGATTCTAGGCTTAGAGGTTACACGATAACCATTCCTTTCTAAAACCATGATTGGGAGTTTACCTCCCAATGTGTAGTTTAGAATACATGATTGAGGAGTATGGGCTTGTCTTCCATTCAAAAACTCCATACTCTTCACCCTTCCTTCCATGTCGACTATTAAAATCTTAATCAAAAACATAAATTAAACTAGTAAGATATATGGGGGATATTAAATGAAATAGCCTTCCATTGCCCAATCCCCAAGAAATATCCCCCTCAAGACCCTAAATCTGTGTCTCTTCTCATAGTTAGTCCCTTGGGTTTACATTTCCACAATTAATTATAATGATTAGAGTTCATAAAATACCTACAAGAGGGGCAAAACAAAAATTACCATCGTAGACCCTACCCGCTTAGAGGAACATAATATTTAGTTTTTTATACTTGAACACAACTTTAACCATGCTCTATAGCAAGCACAAATTTCATCGTGAGCTCCATAAACATAACTATTTACAGTCATTTACAATTGTATTTACGTTTGTTCAATATGCAAACAAAGATGGGTATAATGCCCTCATTTGCTTAGCCATATCTCATGTGGCTTCCTTGGTCCAAAGTTTTCCCAATGCACCTTGATCTGCTCGGTTACTCGATTTTGAAGCACGATCTTCATGGAAAATTTTAGGGGCTAATATTTGTAGGTGGGCTAAATTTCCATGATTTTTCCAAAAAAAAAATCACCAATTTCCATTTTTTCTAAAAATGAATCACTCAAATTTTACAATATAAAGTTATTTTACCTTAAAAATTGCCAACATTCTATAGAGACTATATATAAAATGATTATAAATTTGAATAATTTTACAAATATATCAATAAACATTTTATAGTTTGCATATTAGGATAGGTGAGATTTGGCAATGTTTTTAAACCTTAAGATAGTTTTCCATCCCTAAAATTTTCCCTGACGATCTTCCTCCGATGTAGAATGCAGAAAGGTTTCAACTGGGACTCTCCCTCTAGTTCTACCCGTAGCATAGATGAAACAATCACATGATTAGCATACCACACATACCTTTTGAGTAAAAATTCATGGAAAACATCGTGAACCTTTAATGTAGTTAACAAGGCCAATCTATATGCCATTAGTCCTACTCTCTCTAAATCTTGAAATGGCCCACAAAATTGGGGTGGAAACTTATCACAATACCCAATTCTCTACAAGATTTTCCTTTGTCTGATACGAAGATACACATTATCTCCAAATTTAAATTATTTGTGCACTCTATGTTGGTATACATATCTCTTTTTCCTATCTAGATCTATCTTTAAGTTCTTCTTGATGGTTTTCATTTCCTTCTCCATCTCTTTTAACATATCAGGCTTTATATGGACCTGACTCATTGGGTCATTCTAGTTTATAAGATTATTTCATTTCCAACTATAAATAGCCTGAAATGGACTCACATTTAGTGATTGTTGGTACATATTGTTATAATCAAACTCTACTAGTGAAAGAATATCTTCCCACTTCTTAGGTTGGTGCATGAAATACATCTTGAGCATGTCCTCCAACACTCTGTTTATTCTCTTAGATTTCCCATCCTTTTTTGGATAGTAGGTAGTACTAAAATCTAGTTCTATCTCTAGACCAATAAAAAAATCTTTCCAAAACTTGGATGTGAACTTAGCATCCCTATCCAAGATAGTTTTCTTAGGCACACTGTGCAATTTCACTATTTCCTTCCTAAAAGTTTGGGGATGTTGCTTTCCTTATCAAGGGATTTTAGCAACTATGAAGTGAACCACCTTACTCATCTTGTCCACCACCACTATTATGGCATCATGTTGACTGGTTATCCTTGGAAGAATAGTGATAAAGTTAATTAGAATGACTTCCCATTTCCATTCTCGTATGGAAATTGGTTGTAGCAATCCCACTAGATGTTTAAATTCCACCTTTACTTTCTGGCATTCCAAGAATTTTTCAATATACTTAGCCACATACCACGAAGTCTTTATCTAGTTTTATTACCCTTAGCATTGATGCATAAGTACATGTTTTAACTGCTCAAAAATTGCATCACATATAGTTTTCCATTGAAACTTAATTCCTTTTCTTTGCATTATTATGATTGGATAACCAATCTCAGAGAAAATTATAATGAACCTCCTATAGTAACCGGGCAGCCCCACAAATGATCTGACTTTAGCTACATTTTATGGAGTTTCCCATTTCGTAATTTCCTTAAACCTTTTTTGGTTCAATTTCCACACCTTCCTTTAAGACTATATATCCCAAGTACTCAATCTGAGATTGAAAGATCTCGCATTTTCGAAGATTTTCATAAATATTATTCTCTCTTAGCAGTTGTAGAAATTCTATCAGATGATCTACGTGCTCTTTTTTTTTTTGAATAAGAACCAATATGTTATCAAAAGAAACTAATACAATTTTTTCCAAATATGGATTGAGAAAAATAGTCATCAAACATGTGAAGGTAGTAGGAGCAATAGTGAGCCTAAAGGGCACAATCACAAACTCATAGTTTCCATACCTGGCTCTAAATGTTGTTGTATGTATATCTTCATTCTTGATGTGTAGATAATGGTACCGAGATCTTAAACCAATCTTTAAAAAGATGGCTTCTCCATGCAACTCATCAAAGAGATTATTGATCCATGGCAATGTATGTAGTTTATTCATAGTCTTAGTGTGTCATATTTCTTGCTTACGAACAACATTGTTTGTCCCTAAGGAAATACACTTAGTCTAATGTGACCCTTTTCTAACATCTCTCTTAGTTGTAGCTTTAGCTCTATCAACTCAGGGATGCTCATTCGGTAAGGGTATTTAGATGTTAGTGTTGTTCCATGAAGTAATTATGTGCAAAAATCAACTTCTGTGTGTGGTGGAAGTCCCAGGATCTCCTCCGTGAATACATCTTCAAACTTTTTTAAAATTGGGTGATCCTTAAAACTATTGTTGTTACCTTCAGACTCACTAGCTATATAGAGAAAAGATAGTCTACACCCTTTTTAGCTACATCATTTTTATTGTAGTGTTGTTACTAGCCTGATGGACATCGGTTTCAATTTTTCCTGTAGTGTTATCTTTTCCCTGTTGTTGTTGAAGCATTTGGTCAACTTAATATAACATTCAATATTATTCCAATGTGTTGTTAAGAAATCCATCCTGATGAGGATGTAATATGCGCCCAAAGGAAATAAATTTAAGAATACAGTGGTGGCAATGCCACTTAGCACAAATAGGCATGATCATGCCTCACAATCCACTTGTTTCTTGGTTCCATTGGCCAACTGGACTAGCCATGATTATTCATGTGTTGTTCTTGGTAAGGCACATTTCTCGGATACCTGAGGGCTTACATAAGTAAAATTTTAACATGGGTATATAAGAATTAAGAGAACCTGGTTTTTAATCATACCTTCCATTTCAATTATTGAGGTTTAGTGATCAGCCTATCTATTTTCCAATGATGTGTAAATTCTTGCTGCACTCTAACCCACATCCCTCACTTTCTCTGCTCCCTACACATTGTACAATCTTGGGTTGTCCTTCCCTCATTGAGGACAATCTCTCTTACTATGGTTATCTCCATAGATGCATCATTTCATAGACTCCCCTCTCCAAACCCTTGGCTTCCTCTCATGTAGCTTACGATAATCGGTCTCTACTAGTAGAGGTTAATCTCTCCTGAAATTCACCATTGTTAATAGTGGTTGAATTTGTGTTCCTTCCTGTAGGGTTGTTCCCATTTCCCTTGAAATCAAATTTAGTGTTTGTTCTCCATTTAGTCTTATACTCATATGTGTTCTTTCATTTCTCATAACAATATTTCCTTTTCCTACTAGAATCCTCTAGAGTTTGTGGTTAAGAAATTTCTATCTTGTCCCTAAATTCCTATGGAAATTGACTGAGGAACCTTTGTATCTTTTCCATTCATTCTTGAGGTAGGGCAGATACCTCAACAAGTCCAAAAATCTAGTTACATACTCATCAACCGAACGTTTCCCTATATTATGCTCATAGAATTATTTGCCTTGATTTCGTAATACCTATATGTCAAGTACCTTTCATTGAAGTACCTCTCAAATCGTTTCCAAGACCACTATTTTTCTCTATTACCCTTGACTTTCATTAAATCTTCCTACCATATACTAGCCTTTCCTTTCAAGTTGAAGATGGCCACTATTGCCTTCATGTTGTCAGCATAATTGTGTACCCTAAAATACTTCATTATATCTAGAAACCACGCCATTGCCTCCTCATCCTTCTTCACTTCTCCATCAAATTTAGGATGCCTTTCCTTTATAAAATATTTAGGAATCAAGTCTTTTCCCTTCTTTTGTTAGGTCCCTATACTACTAGCGTAACCCCTTATTGCTATTAGTACAACCCCCTTATTATATTGTTGTGCCCATGTAGTCCCCATATTGTTATTATTATGCCCCATAGAACCCCACTATTGTTATTATTGTGCCCTTACATTATTATTGTTATGTCGGATCTGATTATATTGTGAACCCTTAGACTCCTATATATAGAAAGGAGGTCTTGTGATTTGTATCATCAAAGAATTGTTCATTTGTGTAATGTAAAGGAGGTTTCCCCCTCGAAGAGGATTATTTATAAGGCGTTGATCTATCTTTTCTATCTTTTTGTGAGTTAGTTCCATAAAATTTGGTATCAGAGCTTTTGATTCTTGGGTTTCGCTGCTCCAAACAGGTCATCGTGGAATTTTCGCTAAAAGTTTTTTCTGCGACTTTTCAGAAGCTCAAAAAAAAAACCAATTTGATAAGAAATGTAGCTTAACCTCAGGTTCGAATTTTAGATCTTTTCTTGCTATAGTTTCAGAGATATGATCTGAGGAAGTTAGGGTTTTTGCAAGCTCCAAAATTTCATCTAAGACAGGTCATCGTGGATGTTTTTCTATAACATGTTCGCTAGGAAGTTTCAGAAGCTAAGCAAAAAACCCATTTGAGACGAAAGCAGTCTGAACCTTGGGTCCAAATTTCAGATCTTGTATTACTATAGTTTCGGATATATGATCCGATGAAGTTAGGGTTTTTGAAGATTCCCGAATTACATCCTAAACAAGTGACCTTGGGAAAATCGTCATAACTTTCTCTCTGAGGATCATATTGAAATTTCGTAAGAAGGTACAAAAATAGGACGGACTGTAGTTTTTTGTTTATATATTTCAGATCCTAATGTTGAAACAGTGACACGTGGCACTTCGTACAAGTTTGCTCTATTGAAACAGTCTATAATCAGGTCATCATGGAAGATTTGACATAACTATTCATTGGAGAATCCAATCTTGATCAGACTTGCGGGGTTAGAAAGAGGACTCAAAGGGCTACTGTAGGACTCAATTTCAGAACTTAAAGATCCAAAGGTACAGAGTTACAATTGATTCAAGATCGAGCTCCTAAAATCAAGAAAAAGCGAGATGAGGAAGTTTGATGGCAAGGATTCAGTAAATTGGATACTACAGATGGAGAAATATTTTGAATTACATGGTGTATCACTGTTATAAAAGGTACGTATAACATCTAATTATTTAGAACTGAATCAATTTTTATGGTATAAAGGGTTTTGTTCTCGTAAACCACTTGTCACGTGGTCAATTTTCATGGAGGAAATGATAACAGATTATGAGGATACAAAGAGAAACACCTTCTTTAGCCAATTGATAAATCTCAAACAAAAGGGTTCAATGGCAGATCACATTGAGGACTTCCAAAAATTGAATATAAGGGTAAATGATATTCCAGAGAAGAAAATGGTTGATGTCTTCATAGGGAATTTAAAGGATAACATTCAACACTAGGTTCGTCTTTGGGAACCTGATTCATTGGAGAAGGCATTCAGGTTGGCAAGAAAAATTAAAAACGAAATTATGGAAATAAGGAATCCCACCACTCACGACTATAATTATGGAAGATTTTTTCTCCTAGCCTTCCACAAACTACAAGGTTTACACCACAACAATTGGAAGGAAAAAGAGAAAAAGGGCTTTGTTAGAATTGTGATAGCAAATACACTAAAGGTCATAAGTGTGCTGAGAATAAATTATTTTACATAGATTATGAAGAGGAGGAAGAAAAGGATCAAGAGACATCAAAAGAAGAGGAAATACACCAGGAACCCACCCCAGAGAAATAAGAAATGAATTCGACCATATCTTGTAAAGCATTGGAAAGAATTACCACTCCTGAAACACTTAAAATAGAAGGACATATCAAGAAGAAAAATGTTCAAGAAGTGAAAGATCACATCGAGAAATAAGAAATGAATCTTACCATATATTGTAATTCATTGGCCAAAATTACCACTCCTCAAACTATCAAGATAGAAGGACATACCAAGAAGAAAAAGGTAATAGTGTTGATTAATTTGGCAAGTACCCATAATTTTATTCATTGTAAGATAGCCAAGGAACTGAATTGCTTCCTATATCTAGCACTAGAGTGTCAAGTGATGGTTGCAAGTGGAGGAACCATAAATGGATCTAGAAATTGCCAGAATATCAAGCTATCCATGGGAGAATATGTATTGAATATCCCAACTCTTTCCATTCCAACGCATGTTGCTGATGTTGTAATAGGTGTCCAATGGCTACAATCCTTGGGTACAATACCTTTTAATTTTCAAGAAATTCTCATGAAATTTTCTGTGAAATGAAAGTAAGTTGAATTAAGGGGTATCACATGGAAACCAGGAAAGATAATCAGCTCTAACAGACTGACAAAGCTTATAAAGAAATAAAAATGAGGCGTAATTGCACAATTATGTTCGCTAGAGGTTCCCACATCGGAATCATCTATTTCTCCAGATCTCCAAAAATTCTTGGACAATCGTTCCAAGGTATTTGAGACTTCCAAAGGCCTCCCACATATTCGTGATCATGATCATGCTATTCATTTGATTCGAGGAAGCGTTCCTCCAAACATTAGGCCTTACAGATATCCATATGCCCAAAGGAGTGGGAACTCATTCAAAAGTTGCAGAAGATCCCAGTTCAAACAGTATTGCGAGAAATTGACAAGGAAGGAAAAATCATATTGGAACCTGAATTAGGCATGGAATCGCGAAATCGACAGCTATCGAATAGATCAGTTTCAGAGTATCTCATCAAGTGGAAGAACTTACCTGCTGAAGATTCCACATGGGAGGACAATAATTTATACAGAAGCATCAAGAACTACTCAAGTGTTGAGGACAACACTTTTGAAGGAGAGGGGAATGTTAGGCCCCTATACTACTAGCGTACGCCCTTATTGTGATTAGTACAACCCCCTTATTATATTGTTGTGCCCATGTAGTCCCCATATTGTTATTATTATGCCCCATAGAATCCCACTTTTGTTATTATTGTGCCCTTACATTATTATTGTTATGTCAGCGTTGATTATATTATGACCCCTTAAACTCTTATATATAGAAAGGAGGTCTTGTCATTTGCATCATCAAAGAATTGTTCATTTGTGTAATGTAAAGGAGGTTTCCCCCTCGAAGAGGCTTATTTCTAAGGCGTTGATCTATCTTTTCTATCTTTTTGTGAGCTCATAACATCTTTCTTGGAAACGTGTTCTTGCAACAACACCATATAGTTGATCATAACTACTTGTCCTCCCTTATGGAGTACTAAGAGGAATTACACCCCTCACCATGTCCTCACTTGAATATCAACACATTTTCCTATTTGCTAGCTTCCACACCATCAATCCTCACTTCTTTCTTCCACAATCCTTATGACACTTGCTAATACTTGTAACTAAGTTCATGCTACTTAGTTGAATATTTAGTATGATTCCATTGATAGGCTTTGTAGTATGATTGCATTCAACTTAGATTGTTTTTGTTGAGCCCTAACAATCCTTCATTGTCATACTTGTAACTCCTTAGCTTAGCCCTTAATATTCTAAATGTGTCCAGCAAATAAAGAGATCTTTCCTTTCCTCTCTTTTCTATTGACTCTTCCTCATGCCCTTATTATGATCTATCAATGTCATACTGCACCATTCTACTGCTCATCAGTTTTCCCTTTCACTATTACTTGGTGTTCTCCTATCTTAATATTCTTCTTGTCTTGTCATACACACACAACCATTAGTGACACTTTGATACTAATAAATATAATAATTATATTCATTGTAACCCTCCCATAAGCACATGGTTGTGAAGCTATCTAAAACATTGAGTTTCAAGTTAGCACATTTGTTGAAATAATGTAACATATCAAAATATCATTGTAGTTAGTAAGAAATCCATAATCAAATATTATAAGCAACACACAAAAACGTTCACACTTAGCTTTCCCATTCTATAACAAATCTTTGTAATTTTCCCTCTATGCCATTTTTATTTACTTATGAACCCATTTTAGTCCAAGTTTTGAACCACGATGCTTTGAAATTATTTTGCAACAACCTATAACACACTATAGGTCCATTATTAAACCTTCTACTCTTATACCACTTTGTAACACTCCCTCCCACCAACCTAGCCTCCACCAGCTCCATGGGAGGTGTTACTTGTTTCAACTTGACTTCCATGGTCTCATTATGGAAATGGTGTTACCAAAATTATTCGTTTACGAAGCTAGTGAGATTAAGTTTAGGTTACACCTTTACACTCATCTTCCCAAGAGTTTTTTGGTGATATAAATTTCATCCAAAATTGATAATTGGATCAAAAGTTATGGCTAGTTAACCTATATCATCATATGCCTTTCCATGTAGGCATGAGCATACCATGTGGTATTAACATGGTTCCCTCATGGAATTTCTATTTCAAATTAGTGATAAACCATTTTATGAGTTTTCACCCAAGGTGTAGAGTCTGGGTGGACAATTACGTCTTGCAAACCATAATCTCGAAACGTATGGACCCTTGAACTAGTTTAGACCTAGGCCCACATGTGAGCCCCAAAATATATTTGCACTCTTTTATACTCTTGGTCACTAAACCTTCAGACCTCTAGGCTAGTCTAGCCACTGACCCACATTTGGACCGCCATACTACCCTCACACATGTTTGTGTCTCAGACCTCAAGATAGTTATAATAAAAATGAGGGTCTCGCCCCACTCATTATGTATATTGTGTTTTGGTTAGTCCTACTCCAAGCTATCACAAGTTTGGGCCCAACTATTCCCACCACACTATATATATATCACCTACCCATACTCGGCCCAATCTGGGTCTAAATCTACTGTTATATATATCACCCACACATACTCAACCCAATTTGTGTTTTACTCTACTATGAGGGGACCACTATACGATATATCTACCTTAACCATTAGAAAAGCATTCTTGTTTTTCTACAACCTTTTCAGGGATTTGACAAATGTTTTTCGAGAGCCTGGTTCTACCCAATCATGCCTTATCATGAGAAATCAATACCTTGAGATAGATGAGACACATTTAATAAATTAAATGAAAGTTAATGCATATATTCATATAGACATAATCTTGACTTCTTGGCAGGTGCTCACATAGCCAATACTATGGAGATACATCTTGTGGGATTAGATACAAAGATACAAATCGATGCAATATATTAGCAAAACATGACATGCCCTTATTACTTCTTGAGTAAGAAAATATTCATCCTGCAAACCCTGCAAGCTATGTAACCATATACATGTATACTCAAAATTTAAACAACAACCTCTTTAGCATAAAGATCACTACTGAAGCATAATAAATAAACCATGGAATTTCAAACACCATAGAAACGATATAACTTAAATCCACAAGCCATAGAAATCACTATGAGTATAGCAACCATTGTACGATCCTCAAGTCCCCATACCATGAAAATTAAACATGGTAACATCTCAATAATGCACACAAGAAAACACACCCCTCATCCTGAGAACTTTCAATATGAAACAAACATTAAAATTTCACATTGCATCAACATGTACAATGGCATAATTATGAAAATTCTCTTTGAACACACACACTGGAACAAATTGCGCACACTGGAAGAAAACATGGAAATCTCTCTTATTTTCTTGTGCTTTGTCTTCTATTCGAACACACACATTGCACATCCCCACCTCCTCTTCCTTGCACTTCGTGTAGCTGTTACATGCTAAATTAATTCTTGTGTGTTGACCTGCCAATACACAATTCATGAGACATGACTAAAGAGTATGAGATTGTTCTCCATTTAGGAAGTCCAAACTCTTCCCCTTTCCTTCAATGCTTGCCATTAAAAGCTTATTCAAAAACATTAAATTAAACTATTCATGGATATTGAAACAATTAAATGAACAACCTTCCATTCTCCAATTCCTGAATCCTAAGCTATATCAACCTCAATACCCTAAATTTGTGTCCCCTCTCTTAGCTAGTCCATTGTGTTTACATTTCCATAGTTAATTACAAGAATTAAAGTTTATAAAATATTTACAAGACAGATTAACAAAAAGGGTTGTCACAGATAGGATACCACATCTATTGAAATTTTAGCAAGAAAATGATTCATTTGATTAGTGTCTTTGTCAAATGGAGAAAATTCAATTTTCCACATCAGCGAGATGACCTGGATTGCAGTTATCTAGAGTGACATGGCCTTGTCTACTAGTTAAGTCAGTAAATTCAAGTTTGTAGGCTAGAATTAGAGTTGTACATGAGTTGATTGCTAATATATAAAAATCTAGTTGACTATTGTTATTTGAACTTAGTTAAATGAGCTCTAGTCATTAATTGAGTCATTTGAAGGTCAGTTGAGTAGTTATGACTGTTGTTATCTCACTCATCTCTCAGTTAACTAGTCAATCAACTAAAAATAGACCCAATCATGCATGGAATTAGAGTTTCCTAGATGAGTGGATGGAAAAGGCATATTTTAATTTATAATTTTATATTGATGAGTGTACAATTCTTTTGCACTGAGTAGGTCATCAATTCCCCTTGGATTTGCGTAAGGAAATAGGGAACTTCCCTATTATTTAGAAGCTTAATTCCTCCAGGTTTGCACAAGGAAATACAAGGTTGGGTGAGACTTGAATTGGCTAAGTGTTGGCGAGAGAAGATTAGGAAGGAGAAGAACAATTTTATAATTCAAGGTGTGCTTCAAAGTTGAAGCAAGACATTGTAATTTTTTCTCTTTTCATATGAATTAATGCAAAGGCATGAAGGGGTTTTCCTAGTTGGTTTCCCCTAGAAAATCATTGTGTTGCTTATGTTTTGATGGTTGGATGTCATTGCATTTGTTTCTATCATTTGTTTTCCTTTCTGTAGAATAGTAGAATAAATTTTTGTCTCTTGATTTCAATTTGATTTCATTACTAGTAGAAAATTTCTTGCAATTTCTACATGGTATTAGAGCATAAAAATACTATATAGAAACATTTTTCTAGATGCTCTATCAAAGAAATTTCAATTTGTAGAGATTTTGGTGTGGATTCTCTTCAGTGTAAGAAAAATTTCTTTCAATGGATTGAGGCTTGAGTATGCATTGGAGGGAACCTAATTTTTTTTGTGCTTGGAAAGACGAGATGGAAGCTTTCTTGGATGACAATGGAGGATGGGAATATACTCAAACTGATATTTTAAAATTGGAAACATTAGATGCATACACACTTGCTTAGTGGAAGAAAGACACATCCAAAGACAAGAGGATTATTCTGGAGGGTGTCATAGATCATGTGGTTTCAAACATCCATGGAAAGTAGACAACTTTTGCAAGGTGGAAAACTCACACAGATCTATTGTAGAGCAGGAATAATGTTAGGAAATTGGAATTGAGTGATAAAATCAGTATCACTCAAATGCAAAAAATGAAACCATTCCTCAGTACCTATCCATATTCACTCTGGTTTGAGATGAACTTGGAGGAGTATGAAAACATGTGCCATCATCTAAATATGTGAGCTTAGCACTGCTTGATCTTCTGAAATCCAAACACAACTATCAGGATTCAATTAATGGAAGAGACAAGCTACCAGATTGGGAGAGACTTTGGTTTGATTTGGTGCAGGAGGAGATCATAAGAAAAACTAGAGATGGTGCCACATCCATTGCATATGAGGAAGAAGAGTTTTCTCGGGTTGGAAAAGGAAAGAAGTCCAAAGGAATGAAGGTCCAAGGTGAGTCATAATCGAGCTAGAATAATGGAAAGAAGAAGGACCTCAACAAAATAAAATGTTTTCACTTCCGTGAATATAGACACTATGCAACCAGGTGTCTGCAAAAGAAATCCAACAAGGACCATACAATAGGAGCAGGAGGAGATTCTCTTGCATCTCAATTCAAGTTAGACTTCACCATATTTTCTTGCATGGAAAGCACAATAAGAGGGAGTGAGTGGTACCTAGATTCTGGTGCCTCATATGATATGATAGTAAACAAGGAATTCTTTAGTAGATTAGAAGAGAAGTATTTAAAAATTCACATAGAATTTTGAGATGATGGGAGATATAGTACCAAAGGAGTTGTTACAGTCACCTTTAAGAGGGACTTAGACTCCCATATTCACTTGACAAATGTAATTTATGTGTCTGGGTGGAAGAAAATTTTGATTTATGTAGCTTTATTGGCAGATGGAGGTTATGATGTGGTGTTGAGTAAGGGAAGAGTTTTTCTGAAGCATGTTTCTACTAGACAAGTGAAACAAATTGGATTTAGAGTGAAAAATATATACAAGCCAGAGGTATATTTTTCCAAGAATGCAACTATACCTCTATGAGTGAGGTGGGGTCATGTAGAGCCTTAGTCCCAGAGTTGAAAAGATTTGGCAAGGTTCCATAGGAGGGAAATAATAGTTGCAGTATACTCTTATCATGGATCAATACCCTTTCTACAAGGGCCCATAGTACTTAGTAGCAGAAGGATAAATGTCAGTTGATGCAATCAGACCTTGTGCGAAAGTTGCATACTAGTTGCAATCAAATGTTGAGGAGCATAAAGTATCAATAGTAGTGTTGAATCAACAATAATGTAGTTTTTCCATTAGATAGTGGAGCGACTAGTAGTAATCATAGGCTAGGGAGACAGTTGCAGCTCAGAGACACAACTAATTTAGTATTTTGGATGCTTCTTAGTTTCATTTGTTGCAGTAGAAACAAAAACACTCAGAGGGAGTCTTGTCACAGTACATTCCTATGGGGGAAGGATTGAGATTGTGTATAATCCTTTTCTTGCTGAGAGGGACTGTTGAAATTGTAGCAAGAAAAGGCTTCATTTGACTAGTGCCTTACTCAAATGGATAAAATTCAATTTTCATATCAGCGGGATGACTTGGATTACAGTTAGCTAGAATGACATGGCATTATCTGTTAGTTAAGTCAATAAATTTAAGTTTGTAGGCTATAAGTAGAGTTGTGGATGAGTGGATTGCTAAGATATAGAAATCTAGTTGAGCTGTTGTTAGTTGAACTCAGATAACTAAGCTCTAGTCATTAGTTGAGTTAGTTGAAGGTCACTTGAGTATAAGTTATGATTATTTTTTACTCACCAATCGCTAAGTTAACTAGTCAATCAGCTAAAAATAGACCCATTCATGCATGGAATTCAAATTTCCTAGTTGAGTGGATGGAAAAGGAATATTTGTATTTATAAGTGGATATTGTTAAGTGTACAATGATTTTTCATTGAGCATATGATCAATTCCCCTTGGATTTGCGCAAGGAAATAGGGAGTTTCCATATTATTTAGGAGCTTAATTCCTCTAGTTTTACACAATGAAATAGGAGGTTGGTTGAGGCTTGAATTTTCTAAATGTTGGCCAGAGCAGGCCAAGAAGCAGGAGAACAATTTTACAATGTAGGGTGTGCTTCAAAGTTGAAGCAAGACATTGTAATTGTTTCTCTTTCTCATTTGAATTAATGCAAAGCAGTAGAGAGGTTTTTCCTAGTTCGGTTCCCCTGTAAAATCATTGTGTTGCTTATGTTTCGATGGTTGAATGTCATTTCAAGTGTTTTTATCATGTATTTTCCTTTCCACATAATAGTAGAATAAATTTTTGTCTCTTGATTTCAATTAGATTTCATTAGTAGTAGCAAATTTCTTGCAATTTCTACAACATCAACCTTGTTAGTCATGAAAAATGGGAAAGCCGTGTGGGAACTATGATAAATTCTCTAGAATGGTTGATTTGTGACTCATGTTGAGGGTTGAATGGGTCAAATTCAACCCATTATTGGCTATCAAGCTGTGTTATAACCGGCTCACCATGACGAAAACGGTTTCCATTATATTCAAGTAATTTGTTTCCATATTAGATTAGAGTAGTTAATAGAAAATAGAGAGAAGCATAATATAGAGGTTTGTGTTTTGTAGCGACCCATAAACCATATGTCTCAGGTAGCTCCATAGAGAGAGATTTCTCCTTTGTATTTGCATTATTTCCATTCAGAAAAAAGGGAGCATATAAACTTCACCTTCCAATTGGATTTTCTTCCAGAAGGTTATTCTATATGATATCTTGGTATTCATTTTGAGTGGCGTGTTTTTAATTTTTTGTTCTCTATTTTTCTCATTTCATCTATTACATACATAAAAAGAAAAGTAATGATTAATAAATCCATAAATCTAAGGAAAATTAGTCCTCGTCATGTCAATTTCATATTTTAGTCTAATTTTGTGAATTTTTTTGTGACAAATTGTCAAGTGGAATACCACACTAGTTTACAGATCAATATAGATCACAGGTGTAAATGTGTGTGTAGTAGCTATTTTATACATGGATTTATGATTTGGATGTGTAGATGTACTTGGGTTATTTGGGAGTTATTATCATAATATATAAATATTGATTGTGTAATTGATTTCTATTATAATGTTAGAACTTCTTATTCATTCTCATATTTGTTTTGCATTATCTATATATTAGCTTATGATGTTATTTGAAGTGATGGGATTATAAAAGATAAAGTGTTAATGACTTCTAAATATAAAAATTGGTTGTGTCAGCTCCAAACTATCTAGAAAACTTAGTTTGAGACAAAAAATGGATTTTTTCTTTCTTTATTTCAAATCCTTGATTTATGCAACCTTCCCCTAGCCAATGCCTTAGGTATCTAGGTGTGAATCAACTTAAGTGCCCCATTTTTCATGAGCATGAAATTGTAAATACTTGTTTTGTTTCTTCCCATTTTCCAAGTCATCCTAGGAACTCGCCTCAAATCTCTTGATTTTTGGACCCTAATAATTATATAGTAGAGAGAATCATTGTCACATATATTCACACCATAAAAACCATAACACAAAAATAAACTTTATTTATCTCGATTAATCATACAATCAACTTTTACACATTTGGTACATAATAATAACATAGACCACATTGTGATTCCTACAGGTAAAGGTTAAATTTTTAATTAAAGTGTAGAACAAGTATGATGGATGGATAGAGAATGAACCAAGGTCCTCCATCTCAATTTTATTGACGAGGAGTTTATAGGGTAGGCACTGAACTATAGATGGAAACTCTGATTAATTCAATGGTGGTGGACAATTTGCCCTAGGTTCTCGAATCTTCCAATAAGCCACTTGGAGACGTTCCTGCCATTAAACTTGGTACTCTCTCATTCAATGACTTTTGGAAACCCGCGGTGGTTATAGGTAACCAACCAATTTTCCCTCTGCTCTAGTCGGCCATTTCCAGGGTTCACTGTGGAATGGTTTTGCTCTGCAACATTTCAGTCGACTGAGGTTTCTTCTATATTCTTGGCCCTTCCTCACCATTGGAACCAGGATGCCACACACCCACATTGACGTAGTGCCTGGTATTAAGATGGAAGGGAGATGTCTCCAAAACCATGTCAACAAGGTAAAAGTCTAAATTTATATACAGTGCTCTTTTTTTTTTTCTTTTTCCACAAGAAAAGTAATGATTAATGAGTCTCATCTCAACTAATATCTTGTCTTATTGTTTTTATAGAGGATTTAACTGGTCTTTATATTTTGGCATACTAATTTTAGGAGTCGGTAAGTTGTTGGAATCTGTCTTCCTCTTTCTTCAAAGGGTGGGGTTCAAGGTTTACCCAATGTTAATTTTCCTAGATGTTATTTAATTGTCTACATCCGTTGTTTGTAGGGATGCGTCTTTGGTCCAACATGGGTGCGACCAAGACTCTTCTCACCCCTCTGACCATCTCATATGATGTATTCGGTACCAAGGTGCATCCTACTTCCTTAATGAGGTTTTCTAAGGATTCTTTGGAAGTTTTTCTTATATCACGAATGGTTCTAGGGATTTAATCCTAGCCATATAGTTGTAGCTGTGAATGGATGGTTAAAATT
Organism: Pinus tabuliformis; assembly: GCA_031772625.1. Lineage (NCBI taxonomy): Eukaryota > Viridiplantae > Streptophyta > Pinopsida > Pinales > Pinaceae > Pinus > Pinus tabuliformis. Next base: position 1,057,955,976 of record CM062804.1, read on the forward strand.
ATACCATTTTCAGCGTTTTAATTAATTTGAGTTGAAGCTCCATTTTGAGAGCGATTCTATAATCAAGTTTTCTGTTGGTAATTCTGCGAACTACCCATTATATAATTACTAATTTTTTTGATTGATAAGTAACAACCCTCGACTATTGAGTCCTTGGTTTTCCCTTTTGGGGAAGAAACCATTACAGGTTACTTTCTTTTTGTCCTTACTCAGTCTTGGAACTTGTATGTGTATTTTTTTGTTTTTTCCAACTATCAACAAGATGCCTTCGTTTTCAAGAGTTCGAGTTTTTAATTAGACATGTATGGAACAAATAACTTATTGCCTCTGTTTTTTTGTATTTATTAGAATGATGCTTCATGATTTTCTATTCTGTGTTTATTATGAGAATGCTTCTCGTTGATGTATCTATAATAAAGACTCATACAAAGTCGAGGTGCCTCGGTAATTTGTTTACAGTCAACAATATGGTATCGTTCTAACTTTTCTAGGTTACTCCTTATTCAATTATTTTCGTTCTTATGGGTCTTACATAAATACAGGCTCTTAAAATTTAAGCGTGGCTTTCTGATTATAGCACTTGTATTTATAACCATTATCTTTCCGAAGACATGGAGGAACACTGTTACATAGAACCATCCCTCAGTTGCCCACTCACGATGGCCAAGAAGGGTAAATATAGGGTACAGATCTGACCCTCTCATAATTAAAAAACCCTACTTACTCCGACTATCATATGACAGTTAAGTTTCTTTTTAACTTCATTTTTGAAATAATAATTTAATTGGCACGCAAGACGTTCTGCCAACAATTTTTTATCTCAAGGGTCCTCTAACCCTTCCTATCATCTATACTAGATTCTAGGTTTTTTTTTTTTCTACGTTGAACACAAAATTATTCTTCGAAGAGTTGAGAATAATTATAGCAACACTGTCATTGATATTTTCCTTAAAAGAGTAAAATATTAAGGGTGGCATTTCATTTCTTGCTTCTCATGCACATTTAAAAAAAGAAGAACATATCTACCCTGACCCTCCACGTCACATTCACATAGAACTATCTTGGCATGAATAAAATATCAAAGTTGATGCTCTGGGTCATATTCACAAAGAACTTATTTTTTTCACTTCTGATACTAAATAGGGTTAATCATTTAAATATAAATAAAAAAAAAAAAAAAAAACTTTTTAGATTCTTTTCCTTAACATCTACTTTCTTTATAATTCTCTTAAATAAATTGAGACTGACTCAAGCACTTATCTGTTAGCTGAGATTCTAGAATTTACAGGAAAGACCCTACCACTCGACCAATGAGGTTAGGCTATTACGTATCATTCCTCCCATCGTGCTTCTCAGTTCAGAACAATTTTTAAGGAGAAATTATTGATTCACCGGCATCAAGACTCTTTCCAGTCCAACCTAGAATATTTCTCATCCAGAAACCAAGTTTGATATCCGAAGTTTCCACTGACTCTAGTCCAGCTCAGGAACCCTACTTTAGGCAGCGTCTTGCCTTTTCTTTCCTTTCTTTCCCTCTCCTTATGATTTCTCTCAACTTTTTGGAGATAAAAGGAGGAATAAATTCTCTTAACTCGCTAGTAAAAATAGAATTACTCATGTATTTTCCCCGTAAATTATAAAACTCAACATAAAAAGGAACAATTATTTCATCAGTTAGATTTATTCCAGTTCAATATTATTTCATATATGAATTACCAAGTTCACCTAATAACCAATGTGATTACCAAATATTTACAATCACTTGGGGGTGTCACATCTCCCCCCCGATTGGAACACCATCCCTGTTGTTCATCTGTTCTGTCACCCTTGGAGATAAATCGGGATATGCCTCCTACATAAATTCCTTATTTTCCCATGTGGCTTCCTCCAGGCTAAAGTATTTACATTGTACTTTAACCTAGATGATAGCTGTCTTTCGTAACATTATTTCTCTCTAATTGAGTATACACAGGGGTTCTACCATAAAATCTCCATCCAGTTCGACCTGTTACAATTATAATTAAATCGTTAATCTGTTCCACTGTTATACCAAAATTTACTTCTAGAAAATTTCTATTTTTTTCCACTTGTATATCTTGCCAATTTATGATGTGTCTAGAATCATAAACATATTTTTTTAAAAGCGAAACATGAAACACATTGTGAACCCGAATGTGACTGGGTAGCACTAGATGATATGCTACTGGTCCTATCCTTTCCAAAATTTGAAAGGGCCCACAATATTAGGGTGCCAATTTTGCACAACTTCCCCATCTAAGGGAACTTCTCTTAGGGTTAACCCGCACATAAACATGGTCGTCCACCTGGAATTCCCAGTAAGTTCTTTTTTTATCAACATAGGCCTTTTGTCTATGTTGAGAAACCTTTTGATTTGCCAAAATATTCTCATTGTACTTTCCATTTCTTCTAACATATCGGGTCTTAAGATTAGTTTATTCTGAGGACTATTCTTGTTAAAGGGTACCCTCACCTTTTCCCATAAAGCACCTCATAAGGAATCATTTTTAATGGCGCATGATAACTATTGTTATAAGAAAACTCCACCAAATGAAGGTATTATTCCCACTTACTTTATTGTTTCATCACATACATACACAACATATTCTCAACCACTTTATTTACTCGCTCAGTTTACCCATTGGTCTATGGATGGTAAGAAATAATGTAGTAGACTTGAGTACCCAATCTAGTGAAGACTTCTTTCCAAAATGATTAATTAAACTTTACATCTTGATTTGAGATAATGATTCTAGGTATGTCGTGCATCTCAAGTATCTCTCTCATAATTATATCTTCCACCTAGCTTATTTGATAGGTAGATTTAATAAGAATAAAATGGACTACTTGAATCCCTTTATATACTACTACCATAATAGAGTCATTTTGTTTCTTGGATTTGGGTAATTTGGTTATGAAATCTAAATTAATTTTGTCCCACTTCAATTCAGGAATGGGTAAGGGATGAAGCAACCCAACAAGGTGATGGTGTTCTTCCTTGACTAAATAAAATTATAATAATTCAGTTAAGTATTATGTGATACCCTTCCTCATACCTAGTGAATAATAATCCTTTTTAATTGCAGAAATTAAATTTTGATAACCCGGATGAGCGGTATAGGGGCTTCTATGGAATTCATCCAATATGAGTTGTTTTATTGGGAGATGATTAGGAACATACCTTCTTCTTCAGAAAATCAACAAATATTTGTTGTTGATAGCATATTTAGTTTGTTTCCCAACATCCTAAGCAAGTTTAGCTTCTTGCCAAAGATATTCATATTCTGGATCTTTCAGGGTAGCTTATTTAATATGTTTAGAAAAATTAAACTCCACTTCACTGTATGAAACCTCATAGACATGATGCAGTCTTCTTCTTAATGCGTCAGCCACCTGGTTCTCCTTCCCTTTAAGGTGTTTTATCTCAAAGTCAAACTCACTCAAAAATGCATTCCTTCTGGCTTGACGTGCATTCAATTTGGGATGTCTAAAGAAACTGGTTAAACTACTATGATCCATCATCAGCAGAAATCTCTTCCCTAACAAGTATTGTCACCACACCTTCAAAGAATGGACTATAGTTGTTAGCTCAAAGTCATAGGAATAATACCTCTGCTCATGCTCCTTTAAATTACGAGATTCGTAATCAATCACCTTACCTTCTTGCATCAAAACTCCCCCTACACCTTCTTTGCAAGCATTGATATAGACTATGAATTATTTTTCCAAATCTACAATTTTCAACACAGGCGCAGTAGTATATAATTGTTTCAAAGTCTCCAAACTTTTTTGACATTCTTTTGACCAAGTAAAATTCTTTCCTTTCTTTTGCAAAGAGGTGCTCGAGTATGAAAATTTAGAGAACCCTTTTATAAATCTAGGATAATATCCAGGTAGTCCCATAAAGGAGCGTATATTTACTACATTTGTTGGGATGGGCCACTACATGATGTTTTTAATTTTTTCTGGGTCCACTGCTATACCTTCAGAGGAGATAATGTGTCCTAAATACTGTATTTTATCTTTATAAAAGTTACATTTTCTAAATTTAGCATAAAGATTGTTTTCCCTCGAAGTTTGCAGTACCAGCCTAAGGTGTTCCTTATGATCCTCCATGCTCTTAGAATATATTCAATTTAAATTAGAACAAACTTGTCAAAGAATGGGTGCAAAATTCCGTTCATCATACTCATAAACGTTGCTGGAGAATTTGTGAGTCCAAATGGTAGAACAACGAACTCATAATATCCATAGCGTGTCTTGAACATTGTTTTTTATATATATATCTTCATCCTTAATTGATTATCGTCATAGCCCAATCGTAGATCAATCTTTGAAAATAAAACAACACCCTTTACTTGATAAAAAAGATCATCTATTCTAGGTAAAGGGTACTTATTTTTAATTGTTAACTTATTTAGTTTCCTATAGTCTTATTGATGGTGCTGGACCCGCCAACATGTCAAGCGATCTCCCCGGTAAGAAGTCCCAACTAGACCTCAGACCGTTTGGTGTAGGAGTCCCAATAGTGGGTTGTATGGTATTGCCTTGACTGCGGTTGCGTGAAGAGGTAAGTAGGATTTCCTTTATGGTAGCAAGGGTGTGACATGTGCAACAAGACAAGAAAGGTGCATGAATGGTCCTAACACATGGAAGGTGGGGTGAGTGTGCCCTTTGGAAACCTGTGGAAACACGTGGCTTGGAAGGAAACACACAAGAAAAGATGCATCACAAACTGGAAAACATGTGAACCAACAATCCAAAGTGATGGTTAAACCATTACCACATCTCACTAAGATCCATACATACATATACAGAAAGAGTCTATGCATACATGCGCAAGAAAAAAACTACATATATCATTAGAGTAACCAAGATAATTGAAATACAATAACGACATATGCATCAAAATGTGATTGCTCTATTATATTAAGAAGTGAAAGTTCCAATCATACAGTACAATCATGACCAACCACTAGTCTCGATAACAAAATGTTATAGTCACTGTTGTCTGCTCCTCCGAGAGATGTACTAGCTCCGCACTGTGGAGAAGTCAAGCCTCATTACAATACACTCCAAGTTTTCTCTAAGATACTCCTATCGGACACTTGGCTACTCAAAAGACTTTACAATGAGTTATGAGGTTCTATAAATAGCAAAGGGTGGGGTGACCCTTGAAATTCCCCTTTGTGACTGTTGACCTACCCTCATGACTCTTAAACTACTCTATGATTGTTACATTCAACTATCGACACTTGGACTTTAACTTTACAAGATGTTACATACAATCTGCACATGTACCCATGTGAGACAAATTAGGCTTGAGGAAGCCATGCAAGACATCAATAAGACTCAGACAACTGTGGGAAGACAAAATCTTCAACATCCTCATGATGGTCGATGATGGCACACTAATGCCAAGCTTGGTAGTCCATGATGGTGTTTGTGTACTCTGTGGTGACATCTTTCTGGAAACGAACTCTTGCCTCTATTGTATGCGGGTAAAATGATTTGACTCCTCTCTCCAACTCATCTAATAACATGCACATCATTGTATTAAGTGCAATTAGACCAATGAGATACCGTTTCATAGTGTCTGTGTTGTTCGCCAAGTCTGCGCATCAATTCGTCAAAGTACTGTTGGCATTGTGGCACTGATTTAGAGCTATGACACAGGTGTTGTCCTTGATGGAAACTCACTTTGGTGACAGATCTCAGTACAGGCTCTCAGAATGAAGGAAACAGATATATACGCAGGTTCACCTAGACGAAGGCGCGTATACATGCAGGTTAGACGTTACAAAGGCCCATATGCATATACACGCACTTTCACGCAAGGAAAAGCGCATATATGTTGGAGAACTTACTTTTGGTCCGTGGTATTTGAACCTATGGTTTTGGACCATGGTATCTCGTCAGAAGTGTTGATCCCAAGTATTGGGTCCATGGTATTGTTTTATTATGGTTTTGGACCGTGGTATTGTGAAAGGCCTAAGACTATAAAAGAGGAAGGAGATCATTTGGCAAAGGATTATCTGAATTAATTGAATATCTAACAAGTGCTAGATATGAAATATTGGTTATTGAGGTTATGGTGCAGATCTGGATCTAAATGAAGGTGGAACCTTAGCACAAAGAGAAGGATAAGTTCTATTGATGGGTCATAATCTTAAGGCTTGAATAATAGTATCTTTGTATGATTTTGATCTGTTATATGTGGCACATGCTTGATCTATAAATTTGATAATATGGGTTAATTAGTGTCTGAATATTTGAAAGAGTGAATTATCCTTTATAGATCTGTACGCAGGTTCAGTGAAGCAAAGGCGCGTATACACGCTGGTTCAGTGAATAAGAACAACATATACGCAAGTTGGTCCAAACACAGATGTGTATGCACGCAGGTTTCAGGTTATTGAAGTAGCGTACATCTCTTGAGTTGGGTTCTAGTTGCTTCTGATTATTGTTGCAGTGTCCTGGGTTCAGAATTTGGTGTGTGGTTACTGTTACTGTGCTTTGGGTACAGCTGTCAGTGAAGTATCTACTTGATTCAGTTCTAATTGGTAAAAGGAGATTGTTTGATGCAAAAATTCTAAATGATTGATTGATGTTCATGGATCCAGTTGTAAATTTATGAAACGTGGTCCCTGGAAGAAAGAGAAGGTTGTAGTCTTCAGTAGGCCAGCACCTACGTACTAGTATCTTGGCTAGTGCAAGAGCTAAGGAGGTTGTAGCTCCCTTCCAGGAGAAGCTGGAGAACGAGAGAGGGTTGTAGCTCTCGGCAGGTTGTAGCCTCTGTACTATTAAAGGACTGCACCAGTACATTGTAAAAATAAGTTTCTAATTAAAAGAAGATAGAGACGAATTGTAGCAGGTGGTTTTCACCCACATTGGGTTTCCACCTTATATCTTGTGTTCTTGTGTGTGATTGTCTTCTGCTCTGTTTTACTGTTTCTGGTTACTGGTTATTTTGTTCAGATACACAAATTAATAATCAACATCTGTAAGATAAAGTAAATTATAAGTTTACATTGTATACGTGGGTTTCCTTCTACATAGTTGCGTATATACGCGGTTTTAATTAACTGAAGTAGCGTATATTATCTAGATTTGAAAAAGGGAATACTTGACTTGATAATACTGATTCACCCCCCCCCCCCCCCTCTCAGTATTATTTCCAACAATTGGTATCAGAGCAGGTCCTTCTGAAGAAGCTTGATCGCTTGAAGGAAGATCCATCATCATGAGCAACTACGAGAGGGAAGCATCTATCAGGCCACCAATTTTTTATGGGACCAACTTCATCTATTGGAAGGTAAGAGTCACAGTCTATCTACAATCTCTTGGTACAGAAGTCTGGGATATCATAGGTACAGGGTATACTTTTCCATCCACAACTCCTACAGATCTGGCTGGTAAGAAGCAATATGAAACAAATGCAAAGGCTGTCAATACTCTATTAGGATGTCTATCTCAATCAAAATTCGTCAAGGTTATGCAGTATAATTCCGCAAAAGAAATATGGGACAAGATTGTTCTGAGCTATGAAGGAGATGAACAGGTAAAAGGAGCAAAACTTCAAACCCTCAAAATTCAGTATGAAAATCTCCGAATGCACAATGATGAATGTGTGGCTAACTATTTCCTTCATGTAGATGAGATTTTTAATTGTATGAAAAATTTGGGTGAAGAAATAAAAGAGGTTGTTGTGGTTGAAAAAGTTCTAAGATCTTTGTCCCCTAAGTTTGAATCAAAAGTTTCTGCAATAGAAGAAAAGGAGAATCTACAAAACCCTACCATGTCACAACTGCACGAAATTCTGATTACTTATGAAATGAGGAAAGGAGGACCATCAGACAGGAGAGAAGCTGCTTTCAAGGCTTCAGGAAAAGGAGATTACTATGAGTCAGGACATGTGTCAGAAGAAGAGGAAGAATCAAATTTTGTCAAGAACCTTCAACGGGGTGCTGGAAGATTCAGAGGTAAGTTACCTTTCAAATGCTTTGCTTGTGGAAGAGTCGGTCACTATGCTGCCAAATGTCCTCATAAGGATAAGATTGACAAGGGTAAGGAACCTATTAGATGGAACAAGAAACAGAATGTAAATAAGAAAAGCTATTACACTCATGAAGATAGTGATGGACTTTCAAATAGTGACGAAGATGAACAAGGTAATAAATATAAACTTTTAATGGCTTTTGAAGATGATGATTTTGTGGATGTTATAGATGAAGAAAGTCTTTATGAAGAGATTTCTAGACTCAAAATTTGTTTAGAAGAGAAGAATGTGATCATAGATACTCTACAATTCCAACTTACTGAAAAGGAAAAACATCATGAAAAATTGGAATGTGAAATTGTGGGACTGAGAAAAGAGATTGAGAAAACAAAAGCTCTTAATCTTAGATTTGTTAAAGGATCTGACACGTTAGATGAGATTATCAAAGTGCAGCGCTCTCCACTAATCAAGACAGGTCTGGGATATAATGAAGAAACAACTCAAGTGCAGAAACCATCTACCTCCAAGATTTATCTTGATGCTGCAAGGAGAAGTGAACAAAGACCCAATGGAAATCAACAAGTAAATCGGGGGCAATCTACTTTAAGGACAAATAGAAGCTACAACCAGCCACAGATAAAACCTTCTCAATTTGCCTTAGGAATGGATGTCAATAGGAACTACAATCATTTGGTTGGTAGATTTGATAATCACAGGAGTTTCTTCAATGTCCAATGTTTTTCTTGTCATAACTTTGGTCACAAAGCAGCTCAGTGTGTTGCCTATAAGGCAATCATGACTAGAGAAGCTCATAAACAGAGGAGTATGACTGGGATCATGAAAAGGACCTACAACAAATTCTCTGCTCTTGAAAATGAAATAGAATGTTCTATTTGTAACAATTTTGGTCATGAAGATTCTGAATGCAGGAGCAGGTTTCGGCAGACAACTCACAAGGAGCAAGCCTCAAGTGCCAAATCATGGAGAATAAAAGAACCCCAACCAGAAAGATGTGGTATAGCCTTATATGCGGAAGGGCAGGAAAATCAATGGTACATCGACAATGGATGTTCGAAACATATGACAGGTGATAAAGAAAAACTTCAGTCATATAGTGCCTTAGAGAAGGAGAAGAAGGTTTCTTTTGGAAATGACACCCCTGCTCTCATAAAAGGTAAAGGTTCTATTCAATTGAAAGAAAGGGTCAAAGCTGGAAATGTCATGTATGTTGATGGCTTAAAGCATAATCTATTAAGTGTCAGCCAGATGTGTGATCAAGGAACTGAGGTAATATTTCGATCAAATGGATGTAGTGTTCGTGATCTTGATACAGGAAAAACAGTGATCAAAGGCGTAAGGACTCCAAATAATTTATACATATTCAAAGAAGGACAACATAAATGCTATCTGAGCAAGAATGATGAACACTGGCTATGGCACAGAAGATTGGGGCATCTTAGTTTCTCACAGATAAGGAAAGCATGCAAATACTAGGCAGTTCGTGGTCTTCCAGACATTAGAATCCCAGACAATACAATATGCAAATCATGTCAGTTTGGTAAGCAAACCATAACTAACTTCCCTGAGAAGGAAGGATCAGTCAGCAGGCCGCTTGAACTTGTCCATAATGATGTATGTGGTCCAACTAGGAAAAGGTCACCTCGAGGGGAAGAATACTTTATATTATTCATTGATGACTATTCCAGGATGTGTTGGATAGGACTTATGAAGCACAAAGACGAAGCCTTTGAAAAGTTCAAATCATTCAAAGCCTTGGTGGAGAACGAATCAGATCACAGAATCAAATGCCTCAGGTCTGATCGAGGAGGAGAGTTTACCTCGAATGAATTCTTCGATTTTTGTGAAGAACATGGAATAAGAAGGGAATTCTCTACAGCTAGGACTCCTCAGCAAAATGGAGTAGTGGAAAGGATGAACAGAATGGTTCAACAAATGGCTTGTGCAATGCTTGATGAGTCTGGAACTCCCGCAACCTTCTAGGGTGAAGCCGCATTTGCTACAGTTGTTATTCTCAACAAGAAAAATGTCTCGGTGAACAGCACTCAAACTCCTCATGAGCTCTGGTATGGTGAGACTCCTTCGGTAAAATACTTCAAAATTTTTGGAAGCAAATGCTATATTAAAAATAATAATGAAAATCTTGGCAAGTTTGAACCTAGAGAAAATGAAGGCATTCTCCTTGATTATTCTCCCCACAACAAAGCATATAAGTGTTACAACAAATACTTGGAAGAATTGTTGACAGCATTGATGTAGTGGTTGATGAAGAAGGAAACATTCCTAGGCAAGTGAATTCCAAAGATTTCGAAGATGATGAGGACTATTTTTCAACATCAAATCAGAACTATCACGACTCCATCCAGGTATGTTCAAAAGAATCATCCAGAATCTCAAATTTTGGGGCAGAAAGAGGCAGGTATACAAACAAGAAGAAAAATTGCAGAAGCCTCAAGCTATTTGGCTTTGCTCTCCTCCACTGAACCAAAAAATGTAAAAGAGGCATGCAAAGATGAATGTTGGGTCAAGGCAATGGATGAATAACTTGAGCAGATCGAAAAGAATAACACTTGGGAGTTGGTTCCTAGACAAAAAGATAAGAATGTCATACGGACAAAATGGATCTTCAAAAACAAGTTGAATGAAAATGGGGAAGTGATTAGAAACAAGGCCAGACTTGTCGGTAAAGGGTATGCTCAACAAGAAGGAATAGACTTTGAAGAAACCTTTGCTCCCGTTGCTAGACTTGAGGCCATCAGAATGTTCCTTGCTCTCTCTAGCTTTCAGAAGTTCAAAGTATTTCAAATGGACGTGAAATCAACCTTTCTGAATGGAGACTTAGAAGAAGAAGAGTACATTGAGCAACTAGATGGTTTCATTCTTGGGAATGATCCAAATCTTGTATGTAGACTAAAAAAGGCTCTCTATGGTCTTAAACAGGCTCCAAGGGCTTGGTACTACCGTTTGGACAAATATCTTCATCAACAAGGTTTTTCAAAAGGATCAGCAGATAGCAATCTTTATATAAAAATTAAAAATGACAAATTGCTAATACTTGTTGTGTATGTAGATGATATTATCTTTGGCAGCAATGAAGAAGCTATGAGTCAAAGCTTTGCCTTGGTGATGCAGAAAGAATTCGAAATGTCTTTGCTTGGAGAACTGACATATTTTCTTGGATTGCAAATCCAACAAAATGAAGGTGGTATCTTTTTGTCTCAAACCAAGTATCTCAAGCAGATCTTGAAGAAATATGGCATGGAAGATGCAAAACCAGTATGTACCCCTATGGTTACAGGATGCAGCCTCAGTGCAAATGATGAATCAGCAGCAGTGCATCAACCAACCTATAGATCCATGATTGGAAGTCTGCTTTATCTGACAGGTACCCAACTAGACATCATGCATGCAGTGGGAATGGTTAGAAGATTTCAGGAAAATCCAAAGGAAACTCATCTTCAGGCAGTGAAGAGAATTTTCAAGTATCTACAAGGAACTCAAAACTATGGCTTATGGTATCCTAGAGATACAGATCTCACTCTTCATGCTTATACAGATGCAGATTAGGCTGGAAGCATGGATGACAGAAAGAGCACAACTGGTGGTGCATTCTTTATGGGTTCCAGATTAGTATCTTGGTTCAGCAAGAAACTGAGTTCGATTGCTTTATCTACAGTTGAAGCGGAATATGTGGCTACTACATCTTGCTGCACTCAACTCCTTTTGATGATGCAAACCTTGCAGGATTTTCAAATCACTTGTACACCACCTATCTCCATCTTATGTGATAATACAAGTGCAATCAGCATTTCAAAGAACCCAGTCATGCATTCAAAGACCAAGCACATACCTATCAAATATCATTTTCTCTGGGAACAAGTGATGGAACAAAAGGTCAAGCTGGAGTATGTTCCCTCTAAGGAACAAGTTGCTGATATACTCACCAAACCACTGCCCAGGGAAACTTTTGAATACCTCAGACAGAAGCTGGGAGTAGTTGATGCATCATCTTGCTATTAAAACTTGTCTGTTTCAGAGAAAAATGGTTGTACGCGAGTTTCTTGAGGAGGATCTGTGTACATACACCAGTTTGTGCAGAGACAGTCACGTATATGGAAGCTTGATGGATATTAGTAGGGACAGGCTCTGGTTGAAGATATTCTGGTATGGGTCTGGCAGAGACCATCTGGCACAGGTTCAGGGGGAGAAGATAAACTTTTAATGATGCATTGTTGGCATTATCTTAGAAGATTTTGGTTCAAGGTCACAACTATTGTTGGTTTCAGGTGGAACAAATGCAGAGGGAGAACAGAAGAAAAACATGGTTTCTGATCTGAATGGTGATCGACAGATGCTGTTGATATCAGTTATTGGTGACTTTCATAAGTCGTTCTCTAGATATTTTGTCTCTGTGTCATGTATCTCTTTTATGGTGACAAGGTCATGTAACGGCCTATTTTGGTTTCCCCACTATGCCTGGGATGAAGATGTAATGTACTTGGTTGTCATATGTAAATTTCTGATGTATCCCTACTTAGTTGGGTGATGGATGTATGTATTGAGTCTTTTGGTGATAGTAAGGTCATTTATGATGTATAAGTCATGATTCTTCTTGAAGAACATATTTTTGCAAATCTTGCCTACAGACAGGGGGAGCATGTTTAGCACAGCAGGGCAGAGATTTCAGCATGTACTCAAGGAGAGAACAACCCTTTGCCCTTGATGACAAAGGGGGAGAATGACTTTGAGGATCTTGGGGTTGCCATCAATTCCAAAGGGGGAGATTGTTGGCATTGTGACACTGATTTAGAGCTATGACACATGTGTTGTCCTTGATGGCAACTCACTTTGGTGACAGATCTCAGTACAGGCTCTCAGAATGAAGGAAACAGATATATACGCAGGTTCACCTTGATGAAGGTGCGTATACATGCGAGTTAGACGTTACAAAGGCGCATATGCGTATACACGCACTTTCACGCAAGGAAAAGCACGTATATGTTGGAGAACTTACTTTTGGTCTGTGGTAGTTAGTCCTTGGTATTTGAACCTATGGTTTTGGACCATGGTATCTCGTCAGAAGTGTTGATCCCAAGTATTGGGTCCATGGTATTGTTTTATTATGGTTTTGGATCGTGGTAATGTGAAAGGCCTAAGACTATAAAAGAGGAAGGAGATCATTTGGCAAAGGATTATTTGAATTAATTGAATATCTAACAAGTGCTAGATCTGAAATATTGGTGATTGGGGTTATGGTGCAGATTTGGATCTGAATGAAGGTGGAACCTTAGCGCAAAGGGAAGGATAAGTTCTATTGATGGGTCATAATCTTAAGGCTTGAATAATAGTATCTTTGTATGATTTTGATCTGTTATATGTGGCGCATGCTTGATCTATAAATCTGATAATTTGGGTTAATTAGTGTCTGAATATTTGAAAGAGTGAATTATCCTTTATAGATCTGTACGCAGGTTCAGTGAAGCGAAGGCGCGTATACACACTGGTTCAGTGAATAAGAACAACGTATACGCAGGTTGGTCCAAACACAGATGCGTATGCACGGAGGTTTCAGGTTATTGAAGTAGCGTACATCTATTGAGTTGGGTTCTAGTTGCTTCTGATTATTGTTGCAGTGTTCTGGGTTCAGAATTTGGTGTGTGGTTACTGTTACTGTGCTTTGGGTACAGCTAGCAAAGAAGTATATACTTGATTAAGTTCTAATTGGTAAAAGGAGACTTTTTGATGCAAAAATTCTAAATGATTGATTGATGTTCATGGATCCAGTCTGAAAATTTATGAAACATGGTCCCTGGAAGAAAGAGAAGGTTGTAGCCTTCAGTAGGCCAGCACCTACGTACTAGTGTCTTGGCTAGCACAAGAGCTAAGGGGGTTGTAGCTCCCTTCCAGGAGAAGCTAGAGAACGAGAGAGAGTTGTAGCTCTCTGCAGGTTGCAGCCTGTGTACTGGTAAAGGACTGCACCAGTACATTGTAAAAAGAAGTTTCTGATTAAAAGAAGATAGAGACGAATTGTAGCAGGTGGTTTTCACCCACATTGGGTTTCCACCTTATATCTTGTGTTCTTGTGTGTGATTGTCTTCTGCTTTGTTTTACTGTTTCTGGTTACCAGTTATTTGATTCAGATACATAGATTAATAATCAACATCTGTAAGATAAAGTAAATTATAAGTTTACATTGTATACGCGGGTTTCCTTCTACATAGTTGCGTATATACGCGGTTTTAATTAACTGAAGTAGCATATATTATCTGGATTTGAAAAAGGGAATACTTGACTTGATAATACTGATTCACCCCCCCTCTCAGTATTATTTCCAACAAGTACATGTCCAACTGTAGTCAGAATTGATTGTTTGTCTTTGCCTTGGTGAGTGTCCCAATGTATGGGATTGCATGAGCACCCACAACAACACCCATGCTTCTGAACACCCGTCCATGTGAAGCCTGGAAATGGTGATGAGCTGTGGGAGTTCCTCATAGTTCCGTATTTGACTCCAGATGCATGCCTTCAACTCTACCGCCTTGGGCTTCATCAACTTGGGCAAGTGTAACAGGGCTCCCTTGTATCTCATTGTCCATGTTTGCATGTAGTTGACAACATTGTGAAAATATGACGAGATGTGTGCTCTCCTAGTACAATGTTGCTACCAACCGTTGAGATGGACGATTGAATTATGCATGGTGACAAATATGGAATACAACATTCGCATGACTATCTTGAGAGGTGATACCTCATTCAGTATTGCTCTCTTCAACTCTACTTTGGTGGATGTTGTAACCTGTTTTCCTCCCTGCTTTTCCATTTGTAAGTCCTTAGCCATTCACTCATTCTCTGCTATCAAGAAGTGAACACTCGATTTGGTGGCTTTGGCATATTATCTGGTAGCATCAGCCAATGTTGTTGCATGGTTGCGCATGTCAGATATGATCACTCGTTCTTCCAACTGCACAGGAGATGCATGGACTTACGGAGTAGTCACTCTGTGCTATTGCACAACTCTATGCTACGACTCGTCGAATGATATGTTGTGCATATCTACTTCTGGAATATCTTCAAGGATTTCAGTGTCTCATTGATCGCTCAGGACTTGCTCTACTTCTAGATCTGGTGAAGTCGGTGGGTTGACCTCTTGGTTGTAAGGCATGAGGTCAATATCCTGTTATGACTCTCTCTGCTCCATCTCGATATCCATCTGCTCAAGTATCTGTTCAATTTCTTGAGCGAAGTCCTTCTCCTGTGACTGCTCACCCTATTGGCTTTGTGCCAATTGCTCGGATGAGTCTACAACCTGTATGGGTGCAGTTTCATCAATATGTGCATGTTGCGCTTCCTGTTGTGTTTGTCCCTGGTCTACTTCATTCTCTTGTCTGTGCAACTCTTGTTCTTCCCGGAGTTCTTGCTTCAACTATTACAACTCCATCATTGTTTCCTCCATCCTCTATTTCTCTCTCTGCCTTTGCGCATTCCTCCTATCGCATTGTCACCTCTTCGCCTCTATCTCCAAATATGTTTTCTCCACAAGTGAGTCTACTTTGAACTTGCAGCTTTATTATGCCTCTGTGTTGTCAATAACCTTTCTCTTGACTTTGTGATGCATAGGTATGTTATCCTCTGCTACTGCTAATGATGGTGCTCTCCTAGATGTTGCTTTGCTAACTATTCCACACCTATGTCGACTAGTTCATTGAGCCTAGAGAAGCTATGGGAATATCTCCATGGGTATTCCTCTGCCTAATGACAGGCCCCGTGTATTCAATGATATTTCACTCTTGCATAGTGATCCTTTACAAAAAAATGCGGGTCATACGGATTGAAACATATGGTGCCGAAAGTAATTCTTTTGAACTCCTCCATCTCGACACCAACATGCTTGAGATTCTATATCTCATACAACCCAATCCACAAAGGAAGAGTGGGCCAAGGTGCCTTCTTCTTCCTTTGCAGTTTAGTTGACAATCCCGTCGAGATGTGATACGACGCTTCTTACATGACGAGCTTGTCCATGGAAAACTTCAGTAAAACATGTAGAGGATTATTCACGTTGTACATTGGTATGAAGGTGCCAAGAGGTGAGGCATACTAATCCGCTATGTCGATTGCCTCCATTGTTGCCTGCGACATGCATGGTAGATCTTGCTCAAATATCATTTTGTACACCGGGGTGAAAAAATGGTCTGACAACTGTGTGATGACTCCGCGAAAGCTGCATTTGGAAAACAATCTGTAGTAAGTGTGTACAGAGGTTTCTGCTGATGTCCATACCCAATCCAAGCTTGGGAACTGCTGATAGGCACAGATTGCATCCAAAATGTATGTGAACATGTATATATCTGCTTACTGATCTTTGGGCTGCTGCTAAGCTTTTGTTACATGTTCCTTCAGCTTGTGAGCCAACATGTTGGATGAGTTGCATGGTTTTCCTTCACTCGCGAGTTGGTCCAAAGCGATCACCCAACTCTGCGGTAAGGTCTCCATGCTCTCTTAGCCATATAAGTAGCATGTAAAGATGACCAAGTACTGATATCCTTCCGTAGTATCTTTATTTTGTAAACCTGGTTGGGTGTCTTCCTAAGCTTGGTTGGCTCTTTTACCTAGCTCTTCAAGATAACTCTAGAGTTTGCAGTATTGCTAGGTCTGCTAAAGGGTGTTTCCATTGTTATCACCAATTATGGAAAGTGGTACATATGCTAATAGTCTTGTGCCATGAATGTAGAAATATTTGTCCTACTGACCCTACTTAAAACCATCATCTCGGATTAGTGTGTGAGATGATCCAATGTATCAAGCCTGCGCATGGAAACGCGGGATACCTACATGCCATCTGGTACAAGAAAGACTTGTGAATATTCACATAGACCCTTCGGTCTTCTAGGTCTTCCCCAAATGTGCTTGAGAATGTAACATTGATATCCCGCTATTTCAACATGATGTCTTTGTCTATGAGCAACTTGGTGTCTTCATAAATCGGGAAACTCATAGACACTTTCTCAACTGCATCTCCACTTGCGCTTCCGATGGTATCCATTGACCCTACTCTCTTCGAGGCCATTGAACCTGAACTGCTGAGAGATGGATGAACACCTGCTATATCTGAAGACATGGCGACATTCAAGGTGAACAATATGTCATTTGAAAACCAAAGAAAGCCTGAGGACAACCATGCAACATACTCAGAAGAATGATGGCAAGGTTTGAGCAATTTTCACCGGGAGGCTGGGAGATTGACTGTTGGAACTCTACAAAGCACATTTTGGACTGTCGAGAGGATGATTGGTTGTTGGAATTATGCAATGTGCAATCCAGGATGATCTGTCAGGGGTTGAGATTACGCAATGTGCAATTAAAGTTAGCAATGGCATTTAGGCCCTAGGACTGCATTGTGCAATTTTGTAGGTCAGCAGAGCACTGCCTCTCAGATTTGTGTAGACAGGACCTGGAGGACAATGTCTGGTCAGTTTTGTGCATTTTCTGGGAGGAAGGCAGAGCCTTCCCTCTAAGAAATGTCCAATGATGTCTAGGCAAGGCAAGGCTCGAGCTAAGGTTGCCTAGGCCCGCCGAAGTGCAACTGAAAATATATGAAGCTTTGAGTGAATGGTGAAATGGAATGTAAGAAATAGTGAATTATCATGCATGCAAATAGCAAATGCAAGATTCAGAAAATGGGAAAACATGCATGCATGTAAAACGGGTCGTTGCAACGACGACCATTTGTGCAAAACAATGTCATGAATGCGACAACAATGAGATGCAAATGTAAACTGAAATGGTGCTTGTACAGACTAACATGCATGCAAACGACAACAAGCATTTATTGAAATCAAGCAGACAACACTCACACAAGCCAAAACACAAAAAGCGATAGAAATGTTGCGCAAGACATGTAAAGCGGACTTACCGAGAAAAAGTTGAGCTCAACGTGCCGACAACTACTAGATGTGATGTGGGATGTCAGAGATCCAAGATTGATGTGAAGAATAAGCATTTCAGTGTCGAATAAATAAGCCTCATGATGCGCATGCCACAAATCTAGGAAAAAGCGTAACTTGGAGGGCATTTTCTAAAAGGATCTTTGCATGTAACCTCGAACTGCTAAAAATAGATCCCTAAAATATAAGGATGGTTTTTGCATGTTTCTTTATTCTATTTTGAGAAGAGGAGCCCACGCATGCAAATCAGGTTTGTTGGGTTCCGGAGGGAACCGATCAACCTTAAGGCACATGCAACAACATGCAATCCTGGGAGAGGGATTTGCGTAGTTTCTAGGCTGAGCTGGGCTGGCTATCCCTGAGGGATTACACAATTTTTGGGGTCAACAGGTGAGTGTATCCCAGAATTGCACAATTTGTAGGCTGAGGCCGAGTATCAGACCAAATTATGTAGTTTTATACGGGAGCTACTCAACCAGAAAATAACCTAAGTTCGGGATACCAGCCTGTGAAGGGAGTAAAGCACAATGTCATGCGCAAGCTGGCGAGCCACTGAAAATCAGTTGAAGCCTATGTATTTGACAATGCAAGACATGCTGCTAAGGATGGTTTGTAGGGATCCTCCAAAACAAAGCTAAGGAAAAAAAATTTGGAGGGTGGTTATAGCCACTACAACAAGTCTATACACAGGCTAAGAGTTCCATCATTTTTCTTTATAAATAAAATTGGCGCTTCCAAAGGGGACAAACTGGGGTGAATATATCCCTTGTCCAATAGCTCTTGGAGCTGTAGTTTTAATTCTGTCAACTTTGGAATACTCATCTTATAAGGATATTTAGAGTTTGGGGTGGTTCCGGAAACCAATTCTATAGTAAAATCAATGTTCCTTTTGGGTGGAAGTCCTGGAATTTCTTTTCGAAATACATCCTGAAATTCCTGGATGACTGATATATTTTTTAGGACAAATATTTTGTTCTTAGAATTAGCATAACCCACCTGAACAACATATATTTGAAAACCCTTACGAATACACTTTCCTAATTGATGGGCTGAAATAGGGCATAGCTTGACTTCCCTTCTAACACGCTGGATTTTTTTTCTCATAGACTTATCAGTAAGAAATTTAATTGTTTTATCTTTACAATTTACTAAGGTCCAATGTTTCTCCAGCCAGTCCATGACTATCAATATATCATATGATCCTAGCGGTAGAAAATTTAGGTTTTCCTTACCCTCTTGTCCAACTATATCAATTATGCAATGTTCTACCTTTGTAGTTACTCCTTTTTTAGCTCCTGTGGCTAGTTGTACTAGCCAAGAATTCCTAAATTTCATACTTTGCATATGATATAAATCAACTATTTTTTCGTTTATATAACTTAGGCTTTCACCGAGGTCTATCAAAATGTAAACATGATGGCTAAATATTTTACCTTCAAGCTCCACCATTTTTGGTTGATACTTTGCTTGCTGATCCTCCAAGGATGCATTAATCCTTGATATGATCCTTTCTACTTCACCAATGGTAGAGGCCTCTTGGATGTTAGCAACTGATTATGGCTGAGTGCGGTGAGGGAATTTTTTAATAATGGGGTTCTCCACAACCCAACACTACAGAGGGGGGTTAAAAGTTTGATTAGGCTCTGGTTTACTAGATGCCTCAGGTTGTCTTACTTCATTCTGACATCTAAATTTCTGTTGGTTCTTAATTGGAGGTCTACTCGACCCCTTTCGACTTGCAGTTTTCATTCCGACTATTCTTGCATTCCCGTGTTTAAGAAATTCTCCTACCCCTTCTTTTTGTCCAAGTCTTGGTGTTGTCTTCTTTCAGCTTCATTTGACGGCAACAAATTCGATACTTTCGAATGGATTTATCCATTGTCTTTAGGGTATCGAACTCTAATTTCTCTTTCATGAAGGCAGGTAAGCTGTTGGTAAACCACTGCACTTTAGCTTTTTCCTCATGTATGCAAGGAACATATCTTAACAAAGAGGTAGATTTAGTTATAAATTCATCGATGGACTGTTTTCCCAACTTCAGATCATGGAATTCTTTTTCCTTTTCATTGTAAAACCACTCAATCAAATACTTATCCTTAAAATGTTTATGAAAATGTTCCCAAGTAACCTCTTGCTCATCAATACCTCAAACCGTTTTAATATCTTCCCACCATAGGGTGGCCTTTCCTTGCAACTAGTACATTGTCGACCTTCCATCATATTATCATCATATTTGTATATTTGAAAATATTTGTTCATATTGATCAACCATGCTTGCATCGCTTCCTCCACTTCCCCATCATAATTCGAAGGTTTGATTTTCTTGAACTGCCCTTGTAACTCTATTTTTTGTCTTTTAGTTCCTTTTCCGCCATAAACATTATCATATTCCTCTTAGTTACCTGCTCGACCTCCCTCAAACTCTAGGTGATCTTCTTGCTGCCTATGGAACTCTTCTTTGTTGCTTTCATCCTGACTAGGATTTGGGTTCCGCTGGTTTTGTTTGTCTGAAAGAATTTTCACAATATTCTCTTGCTCCAACCGCCACCTTTCATTGTTTGCCCTCAAATTCATCATTTATGCTCAACGCTACTATACAGTCTCTAACAACATGGAATTTTTATTTGGACCTTCTCTGTGGAGTTGAACCTGTTAGCCTCATGCTGCAGCAGGTTAATCATCTTTCATGATCGACATTTTTACATGCCAAATATGTCGTACAATGCATGCTGCAATGCTCCATATTTGCTACAGATGGCCAAAGAACTGTCCATGAAAGTGTGCTAGTCTAAATGCCACTGCTGTGTTCCAATTTTTGGTAAGAAATTCATTTTTGGTTTGAGGTAGTTTTTCAGTTGGAGGACTTCAAGCGAGGCATGTCTAACTCCCCTTCTTCCTCTTTCCCCAAATCACTCACTAACTTCCCCCAAAGAGGTCAAGATCTGCTTGATACCTCTTAGTTTCATCATTCTCCATATCATTTGCCTTGGTGAAGATCTGCTTCACTCAAGGAAGGTCCATACTGCTTCTATGAGTCATTTTCCCTCTTAATAGCCTAAGATTCACATACTTAGCGCTTTCTTATCACTTTTCATGTTAACTACTAACGTTACTATGTAGCTCCCTATCTATTTCCCCTTCCCCTACTAAAACTATGTATATTACTCCCCTATATACTTATCCCCTCCCCCTGGTTGAAAGATAACCATATACATCCTCGGGAATTGCTAAGTTTATTTGAAAGTTAGCAAGAGCCCTCAATGCCCCCTCTAACCATCTCCCAAATGCATAAGGACTCATTCCTTTGCATAGTTTCCCTTCATATGTATAAAAATCCATCTTTGGGCCTTATTTTACCTTTCCCAAGGCATGAACCCCTTTTTATAGGCCTAAACCCTCCTCCAATCCAAATCCCCTCCCTCCGACGCGATATCGCTGTCGGAGGTGCTAACAGTGTTGGCCGCATATATATATAACACCATTTCCCTCTCCTCCGATGCGATATCGCTATCGGAGGCCCCCCTTATCATATCTCCCCTTTATCGCATTATACATATCGCAGCCGTCCCATCAAGCCTTAGATCCGACGGCCCGTATTAAGTCACAACCCCCATTTCGGTGATCGCAACAAAAATGAAGTCACGCCCCATGCTCTCCTCCGATGCGAAATGCCGATTTAATCTCAGCCGCCCATTCAGGCCCAGAGATCAACGGCCCATATTTAATCGCATCACTCCCGTATGGCTCCGACCAGTGGAGCCGAAAAGTAATATAGCGCGGCATAAAGGCATTTCGGGTCTGATGGGTTTCGGCGTTTCTATGTGGCAACCCCATGACCCCGCCGATAGCGAAATGCTGACTTAATCTCCGCCATCCATTTGGGCACTCAGATCAACGGCCCGTTTTTGATCGCATTGCCCCATATATTGCTCCGACTGGTCGGAGCCGAAATAATAATAAGGCACAACATATATATTTTTCGGGTCTGTAAATGGCCCCTTGTACAGCGAAATGGAAAGGTTCCGACGGGCCGGAGCTGAAAAAGTTATAAAGAGTAGTTTGAATGGGTTTCGGGTCCGCTTATCATTTTTATTAAAATCCGCCGAGTTGGGTTCGCCGATGGGCCGGACCCGATCTAAATCAAAAGGGAGCCTATAACGCATTTCGGGTCCGCGGGGTTCATCGCTCATCGGAGGCATTATGGTTTGGGATCCACCGATCACCGATTTAGCGCCAGTCGTTGGATCGGCCCGCGCCGGATCCGACGGCCAGGATTTAGTATTTTGCATAGTGTCCGCCTAGCCCCAAATTTTGATGAAATTCATGTTTTAAAGGCATTCCGCCTGTTCATAATAAAAGGGCCATTTTTAATGTTTTGTGTGCGGCGCCCATGCCCGCCCAGGTATAAAGGAAATGATGGTTTCCTTAGCCATTTTGAGATCGCTCCAGGCCCAAATACTTCCAAATGCAGGGATTTCTCCTCGGCATGCCGCCAGAGCTCCTTTATTCGACCCAGTGTTGCAAAATTTATCAGTTTAAGGACCATTTTTGATCGGCCATGCGCCGATAGCATTCTAGGGGCCACGGAAAGCACTTGCAGCAGTTATTTTGCATTCAAAGAGCAGAATGGGGCGATTTGACAGTTATAGAGTATCAGTTCAAAATATCAGCAGCCTAAAAGCAGCAGAACATTAAAGAGGCCCCCATCAAAGTCAATAAAGCAGCTCAGAGCCATCAAAGCCCACCAGATCACAGTTATGAGCATTAAAGCCACTTTGCAGTAGCAGAACCGCCTAAAGAGGCAATTCAAGTGTTTAAAGCCCAGTTATTGCCAGAACAGTGTATAAAGACACCTGAGAGCAGCGCTGCAAGTTCCCAAGGCGCAGTTATGGCAAATTGCCAGCGCAGAGCTCCAAAGGACCATATTAATTCATTCTTGAGGCTGCTGTCCCTGCGCAGCTGATTAGATAGATATTTTTTCATTCATTCCAATAAATGTTAGGTTACAATCATTCATTTCTCCAGATCTGCCCTCAGATCTGCTGTTTGTACATATTTTTAGATATTTTCTCTATAAAGACCACCCTCTGTATAGTGTAAAGGGTTGGTTGGTTGTATTTCTCATTCCAGACTTGCGCTATAAGCTTAAGAACTTCTGTAATCAAAGATTGTTGGAATATTTGCATCTGAACTGGCTGGTTGTGCTTTCAATGGCTGAAGAGCTTTGATGTGGAATTCATGTGCTTGCTCATGGTTCAATAAGTCTTTCCTCCCTCTGTTTATCAGTTTATATGTATCTGTATCATCTGTATATCATAATCTAAGTTGCAGGAAGAAGGAATAGTTCAGAGCTGGCTTTCATGCCCTCTATGCTCAATTCTTGTAACTTTTCTATGTTTTCCTCTGAATTAGTGATAAATATGCATACTTAATTGATCATGTTTAAGCTATTTCTCATTTCTGAATGCTGTTTAGGAATCCTTCATTGCTCCTATATAGTCTTCATCCACTTTCCCTCTTTGGCTGGATGAGAGATCCTTAATTGCCTCTCATCCCCTGACCTCCATTTCATCCTTGTTCTAGCATTAATCATTGTGCCATGTGTAGCTATCCTGCTCCATATTCCCCTCTTCTGCCAAGGAAAACACACCCTTCAATTCACATTCATAGACTCCATGCCCAATGGTTTGAACTTCTTACACTTTGCATGCCAACTCTGCTTGAATAGATCAACCATCCCACCAAAACTCAAACAAAACCCATGTGCATCATATCTAGCCTAAAATCATCCCTTAAACAAAGCTAAATCCTAAAGAGAGAGCCCTCTCTGACTGCAGGTAGGCTAGGACCTGCAGTCCAAAGATTGGTTTGTGGTTACCTCGGCCGTATTCCCTTGGGAGTCAAAGGGAACAACCTGAGTGATAACATAATGGCGACTCCACTGGGGACCTGAAATCATTTGTTTATTACTGTATACCCCCAATTTTGATCAGTTTGCCTTGTTTTCTGGAGAAAGTGTCCCTTTTCTTCAGAGCTTCTCATGTTTAGCTCTGATCTGTGACGGTGGACAGAGATCAGGCACTTCAAGGTTAATTCATCCACCTGGCGACTCCACTCATAATAAAGACTCCACTTGATAAATGAACCCAAAAGAGATATATGAGCAGATCAGGCTTTTGACCTGGATTACTATCCAAGAGGTCATGTTTTTTCTCCATAAAGTTTTGATGTGTATATTGTATTTTAAAGACGATTCTATATCAAATTTTTATGATTTTCCTTTGGAATTCCTTTGGAAAATGTTGTTGAAAAGCCTCCTTGCACATTAGAGCAGCAGTCTTCAAATGTTGTTGAAGATCATCATACAGCCAAGGAGGAACCAAAAATAGAGCCCAGTCTTACAGTTCCTGTATATACTCCTATGTCTCGTAAAGTTCCTGATAGATATAAGCCTCTCATTTTGCCTCCTGTGCTGAATCCTTTGCCTGCAAATCATCCTGAGTATCTCCCTAGATTTGATGGAGAAAATGGTATTACTGCCCAGAAACATATCCAGGCTTTTGAAAATTATCTTAATATATTTGAAGTAGAAGATGAAGATGTCAGTCTTAGACTATTTGCCCTTTCTTTGCAAGGCGAAGTTAGGACTTGGTTTAAAGCAGTGCCTGAGGCCAGCATCTCAAATCTTCAGCAGTGTTCCAAGCTCTTCCTTGATAGATGGATGATCAAAGTTAGTTTCCTCTCACTCATTCAAAACTATTATGAGTTAAAAAGGCTTCCAAATGAGTCGGTTCAACAATTTTCTGATCGATTCAATCAATTCTATCTCTCTATGCCATTGAATATTAGGCCTCCCCCTGATCTGGCTCTATTGCAATATCCAAGAGCTTTTGATCCAGAAATGGAATTTCGTTTGAGAGAAAGATGCCTGTCCACTTTGAAACAGATGCAGGACATAGCCGTGGACGTGGAGGAAAATCTAAAGAGGAGGGAAAAACAGCGCAAGGCAGAGCAAGAAGAAAGACTTCATAGTGTGTTACAAAAGTCAGAAGAAATGATGCAGTTGATCACAATGAAAGTAGAAAGTTTAGAGCGCCAGGAAACATCTGTTGTGCAAGAGGAAAGTAGTGACATTCATGAACAAACCTACCACATATCAGATGACATATTCATAGAGCCATATGTGAAGGAGGAGTCTCCTGATATACTATGTGAATATAATAGCTTCTCTTCTTTCAATTGTCTGCCCAAATATGATCTGTATGATGATTATTATGAGCCTAACGACCATTTCAGCCTTGCAGAGGAATCAGATCCTATTTTGGCAGGAAGCGAGGTTCAGGCTCAGCAGCTTGAATGTAATGATTAGGTTGCCCAGTTCAGCTATGAAGTAAAGGAGGAAAGCGCAGGAAATTTTGATATCAGCGAAGGAACTTTACCTTTCTGTTTTGAATCTTTTCAATTTATTAAGGAGAACTATCATGCAATTAATAGACATTTGTCAGCAAGTTTTGTTATTGACTGCCTGGAGGATGATCAAAATATTGTTCCAGATGCATCGCCTCTAGTTTTGCAGCCCCGAAGAGCCATCGAATATCAGATTGAGGAAGACTCGGCAGCAGCACCTGAGCAAATAAATCGACTCCCTTCCCTGCCGCTTTGTTTTCAGCCATCTCAGGTATTTGAAGAAGAAGAGGAGCAACCTGCACAGATCAGTCAGGTTCCAAATGAGCCTGTATGTAATAAAGTGCAAGCACCTTTGCAAGTTTTGAATGACCCATCTACTGGCAGGCAGAATAATGAAAGAGATCAACGCTCTTCTCCATTAGCGGGTTGTGTGCCTCAATATCAAAATGTTGATGATCTCCCGACTCCAAGGCATGGTAGCGATCCTGAACCTTTGTACAGTCCTTTATTTCAGCCTAGCAATTGTATATATATGTTGCAGGACAGTTTTGTACAGTGTTTAAACACAACAAAGGAGGTCAGTAGCTTCCTGATATTCTCAAAGATTAACAAAGCCACATCAGATTGCAAGATCTCAGTTTTTCTCACTGGCAAGCACAAGCAGCAAAGCTCACTAATGTCTATTTTGTTTAAATGGCTACATTGGTTATTTCACTTCACCTAACAGCAAAGTAAGTGCTGGTTAGGGTAGGTAGGTAGGTAGGATCAATAAGGCAGCCAGCCAAGGGAATTTTGCAGAGCACAGCAACAATTGAATACAAGGTAGTCTGACCTGCTGTTCTTGGCCTTTCACGAGGAAAAGCCATCCCCAAGTGGAGCCACTGTTAGCCTCCTGCTGCAGCAGGTTAAACATTTTTCATGATCGACATTTTTACATGCCAAATATGTCGTACAATGCATGCTGCAATGCTCCATATTTGCTACAGATGGCCAAAGAACTGTCCATGAAAGTGTGCTAGTCTAAATGCCACTGCTGTGTTCCAATTTTTGGTAAGCAATTCATTTTTGGTTTGAGGCAGTTTTTCAGTTGGAGGACTTCAAGCGAGGCATGTCTAACTCCCCTTCTTCCTCTTTCCCCAAATCACTCACTAACTTCCCCCAAAGAGGTCAAGATCTGCTTGATACCTTTCAGTTTCATCATTCTCCATATCATTTGCCTTGGTGAAGATCTGCTTCACTCAAGGAAGGTCCATACTGCTTCTATGAGTCATTTTCCCTCTTAATAGCCTAAGATTCACATACTTAGCGCTTTCTTATCACTTTTCATGTTAACTACTAACTTTACTATGTAGCTCCCTATCTATTTCCCCTTCCCCTACTAAAACTATGTATATTACTCCCCTATATACTTATCCCCTCCCCCTGGTTGAAAGATAACCATATACATCCTCGGGAATTGCTAAGTTTTACTTGAAAGTTAGCAAGAGCCCTCAATACCCCCTCTAACCATATCCCAAATGCATAAGGACTCATTCCTTTGCATATTTTCGCTTCATATGTATAAAAATCCATCTTTGGGCCTTGTTTTACCTTTCCCAAGGCATGAACCCCTTTTTATAGGCCTAAACCCTCCTCCGATCCGAATCCCCTCCCTCCGACGCGATATCGCTGTCGGAGGTGCAAACAGTGTTGGCCGCATATATATATATATATATATATATATATATATATATATATATACACCATTTCCCTCTCCTCCGATGCGATATCACTATCGGAGGTCCCCTTATCATATCTCCCCTTTATCGCATTATACATATCGCGGCCGTCTGATCAAGCCTCAGATCCGACGGCCCGTATTAAGTCGCAACCCCCATTTCGGTGATCACAACAAAAATGAAGTCACGCCCCATGCTCTCCTCTGACGCGAAACGCCGATTTAATCTCAGTCGCCCATTCAGGCCCAAAGATCAACGACCCATATTTAATCGCATCACTACCGTATGGCTTCGACCAGCGGAGCCGAAAAGTAATATAGTGCGGCATAAAGGCATTTCGGGTCCGATGGGTTTCGGTGTTTCTATGTGGCAATTCCATGACCCCGCCGATAGCGAAATGCCGACTTAATCTCCACCGTCCATTTGGGCCCTCAGATCAACGGCCCGTTTTTTATCGCATTGCCCCATATATTGCTCTGACTGGCCGGAGCCGAAATAATAATAAGGCACGACATATATATTTTTCGAGTCCGTAAATGGCCCCTTGTACAGCGAAATGGAAAGGCTCCGACGGGCCAGAGCCAAAAAGTTATAAAGAGCAGTTTGAATGGGTTTCGGGTCCGCTTATCATTTTTATTAAAATCCGCCGAGTTGGGTTCGCCGATGGGCCGGACCCGATCTAAATCAAAAGGGAGCCTATAATGCATTTCGGGTCCGCGGGGTTCATCGCTCATCGGAGGCATTATGGTTTGGGATCCGCCGATCGCCGATTTAGCGCCAGTCGTTGGATCGGCCCGCGCCGGATCCGACGGCCAGGATTTAGTATTTTGCACAGTGTCCGCCTAGCCCCAAATTTTGATGAAATTCATGTTTTAAAGGCATTCCGCCTGTTCATAATAAAAGGGCCATTTTTAATGTTTTGTGTGCGGCGCCCGTGCCCGCCCAGGTATAAAGGAAATGATGGTTTCCTTAGCCATTTTGAGATCGCTCCAGGCCCAAATACTTCCAAATGCAGGGATTTCTCCTCGGCATGCTGCCAAAGCTCCTTTATTCGACCCAGTGTTGCAAAATTTATCAGTTTAAGGACCATTTTTGATCGGCCATGTGCCTATAGCATTCTAGGGGCCACGGAAAGCACTTGCAGCAGTTATTTTGCATTCAAAGAGCAGAATGGGGAGATTTGACAGTTATAGAGTATCAGTTCAAAATATCAGCAGCCTAAAAGTAGCAGAACATTAAAGAGGCCCCCATCAAAGTCAATAAAGCAGCTCAGAGCCATCAAAGCCCACCAGATCACAGTTATGAGCATTAAAGCCACTTTGCAGTAGCAGAACTGCCTAAAGAGGCAATTCAAGTGTTTAAAGCCCAGTTATTGCTAGAACAGTGTATAAAGACACCTGAGAGCAGCGCTGCAAGTTCCCAAGGCGCAGTTATGGCAAATTGCCAGCGCAGAGCTCCAAAGGACCATATTAATTCATTCTTGAGGCTGTTGTCCCTGCGCAGCTGATTAGATAGATATTTTTTCATTCATTCCAATAAATGTTAGGTTACAATAATTCATTTCTCCAGATCTGCCCTCTGCTGTTTGTACATATTTTTAGATATTTTCTCTATAAAGACCACCCTCTGTATAGTGTAAAGGGTTGGTTGGTTGTATTTCTCATTCCAGACTTGCGTTATAGGCTTAAGAACTTCTGTAATCAAAGATTGCTGGAATATTTGCATCTGAACTGGCGGGTTGTGCTTTCAATGGTTGAAGAGCTTTGATGTGGAATTCATGTGCTTGTTGATGGTTCAATAAGTCTTTCCTCCCTCTGTTTATCAGTTTATATGTATCTGTATCATCTGTATATCATAATCTAAGTTGCAGGAAGAAGGAATAGTTCAGAGCTGGCTTTCATGCCCTCTGTGCTCAATTCTTGTAACTTTTCTATGTTTTCCTCTGAATTAGTGATAAATATGCATACTTAATTGATCATGTTTAAGCTATTTCTCATTTCTGAATGCTGTTTAGGAATCCTTCATTGCTCCTATATAGTCTTCATCCACTTTCCCTCTTTGGCTGGATGAGAGATCCTTAATTGCCTCTCATCCCCTGACCTCCATTTCATCCTTGTTCCAACATTAATCATTGTGCCATGTGTAGCTATCCTGCTCCATATTCCCCTCTTCTGCCAAGGAAAACACACCCTTCAATTCACATTCATAGACTCCATGCCCAATGGTTTGAACTTCTTACACTTTGCATGCCAACTCTGCTTGAATAGATCAACCATCCCACCAAAACTCAAACAAAACCCATGTGCATCATATCTAGCCTGAAATCATCCCTTAAACAAAGCTAAATCCTAAAGAGAGAGCCCTCTCTGACTGCAAGTAGGCTAGGACCTGCAGTCCAAAGATTGATTTGTGGTTACCTCAGCCATATTCCCTTGGGAGTCAAAGGGAACAACCTGAGTGATAACAGAACCCACATTTCTAAGTTACCTTTTGGTACAAGTGTTACTTCTAACCTTCAAGATGATCCTCCTAATAGGGTATTCCTTGCTCCCCGTCCCATATTGGATCAAATTCTTTTCTCCGCGCACGATAAATTAGTTATTTTTATTCCACATCAATCCATTTAGGTCTTACTGTAGCAACTAATACCACTTGACACATACATTCACACCATAAAAACCATAAGACAAAAAAAAAAGAGAAAAGACATTATTTATTTCGATTAATTATAATTAAAGTTTAGAACAAGTATGATGGATAAAGAATGAACCAAGTTCCTCCATTTCAATTTTATCGACGAGGAGTTTATAAGCTAGGCATTGAACTATAGATGGTGACTCATTAATTCAATGGTGGTGGCCAACTAGCCCCAAGTTCTCGAATCTTTCAATGAGCCACTTGGTGATGTTTCCAATGTTGATCTTGGTAATTTCTTATCTGCCGGCTTCTAGAAACTAGCGGTGGTTATCAGTAACCAATTAATTTTCCCTCTACTCTAATCGTACATTTTTGGGTTTCGTTGTGGAAAGGTTTTTCTCTGCAACATTTTCGGTCAACTGAGTTTTTATCTAGATTCTTGGCCCATCCTTGCCATCGAAACTAGGAGGCTGCACACCCACATCAATGTAGTGCCACATCAATGTAGTGCTTCGCCTTAAGCCGGAAGGTGGATGTCTCCAAAACTATGACAACAAAGTAAAACCCTACATTTATATGCAATGCTCTTTTTTTCTTTTTCGTTTCCACAAGAAAAGCATCGATTCATGAGTCTCATCTCCACTAATATCTTCTCTTAGTGTTTTTACATATGATTCAATCTCTACATTATGGCTTACTAATTTTAGGAGTTGGTAAGTTGTTGGAAATCGTCTTCCTTTTTCTTCAATACCTTGTCTTATTGTTTTTACAGAGGATTCAACCGGTCTCTACATTATGGCATACTAATTTTAGGAGTCGGTAAGTTGTTGGAATCCGTCTTCCTTTTTTTTCAGAGCATGGGGTTCAGGGTTTACCCAATGTTAATTTTCATGCATGTTAACTGTCTACATTTGTTTTTTGAAGCGCTGAGTCTTTGGTCCAACATGAGTGCAGTCGAGACTCTCGTCGTTCCTCCGGCCATCTCATATGATGTATTCGGTATTCAAGTGCATCCTACTATCTTAATGCAATTTTCTAAGGATTTTCCGGAAGTTTTTCTTATATCATGAATGGTTCCAGGGATTTAATCCCAGCCATGCAGTTGCAACTGTCAATGGATGATTAAAATTATATCGTTTTCGGGTTTTTAATTACTTTGAGTTGAAGCTCTGGTTTGAGAGCGATTGTATAATCAAGTTTTCTATTGGTAATTTTTGTGAACTACCCATTATGTAATTAGTCATTTTTTTGATTGATAAGTAACAGTCCTCAGTTATTGAGTCGTGGGTTTTTCCTTTTGGGAAGAAACCCTTACATGTTACTTGATTTTTGTCTTTACTCAGTGTTGGAACATGCATGTGTATTTTTTTGTTTTTTTTCCAACTATCAACGAGATGCTTTCATTTTCAGGAATTCGAGTTATCAATTAGACATGTAGGGAAGGAATATCTTATTGCCTATGTATTCTGCATTTATTACAACGATGTTTCATGCTTTTTTGTTCTGTGTTTATTATGAGAATTATTCTCACTTCTGTATATATAATAAAGGCTCATCGAGAGCCTGAATGCCTGGGTAACTTTTTTTACAGTTAACAAAATGGTTTCTTTCTTACTTTTATAGATTACTCCTTATTTTCATTCTTATGGGGTTTCCACTAACTCTAATCTACCTCAGGAAGAGGAACAACTGCTCTTAACTGACTGGTAAAAATATAATTAATCAAATCTTTGCCCATAAATTCTAAAACTCAACATAAAAAGAAACAATTCTTTTATCAATTAGATTTATTCCAGTAGAATATTATTTCATATATGAATTATCAAGTTCACCTCATAAGCAAAGTAATTACCAAATATTTATAATCGCCAGAGGTGTCACAATCATAATCGTCTCTCCTCGACGACTTGAAAAATGATAAATTTTCTTTAATATAAATAGTCATTTTCATAGAAAAATAATGTAACAATGGATTAGACCCCAACCATCTATTAAAGAGCCATAATAGATGGAATTTGTTTACTAATGATTAAGATACCCAAACATGTAAATTGTAAAAGGTTCCGTGATGGCTCTATTTCTCGTGGTCATTTGATCACTTTTTACATTAACAATTCCATTTGTTTTGACTAAACCCTTGGAGACAAATTTTTGAATTTTTTTATATATTCCTTAAACAAATTAATAGATAGCTAGTTATTTTTTCATGATGGAGCCCTTTTACCTGTGATTCATTTAAAAAAAAATACATATACATATGGTTTATATACATATGCTTTAAATTAAAAATCAAAGGGAAAATAAATTACTAACTAAATAATTACAATACCATGTAAAATAATAACTTAATTGATATATTTAATAAGTTAGATTTTTGAAATATCTTTCATTCTATTTATATAAATATATGCACACTGTAATTTTTTAACAAGTTATCTAATCAAGTATATTGATGCCATATTGAAAATTCTAACAAGGTTATAAATTAATATATTTAAATTAAAATTATCTTAATCAAAATATCAATTTGATTTAATTTTAATATTGCTTATGATTATCATTATTATAATGTTTAATTTTTAGTGCTATTTTTTTTTATTAAGATTGACTATTTATATAATTGAATTGCGGCTTCTGTGATCTATGTGATCTATATTTTTCGGGTTGACCCGTTTCGAACCAACCAGTGTATTTATCATTTGTCGACCCATTTTGAACCAACCCGTGTGGTTCATCTCAGGACGAATTGAAGAAGAATTAGATCCAACTTTGCATGTTAAATAGCTTGAGCACTACCTCTAAATAAAGAAATTATATGTATAAAATAATTTAATTTAATTGGATGTTAAATTTAATAGTTAGTTGAAGGATATTAAATATCAATACATAGAAAATATAAATATTATAATAAATGGTATAACTTAACTATTTATAGAGTTATAACTAACTAATAAAATTATATGTATATAAAAAAAATGGTTGTTAAGTTAATATATATATATATATATATATATATATATATATATATATATGAGAAAAAATACTATTGAGTTTAATAAAAATTAAAATAAATAAATAAATTTTAGTTATCCAGATTTAATATGAAAATAATATATATATATATATATATATATATATATATATATATATATATAAGCTAGATATAAGGGCATTAATAGTTATAAAAAAACCAAAGGGGGAAAGAATAAAATATTTTAACTAATAAGATATAATAATGTAAATATTAACTAATTATTATAATCATTTAACAATAAAAAAAAAAGAAGGATGAGACAAGAAACAAGGGAGGGGGAGGACGGAACCTTTGGAGGTCCTGCCTACCTTCTTGCTAAGTTCCTTGCGTTAAGGCTTAAGCCTTTAGTTGGTCCTGCCTACCTTCTTGCTAAGTTCCTTGCGTTAAGGCTTAAGCCCTTAGTTGGTCGTACAGAGTCCTTTGTAAAAGACTCTGCTTCCTCTATTAATGAACTCAAGGACATTAAACTTGACCCTGGGGACATTCTTGTTAGTTTTGATTTTGTTTCCTTGTACACTTGCATCCCTATTAATGAGGCCTTGGAGGTTATCAACTGCTCAGATCCTGACACCGCTCAGTTAGTTGAGATCTGCCTCACTTCCACCTTTTTTAGTTTTGAAGGAGAGTTCTTTGAGCAGACCTGTGGGGTTGCCATGGGCTCACCCCTATCCCCGGTCATTGCTAATCTTTTTATGGAAGATTTTGAGTCCAAGGCTCTTAACTCATCCCGTCTCCTGCCCAAGCTTTGGAAAAAGTATGTGGATGACACCAATGTTATCTAGTCTCACGGCCAAGAGGAATTAGATCTCTTCTTCGATCATCTCAACAATCAATCCTTGGCCATTAAATTCACTAAAGAGTAGGAAGTTGATGGATGCCTCCCTTTCCTTGATATTATTATTTCTAAGAATAGTGATGGTTCCCTCTCCCACCAATTTTTTCGAAAGAAAATACATATGGAGCAGTATCTTCATGCCAGTTCCCACCATTTCCCAGCTCAGAAGATGGGGGTTCTCAATACCCTTGCTACTCAGGCTTCCCAGCTTAGAAGATGGGGGTTCTCAATACCCTTGCTACTCAGGCCCTAAGGATCTTGGATGAAAAGAGTTTTGAGAAAGAAAAATCCCATCTCCTTGATGTCTTTATTGAGAATGGTTATAGTAGATACATGGGATAGAAGGCTTTCCTAAAAGCTGCCAAGAATTCTCTTGCTAAAAGGGAACCGAAGGAGCAGATTCCAAGTGTCCACCTTCTATTTGTTCAAGAGACCACTAATAATATTGCAAGGATTCTCAAGATGCATAGTGTCCCTGTAACCTTTAGGCCCCTTAACACCATTCGTATATCCCTCAGATCAACAAAGGATCCTATTGACCCTAAAGATATGAAAAGGGTATATATTATTCCTTGTTCCTGTGGGACCCCATATATTGGTGAGACGGGTTGCTCCATCAATCAAAGGATTAGTGAACATGTAGCTGACCTTAAGCATAGGAGATCAAAGTCTTCTGCTTTAGCTGAGCATGCGGAAAAAATCAATCATCATGTTTGTATTGAGGAGGCTAGTGTCATTGCTAGAGTTTCCATCATCGGAAATTTAGGGAAGCTCTTGAGATTGAAAAGAGGCTGAGCAATCTCAATAGAGAGGATGGCTGGAAAATCAGTAGGTGTTGGGCCCCAGCTCTCTCGTCCTAGTTGCTTTCTACCTTTCCGTTCGCCCCCCTCCCTCATTTCTTGTCTCATCCTTTTTTTTGTGATCTGTTAAATGACTATAATAATTAGTTAATATTTACATTACTTTATCCGATTAGTTAAAATATTTTATTCTATTCCCCTTGGTTTTTTTTTTATTACTATTAATGCCCTTATATCTAGCTTAATTAATTTATTATATATATATATATATATATATGATTTTCATATTAAATCTAGATAATTAAAATTTATTTATTTATTTTCTTAACTCAATAGTATTTTTTCATATATATATATATATATATATATATATATATTATATATACTTAACAATCAATTTTTTATATATACATATAATTTTATTAGTTAGTTATAACCCTATAAATAGTTAAGTTATACACTTTATTATAATATTTATATTTTCTATGAGTGATATTTAATATCCTTTAACTAACTATTAAATTAACATCCAATTAAATTAAATTATTTTATACATATAATTTATTTATTTAGAGGCAAGGTCCTTTATTTTAATTAACTTCTTCTTAATTATTAATAAGTAATTGTCTGACCCTCAAATTTAGCCGTTGGTCTCTTTAGCTGTTGGAGGTTGCTCAAGCTATTTAACATGCAAAGATGGAGGCTGCTCAAGCTATTTAACATGCAAAGATGGATCTGATTCCAATGAACCACATTGGTTGGTTCTACTCAAGCTATTTAACATGCAAAGATGGATCTGATTCCGATGAACCACACTAGTTGGTTTTGCTCAAGCTATTTAACATGCAAAGATGGATCTGATTCTGATGAACCACACTGGTTGGTTCGAAACGCGTCGAGAAATGATAGATCTTGTGATTTACACCCTCGTAAACTATTTATATAGTTTCAAAAATAGTTGTACATTATTGAGCCGAGAGGATCATTCTACAATCCAGGTGATGTGTAAATATGTCTTTCTCAAAATAGAAAAACAATGTCGGCTATGCTATACTGTGATATAAACCTCATATATATCTATATATATAGAAAAAAATGTGAAGGGAAAATATCTATATATATATAGAAAAAAATGTGAAGGGAAAATATTTTAATGTTTTATAGAATAAAATATTCAATGTATGTTATAAATAAAATATTTTAATATGGCGAATATTTAAAAATATATTAATAACAAAAATATCAATGTAATAAATTGGTGATAAAATGATTCAATGCACACAATAAAAAATTAGACATTGTTTTTTGCACTCTAAAATAAGTTTACACCTAAAGCACTTTGATCCTTCTAAACTTATGTTAAATCTATGATTAAAATGAATCTATCTTAATTGTTATACAATATAAAAAAATAAAAAATTACATATATTACTGAGAAATGTGTTTGATGAACAAGGTTGGATCCGAGAGAGGAGTAGGAGGTGGGTATTGGAACTTTCTTTCTCTTTGCGCCCTCCTCTTTCTTTTTCTCATTCTTTTACACGATTCCTTTGGCAAATAAGAAGAAGAATTCTGCCCCTTAAAGCACCCTGCAATCACTTTCAATGCACCTGCATCATCATGTTGATCAAATTCAGACTGATAGAAGCGCTCTGCCGCAAAAACAGATTTCAAGGTTGCAATATAACGAAATACATGTTATATTTATATCTCAGAAAGAGCACAAGTTTGTTTGGAAGGCAAGTTTCCAGATTCAGTGTTATTATTCCAGTCAACAAAAATGCCTTTGAGCCGCATGATAGAAATTCCAGCGAAACTTCCAAAAAATTGATATCACCCACATGTTATGTGGATGATTATGACTCATTTTGAATTTCGTCAATAGAAGTTGGCTCTTTTTCAGTTTTGCACGTTTTGTTTCGCAAGAATTTTATTCTCAACTTCTGTTTTGCACGTTTTGTTTTGCAAGAATTTTATTCATTTCCTTCATGGTCAAGTCTAAGAAGATTTTTTTGTTTAAATGGTCCATGTTTTTCGTAATTCAAATATAGTTTTTATTTAAAAACTCTATTATTGTTTTATTATGAGCGGTCTTTTTCCTACTCATTTTTCTTCCTCATTTGCAAGGGATGAATATTCCTCACCAACACGGACTTCAAGGATGGGAACGAAGCTAATTGATTATAAGAGTAACCTTTGGAGGTGGTTGATGTGGGCTGGCATGCTGGCATTTTGTCGTTTTCAAAATATTGATTTTATAAATATCGAGTTTTTTAGTGTGATTTTATGGATTTTTTGGTGGAAAATTTTGAGGTGAAATCTTGATTTGTGTTATTCAAATTTGATTTACTACTATATGGATTCAGCCCTTGAAAAACCCTTTGGGCACTTTAATTTTTTAGGGGTTATCTATCAAACTTGTGATTTGAATAAATTTCTACCCAGTTTTAGAGAAATTAAACTAGGAAAAGCTTCCAAAAAATTTCACTAAAAACAACTCAGATAACTATAAAAATTTACCTTTTCCGAATAAAACTTCTTAAATGATGACGAATTCTGATTTTAAGAATCTTACATTAAATTTGTATCTCATCCCTTTGGTGTTGAGCCCAAAAATAGGGAATGAATTTTATTAGGCTGGAGGATTGTTTTCCCTTAAATTGAATCAATAGATGGGTGGAAGGGTTAAGTATTTCACTTTTTATCTCTTTTTTTTTATACATGAATTATTTAAAAATAATTGAAAGTTTTTTAATTTTTTAAATATAGAAATTATCATCAAGTGGTTGGTGCCTACCAATGTTTTAGAAATTATGATTTTATTTGGGGCAATATAGTACATGAGGAAGCCTTATTTTCGGTAGTAGCTGCACCACTCCATGTCATAACAGTGAGTGGCAAGAGTTTCAAATGGGGGAATATTTAGGAGAATTTTTTTGAGGCCTTACAAAAAAAATCAATCAAGCACTAGTTCTTGCACCAAGCTTGTAGTAGCCCTTTAAAGGGGAGATCGATGGGTGAATGCATGAAGAAGGGTTATACTTTTTGGCAAGCACATGAGTTGGGAGGGAGAAAAAGTAACTTGGTAGAGTTATATTTTATCCCTCGATCGAGTTGTTTGAGTGCTCAAAAATAAATCATTGATCAAGCTCCTACTAACCCACAGTTACATAGGAGCTCGATTAAGCTATTTTTTTTAAACTTCTTGCCCAAAAGACAACGAGGAGTTTATCAAGTTGTTGAGGGCATAAAAGTGGAGGTTTAGCTCCCCTTCTGCAAATTTTTCTGCAAGGCCATTTTTTATACTCTAGCCAAGTTCATGCAGAATTTGTTTTTATGTGGCGGAGTTGATCATATTGGATTCCCAAACGAATCCTCTATCCAATGGAATACGAATTTGACACTTTCGAATTCATATGATATTTTTCATCTAATTTATTTTAAACATAATGGTTGATTTTTTTTTTAACATAATAATTATTTTAAACTTCGAACGAAATCCATCCAGTGTGAATCAATCTAGCCCTTAAGAAATTTGAAGATATTTAATCTTGATTTTCTATAGCAATCATGATGTCATAACCATCGCTAAAATTGTGTTTAATTTTTAGTAACATATTCTCTGTATCAAGGTTGGCTAGAAAGCCATCTATATAGTCTCAAAAATAATCGTACATTATTCCTTAGGTAGGTTAAGAATTTCCGTTTATTCATAGGAAGTGCAACTAATGGCCAAGGTATGCTAGAGTTTCTAATTCTTAAGTGATTGAGATATAGACATGAGTGTGAGATGGATGAGAACAAGGAGGTTTGGACTTTTTAATTTGATGAGTTAATTAAATATAAAAAATAAAACTCGTCTTGGGTGCAACTCAAACGCATGGTAACTCTATCCTAAAGGTTACTTTACGCGTAGAAAAATTGATGTATATTAAAACATGTTTTACGGTAAAGGTTAACAGATGATAACTAAAAATGTTGAACCTCAACCACAAACGATGATCATTACTTCAAAGTTTAAATTATTCGGGATAAATCCATCAAGTGAAAGTGATACAAGTCCATCCTGAGAGTCATAATCGAGGAGTGGGCCTGGAGCTCTAAGAGATACTGATAATGGGTTTTGATCTGGATTCTTTGGCCACATCTATCACTGCGTTCTCCAGCTTGTGTTTTGAATCCAATGGGATCTACTGCCTCATTCTCGAAGGCCCGTGCTCCCGATCAGTAGCCAATCCCTAAAACTGTCTGCAGGAGCTCGACCTTTCGATTCTTTGAGAGCTAATTTATATATCCTTAACAAAATTTCAAATGGAAGGTAACAAGATGTATTGCATTTCACGTGACAACTTATTTTGGAATTTACAATGGTTCATCCAATTCTACAAATGTTTCCTATAAATTGATCTTTGTGGCTCTCTTTAGATGTGAAATGAAAAGAAACCATTAATATGGAATGTAATAAAAGTAGAACTTCAAACAATCATAATGATCTTTGTGGCTCTCTTTAGATGTGAAATGAAAAGAAAGTATTAATATGGAATATAATAAAAGTATGACAACTTATTTTGGAATTTACAATGTTTCATCCAATTCTACAAATGTTTCCTATAAATTGATCTTTGTGGCTCTCTTTAGATGTGAAATGAAAAGAAAGTATTAATATGGAATGTAATAAAAGTAGAACTTCAAACAATCATAATGATCTTTGTGGCTCTCTTTAGATGTGAAATGAAAAGAAAGTATTAATATGGAACGTAATAAAAGTAGAACTTCAAACAATCATAATTTGATGCATCTGCTGACTGTAAATTAGATTAAAAATATTTTCTTAAATACACAAACTTCATGCTTTTGTAAAACTGGTTTTTTTAAAACAAATACACCTCATGAAGTGATGCCCGAGAAAAAATCATGCATTGTAGACATGAAAATTCAAGGTGAGAATTTGTGCTCAGTTATCGGGCACCAAATTCCACTACTCCCAGACACCAGCGGTTCGATCCCAAATTGGATCCTTTACTTTGCCCGAGTTGTGAATGAAGACTCTGGCTAGGATGCTAGACTCTGAAAGAAGGAAGAATGACTGGAATTGTAGTGTTGTTGTGCTTCATGCCACTGTCCACATGATTCAGTAAAAATATTAATTCACTACAAGCGGGAGAGGTTGGATCCGAGAGGGAAGTAGGAGGTGGGTATTGGAGCTTTCTTGCTCTTTGCGCTCTCGTCCTTCTTCTCCTCATTCCCTTTACGTGATTCCTTTTTCTTCTCAATCCCTTTACATGATTCCTTGGGCAGATAAGAGGAAGAAGAAATCTGCCCCTTAAAGCACCCTGCAATCACTTTGAATGCACCCTGCATCACAATACTTATCAAATTCAAACTGATAAACGCGCTCTGCCGCAAAAACAGATTTGAAAGACTGCAATTGCTTATACAGATTGGCGTTGTAACGAAATACAGGTTATATTTATATTTCGAAAATAGCAACGTTTTTCTTGGAAGCCAAGTTTCCCGATTCAAAGTTACTATTCGAAACTTCATACCAAACATATTTCATTTTTCATTATCCATATGAAACATGTGGATTATAGTGACTCATTTTCAATTTTGTCAAACAGAACGTGTACTCCACGTTATGTTTCGGAAGAATTTTGTTAATTTGCTTCATCGTTAAGCTTACGAAGGTTTTACTTTGAAACTCATTTTCAATTTTGTCAAACAGAACGTGGACTCCACCTCATGTTTCGGAAGAATTTTGTTAATTTGCTTCATCGTTAAGCTTACGAAGGTTTTACTTTGAATGGTCATTAGTAATTCCTAATAACATTTTTTACTTAAAAACTCTGCGATTATCTAATCTCACATGGCTCTTTTTTTTCTTTTTTTCTTGGGGTACATTTTCATTAGGGAAAAAATTATTCATTTCCTTCCTCGTTAAGTTTACTAAGAATTTTAGTTTAAATGGTTTATGTTTTTCCTGGCTCAGTAAATTTCAAGATTATTTTTTATTTAAAAACTATTAGCATATACTTAGTTTAAGTTTCAATGTTGAATAGAAGAATAATTATCTTATTGGTATGATGAGTTTATCCAAGGTTTAGTAGAGCTTGAGACTAATCCTAATGTTTAATTGGATGGAAAAATGATTTTGCTTATATGTAAGATGAGATTGTGCAAGGCTCATTTGAGTTGACCTAGGACATTTCAATGTTGGAAGAACAACCTACTGGCCAATGAGATGACATTGTGCAAGCCTTAGTCCAGCTTGACACCAATCCCAATGTTGAATTGGATGCAACCTACTGGCCAATGAGATGACATTGTGCAACCCTAAGTCCAGCGTGACACCAATCCCAATTTTAAATTGGATGGAAGAACAATTTCCCA
This sequence comes from Pinus tabuliformis, assembly GCA_031772625.1. Classification (NCBI taxonomy): domain Eukaryota; kingdom Viridiplantae; phylum Streptophyta; class Pinopsida; order Pinales; family Pinaceae; genus Pinus; species Pinus tabuliformis. The sequence goes on from CM062804.1 coordinate 1,057,996,776, forward strand.
TTTCTTAGTGAAACTGTGACACCAATCCCAATTTTAAATTGGATGGAAGAACAATTTCCCATTTCTTAGTGAAACTATGCTAGAAAGATTACGCTAGAGACTTGGTTGAGCTTCTATGCTTATAGATAGCTTTAACATCCATAAATAACTCCGACCAGCAATCCTTCTCATAAAATTTAAAGTAGTGATTTAATAAAGACTAAACCCCACACAAACCAAAACTAATGTATACCCATTTTCTTATTTATTAATAAATAGTAAATATTTATAAAAGATAAAAATAAAAAAATAAACTCTTATTAATTATGAAAAAAACCCGTTTATATAATTAATGAAAATTAGACAAAATAACATTTTCTCTTTTCCAAAAACTAACTTTCGTAAATGTTAAAAGTTAACTTCTCCTACGAGGACTTCTTTAAAAAAATATGCAACACTTTAATGACGCTTACTAACATGATAAATGTTAAAATTTACATTCTCCTAATCGTAATTGTTAAATCATTTTGAAACATGAAAAACGTTTTAATGACCCTAACTTTATGAGAAAGAACCTATGTACATGGTTACTGAACACATTAGGAAAACTATATTTTTCAAAAACTAATTTTACAAATCTTAAAATTTATCATTTGAAAAAATAGCTTGATTTATCATTTCTTACTGGGTTTTTTAAATAATTATAAAATACAACGATGCTCCCTTAAGGCATCTTACACTAAATATATATGATACCCGGTACTGAACATAGAAAGAAAAAAGAAAGGAAATTTATGATACCACGGTATTGAACATAGAAAGAAAAAAAAAAACGAAGGTTTAAATAATTATAAAATACAACGATGTTCCCTTAAGGCATCTTACACTAAATATATATGATACCCGGTACTGATACCTACTGAAAGAAAGAAAAAAAAAGGAAATTTATGATACCACGGTATTGAACATAGAAAGAAAAAAAAAAACGAAGGGAATGAGAAGAGTAAAGGATTTTATTAAACCATCAGTGATCTCTTAAATTAAAAAGAAATATAGAAAGAAAAAAAGAAAGGAATGAAAAGAGTAAAGGATTTTATTAAACCATTAGTGATCCTTTAGATTAAAGCATTTACAAGTGAGGCTAACAAAAACTTATTAGTGTTTAGGGATTAAATTTTTTATGGTGTTAGTATAAAGGATTTGTTGGGTGTCAAAGAATTGGTTGAAGGACCATGGTTTAATGGAGGCGTGTAGTTTGTAAAGGGTTGTGAAAATAAGAAGGGAAGAAAATGATGTATGAAGAAAAGAGGAGAGAATTCAAATGATGATTAATAAAGAATGAAGATATTTTGATGGACCAACCAATTCCTATGAACTTTACATTTTCTAAGAAATTCACAGCTCAAAGAAATTTAAGAGAAGGAATGTGCAAGCTAAGGGAAATTTTATGAGCTATATACCCACTTTTCATATTTTGTCACAATGGTTGATGAATTTTATTGTTAGGAATGTTGATGATGTTGAAAATTTAAAGAGAAGAAACAGGTACAAGGATAATTCTTTGTTAACACTAAAATGATGGATGCCCTATTTTCAATGCAAAGTGAAAAGATCTGTAATCTATCTAGTATGGTTTAAGTTGCTTACATTACCATTGAAATTTTGGATTAAAGGCATTTTGAAGAAACCATGAAGCAAGTTTGGCATATGTATGAGTTTTAAGAAAGTTTATGTGAGTTAGCTTTAAAATTGATGAATAAACTAGTTGAACTAGATATACGTCTAGGTCTTCTAGAATGTATAAGATTAGAGGTGGATAATCATGCCTTTATCCAAAATTATATATCATGAGGGTATTATATTCATTGAAATCTATGTCATCATTATGGTTATATCAAGAAGAACCCTCGTTTAAAAAAAACTACAAGTGAATAGTTTGTAAAAGGAAGAGCATGCAATTCGAAAATATGGATAAGCTCCATATATAGTCAAGTGAATTGTGGAATGTTTGTTATGTAAAATATGTAGTTATTTATGATGTTATTGTGAAAATATTGGCCCAATCCATGCTCATCCCTTCAATTATCATACTAATTTTATAGGTCACAGTAGTGGAAGTGATAAATCACCTAGAGGAGATCAATCGATGCACCCATAGGAATTGATGTTGTCCCAATATATGAATCTTGAATCATCTCCCGATTAGCTCCCTTTCTCTCCCATTAATTTAAGTTGTAATTAGAATGTAGTTATATGTGTAGGTGAATTTTGAAATTAAGAATAAAAATTCAAACTTGTCAATTGTCCACCTTCACCGTAATGATCTAGTTACAAAAGCTAAGGGAGACATAGGCCTATAAACAAATATTTACGTGTCTGAAATGGTTTTACCAACCTTACTAGTAATCCGATGGTCAATTATTTTATCAGAAAGATAGGTTAGAAGTGTGCATGGGAATGGTTTTTAGTTTAGTGTGATGTAAAGAAAATGGCTAGGCATCTATGTAAATGGTTGTAGTGAACAAATATATTTGTGCTACCACATGAATCATGATGTTGGGGGTGAACGACCACCTAAGCATACACACAATACTAAAGAAAAGAAATAAGAACTAGAGTTGTCAATCAACTTTGGGGCCAAATAGAGAAACCATACGTTTAGCCTACTAAATAAACCCTCTAGAGTTTATATATATATATATGTGTGTGTGTGTGTGTGTGAATAATCATTTTTTTACTCTCATTCCAAAAAGTGGTGCTAATAATAGAATCCTTCTTTTGGAAAGTTAAAATAAGAGCCTTTGCAATCACGACCTTAACAACCTCACAATGTTGTCAATAGAAACCTTAAAATAAATTCCAAAAAAAAAACACTAATAAAATTATCTATTTTTTAAAGGGTTAATATTACAAATTATTTGATACCATTGGTCTAAGAACCAACCGTGTTGCAACTAAAATCTTAAAATCAACCTCTAAATTTACAAGTGATGCTCTTAGTGAGAATTTGTCCCTTCTTTTGAGTTGACAAATATAATTCAATCTTTTAAGTCAACTATTTTTCCCATTTTCTCATAAATTGAGAAATGTATAAAAAAATATAAATTTTAATATAATTTTAATTTTTCCTTCAAATTATATAATATTTGGTATTACCAATAAGTGATATTTAATTTTTTGTTTGAACTTAACATTAACCAACTATTATTATTGAATTTCTTTTTAAAAAATGATAGGTATGTCAAAATTCTATGGCCACGGCTTTAAAATTTTATCTTGAGTTGATAAATATTATTTCGAAGATTATTTTTAGTTACTAATTATTGTATAATTATTTATTTTAAATTAAAAAATATGAAAATTAGAATATGTTTTTTTTTTTTTTAAATAAATACTTTTCAAAATTTTGGTTGATAAGAATATATAGTTAAACATACATAGAGAATCAATACTTAAACATCATATTGGGAACCGTAATTCATTAAATTTTAGAGTATTGGAAGGGTAATTTTGTAAATTCAACCCTTTTTCACAATTCTAATTACTTACATGTTATAATTTGAAACTTGGAAGCATTAGAAACTTCAAGCAGAATAAAATAATTAGAAACATCAACTACAATTTTATTGTTTGAGGTCACTAAATAATATATATAATTGAAATGTTTAAAAATTCTAAGGAAGAAGTTATCATTGGTTAAAGCAATCGTTTATAGTAAATGTAATTATATTAGTTTGAATAATGATCTAATGAAAAAAAAATTTAGAATGATCAAGTAGCTGTATTAAATTTAGTATTAATATATCGTAAAACAATGTACTGTATTGATTTTAATGATGACATAATTAAAAATGATTTAACACTATAATTATTTTATTCGATTAATTTTATTAATAATATAATATAAAATAATAAAGTACATTGCTTTCAATGATATAGAGAAAACGGATTCGGATTTAATAATGTATTGATCGCTGAAAACAAATTGAAAAATTTTATTGAGTGCAGTGATTTCAACTATGAAATTGTGAAAATTAACAATTTAAATGGTTACAATAATAACACTAACTGATTTTAAAAGATTTGTTATGATGTAAAATAGAGTTTTAGAGACAAGTTTAAGTCAAATGCTTTGTTTTCTTGTTTGTGATTACATTATTAGTGTTTGCACATTAAAATATTAAAATATGTAAAATGTTTTGATATTTACTGTGTATTAAAATCAAAATCGTTTAATAAAATGTAAATAAAATTGTTGTGATCCAAAAAAAAAAAAAAAAATTATTTGGAAGAAAGCAAGATAAATAATTCTAATTTTCGTTTCAATATCTTGAATTAATGGTTTAAATGGCATTTAAAATTAACTTCTTTCTTCTCATAACTAGGAAATATACATAAAAGAAAGTATAAAGAATTTCATGCACATTATACATTAAATAGAAACATGGTTTTAGGGAAGTTAGAACAACATCCTAAGAAATAGAAACTAATTCCTATCCTGAGGTTACGTGAACCAACTCTACCTATTCTAGGATATTCTTCATTATCTTCAACACTCCCCTTAATGGAGAATGGGTTCACAAATATGCCTACCATCTCCTTAAACATTTGAAACTTAACTTTTCCAAGAGGCTTAGTGAAAATGTCTGCAACATTATCACATGTATTACAATATTCCAAATGGATTTCTTTAGATTGCACTTTCTCCCTAAGAAAGTGGAATTGTGTATCAATATGTTTAGTGTTTTTGTGAAACACCGGATTATTGGAAAGTTTGATTGAACTCTGATTGTCGCATCTGATTGTTGTTGCATCTATATGTTCTTCCCCAACATCCTGGAGAAGTCTCTGCAACCAAACTGCCTCACACGTTCCTGCACACATGGCTTGATACTCTGCTTCCGCTGAGGACAAGGAGACCGTGTTCTGCGTCTTGTTGCTCCATGTGATCACCCCGGATCCAAGGCTAAATGCATAACCTGTTATAGATCTGCGATCATCTACATTTCCAGCCCAATCTGAATCTGCAAATCCCGCGAATCTAACATCAAAAGAGTAAGTGTAAATAATACCGTAATCTACAGTACCTTGTAGATACATCAAAACAATTTTCATTACATTCCAATGGCTTTCGAGTGGATTAGACATAAATTGACTTAGCACACTGACTGCATAAGCCAAATCAAGTCTAGTGGTGGTTAGGTAGATTAGACTCCCAAACAGCTGTCTGTAAAGTGTTGCATCCACCGCTTTTGAGCCATCCTCACACTGCAATTTGATGTTTTGTTGCAATGGTACCAGTGCAAGCTTGCATTGATCCATCCTAAACTTTTCTAACAGGCCTTTGTCATACTTTGCTTGGGAAAAAAATGTTTGACTTGAATCTCTCCAGATCTCAAGACCTAAACAGTATCTGATTTCACCGAGGTGCTTCATTTCAAACACCTATGACATTTTTTTCTTGATTTCATCGATTAGATATGTAGCATCACCTGTAATTATCAAATCATCTACATATAATAAAATCAACACTACACACCCTTGTTTATCTTTCATGGTGTAAAGATTAGGGTCATTCTTACTTCCATTATAGCCAGCTTTCAGAAAAAATGAATCAATCTTCTCATACTAGGACATGGAGCTTGTTATAGTCCATAAAGTGCTTTCTTCAATCTACAAACTAAATGTTCTTTTCCTTTCTAGACAAACCCTTTCGGTTGCTCTAGATAAACCTCTTCTTTTAGTTCTCCATTCAAAAATGCAGACTTTACATCTAGTTGGTGCATCATCCATTGTCTCTTAGTAGCTAAAGCGATTAACATTCTGATAGTGTTCAATTTAGCTACAGGGGCGAAGGTTTCTTCATAGTCTATCCCTTCTTTTTGTGAGTACCCCTTTGCTACCAACCTAGCTTTCAGTTTTTCTATAGTTCCATTTGCATTAATCTTCAGTTTATATAACCATTTACAACATATGGTCTGTTTTCCTCTAGGAAGTTCAACCAATTCCCAAGTGTTATTTCTGATTATTGAATCATATTCCTGTTCCATGGTTGTTTTCCATTCACTACATCCATTTTCTTCTTTATAACTAGACGGTTCAACCACATTCATCATACTAGTTATAAAAGCATTTTCCCTATATCTTGCAGGCATTTGAGCTTTCCTACTTGATCTCCTGAGTGGTGGGGTGGTGGTTTCAAACCTTACTTGATCATCATTTATTTCTTCTTGTTGTTGCTGCTGTTACTGTTCATCCTCTGCCTTTGTCTGCTGCTGACCTTGATTGTTCTCTGCTTCTTCTTCCACAAAGTACTAAATGTCCCATTCCTCATAGTGCTCATCAGGTTCTTCATGATCCTTTTCATGGAATTTAACATCTCTACTAACAAAGATCTTGTGAGTAGAGGGATTAAATAATCTGTATGCTTTATATGACGAAAATTACCCTATAAAAGTACATCTGATGGCTTTTGAATCTAATTTTCTTCTATCTTCCTTTGGAATGTGGGAAAATGCTTTAGATCCAAATATTTTTAAGTGTTTTACTGCAGGCTTATATGCATATAATGCTTCAAAAGGAGTTTTAGACTCAAGACTTTTTGTAAGACTCCTATTTTTCAAATAAACTGCAGTATTCACTGCTTCAACCCAAAAACCATTTGAAATATTTTTACCTTTCAGCATACTTCTAGCACATTCCACCAGTGTTCTGTTTTTTCTTTTGTTACTCCATTCTGCTGTGGAGTATGGGGTACTATGAATTGCTGTAAAATTCCATGATCTTTACAAAGCCTGATAAGCTCATCCTTCTTGTATTCTCCCCCTTGATCAAAGTGGAGAATTTTTATCTGTTTCCCTGTTTGTCTTTCAATCATATTTTTAAACTGCTTAAATTATTCGAGTGTATAGGTCTTCTTACTTAAGAAATACACCCAAGAAAACTTCGTACAGTCATCAATAAACAGTAGGAAATACAGTGCACCTCCTAATGATTTTTTCTGCATGGGTCCACAAATATCTGTGTGCATTAATTCAAGTATATCCCTCTGTTTCTTTTCTACTCGAATAGGGAATTCTTCTTTATGCATTTCTCCTAATGTACATGAATCACAATTATTATGTACATGCTTTAGCATAAGAAGATCTCTTACCATTTCCTTCTTTTGTAGTAACATCAAATCATTGTAGTTGATGTGGCCAAATCTATGATGCAAAAGCTCTTCTATAGTTAGCTCGCTATTGTCAATGCTCGAATTGGTGCAGGTCTCACATCCAACTTGTACAGAACTCCTGTTCAGATTCTTGTAGCAATTTTCTTCATGCCATCTAGCAGATCTTTAATATAACAGTTAGATTTAAAGAATTCAACTTTCAGATCTTGATCTGTAATCATGGATACAGAAATCAAGTTCTTTGTTATACCAGGCACATACATAACATTATAAATTTGTTTGATATTACCATTAGGTAGAATGACAGAAACTTTTCCACATCCTTTGATTTGATGACTTATGTCATCACCTAGGTAAATCTGCGCCTTTGTTGATTTCTTTAAAATCTTTGAGTCAGTGTTTATTCCCTATCATGTGTGTTTCCGCTCCTGAATCTACATACCAGATGTTTGCATCAACATTTTCATCACAATCTGCCATGAACAATCTGAAATTCTGCACCTGATCACCATTCACTAGATGACTTGCATGTCTTTTCTGCTTCTGTTGTTCTTCATGATATTTCTTTTTCCTACAATCCCTGGCATATGACCTAGTTTTCCGCAATAAAAACATTTAGTTTCAGAGTAGTTTCTATATGAATACCTTGGGTCTGATTCAGTCTTTTGTGTGAGTTTGCTCCGTTTTGCTATTGTGGACTTCCTTTCACTTTCAAGAAGTTTGTCTTCGCCATCAATGCAAGATCAACACTTTGGGGCTTCAGAGACGATCTTCTTTCTTCTTCCTGGATCAATATTCCTATCAGCTCTTCAAATTTCGGGATCTTCTCACTGGCATTTATCCCAGTGATGAACATTTGGTAATCACCAGTGACACCATCCATTTTAATGGTTACAAGATCTGTATCATCAACTGTATGACCAATGTCTGCTAATTTGTTCTTTAGATCCTTGATCCTTGCTATGAATGAAGCAATTGTTTCATTCTCCTCCATCTTCAGGGATATGATCTTACTCTTGAGGAACAAAAGACGATTTGAATTCCTGATCTAATACAACTCCTTCAGAATTCCCTAGATCTCGTTAGTTGTCTTATAATCTCTAATGTGTGGTATGATGTAGTCTTTCACTGACATCTTCAATAGTGTCCTTGCTCTACCTTCTCACTTCTCCCAATCTGGGATTGATACTGATCTAGCCGTGGGCCTCGGCTCATCCCCATTCGCAATCGTCCAAGCACTTTGCACTTCTAGCAGAGTCTTCATCTTGAATTTCCACTTTATATAGTTGGAACCATCGATCTTGTTATGCTCATTCGAGCATGCTTAAAACATATTGTTATTCATCTTGGCGATTTAAAAAAAAAATTGACAGGTAAAAGATGTTAAATCTACCCCAGATCTATCACAGAGACAGATCACTATTCTTCGCAGCAAACCCATAGGTCACTGTGGCTTCCTTCTCAGCCTCTAGAAAACCTTCTGTTGTCAGCTACAACCTTATTCTTGGCTTCCCCATGCAGCTTCTCTGACAGCTACAGCCTTGTTATTGGCTTCCCCACGAAGCTTCTTTGATTTACACAATCATCCTAGATATGTCTGTCTTTTTTGTGATGTCGTCGCAACATTACACGAAATTCTTGCGACGGAAAAGTTTAAAATATGCACGAAGGAGTTACAGTGCACTCGTCATAGAGGTACACTCACAACTAGCGATGATTTTGGATCTTTTGCAGTTATCATCCTCACCACTGTAATGATCCCGGTTCAAAGAACCACCCACCAGCTAGCGTACAGGTTCCTTAGCCCTGACGCTCTAATACCATGATAAAAATGGCAATGTTTGAATTAATAAAATAAAACCCACTTGTCAGCTCTATGAAAGAGAGTCTGAATTGGGAGATTCTGGCTTTGCAGAATGCTCTACATTGTTCACGCACATTACACATTAAATATAAAACATGGTTTTAGGGAAGTTAGAACAACATCCTAAGAAATAGAAACTAATTCCTATCCTGAGGTTACATGAACAAGTGGTAGGATATTCTCCATTATCTTCAACAATATTCAAATTCATCATTATTTAATCTATTAGTTTGAGGTTTTCTAATCATATGTATCATATTGTGTTCTTATTATTATTTTTTTATAATTAAAAATTATCATTTTATTATTGTTTACTTTTTTATGTATCTTTTAAAGAAGTTTTATAAACAAGTGGTAGGATTCATTTTTCTCTCAAAACAATTAAAATTTTGGCATGAGTTTGATAAAATCAATTTTTTTTTTGGAAATCTTAGTTATAATTGTCAAGCTTCAAGATGTTGGTACCCTAATGATTTTTAATGGTGTTTAATTGTAACATGTCAACACAGCATTGCAATAGAATAATTTTTTATTATTATCTATTACTTGTTATTTACATACTATTCCCAATTGCAAAAACTTGGTACTGAAGTCTTATATAACAAAATCAAAGGATTATTCAACAAGGTAATGAGTTAAGTTTTCCAACTTAATTTACATAGTTTTCAATGTTTCATTGTATCGACATATTAATGTTTATCTTCATTAATAAATTTATCGGTAACCTATTGATCAATGCGAATTGGATTTTTTAATACTTCAACCAAATTTGCTTCACTTGACACTCACTGTTATCCATTAAAATTAGTTGGAGTCATATATTGTGGGAAATTGACCCAAGGTTATTAATCATTCTCATGTTCCTGTGGTATTAATTTATTGAACCTTCTCGATGGATGACCCACATCTATCCTTGGGACATGGCTTACTACCAATTGGAGTGCTCAGGGTACATGGACCCTTGCCCACCATGGATCCTGAGGGTGCTAATCCAATGACCCTCCTTTCGTAGATGGAATTTAGGGTAATGACACCCTCGCGTTCGATCGTTTGGTTTTGAATTTTCTCCTACGTCATTTCAAGGAAGGCTCTGCAATTTCCTCAGAGAACTTGTGTTTTTTTCTTCAGAATCATCAGGAGGACCCCAACAGAGGTATTCAAGCGAGCTTTTCTCACCATGACATAATATAAACATGGTTTTGATGCTGGTTAATGGTTTATTTACTGTAATAGACTTTCACTAGCTATGTCTTTAGGGTTTCTGACCCTAAAGGTGGACCCATTTCAGTCTTTGACTATATCTAACACTAACTCATTTCTGGTGATAATTATTCTTTCCATGTACTATAGTGATTGGGGTTCTTTTTATTCTAAATTATTATTTTCCTTTCTAGAAGAACACACTTTTTTGGGTCTCTGGTTGAAGTAAAACCTTAGCTTCGGACCCCAACATCGTTCTAGGTTACACCAATTACTACTCCTCTTATGACATTAATATAGAAGTTTCTTCTTTTCTTTCTGTTCAGAAGACAATAGGATCCTGGCGCTTGCTGTCATTCTCAGTTTGAGTTAGGTTTTTGGTTGTAAATTGTTAGGGTTTTTACTGTCAAAAACATAATATGAATTTTACCAACTCGGTTCCTAAATTTTCAATTCTGCTATGGTTACGGTGTTATATTTTGTAATTCTCATGTCTCTGTTAGCCTCACTCTCTTAAAAATCAATAATAAATCCAATTATTAAATAAAATAAATAAAATCATCAGAATTCCTCAAACTAAGGAGTCTAGTTTAGATGAGAGATTCTCTCCAACTCGATCTCCTAAATTAGTGTGTAAGTTGAGAAATTGTCTCAACCAAGTGAGTCTAAGATAGACACACTATCCTAAGACCAATTACTCATGTATTTAAATGTATTATTAATTTTTTTGAATAATGTGAATTACATGAGCATGAGATACCACATGATGGCTCTCTGCCTTTTCCGCCAGTTTAATTTTTGTGTGTTAATTTGCTGTGCATATGGTTATATGGCTTTGTGATTCTTCTTCATGTGGTATCGGAGCATCTTTGGTTCTTAGGGCCTGACTGACTCCATGGTAGTCTTCCATGTAAACCTATTAAGTATATTATGATCATGGCAATGGAATCAGAAGGGGAGACATTGTTTATATTAATATCTCACACCATTTTTTGGAGAACTGGTAGCATGCAGATATTTTATTTTCACCGACACATTGATTGTATATAAAATTCATGCCATCCATCGAGCTCAATATCTCAGTGTCAGAAATCTGTTGCATATTTCTATTGCAATGTCTACTTAGAGACATCCTCTCCTAATCCGTAAACATTTATTTGATGGATCGACCTTGGGATCTTTGGCTTCGCTAGAATTTCTTCGCCGGGGGTTTGCTTGATTTGGTTGAAGATTGGTTGGATGTGAAATCAAAGGAGTGGTTGTTTGCGTTTTGCAGCAACAATGAAGATGAAGGATTGGTTGTGGATTGATTGTGTCAGTTTTTGCTTGATTTACCATTTGTTCAGTGTTGGAGTGTTTTCATTATCCAAGATTGAAAGTAGAGGAGAAACGTCATTCAGGAGAAAACCAGGAAATCTGTGTCTTAACATTTCGGGCTTGTTTGAATGCATATGGGAAGCAAATTTGTATGAAGTGACCAGCCACTCAACAAATTGTGTGATTGTGTCCAGTAGGAAAGAATGTCTTTTGTTTAAATTACAGCCGGTGTACTTAACAAAAGAATTGCATTGTGGGGAGCACATGAGAGGTTTGCATGAGGATCAAACAAATATATGGTGGAAGGAGATAGAAATGCAAGGGGTGAGCTCCGAATCGGTTCCGATTTGCCCACATAGATAAGTTCTTATTCTGCCTGCATTTTTATTTTATTTTATTGTTCCATCGTCAAGAGATGATGTAACTGTACAATGTCGGCCATACCCAAGAACTTTTATTAGGCCCAATTATGCTCCCTCGTGGTGATTTCATCATCCCCGCATGGTAATTGGAAAAGAAGAGTGTTTTTTTCTGAGTCCACATCCTCAAAAAGCTGAAAATCCGTCAGTTTTGCCTCGCAACCAACCTTCTCTTTTATGGGTTCATTATCTAATCTTTCTGGTATGGATCGGTGCATTGGCTTGATTTGCCAAATCTACTAGTTTCCCTTCTCCTTTTTAAATAGCTTTGGAATTTATCTATATCTACTGCTTTTATTTTAGTTTTTGACACACAAATAATACACTCACACTCACACAAATAATACATTTTGGAGAGATAAGGGGTATTTATAATTTTTTATGTAATGGAGTCACAAGTGATTTTCTGAAGTCGTAGGATGCTTATTTTGTAATTTTGGAGTGATAAGTGAATTTGTTTGAGAGAAAGTCATTATTGTAATCCAAAGTAATCCTTTACTTTGAGAGCGATTGAGTTAGTGCAAGCAATTTTTTGAAGACAATTTGCTTCCAAAGTTTGCAAGTGTGACATTCTCATTGAGAAGTTTCCATGACAAAGTTGTGACATTGAAGAATGATTTACTCCAGTAATTAATAAAATCATAATTTTTGTTGTGCTTGTGTCCTAGATCCTCCCGAAATTGAATAAGGGGATATTAGGTACACCGTTTGTAATGAATGCATGTGCATGACTTGTGTTTAGATTATCTCTTTGTATTATGCTTAAAACAACTACATGCACATAAGCAAGATTAAGTATAAGAACGCTTAATCAAGCTCCTGTAATCAAGCTTAAGTACACAAGCAAAAAGCATCACATCATCAACTTGATAAGATGATCTTCCAAGAAAGCACATTTCACATCATGTAATCAAAGTAATCAAGTTAAGGACGCTACAATATCAAGCATTTCAAGCCAAGACTACATCAACATCATCAACACTTTTTGTATCACTTGCAAATACAAATTTTTTAACTGAATTGTATGGGTGCATTCTCGGTTGTAACCAACACCCTAATTTGAATTGTTAAGGTGAATACATTAAGTCAAGTGAATCTTCAACTAAGTCATCAAGATTGAACTTGTCATTTGTCTCTTGGGTGCATTTTCGACAGTGTTCGACACCCTTCCTTTTAAAAAAAAAAATAAGCACGTTCAGTAGTACATTCAAGAAAGCACAAAGTGTCAGTAATCAATCAAGAAAGTTCAAGCAAGCCATCTAGCATGAAATCATCATCAAACGAGTGTGTCTATTATTCTATTCCTCAAGTGAGCATAAAGTCAAGCCACTGTTTAACGTAAGTACAAACAAAGCAAGTGAGTGTGTCATTCAAACAACAAAGCAAGCGAGTGTGTCATTCAAACATTCAAAGAAAGCGAGCGTGTCAAAATCAAGTGCGAAAGTTCAAAGCATCACCTCTACAACAAACGAGCCAGTGTGAAGTTGATTGAAACATTCACAAAGTGTCAGTGAAGCATTCAAGCAAAGAAATCATCATCAAGCGAGTGAGAAATCAAGAGTTCAAGCAACCAAGTTATAAAACTATAGCAAGTAAAGCATCAACAATAAGAAATGGTACAAGTGAGCCTAAATTCAAAGTGAGCAAGCTAACATGGCGACACACATTCAACTGTCCCAAATTCTTAACAATTTGATTTTATCATCAGCTGGCAACATGGTGAACATCAGCAAAACAACTCTTGCTGATATTCAAGTGCATCTTCAACATGCACATGAAATGATTGAGTTTCTTCAACTAGATTCACAACTTCAAAGAGATGAGTTGCAATTGAAGAGTGATGTTTCCAAATATTTCATCTGTACAGATGAAGATAAAGATGTTAATTCCAAGTCTTTGAACAATACAAATACAGCTAATGATTGCAAGTCACTGATCCAACCAACTTCAAGTGTCAAAGTGGTCCTTGATCCAGCTCAACTTTCTTCCAAACCAATCGTCAAGCCATTGGAATAACTTCAAAGTAACAAAAATCAACGAGGATTATGGTATGACAAATATGAAAAAAACTTGCATATCCCAGATTATTCAAGGCCCATTAAGTTTGTTAGTGCAGGGTTTCTTGCACAAATCACATCAGCTAGTTCTAAGAAAGTTGAAGAAAAACAGAAATACACAAAAACTAAAGTTGCAGTCAAAACAGAATGCCTTCATTGTCAAAGAACCGATCATCTGGAATATCAGTGTTTTGATCTCCATCCTTGTCATCATTGTGGCAAGTCAAATCATTCATCAACACATTGCGGTGAACAACAACAATCAAGTAGATTGAAGATAGATTATTCATGGATTGATCCCTGGGAATGGTCATCCACAGTCAAAATACTGTATAATTTTTACAATTGAATTCACTCACACATGTTGTAGCCAATAGCAAAAATGAAGATGGTACTCTCGCGCAATTGAACGGGGGAGTACACCAGTGAAGCACTCCTACACCTGAAGAGGGGGAGTTCAGAAATAATTTGAAGAATATTGTCTCTATTTTTAGCTGACAAAGGGGGGAAAATGTCAATGAAATTGACAAGTGGTTGTCAGACTAAAAGTCTCGACAACATCGGTGAAGCAACTAGTGGGCATCTCTATCAACCAGTGGGCGATCACCATTAGCAAATACGTCAGTGGGCGTTCATCAAATTGTGTCAGTGGGCACCAGATGTTTTCAAGCAAAGGACAGTTGGATCCTTTTTTGTCTTGGAGCATGATGGAGTTGTCAAGTGACATTCAGAGATGAATCAGTCATGCAGCTAACTCATGGTCTCTTCATATTGGAGTTTCTTCAACATCCAGCTTTGGCGGATTTTCAAGCAAATGTTTTTTGAGGATCAACTTGAGAACGTGGAAGATGGTTCCTTGTTCGTTTTGGATTTATCATTGGGGGGGAATGTTAGCCTCACTCTCTTAAAAATCAATAATAAATCCAATTATTAAATTAAATAAAAAAATCACGAGAATTCCTCAAACTAAGAAGTCTAGTTTGGATGAGAGATTCTCTCCAACTAGATCTCCTAAATTAGTGTGTAAGTTGAGAAATTGTCTCAATCAAGTGAGTCTAAGATAGACGCACTATCTTAAGACCACTTAATCATGTATTTAAATGTATTATTAATTTTTTTGAATAATTTGAATTACATGAGCATGAGAGACTACATGATGGCTCTCTGCCTTTTCCGTCAGTTTAATTTTTGTGTGTGAATTTGTTGTGCATATGGCTATATGGCTTTGTGATTCTTCTTCAGTTTCTTAGTATTGAATGTCGTGGAAGTTTTTTATTATTATTATAGCTCTACCACAAGGCTCAAATGCATAGTTCTTTTCCCTTTAATAGTTAGAAATTTGGATTACTGTGACAATTATTTTAGAGTTTTGGCATTGTCAAATATTTAAATTGGGGTTTCATTTACAATGTAGATTATATTTTGGGTTATGTTTCCATTTCGGTTTTTGTGCAGTGTTTTAAAGCTTCCCTTAAATTTTTAAAATAAAAATGGTTTCATGCACCCGACATAGAGGCAACCTCACATAGGTGAAGTTGCCTCTTTGCCCATGTGATGCTGTTAATATTTCTTTTATTATCAATCCAGATTGTTTTGGGACTTAGTTATTGATAGTCCCTTTTTGAACTAGCTGAATTCATAGGTGTTCTATAAGAATTTATACACAAAAATATTTTCTTATGGCATATACGATTTCTAATCCATAAAGAAAATCTACCTTATTGAACAAACTATTTACAATTTTATACATAAATATTTCTACTATTTATGGGTTATCAAATATGGTTATGTCTATTCTTTTCTTTCTGTTTTTAGACTAATGTACTTAGAAATAAGTTTGTGCATTAGACATTGTTGTTACTACTATTTACAGTACATAAAAGTAATTCTTTTCCCAACACATTGTTTACTCACTATCCACCACAGATTAAAAATAAAACCCTTTGTTTTATTCACAGTAATCATATCTATTTCTCATAAAATACATATTTTCCACATTTCATTATTCCATTCATCACACATTCTTCATTGATTCTTGTAACAAATCAAAATACTAACCAACTTATGTATCTTTTAAGAAATCTTTCCATTTGAGTTGTCCACAAAACAGAAAATCGGTTTATTCAAGAAGTTAATACTTATATGTTTAATCTAGCTTGCTATGGTATTTGATCAAGAAAGTAACTTGATATCCACCCAAACTATGAGTATGGAAATCACGTTCAGGCCTCCCCCTAAACCTCATGGCTTCCAGAGTAGTTAAATATGAAACCATTGCAAGACCTCAAGAATCCAGTCCAGTCTAGAATGACCTTTTCTCAGCGTTTCCACTGGATGCTATCAGATTTAGGAGACCCCTCTCAGTATTGAACTTTCTGACAGCATCCTGCCATAACCTCTCTCTCCCCTCTTCAGACAAATTTTTTCCTTTTTTATTCCTCCAAGGAATGAGTAACTGGTTTTTTAACTACTTGGAAGTCAATATCCTCTTCTCGATTTTTTCTGATCTTTCCTTAACTAAGCATAATTTAACATAATACTAAAAAGAAATATCATCATGTTCCTTTCCTATATTCCTCTTTTAAATGTATTTTAACTTAAATTAACAAATTGTTTCATGAACTAAGATAAGATTAAAATGAAAGTAATGTTAGTAAAAGTGAATTCCATTTATCCCATGCTCAGGGATGTTACATCTTCTCCATGTTGAGAGAAACACCATCCTTGGTGTTTATTCATGTTCCCTGGAACAAATAAGTGTATGATTTCCACATTCAGCTTTAATCCTCCTAGGTAGGCTCCTTTGGGCTAAAGTGCCTCCACTGCACTTTAACTTGGGTGATGTCTCGCTTCCATAACATTGTTTCTCTCCATTCAAGAATACGTAGGGGCTCTAAAAGAAATTCTCCATTCGGTTCCACTTATTTCATAGGTTAAAATGTCATTAATGATTAATATTTTGTAAACATATTCAATCATCATAAATAATTACTTAATTAAACTTTTACCTCCACTTCTTACTAGTTAATGATGTGTCTAGGGTCATATATGTAATTTTTTAATAAGGATACATGGAACACATGATGGATTTGTATGTGGTTGGGCAGTTCTAGCTAGTATGAAACAACTCCAATCCTTTCTAATATTTGGAAGGGTCCAAAGTATTTAGGAGCTAACTTTGCACATCCCTTCCACTACAGGGTTCTCTTTCGGGGTCGTACTCAAATATAAACATGATCTCCCACATGAAATTCCTTATACGTTCTTTTCTTACCTGCATATGCCTTTTTTCTATCTTGCGTAGCCTTCATATTCTACCATATTTTCTTCACAATACTTTCCATTTCCGCTAACATATTGGGTCCCAACATTAACTTTTCCTCTAGGTTATTCCAATTAATGGGTGTCTTACATTTTCTTCCAATTAATGGGTGTCTTACTGGGTTGTTGCATTACATACATTTGTAGCATATATTCCAACACCTAGTTTATTGAATCTGTTTTCCCATATGTTTGTGGGTGATAGACAATGTTAAACTGAATTTGAATACCCAAAACTGTAAAGAGAGTTTTCCAAAAAGAGGATGTAATTTTTACATCTCCTTTAGAAATGATAACCTTAGGGATCCCATGTAGCCTATAAATTTCTTGCATGAATATGTCTGCAATCTATCTATTTTTATCAATCACTACCATGATTGAATCTCTTTTCCTTCTAGTTTTAGGTAGTCCTATGATGAAATCCAATGTTTACTTCCCACTTCCATTTTTGGATGAGTAATGGATTAATCACTCCCGTTGGATGCTAGTGTTCAGCTTTAACTTACTAACACTCCAAGAATTTTGCTAAATATTTTGTGATATCTCTTCTCATTCCAGGCCAAAAATAAATTTTCTTAATGACAGAGAATAATTTTTGATATGTCGGATGGGAAGCATAAGGTATATTATGGAATTCATCTAAAATAAATAGTTTAACATCTTATTGATTGGGAACACATATTCTACCTCTAAATGTTAACAAATTATCTTTGTTTATTGTATAATTAGCTTTTTGTTCGGAACTGTTTATTTCATTGGCTTGCTGCCATAAAAAATTATATTCTGGGTCTTTATTAGAAGCTTCCTTAATCTAATAAGATAAATTAAATTCTACCTGATTGTATGCGATTTCATAGAGGTGATGTGATTTCCTACTCAATGCATTCACCATCTGAATTTCCTTTCCTTTAATATGTTTGATGTCAAAATTGAACTCACCTGAAAAGGTTGTCGACCTTGCTTGTCGTGCATTCAAATTAGGTTGTTTAAAGAAAATAGTTAAGCTATTATGGTCCATCAATATAAATTTCTTTCCCAATAGATAATGCCTCCATACTTTTAAAGCATGCACCACCACAATTAATTCCATATCATAAGCATAATATCTTTGCTAATGTTCTTTCAGTTTCCTAGATTCATAGGAAATTATTTTACCCTCCTTCATCAGTACTCCTCCTACTCCTTGACAAGAATCAGTACAGACCACAAACTCCTTTTTGGATCTGCGATCTTCAATACTAGGTTAATGGTTAATATATGTTTTAATAACTCAAAACTATGCTGACATTCAGCAATCCATTTGAAGGTTTTTCCCCTTTTTCTGTAGGGTCGTTATAGGATAAGCTATCTGAGAAAATACCTCAATAAAATGACGATAATACCCTTCTAAGCCCATAAAGGATCGGATGTCTGCAACGTTAGCAGGAACCAACCATTCCATAATAGTTTTAATTTTCTCAGGATCTACAGATATCCCTTTCGCAGAAATCACATGGCCTAAGTATTGTATCCGATCTTTGTAAAAATCACATTTGTTGAATTTAGCATATAATTGATGATCTCTTAATGTTTGTAACATGATTTGTAAATGTTTCTTGTGTTCCTCTAAACTTATGGAATATATAAGAATATCGTTAATAAAAATTAGGATGAATTTATCAAGATACGGGTGGAATATACCATTCATAAGACTCATGAAAGTGGCTGGAGCATTGGTAAGCCCAAAAGGAAAAACCACAAAATCATAATGACCATAGCGTGTTCTAAAAGTTGTTTTGGGAATATCTTCTTCCTTCACCCTTATTTGATGATACCTAGACCACAAATCTATCTTAGAGAACATGGTAGCTCCCTTAACTTGATTGAACAAGTCATCAATCCTTGTTAAAGGATATTTGTTTTCAACATTTAACTTATTAAGTTGTTTGTAATCAATACATAATCTTAGGGTTTTGTCGTTTTTCACGACGAACAAAACAGAGGCTCCCCAAGGGGTCACACTTGTGCAAATATAACCTTTATCGAGAAATTCTTGTAATTACATTTTAAGTTATGTTAGCTCAGGTATAATCATTTGGTAAGGAGTCTGAGACACCGGTATAGCCCCAGGGACTAATTGTATCATGAAGTCAATATCCTGTTTAGGAGTTAACCTCAGTATCTCTTCTTGGAACACATCAATGAACTCTTGAATTACTGCCAGGTTATCTAAGGAGATCGATTTATATTTGGAGTTAGTGAATCCCACTTGGACCGCATATATCAAACATCTTTTACAAATACACTTGCCTAACTGAGAGGCAATGATTGGTCACAGTACCATGGGCCTTTTAACTCCTTGTAGTTCTTGTCTAACACCCTCCTTGTTAAGGTAGCTGATGGTTTTATCTTTGAAATTTACTAAGGACCAATGGTCCTCCAACTATTCCATCCCTCTTAGAATGTCATAGGACCCAAAAGGTAATACATTCAACCCTACATCAATGGGCTGGCCTGCTATCTCAATGAGGTAGTTATCTACTTTGTCTATAATGGAAATAATACTGAGAGGGGGGCTGAATCAATATTAGCAAGTCAATAATTTTTTATTTCCATAATCAGATTCATATACGCTACTTCAGTTAATGGAACTCGCGTGTATATGCAACTATGTTTAAGGCAACTAGTGTATATCCTGCAAACTTATGATTCAGTTAATTTCATCATATGTTGATCATTAATCAGTGCATAAGAGCCATATAAAAAGTAACCAGGTGCAGTAAAAATAGAACAAACAATCACACATATGAACACAAGATATAAGGTGGAAACGCAATGTGGGTGAAAACCACCTGCTGCAATCGTTTCTTTGTTTTCAATAATAAGAAACTTCTTTTTACAATTTTTGTACTGGTGCAAACTTATACCAGTACGCAGGCTTCTATCTACAGAAGGCTACAACCTTCTCTTGTTCTCTCGTTCTCCGGCTACAAGTACATAGGTGTCAGCCTACAGAAGGTTACAACCTTATCTTTTCTTCTAGGGACCATGTTTCATAAATTTTAAGACTGGATCCGTCAAAAACATCATTCAATCATCACATATATCTACATCAACCAATATCCTTTGCACCAACCACAACTGAATCAATTAATCACTTTGACAACCCTTCAATCTGATCTTTCAGAATGCTGTAACCAGAATACAGTAACTAGAACCCAAGCCAGAACCCAGAACACTGCAATAGCAAACAAAAGCAGCTAAAACATATTTTATAAGGTGTATGCTACTTCCAAGTGTTGAACCTACGTGCATACACTCTTTTCTCTAGATGAACTTGCATACAGATCTGCAAATCAAACTTAAGATGTAAACCTTGTTTTGATATGCAGAACCAGGGTGTATACATGCCTTTGCTAAAGTGAGCTTGCGTACGGATCTGTAAATGATGACTTAAACATTACAATAATTCCAGACTTCAGTTAAACCCAGATCATCATATTTACAGACTACAATCATGTGCCAATTATTCAGAGAAATGATCAAACCACATAAAGATACTTCACTTCAAGCCTTAGGATCTTGACCCATCATTAGATATTATTCTTCATCAAGCGCTAAGGTTCATCCTTGGTTTAGATCTAGCTATACACCATAACCCAATAACTTGTACACTAGATCTTTCTCTTCATCAGATATTTAATCCTTGACTACCTTAGCCTAATGATCTTCTCCTCCTTTTATAGTTTTAGGCCTTTCTCAAATGCCATGGTCCAAAACCACTTAATACCAATACCTTGGACCAAATACCTAGGGTCAATACTTTGGACCAGATACCTTGGACCAATACCATGGATCAAAATACCATGGACCAAATACCACAGAACAAAACTTAATTTCAACATGTATGCGCCTTTCCTTTTGTCAAACTATGTGTGTATGTTATACGCACCTTTTGGTTTATTAACCCGTGTGTATATGCTTCTTTGTCAAGGTGAACCTGCGTATACCTTTCTTTGATCATTAAATATTTGCTATTGACTTGCTACACTATGATCTGTCATTTGAGTGAGTTGCCATCAAGGACAAAACCTGTATCATTTGTATCATAATGCCAACAATCTCCCCCTTTGTACTTGATGGCAATAACAACACCAATCACTCTCCCCCTTCGTCATCAAGGGAAAAGTGTCATGATCCCCCTGAGTACTAGCTGAATTCTCTGATTGAGCTCCTCCTTTCTACATGCTAAGATATACCAATCATCCTTGCTCCCCCTGAGCACATGCAGAGTCTGCAAAAATATTTTAAAAATAATAACATGACTCTTCAACTCAACTAAGTGAGTTTGACCTTCCTATCACCAATGGCTCCTACATACATCAATCTCCCAATCAAGTGGGGATACACCATTTTTGACTCATCCAACCAAGTGGGGATATACCAAATGTTTATACATGACTCAAATAGAAATTATTACATCATCCTTCCCATGCATAGTGAGAGTACAAATTATGTCATATGAAAGATATACATGACATTTATAACAAGGACCAGCAATCTAAACAAGACCATGATAGTCATCAGCAACTATCATGCACCATATATGATCTGCACTATAAGCATTTGTCAACAACATCTGTAACCTGCAATACTATTGTCTTGACCAACCAACAATAAGTAGCAAGATGTATCATTTAGCCACATAAGCATCATCACCAAAGACTTCTAACCATAATGCCAACAAAGCATTATTCGAAGCATATGCTCCCCCCTGAACCTATGCCATACCATCATTAACCAGAGTAGATAAGTGACTGAACCATATTAGACCCCTTTCTTCCTGAGTCTGGCCCACTGCTTTTCTTTAAACTAACATATACGCGACTGTATCCATAGAAACCAGCGTATGTACACGACTACACTTCATGAAACTCGCGTATAACCAATTTTCTCTAAAACATATAGGATTTAACCATAGGATGATGCATCAATTACTCCCAGCTTTTGTCTAAGATATTGAAATGTCTCTCTGGGCAGTAGTTTGGTGAATATATCAGCAATATGTTCTTTGGAGGGAATATACTCCAATTTGACCTTTTTTTCAAGCACTTGTTCACGTAAGAAATGATATTTGATGGGTACGTGCTTGGTCTTGGAATGCATGATTGGATTCTTTAAAACACTAATGGAACTTGTATTATCACATAGAATGGAGATGGGTGGAGTCCATGTGATGTGAATGCCTTGCAATGTTTGCATCATCCAAAGGAGTTGTGTGCAGCAAGATGTAGTAGCCACATCTTTTGCTTCAGCTGTTGATAATGCAATTGAACTTTGTTTCTTACTGAACCAAGACACTAATCTGGAACACATATAGAATGCACCACCACTAGTGCTTTTTCTGTCATCAATGCTTCCTACCGAATCTACATCTGTATATGCATGAAGTGTAAGATATGTATCTCTAGGATACCATAAACCAAAATTTTGTGTTCCTTGAAGGTATTTGAAAATCCTTTTGATTGCCTGAAGGTGTGATTCCTTTGGATTTGCTTGGAATCTTCCAACTATTCCTACTGCATGCATGATGTCTGGTTGGGTACCTATTAGATAAAGAAGACTGCCAATCATGGATCTGTAAGTTAGTTGATGTACTACTACTGATTCATCATTTGAGTTGAGATTGCATCTTGTTACCATTGGGGTACATACTGGTTTAGAATATTCCATGCCATATTTTTTCAAGATCTATTTGAGATATTTTGTTTGTGATAGAAAAATACCATCTTTATTTTGTTGAACTTATAGACCAAGAAAATATGTAAGCTCACCAAGCAGGGACATTCCAACTTCTCTGGATTACCGAAGCAAAATTCTGACTCATCGCTTCTTCATTGCTACCAAAAATGATACCATCAACATACAAAACAAGTATTAGCAATTTATTATTGTCAATCTTTGTATATAAATTGCTATCAGTTGATCCATTTAAAAAACCTTGTTGATGGAGATATTTGTCAAGATGGTAATACCAGGCCCTTGGAGCTTGTTCTAGACCATAGAGAGCCTTTCTGAGTTTGCATGCAATTTTTGCATCATTTCCAAGAATGAATCCGCATGGTTGCTCAGTATAGAATTCTTCTTCTAAGTCTCCATTAAGAAAGGTAGATTTTACATCCATTTGGTATACTTTGAATTTTTGAAAACTAGAAAGAGCAAGGAACATTCTTATGGCTTCAAGTCTAGCAACTGGTGCAAAAGTTTCTTCAAAATCTATACCTTCTTGTTGAGCATATCCTTTACAAATAAGTCTGGCCTTGTTTCTAATAAATTCTCCATTTTCGTTCAACTTGTTTTTGAATATCCATTTAGTTCCTATGATATTCTTATCATGAGGTCTAGGAACTAATTCCCAAGTATTATTCTTTTCAATTTGTTCAAGTTCTTCATTCATGGCCTTGACCCAACATTCATCTTTGCATGCTTCATTTACATTTTGAGGTTCATTGGAGGATAACAATGCTAGACAGCTTGAAGCTTCTGTAATAGTTCTTCTTGTCTACACACCTGCCTCTTTCTGTCCCAAAATTTGAGTCTCTGGATGATTTTTCTGAACATACCTAGACGGAGTATTTTCTTCTATCATTATCTCTTCTTCTGGCACTCCATTGGTTTCTTCTTCAAAATTAGTCTGATTTGATGTGGGAGGATAATCCTCATCTTTTTCATAACCTTCGGTTTTTATTTTTTTTGGATTTTTGCATGCTTCATCAACCACAACATCAATACTTTCAATAAATTTTCCAAGTCTTTTATTATAACATTTATATCCTTTACTTTAGGAAGAGTAACCAAGGAGAATACCTTCATCTGATCTGGTTTCAAACTTACCAAGTTTCTCATCTGTCCATTTGATGTAACATTTTCTTTCAAAAACTTTGAAGTATTTTATAGTAGGAGTCTTGAGTGCTATTTACTCGAACATTCGCTTCCAAAAACTTGAAGTATTTTACCAAAGTTCATGTGGAGTTTGAGTGTTGTTTACCCAAACATTTGCTTGGTTGAGAATAGTGACAACAGTGAATGCAGCTTCACCCCAGAAGGTTGCAGGAGTTCCAGACTCATCTAGCATAACACAAGCCATTTGTTGAACAGTTATGTTCATCCTTTCTACCACTCCATTTTGCTGAGGAGTCCTTGCGGTGGAGAATTACGTTTTTATTCCATGTTCTTCACAAAAGTCAAAGAATTCATCTAAGGTAAATTCCCCTCCTTGATCAGATCTGAGGCATTTGATTTTGCGATCTAATTCATTTTCAACCAAAGCTTTGAAGGCTTTGAACTTTTCAAATGATTCATCTTTATGCTTTAGAAGTCCTATCCAACACAGTCTAGAAAAATCGTCAATGAACAATATAAAGTATTCTTCTCCACGAGGTGATTTTTTCCTGGATGGTCCACATAAATCAGTATGAACAAGTTCAAGAGACTTACTAGCTGATCCTTCCTTTTTAGGGAAGTGTGATCTGGTTTGCTTACCAAATTGACATGATTTTCATATTGTATTTTCTAGAATGCTGATATCAGGAAGATCACGAACAACGTGGAATCTGCATGATTTTCTTATTTGAGAGAAGCTTAGATGCTCCAATCTTCTGTGCCATAGCCGGTGTTCATCATTTTTTCTTAGATAGCGCTGTTGTTGTCCTCCCTTGAGTATGTATAAGTTTTTTGGAGTTCTTATACCTTTGATCATTGTTTCTCCTGTATCAAGTTCACGAACAACACATCCATTTGATCGAAATACTACTTCATTTCCTTGATCACACATTTGACTGATACTCAACAGGTTATGATTTATACCATCAACATACATAACATTCCCATCTTTAACCTTTTCTTTTAATAGAACAAAGCCTTTGCCTTTTATGACAGTAGGAGTGTCATTTCCAAATGAGATCTTCTTTTCCTTTTCTACGGCATTATATGAATGAAGTTTTTCTTTGTCACCTGTCATGTGTTTTGAGCATCCACTATCGATGTACCAATGATTTTCTTGTCCTTCTACATACAAGGCTATACCACATCTTTCTGTTTGCAGTTCTTTCTTTCTCCATATTTTGGGACTTAATGAAGTTTGCTCCTTCTGAGATGTTTGCCGAAATTTACTCCTGCATTCAAATTCTTCATGACCAAAATTGTTACAGATAGAGCATTATATTTCATTTTCAAGAAGAGAAAATTTATTGTAGGCCCTTTTCATGATCCCTGTTACATTCCTTTGATTTCGTGCTTCTCTAGTCATGATGGTATTGCAAGCAACACATTGATCAACATTGTGTCCAAAGTTATGAAATGAAAAACATTGGCCATTAAAGAAGTTCCCGCGATTATTGAATCTACTGACCCGGTGATTATAGTTTCTATTGATATTCATTCTTGAAGCAGATTGAGTATGATTTACCTAAGGTTGGTTGTAGCTTATGTTCATCCTTGAAGTAAGTTGAACCTAATTTACCTGGTGATCTGCTTTATGCCTTTGCTGACGATTGTCAAACTGTTCATTGCTCTTTGCTGCATCAAGATAGCGTTTAGTGGAGGTTGACGACTTCTGTGCTTGAGATGCTTCTTTAACATATCCAAGACCTGTCTTTATTAGAGGAGAACGCTGCACTTTGATAATTTCATTTAAGGTTTCTGATCCTTTATCAAATCTAAGATTGAGATCTTTTGTTTTTTGAATATCCTTTCTTAGACCCACAATTTCACATTCTAGTTTTTCATTGTGTTTTTCTCTTTCAGCAAGTTGGAATGTCAAAGTATAGACTATAGTCATATTCTTTTATTCTCAACAGATTTTGAGTTTAGAGATTTCTTCATAAATGTCATCTTCATCTAAAGCATCCAAGAAATCATCATCTTCAAAAGCCATCAAAAGTCTGTAGTCATTACTATTTTCGTCTTCATCACAATTTGATAAACCATCACTATCTTCATGCATATACTATCTCTTCTTACTTACACTTTATTTTCTATTCCATTTTGCAAATTCATTACCTTTATCAACCTTATCTTCATGAGGACATTTGGCAACATAATTACTGACTTTTCCACAAGAAAAACATTTGAAAGGTAGTTTACCTCTGAATCTTCTAGAAACCCGTTGAAGGTTCTTGAAAAAGTTTGCTTCTTCTTCTCCTTCTAAAATATGTCCTGATTCATTGAGTTATTCTTTTCCTGAAGCTTTAAATGTGACTTCTCTCATATCTGAAGGAGCTCCTTTTCTCATCTCAAAAGCAATTAAGATTCTGTGCAGTTGTGTCATAGTAATAGTTTGAAGATCCTACTTTTCCTCTATGGCAGATACTTTTGATTCAAACTTAGTAGACAAGGATCTTAAAACCTTTTCTACTAAAGTAAATTCTTTTGTCTCTTCACCCAAATTCTTCATGCAATTAACAATCTCATCTATACATAAGAAGTAAATAGTTATACTTTCATCATTGTGCATTTTGAGAGTTTCATATTGAATTCTGAGAGTTTGCATTTTTGCACGTTTTACCTGAGAGTCTCCTTCATAGCTTAGAATGATTTTGTCCCATATTTCTTTGGTGGATTTAAGCTGCATAACTTTGAAAAATTCTGATTGTGACAAACTTCCCAATAATGTAGTGACAGCCTTGGCATTGGCTTCATATTTCTTTTTACCTGGTGCATCTATAGGAATTGTTGATGGAAATGTATATCCTCCTTCCACGATTTCCTAGACATCTATTCCAAGAGATTGAAGATAGGTTGTCATTCTTACCATCCAATAAATGAAGTTGCTTCCGTCAAAGATTGGTGGTCTGATGGATCCCTCTCTTTCTTGATTACTCATGATGATGGATCTTCCTTCAAGAGATCAAGCTTCTTCTGAAGTACCTGCTCTAATACCAATTGTTGGAAATAATACTGAGAGGGGGGGTGAATCATTATTAGCAAGTCAATAATTTTTCATTTCCATAATCAGATTCATATACACTACTTTAGTTAATGGAACTCGCGTGTATACGCAACTGTGTTTAAGGCAACTAGCATATATCCTGCAAACTTATGACTTAGTTAATTTCATCATATGTTGATCTTTAGTCAGTGCATCAGAACCATATAAACAGTAACCAGGTGCAATAAAAACAGAATAGAAAATCACACATATGAACACAATATATAAGGTGGAAACCCAATGTGGGTGAAAACCACCTACTGTAATCATTTCTTTCCTTTTAATAATAAGAAACTTCTTTTTATAATTTTTGTACTAGTGCAGATTTATACCAGTACGCAGGCATCTACTTGCAGAAGGCTACAACCATCTCTCATTCTCTAGCTTCTCCTGAAAGGGAGCTACAACCCCCTAGCTCTTGTACTAGCTGATATGTTTACTAGAACATAGGTGCCAGCCTAAAGAAGGTTACAACCTTCTCTTTTCTTCCAGGGACCACGTTTCATAAATTTTCAGATTGGATCCTTCAAAAACATCATTCAATCATCAAATATATCTGCATCAACCAATCTCCTTTGCACCAACCACAACTGAATCAATTAATCACTTTGACAACCCTTCAATCTGATCTATCAAAATGTTGTAACCAGAATAAAGTAACCAGAATCCAAGCTAGAACCTAGAACACTGCAATAGCAAACAGAAGCAGCTAAAACATATTTTATAAGGTATGCGCTACTTCCAAGTGTCGAACCTGCATGCATACGCTCTTTTCTCCAGATGAACCTGTGTACAGATATGCAAATCAAACTTAATATGTAAACATTGTTTTGATATGTAGAATCGGCTTGTATACGCACCTTTACTAAAGTGAACCTGCGTACAGATCTGTAAATGATGATTTAAACATTACAATAACTCTAGACTTCAGTTAAACCTAGAACATCATATTTACAGACTATAATCATGCGCCAATTATTCAGATAAATGATCAAACCACATAAAGATACTTCACTTCAAGCCTTAGGATCTTAACCCATCATTAGATCTTATTCTTCATCAAACGCTAAGGTTCATCCTTGGTTCAGATCCAGCTATACACCATAACCCAATAACCTGTACACTAGATCTTGCTCTTCATCAGATATTCAATCCTTGAGTACCTTGGCCTAATGATCTTCTCCTCCTTTTATAGTTTTAGGCCTTTCTCAATACCATGGTCCAAAACCACTTAGGACCAATACCTTGGACCAAATACCTGGGGTCAATACTTCGGACTAGATACCTTGGACCAATACCATGGATCAAAATACCATGGACCAAATACCACGGACAAA
This sequence comes from Pinus tabuliformis, assembly GCA_031772625.1. Lineage (NCBI taxonomy): Eukaryota > Viridiplantae > Streptophyta > Pinopsida > Pinales > Pinaceae > Pinus > Pinus tabuliformis. The sequence continues at coordinate 1,058,025,411 of CM062804.1, forward strand.
AACTTAATTTTCCAACATGTATGCACCTTTCCTTCTGTGAAACTGCGTGTGTATATTATACGCACCTTTTGGTCTGTTAACCCGCGTGTATACGCTTCTTTGTCAAGGTGAACCCGCATATAACTTTCTCTAATCATTAAATATTTGCTATTGACCTACTGCACTATGATCTGTCATCTGAGTGAGTTGCCATCAAGGAAAACACCTATATCACCTATATCATAATGCCAATAGTCCGTCACTCTTGTTTTCACCTTGGTAGCTAATTGCAGTAGCTAGGAATTTTTAAACTTACTGGTTTGTAAGTGACATTTTTCAACAATTCTAGGACTTACATAGCTTAAACTAGCTCTTGGGTCTAGTAGAATTGATACAACATGATTATGCATTTTACCTTCTAACTCGATCATACTTGGTTGATATTCCTCTTAATGGGCATCCAAGGTGACATTAATCCTAGATATGTTTCAGGCCACCTCCGCAAATGATGAAGCCTCCTGAGTGTTAACAACTCATTCCTCTATGGTACGATGAGGGGAATTTGTGTAATATTGTAGCTCTCCACAACCCCAACACTGCAATGGGGGGTTTTGTAATTAAATTAATTCTAGCTTACTGGAGACCTCCATCTGTTTTGATTCATTCTAGGATTTAAGTTTTTGTTGTGCTCTTCCAAAAGCTTTCTTTAATTGATTCTTGTGTATATTTATGGTATTTACTCCTTTCATGCCTTTTAGGTTTTGAAAGTTATTTGATGTCTTTTCGTTAAGACAAGACTTACCACTCTCCCCCTTCTACTTCATCTACTGATAACATATTCGTGCATTCCTGATAGCTTCGTACATGGTTTTGGGATTATTGAATTCCAAGATCTCCTTCATAAAGAAAGGTAGGCTATTCATGAACCACTACACTTTTTCCTTTTCCTCCCGAATGTAAGGTACATATCGCAACAGGGACATATATTGGCCACAAACTCATCCATAGAAAGTTGTCCCAGTCACAGATCATGAAATTTCTTTTCCTTACCATCATAAAATCACTTAGTTGAATATTTTTCCTTAAAATATTTTTGAAAATCTCCCAAATTCACCATTTTCTAATCAACCGTGTGTATGGCCTTAAATCTGAAAATATTTATTAATGTTAATTAGCGAGGCTTCAATGGTCTAACACATTGTTAGATTCCTCTTCATTTCCACCCTTATCTTGTTTCGAATGTTGAGTGTGTCTCCCTTCCAGTTCATTTTCACCTCCCTACCTTTTCCCATCATTCCTCTCTTCATCACTAGAATTGGTTATGGAAGTTCCATGATTATGATGACGCCAATTATGTTATCACTCCAAGAAACTCTCCTAGGTTGTAGATTGGAGATGCTTGGTAACATATAATCTTTAATATTGTTCTCTGAACTATTGCAGTAAATGATGGTTTGGATCAAGCCAGAATAACTATTTCAACTATGTTTTTACTCAAGCCATGCATGAACACCCTCAGCTTACAAGGCTTTAGACCACTAGTTCTCAATAGTTTGTAGATTCAATGAATGGATGGAGAATATTGATTGTACCAGCAAACTTCATACATAAAAATAAATGAATGGCTAGCTATAGGCAACAAAAGATAATACTGACTGTACTGGAAGATGCATATATGACCACATATGAATTGCTAGCTACAAGCAGTAAAGAAGCTTGCAAATCTAATTCATCAAAGAAGAGATAAGATGACAGTTATCTAGCCTTAGACACAAAAGAAAACATGAACAAATTGTTCAAGTGCAAGCATAGAATATAAGAGAAAATGGAATATTGAACATATAACAACAAAAGAAGCTTGTATTACTAATGAATGAAGATGAGAAGCTTGAGTAGCAATGTCTCATTAGTCTCTAGAAGTTGAACCCTTGTTACATCTAGTTTTTAGATATTTATAGCCTTTACAATGATACTAAACCTTTTGAGGCTTTGAGAGGGCTTAATCTATCCCTCTGTCTTGTTTAACTGTTTGATTCCCTGAAGGTAAGCATGGATTGGAGGTTTTGTTCCTTCTGACAAAAGAGTAATAGATTTCAGATATTTTGGGTGGTTTGTTGCGTTGTCTGGGAGTTCTCCCATGCTAGAGATGCCCCATAATGTTTGTTGGTGTGGCTGTTGTGCTGTCTATTCTCCCTGATCTTTCTGTTTCAGGCTGCAGCATGATGTGGCCCTTCTCTTTCGCTTTCCGGTCTCTGTTTTCCGGCAGCCTGCCTCCCGAACTCTACCATGTAGTGGAATGGGTCTTCGGGCCTCTGTAACCCTTCAAAGGTTTCCTTTGACTATTTCCTGTATTTATGTATAAAACGTTGCAATATGTAGGTTTTAACCCCGTACAGAAATTACCTGCATACGAATTCTAAAACACATAAAATAAACAATGTGAGACCATAACACATAAAACACATATACACAGAGATTTTCCCCTGGATCCCAAAACTGGGACTACCTGTTTGATTTTTCATTATGTTCCTTTCAATGTTACAATACATATTTATACATGCTGAAGCATCTAATACCATGGATGGAAAACCATCGCGTCCAAAAAACATGTGCGAAAATCATGCATAAAACCATAAGTGGGTCCACCCAACCTAACATAGGGTCCAAAACCAAAATTTTAAAGTGGGGTTATGGGTACCCCTCAAACCCCTTGTGACCCCCCCCCCCCCCCCCCCCCCCCCCCCCCAATCAAATGCAATGAAGGGGGGGCTCCGACCCCCTCTAACCCCCCAGTTAACTATGTGTGCTAGTCATTGAAAGAATATAACACAACCCAACACAATCAATGATAAATCCTTCCTTCTCTATGTATTTTGGACTTCAGAAGTCCTCAAGTATGGTTTAATTATCTATCAGGTCTGCCCTTGGGGTTATCACAAGTCGCATTCGGCTCGCTCCCTTTGTATTTCGTTAAACAACGAAAATACGTAAAAACTGCGATAAAACGTTGAAAGAGGGCTTTCCGTGGATTTCAAATATGATAGATTTTCATTCCGGAAACCCATTGGGTCTGGGTTCCATCGCTATCCCAATGCCCCAAGGTTTCCTTTGTATTTTGTTTAAACAATGAAAATACACAAAATTCATTGAAAACTGGCTTTAGCGCGGACCTGAAATCCTATGAAACATTGTTTATAATACTATCAGGTCTGCAAAATTGGGTCGCCCATATGTATATGAAAAGGACTTGCCCCATGGTTTCCGCCGATAGCGATCTGACGATGTAACGTGGTCGTCGATCTGCACACGCAATCAACGGTCCATGTTTAATCGCTGATCGCAGTCACAACATCCCTATTGTCTGCACTGATACCATCGATTGCGACCCGCTGATCCGATCATCACCGATCACTGATTGGCGGTGTCCAGTGCAGATTGCCAGTATCTTCAACCTCCAATTTGTGATTTTCCGCTTAGATCTGGGCCATTGATCATTCAGATCTAACGACAGTTGTGCGTTCTTGAGTTTTAAGCCTGCGATAAGGGTTTTTTACTGTTTAAATGCATTTTTTTCCTCCCGATAGTGCATTTATGCCCTTCCAAGGGCTCTCCTCCCTCGCTTGTTTGGATCTTTAGATGATCTTAAGAACTTTTGAAGACTTAGGGAGTGCTTTGGAGCATATTTGGATCCATTTGCATGATTTTAAGAAAACTTTGGAGGCTTTGGGAGTGTTTTGGATCCATTTTTGGGCCAAATGCCAACAAAGCTAACACTAACTCCTTCTGGGGATTAAAGCCTCCCTGTGAGGTTTCAAGAACTACAGAACAATGCATTTCCTGTAAAAACAAGATCAAATCTTCCTCCTAGTGTTGCATTGGGCATGGAGTCTATTTAGCATGAAATAAAACTTGAAGACAACATATTTACAATACCAAGGATTGAAAGCCTTAACTGAAATAAAGTTCGAAGAACAACCCATTGAATGGGCCATCAAAAACATCTCCTTCCTTCATTTGATGCATTCCTTTTGAGAAAACAGTCACCAAACTAAAAATTGACCCTTTTTACCTTTTTATCAAAGGTTTCTTGGTCTTGGTCAATGTGCATATGAGAAAATTCATCAAAGACTTGCAAAAGCCTATTGATTTGATCATCTACTTTAAAAACTTTCCAGCATTTGGTATTATCAGGAAGAGATGGTCTATATTTCACCTCCTCTCTGTATGCTTTCAACCTTGGATGTTTTGCTTGGAAGGTTTTATTTACCTGCTGAATGATGAGGTTTGCTTTATACTTTGTTGTGTCATTTGTGACCTGAAAAGTTAATATGAAAGATGAATCAATGCATTCTTGTGTGGGGGACACAAGGACTTCACCTGTTCCTACAGCTTTCTTAGAGCAAGCCCCATCAAAGAACATGTCCCAAATATATGGGCCTTCCTACTCTGTGATCTGGAAAATTGGTTTTTTAAGTTGCGTAGAGGCCAACTGATAAGGCTTGGTAATGTCAAGACCCAGCTTATCCATGACAGCCTTGGGCATTGGATTATGGCTGGATCCAATGTCTAGAAGGCAATTATGAAGGGTTTCATCATGAATAGATAGAGAAACATAGAATGATGGGGAGCTGTCTTCACAATTTTCAATCATTGGGCTGAGAATAACCGCTGGTTGGTCATCTTGCAGATTCACATAGTCAGTGGAAGCTTGGATGGAATTAGGCTCAAGATCCTCAAGGATAGATTTCTTGAAGGACTCATTCTTCACTAGTTCAATCATAGGCATAGGTATTCTTGGCTTCTAAATTTATGATTGAAAACAAAAAGAAGAAGGGGACTTGTCAAGGCCTCTTACCTTTATGGCTGGAGATTTGAGGATGATAAGATCAACTGCTGGTTTCTTTTGCTTATTAGCTTGTTGTTTTGCAGGGAAAACATGTTTATGAACATGAGTTTCTTTGATATTATTCATCATAGACCTTAGATTATATTGGTGCTGATCTACAGTTTGTAGAACAACTTCACCATCCCATTCTAGGCTGATCTTGCCATTGAATAATGACTTCTCATAGGAAACTTTGGTTAAAAAAGTGGCACTGCCTTTGTCTTCCATGCGATGGATCTCATCATATTCCTCCATGACTGCATTTTGAAAAGGGGTCTTCACCCTTTGGTCTTCATTGGCATCTTTGTTTATTTGCAAAATCTATGGCTGCTCATTTTCTCTTCTATATGGATTTGGATTTGGAGGAGCAAAGGTATTAGGAACCCTTCCTTTCCCAGAATGTTATTCAAACTTTAATTTGGAATCTTTAGAGGCTAATGAATCTATCATCTTGGCCATTTTATTGATCTTGGGATCTGAAGATGATGAAGGCTCACCCCTCTACCTCCTTCTATCAACATTACCGTTGAGCTTTTCTGTAGCCATGATATTTGATTCTACTTCCAGGGTTGCATCTTGCATATTAGCCAAAGAAGCACATCATCTCTCCCTCAGTAGTAAATAGAAGTAAGAATCAAGGCCGCTAGCATAGATGAGTCTAGCAGAGATAGTGGTGGGTTTCACTTCAACTGGTATCTTGCTGTACATGCGGTTAAATTTCTTATTAAAATCAGAGAGCAGCTCACCATTGTCCCTATGTAAGTTCCCAAACTCAGTGTGGTAGTAAAGGAGATCCTTCTTTTCCCCCCAGTGCTTTAGGAATGCATCATCTAAGGCCTCGATATCTGCTATAGATTCAGGGGTCAATTCCTTGAACCATTTTCTAGCCTCTCCATCTAGGATTTGGACAAAGACTCTCATCTAGACATCATCTTCACTAATGTGCAGGTTATCATCATAGCTATAGAATGACTCAAGATGTTCTTTAGCTGAAACACCTTTAGTCCCAGTTAACTTAGGCATATACTTCTGATACTCTCCAGTAGGCATAGCATTCAAAGGAGTGGGAAGTATTAGAGGTCCATACCTAGTAGGTATGATTCTTTCCATTTTGGTAGGTGATTGTGGACTTGCCATAGGTGTGGTGGCTAAAAGAGTACCGGTAGTGTGAATGATAGAGGGCTGAGGAGTGACTGACAGGATTAAAGGAGTATGATGGATAGGAGGTGACGTTTCCTTTGGGCATATAACAAAAGGAAAACCTAAAGAATAAGGAGCTTTATGAATTCTAAGATTTTTTATTCGCTGCTAGTATTAGAAGCTATACTCTCAACATATATTTGTTCTATCACAAGCCTTTCCTGAAGAGATATAGAAGATTGTTTAGGTTTACCTGATCCTGATGCTCCTTTCTGTGATACCTTTCTCTCTTTGATGATTTTTTTAGGGTTAGGTATTGGGTCAGCTTGTAACTTCTGAGGGTTTCTCCGAGTATGCCTCACAAAATGAGCCAGAACTATGAAGTGGAGTCACCAAGAGGTTTGGCCTCTAGTAGAGTCGCCAGATAGATGAATACAACCAAAAAAGTCCCCAGAATTTGTCTATCATCAAATTTGGATCTATATCATTTCCTAGTGAAGTTGAGTTTTAGTTTCCTCTCCCTGGCAACGACACCAATTATGTTATCACTCCAATAACTCTCCTAGGTTGTAGATCGGAGATGCCTAGTAGCATATAATCTTTAATATTGTTCTCTGAAATATTGGAATAAATGATGGTTTGGATCAAGCCAAAATAACTATTTCAACTATTTTTTTACTCAAGACATGCATGAACACCCTCAGCTTACAAGGATTTAGACCACTAATGCTCAATAGTTTATAGATTCAATGAATGGATGGAGAACACTGACTGTACCAACAAACTGCATACATAAACATAAACGAATGGCTAGCGACAGGCAGCAAAAGAGAATCTGACTGTACTGGTAGATGCATATATGACCACATATGAATGGCTAGCTACAAGCATTAAAGAAGCTTGCAAATCTAATTCATCAAAGGAAAGATAAGATGAAAATTATCTGGCCTTAGACACGAAAGAAAACATGAACAAACCATTCAAGTGCAAGCATTGAATAGAAGAGAAAATGGAATATTGCACATATAACAGCAAAAGAAACTTGTATTACTAATGAATGAAGATGAGAAGCTTGAGTAGCAAAGTATCATTAGTCTCCAGAAGTTGAACCCTTGTTACATCTAGTTTTTAGATATTTATAGCCTTTACAATGATACTAAGCCTTCTGAGGCTTTGAGAGGTCTTAATTTATCCCTTTGTCTTGTTTAACTGTTGATTACCTAAAGGTAAGCATGTCTTGGAGGTTTTCTCCTTCTAACAGAAGAGTAACAAATTTCAGATATTTTGGGTTGTTTGTTGCGTTGTGTGGGAGTTCTCCCATGCCAGAGATGCCCCATAATGTTTGTTGGTGTGGCTGTTGCGCTGTTTGTGTTCCTTGATCTTTTGGTTTTGGGCTGCAGCGTATTGTGGCCCTTCTCTTTCCCTTTCTAGTCTCTGTTTTCTGGCAGCTTGCCACTCGGACTTTGCCATGTAGTGGAACGGGTCTTCAGGCCTCTGTAACCCTTTAAAGGTTTCCTTTGACTGTTTCCTGTATTTACATAGAAAACGCTACAATCAATGATAAATCCTACCTTATCTGTGTATTTTGGACTTCAAAAGTACTCAAGTATTGTTGGGTCCCTATAATACTAGTGATTACCCCATTACTATTGTAGTTATACCCCTTATTAATATTGTTGTGTCCCTATTGTCCCCATATTGTTATTATTGTGCCCCATAAAATCCCTCTATTGTTATTTTTGTGGCTTTATATTATTATTGTTAGGTCGGCTGGGTTATATTGTGACTCCTTAGATTCCTATCTATAGAAAGGAGGTTTTGTCATTTGAATCATTCAAGAATTGTTCATTTATGTAATGTAAAGGAGGTTTCCCCCTCGAAGAGGCTGAATTTTAAGGTGTTGATCTATCTTTTCTATCTTTTTCTTGAGTTGGTTTCTTAACATTTGGTATCAGAGCTTTGGATTCTAGGGTTTCGCTGCTCCAAACAGATCATCGTGGAATTTTCGCTATAAATTCTTTTTTGCGACATTTCAGAAGTGAAAAAAAATACCCATTTGAGACGAAATCGCACTGAACCTTGGGTCTGAATTTAAGAGCTTTTTGCGCTATATTTGTGGAGATATGATATGAGGAAGTTGGTCTTTTTGCAGACTCCTGAATTACATTCCAAATATGTGACCTGAGGAAAATCATCATAACTTTCTCTCTGAGCATCGGATTGAAATTTTGTAAGAAGGTACAGAAAGAGAACAGACTATAGTTTCTTGAATATATTTTTCAGATCCAGAGGTCAAAACAGGGACACGTGGCATGTCGTACAAGTTCGCTCTACTAAATTAATCTATAATCAGGTCACTGTGGGAGATTTGGCATAACTCTTCATTGGAGAATCCAGTTGGTGTTAGACTCATGGCATTGGAAAGAGAACACAGAGGGCTACCACAGATCGCAATTTAAGAACTGGATGATCTGAAATTACAGAGATACATCAGAGGCAATGTCGAGCTCCTACAAAGTGAAAAAAAGTGTGTAGATTTTTAAAATTTTTGCTTAAGCTTGGTTTGAAAAATTATTTTGAAGGAATTCAAAGGGCATAGTAGAGCATTATTATTGGTAACTGATGCCCCCAGGAAAGAAAATGCAAACACCTAGTAAGCAATCTGAAAGCTCTAGCATGACTCATGAAGAAGAGGAAGAAATGCTACATGATATATCAAAATTACAAGACCAAGTGCAACAAATTTCACTCTCACAAAAGCTAACAAAAGCTAAGATAAATGGCGTGGAATCTAAGATAAAGTGCGTGGAAGCCAAGATTGACGATTTGAAGATAGATTTGAAGGCAGATTTAACAAATTTTCTACAAGAAATACTTACTAATGGTGAAAGGGGAGTAAAGGAAAGTCATGATGGAAACAAAGGAAATGTTAATCATGATTTCATAGACTCTAATGTTGGATCGAAGACGCACCATATTCCAAAAATCAATATGAGGAAGTTTGATGGCAAGGATACCGCAACATGGATATTAGAGATGGAGCAATTTTTCGATCTCAATAATGCGCAAAACACACAAAAGGTATGTATTGCAACTTTATATTTGGAACCAAATCAGTTTGTATGGTATCAATGGCTTTACTCTCATAAACAATTTATCACTTGGGCAATTTTTACAGCAGAATTCATAGCACATTATGAGGATACAAAAAGCAACACTTTTTTTAGCCAATTGATAAGTCTCAAACAAAAGGGTTCAATAATGGAGCACATTGAGGAGTTCCAAAAATTGAACATAAGGGTAAAAAATATTCCAGGGGAGCATAGGATTGATGTGTTCATAGGGTCTTTAAAGGATAATATCCAACATGATGTTCGCCTTTGGGACCCTGATTCATTAGAGAAGGCATTCAGGTTAGCAAGAGAAATGGAAAGCAAAATTATGGCAACCAGGAAGCATACCACTCACAACTATAAAGACGGAAGTGTTGTTGCCGCTAGTCTTCCAAAACCTATAAGATTGACACCACAACAATTGGAAGAAAAAAGAGAAAAAGGGCTTTGTTACAGTTGTGATAGAAAATACACTAAAGGTCATAAGTGTGTTGAGAAGAAATTATTCTACATAGATTGTGAAGAGGAAGAAGAAAAGGAGCAAGAAAGGTCAAAAGAAGAGGATATACTCCCAGAACAAAGCCTAGATGAAGAACAAATGAATCCGACCATATCTTGTAATGCATTGGTGGGAATTACCACTCCTCAAACCATCAAGATAGAAGGACAAATCAAGAAGAAAAAGGTAATAGTGTTGATTGATTCAGGAAGTACCCACAATTTTATTCATTGTAAGGTAGCAAAAGAATTGAATTGCTTCTTATATCCAGCACCAGAGTGTCAAGTGATGGTTGCAAATGGAGGAACAATAAATTTCTCTAGAAAGCACCATAATATCAAGTTATCCATGGGAGAATATGTATTGACTATCCTGATGCTTTCCATTCCAATGGGAGGTGCTGATGTTGTATTAGGAGTCCAATGGCTACAATCCTTGGGTACAATAACTTTTAATTTTCAGGAACTTTTCATGAAATTTTCTATTGAAGGAAAGGAATTTGAATCAAGGGGTATTGCAGGGAAACCGAGAAAGATAATCAGCTCTAACGGTATAACAAAGCTTCTAAAAAAGGAATGAAGAGGTGTAATTGCACAGTTATGTTTGATAGATGTTTCCACATTGGAATCATCTATTTTTCCAGATATCAAAAAGTCCTGGACAATCATTCCAAGGTATTTGAGATTCCCAAAGGTCTCCCACCTATTCGTGATCATGATCATGCTATTCATCTGATTCCAGGAAGTGTTCCTCCAAACATCAGGCCGTGCAGATATCCCTATGCCTAAAAGAGTGAAATTGAACATATGGTTGCAGAAATGCTAGAGGCTGGTATAATTCAACCGAGTCAAAGTTCTTTCTCTACTCTAGTAGTATTGGTGCACAAGAAGGATGGATCATGGTGCATGTGTCAGGATTATAGGGAGCTCAACAAGCTCACTATTAAAGATAAGTTTCCCATTCCTGTCATTGATGAATTACTGGATGAATTGCATGGATCAATTTACTTCACCAAGTTGGATCTTCGTTCAGGATATCATCAAATCAGAATGAAGACTGAAGACATTCCGAAAACAACATTTAGAACTCATGAGGGTCATTATGAATTTTTGGTCATGCCTTTTGGCCTTACCAATGCACCCTCAACATTTCAAGGTTTGATGAATTCAATTTTCAAACCATTCCTTAGAAAATTTGTGTTAGTATTTTTTGATGATATACTAATCTACAGCAAGTCTTGGAAGGATCATGTTGAACATGTTGACAGGGTGCTACAACTATTGGAGGAGAAACAATTATATGCAAAAAGATCCAAATGTTTCTTTGGAGTACAAGAGGTGGAATATCTGGGTCATATTATATCTCATGAAGGAGTTAAGGTAGACCCTAGAAAAATTAAAGCCATTAAGGAATGGAAAATCCCCACATCCATAAAGCATCTGCAAGGATTTCTCGGGTTGACAGGGTATTATCGCAAGTTTGTTAAGAATTATGGGAGAATAGCAGCACCTCTAACAACACTATTGAAGAAAGATGCATTTTCATGGACTCTAGAAGCAACAAAGGCCTTCGAACATCTTAAAGAGGCAATGTGCCAAGCACCTATCTTAGCTACACTGAACTTCACACAAAACCTTTATTGTGGAATGTGATGCTTCAGGAAATGGAATTGGTGCTGTTTTAATGCAAGATGAAAGACCCATTGCTTTTGAAAGTCGTCCAATCAAGGGAAAGTTTTTACACAAAGCTATTTATGAGAAGGAAATGTTGGCAATACTTCATGCACTTAAGAAATGGCGACCCTATCTAATGGTAAGACACTTCAAGGTAAAAACGGATCATGATAGCCTTAAATACTTCTTAGAACAAAGATTATCCTCTGAAGAGCAACAAAAGTGGGTCACAAAGATGTTGGGTTATGACTTTGAAATCATCTACAAAAAAGGGAAGCAAAATGTGGTGGCAGATGCACTCTCAAGAAAGGATGAGGATGTGGAAGCATTGTTGTGCGCCATTTCTATTATCCAACCAGATTGGATAAACGAAGCAAGGAAGGAATGGAAGAATGACGAAGAGGTGTGGGAACTTATTCAAAAGTTACAACAAGATTCCAGTACGTCGGATACATTTAGCTGGAAAAATGATTCGTTATGGTACAAAGATCGCTTATACCTCTGTAAGAATTCCTAGCTAAAACAAAAGATTCCTATGGAATTGCACACTTCTCCCTTAGGAGGGCACTCAGAATTTTTAAAAACTTACCACAGGGTTAAGAAGGAATTTTTTTGGGATGGCCTTAAATCAGATATTCAAAAGTTTGTGGCGGAATGTTTGGTTTGCCAACAAAATAAAGTTGAAACAATTAAGACACCGGGTCTATTACAACCTTTATCCATTCAAAGCCAACATTGGGAGGAGGTTTCAATGGATTTTATCACAGGTTTACCCAAGTTTGAGGGAAAGAGTGTCATTATGGCGGTAGTTGACAGACTTACCAAGTATGCACACTTTTGTGCATTATCACATCCATTTAAAGCCAGTACAGTTTCTACTGCATTTATGGAAACAATTCAAAAGCTACATGGAAACCCAAAGATTATTGTAAGTGACAGAGATCCCATTTTCACTGGAAATTTTTGGACAAAATTATTTTCTTGTCTTGGTACTCAGTTAGCTCATAGCTCATCTTATCATCCTCAATCTGATGGGAAAACTGAGATAGTAAACAAATGTTTGGAAGGATATCTTCGTTGCTTTGTATCTGATAAACAGACACAATGGGTCAAATGGTTGCCTCTGGCCGAATGGTGGTATAACACTTCCTTCCATACAACAACAAAAATGACCCCATTTATGGCACTTTACGGGTATCAGCCACCATCCATCACATCATATTTAAGAGAAAATTCTAAGGTTCAAGCAGTGGAACATCACATCGAACATCAACAACAAGTCCTCCAACTCTTAAAGGATAACCTTGTGTTGGCACAGAATAGAATGAAACAACAGGCAGATCAACATCGAAGCGAAAGAAGTTTTGATATAGGTGATTGGGTATTCCTACGGCTCCAACCATATAAGCAAATGTCCCTCAAGAAAGCTAAGAAGGATAATAAATTATCACCAAAGTATTATCGTCCATACAAGGTGTTGCAAAAGATTGGTACTATGGCATACAAATTGGAGCTTCCTGCAGCTTCTCGATTGCACCTAGTTTTCCATGTTTCATTTTTAAAGAAGGTTATAGGCGATAAGCTCCTAGTTCAAACAATATTGCCAGAACTTGATGAGGAAGGAAAAATTATATTGGAACCAGAAGCAGTGACAGAAACAAGAACTCGACAGCTGCGAAATCGATCAATTTCAGAGTATCTTATCAAGTGGAAGAACTTATCTTTGAAGATTCCACATGGGAGGATGAGAATTTTATACAGAAGAATCCAGAACTACTCAAGCGTTGAGGACAACACTTTTTTGAAGGAGAGGGGCATGTTGGGTCCCTATAATACTAGTGATTACCCTGTTACTATTGTAGTTATACCCCTTATTAATATTGTTGTGCCCCTATTGTCCCCATATTGTTATTACTGTGCTCCATAGAATCCCTCTATTGTTATTTTTGTGGCTTTATATTATTATTGTTAGGTCGGATGGGTTATATTGTGACTCCTTAGACTCCTATATATAGAAAGGAGGTTTTTTCATTTGAATCATCGAAGAATTGTTCATTTATGTAATGTAAAGGAGGTTGCCCCCTCGAAGAGGCTGATTTTTAAGGCGTTGATCTATCTTTTCTATCTTTTTCTTGAGCTGGTTTCAACAAGTATGGTTTAATTATCTATCAGGTCTGCCCTTGGGGTTGTCACAAGTCGCATTCAGCCCGCTCCCTTTGTATTTCGTTAAACAATGAAAATACATAAAAACTACGAAAAAATGTTGAAAGACGGCTTTCCGTGGATTTCAAATATGATACATTTTCATTCCGGAAACCCATCAGGTCCGAGTTCCATCGCTATCATAATGTCCCAAGGTTTCCTTTGTATTTCATTTAAACAACGAAAATACACAAAATGCATTGAAAACTGGCTTTAGCGTAGACTTGAAATCATGTGAAACATTGTTTATAATACCGTCGGGTCCGCAAAATAAGGTTGCCCATATGTATATGCAAAGGCCCTGCCCCATGGTTTCCATCGATAGTGATCAGGCGATGTAACGTGGGTCGTCGATCCACCTGCGTGATCGATGGTCCACGTTTAATTGTCGATTGGAGTCACAACTTCCCTATTGTCTATGCCGATACCACCAATTTGCCTCTACCGATTGTGACCCGCAGATCCGATCATCGGCGATTGCTGATTGGCGGTGTCCAACACCGATTGCCACTATTTGCGACCTCTGATTTGCGATTTGCTGCTTAGATTTCTGTTGATCGGTTAGATCTAACGAATACTGTGCATTCTTGAGTTTTAAGCTTGCGATAAGAGTTTTTGACTGTTTAAATGCATTTTTTGCCTCCCAATAGTGCATTTCTGCCCTTCCAAGGGCTCTCCTCCATCGCTTGTTTGGATCTTCAAATGATCGTAAGCACTTTTGAAGACTTAGGGAGTGCTTTGGAGCATCTTTGGATCCATTTACATGATTTTAAGCAAACTTTGGAGGATTTGTGAGTGTTTTGGATCCATTTTTGGGCCAAACACCAACAAAGCTAACAACATCCATATTTCTAGGTTACCACCTACACCAAATGCATGGTTGGGTTCCACTAACGTACAAATGGGTTGTGTACTTCCTTCTCCCTTGCGCATCATGGTTCTCTTTACTAGATTTATTCTTCTATGCTTTGTGATCAAAACACATGAATCGTTAATCAGTTTCCCAACCGGGCCACAATGTTGTAATCAGGCCTTGATACCACTTGTAACATGTCAACACAACCTTGCAATAAGATAATTTTTTCTTATCTATTTTTTATTATTTACATACTATTCCCAATTGAAAAAAATTGATACTGAAGTGTTATATAAAAAAATCCAAGGATTATTCAACAAGGTAATAAGTTAAGATTGTTGACTTAATTTACATGTTTTCAATGTCTCACAGTGTCAAAATATTAATGTTTATCTTCATTAATAAATTTCTGGGTAAACTATGGATCAATGCGAATTGGAGTTTTTAATACTCTGACCAACTCTGTTTCGCCTAACACTTACTAGTATCCAGTAAAATCGGTTGGAGTCATATATTGTGGGAAATCGAACCAAGCTTATTAACCATTCTCATTTTCCCGTGGTATTAATTTATTGAACATTCTTGATGGATGGCCCACATTTGTGCTTGGGACAGGGTTTACTACCGATTGGAGTGGTCTGGGTATGTGGAACCATCTCCACCATGGATCCTGAGGGTACTGATCCAATGACCCTCCTTTCGCAAATTGAAGTTAGGATAACAACACCCTCCCATTCGATTTTTTGGTTTGGCATTTTCTCCTATGCCGTTTCAAGGAAGGATTTGGAATTTCCTCAGAGAACTTGTGTTTTTCTTTACAATCATTGGGAGAACTATGATAGAGGTATTCAGGTGAGATTTTCTCACCACAACACATTATAAACATGGTTTTTATGCTCGTTAATGGTTTATTTACTAAAGATTGAATTTATTTAGTTGTGTCTACAGGGTTGCCGACCTCAAAGGTGGAACCACTTTAGTCTTTGACTATGTCTAACACTAACACATTTCCAGCAATAAGTATTCTTTCCATGTACTATAGCAATTGGGGTTCTTTTTCTTCTGAAGTATTATTTTACTTTCTAGAATAAAACCCCTTTTTTGTCTATGGTTGAAGGAAAAGCTTTATAATGCATGGTTTGGCTTCAAATCCTTGCGTCGTTCTAGGTTACACCAAATACTGGTCCTTCTTTTAATACATTAATATAGAATTTTCTCCTTTTATTTCTGTTCAGAAGACAACAGGAACCTGACACTTGCTTTCATTCTTAGCGTGACTTAGGTTTATGGTTGTAAATAGTCAGGATTTTTGCTGTTAAGAGCATAATATGAATTTTCCCAATTGGGTTCCTAAATTTTCAGTTCTACTATGGTTACAATGCTTTATTTTGTCATTCTCATGTTTCTTAGTATTGAATGTCGTGGATGTTTTTTATTATTACAATGGCTCAACCAAAAGGCTCAAATGCATAGTTCTTTGTCGTTAAACTTTTAGAAATTCAGATTGTCGTGACAATTATTTTAGAGTTTTGGCACTGTCAAATATTTAAATGGGGGTTTTATTTACATTGTAGATTATGTTCTGAGTTCTATTCGCATTCCACATTCTGTGCAACATTTTAAATCTTCCCTTAATTTTTTTTAAAGAAAAATTGTTTCATGCGGCCGACAAAGAAGCAATCTCACATAGGCGAAGTTACCTCTCTACTCATGTGGTGTTGGTAATAATTTCTTTTATTTTCAATCTGGAATATTCTGGGACTTACCTATTCATAATACCTTTTTAAGCTAATATGATTCATAGTTGTTCTATATGAATGTATACACATAGAAAACTTTTATTAGGGCATATAAGCTTTCTAATCCACAAATAAAGTCTACCTTATTGAAGAAACTACTTACAGTTTTACACAAAAATATTTCTATTGTCTGTGGGTTATCAAATATGGTTCCGTCTGTTCTTTGCTTTTTGTTTTTAGACTAATGTACTCATAAAGAAGTTTGTGAATTTGATATTGTTGTTACTACTATTTATAATACATAAAAGTAATTCTTTTACAAGCACATTGTTTACTCACTATCCGCAATAGATTCAGAATAAAACCCTCTATTTTATTCACAGTAATCCTATCTATTTCTCACAGAATATGAATTTTCCACCTCTCATTATTTCATTTATCCCACATTATTCATTCATTCTTGTAAGAGATCAATATACTAACCAAATTGCATATATCTTAGAGAAACCTTTCCATTGTGGTTGTCCACAAAGAAGAAAATCAGTTTATTAAATAAGTTAATACTTCTGTGTTTAATTCAGCTTGCTATGTAATCTCATCAAGAAATTAACTTGATATCTACCCACCGGTGATTCTGGAAATCACGTCCAAGCCTCCCATCAAGCCTCTTGGCTTCCAGGGTAGCTGCTAAAGATGAAACCATTACAGGACCTCACGACTCCAGTCCAGTTTAGAATGACCTTTCTTAGGGTTTCCACTAGCTACTACCAGATCTAGAAGACCCTTCTCAGTATTGCACTTTCTGACAACATCCTCTCATAACCTCTCTCTCCCCTCTTGAGATAATTTTTTTCCTTTTTTATTCCTCCAAGGAATGAGTAATTGTTTTTCTTTAACTACCTGGAAGCCAAGATCCTCTTCCCAATTTGTTCCAATCTTTCCTTGATTAAGAAGAATTTAATATAATACTAAAAATAAATATCATCATGTTCTTTCCCTATATTCCTCTTTTAAGTGTATTTTAACTTAAATTACCGAATTGTTTCATGAACTAAAATAAGCTTAAAATGAAAGTAATGTGAGTAAAAGTTAATTCCAACTGTCCCATGTTGAGGGGTGTTACATGAATCCACTTCCACCATTAAAAACATGATTCAAGCACTCCTATTGTCATATGTTTTGTAAAAAAAAATAGATTCTGGTATTTTTAAGCCATCAAGGAAAAAATGATGCCTTAATAAACAACACATATAAATAATACTTAGTAAAGTTTAATAATAAAAATTATTTAAGTTATATATACTAATGATGGTTATCTAAAATTTAATATGATTATTGAATATAGTTAAATTAAACCCATAAACATTAACTCTATCAAACATTTAAAAACTTACTTTGAGAAAATTAATATATGTCAACACTTAAATAAATTAAAACTTCAAATAAAATATATTCTTATTTTAACAAAAACCTAAATTATGGATTGAGGGGTTTTGTGGAAATGGAAGTAGGAACCATGGCTAGGGTTTCTGAAGGAAAACATTGCGCCACCGCCTCACTGCAAACCAGAGAATGGTTCCTCAGGCCAAAGGGGCGCTCTCCTTCCCATCAACCAGATCAGTTAGAAGACAAACATGTATACACTAGATACTATAGATCTGCCAATCACAAGAGCAACGCTGAGGGAAACGCCGTTTGGCAGGATGGGGCTATGCACAACCAGATATGGGCAATGCGGCCTGCTGAGTCCCAACCTTCTTTTGGATTGGTGACTGTTCATACCATCAAGAGAAAGATGAGGATCGTTGTGGCAGCGACATAAGTTCATGCCACAACAAAAGAAGAGGATCGTTGCGGAGGTGGTAGAAGTCGAGGATCGATCATGCCGCGGTAGAAGGCGAAGATCCTTGGAAAAAACTAGTACCCTAGGGGATGGCGTCATGCCAGATAGGGCTGTGCATGAAGGGTTGAGGACCATCAGGCTCACTGCACCCCCACCATCATTCAGACTGAAAGGGATTAAAGACAATAAGGGGAAGACGACTCCCATGGCAAGGGCTTTCCCAGGAAAAAGCCGACATGCATTAGAAAGACCAGGCTTCCTTAATAAAAATAGGTACTCTGGGCATCAAGATTGGGCCTCTTAAAAATAACCCCAGCAAGCCTGAATAAGAGATAACAACACATAGACAGATCCCCAAGATTTGTGGCACTCCTAGGTAGACAGAGAAGTTAGATCCAAGAGATCAAGACCTAGACAAGGTCGATCCACCAGCTAAGGAGGAAGATCTGATGCAAATATTTATCAGATCTATAGGAGGAAGACGTCATGGAACTTGGCCAAGAACAACACTATCTGCAAAGGACTCTGGACAGGAACTGATACAAATCTTTATTGGAACCCTATTAGGAATGTTGGAAATAATACTGAGATGGGGGGTGAATCAGTATTATCAAATCAATTAATTTTCATTTCAAAATCAGATTTGTATACGCTACTGTAGTTATGGGAAACTTAGTATATACGCAACTGTGTCTAAAGCAACCAACGTATATCAGTAAAATTATGATTCATTAAATGTTGATCTTTAATCAGTGTATCAGAACTTCATTAACCTTAAGGACAGTAAACAGGTGCAGTAAAATAGAATAGATCATCACACACATGAACACAAGATATAAGGTGGAAACCCAATGTGGGTGAAAGCCACCGGCTACAATTCGTCTCTATCTTCTTTTAATAAGAAACTTCTTTTTACAATATTTCTGTATTGGTGCAGTCTTATACTAATATGCAGACTTCCACCTATAGAAGGCTACAGCCTTCTCTCGTTCTCCAGCTTCTCCTGGAAGGGAGCTACAACCCCCCTAGCTCTTGTACTAGCTAATGTACTAGTACGTAGGTGCTGACCTACAGAAGGCTACAACCTTTTCTTTTCTTCCAGGGACCACGTTTCATAAATTTTCAGACTGGATCCATCAATAACATCAATCAGACATCAAATGTATCTGCATCAACCAATCTCCTTTGCACTAAATAAAACTGAATCAACCAGTCACTTCTCTGAATGTTGTACCAAGAAAAACTGTAACAATAACCAGACACTAATAAATAGAAGTAGCTAAAACATACTTTGTGAGATGTATGCTACTTCAATATGTGAAACTTGCATGCATACGCTTTTTTATTAAGGAAAACCAATGTATACGTAGTTTTGAATTATTGAACCAACGTGTATATGCACCTCTGCTGTGCCGAACCTGCGTACAGATCTATAAAAGATAATTTACCCTTTTCACTTATTCAGACATCAGTTATACCCAGATTATCAGATTTATAGATCAAGTCATGCGCCAAATATAACAGATCAAAATCACACAAAGATACTACTATTCAAGCCTTAAGATCTTGACTCATCAATAGAACTTATCCTTCTTTTAGCGCTCAGGTTCCTCCTTGGTTCTGATCCAACTATGCACCATAACCCAATGACCAGTATTCTAGATCTTGCTCTTCATAAGATATTCAATTCATGAGTGAATTTTCCTAATGATCTCTTTCCCCTTTCATAGTCTTAGGCCTTACCCAATACCATGGTCCAAAATGATAGAGAATCAATACCATGGACCCAATACCTGGTTTCAACACTTCGGACAAGATACCATGGTCCAAATACCAAGGACTAAATACCATGGACCAAAAATGAGTTTTCCCACATGTACGCGTTTTTCCTTACATGAAAGTGCGTGCATACGTATACGTGCCTTTTGATCGGCAATCCCGTGTGTATATGTGAATTGGTCAAGAGGAACCTGCCTATATCTCTCTTTCCTTCATTCTGAGAGCCTGAACTGTAATCTGTCATTTGAGTGAGTTTCCATCAAGGACAATGCTTGTGTCATAGCACCAAACCTATGTCATAATGCCAATAATCTCCCCCTTTGGACTTGATGGCAACCCCAAGTCACTCAAAGTCATTATCCCCCTTTGTCGTCAAGTCCAAAGGGTTATGATCCCCCTAAGTACATGCTAAAATCTCTGCTTTGTTGTGC
Source organism: Pinus tabuliformis (assembly GCA_031772625.1). Taxonomy (NCBI): domain Eukaryota; kingdom Viridiplantae; phylum Streptophyta; class Pinopsida; order Pinales; family Pinaceae; genus Pinus; species Pinus tabuliformis. Next base: position 1,058,045,550 of record CM062804.1, read on the forward strand.
TGTCCATGCTCCCCTTGACTGTAGGCAAGGTCTGAAAAAAGATGTTCTATAAGAAAGAACATGACTCTATACATCATAAATGACCTTCCTATCACCAAAGACTCATACATACATCCATCTCCCAACCAAGTGGGGATTCACTCATCTGCCCAACCAAGTGGGGATACACCAAAAGTTTACACATGATAAAACAAGAACATTACATCATCCATCCCAGGCATAGTGGGGAAACCAACATAGGCTGTTACATGACCTTGATAATAAAATAAATACATGACATAGAGACTAAATATCTAAGACAAGACTATGATAGTCATCAACAACTGTCAATCATCAGCAACATCTGTCAATCATCATTTAGACTGGCAACCATGATCTCCCTCTGCACTTGTTCCACCTGAACAAAAATAGCTGTGAAATTGAACCAATATCTTCTAAATTAATGCCAACAATGCATTATTAGAAGTATATGCTCCCCTTGAACCTATGCTGGATGGTCTCTGTCAGACCCATATCAGACTCTTTTCATCCTAAGTCTGACCCCATTGTTTGTCTTCAAACCACAATATACGCGACTGTATCCATAGAAACCATCATATGTACATGGATACGCTTCATGAAACTCGCGTACAACCACTATTCTCTGAAAAAGATAATTTCAACAGCAAGATGATGCATCAACTACTCCCAGATTTTGTCTGAGGTATTCAAATGTTTCCCTGGGAAATGGTTTGGTGAATATATCACTAACCTCTTCCTTGGAGGGGACATACTCCAATTTGACCTTTTGTTCAAGCACTTGCTCCTGGAGAAAATGATATTTGATAAGTATGTGCTTGGTCTTCGAATGCATGACTGGATTCTTTGAAATACTGATTGCACTTGTATTATCACATAGAATAGAGATGGGTGGAGTAAAAGTGATTTGAATGTCCTGCAAAGTCTGCATCATCCATAGGAGTTGTGTGCACCAAGATGGAACAACCACATATTCTGCTTTAGTTGTAGATAATGCAATTGAACTTTGTTTCTTGCAGAACCAAGATACTAATATGGAGCCCATAAAGAATGCACCACCACTAGTGTTTTTTCTTTCATCCACACTTCCTGCCCAATCTACATCTATATATGCATGAAGTGTGAGATCTATGTCTCTAAGATACCATAAACCATAGTTTTGTGTTCCTTGAAGATATTTGAAAATCCTCTTAACTGCCTGAAGGTGTGCTTCCTTCGGATTTGCTTGTAATCTTCCAACTATTCCCACTGCATGCATGATGTCTGGTCGGGTACCTGTCAAATATAGCAAAGTTTCAATCATGGATCCATAGGTTGGTTGATGCACTGCTGTTGATTCATCATTTGCGCTGAGGCTGCATCCTACTACCATAGGGGTACATACTGGTTTCAAATCCTCCATCCCATATTTCTTCAAGATTTGCTTGAGGTACTTGGTTTATGATAGAAATATATCGTCTTTGTTTTGTTGGACTTGTAAACCAAGAAAATATGTGAGCTCACCAAGTAAGGACATTTCAAATTCTTTCTGCATCACCAAAATAAATTTTTGACTCATGGTTTCTTCGTTGCTACCAAAGATGATATCATCAACATACACAACAAGTATTAGCAATTTATCATTGTCAATTTTTATATATGGATTGCTATCTGTTGATCCTTTTGAAAAACCTTGTCGATGCAGGTATTTTTCCAAATGAAAATACCAATCCCTTGGAGCTTGTTTAAGGTCATAGAGAACCTTTTTGAGTCTGCATACAAGTTTTGGATCATTCCCAACGATGAATCCATCTGGTTGCTCAATGTACACTTCTTCTTCTAAGTCTCCATTTAGAAAAGCATATTTCACATCCATTTGATATACTTTGAACTTCTGAAAGCTAGAAAGAGCAAGGAACATTCTTATGGAATCAAGTCTAGCAACTGGTGCAAAAGTTTCTTCAAAGTCTATGCCTTCTTTTTGAGCATACCCTTTACAAACAAGTCTGGCCTTATTTCTAATAACATCTCCATTTTCATTCAACTTGTTTTTGAATATCCATTTTGTCCCTATGGCATTCTTATCATTTGGTCTAGGAACCAACTCCCAAGTGTTATTCTTTTCAATCTGCTCAAGTTCTTCATTCATGGCCTTGACCCAGCATTCATCTTTGCATGCTTCACTTACAATTCGTGGTTCAATGGAGGAGAGCAATGCTAGATAGCTTGAAGCTTCTGAAATAGTTCTTCTTGTTTGTACACCTACATCTTTCTGCCCCAAAATTTGATTTTCTAGATGATTCTTCTGGACGTACCTAGATGGAGTCTTTTCTTCTACCCTTATCTGTTCTTCTGGTGTCTCATAGGTTTCTTCTTCATCATTAGTCTGATTTGATGTTGAAGGATAGTCCTCATCATCTTCTAAATCTTTGGATTTTACCTGCCTTGGATTGTTTCCTGCTTCATCAACCACTACATCAATACTTTCAACAATTTTTCCAAGTCTTTTATTATAGCACTTATATCCTTTGCTTCGGGAAGAGTAACCGAGGAGAATGCCTTCATCTACTCTAGGTTCAAACTTGCCAAGGTTTTCACCAGTCCTTTTGATGTAACATTTGCTTCCAAAAATTTTGAAGTATTTTATCCTAGGAGTCTTACCATACCAAAGTTCATGAGGACTTTGAGTGTTGTTCACCCGGATGTTTGTCTTGTTGAGAATAGTAATGGCAGCAAATGCAGCTTCACCCCAGAAGGTTGTAAGAGTTCCAGACTCATCAAGCATAGCACGAGCCATTTGTTGAACTATTTTTTTCATCCTTTCTACTACTCCATTTTGCTAAGGAGTCCTTGCAGTAGAGAATTCCCTTCTTATTCAATGTTCTTCACAAAAATCGAAAAATTCATCCGAGGTAAATTCTCGTCCTTGATCAGACCTAAGGCATTTGATTCTGTGATCGGATTAGTTTTCAACCAAGGCTTTGAATGCTTTGAACTTTTTGAATGCTTCGTCTTTATTCTTCAAAAGTCCTATCCAACACATCCTGGAAAAGTTGTCAATGAATAATATAAAGTATTCTTCTCCACGAGGTGACTTTTTCCTTGATGGACCACATAAATCAGTATGGACAAGTTCAAGTGGCTTACTAGTTGATCCTTCCTTCTCAGGGAAATTAGTTCTGGTTTGCTTACCAAACTGACATGATTTGCATATTGTATTGTTTGGAATTCTGATGTCAGGGAGATCATGAATCGCCTGACATTTGCATGCTTTCCTTATTTGAGAGAAGCTTAGATGCCCCAATATTTTGTGCCATAACCAGTGTTCATCATTCTTGCTTAGATAACATTGTTTTTGTCCTCCCTTCAGTATGTATAGATTATTTGGAGTTCTTATGCCTTTGATCACTGTTTCTCCTGTATCAAGCTCATGAACAATATCCATTTGATTGAAATATTACCTCATTTCCTTGATCACACATTTGACTGACACTCAATAGATTATGCTTTAAGCCATCAACATACATAGCATTTCCAGCTTTGATCTTTTCTTTCAAAAGAACAGAACCTTTACCTTTTATGAGTGCAGGGGTGTCATTTCCAAATGAGACCTTCATTTCCTTTTCTAAGGCACTATATGACTGAAGTTTTTCTTTATCACCTGTCATATGTTTCGAGCATCCACTGTCGATGTACCACTGATCTCCCTGTCCTTCCACATATAAGTCTATACCACATCTTTCTGGTTGCGGTTCTTTCTTTCTCCATGTTTTGGGACTCAATGAAGCTTGCTCCTTCTGAGTTGTTTGCCAAAACCTACTCCTGCATTCAAAATCTTCATGACCGAAGTTCTTACATATAGAAAATTCTATTTCATTTTCAAGAGCAGAAAAGTTATTGTAGGTCCTTTTCATGATCCCAGTCACACTCCTTTGATTTCGTGCTTCTCTAGTCGTGATCGTCTTGTAGGCAACACATTGAGTTGCTTTGTGTCCAAAGTTATGACAAGAAAAACATTGGCCATTGAAGAAATTCCGGTGATTATCAAACCTACTGTCCAGATGGTTGTAGTTTCCATAGACATTCATTCTTGAGGAAAATTAAGAATGATTTACCTGCGGTTGGTTGTAGCTTCTGTTCATCCTTGAAGTATATTGACTCTAATTTACCTGGTGATCTGCTTTATTCCTTTGTTGTCGATTGTCAACCTGTTCACTTCTCCTTGCTGCATCAAGATGACTTTTGGAGGTGGATGGCTTCTATTCTTGAGATGCTTCTTTAGAGTATCCAAGCCCTGTCTTGATTAGAGGAGAACGCTGCACTTTGATAATCTCATCTAAAGTTTCAGATCCTTTAGAAAATCTAAGATTAATAGCTTTTGTTTTCTCAATATCTTTTCTAGGTCCCACAATTTCACATTCTAACTTTTCATTGTGTTTTTCCCTTTCAGCACGTTGGAATGTCAGAGTATCTATGATCATACTCTTTTCTTCTAAACAAATTTTAAGTTTAGAAATTTCTTCATAGAGATCATCTTCATCTATAGCATCCAAGAAATCATTATCTTCAAAAGCCATCAAAAGTCTATAATCATTACATTGTTCCTCTTCATCACTAATTGAAAATCCATCACTGTCTTCATGAGTATAATAGCTCTTCTTACTTACATTTTGTTTTCTGTTCCATCTAACTAGTTCCTTACCTTTGTCAAGCTTATTTTTATGAGGACACTTGGCTGCATAGTGACCAACTCTTACACAAGCAAATCATTTGAAAGGTAGCTTACCTCTGAATCTTCTAGAACCCCGTTGAAGCTTCTTGACAAAGTTTGATTCTTCCTCTCCTCCTGACATATGTCCTGACTCATTGTAATCTCCTTTTCCTAAAGCTTTGAATGTGGCTTCTCTCCTTTCTGATGGTCCCCTTTTCTCATTTCGAAAGTAGTTAGGATTCTGTGCAGCTGTGACATGGTAATGCTCTGCAGATTCTGATTTTCTTCTATGGCAAAAACTTTTGATTCAAACTTAGAAGACAAAGATCTTAGAACCTTTTCAACCAAAGTAACTTCTTTTATCTCTTCACCCAAGTTTTCCATATGATTAACAATATCATCTATACGTAAGAAATAATTAGCCCCACTTTCATCATTGTGCATTCTGAGATTTTCATATTGAATTCTGAGAGATTGTAGTTTTGCACGTTTTACCTGATTGTCTCCTTCATAGCTCAGAACGATCTTGTCCCATATTTATTTTGCGGTTTTGAGCTGCATAACCTTGACGAATTCTAATTGGGATAAACTCCCTAATAGAGTATTGACAACCTTTGCATTTGTTTCATACTGCTTCTTACTAGCCGTATCTATAGGAGTTGCTAATGGAAATGTGTATCCTGCCTCCACGATATCCCAAACTTCTATACCAAGATATTAAAGATAGGCTGTGATTCTTACCTTCCAATAGACGAAGTTGCTCCCATCAAAGATTGGTGGCCTAATAGATGCCTCTCTTTCGCAGTTTCTCATGATGATAGATCTTCCTTCAAGTGATCAAGCTTCTTCTGAAGGACCTGCTCTGATACGAATTGTTGGAAATAATACTGAGAGGGGGGGGGGGGGTGAATCAGTATTATCAAATCAATTAATTTTCATTTCACAATCAGATTCGTATACGCTACTTCAGTTATTGGAAACTTTGTATATACCCAACTGTGTCTAAAGAAACTAGCATATATCAGTAAACTTATGATTCATTAAATGTTGATCTTTAATTGGTGTATCAGAACTTCATTAACCTTAAGGATAGTAAACAGGTGTAGTAAAACAGAACAAATCATCACACACATGAACACAAGATATAAGGTCGAAACCCAATGTGGGTGAAAACCACCTGCTGCAATTCGTCTCTATCTTCTTTTAATAAGAAACTTCTTTTTACAATATTTCTATATTGGTGCAGTATTATACTAGTATGCAGGCTTCCACCTGCAAAAGGCTACAACCTTCTCTCGTTCTCTAGCTTCTCCTGGAAGGGAGCTACAACCCCCTTAGCTCTTGTACTAGCTGATGTACTAGTACGTAGGTGCTGACCTACAGAAGGCTACAACCTTCTCTTTTCTTCCAGGGACCACGTTTCATAAATTTTCAAACTGGATCCATCAATAACATCAATCAGACATCAAATGTATCTGCACCAACCAATCTCCTTTGCACCAAAAAAAACTGAATCTACAAGTCACTTCTTTGAATGTTGTACCCAGAAAAACAGTAACAGTAGCTAGACACTAATAAACAGAAGTAGCTAAAACATATTTTGTGAGATGTACACTACTTCAATATGTGAAACCTGCGTGAATATGCTTATGTATTAAGGAAAACCCGCGTATACACAGTTTTGAATTACTGAACCAGCGTGTATACACACCTTTGTTGTGCTGAACCTGTGTGCAGATCTATAAAAGATAATTTACCCTTTTCAATTATTCAGACATCAGTTATACCTAGATTATTATATTTATAGATCAAGTCATGCGCCAAATATAACAGATCAAAAACACACAAAGATACTACTATTCAAGCCTTAAGATCTTGACTGATCAATAAAACTTATCCTTCTTCTACCGCTCAGGTTCCTCCTTGGTTTAGATCCAACTATGAACCATAACCCAATGACCAGTATTCTAGATCTTTCTCTTCATAAGATATTCAATGCTTGAGTGAATTTGCCTAATGATCTATTTCCCTTTTTATAGTCTTAGGCCTTACCCAATACCATGGTCCAAAACCATAGAGAATAAATACCATGGACCCAATACCTGGGTTCAACACTTCAGATGAGATACCATGGTCCAATACCATAGGTCCAAATACCAAAGACTAAATACCATGAACCAAAAATAAGTTTTCCCACATGTAGGCACTTTACCTTACATGAAAGTGTGTGCACACGTATACGTGCCTTTTTATCGGCAATCTTGCGTGTATACATGACTTGGTTAAGAGGAACCTACGTATATCTCTTCTTCCTTCATTTTGAGAGCCTGAACTATGATCTATCATTTGAGTGAGATACCATCAAGGACAACACCTATGTCATAGTGCCAAACCTGTGTCATAATGCCAACAAGGAAGAACGATATGCAAGCGAATTTGGAAGGAGAGGCCGATACAAGATATGAATTATGAAATACAAGCATATACAGGCATATCAGCAAACATGCAAAGCTTGATATATGCAAGACAAATCTTACAAGATCAATATACAGTGCAGGACTATGGAATTGTGCCAGACTCAACCATCATCCTAAACACGAGGCTAAGAGGCAGAAGCTTTGGATCTAGCTCAAAGGGCATAGGTTCTTTCAAGGATGCAGTAAAAGGGAAGGGGGAAGCCATCAACAAGCCCGCACCACCACAAGATCTACCTGGACCCTATATTGTGGAGCAAAAAGTGCAGACTCCAGTACTAACAATCGTTCTGCCTAAGGTAAATATTGTTTACACTGAATTTTATACAAAGGCTCTCATATGCAGATTCAATGGCTTTTGGCCCAAAAAAGACGCATTACAACAATGGATCTTCTCCACATGGACACCAAATTGTGACATCCATTTATTCTCCAAAGATTTTTTTACTTTCAAATTCGACACGGTCAAAGAAAATGAAGGTGTCCTACATGAGGAACCATGGTTCTGGGGTAATGCAGGACTCTTCATGACTCCCTGGTTCCCAAGTTTTGACGCCAATACTATGGTGGTTTCCAAAATGTCGGTATGGGTCAGGATACACAACCTCCCGCTACACTTTTGGCTACCCAAAGTTTTCGAAGGAATGGGGAATGTGATAGGAAAATACCTCAAGTTAGATGTGGAAAGAGTTTCAAGAGGCATACATACTTTTGCCAGAATTTGTGTAGAGATAGATCTTAGTCAAGGCTTACCAGACAACATAATATTGATTCATAACAATACACAGTGGAAACGACCACTAGATTATGAGTACACAGCCTTTAGGTGTCGAGGCTGTCAACAAACAAGTCACCTTCTTAGTAACTGCCCACAAGCCAAAAAAGAAACCAGAAGAAACAAGAAACAACCACAAAAACCAAGAGGCTAGCAACGCACAGTGAATCCATATCAAGCACAAGGGATGAGGAGGAAACTATCCCTCCACCAGATCCTGATGATGGCCCTATTGAGGAGGAAACTACGGATACCATCCCCAAAGCAAACAATCAGACACATAAGGCACCAGAAACTAAGGAACTTGTAGCACAGGAACTGGTGGACTCTTTGCCAGAGAAGATACCAGAACTAGTGGAGTCAAAAGACATCATTCTCCAGATCACTCTCATATAGACAAGGACAAACCTCACCATGTGGAGGACACTTCTCTTGTACCTTTTTCGTCCTCACCAACTCAAGTGGAGTGGAAAAAGGTTGAGCAGAGAAAAGGGAGAAAAGCATAATTTTCTCCCCAAATGTACATTATATTTTCAGTTACTTTACTTCTGGTCTTTCTTTTGACAGTAGTCTTTTGAACTGCTTTTTGCATATGCGCCTCAGCATATACATAATGTAATTTTGTTATTACTAATAAAATTATGATTTATCCTTATGGGAAAAAAACCTAATTTGTTTATATTTCTTCGTTCTTATTAAATCATAAAGAGATATGGTAATATAGACAAAACAATATGTTGCATTGCTTCATATATTACAATGATTATCGATATCTCATTAGAAAAGGCAAAGGATGTGCAACTCATAACATGCCACTACAACACAAAACACTTATCTCATCAGTTGCTACATGAAAACAATATCTTTTGCATGTCATCGTTCTATCTTAACCATCATCAATATAAAATATTCAAATGGAACTTCCCAAAAGTTATGAGAGATTCGAAGCATTTGGGTAAAAGATGTGATGGCTCCAAAGAACAAATGGATTGGTACAAATGTTGCCTCCACTCAACACATCTCGAATCTTCCAAAGAGTTTCTAGGCTTCATGCTATTTCCCCTGAGTGGATGATTCAATCTTTCTAAGTAGATAAAGATATAACATTATCATATGATGCATTATTATAATAGATGAGTCATTGACCTAATTTTGATTGTTACTCTTTATTTTTTTTCTTTTTCTCTTTCTTTTCCTTCTTTTTTTCATTTTTTTTTTGTATTTTATGGTTTGTTTTGGTATTTTGTGGATTTATTTTTTCCTTGAAGTTTTCATCAAATTTAAATGTGTGGTTGTTTGATGAAGGTGGTATTTATTGTGATGGATTTGGTTGATATATTTTTTTTCTAAATGAATTTTCACTTGTTTGGAGTTGTCTTAAATTTAGGTTTTTTACTAGAACCTTAGCAAAAGTTACTCTTTTGGGTTCTTTGAATCATATTTAACAAAAAAATAGATGGGCTATACAAACCATGTACTTAAATGAGATCTAGGACTAATATGGCCCTTGATATTGGTTGCATCCATTTACATTGATTTACAAAGCTTTTAAAATCTCCTTATCCATATGTAACTCCATGCATATTATTGCACAACAATATAGATTCCCTTTAAAGTTTTTCCCTATTTAAATAGAAACCAAGTTTTCTCTCTATTTCTTTTAGTGAACCATCATCACAAAAAATCAAATGTGAGGTAATATTATCCACACCATAGCTATTGTAATCTCCTATTCAAGGTTATAATCGATGGTCCACTAGGGCAAATACATTCCCCTAGAAAAATGAAATATGAGACAAAAATGAAAATCATATCTATTTATTTGTTGTTGAAAAAATAAATTCATAATACCCATGACTAGAAGCAATGGGTTGATTTGTCCTTTTAGCTTCAAGGATCAATGCTTTGTGGCCCATGCTTCCACAACTTTTATATTGGGCTAGAGGATTATAAATTTTCCAACCGAAATCTCTCTCGTAGAGGAAAATGTATTTATTTCTTGGCTCTAAAGATGGAAGATCTAGGTAAGTGATACCTTCTAGTGTTTTAACAAAACATTGCAGTTGAGTTTGGCTTTGTTTTTGTGGATTCAAGGACTAAACAAGGGTATTAAATGCCTTTTTATTTTCCATGGTTGGATGCATGGATACCAAAGGAGATGATGAGAAAATTTCATTATGGATCTATACCAAAGGAAAGTCCATGGACTCTTGCATTCTAATTTAAAATTTTTTCCTTTTGTAACTTGAGAGTGTAGTTTTTGCATAGTTATAAAATTTTTAGAAGCAAGTCAATGTTATCAAACCCATGGACCTAGCATGCACCAATTTGATTGTATCTATTTTGTAGGGGAATAACAATGGATTTAGGAAAGCTAGCTAGGGTACACTCTAGCAATTGTACGATCTTCATGACATCACACTTTTCATAAGATTATGTCACAGTATTTTGGAGTTCTTATGAGAATGTTTCATACATTTTTATTTTTGTTCCTTATAAATTGATCTTAGTGGCTCTCTTTAGATGTGAAATAAGATCAAAGGTCAAAGGATACCAAAATGTAATAAAAGTACAACTTCATCCATAAAAATTGAATGCAACTATAAATCAAAATAAAAAATATTTCTTAAATACATACAAACTTCATGATCTTGTAAAATTGGTCTGCTTGAGGTGATGCCCCCAAAAAAGTATGCATTGTATATGTGAAAATTGAAGTTGAAATTTGTGTTAAATTATAAGTATTGATTAATGGTTGTCATTGATGTCAACCCAAGCATCACCAGGGGATACCCCAATCTTGCATGGGAATTTTTACTTGACAAATGTTCCTATTTTGAGTCAAGCATATTCTAGATGGATTCTACCCTTTGATATGTTTCCGTTTATATATGGCACACCACGTAGTTCTTCACGATTTGAGAGTTATTTGTGTTTGAAGTTAGTAATCCCAGTTAGTGGGCTAAAACCCCATGGTGTTGTGGTATGGCACTCATCATTGGTTGTGGCTATTGAATATTTAATAATTAATAATGTTTTATGCTCCTAAAATCCCTCTAACATTTCACTTGTTGAGGACCCTCTCAACTCAAGACATTTCTATAAATAGTGACCCTCACATCCTCCTCTAACTAGCACTTTTCAACAAACTATATTGTGACAAGACCTCTATAATTTTTCAGTCCTCGTGAGATTCTAATGCAAGATATATTGTAGGGAGTTTAAGTTTCGTTGAGGTCTATTTAGGGCACAAAATTATCATCAAGTTTGAAGGTTTGTTTTGAAGCAAGTTTAGAGCCTTGGATTCTAGGATTTCGCTGCCTCAAACAAGTCATTGTGGAATTTTCTATATAACGTTTTTTCTACGAAGCTTCAGAAGATAAAATTAAAACCTAATTGAACATAAATCTTGATGAACCTCGTGACCAAAATTCAGATCTTGGTTCACTATATTTTTGGAGATATTATCTGAGGAAGTTAGAGTTTTTGCAGGCTCCTGAATTCCATGGCAAACATGTCACCTCGGGAAAATCATCATAACATTCTATCTTAGAATTGGATTCCATTTTTGTACACAATGAAATAAAGAGGATAGAATTTAGTATGTTGGGAATAATTTTATGGGCTGAAGGTCGAAACAATCATACATGGGACTTTGTACAAGTTTTCTCTATTGAACCAGTATATAATAAGGTCATCGTGGGAGATTGGGCATAACTCCTTCTTGAAGAATCCAATATCAATCAGACCTATGGGGTTGGAATGATGACTCAGAGGGCTACCACATTAAAAACTTTTAGACCTTGGAGATCCTCAATTACATAGATACAATAGATTCAATATCAAGCTCCTAAAAGGCAAGAAAAAGTATGCATTCAAGGATCACTGTAGTAAGGACGACACATCAACACTCAAGGCTATGTATGCTATAGAAAGGTATGTATGATTAGTGTTTGCATTTGAATTTGGAGTATTGTCTCTGACATATGCATTTGCGGGACAATGTAAGTATATTTTTTTGTATTTGTTTGGGTCTTCCTTGTTCATGCATGTGCAGGAAGGGTGACACTTTAGAACAACTCAGACACATCCTAGAATGACATGCAATGCCAAAGTAGCATTACTTGAAGCAAGCATAATAGTACCTAAGAAGCCGTAAGTGATCCAAGAAGCAATTTTGAGTCAAGTGTCAGTTCTTATGAAAAGTCCAATGCTGTAAAAGCGTCATCATTGAAAGAGTCATTATTGTAAAAGAGCCAATCTCCCTAGAGTCGAAGAGGCATTGTTGGGAGGTATAGGAGTGACTATTGGGATGATGTCATGGTTGGGTTGCAAGTCATAATGTTATTGGGTGTTCAGTTAAGTACAATAAAATCATTGTAAATTGTATTGTATCATGGATCATTGTCCCTGGTATGGGAGTTCACACTCTTGTCTCACTTATGATCATTATAGGGTGGCAGGGAGGTGCTAGGATGGTGCATGAAGTCACCTACATGTTGGAGCTTGTGAACACTTTAGGGTGGTAGGTTGGTCTAGAATGTTGGGGCGTCGATTCAACTAACTACTGAAGAAACCAGGGTGTTGGGCCATCCTTCCAGTGGAAGATGGAGAAGAATTATTTTCTAGAATTCTAGGAAGTTGTAACTTTAATTTCAGTTGTGGCTTAAGATTAAAAGAATTTATTAGAAAATCATTTAGTGGTTTTTGACCCAGAGGGGGTTTTCCACCTAACATTCTTGTGCCTATTGTGTTTTATTGTTTAATGTTGTTATTGGATAAACATTAATAATAATTGAATATTAACTAATGCTCTGAAAATATTTTAAAGTGTTAATTTCTAAGGAATATCGATTCACCCTTGCCCTCCCCCCCTCTGCCTCTAAGTATTTACAACAATTGGTATCAGAGCTTGGTTCCTTCAATAGCAGTGTAACAACTGGAAGGAAATCATTGAGTATACTAAGAATAGATTTTTAATGGAAATAATTATGCACTTTAGAATAGAAGAATGTAGGTTCATTTACAGGCGAAAGGATACTAAGTATTGGAAATCGTTGACAAAGGCTTCACACCGACCAAGGATGAACAAGGTAAGAAAAATATGGTATATGATGCAAAGGATAAAGATATTATTTTCAGTGGGCTTATCAAACCTGTTTATCTTAAGGTATTAAGTTGCAAACATGCTAAAGAGGTATGGGGTAATCTTGAAAATACATATGAAGGTGACTCAAAGGTGAAAGAAGCAAAGCTTCAAATTTACAGGGAAAAATTTGAGCAACTCAAAATGAAGGAGGATGAAAATATTGCTGCATACTTTCAGCTTGTCGATGAAACAAAAAATACATTGGAAGGTTTGGGAGAACCTATCAACACCAAAATTATTGTCCGAAAGATCCTCAAAACCTTTCCAACAAGATTCAACCCAAAGGTATCTGTCTTGGGAGATAGATCGGATCTAACCAATCTTAGCATAGATAAACTGCATGGAATTCTTATGGCACATGAAATGACAATTGAATAAGAGGGTGGAACATCTCACTTAGAAACTTCATTTTCCTCATCCAAGAAGACTGGTAAGGACTAGTAGACTCAAGAAGACAAAACTTGCAGCTGTAAAGATGAAGAAAAGGAAGAAGATGAAGAAGAATTTTCAGATAAAGATTTTTCCTACTTCACAAAAAAGATGAGAACATGTACAGGAAAATTCAAAGGTAAACTTCCATTGATATGTTTTGATTGTGGTGAGGTTGATCATTTTGTAGCCAAGTGTCCTAACAAAAATGATGATGTTACGAAGGGAAATAAAGGTCCTAGGAAGTATAACAAGAAAGGAAAGAATAAATGGTTTAATAAGAGTTTCTTCTCCAAAGAATATAGCTCCTCCTCTGATGAAGAAACGCATGAAAGAATATTGTTTATGGACAAGAATAATAAGAAAGAGGCATCTGATGAAGAAGGAGAAGAAGAGATGACTGAGGTTGAATTTAAAAACGAAGTGATCAGGGTTATCAAAGAGCTCAAGGCCGAAAAGAAGCATGTGAAAACTCTTGAAGACAAATTAAAGATAGAAAGGGAATAAGTCCTAAATCTTAAAATCAAGGTTCAAGAATACAAACTAATTGAAGAATTGCTCAGGAAAGAATTAAAGGAAAGAAACAAGGAAAGAGAGGCATTGGAAGCTGAAATAGTCTCTCTATGAAAGGAAGTAAAAAATGGAAAAACTCTTCAAAACTACGCCAACAACTCAAAGGCATTGGAAGAACTCATCAACAATCAACGATCATGCATTGAAAAGAGTGGTCTTGGTTACAAAGAAAAATCCAAGAATGAGTCAAATCCCTCTATGGAAATAAAAGAATATGAATATGCAAAATCTACCAAGCAGGTAGATCTCTCAACTAAATCAAGAGATCAAGACTTGCAGGAAGAACCATGGAAAACAATTCTTTGAAGAAGATTTCTTCCTAGGTATCAAACTATCTTTTATGGTCATTGTTATTCATTTGGAAGGTTTGGACATAGAGCTGTAGAATGTCGCATGTATGTCTACAATGAATATTCCAGAACTCAGTAGAATATCTACAGATTTGATCATTTGAGAGATGATGTTGAATGTTACAAATGTAACAATTTTGGACATCTGTCTAAAGCTTGTATATTTTGAAGTAAGGATGCATTAGCAAAGGATGTATTGTTGGTTAAAAATATGAATCACAATCTGACCAGTGTTGGAAAAATGTGCGATCATGGACACACGATGCTATTCAACTCTAAGAAATGTGAAATCAGGTAAGGAAAATTTGGAAAAGTTGTGGCTACAATAAGAAGAGCTCCAAATGCCATATAAATTTTGCGTGAAACACCTAAATGGTGGTTTTTGGCAAAAGAAGATAAAAGTTGGTTATGGTAAAAACGAATGGGACATATAAATTTTGACAATTTGGTCAGGATTAGCAAAAAGGAAGCAGCAAGAGAAATTCCTAAAATTTCAAAACCTACGAATACGATATGTGAATCTTTTTGGCACAATAAACAGACAAAAGTTGAGTTCAAGACAGAGGAACACTTTGCATCACGTCCATTGGAATTAATACATACTGATCTATGTCGTCCTACGAGAACAAAATGTTTAGATGGTGAATTATACTTTATGCTAATGATATATGATTACATGAGAATGACATCCATTAGTTTCTTAAAGAAATGATAATCATATATGATTACACCAGAATGAAATTCGTCAGTTTCTTAAAGAAAAAATCTGAGGCATTCGAGTGCTTTAAAATCTATAAGGAATTGGTCGAAAATGAAACCGATTTAAAGATCAAATGTCTGAGATCAGATAATGGTGTAGAATTCACATCTAAAGAATTTCAGTAATACTGTGACAAAATGGAATAAAAAGGCAATTCTCAATAGCCAGAAAACCACAAAAGAATGGAATTGCTAAAAGAAAAAATCGAACGTACAGGAAATGGATAGAACAATGTTAAATGACTCAAAATTGGATGGTAAATTATGGTTTCAAGCAATTGATATAGACGTATTCATTATAAACAGAGGTCTTCTTAGGAACAACTGTAATATGGATATGTAAGAACTATGGAAGGGAAGACCGACTAATGTCAAATACTTCAAAATATTAGGAACTAAATGCTAGATCAAAAGAGAAGACCAAAACTTGGGCAAGTTTGATTCCCATGTTGACGAAGGTATTTTCGTTGGTTATTCACACAAAATAAATCTTTATAGATGCTACAATCTGAGGAAAAAACAAATAGTTGAAAGCATAAATGTTACTTTTGACGAAGACTGTGTTCTAAAGGATAACAATGAGATCATATTTGAGGGGATTGAGGTAGAATATGTGAAGAATTAAGAAGAAGGTAAGACCAATAAAATAAGGAACACAACATCAAGAAGGAGGAAATGACAAATGATTGGCAGGATGTACAAGGAACTTCTCCAAAAGTTTTAAAATAATGGTGTCAAAAGAATCATTTGTCAAATTAAATCATTAGTAACACAAATGAAGGAATTATAACCAGAATAAGTCACCAACTTCCTTCATCACAACAAGCCCACCTTTCTCTTTTAGCAACTTTTGAGCCTAGCAATTTTGAGGAAGCTAGTCAAGATGAACACTGGGTCGCAGCTATGAATAAAGAACTGAATCAAATAGAGAAGGACACTTGCGAATTAGTTCCATGAGCAAAGGATAGAAATGTTATTGGAACTAAATGTTTGTTCAGAAACAAATTGAATGAGGATGGACAAGTTACTTGGAATAGGGCAAGATTAGTTTGGAAAGGATATGCACAAGTAGAAGGAATTGATTTTGAAGAAACATTTGCTCTCGTTTCCAGAATGGAAGCTATCAGGACATTTCTCACTTGTGCATGCTCAAGAAAAATCAAGGTGTACCAAATGTATGTTAAGTCAGCCTTTCTAAATGGTGAATTGGAAGAATAAGTTTACATTGAACAACCCGAAGGTTTTCTACTCTCTGAAAAGGAAGATTATGTCTACAAAAGAAGGCACTATATGGTCTCAAACAAGCTCCTAGAGCTTGGTATGATTGTCTAGATGGATATCTACATCAACAAGGATTCAATAAAGTAAGCGCCGACAACAATATCTATGTGAAATTGGATGAAGATAACTTAATAATTATCGAGACAATATAACCTTTGGAAGCAATGGTGACAAATTAAGTAAAAAATTTTCCACAAAGATGCAAAGCGAGTTTGAAATTTATCTACTTCATTAGCTAGCATACTTTTTATGGCTTTAGATATCTGATCGGGATAAGGGAATATTTATATAGCAAACCAAGTACATCAGGGAAATGCTCTAGAAATTCAAGATGGAACATTGTAGGCCTCTCCTTACCCCAATGGTAACAGGTTGCAAGTTAATTTTAGAAGATTCGTCAAAGGATGTGGACCAGAGGTTGTATATATCTATGATGGGCAGTCTTCTATATGTGACAACTTCTCAACCAGATGTTATGTAGGCAGTTGGACAAGTAGAAATATTCCAGGTAGCACTAAAGGAATCTCATATTATTGTCATCAAAAGAATTCTTCGATAACTTAAGGGCATAGCAGAATATGGTTTATGGTATCCCAAAGGAAATGGTATAGTTATCCAAGCTTATATATATGTAGATTAGGGAGGAAGTGTTGATGATCGAATGAGTACCAGTGGAGCAACATTCTATCTAGGTGTTTGCCTCGTTCCATGGTTAAGTAAAAAGCAGTCTTCAATTTTGTTATCCACAATGGAAACAGAATATATCATGGCATCTGCTTATTATACTCAATTTCTTTGGATGAAGCAAGCTTTGTTAGATCTTCAAGTAAAGTTTCATGAGCCTATTCCCATATTCTGCGAAAACACTAGTTCCATCAATATCTCCAAGAATCTTATGATGCATTCCAAAACAAAGCACACTCCGATCAAATATCATTTTGTTAGGGAGAAGGTCACTGAAAAGAATGTCAAGCTTGAATATGTTGGCACAAAGGAACAAATTGTTGACATCATTACCAAACCATTACCTTATGAAAATTTGATTATCTTCACCAAAAGCTTGGAATTATCCCAAGTTCTCATTAGAATGTTTCTCTTATCTAACTAAGTAGAAATGGGGAGTGGAGGTGTGTACAGATTGA
Organism: Pinus tabuliformis; assembly: GCA_031772625.1. Lineage (NCBI taxonomy): Eukaryota > Viridiplantae > Streptophyta > Pinopsida > Pinales > Pinaceae > Pinus > Pinus tabuliformis. The sequence continues at coordinate 1,058,063,190 of CM062804.1, forward strand.
CAGGATGACAGTTTGTTAGGGGGAGTTACCCTTTGCCATTGATGATAAAGGGGGAGAGAGGGCAGTAGGAAGAGTTGTCATGATCGCATGGGGAGTAATTTTGTTGCCATCAATGACAAAGGGGGAGATTGTTTATCTGTGGTTGTCATTGATGTCAACCCAAGTAGCACTAAGGACTACCTTGATCTTGCATGGGAATTTTTACTTGAAAAATCAGCCTATTCTAAGTCAAGGATATTCTAGATATATTCTACTCATTGAGATGTTTTCATTGATATATGGCACACCATGTAGTTCTTCACGGTTTGAGAGTTATTTGTGTTTGAAGTTAGTAACCCCAGTTAGTGGGCTAAAAGCCCATGAGGTTGTAGCATGGCACTCATCATTGGTTGTGGTCATTGAATAGTCAATAATTAATAATGTTTTATGCTCCTAAAATGCCTCCAACATTCACTTGTTGAGGACCTTCTCAACTCAAGACATTTCTATAAATAGTGACCCTCATATCTTCCTTTAGAGAGCACTTTCAACGAACTACCTTGTGAGAAGACCTTTATAATTTTTAAGCCCTCGTGAGGTTCTAGTGAAGGATATATTGTAGGGAGTTAGAGATTTTGTTGAGGTTTGGTTAGGGCACAAAATTATGATTGAGTTTGAAGGTTTGTTTTGAAGCAAGTTTAGAGCCCTGGATTCTAGGATTTTGCTGCTTCAAACAGGTCATTGTGGAATCTTTGCTATACATTTTTTCTACGAAATTTTAGAAGATTAAATTAAAACCCATTTTAATCGAACTCTTGTTTAACCTTGTGAACAAATTTTAGATCCTTTTTTGCTATATTTTTGGAGACATGATCTCAGGAAGATAGAGTTTTTGCTGGCTGCCAAATTCCATGTGAAACAGGTGACCTCGGGAAAATCGCCATAACTTTCTCTCTGAGCATTGGATTCAAATTTTGTAAATATTGATAGTAAGAGGACATACTCTAGTTGGTTTTGTATCATTTTCATGGCCGAAGGTTGAAATAGTGACACATGGAACTTCATACAAGTTAGCTCTACTGAACTAGTCAATAATCAGGTCATCGTGGGAGATTGGGAAAAAATCTTTCTTGAAGAATTCAATCTCAATCAGACCTATGGGGTTGGAAAGAGGTCTCAGAGGGATACGACTGGATGAAATTTTAGACCTTGGAGATCAAAAATTACATAGATACAATAGATTAAATATCAAGTTCCTAGAAGTAAAGAAAAAATATGCATTCAAGGATCATTGCAGTAAGGACCGCACATCAATAGTCAAGGGTAAGTCTGCTATAGAAAGGTATGTATGATTAATGTTATCACATGAATTTTGAGTATCATCTCTAACATATAATTTTGCAGGACATCTTAAGTATATTGTTTTATATTTGTTTGGGTCTTTCTTATTAATGCATGTGTAGGAACAATGACAATTTATAACAACTCAGACACATAATAGAAGGACATGCAATGCCAAAGTACCATCAATTGAAGCAAGCACAATAGTACCTCAACAATTGTAAGTGATCCAAGAATAAATGTTGAGACAAGTGTCAGGTCTTGTCAAAAAGCTAGTGCTGTAAAAGAGTCATCATTGAAAGAGTAATTATTGTAAAAGAGTCAATATTCCTAGAGTCGAAGAGGCATTGTTGGGAGGAATAGGAGTCATTGCTAGGATGATGTTATGGCTGGGTTGGAGGTCATAGTGTGATTGGGTGTTTCATCAAGTACAATAAAATCATTATAAATATTATTGTATTGTGGATTATTGTCCCTCGTATAGGAGTCCACACTCGTGTCTCACTTCTGATCATTATAGGGTGGCAGGGAGGTGCTAGGTTGGTGCATGAAGTCACCTACAGGTCAGATCTTATGAACACTTTAGGGTGTTAGGTTGGTCTAGGATGTTGGGGCATTCATTCACTTGACTACTGAAGGAACCAGGGCATTGGGGCATCCTTTTAGTGGGAGCTAGAGAAGAATGATTTTCTAGAATTCTAGGAAGTTGTAACTTTCATTTCAGCTGAGGCTGAAGATTAAAATCATTTATTAGAAAAGAATTCAGTGGTTTTTGACCCAGAGGGTGTTTTCCACCTAAAATTATTGTTCCTATTGTGTTTTATTATTTATTGTTGTTACTGGATAAACATTAATAATAATTGAAGATTAACTAATGCTTTGAAAATATTTAAAAGTGCTAATAGCTAAGGAATATTAATTCACCATCTCAATATTTCCAACAATAAGGCATTAAATTCAATTATTCCCAAACATGGGAAATCTAATCTGAAATTTTCCTTTCACCACTTAGGCTAAAAATAACTTTTTGGAATGTGTTACTTTCACTTAACCTGACTTCCAAGGCCTCATTATGGAAATGTGGTTACAAAATTCCTCTATAGTTAAATTTCTCAAAACTAAATACTAATACCACCATTGGCCCTACAATCAACATCATTTTATCATGTTGGTAGTTCAATGTTCCTCCTTATCATAGGCATATGAATCTTATGAGATTCGACATAAAGAATTTTCCAAACCAATTTAAATCATACCTCTATTAAGTATTTTATTCATGAGGTGAACCCTAAAATTTTAATTTGCTTCATATCAAAACAAAACCCTCAATAGATCTTAATTTCCAATTACCAAAATCATAACTTAAACTAAATTAAGTCATGGTCTTAATTAGAAATTTCGTTAAATTGAACAGTTGATACTTATCTTCGATTTTCTCATTGGTTCTTTGAATCTGTTTTCAAGCTCAACCATCTTAGTGTATTATCATTTGTAAGCCTAAATTCATCATAGCTCCATGAGATCTCTAATCTCGACTATTTGAGTGTTTCTTAGGCCCAAGGTTAGCACTTAGCATAGCTACATGCAATCTTCAACTAATTTAGCCTTTAACTCCAATTTACACAAAGTATTTGTAACACTCACATTACTCCATGCAGTCTTTTCGTATAGCTCTTAATTGGCTTCATCATGCTCACCACTTAGTGATTCATAGGAATATTTCTTTTCCCACCAGTTACTCACCTTTCTCGGGCCTAGGTACGAAAAATCTGGGAGGTCCACTTGTCTCAAGGCTTTCATGCATAGGGCCTCATCAACCACACAACCCCAAGGTATTTTATACACAAGGTAGTCATTAGAGGCTTACAACCCAGTAGCCATTCATCATTCTCTAATGACTAGTGCATGGAGTCTTATAACTAGGTACCCTTGCACTAGTCATGGAGTCTTACAATTAAGGTCTCGGTTATGACTTGATCCCATGAGTTAAAAAAAGTGCCATAGGCCATAATGCCATATTGGATTTACTAATACTCAATTTTTTATCAATCCTAAGGCACACCAACCAGTGTGGATATTGCACTCCATGTGTTCGTTAATTTACTTCGTCTCCAAATTGAACCCTACGAGTGGTTTCTCAACCCAAAGGAATAAGATTTAGTGGCATTTATATTGTTTCGTAGCCCTATCATCATCAATGTGTTCTCAAACCTAGGTGAACCCATTCTAGGTACTATACCTATCTTTAATCTCATTAGAAATCCAACAAGGAAGGTGGAAGTAGATAATGTATACGCATTGAGTGTTTCTTAGCCCCAAAGCAAGAAATTTGTGGATTAAATGCTTCATCCTTTGGCTAAATATTATATTTGGTATTTAGTATACCTTCTAACATAACCTTAAACATTTTCTTATCATAACATAATATAAACATGGGAAAATGAGAGTCATAATCACATGATAATAAAAATAATTAACAACGAGAATTCCCACTTTCTCAATGGATTCCTCACATAACATGGAATCTCATTGGACAACTTAATTATGTTATCCCAACTTAATTATGTTATCCCAAACATGTCATTCATATATTATTCAATTTTTTATAAGCATAACTAATCATTATTTTAGAAGAATGATTCCAAACACAACCTATCAATTTCAATAACACTGCTTTCATTCATTTAATCATCAACATGTTCATTAATATAACACATATTCACATATGTAAAACGAAGTCAAGGTTAAAACGACCTGATATATCCATGAAAGGCATACATTTATTTGGAGTGGCAGTTTCTAAAGTCAACCCAAAATAATTCTTCAATTGAATTATTTTCTTTTTACGCTTTCGCCTTACTGCCATCACCAACACCATCATCTGATATTATTGTTATTGTAATATTTAGGAGTACATTAGAGTCAACATTTCCTTTCTTATGTTGTTCACACCATTGATTTTTGACCTGCATATATGTTTTTCTTCATTCATGCGTGTTGAAACTCTTAGGAGCATTACTACAATGTAATTTTGAACAATGACCTTTCCTACCCATATTACAAATGTGTTTTATGTCCCCTGAAACCCATTAAATAACCTCACTATGCCACCTAATCATGGAACTTATAATCTTTGTTTCCATTCCATCCATAGACTCATAATGTTTCTAAAGATAAGTAGTTTATCTTTCTATTATGATGGTTTTCAAGTAAACTCCTATAGAACCAAACAATAGATTTTATTCCTTTTCTATATTATAACACCAAAATTGCATACAAATGTATCTTAACTATGTTGAAGTAATTCTTAAGATTATTCCCTTTTTATGCCATTCTCGTGTCTATCTTGTCACCGTGCATTTACTCCCATGGAACCAACCAACCCATTTGTCTTTCACATCCTTCTTACTTTTAACTACCCTTTTATTCATGCATCGAGCTTCATCTGGGTCTCATATCTCTCATTGAATTCCACTCAACCCTTCCTAGAGCTTCATTAATTTCCTTCCTCACCCAACAAATTTCCGAAGGCCTAAAAACACGAAAGGAAAGAATCAAGAAGAAAATGAAGAACCATAAAAGATCATGACATAAAATAAATAAAAAACAAAGTAGCATGGCCATGCTTATAGTTAAGAATCAAAGAAATAAGATGGAATAAGAAGACAGAAAAAAAAAAAAAAAAAAAAAAAAAAAAAAAACACAAAACTTGCAATGATTCCCCTTCAATCCAATCCCATGAGTTCTAGTGTTTTCAATGGATTTTATACCACCGTATGTATGCATAAATTCCCGTACCACACCCTTTACAAGGTTTCATGGAAACGTTTAATATTTCTAGTTCCCCTCTAATTTCTCTAAATATCCTTCAATGTTTAATAGAGGTCCTTGAGGGAATTCCTCCTCTCCCTCTCTCCTCTAGCATTAGAAAATGTCGGTTCAAGTACCTGAGAGCTCATATGAGGCACTTGCCTCTTGTTATATTGATTCTCTCATGCGTTGCCATATTCATCTAGTTGTTAGCAACTTTAATGTGTAAAAATTTCCAGTTGGTGCTGGCCATGCTGCCCTACAACTACACACAAATCTCAAATTTTTTATTAGTCACATGTCTCAAACCCAGTAATTGTTAAGGAATTTCATATTGACTAAACTGGATGTTGTCCATGTAAGTTACTAGCTTGTTTCTATTTCATATCTATGCTCCCTTAGGATATATAGGTTGGCCTGGACTCCTCGTAGCTACTCAACTGTTGATTCCAGATTTTCCAATGCATCCAAATGTCCCGTGGAGCGGCCCAAGGCATGGTCCACCTCCCCCTCACTCTCCATGCTTCCTGACTCTGTTGTTGACGAACTTTGGTTATTATCCCGGTGGACTTCAGGGCCTTACTTCCCTCCGTCACGGTAAGGCTGACCTCTCTGTTGAGGCATGAGGAAATACACAAAATAATTCAAGATCGAGTGTTTGGAAGGGGCCAAGACTATCCCAAAGGATCTGTCCACCGAAGCCTAAGCTAAAGACCCAAGGAGCCAAAACAAACAAGGGGAACCACACCCAAAGTCAAGACAGGACCCACACTCATTAGTGACGGCTATAATCTTTTCTAGCCCCAAGAAAATTACACCACCAACCAAGGAAAGTTTACTTTAAAATAACTCAAACACCCCACTCCCCAAGTTGAAACACCCAACATAATGATGCCCAACCAGGACCAATAGACGATTATTGTAGCCTTAAGGCAGAAACTAGAAATAGGAGGGACCAGGGAGAGGCTAGACATACATGTATTCACATTAATGAGTAACAAAAAAAACGACATACTCGAAAAATGCTAAGCATTTACCACCCAAGAGTCACTTGATGTAACCCCTCGACCACATACACAGAAGACCTACAAGAGAAGCTACAAGATTATCAACCCAACAATAGTATCTTTCGCGAGCCTAATACCAAACACCAAGAAGGAAATACAACTTCATCGAAAAATAAAACACCAACGGAGAAAAATTGAGATAAAGACCATAAGTAAAGGGAAAGGGTTGCCTCTAGTTCATAGGGGGCTAGGCCAAAAGGGTCACCGCGCCATAAAATGAAGCCAAATCTCCCACATTTTGAACCAAACCAACAACAAAGACCTAAAACTCTACTCAATTTTTCTCCAGGGTCCCAAATGAAAGCTTGGGAGCCAAACCTATATCCATCTAGTACATTTCAAGTTAACATTGTGTTTCACTAATTGAGCCAATTCCTAGGTGAGAACACAAGGCCACTGACACTCAACCTCACCACCCTACACCCAACACTCATCACTCGAGTCTCATCAACCTTTCTGTTATGCCTGCACACCATTATATCACATGTTAACGCTTATGGATAGTTTAGATGGAAAAAACCTATAACATTAATCATTGATGGTCTAGGAGCTTCCTGCCACATGCCTTGAGGGGAGAACCCTGAGGTTAATTGGCAACTCGTTTTCCCACCCGCATCAAGGGTTGCAAGAAAATACTTGAAAATGAATATTTAATGTTAATTAATTTTTTATATGTATCTAATAATTTTTTTTGATAAGTACATATATTTGAAGCACAATGTTTAGATCGCTCTTCCTGTGATGTAATTATGCCCATTTCTTTGACCATCCCTTTATACACATTTTTCGACATTCCTACTGGCACGTTCTAGATATAATCTTGTTGATCCTTTGGGATTTTCATAATGTAAATAATGAATTATTTTTATATTGATATATGGAAACTAAATATAACAAAATTAATATTAATAAATGAATGATATGTAGTAATATATACATATAATTCTAGAAAAGCATTTTAATTAGGAATAATACATTTTGAATGATTCATTTTTGTTGTTGTATGTTGTTGGGTCCCTATAATACTAGTGATTACCCCATTACTACTGTAGTTGTGTCCCTTATTAATATTGTCCCCTATTGTCCCCATATTGTTATTACTGTGCCCCATAGAATTCCTCTATTGTTATTTTTGTGGCTTTATATTATTATTATTAGGTCGGTTGGGTTATATTGTGACTCCTTAGACTCCTATATATAGAAAGGAGGTTTTGTCATTTGAATCATCCAAGAATTTCTCATTTATGTAATGTAAAGGAGGTTGCCCCCTCGAAGAGGCTGAATTCTAAGGCGTGGATCTCTCTTTTCTATCTTTTTGTGAGCTAGTTTCATAACATTTGGTATCAGAGCTTTGGATTCTAGGGTTTCACTGCTCCAAACAGGTCATCGTGGAATTTTCTATATAACATTTTCTCTGTGATGTTTCAGAAGATAAAATAAAAACCCATTTGAGAAGAAATCACGCTGAATCTCGGGTCCGAATTTCAGAGCTTTTAACACTATATTTGTGGAGATATGATCTGAGGAAGTTGGTCTTTTTGCAGACTCCTGAATTACATTCCAAACAGGTGACCTGGGGAAAATCGTCCTAACTTTCTCTCTGAGCATCAGATTAAAATTTCATCAGAAGGTACAAAAAAGGACGCACTGTAGTTTCTTGTATATCTTTTTCAGATCCAAAGATCAAAATAGTGACTCGTGGCATGTCGTACAAGTTCGCTCTACTGAACTAGTCTATAATCAGGTCCTCTTGGGAGATTGTGCATAACTCTTCCTTGGTGAATCCAACTTAGATTAGACTGGTGACATTAGAAAGAGGACGCAGAGGGCCACCATAGGTCACAATTTTAGAACTGGATGATCCGAAATTGCAGAGATAAGTCAGATTCGATATCAAGCTTCTACAAAGTGAAAAAAGGTGTGTAGTTTTTTTTTAATTTTTGCATAAGCTTGGTTTGAAAAATTAGTTTGAATCGGTAATTTATGCCCTAAGGAAAGAAAATGAAAACACCTAGTAAGCAACCTGAAAGCTCTAGCATGAATTATGAAGAAGAGGAAGAAACGCAACATGATGTATCAAAATTACAAGACCAAGTGCAACAAGTGTCACTTGCACAAAAAGCAACAAAATCTAAGATGGATGGTTTAAGGAAAGATGTGGAAGCTAAGATGGATCGTTTAAAGAAAGGTGTAGGAGCTAAGATCGATTGTTTAAAGAAAGGTGTAGAAGCTAAGATGGATGGCATGGAAGCTAAGATGAATGGCATGGACACTAAAATTGATGGCATGGATGATAAGATGGAAGAATTGAAGATAAATATGAATAAGTTGCTACAAGAAATGGTCACTAATGATGAAAGGGTAGTAAAGGAAACTCATGATGAGAACAAAAGAAATGTTAATCATGATTCCATAGACTCTAATGTTGGATCGAAAACCCACCATATTCCAAAAATCGATATGAGGAAGTTTGATGGCAAGGATCCTACAACATGGATATTATAGATGGAGCAATTTTTCGATTTCAATAATGTGCAAAACACAAAAAAGGTACGTATTGCAACTTTATATTTGGAACCAAGTTTGTATGGTATCAATGGCTTTGCTGTCGTAAACAAATTATCACTTGGGCAATTTTTACGGAAGAATTGACAACACATTATGAGTATACAAAAATAAATACTTCTTTTAGCCAATTGATAAGTCTCAAACAAAAGGGTTCAATAATGGAGCACATTGAGGAGTTCCAAAAATTGAACATAAGGGTAAAAAATATTCCAGAGGAGCATAGGATTGATGTGTTCATAGGGACTTTGAAGGATAATATCCAACATGATGTTCGCCTTTGGGAACCCGATTCATTAGAGAAGGCATTCAGGTTAGCAAGAAAAATGGAAAGAAAAATTATGGCAACCGGGAACCATACCACTCACAACTATAAAGATGGAAGTGTTGTTGCCTCTAGCCTTCCACAACCTATAAAGTTGACACCACAAAAATTGGAAGAAAAAAGAGCAAAAGGGCTTTGTTACAGTTGTGATAGAAAACACAATAAAGGTCATGAGTGTGCTGAGAAGAAATTATTCTACATAGATTGTGAAGAGGAAGAAGAAAAGGAGAAAGAAAGGTCAAAAGAAGAGGATATACTCGAGGTACATAGCCTAGATAAAGAAGAAATGAATCCTACCATATCTTGTAATGCATTGGCAGGAATTACCACTCCTCAAACCATCAAGATAGAAGGATAAATCAAGAAGAAAAAGGTAATAGTGTTGATTGATTCAGGAGGTACCCACAATTTTATTCATTGTAAGGTAGCAAAAGAATTGAATTTCTTCCTATATCCAGCACCAGAGTGTCAAGTGATGGTTGCAAATGGAGGAACAATAAATTGCTCTGGAAAGTGCCATAATATCAAGCTATCCATGGGAGAATATGTATTGACTAGCCCAATGCTTTCCATTCCAATGGGAGGTGCTGATGTTGTACTAGGATTCCAATGGCTACAATCCTTGGGTACAATAGCTTTTAATTTTCAAGAACTTTTCATGAAATTTTCTGTGGAAGGAAAGGAAGTTGAATTAAGGGGTATTGCAGGGAAACTGGGAAAGATAATCAGCTCTAACGGTATGATAAAGCTTCTAAAAAAGGAACAAAGAGGTGTAATTGCACAATTATGTTCGCTAGAAGTTTCCACATTGGAATCATCTATTTCTCCAAATCTCCAAAAAGTATTGGACAATCATTCCAAGGTATTTGGGACTCCCAAAGGTCTCCCACCTATTTTTGATCATGATCATGCTATTCATCTGATTCCAGGAAGTGTTCCTCCAAACATCAGGCCATATAGATATCCCTATGCCCAAAAGAGTGAAATTGAACGTATGGTTGCAGAAATGCTAGAGGCTGGTATAATTCAACCGAGTCAAAGTTCTTTCGCTGCTCCAGTAGTATTGGTGGACAAGAAGGATGGATCATGGTGCATGTGTTCGGATTATAGGGAGCTCAACAAGCTCGCTATTAAAGATAATTTTCCCATTCCTGTCATTGATGAATTACTGGATGAATTGCATGGATCAATTTACTTCACCAAGTTGGATCTTCGTTCAGGATATCATCAAATCAGAATGAAGACTGAAGACATTCCGAAAATAGCATTTAGAACTCATGAGCGTCATTATGAATTTTTGGTCGTGCCTTTTGGCCTTACCAATGCACCTTCAACATTTCAAGGTTTGATGAATTCCATTTTCAAACCATTCCTTAGAAAATTTGTGTTAGTATTTTTTGATGATATACTAATTTACAACAAATCTTGGAAGGATCATGTTGAACATGTTGACAGGGTGCTACAACTATTGGAGGAGAAACAATTATATGCAAAAAGATCCAAATGTTTCTTTGGAGTACAAGAGGTGGAATATCTGGGTCATATTGTATATCATGAAGGAGTTAAGGTAGACCCTAGCAAAATTAAATCCATTAAGGAATGGAAAATCCCCACATCCATAAAGCATCTGCGAGGATTTCTCGGGTTGACAGGGTATTATCACAAGTTTGTTAAGAATTATGGGAGAATAGTAGCACCTCTAACAACATTGTTGAAGAAAGATGCATTTTCATGGACTCCAAAAGCAACAAAGGCCTTTGAGCATCTTAAAGAGGCAATGTGCCAAGCACCAGTCTTAGCTACACTAGACCTCACAAAAACCTTTATTGTGGAATGTGATGTTTTAGGAAATGGAATTGGTGCTGTTTTAATGCAAGATGAAAGACCCATTGCTTTCGAAAGTCGTCCAATCAAGGGAAAGTTTTTACACAAAGCTATTTATGAGAAGGAAATGTTGGCAATACTCCATGCACTTAAGAAATGGCGACCCTACCTAATGGGAAGACAGTACAATGTAAAAACGGATCATGATAGCCTTAAATACTTTTTAGAACAAAGATTATCCTCTGAAGAGCAACAAAAGTTGGTCACAAAGATGTTGGGTTATGAATTTGAAATCATCTACAAAAAAGGGAAGCAAAATGTGGTGGCAGATGCACTCTCAAGAAAGGATGAGGATGTGGAAGCATTGTTGTGCGCCATTTCTATTATCCAACCAGATTGGATAAACGAAGCAAGGGAGGAATGGAAGAAGGATGAAGAAGTGTGGGCATTTATTAGAAAGTTACAACAAGACTCCAGTACATCTAATACATTTAGCTGGAAAAATGATTCATTATGGCACAAAGATAGCTTATACCTCTGTAAGAATTCCCAGCTAAAACAAAAGATTCTTATGGAATTGCACACTTCTCCCTTAGGAGGGAACTCAGGATTTTTAAAAACTTACCACAGGGTTAAGAAGGAATTCTTTTGGGAGGGCCTTAAATCAGATATTCAAAAGTTTGTGGTGGAATTTTTGGTTTGCCAACAAAATAAAGTGGAAACATTTAAGACATCGGGTCTATTATAGCCTTTATCCTTTCCAAGCCAATGTTGGGAGGCGGTTTCAATGGATTTTATCACAGGGTTACCCAAGTCTGAGGGAAAGAGTGTCATCATGGTGGTAGTTGACAGACTTACCAAGTATGCACACTTTTGTGCATTATCACATCCATTTAAAGACAGTACAGTTTCTACTACATTTATGGAAACAATTCAAAAGCTACATGGAAACCCAAAGATTATTGTAAGTGACAGAGATCCCATTTTCACTGGAAATTTTTGGACATAATTATTTTCTTGTCTTGGTACTCAGTTAGCTCATAGCTCATCTTATCATCCTCAATCTGATGGGAAAACTGAGATAGTAAACAAATGTTTGGAAGGATATCTTTGTTGCTTTGTATCTGATAAACAGACACAATGGGTCAAATGGTTGCCTCTGGTTGAATGGTGGTATAATACTTCCTTCCATATAGCAACAAAAATGACCCCATTTATGGCACTTTATGGATATCAGCCACCATCCATCACATCATATTTAAGAGAAAATTCTAAGGTTCAAGCAGTGGAACATCGCATTGAACATCAACAACATATCCTCCAACTCTTAAAGGATAACCTCATGTTGGCACAGAATAGAATGAAACAACAGGCAGATCAACATCGCAGTGAAAGAAGTTTTGATGTAGGTGATTGGGTATTCCTATGGCTACAACCATATAAGCAAATTTCCCTCAAGCAATCTAAGAAGGATAATAAATTATCACCAAAGTATTATAGTCCGTACAAGGTGTTGCAAAAGATTGGTACTACGGCATACAAATTGGAGCTTCCTGTAGCTTCTCGGTTGCACCCAGTTTTCCATGTTTCATGTTTAAAGAAGATTATACATGACAAGCTCGCAGTTCAAACAATATTGCCAGAACTTGACGAGGAAGGAAAAATTATATTGGAACCAGAAGCAGTCACAGAAACAAGAACTCGATAGTTATGAAATTGATCAATTTCGAAGTATCTTATCAAGTGGAAGAACTTATCCGCTGAAGATTCCACATGGGAGGATGAGAATTTTATGCAAAAGCATCCAGAAGTACTGATTACTAGTGATTACCCCATTACTATTGTAGTTGTATCCCTTATTAATATTGTTGTGCCCCTATTGTCCCCATATTGTTATTACTTTTCCCTATAGAATTCCTCTATTGTTATTTTTTGTGGCTTTATATTATTATTGTTAGGTCGGCTGGGTTATATTGTGACTCCTTAGACTCCTATATATAGAAAGGATGTTTTTTCATTTGAATCATCCAAGAATTTCTCATTTATGTAATGTAAAGGAGGTTGCCCCCTCGAAGAGGCTGAATTCTAAGGCATGGATCTCTCTTTTCTATCTTTTTGTGAGCTAGTTTCATAACATATGTTTTTGCTATTGCAAGTCTAATAGGTCTCATTGATCATTTCTTTGGAAACACTTCCTATGTTTTAAGTATTACTTGGTTCTTGGAATCGTTGGATTGATTTTTGCATTGTAAGTGGAAAGTACATCTATAAGTTCATTCCACTATATCCATCATAGCTTTGTAGAAGTCTCCCCACCGCCCACCCCTCCCCCCTCCTTTCATTAATCTCCAACTCCACTCCAGATGAGTTAAGGCCCAATTCATCATCATATACATGTTCTATAATTTTTATTTTCTTAGAATGACACTCTTTTAATTCATTGTTGGTCCATGTAGAATGTTAAACATATGTGAATTAATAGATTATTTAAAACATGTTATCTAATATTCTTAAGTATATTATTAGTGAAAATTCAAAAGAAAAACTCATATTGAATAAATTTTTTTCATTCGCTTGATTCATCCTTCTCCAATTTTTCCATCAGGATTTTATTCCCTTTTGTAATTAGATCAAAAAGAATATTATCAAGCTTCCTCATTTTGTTGCTCTACATGACACACACTAACCAATACATGTTATTTAAACTTACATATAGTGCAAACATATTATTTTTGTAAATACTTTACAAAGAATTTTCCTTTTGTGTTTTTTTGGATGTGCTATCATTGTGTCATTTAGTATTTTTATTACTTGAACACTTCTCAAACATTTTTTTATTAATATACAACTTGTACCATTCAATAAAAAATCCATAAATATATTTTATAAGTAAATCAAATAATTTTCAGTCAAAAAGAGGTTTGGTAACCGGTGCACTTATGTTCATAAGCACACTCACGCTTTTAATTGTTAAGCACTGATAGTGAAAATGATTTTTTAAAAATAACTTTAAATTATGACAGTGTGATATGTAACGATAAAAGCATTTACATCATAGTATAAAATGAAAAGGTAAAGATTAAACATAATATTTTTTGACTTAATGGTGATATTTGTGAGAGGGGAAACAATGTGTTTTATTACATAAGGTGCATCGATAAACAAAAGTCATTAAAAAAAACCATACATGGCCGATAGGGTTTGGATCTGATTCAATAACTGTTCCCCCTATTTACATGTCAAAATTGTTATATAGAGTAACACAAACCCATTAAATCTGAAATTCCTAAAATGAGAAGCCCTAATTGTGAAGTGGTAGAGCGAGTTAAACCTTAGTGAAATTTGGCAGTCATATAAGGAAGAAGAAGGAAGGGTTTAAGGTAAGTATTGATTTTTTATTTTATTTTTGTTAATTTTAGTTAAATCTAAATAGGAACAAAGATTGTAAAATTTTTAATTAGTAAAATCAACAGTGATTTTTTACTTTTCAAGGTTTTTATTTTTTTCTTCTGAATTTTAATTAAATCTAAGAGAAATTGTAAAAAAAATATTCCTAAAATCAACATTAACATTTAAATTTTATTATTCAAGATTTTGAGTGAATCACCATATCTTTCAAATTTTGATCTTTTGAATAGTTCTATTGCTCCAAGTATTTTTCTACTCCACAAAGCTCCAAGTATGTCTCTCTTGCAAATATCTCTCTCAAAATTTTGGGAAAAATAATGAAATAGTGAATAGATTTTTACTATTTAAAAGAATTTATGAAATTAGATTTCAAAATGTTAATTACTACTCATTTTTCATTTTGAAAAAAACAAGTCAAGATTTTTAAAATTTTTATTATTTATTTATTTTTTTCACATTTTTTTTGAACATTATTGCATTTCATACTAAAAAGCACTAGTGTGTTTACTAGTAATGCACTCCAATTAAGATGACTTATCGGTACACTAAATTTTTTAGCATACTGATAAGATATAATTCCTTCTTCTTCTTCTTTATCGAAATGCTAGCATTAAGTGTGGTTGTTATTTTAACACATTGGTGCGGTTATTATTTAAACACATTGCTGAAGTTAGTTTTACAAGAGAACTGGGATGCTTTAAAACTTATATGATTTTTTATTTTCACATAAAATAGCATATTCATCTCAAGTTATCCTTTAGGATGTATGCACATGAGTTATAGTAATTCATAGTATACATTTTCCACTTAAAGTCACATTATTCTTGAAAAATGGTTTGAAAATTCTATTGAAATTCAAATTGTGGTTATATGGTTCTCGAAATTAATTTTAGGTATGTAAAAAAAAATTATTGCCAATTTTACTCAAATGCAGGGAGAAAATCTCACAATATCAAAGGGCCAATTCTTCAAAGTCCAATTCCATATTTCTCAAATTCCTTCATAGAGTTCTCCCTTTCCATCTCCAATAAGTTCATATTTTATTTATATTTCGATTATCTAATTGAATTTATTATCTTTATCCATGTCAATCTGAATAAAAATGTATCCAAATTTGTAGGCTCCTCTTTTAGAATTGACTTCAAATGCAAAAGATATTCCACTAGTTCAAAAACATCGGAAGCTTTTATCAGGAGTAACACACCGCAAGTAGTTTGTAGATGAAAATGGACAACCTCTTTACCTTGCTAATTGTAACATGTCATCATCCAACCACAATCCTAGGTTAGCGATGGTAATAATTATTTGGTATAATGTAATTTCAGCAAACCAATTGCATTGTGTTTACTAATATCATTGATGTACTAATGTTCAATATGTTTTTAAATTAGGATTCTAGTGATGATGAGTGACCCACCTACCATCTTTGAATGCACCCCACTACAATGCCAAATCAAGAGAAGGCTACACTAAGAGAAAAAATCAGAGAGGAATCATACCAAGAATAGTTGAATCAACCACCTATTCAATTCCCACTACATCCAGATTCACCAATTAAGAATGACTACTACAATAATAGTTCTTCATCACAAGTTGGCAATGGAGGTAATAAAAAAGAAGTTGGTATGGATGATTCCTTACAGGATATGACTTCCATGGAGATAATGTTGTTAGATGCATTCCAGAAGAGTGAGTTAGGGGATGATGCTCACATCATTGATACCTTTTCTGAAAGCCTGGAAATATCTTCCACCAACCCTCTCTTTGGACTTGGCGGCTAGTCGAAGTTTACCTAGTTGGGGACAATGATGTCACTTTACAACTTAAAAGTAGCTTGTCATGTTGAATGAATGTTTCTTGAAAATATTGAGGTAATTGACCATGATACAATCCCTTATATTTTTATAAATCTTGTCACACAATCTATATTAAAAATGGTTGATTTACTGAAAGTTAGATATTAACATTGTAAATGTATATTTCCCACCAGCTTCATGTTATTCAAATATAAGGTTCTTCCAAGAAATAATGTCTTTCCTTGTAGCTGTGAAGAGGAAAAGCAGTTGTAGAAAATATCAAGTGTTGAGTACAGTACATATCATGCATCTATGAATGATTGTATTCTACATAGGGGATAGTATGCAAACAAAGGGATATGTAAAAAATGTGGGTATGACAGGTACCATAAAAAAGGGGTAATCACATGGTCCTCCTCATAAGATATTTAGGAACATGCCTATAATCCTAGTGATTCAAAGGATATTTTGTTACAAGGAATGAGCTATGTTGTAGGGATGGCATGCCTGACACAAAATTTAGTTGAGAGTTATGTGAATCCAAACATATTCAATAGCCATGAAGCATATAAATGATACATGGCCAAAAAAATTCAAGGATGAAGTAAAAAGTCTACGACTCAACATAGTCATGGATGGCGTCAACCGATATTCCCTCTAAAATGCCAACTACTTTGTTTTTCCTGTAGTAGTGTTCAATAACAATATCCACCCCTAGTTCTCCGTGAAGAATGAACATCTTATGTTAGCTCTCATAGTCCCTCATAGAAGGAAAATGAATAATATGGATGTCTACTTACAACCATTGGTAGATGATTTGAAGCAATTATGGGAAGGGATACATGTATATGATGTATTAAGACCCATTGGAACATAGAGTCACTTTATGTTGTATGTCATATGTTCTTACACCACACATGATTATCCTGGCTTAGGAGTTTTCTCTCGTAAATTAATTTTTATTGATTTGTTTATATACGTAGCAATATTATTCCTCATATTGGTTTAATTCACTACAATTGTTTTGATCCTCATGGTCACTAATGTGTTATGTATACAATAATTTTGCAGGTCTTGTAACAAAAGGGTATCATGGATGTAAATGTTGTGGACCTTATTTGAAGGCTAGGTGGTGCAACCACCTATGAAACCTAGTGTATGACTACTCTAGTGTATTCCTCACAAAAAAACACTCTTAGATAAGAACAACATCCGCTTTTAATGGTAAGCTCGAGAGAATCCAAAGGCATGCAATAATGACACCAACTGAATTGATTAGAGCATATAAGAGAGAGAAGAAGAAGAATATTACATAAATGTTAGATTCAAATGGGAAGCTTATGTTTGATGATCCGTAATTCCTTGACACATATGAAGAGAAATTTCCCATTGGAATGAAAACAAAATCTATCTTTTATAAGCTCCCATATTGGGAGCATCCTAAGATTACCAACTTACTAGATCCGATGCATATATTTAAAAAAAATTCACATTATTTATAGAGTCACATATATTGAAAATAAAACGAGACATTTTTTGTTAGGAGAGATCTTATTTCATCAAAAACTAAAAGGAAACATTGGTCAAGACAAGAATGTAGAGGAGAGGCTAGTCCCTCTAGGTATTTCAAAGAAGGTGAGGTCACATGGATTTTAAAGAAGGAGGATATTTCTTTGGAAAAGGAAGTTATAATGGGTGTGAGGGTGTGTTTTTTATGTGTCTTAGCTATCATGCTACTTCACTATGGAAGACCATTTTTAGGGTCAATATCACATAATCATTTGAACCTTCTAAGAGTATGTATGTCAACAACATGATTCTATTATTTGTTATTATTTTTATTCCGTGGGATAAAATACAATTAATTTTTGTATGTGTTTACGTTGTAGTTTCATTATGTTTTTCTCATGCATGGGTTGTTGAAAAATGACTTCCCCCAAGACCTACACTGTGCCATATCTAAATTATCTGCACTTGTACATTGGATCACATCAAATGAGATTGATATGGCTAACATTCCACAATGACATCAAGAGATAGCTGATAGTTTTTGTATGTTTGAGAAGGAACTACCGATGAGTTTCATGGACTTGCAAGTTCATATTCTAATTCACCTAGTAGATGGGCTTGAATTAGTTTAGGTGGTTTCTTGTCATTGGATGTTCTTCTTAGAGAGGTACATGAATAAATATAATGGTTTTTTTAGACAAAGGGAAACACCAGAGGGTTATATGGATGATGGGTACATATCGCATCAGCCTTTCTATTATGCTAGTGAGTACATCAAGAATGTTGACAACACACAAGGTTTGGTGATTTGGGATGGTGAAATGGATGAAGACAAAAGAGAAGGGTAGCTTCTCCAAACGAATTGAAAAATACATGTGATCAAGAGCAAGTGACTTATCATTTGTCAAATTTATACACTGTAACTATTCATATCAAACTTCATAACGTATATTTTGATCTCATATGTACTATATATGTGGGTTGGATTTCATCAGCGAATTGAGAAATTGAAGCCATCAAGAAATTCATTTACAATTCAGAAGAAACACAGTCATTTGTCGCATTATACAAACTGAAGAGGAAATAGACAGTGACAGAAAATAATTGACTCAACTGAATGGTAGAATTGTGTCTTATCCTAATCATTCAAAATAAAATATAACATTGATATGCCCCAACAGTTGGGTTGTTGACCAAGTTAGACAGAAATATGGTGCATCTAGTCGTTACATGGGAGCTGGAGAGGATGTGCTAAACATATGGATTGGGTGCAACAACTCATTATGCATGTTTGAATTGTAACATATATATTTTATATTTAAATTATATTTGGGTTATTAGAAACATGACATTGTGATTTTTCCACTTTTTTATAGGTGCATTTGTTCCCATATATGTGGGCATATGGACATCATTTTTGCATGGAGGATGTTGATTATGGACACATGACACAAGATTGTGGAGTGGAAGTCAAGTTCGAGCAATCTAATCTTGCTAGCCACTGCGATCAAAACCAAAAACAAGGGAGATTAGGTTATGTCAGAAAGATACAAGAGATCATTGAAGTGGAATTCTCTTCATTCCAATGTGTTATTTTTAGGTGCCACTAGTGGGATACCTTTGATTGGTATAATGTAAAGGAAGGTCGTGATAGTGGGTTGATATGTATAAACTCTAGGAAGATGTGGCATGAAGCTAAGGAGCGTTATGTTTTCCTCAAACACTGCAATAGGGTAACTTTTTACCGATATGTGTTGGATAGGTATTGGTGGTTCGTATTAAGACATGAACCTGGATAAAAATATATTTTTTTAAGAAAAAAGTGTTAGCATGTCAAGCGAGGAAG
Organism: Pinus tabuliformis; assembly: GCA_031772625.1. Lineage (NCBI taxonomy): Eukaryota > Viridiplantae > Streptophyta > Pinopsida > Pinales > Pinaceae > Pinus > Pinus tabuliformis. The sequence goes on from CM062804.1 coordinate 1,058,082,660, forward strand.
ATAATCATGGTGATGACAACAGTGAGTGATCTGTATTTGTGTTATTTAATAATATTTAGTATTGTTGTACTTTTGTGGTTCTTTATTTCACTAATTATATTGTTTTGTATTTGAATTATTGGCATTTTATATAATTGGTAAGATTCACAAACATTTTTACATGTTTCTTTTCTAGTGGAAACATTTTTACACTTAAAAATAAGTATTTCCAATGGTGTAATATATAATTTAAAAAATAAAATTTTAACATATTTTTTTAATTCTAATTTTGTGATAAGTTTAATTTAGAATTTGTGATAATATGGTTTTCAGCTTAGTTGTTTATTAGTTTACATAATTTTATCATTGTTTTTGAAAATATTTAAGTTATGCCCTCAATATTGACTAAAGCCACAATTAATGAAGTAATTTAAAAATTTGATGGCAATCAAATTAGGAAATAATGTCAAAAACAAAAAATATAGGAACATTTTCTTGCATTAAATTTCAGGGCCAATAGAATGATTCTGATTCAAGATCATAACTTTGTTACAATAACAATTTTTAGGGTAGAAGAGTCTATTAAAAAAAAAAAATTGTACAATGGAAAATAACGTTTATTCATATGTAATTGTTTTTTGAAAAAGAGTTAGAATGAATATGCATGAACTATCTATACAATAGAAAAATATTTATGGTAATTTTAAAGTTATAGTTTCAACCATATTAAACATTGTAATTTATAAAAATATCTTTGTATTTTTCTATTTAAAGTAAGTTTTTTTGCATGTAATTTCTTATATAAAAATTAGATATAATTTCACCAATATATAATACATAATATCTATATATATATATATATATATATATATATATATATATATATATATATATATATATATATATATATATATATATATATATATATATATATATATACACACACATCATGATGGTAACTATCTAAAAAACATAAACATAATCTAGAATACACATTCAAACTCACTAACATCATCTACTTATATACACCTCTAACACATATAAATGTCATTAGCTAGCACACAAACCTAATAATTTAACAGGGCATCATCATCATGATAACATCTAACAATATCCCAAGCTAACATATCCCATGCTAATTATATTGTTTTTTATTCATCTTGTTAGCATTATATATAATTGGTAAGATATTAAATTTAAATTGGTAAAAGTTGTCTTAAATATTAAATTTAAATTGCTTTAATTCCTCATAACTTTAGTGCTAAACTAAATTCTATTAAAATATATTTTTTTAAGTTATATTGAATCTAAATTAAGTATAAAAAAAATTATGACTTGAAGTTTTTTTAAATTCAACAATACATTTAATTTTATAAATAAACTTAAAATATTATTTTTATGTTTTATATAAATATTATTGATAATAGTTTATTAATTACCATTTCTTGTTTATTAATTTAAACATTAGAAATGAAAAAAATAATTATAACTAAATTTAAAAATACATATTAATTTAAAATTTATATTTTAAATAATAATTCTAATTAATAGTCAAGTCTTGTTAGCAAAGCTACCCAAGATCAAATTTCACAGGGCGTGGTTGTGCCTTGTGTTAGGGGGAGGAGACATGCTAAAAAGTCTAGTTAGCTAAGCACTGGTGTGGCCCATGGCAGGTGTGATCCCTAGGTGACTTTGATGGTTTATATGCCCTTGGGTGGTGGCTCCGCAAGCCACAGGTCAAGCTAAGAGGATCACAGACAACTTGACAAACACACACAAAAAAGATTCTAATTAATAAATATATTTTTTAATGATGCTGGATTCATAATTATTATTAAAAAAATAAACTTTAATTTATTAAATTTATAAAATCAAATTATTTGTCATGTTATTTTTATAATTTAATATTTTATGAGCAATTTGTTTAATTATAGTTGATTGTATAGAGCAATCATTTATATATTTTAATTTTATTATAAGTATTTTGAAATTTGTTTTTAATGATTAAATGTTGCAATATACATTTTGAAAATTAATTGCAAAGATTAACTAGATATTGTCTAACTCTTGTATTATAAGTATAGGTCACAAATTGTTGATTTCTATGCTTACTATGAATAGAAAGGTAGTTTTGTTTAGAGGTTTGTAGAATTTAATTGTGTGGAAAATTGATTTTGCTTTGTAGTGACTATTTTTTAGACATGTTTTATAAGCATTTTTTTTGTTACTATTTTTTCTATAGGCAAGGACTATGTTTCTAGTGACCCTTGTTTGAATAAGAATTTAGTTAAAATGAATATGTATGAATTATATATGAAATATAAAAATATTTATGGTAATTCTACAATTATAGTTTCAACCATATTAAACTTTGTAATTTATAAAAATATCTTTACATTTTTTTATTTAGAGTTAGTCGTTTTGCATGTAATTTCATATATAAAAATTTGATATAAGCTCACTAATACATAATCTATAATAAATATCATTTCATAAAAAAAATCATGATGATAACCATTTAACACACATAAAAATCATCTAAAATACACATTCAAATTTGCTAACATCATCAAATTATATACACCTCTAACACATATAAACGACATTAGCTAGCAAAAAAATATAATAATCTAACATCGTGTAACAACCGCGGTGAAAAGTTCATGTAATAGAAGTTAAATGAAAAATAAAACCATGGGTAAGGGACATGTATTACAAGATGAATGTTGGACAAAGATATCCTGGTGGGCATCACTGGATGTGTGTTTTGGCTAAGGAAATTGGCAAAGGCTAAGAAAAATACATTAAAAGGCAAAACGACATTTTTGGTACATTTATTTATGTAAATAAAGAAAAATAGGAGAAAAGGAAGGTAAAAGGTCACAGGTTGCATGTGAGGATGAAATTCAATAAAAATAATGGAAAATGAAGAAATTAGAGGCCTCATTAATAAAAAGGCTTCTGAGGATCAGTTGGCAGGTTGCCCAGGGTTAGGTCTTGATAGTGTAATGTTTAGTCAGTTCAAGTTTGGAGCTCTCTCATTATTCTCTCCCTTTCTCACTCTTGGTTACTTAGAGTTTTCTTTTAGCACTCTTGTCTGGAGCAAGGAAGGAAAAGAAAGGAAAGCAAGGACCAAGGAAGAAGAGCAGGGTCAAGAAGCTTCAGTGGGAATACTTGCAGGCAACATATTGCATGTGTGATTTCCTAACTAGTTTCGACATGCATGACTTTGCATGTTGGTGTATGGTTCTCTTGTTGTCGATGACATGGTTTTTCTGGGTTATGATAGTGGATTTCAGTCTAGCTTAACCTTTTTCCAAATGCAATGGTATGTTGCGATGTTATTTTAGTTTCTGAGCTTTGGTTTGCTTGATGGATTTCGAAATCTGGGGTGGAGGTGGTCTCAATGTTCATTCCCAAAAGCCTAGAAATCCCTTGACCGGTTTTTTCAGGATACATGGTAAAACCTAAGGGATCAGTCTCGGTTTAGGGCCTAGTGATCCAAGTTTTGATTGTAGTAAAGCCTAAGAGACAAGGAGACAGAAAATTCCTCAAGGATAGTGATGGATTGCGGATACCATTCCAAGTTCAGTTCAACTTTAATCAGAGCATTGGTTTTGGTGTGATCATGGTTTAATGAGGATGGAGGTGGTTTAACCTCTGGATTCCCTTTGTTTTTCTAGGAGATCCCACATTCATGCTTGGAATATGGCACTGGGGTGACTCGTTGAAAGAGAGATTTGGTTCATCCATGTCTATGGTTGGGTGGTACGTGGAAGTCCTGAACCTAGTCGGATTTTCCTATGATTAATAAAAGATAAGTTATCTTACTTTTTCACTGATTTATATGTGGATTTAAAGCCATTCATATCTTTGATATTTATAAGGTTTTATATTGGTTATAAGCATGGTTGAATGGATGGTTCATGTCATGGTTATTTCATATATTAACTTGTAATTATTAAATGGATGGATGCAAGACCTAATTGATGATGTAGTAATTCAATGGAGAAGGAGGTGATCCTTTTGATTATGTTTCATAAGCTGTTTCATTCATTTATGCTATGTCTTGTATCCTATACTTGTAGGTTTCATTGACACCAAGTGTTTGATAGAATGGTAGTCGTTGTTGGGGATGTTGAGGCCTAGTCTTGAGGGTGATTTTTTATTAATCCACATTGTTATCATGGTTTTAATGAATTATAGAAGTTAAAATAAGTTCTATGTAGAGTTCAGGATTCTAGGCTAGAAAAGTGGCTTAAACCATGGGGTCATTGGCACAAAATTAGCAATTTTGGTCCACAATCACTGGTAGGCAGGCCTGTGAACAGGGAAAATTTTAATAACCACCCTAAATTTACATGTATAATAAATGGGCTAATCCCCATGATACATAGGAAAAATTGGAGGTGATTTTATCAATAATATAATATGTATATAATTTTTTTGGCGAATCTCTCACCAAATTATATTATCTTTTACAGTGATGGAGAATCTTTCACTGAACTATAAAATCTTGTAAGATCTTGGCAAATCTTTTACTGAATAATAAAACATTGTGAAGTCTTGGCGAATGTTTTGTTAAAGTATGAAACCATATATGATATTAAGAAAACATATTCATTAAACTGTAATATACTAACATACATGTTTGGAAAAAAGAAACATAATTTTCTCTTCCTACAAACAATGTTCCAAGTTTCAGTGGCCATGTTTGTCAAGGTTCTTACAATACACTCTTTCATATCCTTCTAATAGTTTTGATAATATTCCACAACAAAGTTCTTGTAGGTGTTGATATTGAAAACGAGTTCTGTCAAGGTAGGAGAGTTTAATCTTTTCTCTACAACTTTTGTCAAGCTACCAATTTTTTCAAGTTATCAAATTTCTTTCTTATTCCATAGACTCCAACTGTGAGATAAAAAAAAAAAACACATCAAGTTTGTTTACCCCAACACGCCAACAAGTAGCATGCCCCAACTATATTATATAAGAAAGTATTAGGTATCCCAAAGGCTTGAAGGGGATCTAATTGAAAGAAGTGACCATTGTGAGAATCCTTCCAATCAATATATGAATATATAAATGTAGATTTATTATTATTTTAATTGGAAATCTTCAATTAAATAATAAAATTTAATTACGTCTCTCCTAATTTAAATTGCTTATTAGCATAATTCACTACCTTCATAGGTCTCGCATTTTTTAACAGCGTTGTAACATGTAGATTAATTTCCTTTTCGATGAACAATCTCCACCTTTTAGGAAAATATGGTGCAATGGCTCCAACCACTACAGATCATTAGGACAAACTAAAAATAGCACAGAAGATGAAAGGTTGTACAAACCAGCTTATTTTTCAAACAACTAATCCAACATCAGTACCTAAACTTTTTCATGAAGATATCATATTGAGAATGTTTGAAAAATGGTGAGGAATCTTCTATGAGGGTGATGCGGAAAGAGTGATAAGGTTTCATTGTTTTGAATTTTTTTTTGTTAAATAAGAAAAAGTTAAAAACCAATATTAATGGATATATCGGTATTTTTTACTAAATTTTGTGAAGTAACTAAATGTAGCTTTAACCATTCACCTTAAGATGTTTTTACAATATAATTTCCCAAGTCTATTTAATATATTCATTATCATAAAAACCAACCTATATCCATCTTAACTCCACATCTACCACTATTAGGGGGATGAAATCTATTTATCCCTCTGAGCACTTGGTAGACCCAGAATTAAGATGGATATAAGATGATAGAATTTCCCTTTAAATAGTCTATGCTCACATGAATACCATGGTATTACCATGGGTCAATACCATGGGTTATCATAAACCTAGAGCTTAAAACTTACTATTAGTAATTTATAAAAATTAATAATTGATTTTTATTTTATTTTTTATTTTAACCAAGTTAAAATGTTTAACATACATTAAATTACAACATCCATTTTTACTCTTGATCCATTAAGCCCCGAGAGGGATCAAATATTTTTTCACTATATGCTAGTTTTCATATCACGATATTTGATCCCACTTGGGGCTTAGTAGATCCAGAGTAAAGATGGATCTATGCTGGTTTAATTCCCCCATTTAAATAGGCTACATTCCACATGAATACCATGGGTAAATACCATGTGCCATTTTTATTTTTATTAATACTAATATTAGGGTTAATAATGTTTCTTTGCATGGTATTAATAATAATCTAGCCCATGGTATTTGGCCCATGTTATTTTTCCCATAGGTTTCACCTAAATATAACGCTTTTTTTGAGTGTTCGTAAATATAAGGTGACTTATGGAGTAAATATAAAAAAATGTTTTATTTTTTTACCATACCTCTCGTTTATTTATATTTTTATTAATTTACCATACCTCTTTTACAAATATGGTATTTGGCCCATAGGATTCACTTAAATAAAACCTCTTTTTTGAGTCTTCATAAATAGAAAGAGGGTTATGGACTAAATATAAAAAGAGGTTTTATTTATTTACCATACGTCTAGTTTATTTATATTTTTATTTATTTACCATACCTTTTGAGTAAGTATAAAAAGAGGTTTTATTTATTTACCATACCTCCACTTTATTTAGATTTTTATTTGTTTACACCCTTGCATGTATATAAGGTGACTTATGGAGTAATATAAAAAATGTTTTATTTATTTACCACACCTCTCATTTATTTATATTTTTATTAATTTACCATACCTCTTTTATAAATACTGTATTTGGCCCATAGGATTCACTTAACTAAAATCTATTCTTGAAAATTAGGGCGAATGGAAGGTTGTAACTTCTAATTTCAAGGGCCAAATTTACCTTTTTTACCCTCTTCCTTAAAATAACGTGGGCTATTTGAGGCGATTTGTAAAAATTTACTATGATACAAAATATTCGCCCACTAAAAATTTAAAACCTCTTAATTTCTCCAAAGGGCGAACATTCGCCCCTAAAATTTTCCATGGCTGTGAGAGCGACTTGGGGTTTTTGGTCACCCCCTTGCCCATAGAATGAGAGTAACCATGGCATAAGAGCTGCAGAGTAGAAATGGGACCCAAGGGCAGGTTGTCTGAGTGGCTAACTTGTCTCCTATGGGTTCTGTTGATGATGTTGGATGACTATATGTTATGTTTTGTCGATTCTACTTTCGTAATGTGACATAGGGGGTAGAATTTGGTCATAGTAGCCTCTGTTCTCAAGTTTAGCCCAGTTGGCATGGTTACCTTGGGTAGTCCTGGGAGGTGGGTGTTACAGATTGGTATCAGAGCGTGGTTGCACTCTCCTTGGGTGAATGTGTTGTTTATGCATGCATGTCAGTTGCATGTGTGTCTATTACACTTGCATTCCATGTGATTGTTGCATTACATAATGATTGGTCATGATGGTAGTGAGGTTATCATGAGGAACTTGATATTGATTTTATGGAATGCATCGTCAGAAGTATATGGTTGGTTACATGGTTATATGCATCTTGATTACATCCTTGTATGTTAGGTTTCATTCTTGGTTGTTTGATTACATGAATCAGTCTTTGTAGGTTGGTTACAAGAATTGATTGCTTATACTTGACTACATGTGTTCATTCATATATGTATTTGATTAGGCATTACTTATGCATGTTGATGGTTGCATGTGGCAATGTGTACAATGGAGTAATGGTTGTTTTCATGCATGAGGTCATGGTTTGTGTAGTTGATATGGTCATGCATTGATGACTTGACTCTAGCTAGAATGATGTGAATATGGTTTAGTACTCTTGTGTTATATGTCTAAATGCAGTTGTCATGCATGAATAGTTTTGGTTATAGTTATGCATGAATAGTAGGTCAAACATGCCTTTTGAAGTCATGGTATACAATTTATGTCATTAGGGTGATGTTGGTATGTTATGATGCTAATATGTTGGTTGAGATAGAGTAGGAGATGCAAATCATGAAAGTGAGGTTGCAGCATTGGACTCTGGGGTAAGAGTAGATCGTCATACAAGTATTGTATGTTTTGCATGCAGGTATGTAAGTCAATGATTGTTATATGCATTAGGTTTATATACATGTCTTTTGATGTTATGGTTACATTCATGATGGATGTTAGTTGATTAGTGTAGTTATATGCACATGTGTCAAATAGTCAAGAATTGTAGTAACCTATGGTTGTATGCATTTCTATTGTCGCTTTAGGTTTGATAACTTGAGGATTATGTTATATGTTGTTGATGAGTATGATATATAGCTTATTGTTATTATATGTTATTAACTTGATGATTAAGGTTCTCTTTGTGATCTTGATGTTGTGATTTGATTTGCTATACGCGTGATGGTTATGTTCATTGCATTGAAGATCTTGATGTTATATGTATTGTATTAACCTAGCTTGGACTATGCATATGGTTATGGTTGTGATATTCAGGTATGAACCAACATATTTGTGATTTGGCTTCGTACTAATCTAGATTGATTGTACATATGTGATTTCTATGCATAAATGATAATTGTTTATGAGTTAGGGTGTGAACATGTTAGTTAGTGCTTTTTATGGATAACATGATCTTATTTATGCTTAAGTTGATGTGTTGACAAGTTATATCCTACTAATTAGCTTCATTGTGCAGACAATATAGCCTCCCCTAGGATACAGTAAGGTATGATTTTTCTCATGTTGTATATTTGCTGCTTGACTGTTTGATTGTGCCATCTAGTTAATTTATTTAACATGGTATGGTTGTAAGTTGATTGAATGTTTGATGAATTGCATAATATGAGTATGTCTTCAAATGATCTTGTTTTAAGATGATTGTGCTAACACATATGAGTTGAGATAGATGACATGTACTTGAGTATGATAGGTGATAGTTGTAGCATTATGTATTATGACTTATTACTATGATTTGAATATGGATTATGACATGATTGTTAGTCCTGCTAAAGGTTTATTTCAAATTGATAGATATGATTGTCTTGATATGTGGAACATGTGGTTGACATGTGAGAGCAGTTGCAGGAAACATGCTTGGTATTAGTGTGACAAGGTAATAGTTGATGTGTTTATATAAGTAAAGTTTGGGTGATACATCAATGCATAGTAAGCCTTGATTGCAACAAGGAAAAAGGTAAAAGAAAGGAATTTGGCAAGCATTTATTTGGCTAAGTTTGGAAACTCTAATTCGAAACAAATGAGTTCTTTGCACACAGGAAGTCTTCTTAACATTGACTTTGTTTGAAATTATGTAGATATGTGCTACATTCATGAACATGTACTTGACAGGTTTGTTAGCTAGTCTCTAGTTACAGCTGGATCTGTCAAGAGGATTGGAGTCCCTTGAGAGATGACGTGGATGTGCTTAGTTGCAGACAACATGTTTAGTATAGCAACGTAAGGTAACCAATGTATTTTCATGTTTAATTATGCACTAACAGTTATGTGTTGATGGACGTATGATGTAGGGAGTTGCATGGCAAGAGAAGTTTGCATGAAATCTTGAATAAGGCTAAGGTTTAGCTATCCTTGGGAGTCATGGGGATTAATTCATGGTGTCTATAGTTATTCTTGTGCTTTTGGTCTTTTGCGATTGATTGACAATTTTGCAGGTGTCTGGTGCATAGCTATGCCACTTTGTTTGTGGTGTCATATCATTGTTGGATTTCCATGGTTTTCTTCTTGTTTGTTTCTTGGTATTCCCTTTTATTTTTTTGAGCCTTGGAAATTGGTTGGGAAAGAGGAAAGTCAATGGGGCTTGGGGAGAGATGTGTGGTACCCAACACGTAATGTAAGACTCAGATGAAGCTTTGTGCATGAGTAAGCGCAGTGGAAGGTAACGTTATGACAGTCGGTTGGACTTGTTGGTCCATAGTGGAAAATGGACGGTGGCAGTATAAACATGTGAAAGGTAACTAGAAAAGGTAAACTAAATGGATCTAAGGTGTCAGATGCCTTGGATATGTTGGGAATAATTGTTCTCAATGTTTTACATGTTGTGCACGGATAAAGGAAGTTCTCTTAACCTTGACCTTATGTTAAGTGGTAGTTATGTTATGAACATGATTATGCTGATGTTTATATATGTGTACATGTTTGTGTATATGTATGTCGTTGTCCAATAGGATGATGATTGTTTTATGATAATGATTATATATGCATGTATGTATGTATTTATCTCACTGTTTGATAGGGTCATCAAGGATCATTCTTGTGGAGAAATGATTGCTTATACAGGTGAATGGCATAACAAGGTTCCTGGTCTTACAAGGGATCAAGTGAGAAGAGTAGTCACGATAAGTATACAAGGTCAGTATCATGTGGTTATGAGTTTATATTATGTGATTATATTATGTTTATGTTATGACAGGTAACATGTAAGGATATATAAGTGAAATAAAAGTAGTGTGGTCTGCAACATGCTAGGACAAGCATAGATAAGACATTCGGAAAAAGTTTTTTTCGTAGAGATAATGTGATTTTGGATATTAAGTACTAGTGTTGTGCATATGTTGTACATGTTTCATATATGATGTTGTGTGCATGCAGTGTTGTGTATGCATAGCATGTGTACATGTTGTTCATGTAGCGTTATGTACATGATGGTACAAATAATGTTGTGTGAATATTTCATATGCAGTGTTGGGTATGAATGGTGTTATGTACATGATGGATATGCATTGTTGTGTAGATATGGTGCTGAGAACATGTTGGATATGTAGTGTCATGTATAGATGACGCTATGTACATTTTGGATATGCAATGTTATGTACATATGTTGTTCTATGCATGTTGTACATATGGCGCTATGTACATATGGTGTTGCGTGAATGATTGTACAAGGGGTGTTGTGAGCATGTGGTGTCATGTACATGTTGTACATGTGGTTTCAAAGATATGTCATGAATATCATATGATGTACATGTGGTATTCTGTACACGTTGTACAGGTGGTGCAGTGTACATGTGGCATTGTGTACACGTTGTGTAGGTGGTGCTGTGTACATGTGATGTTGTGCACACATTGTGCATGAGGTTGCAGTGTACAGGTGGTATTGTGTACATGTGGTACATATGGTACTTGTGTAGATGCATGTGTTGCATGGAATTGCATGACATGTGTAGTTGTATGAGTGTGATGCACACCATGTGTATGTGAACATGGTTGAGGAGAAGGAACTAGGTGTTTGTCGGGTGTGACACCCAATCTAGAGTGTGTATGGAATAAAGACAAAGGTAGAAGATAAGGATTGATGAAAGGATAAGTATCAAGATTTTATTTCAATTTTATTATGCATGTGATTCATGATTATGTTCTATGATGATTACATGTTATCTATGATTCTGGTTTATGATGGTACATGTGATTTGTGATGTTGATCTATGATAGTTGATCTTATGCTAACTAGATTTGATATGTTTATACATGATGTTTTAATCAAACAGTTAGTTTGACTTATTGTGATAGGAAGCAAACATGATTGCAAGTATACCTTATTGATGAGCTACTAGTTAAGTATGATTTGAGGTTATTTCAATTTATTTGAATCTAACAGAAATTATACGGTTGGAATAGGAATGCATGAACATGCCCGATTGGGTGGTGGAAATCGACGGCAATAATTGGTAGTAGAAGCAAAAGAAATTGGAACATGCAGTCGTATGCTGGTAGATTACCTTACGAGTAGGGCCATTGTGGAAAACTGGTTCCCAGTAGTATCCATTGGTTGCCATGATCATGCTATGACCGATATGATGGTTTTGAGGAAGGTATATGCCTTGTTTTTGTATTTATGATATGAGGAAGACTTGCCAAGGGATGCATCATTTAGGTTAGGGGATACCGAGGAAATTGGAAGGTGAGTGACTACATGGAAGGGGGTGAATGGATTTCCTAAGGGACTATGTAGCAAAGAAGGGAAGGTCGCAGATATTTTTTTCGTCATGAGCATTGTCAGATGGAATTAGATGCACATTGGGGGTGTGCCCTGGAATAGTGAGTCGGTAACTGTTCCCTGAGAGGAGAAGTGGTGCAGGATTACAATGCTGAACATTGGATGCAACTTTGACTATGACAATGGATTCTGGACTTCCTTGAAAGGATTTGAATCTTGGTACTACTTTGAGGGTGGAGGTGTGATCCTATAGATTCGCTTGTTGATTGATATGGGAATCACATCCTTTATTTGTTGGTTTAACAAATGTGCATATGTGTATATGTGGTTATTATAAATATTGTAATGAGTTCTGTTATAAAGCTCCAGTATGCATTATGGTTATTACCTTATCATGTTGTTATAATGTTTTTATTTTGAGCAGGTTCTTCATTGTAAATACTATAACGAGCTAAGTTATAAAGCTCCATAGGTAGTATATTTTCTTTTCAGCGGTCTTGTTGAGCCCTTGGTGTGGTTTAACACTAAGGACGTGTTCCCCAAGGGGGAGGGTTTTGTAACAACCTTGGTGAAAAGTTCATGTAATAAAAGTTAATAAAAGAAAAATAAGACCACGGTAAGGGACACATATTACAAGCTGAATTTTGGGCAAAGATATCCTAGTGGGCATCACTGGATGTGTGTTTTGGCTAAGGAAATGGGCAAAGGCTAAGGCAAAGTCATTGAAAGGAAAAAAGGAATTTTTCACACATTTATTTATGAAAATAAAGGAAAATAGGAGAAAAGGAACGTAAAAGGTCACAAGTTTTATGTGAGGAGGAAATTGAAGGAAAATAATGAAAAATGAAGAAATTAGAGGTCTGTTTAATAAAAAGCCTTATGAGGATCAGTTGGTAGGTTGCCCAAGGTTAGGTATCGATAGTGTAATGTTTAGTTAGTTCATGCTTGGAGCTCTCTCATTATTCTCTCTCTCTCTCTCGGTCTTGGTCACTTAGAGTTTTATTTAAGCACTCTAGTTTAGAGCAAGGAAAGGAAAGAAAGGAAAGAAAAGGAAAGAAAAGAAAGGATCACGAAAGAATAGAAGGAACAAGCAACTTCAGTAGGAATACTTGCAAGTAAAAAATTGCATGTGTGATTTCCTAGCTGGTTTGGACATGAATGGATTTGCATGTTGGTGTATGGTTCTCTTGTTGTCGGTGGCATAGTTTTGTCAGGTTATGATAGTGGATTTCAACCTAGCCTAGACTTTTTCTAGATTGCATGGTATGTTGGGATGTTATTTCACTTTTTGAGCTTTGGTTTGCCAGATGGATTTCAGAATCTAGGGTGGAGGTGGTCTCAAGGTTTATTCCCAAAGGCCTAGGAATCCCTTTACCAATTTTTGTGCGATACAGGGTAAATCCTGAGGGATAAGTCTTGCTTTAGGGCCTAGTGATCTGGGTTTGTACTGTGATAAAGCCTGATAGACAAGGAGACACAAAATTCCTCAAGCATAGTGATGGATTTCTTATGGCATTCCAAGTTTGGTTTGGTTGTGATTGGCGCACCGATTTTGGTGTGATCATGGTTTGATGTGAGTGGAGGTGGTTTAACCTATGGATTCCCTTGGTTTTTCTTGGAATCATTGTTCTATGAGATCCCACATTCATGCTTGGAATATGGCACGGGGTTGGCTGGCTGAAAGAGAGATTTGGTTCAGCGATGTCTATGGTCGGGTGGTACGTGGAAGTCCAAAACCTGGTCGTATTTTCCTATGATTAATAAAATATAAGTTATCTTAGTTATACAATGGTTTATATGTGGATTTAATGGAAGTCATATATCTGATATTTTATTGGTTTTATGTTGGTTATAAGCATGGTTGAATGTCTGCTTTATGTCATGGTTATTTCATATATTCACTTGTAACTATTAAATGGATGGATGCAAGACCTAATTGATGATGTAGTAGTTCAATGGAGAAAATACATGTAGGTTGCATTGATGGAAAGTGTTTGACAGAATGTTAGTCCCAGTTGGGGATGCTCAAGCCTAGTCCCGAGGGTGATTTTAGATATATCAACATTGTTATCATGTTTTTAATGAATTCTAGAAGTTAAAACAAGTTATGGGCAGAGGTCGGGATTCTGGGCTAGCAAAGTGGCTTAAATCGCAGGGTCGTTAGCACAGAACTAGCAAATTTGGTCCACAATCACTTGCAGGCAGGCCTGTGAGAGTGACTTTGGGTTTCTGGTCACTCCCTTTCCCATACATGAGAGAGACTATGGCCTAAGAGATACAGAGTAGTAGTGGGACTTAGGGACAGGCAGTTTGACTGGCTAACTTGTCTCCTGAGGGTTTTGTTGATGATGTCGGATGACTGTATGTAATGTTCCATCGATTCCACTTCCTTAGGGTGACATAGGAGGTCAAATTTGATCATAGTTTACCCCATTTGGCATGGTTACTTTAGGTAGACCTAGGTGGGAGGTGTTACATAGGCCATCATCATTGTGATCACATCTAACAAAACACAAGCATTATCTAACAATATAACCACACGTATCCTCAAATATACATCTCATGTCAAATAATTGTTATAACATACACATCTATCTGCAAGCACATTAAATGAACATATCTAACATGACCTAAAAATATACACATGAACACCAACATATAGATTAAGTACATCAACATGAATAGGTAAAATGGGTCATACACACACAGAAATAAGTTAAATAACTACTATATAATATCTCTTACAATAGTACTAGTGGAGGCCTAGTCTATAGTAGAAGATGATGGATGGTCAACTGCCTCAAGAGTTGAAGTATGAGGTGGAGAAGGAGGTGGTTGGTTTGTTCTCTGTTGAGAAATAGGTAGTGAGTGAGATGAATTAGAAGGAGGTGGAGTAATACCATAAGGATCACCACCCTATTCATCATCCGATGTGGTAGTATTAGGTGAATACTATGTATCTACATTCACTACAAGGAAGAGACCATCTAACAGAGGTTTTTGTTGAAGGCCCTATAAAAATAGCCCAAAAATTTGTTTATAGCAAACATCAGTAGTGGAGGTGGGCGAGCAGATGTTTCAGTGAATTTTTTTTGACGGTGTGCCTACAATATAAAAATGCATTGGTGCTTTACTATCCATACAAGATCGGGTGCCGCATAGAACATGGTGCACCATGGAAAATTTATTTTTGTCAAATAATTTAACATAATCCTCTAAACAACACAACACACCCATGCTTGAATAATTGATAACATTGGAAAAATGTTACTTTTAAAAATTATTGGTGATATGTACAACTACAACACTAGTGCCTTTTATGTAGTAAAAAGCCCTGGTGCATATCAAGAAGGAGCACCACTATAGTTTTTAAATTTTAAAAAAATGTGGTGTTATTTTCACATGACGCGCCAGTGCGATACATGTAATTAAATTCCTCGAGGCATCTTCTAAACAACATTGCTAGGAGGTTTTTAATTTTAAAGAAAATATCGGTGTTATAGTCAAACAAAGCACCAATACAGTACCTATATTAGAACGTCCCAGGGCATCTTAACTAAATAAATCCTATAGATTTTTTAATTTAAAAAAATTGTGGTCCTTGTGGATATATTCTACAATAGTGCGGTTATAGTAATGTACCCAAGGAGGGTTAAATGAAAAAAAAAAAAAAACCCTCTTGGCCATAAATTTCAGTTTTACCATCTACAGTGCTAGAGAGCTCTGAAGCACTGCTGCCACTCTTGCCTCATGCACGTTCCCTCAAATTAGTGCTTCTCTTGCTCACTACCCTTTCGTATTGTGCTCACTACCTGACTTTCCATTTTTTTCAAACCATGGTAAAATTTGTTTTTCTCCATTACATGCCAACAATTCCTCCCCAATGACCAAATGTCCAAGTAATGTCTATGTTTCTCTCTAATTTCATTTTTTTAGTGGATTAGATTTGCAAATTAGCTTAAATTTTCCATTTTTTTTGAAAAAATAAATTCCCTGTGCGGCACGCTCGATATGTTTGCCTCACACTGATAGCGATGCACCCTACAAATTTATAGGGTGCACCATTGTTTGGTGTGTGAACATAACACATTGCTATTGTTTCCGTGGGATTAGTAAATGTAAACACACCAAGAAATCTAAAAATTGTACATTGATGTGTTATACCTGGTGCGTTTATATTTACCAAACACGCCGCAAGAATAATATTTAAAAAAAAATTATAGATGAGTGAATTTGATATCCTGAACATTCCGTACTGATGCAAAAATGTTATACATGTGCACTGCATATGTGTGATTCACCGTTATGAAAATTTATATTATATGGTACTATATTATATTTATATTTGTATCTATGTGTCTGTTTTCTTATTCCCTCTCTCAATATCAGCCCCCAAACATACACACACTCTCTCTCCATAATTGTGTGTCTCTCCCTCCCTCCCTCTTCCTCTCCTCTCTTTTTATCTTCCCCTTCTCTCCCTCTCTCTCTTCCCTTGTCTCTCTCTTCCCTCCCACTCTCCTCTCTCCTTCACTCTCTTTCTATATCTCCCTTGTCACTCTGTCTCTCTCTCCACCTTTCTCCCTCTATGTCTTTCTTCTTCCCTCCTTCTTGCCCCCCTCTAACTCCATCTCTTTCTCCTTCTGTCTCTTGAGTCCTCTCTCTCTTCCTTCCTCTCTTTCCCTTTCTCTCCCATCTACCTTTGTATCTCCCTCCCATAACTCATTCTCTTCTCTGTCTTCTCTCAAAATTTGTCACGATATCCCTCCCTCTCTCCTGCTCTCTTTCCCCTCCATCTCTATGTCTCCCTCTCTCTCATCCCCTTTTCTCCCTATTTCTCTTCTTTATTCTTCTTTATCTTATGTCCTCTCCTCTCTCCCTCACTCCCTATCATCTCTCCCTTGTCACTCCCTCTCTCTCTACACCTTTATCTCGCTTTGTCTTTGTTCTTTCCTCTCTCTCTGCCCTCCAATTCCATCTCTCTCTCTCTCCCTATCTCCTTCTCTCTCACCTCCTCTCTCTCTTCTTCTCTCTCCCTCCCTCTCCCCGACCTCCAGCTTTGTCATTATCTCCCTCCCTCTCCTCCCCATCTCTCTCTCTTAAATTGGACCTCGTTGTATTGTTTTTAGGAAAGTATTTAAATTAAAAAAAATCAATTGGTTGAAAAATATTAAACCTATATTTTTGATCAATCATGTCAAAGAAAATAGAATAATCAAAAACTCTAAAAAATCATGCACTATCTTTCCTCTATTATTGTTAGTCACTTTCCTTTTTCTCATCGCTTGGATCCTTAATTAAGATGGATCTATGATGGTTCTTAATAATTTTATTTATGTTATATAAATTCCACAACTTTATATATAAAATCGTTCTCATATTTAATTTTGTTAAAATGTTGATTTAATTTCTATGGGAATATTTTTAGTAGTTGTGAGGATATAGGTTTTAGATATATCTCAAAAGTAATTATAACTTTTTCTGTTTCCTCTATTATTGTTAGTCACTTTCCTTTTTCTCATCGCTTGCATCCTTAATTAAGATGTATCTATGATGGTTTTTAATAATTTTATTTATGTTATATAAATTCCACAACTTTATACATAAAATCGTTCTCATATTTAATTTTACTAAAATGTTGATTTAATCTCCATGGAAATACTTTTAGTAGTTATGAGGATAGAGGTTTTAGATATACCTCAAAAGTAATTATAACTTTTTCTGGTTTAGATTCAATTAAAAAAATGCTATAAAATTAAATTAAAATAAAATATTTTATAATATATTTTTATTGTAAAATAGATTATGGTTCTTGGAAATGTGCTATTGGTAAGTCGTGGTATTGGACCATGGTATTGTAACAAAGCCTATTTACAAATTAATAATACCCATGTTAAAGTGAGGAAATATCCATTGTTAATAATATAGTCATATTGTTATAAAATATCTTGATTGTGAAATAGTTTATGATTTTACATGTGGTATCGACAGGCCATGGCATTGAAAGAAATCCTATTGACATTTTTATAATATCAATGACAAAGTGGGGGTAAATATACATGGTTAAGAATCTTGTCACAATGTAATATAATATTTTGATTGTGAAATAAGTTATGTTTTTTTGGCATGTGGTATTGATAAGCCATGGTATTGGACCATGGTATTGTAACAAATCCTATTTATAAGCTAATAATATCCATGAAAAAGTGGGGGTGGACATCTATGGTTAAGAGTCTTGTCATATTGTTCTAAAATATTTTGATTGTGAAATAAGATATGTTTTTGGGCATGTGGTATTGATAAACTATGGTATTGGCCCACGGTATTGTAACAAAGCCTATTTATAAGTTGATAATATTGAGGGTAAAGTGGGGTGAATATCCATGGTATTGTAACAAAGCGTATTCACAAGTCAATAACAAATTCAAAATATAATAAAATAAATTTCTTTTATTTTTATCAATGTAACTTTTTATTATTAATTCAGCCAACATTTAAATGAGTGTAGGGTCATTATCCATGGTATTGTAACAAAGTGTATTCACAAGTTAATAACAAATTCAAAATATAACAAAATAAATTTCTTTTATTTTTTATTAATTTAACTTTTTATTATTAACTCAACCAACATTTAAATGCTTACACTCCTCCCCAATATCATTTTCCCCAATATCATTTTTAACATTTTTCTATTTTTTAATTTAGTCAATTTTACACCTACACATTTATCTTATACTAGGTACTTACATGACATCTACACACCTACATTGTACTATATTTTCACTATAAAGATAAAGTAATTATATATATATATATATATATATATATACTTTCCATTGTGGAATGTGTATTTTATTCATTTTTTATTATGGATTTAAAATATGGAATTAATATTAATAACAAGAATAATATAATTCACATGTATATATAGAAAAATATGTTTTTTGCTTCCACTTTATAATGGGTTGTAAAAGTCTCTCTCCATAAAAAAAATGTGTAATTTTTTTATTAATTTTTAATATAGAGTTGACGTGTGAAATTAATATTAACAATATGAGGGAAATATAAAACATGGTAATAGAAAATAAAAATAAAAAATATGAACAATATAAATCACAAATAAAATATTTTAATAAAATAAAACATTTCAATACTAATTATGTATATATATTATATAAAACAAATTAAAAATAAAACTTTATTATGTTTAAAACTTTAAATCATTCTATTAACATATTTATCAAAATGAAAAAAATTTATATTTTCTTCCTGGATTATGTACAATTGACACCTAATATGTACACATATACCATTTATCAACTCCACATAACCATGGAAAATTACACACAGCTATACCTATGTACATAAAACTAATATAGATCTATGTTAATCTCACGTTTATCAAAAGTAAAAAGACATCAAATCTCTTTAATTCAAATCTTCTTCAAATTTTATATTTTAAAAATAAGTTTATACATCAACATCGATATATGCTGGTATAAATTTTCTCTTATATTCTAAAGTTCATTGAGATTCACGAGGTTATCGGCGTTTTAGGTTAAATAATCAAGAATATAAGCGATGAGGTAATTGGGTACGTCTTTTGGGTACATAATAAAATCTGACGAGGTAAGGTGATATTGCAAATTAATATTTTCTTCGTTTGATCAGGAGCTTCAGTGACGTTGCCTACATTTGTGTTTATATGTAAGAGTAAGTTCCAAGCAAAAGACGCTTGGCGTGCACACCACGCAAAGCCGACAGATTCAATATTTTTATATAAGTGGGTGTACTCGGGTACGATGGTGCTCTGTAACATTTGTAGCCTTTGAATCTGCAAAGAATTGCAAATCTTTGAAATCTGTACTGCGAGAGAACGCTTTGAGTCTAATCATTATGGAAATTTCATTTAAATGGATCACTGGTTGCTTCAAACCCTTTGATTCACATGTATTTCCCACTACTTCTTCCTGGCCAGTTGAATCGAGTAAAGGGAATGATAAGCGGAAAGAGAAGGGCGTAAAGAGCAAGAAAGCTCCAGTGCCCATCTCTTACTTCCCTCTCGCATCCAATCTCTCTCTCTTGTAGTGAATATCTGCTCTATCATATTAGTACGCCACGTCGGAATGTTTGTTTTATCCATTTGGAGACGCTGAATCGTCTGGTCAGGGACAATGGCATAAACCCCTGCAAACAATGTGAAGATTTAAATTTATTAAGGGGGTGCAACATTAGAAGAAATTCATTCGTTCTTCTCTCTTGGGAGCTCTGAAATGTCAGCGCAACTTTTGCAAGCTTTCCCAACTTCTGGGAATTTCAGTTTGAAGAGTTAATATTGATGATGGTCAAAATAAAAGGATGACGCTGTCTGTGTATAGCAACCGATGAGATGTAATTATTTCATGTTGTGTGGCATGTTATGACTCCCTCATCCATTAACCTTTCTGTTCACTGGAGAGATATCTGAGTGAAATTTGTCAGAGGTGTGGAGAGTCAACTACTGTGTTCTATAGATTGTATGATTTGGTGTTATAATTTAAATTAAATAAAAGAACTTGAAGACAAACATGTCCCTGCTGAAAAGATGGAAGCCAATTTAAACGTTTTGTGATTTATCTTATTATTGTGGGTTTATTAAATATATTGTATATAATTGTTTTTATGTTTTATTATGTTTTTGAATTTAAGTTTATGTGATTTATAATTGGTATGGAAAGAAATTTTTCGATTATAAGTATATAAGATGAGGAACCAATTCACAAGTAATGTGGTTCATCTTCAAGACAAAATGAGGAACATATTTCACATCATGTTAAATAGATATAGAGATATGTTTACTCACAAGTTCTTTAACTCAAAAATTATTGTTAGTCATAAGAATATTACAATAATATTGATAAAAAGTTGGAAATAAAGAATAAATTAAAATAATTATTATTAATATATTATTTTAATTAAAAGGAAGTATGAAATATGGTCAAATTTAATTATAAAAAGAATATAAAAAATAAAAAATATAGAAAAATGTAGAATAGAAAACTTAAATAAAATAAAAAGAAATAAAAAAACAAAATTAATTTTATTATTACGAATAAGATTTTTTTGGTCATTAATTGCTTTCAAATGATTGAATATAGAACTCAGAGGCCATGGAATGCAAAGTTATGAAAATGATTTCAAGCATGGAGATGGAGCAAGCAGGGGACTTTGGATAGTTGCTGCATGTCTGAAGCATGATGGTGTAGCTGGCTATACAATGCGAGTACACGTCTCCCTCTGTACCGGGTAGACTCACTTTTATATTTCTTTACTGCCTCCGTAACTAGGTTTTTTCATCGTTTTACTGTCCCCACCTTTTACCTGATCTACATTTCGACACCTTGACCCCTGTCCACCATCGTCGTTTCTCCTTGGGGCTCTCTCCCTTGGCGGTTACCACAGGGAACTGGCAATCCAAGTTACTTGACAGCAATGGACCTCGATCTGGTGGATTACTCGGAAGTACCGTTGGCAGAGGGTTCTATCTGGATGACCCTGTGTTCTGTTAAGCTAGGGTTGCTTTCGTTTAGTAGCGAGCTAACTGAGACAATTTCCGGTCTCCCCTCCCTCTCACGTCCATCTGTTCACCCAGTGATATTGCTCGACAACCTTCCAACCTGGCCGTCCCTCTCCACTCCCCCGCCATCTCCGTCATCCCTAGGGTTTGCAACGGGGTGCCTTAACCCTAACCCTTTGTCCCCTACCCCTGGTCACACCTCCCATCCCCCTCTATCCGTTTATCCCCCCGCTCCTCCCGTTCCATCTTCCTCAGTGGTTCCCCTGATTACGCCGTGCTCGTCCTTTCCCCCTTCTGGCAGTTTCACTAATATCCCCCCTTTATCGGATGCCCTCCCTGTCAACTCATCCCTTCGCCCCGTAAACCCCCCTGAATCTGAGTACATCTCTAACCGTCGGGGAGACTCAGCTGCTGAAGTGAGGCCCTGCAAGAAGACTAAGTGCTTTTAGACCAAAGTTGTTGACACCTTTCTCAGGCTCGAGGAGGATATCCAGCTCGGTGACACAATGGATTTCACAGATAGGGTTCTAGTTGGAAGAATTCAGGGACGAAACTATACGGCGGCTCACTTAAAACATGGGTCTCAGAGGTCTGGGGGCATCATTTAGCTGACTTGCCCTCAGTATAGACGTTCGTGAAGGGGTGGTTTGCCTTACGTTTCTCCAGGCCAGATCACACGAACTGGGTCCTATCGTCATACTGGCACTTCGAGCATGCCCCAGTCCTCCTGAAGCGTTGGTCACTGCTCTTTGACCCGGATACAGAGCAGATAGGCATTGGCCCGATCTGGGTCAGATTACCAGGGCTCCCGTTACACTTCTGGTCCGAAGACATTTTCCGTCGCATTGGGAACTCAATTGGCACATACATGGAATTTGATAAATCCTATCTATCTACTGGCAAGATGGCTTTTGCTAGGATTCTGGTGCATATGGATACCAAGGGAGGGTTACAAGAATTCATTATCATTCAATGGAGATATTTCACCTAGAAGCAGCCACTGGACTATGAGGGTATACCCTATAGATGTCGTAGGTGCCACATAAGGACTACCCCTTGATCAACAAGAGGGGTTACCAATCAAAGGACAAAGACTAGGATTCTCGTACCCCTCGGGACCAACCTCAACCAGCTATGGAAGTGGAAGAACAATAACAACAAGTCCTGGCAGAAGCAGACAAGGCACACAAGAAAGAATCAAGGAAGAAGCGTGGGAAAGCTCCACTTCGGCCTCCCTCCCCACCTCTGACAAGAGCTCGGGTGGCTATAGGGGATGCTTATTCCATGGGTATGACTAATTCTCCTCTCTCTTTTGCATATACTACTTTTGTTTCTCCTGTTTTTCCATCCTTTCCATTGCATGACTAGACTACGGACTCTTCGGTCGCACCCCCCAATATCTCTCATTCACTTTCTCATCCTCCCTAGCTCTTCCAACAACCCCCTAACATTCAACACTGCCCCATAGTGCCCCCCCCTCCTGCTTACTCCTTCCCCTAGCCTTCCCTCTTTGGAGTACCCTCTCCCATATTACCTATTCCCCCTCCTCTAGAATCTTGATACCCCCTTCGCTCTAGAATGTGATCCCAAGGCCTTAACATCATAGGCTTCGGGATTGACTCTAACCCCCCTCTTCCCAAACCCCGAGGGTGTCCCTCCCATCTATCCAAGGCCAGGCATCAGACTAGGGAGGAAATTGCATCTTGCAAACAGAAAACCATCGACTGGGCCCTTAGAGTAGAGCAAACCCCTATCCCCCCCTCCATGAAGCTGCTCTCCTACAACTGTCACGGGATGGCTAGCCCAGATAAAAAACTAGCCCTTAAGCGTCTATTTGCGACATAGCTTGTAGACATTATATTCCTTCAAGAAACCCTTGGCCTTGCGAGCACCGTCACCCCCTTACTTGAATCTTGGCTACCAGGCTAGACTTTCCACTCCCTAGATGCCATGGGCAGATCTAGAGGGTTAACCTTGGGCATATGTAATCGTACCATTAAGACTTCGAGGGTTTTGGGAGGACGGGGGTTTTTTGGAGCAGACATCTACTCTCCTACTTTTGAAGCAGACTTCAGGATCATTAATGTATATGGTCCCTGTCAGGACAAAGCCGATTTTTGGAGGAAACTACTTAATTCAACCCTCCTGCAACAAGATAACATCATCTTTTGGGGGGGGGCTAAATTTCTCCTTGGGGTATGAGGAATATTGGGGCAATCAAGCACAGGTGGACGTGCTGTTTGTTTTCTTTGAAAACCTCTCGGAGATCCACAACTTTATTGATATCCCCTCAACCAAATTGCAGCCCACTAGGAGGAACAATAGAACAGGGGATGCAAGCCTAGCCAGACGGCTTGACAGATTCCTCATAAAAGAGTACTTGGTCAACAGGGGATCCCATATCAGATAATGGGTGAGCTCTGGTGGCCTATCTGATCATCGACCTATCTACCTAGAGCTGCAGGATGTAATAGACAAACCAAAGGCCCCGTTCAAATTTAATTCCACATGGCTACGGGATGTGGAATACATAAAAATGGTGACCGATTTTTGGAAGGCAAACCCCTTGGCAATACAGGGAACCTCATGCTCGACTTCTCTCATAATATGAAGGAGTTGAAGTCCCTATCCAAGATGTGGGCTAAGAAGAAAAGGGAAGTGGAAGAGCACATTCTTAGAGCAACAAAGGAAGATATCTACTCTTTTGAGGAGGACATAAGAGGATTTATAGTATCTTAGGAGCAAAAGGATAAACACTTTGCATCTTTGCAGAAGAGAACTCAAATTTTAAGAGACAGAGAAGAGAGCTGGCGACTCTGTAGTCGGGCCATCTGGCTGAAGGAGGGGGATGATAACACTAAATTCTATCATAAACATGCCAACAGGAGGAAGGCCATTAATACAATATGGGAGCTCAAAGACACACATGGACGTTCAGTTCAATCCTTTTGAGAGCTAGCTGCACTGGCTTGTTCACACTTCAAAGACATCTCCAAGGCTCCTCCCAATGCTACCCTGGCTGAAGTAATACGAATTGCGCAGCTCTTTCCTAGTTATGTACAATAGGAGGTAGAACAGGAACTCATGTGAGAAGTTTCACTAGAAGAGCTAGGCGATACTCTGAAGTGGCTAAACAAGGACAAAAGTCCGGGGCCGGATGGATGGATTGTGGAATTTTACATCACCTTCTTCGAGGTTTTAGGAACAGACCTCCACTAAATCATCGAGGAGAGTGGAAGGAGCGGAAGGATATCAGATGGCCTTAGATCCACTTTTATTGCACTCATCCCCAAAGCTGACAAGCCCTCCTCTTTTGATGACTTCAGGCCTATATCCTTATGCAACTGTAGTTATAAAATTATAGCTAAGATTTTAACCAATTGAATAAAGCCACTTCTGTCCCTCCACATATCCCATGAACAATTTGCCTTTTTTCATAACAAGCAGATACATGAGGCGATTGGTATTGCTCAAGAACTCCTTCATTCCGTTCTGCTCAGGAAACTAAAAGGAATGATTCTGAAGATAGACCTATCTAAAGCCTTTGATAGAGTCAACTGGCTATACCTCCGAATCCTATTAACTCAATTGGGATTTCCTTTTACTTTTATTAAGTGGATCATGAGTTGTATAACTGATGTTCCTTACAATGTTCTCATTAATGGATCAACATCCCCCTTTTTTCATGCTGAGCGGGGTCTCAGGCAGGGATGCCCCCTATCCCCACTACTGTTCCTACTCATCATGGAAGGTCTAAGCAGAATTATAGGAGAAGAACACAGATAGGGGAGGATCAGGGGCATCAAAATCACTGACACCGCTATATTGACTCATTTGCTCTTTGTGGATGATGTTCTCATTTTCCTCAATGGGGGTATCAGCAATCTCTCTACTCTCCACCGGGCTATTGGTACCTTTCAAATGGCCATGGGTATGGTGTTGAACGAATCCAAATCCACTTTAACAGCATCTGGGTGCTCCCAAAATGAATTACAATTCACCCTAAGGAGATTCCCCTTTACTACCCAACCTATAGAGGAAGGTCTGAGGTACCTTGGCTACCGCTTGAAGCCATTTGGTTACAAAATAGTTGATTGGATCTGGCTTATTACTAAGGTGGAAAAGCGTTTGAACATATGGTACCATAAATACTTGTCCAGGGCAGGCAGGTTGGTTCTGATCAAAGCTGTTTTAGAAGCAACGCCTATATATTGGATGACCTTTGCTTGGATTCCCAAGGGAATTCTGGATAGGGTGAAAAACATTTGTTGCCGCTTTCTATGGAAGGGGAAGTAGATAGGGAGAATTTTCACATGGACAAGATGGGAATCTTTGGCACTGCCTAAACGATGGGGTGGATGGGGGATTAAGAGATTGGACACCTTTTCCAAAGCACTTGCAACAAAGTTGGGTTGGCAGCTACTCAATAATTGCAGTCTATGGACGAAGGTTGTTACTTCAAAATACATCACCCCTTCAAACCCACTTGATTGGATCAAACATGGCCACCGATCTAGTGGGAATATATCTATCATCTGGAAGGCAGTAACAAAAGCTATGGACCTGATAAGAAATGGATTGACTTGGAGAATTTGATCTGGCTCCCTGGTGCGCATAGGAGAAGACCCCTGGGTAGGCTGTGGCAATGCACACAGACTTCCCGAAGAGTTGAGAACACATCTTGTTGACCAAGGTATAACACATATATGTCATATAGCTGACAATGGTCGATCCTCTCTGACATAGTAGGCCTAGAAAATAGGTTTTTCTCTAAATATTCCCCCGCCCTGGCAACAAAACTGGAGAGACTACATATCTGTATTAACTGAGGTCCAAATCAAGATCACAAAAGGAGATTATGAGTTCATTTGGGCCCTTGCCAGACATGGATTTTATGCTCCCAAGATAGGATATCTTGTTTTGATGGATCCCCTCAAGCCGCCAGCGTCTGAGTCTTGGTGGAACCTTTTATGGAAGTTAAAAGTGGCCCCAAGAATGAAGTTGCTTTTGTGGTCTATACTGAACAACAAGGTCCCGACGGGAGCAAACCTGATGAAACGATCTTTCTCAGGGCCTTTTTGGTGCCACCTATGCATGAATAGCAATGAAGATACTGAAAAACTCTTTATGGACTACCCTATCTTTCAAGAACTATGGAATGGATTTCTCTCAACGCTCTCCATTAACTGTCAGTGGCACGGCAACAACTTAAAGGATGCATGGAATAATTGGTGGAAAGACACCATAGGCAAGGAAAGGAATATACCTCTGCTCATTTGCCGGGCATTATGGATAGCTAGGAATCAAATTATTTTTTAGCAAAAGTCCCCCTATTGGCCTTCCATACTGAACAGAACCTTAGCGGATTATCATTTGATTCCTGAAGACATCACTCAAAAACAACACACAAATATTGAGCCAAAATTCATTAACTCTTCCATACCATGGGCTTACTTTGATGGATCGACACAGGAATTGGGTTGTGGAGGGGGAGCCGTATTGCACTTATCAGTATCACACTCTTTCAAAATACAAATGGGTTTGGGCAAAGGAACAAATAACTATGCCAAGCTTTTAACTGCTAAATACCTCATCCAATATGCTATATATAAACAATGCACAAACCTGCAACTATTTGGTGACTCAAAATTGGTTGTCAACTGGATCAACAAAAAACACACATGTAATGCATATACATTGAAGCATATTCTGGATGAGACTCATAGACTTATTATGTATTTTGACTCTTTCACTTGTCATCATATTTATAGGGAACGAAACACAATTGCCGACCACTTATCCAAGGAAGCAGCACTCAGGGATGGTGATACTTGGTTGATATGCGAGGAAAATGATGGTGCCATCTATCAGCACTATCACAGACCCTTCATAGACCATGAATCTTTTTGAAGCAGCATTTGCAAGGGACATGAATTTTTGACATTATCTTTTGCTTATATTGTAAATATTTATCAGAACTTTTATATAGCACTATACCCTCTCTGCGAAGAGGCCAGCAACCCTCTTTTTTTTGTTATTCTCATATAGCTCGCTCCCTACATGGAGGAATGCACAAAAGTCTTTTTCATCTTTTTGAATAGGCAATGCCTCACTTAAGTAATTCTTTGCATATACAAAATGTAATTTTCTCCTATAATGAAAATTACGACTTTTTCCATGGGAAAAAAATTACAAATAATATTACCAATAAAAAAAAGAAATAATAAATGGAATTAATTATATTATTACTATTCATCTTATGAAACCATAGGGAAGGTCTTCTAAAAATACACTCAAACATAATTGTTAGTTATATATATATATATATATATATATATATATATATATATATATATATATATATATATATATATATATATATATATATATATATATATATATATCAAATGATAAAAATTTAAGAAGACGGTAGAGATTCAACACTTGCTAATACTCCAACCATTGTCTCTATTCAGATTTAAAGGTCTCTTTCAATTTCCAAGGCCTCCCTAGACATACGGTGATGAAAATGGTTAATCCTTGCAATAACGCTAACTGATGTGATGATTTTTCTTTTTAGCATGTTCTGCCAAAGCGGAGGAGTTGGACCTTCCATATTTGATGTCAGTTATGTGCTCATAAATCCTTTGATTTATTGATTGACCAATTTCACCAATGTATAGAGTACCACATGGGCAAGGAATGATGTAACACCTTTCCCATCTCTACACTGCACAGAGCATTATAGTTTATTTTTTCATTAATAAAATTAATATATCAAAAAAAATATTACTATTTAATATTTCTTTTAGAAATATCTTATTTTTTATTATTAATATATTTTATTTCTTTTTATATAATAATGCAAATTAAAAATACCCCGATTGGGGTGCGAGCAGTGGTTGGGACAACAGGTGGGGAGTAATGAAGAGTAACCCAGAGGATTGTACCACTGCCCCCCACACGCTCGAGGCGATGGGTGTGGTGGCCCTTGGCATGATTGCATGAAAGGGTGGTGGGAAAGGTGGTAGTAAATGTGGTAAAGGGGCTGATATTAATGGAGCAGAGGATAGAAAGGTGGGTATTGTTGGTGTGTTTGTTCGCGGATGAGGGAGCTAGTGCACTTGAAGGCTCAGGTGACGCCATCCTCAGTCTCAAGCTCAGAGACGACCTGCACATCTTCACGGGTATGTTTTTTAGATCACCCCTCCTATTGCAATTTTGATCTGGTTGGGTTTCTACTGGTGGGAGAGAGGAAAAATTAGGAATGTTAATTGGGAAGGCGAGAATTGCTGGTGGAATTGGGGGTGGAGTCTAGTTGTAATGACTGGGTTATGTGTCTATGCTTTTCTCCTACTAGGTATCGCCTCAACTTCTCTCTGTTTTGAACTTTCGTTGTCTCGCATGGGGTCTCTAGGATTTCTGGGCCAAGGGGTGAGTGGGGATGCCTGTAGGGGTCATGTGGGTAGAAACTATGTGCTAGGCACTGAGGGAAGTGGGGATCAGTTAAGTTGCTGCCTAGGAGAGGTTCCCTGCTACCGAAGCCAACGAGATTGCTGGGATATAGTTAGAAATTCCTGTGGAGAAGGAACTGCTAGGACTCTTGGGTGGGAAGTCAGGAAAGATAGGAAATCAAATGCAAGAGGCTATGCACCTATTTTTTGGGCATAGGGGAAAGGGCTTGACAACCATGGCTAGTCTACTACTGAAAAGTGGCAGAACTCACTAGCTTGGTCATGGCAAGGGGAAGACTACCCATCTGTGGTCGTGAGAAGATGGGTTTGGAGATGCGGGCTTAGTGTTGATGGCTGGAGGTTGGCCCTCCTCGCAATGGTACCTCTGACCATGAAGGCCCTGGTACCGAAATCAAAGGGAAAGGGGAGGAGTGCATTGGTAACTCAACTCAAGGATGGGAGCATTGCCATACTATGTTGAATTATTTTTAGTTAACGAATTGCTACTCTGAATAGGTTTTGGGCATCTCCACCATGGTTGAACTAGTGAAAAGATGTGGTTGTGGTCGACAGGCCCAAGTGCCCAGAAATGAAAAGGACCTGAGCATGTCTGAGCCTCGCAGGGTGAGAAACCTAGTAGATAAACTTATCAGCGAAGCTGCTGAGACATACTGCGAAGGTATTGATGAAGGCATTCAAAATTTTTTAGAGGAATGGGAAGAGGAAATTAAGAAGGGCAGCGAGAATGAGGAGGACATGGAAGACTGGAGGTCCCTTGTCCCGGACCCTCGCAACATCAGAGGCAAGATAACGCAATTCAAAGAGACCTTATACCTTTATTGGTTGATGAAAATCCTTCTAGGCAAAGCTATGGAACAAATCTCAGTGGGTATGGCTCTTTCTCTTTAAGGTATGTCGAGCTACAAATAAGAATTCCAGAAAATTCAATTTCATCTCCACAAGCAAGATATTTGGTTGGACAGAATAGAGGGGCATATCCCATGTATCTTAGAATTGTCTGAGATTCCTTAATCAAATTCCAAGGACCATGCGCCTATGGAATCAGCCTCGGAGGAGCAGAATGGCTAGTTTATCTTCCCTGTTTAATTTTATTTATATGCGGATAGCTTTTAGTTTTTATTATGAAAGTATATGTATTGATAGAAATCTCATGTTTGGTCATGAAACAAAGACATATATAGCTTGGATAGCAAGACTAGAACTTTTCTGTTTTGGATAGCATATAATGTAGATAGGTGACCAATAGACTTGGTTTCCCAATGTGAAAATTAAGACCACCTAGCCAAGCCATATGGTGTAAATTTGCTTATATAAATAGAAAAAAGACCTTTCAAATTTAACGAAAAAAAATAATACAAATTAAAAATAAACTTAATTTTATATTTATTAAA
Organism: Pinus tabuliformis; assembly: GCA_031772625.1. Taxonomy (NCBI): domain Eukaryota; kingdom Viridiplantae; phylum Streptophyta; class Pinopsida; order Pinales; family Pinaceae; genus Pinus; species Pinus tabuliformis. Next base: position 1,058,112,937 of record CM062804.1, read on the forward strand.
TTTCATAAATAATAATCTAAATAAAACTAATGAAAAAAACATATGTTTTCTCTTATATTAAGTAACTTATTCATACCTCCCTCAGTAACGTCATGCCTTTATACCAAATAAAGGGTTTAAGTTGAAAGACATTTATAAGTTAACATTATTCTAAACGTTCATTCAAGTTGAATTTTAATTTTATATTTATTAAATTTCAAAAATAATAATCAAAATGAAACTAGTGAAAAAAAAAATGTTTTCTCCTATGTTAAGTAACTTTTCATACCTCCCTCAATAACGTTATGCCTTTATACCAAAGAAAGAAAGGGTTTAAATTGAAAGGCATTTATAGGTTAACATTATTCTAAACGTTCATTAAAGTTGAATGCTCATCAAAGTTGAGTATTATTATGAGCATTCATCGTAGGTAGATCTACTTTGTGTACCTTGTCTTTTTGTTCTGCTCAAACGTATCTCTCTTTCTTTATGTAATTGACATTTATGTTTATTGTGGATTTTAGAAATATTTTGAGATGTTATATTAATCGTGGATTTTGGAAATATTTTGGGATTTTATGAATATTAGTTTAGTTTTGAAATCTTATTAATTATTCTTTTTACTACAAACATAAACTTGAACGTCTAGTTTTCTATGGCCTATTTTGTTTGCATGCCCTTCTCCACCTTCACTCTCTCAACGTCGAAACCTTAGTTGTGTGTTGTGTTCTTCCTCCAATCCAATCACATTATCATCAAGATCATTCTTGTAGAGCCCAGATACAAAAAGTTGGTCGTGGGAGATGAAATCCATGTTTATATGAGGACAATCTTCTCTATCCCTTAACATGATTTTCATGTTTGGTAATTGATAAGTTAATCAATATAGAGCGATATAATCCTTCAAAATTTGATTCATTGATTAGAGGGCATGTGCGATTCAATCAAATTGTAGAATATACATACTTGAAGTGAACATATTCCCTAGGGACTAATACAACCCATCACTAATTCTCTATTCATTTAGTAATAGGAATGCATTGCGATGCTCTAGATTAATTCGTTTCGCTCCAGTGATCAAGCTAATCAACTTGACACTGTGTTCAATATGAAGAAAGAGGATATAATAAAAAATAAATATAGGTAGTGATTCAAAAAAAAAAAATCGAACAGAGCACACATGAGATATATTTTGCATTTGATTGAAAAGAAAAATTAATTTACAGAAAGAACTAGAGCTACTGCTCCTTTTTTACATCTCAAAACCCTTGTTTTCGCTTTGTGTTTACACAGAAAAAATACCCTATTTCAGAGATCTATTTATAGACATAGTAAGATATTTTTCACACACAATAAGGGCATTGTTTTTTACACACAAAGTTGTGTTTTGTACCACAGTGAAAAATATTGATTCGATCCTATCTGTTCTCATTCTAATTGATCTAACATTTCTGGAACGAGGAATACTCAATCAAGAGTGAGTAAACATAATTATATGCATAAAAAATATATCTCATCTATACAAATATAATCATGTTGAAAGTCGTATTCTACTTTGTTACATAGTAAAAACACAACTCTTGAGCGCTCTATTTCTCATTTTCACCACAGTAAGAGATAAACTCTTTTCCATACTTTAATAACTACAATATACCAAAAAAAAATCACGCAGGGTTGAATAATTGTCCGCCCATGCCTAAATTTTTTATCAATCACGTTCAACTTAATATACATCGTTTCATACTACAAAAAGAGATATGTCACAAATTATTTTTGGTGTGCCAGGAATGGGAGAGTAAATGTGGTAGTTGGGATTATTTCTAAAACTTCCTCTTAATCACAACTACTGATATTCATGATGCTTAATTTGTCTCTTAGATGAACAAAATTTTCCTTTCCCAATGGTTTGGTGAAGATGTTTGAATATTGTTCGTGATGGGCCTCCAAATTAGACATAAATTAAGGCCCATATAACCTTTCTTAAGCACATTATGGCTATATTAAGCCTCTCGTTCTACACTTAATAATGTTTTTTAGCTTTAATATGTTCACTAGGAAGGTTTATGGATAATTGAATATTTGTGCCTAATATTATTTATTTTTGTAGAATATTGTGAGAATATTGGGCAGATTATGGAGATTTGGAGGAGGAGATAATTTAGGGACTTGCTCCCTAATATAGGAGGATCAATAATGAATAACGAATCAACAAGATATTCTGAAATTATTTTGTAGATTCTAGAGCTCCAATGATTAAGAAAATCTATGAATGTGTTCCTTGTCATTTAATTCAGATTCCTAGTGTTGGGAACCAGATCCGTTATTTGAGGGATTTTGGAGGGGAAAGCTTCCTCCTTTCAAGGGAAATGCTTCCTAATCATTTTTTATAAGAACGAAGTCAATTTTTCCTCTGAGGGTTGATTTTTCTTAGTCTTCTTGTGGAGAGAACTTGTATTTTTGCAGCTCTACTTTCATTTCTTATAGGGGTGTAATTGTATTCATGGAAATAATGAAGATTGTTGCCATGTTCAACTTTTAAATATTGGTTTCCTTCGTTGGACTTTGAGTTTCCTTGGTCTTGGCCATCCCAGGAGCCTCAAATTCATATTTTATCCTTCCTTTCACTTCTTATTCACATGCATCAATTGTTCTTTTTTTTTTTTCATTTAGTATTGATGATTTCTTGTTGTAGGATTGGGTTAAATGGTTGAAGTAAGTTCTTTTGCAGGATCAAAAGCATGATTTCATCCTTGGAACAAATTTGGAAGTTCATAGTAATCATTGAGCTACATGGATTAGTTTGCTTATTCCCAAATCTAGATTTCTAGAAGTCCCTTGTGGAAAATAGTAATAAATTCCAACTATTTTTTAGAAAATGATAACAAGCTTCAATCGAGTTGATTCCACTTGCATTAGATCAAAAAAACGTTCTAGTTAATAACAAAATTTACCCCATTCACACTTGATTAGGTTAGGCATTTGATAGATTAACTAGCTCACTAGTTTTCGAATTTCTAGATTTTAGACTAGTAACTTTCTGCTATTTTTTAACATGTGTTAATAGGGGTATTTTTGAGTGGTTCTACTTGGAATGGATACTTAAGACATCCTAGTCAATAAAAAAATTTGTCCCATCCAATTTTTATTTGAGTTTATTGGTCCTTTGGTGAATTATATCTTCTTGTAGCAAACTTGTTTCATATAGCAGATTCTTGTAGAATTCTTCCAACATGTATATACTTGCCCAAATTTGCTCAAAAAGGTTGGTTTTTGTCCCTTAGGGTTGAATCATGACCCCTAGGCTCTAAATCAATGGTTGAGGAGAAATAAACACCACTTAGGACTTGCCTTTTTACCCATGCAAAACATCTCAACGAATTGGGTTAATGGACAATTTATGAATTGGGTAATACAATAATGATTTTCTTGATTGCCACATCTAATGAACTTTGTCGATGGATCTAATTTTTTTGAAATGTAATGATTTATATTTGGTTAATTATCTTTACTTCATGCAATTAAAATAGTTTTTCCTTCCTTGTATTTTCTTTCTTATAATAGGTTAAGGTTTCCATTTCGAGCATTTCCATTTTTGCAACTAGTTAAGATTTGATTTCATTACATGCTCTCCATTACATTAGATAGCAAAGGAATGACACATTTTATGTTGCATATATAGTTCAGATACCACTTAGGTTTGTACAAACCTTGGGTTGATAATTAAATTGGTAGCCTTGAGAATTGCAACATTCTTGTTGTAATACTAAGGCTCATCATTTTTTTGCATCATTGTTGGGGAAGTGTCAAAGTATGCATTGTTTTCTTCCCTAGTTGATTCACTTCTTTTTACTTTATGCAAAGATGAAAAAATTGCATTAGGCATCTTTCATTTCAAGAATAGAAAATTTCATTGCGTTAGTGGTGGGCTCCAGTATTGCATGAATAATGCTGCAACTCCTGGGTCTCCCTTCTTTAGTCTTATCAACCCAGTAGTTTGTAACAAACTTGGAAGCGACGGTGTTGTATGCACAAGTACTAGCTCTTGTCGCGGCTGTCACTTGGTCAGCTAGCACAAGTTCGCTAGGAGTTTAAGCCAACTTCTATGAGCTCTGAGAAGAAGCTTTTTAACTGATGGATGAAAGCTAACTCAAAGAAGGCTAATCTACTTGCAGAAAGAAGATGGAAAGCTGAAAGGAAACGCAAACCCTAGCAAACCCTAATTTTACCAGCTAGCCCTACGGATGCAAGAAAGATGATGCAAGCTACTGAAAGAGATGCCATTGACTTTTAGGAAGGTAAAATGCATGTGTTTAAGCTACTTCTACAGTAACATCTGTTTTTATTTTTTATTTTTGAATAAGTTGTTAGAATTATCATGCATGTGATTTAACTGTTTTTGACTGTGCAGAGGTGGATTGACAAGAGGAAATGATTGGAGGAGGTCAGGAAGGTTCGGAGAGGGCCTAAGGGGTCCCTAACACCCTTCCAAAGAGTTTCATAGAGTTTGGCTATCAAGAAGCCTCATTCGTGAGCTTCTACAGGAAGTTTGCAGGGGTTCTACAAGATGTTCTGGAATTTCTACAGGATGCCTGTAATTTTCTACAGGATGCTCAGAAATGGGATTTTGGAGAATGGATGGAGAGAGAAAGGTGAAGGAGTGAGTATGGAGGTAGGGCAAGGGTGTGTGGAGTACTAGGACTTGGTGGATGGAGCTGGGGAGAGATGAAGATGGATGGATTTGTTCAAGGAGGAGTGAAGCAATGTTACACAAAAATTAGGGTTATGTGAGAAAATGGAAAACGTGAGGCAAGAATCCGCGTTAGGGGATGCAGTAGATGGGATTGATGGAGTATGGGTAGATAGAGAAGTGGTACAGGTGCTCTGCAAGTTGTTTCTTCAACTGAACCTACGAAGACTTGGAAAATTAGAGACCTAGTTACGTTAACCTAATCTGATCTAGCTAACAGTAAAGAGAATGAACAAAAGTTTAATTGCAATGAAACCATGTATACTAACTATGCAACGAAGCAATCAAGAATTTGAACAGGTAACCAACTTCTGAAAATAAAAAAAATCGAACACTAACGATTGCATGGCAAAGTAAAGACAGTTTTTTTGTTGGCAGCAAGGTCACCTTGATCCCAGCTCCTGATCCCACTGAGGGAGAGGTGAAATCAGAGGTGCTTGATGGCCTTTTTCTAAGGCTTGTCCCTGTTAATAACCTATCAACTCAATCTGAACAACAAAAGTCTTTCTAATCATCAACAGTGACCTAGATAATCAGCAAGAGTTTAATCTACTTAACCGAAATTATTTTGCAAATACATAAAAAGCAAATAATAGTACATAAGGAAGCCTTGGAAATTGGGTTGGGCCCAACCCCAAGAGCTACAGGCTCCTATAAAGAACTCAGATCTGATGCCAAATAGAGTTGCTTTTCATTACCCAAAAATAATCATGTCACAAGAAAGTTATACAGTAGTAGCTACAAAAACGAGCTGAGACAATGAGAGCACTATAGTGCAAAACCCAACAGTTCCAAAAGTAAACTACGAAGGTTGAGGCCTTCCTATTTATACACTACGAGGGGCCTAGCAGCCATCCTTAACTCAAGGGACTTGGCTGTTCAAACTACCAGTAAATAGTCACTCTTCCCAAAGCTGCTCAACTGCCTTTAGGATTCGTTTTGGTGGCCTGCTGAGCTCTGAGTTGAGGGTGGAGATTTCGGGGAAGGGCCATTTAATGCAAGAGACAACCTCCCTACGAATCCTCACCCTTGCTTCATTAATATTTGCTGTCACCTGGCTCATAATTTCTTTTCTTTGCTCCGAAATTTGTTCAAAAAACCTGAAATAACCACGTATTAGCCTCCTTGGTAAAGTGACCACCCTTATTTTTTCAAATAACATAAACATACTCAAAAAACATGCATAATCTATGAAAAATGGTGGATTGATCAAGGAAAATTAGGCAAAATGAGCCCAATAAGTTACCTAATTCGGGGCTCATCATCACCCCCCTGCTAAATGGGTTGCTCATCCTCTAAGCAACTAGTCCAGCTCATCATTCTTTATAGATTTGACCGCCTCCCTCACATCCCAGGCCTATGCGGTGATATCTTCTTCCCGGTCGTGAACTCCTTCTTTCCTTTCCACTTCCTCCCACTATCTGTCTTCCTCCTCTTCCTTAACTCCTTCTAGCAATCTCAAAAGAAAAGGAGGACTAAATTTCAAGCCAATCCAATTAGCCTGCAGATTTTGCATCAACTGTTTGTAGAGAGGTACCCTTGCCAAGGCCTCCCTCATCCTGGTGGGAGAGTGGTATTCTCTTATCTTCAAGCTGTGAGGCAAGGTGTTCCACCACCTTGTGCAGGTATGCAAGCAGTTTTCCCCCAACAGTCTCTCCATGTCCTCAAAGTGGGTGATAGTTTGAGCCTGTTACTCAATGTATTCTGGTAAATCTTGAGGGTTGTTGGCCAAGTGCTGGTGGGCGCTTATCACTATTGAGGGGTCATTCGGCTTTGCTCTAATCATTAGTGGCTCACTGAGTTCTTTGCTCATAATACTGCGGACCTCTGCTGCTCTCTTTTCCTCATGATTCATCCAAGAGGCCATGGCCATAAGTTGGACATCTCCTATTACAGTGTTGGGATCCCATGCATTCATGTTTGGAAGGGCGAAGTTTTGCAAATAAAACTCTGATAATTTGGCCCTATCCTATGATGACCTACTGCCACATAAAGCTGCAAATTGATGATAATGTTGAAATGGAGTGATGCCCCTTTGGGCCAAGGTGTTGATCTGAAACTGCAACCACTGATCCCTAAGGTATAGGGCGTACGAGTTGGCAAGCTGCCTACACTGCAGAGCTTCCATCGCCCAGTTGGCCATGCAGGCCATTTGGGCCTCCTTTTCTTGTACCTGCTGTTTTAGAGACTGTATCTCTTGGCCTGCTTGCAATTCCTTCTCCTGTAGCTGTCTATTTAGTGTCTCAATTTCAGCTTGCAACCCATCTCTCTTTTGCTATTCATCAGGGGTTTCTTTGTCTGTTGTGGGCTCCTCCTGTTGCTGTTGTTCTCCCAAAATGTGAGGCCTTTCTTCCTTCTTCTGTCCCTGTAGTTGTAGTTGTTGTTTAAGCAGCTCATTTTCTTCCTGTAGCTTGGCCTACTGGCTGCTCTCCACATGCGGTACCATAGCCAATTCCTTTCTTGCCTCTTTGAGTTGTTCCTCCAGGCGACCTATATCTGCCACACCCTTGGACTTAGCGATCTTCATCCAAGTGTGGGTCCTCACTCTCTCTTCTTCTAGTGCAAGGAAAAGTAGCACTGTGAATTTTTGGGGAATGATCTTTCCGGCCTCTAAGAAGTTATAGTAGGAGTCCAAACTGGGCTGGGGGCTAGGTTCCACAATGTTCTCCACATTTTCGTCCTCCTATGGTGATTTAGCTACCTCTCCTTCCATTTCTTCGGTCTCCTTTAGCCTAGCTAGTGTTTCTTGTAGAACAGTCTCAGCATCCTGTAGAGAGGCCTTTGTGTCCAAAATTTTCATTCTTTCTCTCCAGGTGGATGTCTTTGGGCTTCCCTGTTCATAGGTGATGGATTCCTTTGAGGGAGACCTCTCCTCTTGTGTAGCTGGGGTGTCTAAAATCGTGATTGGCTCTTTTGACGGTGGCTGGGGTCTGCTAGTCTTTATCTGTATGCTCCTTCTTGCCTTAAAATACATGGAAGGCTCCTTCTTTCGCTTCCCTTTTTGATTTGGAGATGTGCTTAGGGTGGCCAGCACAGCTGCTGCCTGCCTGGCTAAAATCTCAGGTGATTTTTCCTTTTGTTGCCCTGTCTCCATGCTTCCTGTAGAAAGTCCTGTGGTGATTGTTTTCTGGCTTCCTGTAGAAACTGTTTTCTGGCTTCCTGTAGACACTGTTTTCTGGCTTCCTGTAGAAACTGTTTTCACTATTTTGGTCTGCTTAGCTAGGGGTGCCTTCCCTTTTAATTTTAGTGTGGTTGTCTTGGTTGTGTCCTCACTTGCTTGGAATTTTTCAGTCCTCTCTACGCTGCTCTGCAATTTTTTCTCCCTTGGTGTTTGTGCCTTTGTTCCACCCACAGTTTTGGGCTCAGCAACTTGGCCTTTCCCTCATTTCTCTTCTTGTTCTTTTTGTGGTGGTCTGTCTTGGGTTTCCTTACCCCTGGCTTTCTCTTTTGCCTCAATGTGCTCCCTTTCTTCACTTCTGGATGAAGTGAGTTCCTCGGCCAGAATTCGAATATCATCATCCTTGGACATGTTGCGGAAAATCTCCCAGGAGAGAGGGACAGTGTAGGTATGGAGGGTATCTTCCACTAGAAGCTTGATAAGCCCATGAAGGGCTAGCTAATCTGGTGTCCCTTCCTTCAATTTTGTGCCACACTAAATTAATGATTGTAGGAGGAAATAGGGGATGATTAACTTCTATTCTGGGGGTAAATCTATCCCATGTCTGAGTTCACTTGGCAACCAGAAGTGATAACCGTAGACAATACTGAACCGCCCCTCACAGGTAATGTATTTCATGATCTGAAGGCTGACCTCACTCCAAAAGGGATGTAGGCTGGCTCTTCGAACCCCATTCTTAACTTTTGAAAACTGTTCCTTTGGTAGGAAGAATTCTTTCTTGGCTTTTTGGCCCAATGCCCTCTCCTCTTTGCTCCAGGGTATCCCTAATGGCAGGTCAGTAACCCAACTAATGAGTTATGGTGTAATCTTTAGGGTCAACCCTCTGAAATTCACAGTGGCTAGTGTATTTGATTTAGGCTGCAGGGACATTAAGAATTCTTCTGTTACCTCATTGTCATGACCTTGAATTCTGTCACAAAAGGTCATCCAATTGGCACGGGTGAATAGGTTCACCACCTCGGGAGTTTCACGCAATTTTCTAGAATCCGAGGGTTCCTTTCTGATAAACCCTCCTGGCATGGTGAGAGTGCTCTATTTTGGTTTGTGCTTTGATCAGTAAGGGGAATTTTGTTTATGGTTTCCTCCCTGAATCTTCAAGGAAAGATCTCTCGGGTGTTTAAATTTTTAACCTGCACCAATTCCCTGGTTCTAAAACTTTTGCTGCCCAAAACTCGGCTGTCTGAATGTAAAAGGAAGAATCAGGTTTTCACAGATAGGGCACAGAGCTCAATTTTCACCCCCCAGCATACATATAACCATGTAAAATTCACATTCTTCATGCACAGGTTAGCCCTCACAGTGGTTTATCGTTTCTAGCGGAGGAATTTCTTAACAGGAATTGTGGAGGAGAATTTGATGCAGAACCAACTGAAAAATTCTGTGTAACACACAGGAAAACTACTATTCAATTCACCACCTTTCGAAATATACCATGCAGGGAAGAGTGGTTTTCGAGCCTACCTCTTTCGGGACTCCAAATTTGTCGAAGAAAAATCCATTTTCTCTGCTCCGGAAGGCTATGCTGTATTTCCTGTAGAGCCTCTTCCTGTAGAATGCTTTGCTAGCTTTTGGAGGATGTCACGGTGCTTCTGAATGAGCTTGGGACGCGGGAGGATTTTGAAACAGACCGAGAAGCTCGGGCTAATAGACTACGGAGGAGGAGGATGCATACTTCGCTGAGAATGGTTGCAAGTGTCAATGACAGCGGTTAACATGAGTTCGTAGGCCGAGCATTTTTGAATTACGGTGTGATTCATGGTGAGGGGGTGAGGTGGCCATACCGATCCGTTAGCCAACATCACAACCATCATTACTCTGCGTGTCTCTAACCGCTGTTACCTTTCCTCTGCCATTAGCTGCCACCACCACTGCCAATCTTGCCGATTCTCCCCAACTGGACACTTCCCATGTGTCGGCTGCACGTCTCTTTGGTGAATTCGAACGTAACTAAGCTCGTTCGGATCCCACGAGGCCATTCGACTGACTGTGGGTGGTCAGTTGACTGGCCACCGAATTCGTTCAATCCGAACCATTCACAGACATGCAGTTTTCGAAATATAGTCTATGCAATTTGACGAATAAGGTTAGACACTTACCTGTGTGGCTGTGGACGTGTTCTGCAGGCTTCAGGACTTGGAACGATGGCTTCGCTCGCTGCTGCTTCGTGCACAGGCGCTGTAACGCCTTATTTCATTTGTTGACGTTGTATGCACAACTTTGGGACCCGATCCTTTGGTTGTAAATGTTGCATGCACAGGTTCTGTCTGGTTTCAGCTGTCGAGGATGTGCTCACGTCCAAGTGGAGCTTTTTACATGTCCCCTGTGTCAATTTCCGCTGCTACTGACTCCAGAGTATGTACTCCAGACGGATAAGCTGCTACAGGATTCCTGTAGGATATCCTGTAGCTGCTTCTCCTCCTGGGATGCATGCTTAAACGAGCAGGGTTTTATTCGCTGATGAAGAGTCCTGATGGAGCTTTGATAGGTAGAGTGTGCGAGCCTTTGTGTGCTTGATTTGTCACTTGGGAAAAAAATTTCAATCTAAGGAAAATAGTATTTCTTGCATGACTGTAGGACACATAACCAGATGGTTGCAATGGCAGTGGAAAGAGATGAAACAGGTGATGGATGGAAGAGAGGGGTGGCTGCAGGCCTAATCAACAGACTTCAAGCTTCAAATCCCCTTCCAAAATTGAATTTGGCCTGCCCGAAGGCTCTACAGGATGTTTCTTGTAGAAATGCAGAACTTCCTGTAGAAAGCCCCAAAACTTCCTGTAGAAAGCCTAGAACTTCCTGTAGGAGGTGGAATCTCGACCCGAATGTGTTCAAATCTTGGGAAAAGTGAGTGGCTATGGAGGGAGTGTCTGTAAGGATGTCCTATAGCTTGGTACAGACCCCTGTCCTCGTTTTGTGTGACCTTCGTTATCTGCAATGTATTCCCTGGAACCTGCAATAATTTTCCAGAGATTAGGTCTGTTTCTTTTTCTTTTTCCTTTTTTTTTTTTTTTCTTTTTTTTTTTTTTTTTTGAGAGACAGTAGGGGTGCCTCCATGAGGTTTTCACCCCCACTATCTGCCATGGGTGCCTCAGAGAGGTTTTCACCCAAGGATATTTTTTATTCCATTTCTTTATTTTCTGAGAGACAGCTGGGGCGCCTCCATGAGGTTTTCACCCTCACTGTCTGCCCTGGGCACCTCAGAGAGGTTTTCACCTAGGGATCTTTTTTATTCCTCTTTTTTTTTTTATGATCAAGGTGTGGGCGGAAAAGAGGCAGAACCCTGCTCGACTACCAGCACTGATTTTTCCAAAGTTCCAATGAACTCCTGCCCGGAAAGGTGTTTCCTGTAGATTTTCAATCGATGCCCATTGACAAGAATCATGATGGATTCTTCGTCAATGGTCCTAATAAGGACTGAACCATTATCATTGCATTTCTCCACTGTATATGGTCCTAACCATCTTGTCCTCAGCTTTCCTTTCATATCCTTGTATCTTGAGTCATACAGCAGCGCCCAATCTCCCAGCTGGAATTGCTTAAGGTGCCGGTCATGCCATATCTTCCTCTGGAGTTGAACTACTTCTAAGTGGAGGAGGGCCTGCATTCACTGTTCATCTAATCCATTCAGCTGTAGTAATCTTTCACGTTCAACATGGCTGAGATCTAAGTCTAGCTGAGCTGCCACCCTCATTGTATTGTACTTGAAATCTATGGAAAACAAAGCTTTCTTCCCATAGACCAGCTCATAAGGTGTGAAACCTATTGTAGTCTTCCAAGTGGTGTTGTAGGCCCAGGTGGCCTCAACCAGGCTATCTACCCAATCCTTTCTGCTGCTGCTCACTACCTTAGTCAAAATCCCTTCCAATGCTCTATTAGTGACTTCCACCTGCCCATTTTCTTGAGGATGATATGGGGTGGAAGTCATGTGCTTGATCTTGTGATGAGCAAGCAAGTATTCAATCAGGTTGGAGGTGAACTGGCTTCTTTGATCGGTGACTCACTCTCTTGGGTAGACAAACTTGTAGAAGATATTTTCCCTTAGAAACTCAGCCACCTTTTCTTCTGTTGCTGCTTTGATTGCCTTTGTTTCTACCCACTTTGTCAGATAGTCGGTGCACACAATGATGTAAGACCTTTGCTTTGAAGGAGGGTTGATAGAACCCACAAAATCCATGCCCCACTTCTCAAATGGCTCAAAGGTCACTTGAGGTTGGAGAGGCATTTTATCCCTTGGAGTCGGTTTCCCCATCCTCTGACATCGGTCACATTGGATGATGTATCTTTTGACATCTTGGTGAAGAGTAGGCCAAAAGTAGCCTGCCTGTAGAATTTTGAAGGCAGTCCTTTTTGCTGCAAAGGGGCCTCCACAAGGTCCGTCATGACAGGTTAGGAGGATGTCAAAGACTTCCTCCTCCCTAACACAACACCTCAAGATCTAATCTGGGCCAATTTTAAACAGGTTGGCCCCAATCCAAGTGAATGGGGTGCTCTTCCTTACAATTTTTCTCTTCTCCTTTAAGGATAGATGCGGAGGGAACTGTGCTGAGACTAAGTAATTTGCTATATCAGCAAACCATGGAGAGAGTATTGAGATAGCAAACAGGTGTTCATCTGGCATCTGGTCATCCACTGTCCCTTCTTCACCTGCAGGCAAATCCAATCTAGACAAGAAGTCAGCAACAACATTTTCTTTACCTGGCTTGTCGACAATAGTCAAATCAAATTGCTGCAACAAAAGTAACCATCTAATGATACGAGCATTTACATCAGGCTTATTCATTAAGTATCTAATCGTAGCATGATCAGTGTGTACGAATGTTTGATAACCAGTGATGTAGTGTCTGAACTTGTTTAGGGAATGGACTACAGCTAGGAACTCTTTCTCGGTTATAGTATAGTTCATTTCTGCCTTGGACAGGTTTTTGCTGACGAAGTATATGGCATATGGTAGTTTCTCCTCAACTTGTCCTAAGGCTGCCTCTATGGATTTGTTCAATGCATCAGTGTGGATGTGGAAAGGTAGGGCCTAGTTTGGACCTCTTAAGATCAGGGCGGACACCAACTTATCTTTCAATTCATCCAGAGCCCCTTGACAGTCGTCAGTCCATTTAAACTCAACATATTTCCCTAAGAGGCCAAACAATGGCGAGGCTAGCTTACTGAAATCTTTAATGAATCTTCTATAATATCCTGCTAAGCCTAGGAAACTTCGAACATCTCTCACCTTTTGAGGAGGTGGGACATTCTGGATGATAGCAATCTTGTTAAGATCCACCTGTAATCCTTGCCGAGAAATGGTATGACCTAGCACGGTCCCTTCAGTCATTAGGAATTCACATTTTTCGGGACTGAGGGACAGGTTCATCTCAATGCAATTGGTTAAAACTTTTCCCAGATTAGTCAATGCTTCTTGGAAGTTGGACCCATAAGGAGTAAAATCATCCATATAGATTTCTACCGAATCATGGACCAACTCAGAAAATATGCTCAATACTACTCTCTCGAAAGTGGCAGGAGTGTTGCATAGTGCAAAGGGAAGGACTGGGTAAGCAAAGGTACCCCATGGACAAGTGAAGGTGGTTTTATCTTGGTCCTCCGGGCTTATTTGGATTTGCTTATACCCACTGAACCCATCTAGGAAAGAGAAGAACTTATTCCCTGCCAGTCCATCCAAAACTTGATCTATGAAAGGCAAAGGGAAATGGTCTTTCTTGGTAGCTTTGTTAAGTTCTCGGTAATCTACACAGATTCTCCACTTCCCGTTCTTCTTGAGCACAAGCACTAGAGGTGAGACCCACTCACTATCAGAGATGGGGTAGGTGAATCCTGCATCCAACAATTTTTGCAATTCTTCTTTGACAATGTCTTTAAGGGCTGGGTTCATTCTCCTCTGAGGTTGCCTGACTAGTTTACAATCTTCTTTAATGTAAATGTGATGGGTACAGACCGAAGGGTGGACTCCTTTCATTTCCTTATAGCTCCAGGTGAAAGCATCCAGATGATTGTTCAGTAAGCTACATAGCTCCTTCTCCTGGGAGGGAGATAGGGAGGAGCTGATCTTTAAGGTTCTTTCGGGGCCAAATTCCACATTCTTAACTCTGGGAGAGGTCGGATCAGTCACACAGAGGTCCACTAAAGCGCTGGCTTGGGTGTCTTCCACCAACTCCTCTAAGGACAGTGCACTGGGGGGTGGATTTTGAATCAAATTCTCAATCAAGTCATCCTCGGTTTGAGGGCCTCCCTTAGTGGTTTCTACTGTGCACAATGGTGCAGAGTACACCTCATCCTCACCTCCCTCTTTCAACCAGAGTGGTAAGTCATGTTCTAGCAGAGGTTGGGCAGGAGGGTATAGGACTAGCTTCTTGGACATAGGCCCATTCTTGATGGTCATGCTTCCAGCTCGACAACTGATGTAAGCATCCGCAGTGGCTAACCACGGCCTTCCCAAAATGAGGGGGTATCCAGTGAGCTTTGCCTTTGGCTGAAGGACCAAGAAGTTTGCAGGGTACTCCCAAGAGTCAACAGAGACCAAGACATCTTCCACAATCCCTTCGGGAGTCACGGTGGAGCGATCTGCTAACTGTAGGACTGTCGAGGTCTTCCTTAAGGAACTCTAAAGGTTGAGTTTAAGCATGGTGTCCCTGGTCATCACATTAATGGCAGCCCCTAGATCAATCAAGGTATGGGGGATTATAGTGCCATTGATGTGGACATCAACTACAGGACTCCCAGGGTCCAAATACTTTGGATAGATTACTTGCCCCAACATTAGATCGGACAGTTTTCCTATGACATTGATAGTCGAGGCATCTCTCTTTCGCCTGCCTGGGTGCCTGAAACACTTCTCCTTAATCAATTTGTTGTATATTGGTACATCTTTTATGGCTTGGAGAAGTGGTATTTTCACACACAACTGTTTAAGTTCTCCCAGAAGTTCAGTCTCCTCTGGGTTTGGTTACATGGTTACTGTTAGTCACTCAGGAAAGGGTGGAATGGCTTTGGGTTCACATTCTTGTTTCTCTTCCTCGTCCTTTGGTGGAGGAGGTTGGCGATCTGGAAGGGTCTTCCCAGATCGCAGGTTGATCTCCTGGATCTCCACAACATAGGTAGGGCATGTTGTCTCCCCAGTGTATACCTGCTGGGCCTGTCGGTTGTTGGGGTTTGGGTTCGGTTGAGCAGGCATCTGGGGTTGTCTTGGAGGAGCAGGAGGTAATGGTTGTGGCTGAGCTAGTGGTGGAGGCAGAATGGTGGGAGGAGAGTTGTATTGGGGCCTCCACCCCGGTTGAGGTGCATTCCACTGAGGTTGTGGCTGGAAATGTGAGTGAAATGAATGAGCAGTGGGTTGAGTATGGTATTGAGATGGATAAGACCACGGAGGAGGTGCGGACCAGGAAGGATGAGCAGGGGGACCCCAAGAAGGTATGTGAGCAGATTGGTTGGGGCTATAATAAGCTTGGTATGTCCCTTACATCCCCTGCTGGTAAGGTCTGAGCCCATGCAACCTCCTTTGGTTGAGGAAGTAGAGAGGTTTAGTGGTTGCCTCAGTCCCTTGGTACATGGCTTTAAATCCGGGAAAGGTTGGGCATTGGTTTGTGGGGTCGTTTTCCTCACAAACAAAACATACCTTTACTAAGTGCAATGGACACTCATTCTTAGGGTGCTTCCTCGTACATATAGGACAAAAATGGCCAAAGCCCTCTTAGCTTCCTCTTTCTTTTGTTGGATTCGGAAAGTATCAAGTTGCATGGCAATGGTCTGTCTCATCTCACTTTTGAGGTCTTCCATCTGATTAGCAAACTCATGCTTGGAGAAGGTGGTACTAGCTGAAAGTGGATTCCAAGCTACCCTAGAGTGGTTTCTAAACACAATCTTTATGTTCTCATAAGGTAGTTGGTAGATTTCTCCTCCAGCTAGCATGTGAAGGGTATCTGGAAGGTCTTCAGCGACTCCTCGGAGCAGAACCAACTTTAGAGATTCAGGGTGTGTGCACCTGGCCCGTTTATAACTGAGTTGGAACCTTTCCTCGTAGTCTTCTAAAGATTTGTCATTTCCCATGGTCATCTGGAAGATCTCTCCTTTGTTTCCTGGGACCTACAATAGTCCCAGTATTTGTTGTTAAAGGCTTGCTGCATCTGAGCCCAAGTGGTGATACTATTTCCAGGTAACCCCATGAACCAGCGGAGTGCTACATCCTTGAGGGTAAAAGGAAAGAGCTTCAACTTTTGCTCTTCCTCAGCATAGTCATAAGTTCGGCAAAGGACAACAAACTCAAACAGGAAGGTATCAGGGTCTTCAGTGGTCAATCCATGGAAATGAGGTAAGGCTGAGGGACTTATGTTTTTCATTTTCATGTCCCCGTTGGTCTCTCGGATGGGGAAGGTACCTTCTATTCTCTCATCATCTTCTCTACCATTTATGTTTTCAGCCATGGTCTCAAAAGGAATGTTTTCTTGCTCTTCTTCTATTATAGGATCTTCGTATATCTCAGGAGGTTCACCTATAGGTTCTTCTGGGTCACTGCCACCAAAGAAGAGAGAAGGGTGACTTAGTGAAGTAGTGGGGGTGTTGGGTAGGAATTTTCCGGTATTATCTCTGTTCCTACGAGGCATGAAAAGATTTTTGGTTGCTTTTGCTTTTTTCTTCTTGTACCTGCAAAACTGAAACAGATGGAATTGCAACTAACTAAAATCTATCTTGCGGAAATGAAAATGCGGAATTGAAATGAAAGCAGGAAAGGACTAATCTATTTTGCTGAAATCAAATTGCATGAATGAAATGCTAGACTACGCTTGCAGAATTGAAATTCTATTCTACACTTGTAGAATTGAAATTGCGGAATTGAAAGGCTAATCTATGAGAGAAGGAAATGTCTAATTTACTTTTGCAGAAATGAAATTGCATAATGGAATTGAAATAAACTACTTAGCAGAAGGTTGGAGTAGAAAAAATAGAAGAAAAGCAGCAATCACAAATACTCTGACGCTTCCCCGACAACGGTGCCAAAAAGAATGGTGGGCTCTAGTACTTCAGCAATAATGCTGCAACTCCTGGGACTCCCTTCTTTACTCTTATCAAGCCGGTAGTTCGTAAAAAACTTGGAAGCGACGGTGTTGTATGCACAAGTACTAGCTCTTGCCGCGGCTGTCACTTGGTCAGCTGGCACAAGTCCGCTAGGAGCTTAAGCCAACTTCTATGAGCTCTGAGAAGAATTTTTTAACTGATGGACGAAAGCTAACTCAAAGAAGGCTAATTTACTTGCAGAAAGAACTGGAAAGCTGAAAGGAAACGCAAACCCTAGCAAACCCTAATTTTACCAGCTAGCCCTACGAATGCAAGAAAAAGGATGCAAGCTACTGAAAGAGATGCCATTGACTTTTAGGAAGGTAAAATGCATGTGTTTAAGCTACTTCTACAGTAACATCTAAAAAGAAAACATATTTTTGTGGTTTTGAATAAGTTGTCAGAATTATCATGCATGTGATTTAACTGTTTTTGACTGTGCAGAGGTGGATTGGTGAGAGGAAATACTTGGAGGAGGTCGGGAAGGTTCAAAGAGGGCCTAAGGGGTACCTAACACCCTTCCAGAGAGTTTCACAGAGTTTGGCTATCAAGAAGTCTCATTCGTGAGCTTCTATAGGAAGTCTGCAGGGGTTCTATAGGATGTTCTGGAATTTCTACAAGATGCCTGTAATTTTCTACAGGATGCTTAGAAATGGGATTTTGGAGAATGGATGGAGAGAGAAAGGTGACGGAGTGAGTATGGAGGTAGGGAAAGGGTGTGAGGAGGTCCAGGACTTGGTGGATGGAGTTGGGGAGAGATGAAGATGGCTAGATTTGTTCAAGGAGGAGTGAAGAAATGTTGCACAAAAATTAGGGTTATGTGAGCAAATGGAAAACGTGAGGCAAGAATCCACGTTAGGGGATGGAGTAGATGGGATTGATGGAGTATGGGCATATAAAGAAGTGGTACGGGTGCTCTGCAAGTTGTTTCTTCAACTGAACCAACGAAGACTTGGAAAATTAGAGACCTAGTTACGTTAACCTAATCTGATCTAGCTAACAGTAAAGAGAATGAACAAAAGTTTAATTGAAATAAAACCATGTATACTAACTATGCAACGAAGCAATCAAGAATCTGAACATGTAACCAACTTCTGAAAACAAAAAAAAAACGAACACTAATGATTGCATGGCAAAGCAAAGACAATGTTTTTGTTGGCAGCAAGGTCACCTTGATCCCATCTCCTGATCCCACTGAGGGAGAGGTGAAATCAGAGGTGATTGATGGCCTTTTTCCGAGGTTTGTCCCTGTTAATAACCTATGAACTCAATCTAAACAACAAAAGTCTTTCTAATCATTAACAGTGACCTAGATAATTAGCAAGATTTTAATCTACTTGCCAGAAATTATTTTGCAAAGACATAAAAAGAAAATAATAGTACATAAGGAAGCCTTGGCACTTGGGTTGGGCCCAACCCCAAGAGCTACAGGCTCCTAAAAAGAACTCAGAGCTGATGCCAAATAGAGTTGCTTTTAATTACCAAAAAATAATCATGTCACAAGAAAGTTATACAACAGTAGCTACAAAAACAAGCTGAGACAATGAGAGCACTATAGTGCAAAACCCAACAGTTCCAAAAGTAAACTACGAAGGCTGATGCCTTCCTATTTATACACTACGAAGGGCCTAGCAGACTTCCTTAACTCAAGGGACTCGGCTGTTCAAACTGCCAGTAAACAGTCACTCTTCCCAAAGCTGCTCGACTGCCTTTAGGATTTGTTTTGGTGGCCTGCTGAGCTCCGAGTTGAGGGTGTATATTTCGAGGAAGGGCCATTTAATGCAAGAGACAACCTCCCTACGAGTCCTCACCCTTGCTTCCTCAATCTTGGCTGTCACCTGGCTCATAATTGCTTGGCTTTGCTCTGAAATTTGTCCAAAAAACCTGAAATAACCACGTATTAGCCTCCTTGGTAAAGTGACCACCCTTATTCATTCAAATAAAATAAACATACTCAAAAAACATGCATTATCTATGAAAAATGGTGGATTGATCAAGGACAATTAGGCAAAATGAGCCCAATAAGTTACACAATTCGGGGTTCATCAATTAGCATTCTTATTCAAAAAAAAATGTTCTCCAACAGCAACCCCCCATTTGATCATGTGGTGCAATAAGAGCCACATAACCATTCATTTTTGTAGGTAGAAGAAGAAGAGGTGACAAAGAAGGTAGAAGAAATGGATGGAGATGATGACGGTGAAGAAGATCCTCTTGGATTCCCTGTTCAAGATACTGATATTAGTGTGTACATAAATAACATCCCTCCATGTTTTCTTCCAAACTTTCATGGTCTAAGGTTAGAGGATTTGAAAACCTTTCTCTTTGAATTTGAATTTTTTTGTATATCTTATGGTTACTTATTAAAAACTCAAAAATTGAGATTATTTCCGATAACATTGAAGGATAGAACTCTTAAATGGTTCATGATTTTAGGGACTAATTCAATAAGATCATGGTATGATATGCAAAATATATTTCTAGAAAAATATAAAGATCATGATCTTAAAGAAGAAATATTTAGAATTAAAAAAAGATGATGATAGCCTTGAAGATCTAATAAATAGGTTCATGTATAATGTTAAGAGGGAAAAACTATATCATTTAGGATCTGACACACTAAAAACCCTCTTACTTAGAACAAATAGAGATGAATGGATTGATCTCCTTGATCTCATGAGTAGAGGTGGTGAATACCAATTACCATTTGAAAAAAATTGTGAAACATTCAAACACATATGAAGAGGAAGGACAAGAGTAAGTCAATCAGCATCAAGATCAGGAAGTCAAGCTAAACTTGGAAATTTTCTCGATAAATTTAAAACATAAATTTTTAGCAATCTAAGTGAACAAGTAGAAATGTTAAGAATACAAAATGATAAAAAGAAAAAAAGATTTTGATATTTTTGTTGTCCATGCAGAATCACATGATGTTAAATATTTCCTCTCATTACCAAGGTTGAAGGAAGTTTACCAAGAGGACAATGGAGCAAATCAATTATCAATGAAGCTATGTTATGTAGCTCCAAGAGGACCATGGTAGCCTATTCAACCTAATATGATGCAAGATCCTAATTCATAATTTCAAGCTTATGCACATCCATCTCAAATTAATTTGAACACACCCTTTCCTTGGAAACATTGGCCATCTGAACCCCAGAACCAATCTTGGCAACAAGGTTGGCAAGGAACTTATGGGAGTCATCCACATTATCCTAAATATTTTCCTTAATATCCTCCATACCCAAATCCATTCTATGCCTACCATTCACCTCCACCATAACCACAATCCCAACCACATCGCTCTCAAAGATCAATTCCCACTCAACTACCTATACCACCATTTCCAAACCCACACAAGGAATTATCTCAACCCATTTACCATGTTGAGGCACAACACTTCCAAACATCTCCTCTTCATCTCAATGGTATTCATATTGGCTCAAGAAGAGCATTGCAAAAAAGAGATTCTCTTGATGTCATTGAAGGACAACATTCAGAAAAGGAAGATTGAAATGAGAAGACCAAAGAATCATGGGTTTCACTTGATGAAGAGAAGACATCAAAATCAGAGATTGAGAAAGTTTTATCATGTTTACCATAAGATCCTCCATGTGTTCAAGAGAATAATTAGCAAAAAGAAGTAGATTTGAACTTCATGGAAGAAGAAGACATCCAAGATGATCCAAATCAGCAAGTGGATCAGGGGCATCAAAACTATATTGAAATATGCTTCCAGACAATCAATAATTTGTAACCACACACTCTTGTTCAACAATTCTTGATCTCATCTCAATCAAAGCATTTGGTTTTTGAATTTCAAGTACATGTCAACATATATTTCAAGCCTACACATCAGTTTATCTGTCATTTTAACGTGCACATGGCTCCATTGCAAGTATTCTTATACTTGAAAGATATTTTGTTTTTCAAGTAGAATAGGATAGAAAAAAATAAAAAATGGAAAATAAGAGAAAAAATAAAATCTCAGGTGAAAACATCCTTTGAGGTGCCTGGGATTGGCTCATTTATTGAAAATCTCCATGAGGTGGTCAATGGGTTGAGAAAAAGAGAAGAAAAGAAAAGATCCTAGGTGAAAGCCACCTTTGAGGTGCCTAGGAAGACCTACTAGTTGAAAACCTCATTGAGGTGGCTAGTAGACCTAGAAGAAAAAAAGGAAAAAAATAATAAAAAATATTTGCTCCATGTATCTCTCTCTCATGAATGCAGGCACTCTCCAACCTCTGCAAGCAACAAAAACAAGTTAGCCACCAAACGAAATGTTGATCAAAAGCCTAGTCAAAGGAAGTCAAACTTGGACTTTCTCCTCCTTTGCTCAGAAGAAACAAAAGGACCAAGGTAATGCCAATCCATCACCCTCATCTATTTCGACCATCCAGTCATCATTCCTAAGCTTTTACCACTCATTTTCCTTGTTGTCCTAAAATTTTACAAGAAGTAAAAATACACAGAGAAGAAAATTACTTTTGGCATATCTTGAAAATTGTGCATAATTTTGCCACACTATTTCAGTGGGAGATGCATATGAATGATAGTAACTTGAGCAAGCAATATCAAAAAATTCTGGTGCACACTTTTCGAGAAAATCACCTCCATAAACTACAACCATTTTTAAATTTAATCCATATTCATGCATCCATTTTCCAATCTGTTTCATGGGGCTATGCATATGGACGATGGTAACATGCCCAAGCAATTTCAGCAAATTCCAGTGCATAGTTTTCAAGAAATTGACCCCCATCATCTACAACCATTTTTTATTTTTCTCGAGATTCATGCATCCATTGGCTAATTTTTTTTTATGGGGAGGTGCCTAAGGATGATGGTAACATGCTCAAAAAAGTTCAGGTCAATCTAGTATACCATTCGGGAGATATGGGAATTCCACATCCCTTGGTTCCATTAACATACCTTAGATTTTTTTTAACTTAGTTACTGGAGAACCCACAGTAAAAACCATTTTCATCAACGTTTCAAATCCCAACAGGGATCCATCATCAGGGCTTCTTGAATGTTGATAGTAGAAGAGCTAAATGAGAGATCTAAATAGTAAGAAATGAAGGTCTACAGCTCTTCTTGCTATCTTCGCTCTAAATTTTTCGAGTAAAATGATTTCACTCCATGTATCCCCTCTGTATAGGGAAATGATTTTGGATTTTAGACATCTATGGTTTATATATTTTGACTTAGTTACCGGAGAACCCACAGTAAAAACCATTTTTGTCAACGTTTCAAATCCCAACAGGGATCCATCATCAGGACTTCTTGAATGTTGATAGTAGAAGAGCTAAATGAGAGATCTGCAACTCTTCTTGCTATCTTCACTCTAAATTTTTCGAGTAAAATGATTTCACTCCATGTATCCCCTCCGTATAGGGAAATTATTCTGGATTTTAGACATCTGTGGTTTATATCTTTTGACTTAGTTTCTAGAGAACCCATAGTAAAAACCATTTTCATTCCATTAACATATCTTAGAATTAATTTAACTCCTATCTAATGTGTCTCCTTTCATGTTTTCATGAATCTAGAGACTAGACTCACTAGTTACATTAGATCAAGCCTAGTGGCAGGTAAATACGTTAGAATTCTAGGCATGCTTTTGTATAGTGTTGGATCTACATTTTTGCTATAATCTGCTTACTCAATTTCAAACCCATGGTTGTTTGTGTTGGAGAAGACTTGTTGTTTTTCATTTTATACCAGGTTGCATGCTTTTTTTAAGAAATTAAAATTTCATCTTCTATTTGTTTCACTTCTATGCCTACAAAATACCTTAACGATTCTTAATTTGTCATTTTAGACTCCTTTTTGATGACCTCTTTGGAATCATCAATGACAAGATCACCAGTCCTTGTGAAAATTAAATCATCTACATATAAAACCACTATTAAAATCTTACCATCACTTTCTTTGATATAGAGGGTAGGCCCACCATCACTTTTCCTAAAAGCATTGTTCAACAAATATCAATATATTTTGCTATACCATACCTCCGACATTTAGTCTATACACCATGTCTTCTTTCCCTTAAATCCATAACTAGGTGATTGTTGCACATACACTTCCTCTTTCAGTACTTCATTCAAGAAGGTTGATTTCATGTCCATTTGATATACCTTTCATTTATGTTAGGCTATTATTTCTAAAAATATTATCATAGATTCCATTCATGCAATTAGAGTAAATGTTTCAGCATGATATATTCTAGAATATCTTTTGTATCCCTTAACAACCAACCTTACTTTTAGCCTTTCAATCCTTACCTTTGCATCGTTTTTGGTCTTATATACCCACTTTACACCTATGAATTGTTTTCCTTATGGAAGACTCACTAATTCCCATGTATCATTCTTTTTTATAACATCTATTCCTCATCCACTGCTACTACCCATTTTTCCTCCTTAATTGTATCTTCAAAATTAAGTGGATCATTTATATGTGAGTATAAAGAAAAGAGAGAATTTAGACTTGCACTAATTTCACCTTCATTTTTCTCATGAATATCTCTCAAAATTCTAAATTGTTGTCTTCTAAATCTTTTCAAAGTTGGATTTGATGTGTCACTTGAAGTTGAACTTATATAATGTTGAGTTGTTTTCCTTACATAAAAAGTTCTTGCTATTGATCATCATGTTGTCCACTTGGAGGAGTATTTTCTTGAAAATGTGAGGTTGTCCCATTGCTTCTTGAAGGTGTCGCTTGATGATTACTTTTTGAGCTTGAATAGGTGTGGGAGGAGTCATAATTGGAGAAGTACCTACTATTATTAACTCCTCATTGTCTTCTTGTGGTAAATTTTCTACTTTATTTATTATTTTCTCCAAACTTCCATCCCATGCTTCCTTTTATATGAATTGTAAATCTCTGTTGATTATGACCTTTCTGGTTATTGGGTTTTATAGCTTATATTCCTTATATCCATAAGTATAACCCACAAATGTGCAATTATCTCCTTTCTTGTCTAATTTCATTCTTAATGCATTTGGGATATGTGCATATGCTACACATCCAAACACTCTCATGTGCGAAACACTATGTTTCCTTCTACTCCATGCTTCTTACTTACACTTTTGGTTGGACATATATTTATATTTTAAGTTGTACATGCTACAACTTCAACCCAATATTAATTTGGTAAATTATTTTCTTTTAACATATTCCTTTCCATTTACAAAATTTTTCTATTTTTCCTTTCAGCGACACCATTTTGTTGAGGTGTGTACCTTGTTGTAAATTGTTTTTGAATTCCATGACCCTTGAAAAAACATTAGAGTTCATTTGAAATAACTTCACCACCTCTACCTATTCTCAATTTTGATGTGGTGCCCACTTTTCTTTTCAAGTTTCAACAAGAGCCCTGAATTGAAAAAAACACTCAAAAGCTTCATTTTTATGTCTTAGAAAATAGACCCATGTTTTTCTTTTGTAGTCATCTATGAATTTGAAGAAATAATAATTTCCAACAATTAAGGGTGTATGCATTGGTCCACACAAATCTGAATGGGTGATCTCCAAAGGTGCCTTTTCCCTTATTGGCTTTCCTGCTAGAAATGATTCCCTTGTTTTTTTCCCATGATGCATCCTTCACATATTATTTCTAGTTTTTTTATAAGTCGCAAACCATTTACCATGCATTTCCTATGTAGTACGCATAGGCCTCCAAATTTTAGATGTCCAAATATTCGATGTCATAACCAATTTTCATCTTTTATTTCCACTTGAAAGGTTGTTCTATGATTGTTGGAATTTTTCCTTCATCCTCTTGTGGGTTCATTGAGTATTGTCCCTGAGAAAGCTCTACCCTCAAATCCTATTTTATACTTAGGGGAAGCATTCTATTGGTTGTCATTTGGAATTTTTCAATGAGTTGTTTACTTGGAAACTTATCTAGAATTGTGCATTGTCCATTTTTGGAAAAGACATTATACCCCTTCAACATAAGTTGTCTAATGCTTATTAGATTGTGTTTTAAGCTTAGAATAAAATATACATCTAAAATGTACTTTTTATCCCACTTCTTGGCTAGAATATTTATGTTTCCTTTACTCATGACAGACATTTTGTGGTCAATCCCTGATGCGACTTTTGATTTTACACTCTCATCCAAATTGTAAAACATTTCCATGTTCCCTATAATGTGATTGCTACAACCTAAGTCTAAAAACCATACATTTTTTCTATTATCTTGTGCTACATTTCAAGATAAGAACATATTGTCTTCATTTTTATTTTTGTTTCTAAAACTCTCATTTTTTTTACTAAGATAATATTGTTTCTTTCTACATTCGTTCGAATAATTCCCATACTTCTTGCAATAATGACATTGAATTCGAGACTTGTCATAAGTTTTACATTCTGCTTGATTTTGGCTTGGGTTTTGATTTCGATTTTAAGTGTTTCCTCTTCCACTTCAGCTTGAGGAGGTGCTTCTTCCACCTCTATATGATCTTCTTCCTCTACCTCTGAAATTTGATCTTCCTATGCCTTTACCATGGCCAATTGCGACTTGTGTCTTAAAAGGATGTTCCAATGAATATTTTGCTAACCTACTTAACCTATGATTATGAGAAATGAGTGATGAATGAAGCTTCTCCACTAAGAACAACGGGATATCCTTTGTTTCCTATATGACAAAAATAATAGATTCAAACATTGCTAGTAAGTTTCTTAGGATCTTTTCAACCACTCTCTTTTCTTCAAGTGTTTCAGCATGAGATCTAATTTGACTTACTAATCCAATGATTTTTGTAAAAAATGAGACTATTATCTCAAACCCTTTCATATACTTTGTTTCAAAATCCCTTCTTAGCATTTACAACTTTGGTGTTTTCACTTTTCCATGCCTTCATATGTTTCATGGAGAATGTTCCATGATTTCATTGTTGTTTCAATCCTTGGAAAATTTTTCTCATTCACTGCTTGGAATGTGTAGAAGAAGGATTTGGACTCCTTCCTATTATCTCTCAACACATCTCTTTATGTTTGTGTCAATACATTGTATGTTGCTGCATTTGTTGGTTGTTGCAACTTATTCTCTACAAGATCCCATATATCCTGAGAAAAAAACGTCTTGATTATAATTGCCCAATAATCATAGTTTTTCCCATTAATCCAAGGAATATGTATATTTGTCAAGCTTGTGCTTCAAGCTGCCTTAGCTCACTGATATAAACCTTCTTCTTGTCAAACTGAAATAAACCTTTGGCTTCTATAACCATTGGATGTTTGTCCATCTCTAATAAACATTGGATCTAACAGCAAGTGATGAAAGAGGCAAAGGATATAATAAAAAACATAAATGGGAAGTAATAAAAAAAAACTTCAAAATAGGGTAGACATTGAGGTATATTTTGCATTTGATTTAGAAAAAAAATACTGACAAAAAGAACCATAATGGTTGCTCCTTTTCTACTACCTCAAAACCCCTATTCCAACTCTGTGCTTCCACCAAAAAAAAATACCCTATCTCAGCTTTATGTTTAGACACATAGTAAAATATTTTTTCACACACAATAAAGTTTTTTTTACAGAAAGAAATTTTTTTTATTACCACAGTGAGAAATTTGTTACACACCAACCAATTGAGAGCTTTGTTTCCCATTTTTACCACAGTCAGAGCTATGCTCTTTTTCCATACACCCAACAACTATAACATACCCAAAAAAAAATAAAAATAAAAATATAAAATATGATACACATGGTTGCGTACATGCCCACCCATACTTGAAAATTACATGAATCATGTTCAACTTAATATGTGTCGTTTCAACCTACGAAAAGAGATTTGTTATAAAAAAAAAAAAAACAAAACAAAAAATTGCTACGCTAGGAATGGGAGAGTAAACCTCGTCGTTGGGATTATTTCCAACATAGTAATAAAGAACATTTACAAGTATGTAAATGACTATTGAATTGAATGCCCAAGTTCTCGGCCACCAAGTCTGATGCTCTATTTCCAGTTTGGAGAGATTCAAAGACTATTTCAAATAAATAATAAATGTTATCTCTTTTATCCATATTCGACAAGTTCAAATTTGAATTCCATATGATATGGAAATAATTTGATTCAAATTTTTTCGGTTTGAAAAAAATGTAATCAATATATTTCAAAAGATTTATCCATATCTTTAAAAATTTACCAAATCCACTTATTTCTGAACAAGGGTGCTGGGTGCTTTGTCTTGCCTAGCTGACCGGGTCGCTCTCTCTACACTCAAGAAGGTAAGTGACAACACATATAGTTTTCGTAATGTTTTTTTTAATGGTACAGGCAAGAAGATATCTCTCTTTGAACTCCAAGGGAAGTGGCAATGCATATAGTTTTCTTAATATTTTTTAATGTCCCCAGCTAGTATTAAATTTTCTTTGATGTCTTCAACTACTGTGATGTCTCTATGTTTCAAAAAAATAAAATTTTAAGGATAATTGGGCCAAATCCACTGAATTAAGTTAATTTTCCATTTCTTTAATTTTTCTACGAATTTGATAACTATGCTTTTATCTCCAATTTTTAATACAATATAAAATTCAAGTGCATGTAAATGAGGTTGTATATATTATCTATTTAAACTTAGCCTAACATGGAAATTAACTAGTGTGTAAGACGTTTAAAGGAAATTTGCACTCACCTATCGGTTTTCTATATCCTCGCATACTAACATTCATCACAGATTATTATTATTATTGCATTGTTTTTGTTTTGCATTTTTTAATTCAACCAATCAAATCTTTTTTCGATGATGCATTTTCTTGTTTCCATTATGACCTTAATGTTTATTAGAAAGAAAAACCATCAATAAAGTTTCAAAACACATTCATTTTCACTTATCTATTTGGAGGCATTAATGATGGAAAGGAAGACAATGGATCTAAGAGGCCTACATCAAAAAAGGCATTGGCCATATGGAAGAACAATAATAATAAAACTTATATCTTGATTGTTAGAGAGGTGAGCCATCATATTGTTTCTATTACATATTCTTATGGTACTTTAAAGAAGGTGAAATATTTGTATGACTCACACAAAGAATTGGCACTTGTGCAAGTATTGGTAAAAATCTTCAACCTGAAGTTAAAGGATAACGACCCCACAAAGCCATCATGCATGATATAGATTCCATTGGAGTAAAGATACACCTTCATCTCACAACCTTCATAAATGTGTTCTATCCTACATGCTCTTACTACCTTGAATCCTTACAAGCTAGTGACCACCAAAAATCAATTACATTTGATTCTTTGGTTGTGAAAGTTGTAGAATGTGAGAAATTATTTTGGATGATGAAGATAGTAACTCAACCCCTTAAGGAAACTATATTCCATTCTTAGAAAGGGAAGAATCAATTAAATGGTTCTTCTAGAGGAGAAAGTAGTAAAAAAGGGCGTGGAAGAAAAAACTTCAAATGCAATGGGTAAACACATCCATGGTGAGATACCTGATATCCAATATGTTCATTGTGGTAGAAATGAACATAATGCAATGACATGTAGGACCCCTTGCGAGATGATCAAGGACAATCAAGAGCATAAAAAATATAGAGGTAAACCATAAAATCCAGCGAAAGGTAAAGTGCTTAAATATATTAGTTACATTTTTTCCCATTGCAATATTGGAGTAACTAAATATTTGTTTCATACTTCATTTGCTTCTTGCAAATATTATTAGATTCTTAGCATAGGTGGAACATGTCATCTGACCTTCTAAAGAGACTTCATTGAGAATCTTAGTGGTAAGATGGATAGCATAGTGTATTTTGCAAATAAATCAATTCTCAAACCCTGAGTACTTGGCACCATTATGCTTAACTATTTGGATTCCTTGATTTTCGTCTGCTTGATGTACTCTATCTACCAAAATTGTGAAGAAATGTATTGTACTTGTGCATATTCATCAATGAGAACACTCCATCCATATATTTTACGGTAAAGTAGAAATGAGGAAGGCTTCTTACAAAATGGTTGTCATGAATGGAGTGGAGGATGAAATATTGTTGAAGTTGAAAGGGACTTATCCTCATGCAAAAAATTTGGCATACATTTCTCATCACAATGAAGGTACATTATCATATCATATTCTATGGCACACTATAATTCAGCATATTAGTTATAAAAGCGTTCACTTATTAAAAGAGAATATTGTGTTTGGTTTTTTTAACTATTCCTAAGAAATTGAAGTATTGATGCTTGTATCCTCGAAAGAACGACAAGCAACCCTCTCATGATTCCACTTTTAGAGCATATGTAGAAATTGGATTGGTCCATTCCTATTTGTGTGGCCTTGTTTCTATTCCATCTAGTAATGGAAATAAATATATGATGAATTTTATTGCTGAATACAGAACAATGTGATGGGTATAATTGTTCAGAAATAAATATCAAGCTTTTGAAACTTTTAGACATTTTCATATATGTATTCAAAATTAATCGAAATCACATATGATTCTTTTTGTACTAATAATTGAAGAGAATATAAATCAAATAAATTTGAAAACTGTATTCGCCAACATGGGATTCAACATAAAATCATCGTTCCATAAAATTCTCAAGGAAATGGTGTAGAGAAAAGAATGAATAGGATTATCTTGAATATGGTTCACTCAATGACGATTTTCAAAAATGCAAATTTGATGTTTTGGGCTAATCCAATTCTATGTGTTGTATATGTGAAAAATAGTTGTCGTTCTCATGCTCTTAAGAATAATAATCCTTATGAAAATTAGTATTGTGACATTGCTTTAGTAAAGCGTCTTAAGATATTTGGTTCCACCTCCTAAACCTTGATTCTTAATTTTTAAATACCGCCAAGGCATATCTTATTTATGATGACGTAAACAAGAAGTTTATTATTTCCAAAGATGCATTTTTTCCTTTAATCATCCTAGATTGACAATATTGTTGACAAACAACTTGGTCATATTGGTAGATTCACTCATTTGAAAACATATCATGAATTTGGTAATGAGATTCCAAATCTTCAAGGGGTCATCTCTATCTTATGTCAATATTCGGAATCTCCTTTTGAAGCACCATATCCCACTTATGAAGTTATGGACACTTCATCATATCTAGAAGATAGTTTTAATGATGTGATTGAGAGGATTGAAAGGTCGAATCTTCATTCAACATCATCTTATTAAATGGAGAAAATTAGACCATATTATAAATTTCCGCCAATGTGGCTCACTGAAAATCTTGTAAGTATTCATCTTATTGAGGTAAAAAAATATAGGAACCTGAGGTTCCATCAAACAAGGAGGCGATGGAGATAATTCAAATTAGGTGATGTAAATGGTAGATGTTGGAAATTATTTTAAATTGAAGTTATCTAATAATTTTGAATCAAATTCCTCTCAAGAATTTGTTACTCATGATGAGTGGAAAGAGGAAATACAAAAAGAGTATGATGCTATCATAAAAAATGTGACATGGAATTTGGTAGATCCTCTATTCAGAACCAAACTAATTGACTGTAATTAGGTCTACAAGAACAAGTACAAACCATATGGGTTAATTTACAAGCACAAATAAATGCGTGTGGAAAAAGGATATGCATGGAAGGAAGGTGTTAATTATAAAGAAACTTCCCCCCCACAAAAAAATGGGTTATCGTCTAAAGTATGTTTGTCATGATAACATAGAAAGGATGGAGATTCCATCAAATTGATCTGAAAGTAATTTATTGAATGGAGTCCTAAAAGATAATGTATTTATGTCTCAATTATCAAGTTTTTTGTGAAGGGAAAAGAACTAAAATATCAAATCCCTACATGACCTAAAAACTCAATGTGAGCATAGTATGAAAATTTAACTGAGCATATTTTGAAATTGAAATTCATACACTTTAACCCTAATGATGTAGCTAAGTGTTCGAAGAAATTGGGAAGAACTTTTTTATATATTGTAGTGTATGTAGGTGATTCATTAATGATGGAGAATAATGAGAACAATATTGCATCCATAAAGAAAGAGTTGAAAAAGGGATTTGAGATGGAAAATTTGGGACATCTTCACTACTACTTGGGCATTAAAGTGATTCAACCTCCAAAGTACATAGTCATCTCCCAAAAGTGAATTACAGAATTTTTGAACAAATTTGGCATGCCTACATGAAATATTTTGTCCAGTATGATATAATAGAATTTGAATCTCACATAAAAAGAAGTGAATGAACTTAGGATTATACAACTTGTGCGAAGTCTTATCTACATCACCACTACTAGACGAGATATTTCATTTTTATTAGAATTGTTTCTAGGTTTATGCCAAAGCCTTGTGAAGGACATTTCTCTAGTATAAGAGGAGTTCTAAAACACTTGAAGGAAACACTATATTTTGGACTCAAGTATTCTAAGGTGGATAATTTTGGTTTGATTGAATATTATAATTCGAAATTTTATGTGGAAAAAGAAAATAGAGTGTCAACTTTGATCTATCTCATGATTATTTTATTAGCACTTGTCCCGTGTAGGTCATGTGAACAATCAATTATATTAAATTCCACAACAAAGATAGAATACGTGGTAGTTGTTGAAGCAACAAAGGAGATTATGTGGCTCAAGAAAATACTTTAATATTTGCAAGAGAAATGAGTGAATTCTAATCCTCTTCTAGTTGATAATAATTTTTCAATCAACTTGGACAAGCATCACATATTCCATGATCAAACTAAAAACATAAACACAAAGTGTAATTTTATTTGATATCATGTAGATACCAATACTATTGATTTGGTTTCTTCATAAATGACGAAATTGCAAACATATTCACAAAAGTGATTAGGGGAGAAAAGTTTTCAAAGTTAAGAATGATGATTCAACTCCTAAACAACCATTCGGATTAAGCAGGAAAGGTTGAACACATAATCCTTCATGATTTTTTTCCTTGTAAATATTAGGAGAAATAGATGAACACATAAGAACAAAAAAGATTTTGGAATATGAAATCGAGAGTCACCTCATTGCATTAAATATGGTTTCACAATAATAGAATTTCATTGCAATGGATTTATTCCCTTATCATTACAAATAAATATAAAATATACAATTTTATTCATAAATTAAAACTAAAGTTATAAATGAAACATATACGCAAAATTAAAATTAGGAAATATTCAAAAGTTTGATTTACTAGAAGAACTGGTATTGGAAATGATTATAAGTAGGGTTGAAATTAAGATTATAAAATTTATATTTATTATTTATTAGATTCTATCTACGTACAACAACTCAATGTTTATATTTTCCCATGCTTGTAACTAAGTATCTAAGAACGTTGTGTTGAATTTGTAACTAGATTTGGTCTTCATAATATTTTATTTACTATTGATTTTATGTATGTTATGCAAAGAGAAAATAAAATTTATTATTATAATTTTATACCATGGTTTTCATGCTCAAGGTAAATTTATTTATAGGTCAAACACTGATTGTGTGCTTCTAGGGCTTATCATAGATTCAAAAGTCATTAGATTCATTTTCATATGTAAAATACCCCATTGGGCATCTTGTAACAAGTCAAAATAATTTATTTGAGTCAAAATTGTGTCAAAAGATCCTCCAAGATCAAGTCGGCCTACAAGAGAACAAGTCGGCTTCATGAAGGGAATTTGTACCGCTAGGAAGCTTATACACAAGTGCATTCAACTTCATTTGAAGAAGACACTCAAGAAATTCGATCAAGAAAGATAAAAAGTTTACTCATAAAGAGAAAGAAAATTTCAAGAAAGAAGTTGGAATCAAAGTTTTTGGTCTCATTCTCTCTCATGTGCAAAGAAGTTTTGAGGCTGCTAGGTTGAAATTATGGAAGTTGTCAGGTCAAAATTGTTGGAGAAGTTGCTAGGTTGAAGGTGTAGGAGATGTTGGGGGTTGAAGGTTCGTAAGTAGCTAGGGGTCGAAATTGGAGAGTAGTTGGAAGGTCAAAAATATGTTGCTAGAAGTTGTTTTAACTTTGAAGGAAATATCATTAATAAGAAGGTTGACTTGGTCTTGGAGTGGTATCTGTCTTTGGTCAAAGGTCTTGGAATTCGTCATTTGAAGATTCTATAAGAAGAGAGGAGTTACTTGCAGGTTTTCCTCTCTAAGAGAGGTTTTGGACCCGCCTAACATCCCATACTCTATGTCCATTTGTGTTATTGATCTTCATAGTTTGGTAGTTTCTTGATGATAAGAAATATATCATATTCAAAATAAGAAGAACCTAATTATAAATACTACAAGTTGAAGTAAATAAGATCACAAGCAATTATGAAAGTAAAGAGAAATCACCCTAACCTAGTTTCCATAGATTTCTCAACACATTGAAACCTACCAAGTTGAAATCTTAAAAATTGGAGGGACTATCCTTGTCCCTCATGTACATAAGCTCTTGAATTTAGCATTCAATTTAGGGTTGGGACTAAACCTTAGACTTAAATTCTCATTGTTCTTATTTTCCTTGGAATACAAATAATGGAAAAAGGGGGATAATAAAACTAATACAAATATATCTTAACCTTGGAACTTTTAAGAACCGAAGGGTTTGTATCTTTGTGACCCCTCTTGATTCTTAGTATATTTTAAGTTAATTTGGACCTATATATCTATAAGACCAATTTCTATGGTATAAATAATTATTCGTGAAGCAAAATAATGGTTTGTAGTATATAAGAACAAAAATAGTGAGATATTAAAGCGATATGATTATTCTTGCATGCAAATCGTATGCAACATTGGGCTCTTCATAATATAAAATTTTTCTCTTAACTTTGTTACATGTGCAATTGAAGTTTTTTTCTTTTTTTGAATCAGCATAATAAATAGGAAGTCTCGTGTACATTTTTTTTATCTAACTAACAGTATGAAATATTTATATATTAATAAAAAAGTTACAATAAAGGATCATTACAAAATTACATCAGAATAGGCTTCGAGTCCTCAAGAGAGATAACAATCCATTTCAATGTTTTTCATACAAATTTCAAAGGAAGTTTCAGTTACATTAGGGTTATAAAGAGCCTAGTTACACAAATTCAATGAAGAACTCCAAGGAAGAGGCAGAATTTATACAATATTAAAAATTCAAAAATAGGAGAGAGGATTCACTCATTTAGTTCTTTGTCCATTGTTTTTTCCATGGTGAGATTGTTCCCAATGTGTTTATGTGATAATGGAGGAGACTTTGATTACTGATCATTTGAATATTTGGGGAATTTCTACAAATGAGTGTTGAGAAGCTTGACTAGACGCATCCGTAGAATAGAAGGAGGTAGTTTTGGTTGAAAGGAGAAACAATAGAAGAATAATTTATTTGATTCTATTCCCTAGAACTCAAATACATCAAGGATGGAATACTAGGGAGCTCACAAAAAAAAATCATTTTTCATGATTTTCAATTGCTAAAATCAATTTTGATTGTCATTGGATTTGAGTTTTCATAAAGATCCATCAATTTATTTTTCAATATATTAACACTTGCTTCATGGATTTCCACTATTTGTCTTGTTCAATGGAGAATTTTGCAATCCATGCTAATAGGTTTATGTAGGTCCCTTTGTCATCTAAGTATAGGTCTGGGCTTCAAGCTGGGGCTTTTATTCATGCCACACATTGATAAGCATCGAGAAGGGTTAATACTACAAGATCCATTAATTTGACTCATCCATAGCAAATGGATGACGAAATCTCATTCTACAATTAATACATGAATCTCTACACTTCATTTAAACACATGAGGTTGGATATGATACCCCTAGAGTACAATGAATTAGAAAGTATAAATTGAAGTTAAAACTAATCGAACCAAAGGAAGTGGCATTCCTAGAGAGTGATCGGAGACCCACCCCTAGTTGAGAAACATTGTCACTGTTGACTATAATAGAGTCAATTCCTTTTAGGAGGAAAGATGATGAGTGTTATGGAGGGAAATTCTAAGCCTGAGTAGGCTTAAAAAAATTGAATTATAGTTGAGCTGAGAGGATAATCCAAAATTTTGATCAAATTTGTGACCCATATTATAGATATCGAATTCATCCCATCTATATGATTATGAGGGGTTCTTGAGGATGGTCAGAGGGCCTTTTTTACCATCCCCATTTGAGAGCATGGCACTTATCCATGTCTTGACCCATTTTAAGACTTGTGTTAATTCCATAAATTAGTTTCAAGGGTACTTTATGGGATGATTTTCATATACCTTAGTGTTGATTAATAAAATCAACATTTTCTCTTTTGTCGCAAGGTTTGGTAACTAGTCCACTTCCTAGTTATGGTTCTTGGGGATCTAAAATATTTGAATCCAAGCTATTTTTATCATATAAAATATGGTCCAACAAATATTTCAACTAGTGCTTTTGTGAGGCTAAACTAGAGAGAATATATCTTATCATTAGTATTAAGTCACCAAGCACTGTTAGTTTTGAGGCTTTGATGTTATTTTCAAGTTTTAGTCCCTATAATGAGGGATACAATTTTTTTGCACTGTTAGTGTTATCCATGATAACTCCTAGAAACAATTTTTAGTTTGATTAATCATTTTAGATATAGTTTCTCATTGTTTCTCTTTGTATCTATCTATTGCTTTTCTAAAAGAGGTTATTGCTCTTTGCATTTGGAGATTAAAGGAGGAAAAAAAGGTCCAGTTTAAATTGTTTGGATAAATTCCCATGTTCTCTAAAACCCATTTCTTTCGCAGATCCCATTTCATCCTTTTTCTTTTAACTCTAACCATTCCATTGATTATTATTATTTTAATTCTAGCTACATTAACCCATTTCCAACTCTAACCACATTAATATTTTGACTCTAATTGCATCCCATTTAACACTAAGGAATCATACCACAGTCCTTTTTAAAGGGTTGGGACCCACAAACCATATCTCTATCAGACCCTTCCCTTTTGCGATAAAACAGCCACCCATCTCCCTTTCCCTTTCGCGATTGTGATATCGCATATCACAAAGTTCCTCCTCTGTTGATATCGCAAGTTCCGCCTGCTAATTGAGATATCATAAGTCCCTTCTCCAACTACTGACTACGGTATTTCCTCCCTCGTCGATTGCAATAATTCCTTCCACCGCTGATTGTGATATCGCAATCGGGGATCGCACAGTCATAAGTCACTTCTCCACCAAAGTCCCTTCCGACTTGCGATTGCGATTTGCGGGAACCCTCCTGGGTGCAATATTTTATGTGATGCATTCTATAAAGTGTCACGTTCGGAACGTCGAGAAATTACTATAAATCAATGTTAAATGCCCCTCCTCTGCTCTACGATAGCGATATGGTGAACCACCCTTATGGATGCGATAATTTATGTGACATGTTGTACTAAAGTTTTGCGTTTGGACAGTCGGTGAACATTATGAAACATGGTAAAAAGTCCCCTTCCTGTATGTTGATGGCGATAACAGCACAGCTAGAACAATGAACTAGATTGAGTTAGCCTAGAACAACAACCCAGATAAACGAACATTAAAATATCCATTTCGCTTCCGCTCAGTGGGACAGTGAGGGTATTTTTCGACATATCTCCAGGAGAAAAGTCATAAAACAGAATGCAGTGAAAGGTGGGACAACGAGACATAAGTGGGACAATGAGACATAGTGAGACAATGAGACACTTTCAGTATGTTTTAATCTATAAACAACACAATAGGATTCGAAGGGCCAGACGTTCTGACTTTCCACAAATATAGTGCCACCACTTAAAGGAATTTTCTTAACTTATTGTAAAAGTTAGATAGGTTCTGTTTAAGTGACTCCTATTTGTATCCAAACTCTGTTAAAACATAAAATCCATGTGAAGGCTCAATGTTTTATTAATAAAATAGGATTAGATCTCTTAGCTGTTGATCGAATCTAGCCCAGGTGGCAGATTTTGTTAAGGATATCTCACTCTATATATGTGTGGTTTATTGAGTTTCAAGGGGGGGATTGATAATGTGAGAAGACCAAATTTTGCATATTTTTCATTTAATAAAAATATAGTTTGTACCAATATTCTGTTTTCAGTTCCATCCTATCATTCTCTTGTGTTGTTATCAGTTTTCATAGCTTATTTAATTACTTGGAATTCAATGTTATATTGCTCCAACTTCCTTCAATTTTGTTTTGATTACTGTAAATGTCCATATTCATATTAGTAAATCAGAAAATGCCTCAGATTCCAAAAAATAGTGTTGTTTGTAATTTATTTTCTTTAGTTAACTCCATGCCCAATGGTGGTTGTCCTCACATTCTTTCACCTACAAAATAACACAAAACACAAAGTTGGCCATCCGTATTTTTGAGCTTATCATAGTCAAATTTTTAAGCATATTGAGAGAGCCCTCTCATATTGGAAGGGCTAATTTCCAGTTAAAAGTTGGTTTGAAATAGTTACTCTAGGTTGAAGGTTGACACAACCCAACCCTTTTTAGCCTAGTGATAACAGTTAGTGTATACCCCTAGGCTCTAAGCATATACGTATAGTTTTGTCCCCCTAGGGTTGATGATAGCCCACCCAACCCCCCTAACCTAATACGCATGGATTTTGTAGTTATAATCAATCTCTTGAACACCATATCACCTCTCCATTTTGTCTTTTAGTATGGTCTTTAATGAAAGTAACCTTGATAACATAAAAATAAATGATCTTTTGTTAATAAGAGTTATATATCAGCTCATGAGAAAGGCCATTAAAATAAACCTATGAAACTACTTCTGTAATACAAAGCACATTGAATGACATACATACCCTCAAATGGGTGAATGGAAACATAAACTGAATCTAGAAATGCACAAGGATGATGAGTCAAGAAGGAGATTATGTCATCTCTATCGATATAGAAAGGGAGACTATGGAGTTATAACTAAAGTAAGATTTAATCAATAAACCAGTAGAACATTTATAATCAAATATATCATCCATAAGGGGTTTTAATAACCCAAAAACAAATATTGTTTGGAAATCTCAATAACAACCTTATCTAGAATGTTAAACAAATTGGTTTAATTTATTTATCAAATGATTTATAGCTATAATAAAGATGGTTAATTCGCTTCAAAATACTCTTTTTAATTTTTCCAGACTATTACCATAAGAATGCTTCTAAAACATTTTAATATAAACAAATAACATCAATTATAAATATTTTCATTTTCTAATATCCTATTACTTGTGAAACAAGATGAATGATGTGAGGAAATTCACAATAAACCATTCAATTAAGTTGAACTTGTTATTGACCTTGTATAATCTTGTGGACACTTTTACTTTTATATGTACAATGTTTACATCATCACCGTAAATCAAACTCTTAGTTTCATGTGAATGCAACTCATCACACCAAGCCTCACAATGTGTATGGACATATGACAGGTTCATATGGACAATGCTAAGGTTTTTCATCTTAACCAACTATATTCTTATAACGGTAGAGATGTTACATTGATATTCATAAAATAAAATTAGAAAACAAAAAATGAAGCTTGTAGGTTTGTATGGATATAACAAGTGTCATGAATATTATGATTGTTATTACAAAATAGTTGATTTGGATTTAAACAGGAACACAAAAAAATACAGAAATACCCATATACACAGAGATGCAGTGAAAATAATACTTCATTACGTTAATATCAAAGAACTGAAATATGCTTAAAAATAGAATGGAAATAAGACTAGGTCGGGTGATGGTAGCTTATCTATGAGAAGAGATGTGGTGGCTACATGCCTCTGAACTATGTTACAATGAGGCTCAATGGCCTATTTATTATTGAGAAACAATGGAAAAACCTAAACATCAGAAAACCTAACCCTAGGAGATGAAGCGCCAAACTATGGGCCCTGTTTGGGTAAATTGGTACATCAACTTCCTCAGGTCATAACTTTGGCATAATATCTATGTTTGATGCATAAAATACCTTGTTAGGGCCTCAAACCAACTCCAGAAGTTTAGCATCTGAAAAACTACCAAAAGTAGTATATTGTATTATAATTAAGGAAACTAAAAAGATGAAAGAAACAATGGTGGGGGTCCAAGTGGCATAGACGGGTGGCCACCAATATCCACCTGGATCATTCCTCCCCCCTAGGAAGAAATTGTTCCCATTGCGTTGAGTGCCTCCATGAGATGGGGAAATTTCTGTTGAACTTGGTCCCTAGTGAGATGTTTTGCAATCTTTGATCTGTCCAGTAATGGTGGGAAGCATGTTCGAGGGTGTTCCACATTCAACACTCAGTTTTCAAGCTAAGGACTCGGGGAATGATGTACTTCAAAGCATTGTCTCCCATAACCTTGGTAATGGTGTAAGGACCATATCAAAGTGGTTTGAGCTTCCGATGGGCTCTGGTAAGGCATTCTTTCTGCAAATGAAAACAAACTTTGTCGCCCACCTGAAACTTGTGTGGCAATTGATGTTGATCATGTCGTTGCTTGTACTCGACATTTTCCACAATGCAACAATGATATATCGACCTGTTGGGTAGAGGTGCTCCGGGAGTCAAATTGAATGAATTCTTGACCTGATAGTGTGAATGTACCCCTGTGGGTGAGGATAAGATGTCCCTGTATTTTTTCATGACCATATCCACCTACTTCTACTACATGGAGGAACCCTTCATGGAGGCCATGTATGTGGCTACGACCTTCCCCTTACTTTGAGAGTGAACTAGAAAGAAAATAAATTTCCTAGTCTGGGAGATGATCTTACTACATTTCTTAGTAGAGATCAAAGAGGTGGCATAGGTGGGGCTACCTCCGGTATCCTGTATAACGTATTACCCAAAGAAATAATCAGAAAGCGTGGTCTACAGTTATATACAGCATGTCACTTCCACATGTATGGTTGTCCTAACAATAGATCACAAACATCGAGAGGAGCAACATCATGAAATACCTTATCTGCGAAGTGCATGATGCTGTAGGGAAGGTGGCACTATTAGTTGACTCAGAGACTCGTCCTTGGTGAAGCCACATAATATTGTATGGCTACGAGTGTGGTATGGTTAGTAGGCCCAACCACTTCATGACCTCTACTTAAATGAGGTTCTTTTGGCTGCCACTATCGACAATGAGTTGCAATGGCGAACCCTTCACCCACCTTTGTGAATGGAAACGATGCCCCCCTCCTCTTGATCTTCAGGCTCATTCTTCTAGATCTTGGTGGTGGCAATAATGGAGTTGGGCTTCACATCAATAATGTGCTTCCCTTTTTCATTCCTATTGTCGGGTACTGACTCAGGGACAGAAAATGCATCTGACTCTGAAGCCTTCAACTTAGCCACCAATGACTGCTTGTCCTGACACTAACTTGTGTTGTGAGTGGGGCTCTTATGGAACTCACACCATTTTCCTATCTCCTTCTTTAACTTCGTGGTGGTGTTCTTTTCTTGCAGCTTCGACGAGTTGTCTTGGGTCACTGCGCCTTGGCTTTGTCCTTTATTCTTCGGATTTGCAGATCGAATGTATCACTTCTTTTGTTTAAACTTCTGCTCGATCTTGAGAGCATATTGGTACATCGTTCCAAGTGAGGAGATGTCCAGGAAATCCATCTCATCCTGGATGTACTTGTGTAGGCAGTTGCGGTATTTGAGTACCAAATTCTGCTTAAAATCCTTGATACCCAACTTTGTGCTAAGGGTATTAACAATATTGGTAAACTCCAGCACATCTTGGTCCCTTCCCTACCACAACATGGTCCACTTTATGCATTTATTCTCATAGCTTTCGACAAGGTAGTATTGCTCCTTTATGGCATCCCGGAATGAATTCCAAGTAGGTGCGACTAAAAATAGTGAGATCGTACTTTCATCCTTCTTCTCACAGTATGTTTCCCACTGATCCTTGATGTGGGGGGCAACTTTGAGAAGTGAAAAAATGATCTTTTCCCGGCTAGAAAAATCATGAATAGAAAAATATCCTTCTAGCATATTTAACCATTCATCTACGGCATTTGCATATATTTTACCCTCAAATATGGGAAGGTCAAAGTTAACTTGTACCTTAAAGGGTGTGGCGCTTCCAGAGTAGCTTCTGGAAGTAGATGTGTCACCCCTGGGTAGCAGCTAAAGGATCTTGGCATTGACCATCATCACATTCCTTTTATGCTCAAGGGTTTCTTCGAGCAATATTTTTATAGGATCTCCTGCCCCCTCATCTTTCTTTTCATCTGTCATGGGAGGTTGTCAGTATTTGCGAGGTTGGTCTTGAAAAGGTTCGACCAGTTCAATCCCTAACTCCTTATATCCCGACCTCATTGGGGACATGTAAAGAAAAATAGAGAAAAAGCAGACTGCTCTAATAACACTAATCTAAATTTAAACAATAACGCAACATGCCTCTGAACTGTGTTATAATGAGGCTCAAAGGCCTATTTATTATTGAGAAATAATGGAAAACCCTAAACATCCAAAAATCTAACCCTACGATATGAAGCGCCAAACTATGGGCCCTGTTTGGATAAATTAGTACATCAACTTCCCGGGGTTGTAACTTTGGCATAAATCTGTATTTGATGCATGCAATACCTTGTTAGAAAGATCTATTTGAGTACTACAACTTTCGAGTGTCCATGATCGGTCTACGACCTATGTTGGCCCTCGTGTTCCTAAAAACTTCACTTAAGGCCTCAAAACGGCTCTCGAAGTTCAGGACCTGCAAAGCTGAAAGAAAACATAGTGGGGGTCCAAGTGGCATAGGCTGGTGGCCACCAATATCCACCTGGATCAATATTCTTCCCAATGAATAATGTGTTTTTTAGATGGTTATGATATTTTAAAGTAGTGACATATTCTTTATTAATTTCTAAGAGGTATACTTCTCACATTCATGGTGGTCGTAGTGTTCAAACTCCAGCAATTTAAGATATATATATATATATATATATATATATATATATATATATATATATATATCAATTTTATTTTGATTATTTATTTACAAAAGTTAATACTTTAAAATATGCTCATGGTGATCATGACAATGAAGGAAACAATGACGACGATGGTGGTGGATGGTGATGATGATGATGATGACAACAATAATGACGATCAAGATGACAAAGATAGTAGTGACGACGATGACAAATGATGACAATGATGACATATTATCAAAATAGGTATATTGTTTAGAAATTGTATTTTGATAATTCCTTTCCAAAAATTTATACTTTAAATAAATATTAAGTATATTGGTTAATTTATCTAATACATTTTATTTGGAAAAAATCCAAGTAGAATTTGAATTAAACACCTTCTAATACAAAAGCAGTTAAATGAATAATAATAAATCCCTGAAATTTACAAAAAGTATTGGATATGATAATGGTGATGATGACAATGTTGATGAGAATGATGATTTAAATAATGTCGATGGTGGTAATGGAGGTGACAGATGATAATAATGATGAAAAAAATGATAATGATGTTGATAACGACAATGATGATGGTGATAGTGGAAACTATGATGATGGAAATGGTGATGACAGTAGCGAGGGTGTCGACAAATGATTATGATGATGACAACAATGAAAATGATGGATACAATGACAATGATGACAACGATAGTAGCAACTATTCTGGGAATGATGGTAATGATGATTATGACAATGAAAATGATGATGATGGAAGTGGTGATGACAAAGATGATGAAGTTGATATTGACAAAGACGACATCGATGATGGTGATAATGATAATGGAATTAGTGTAATATATGATGACAACAATAACTATAGTGATGATGATGATGATGATGATGATGATGAAAACGAGATGATGATGATGATGATGATGATGATGAAAACGAGATGATGATGATGATTATGGCATTGGTGACTAGGATGATGGGGATGACGCTTATGACAATTTTTATCACATGATGATGAAGATGATAATGAAAATCATGGAAAGGATGGGGAACATTATGATAAATTTTCTAAGATCAACATAGTTTTGTTGAGTTAAAAGGTTGAGAAGGTTGGTAGTGACAAATATTTTGAAATTCAGGTCTAATCTGAGTATAAGATGGATAATCTAAGAGAAAATTATTTTTATCTTCAACTGTCTTAGTGTCACAAAGGTGATATATTTTTTCATCCCATGGTGTTTTAGGAATTGAAAAATGTCAAGTTTCATTATGGAGGTCGTGAAAATTTGTTATTATTTTAACAATGTTTATAAAATTATTTACTCTAATCAAAATACAAATATATTTTTGAGTTTGAGATTTGGATTGATCATCTCTTTATAATATCTTAGATTCATTTTTACTTACAACTATTTATCAAACCCCAATTTTTCCTTTTTTTTGTACTACTATTTTCAATATTATTCTTATTATGCACAATGATCTCCTCCTTTATCCTTCAGTGGTCTAACCTAGATTGAGCATCCTTAAATGCCATCTCCACTTTAGATTAAGGTGGTATTTCCCTGATTTAGAATAAATTTTAGTAAACCTTTTGTCTTCCATATTGTTTAAATTCTTCTGATACATAAGATACCTAGTCATAGCCATGATTTCAATTGGAGAAATATGTGCTTCGATGAGGATGATAGGGTAGGGTATATTTCCTTTAATATTGAGATTATCAATTATAAAAACTTTTGGATATGTTCTATCTTCCTCAATG
The DNA here is from genome assembly GCA_031772625.1 of Pinus tabuliformis. Classification (NCBI taxonomy): domain Eukaryota; kingdom Viridiplantae; phylum Streptophyta; class Pinopsida; order Pinales; family Pinaceae; genus Pinus; species Pinus tabuliformis. The sequence continues at coordinate 1,058,156,508 of CM062804.1, forward strand.
AATCTCTAGAGATATTGCATCCCTAAACATCACATCCATATAAAATAATAGGGATAAAGATAATCTCAAAGAGGAGTTCTTTTAAAAGCCCATGAGGTCTAGACTAATGGTTTTGTGTTGTAGTCTCCATCGAGTCACATATTTAAATATCATGGGGAGAAGTTGATGACGAGAATCACCTATGGGGGATCAAAACTATTCATAAAGCATCCAAGCACAATGTTGACAATACTGTCCCATAGGAGGAAATATTTTTCTTCCATCTAATAATGGAGTTGGTCCCACTTTAACCTCAACCTAGTTTGAAAAAGAAAATTGCAATACAACAGAACTCTAAAAATAAACCCATCTTACTAAATTATGTTCAAGTTTGTCAAAATATTTTATTAATTATATAGATGACTTTGATCATATTCAAATGTATTATTGCATTGAGAGATGCTCTATAGCCTACCATGGGGAAATGTTTCCCTATAACTTTAGATTTAAAAATAATACAATAACACTTACATTAAATAATTAAAAAATAGTAATACCAAACAAAATATTTCATCTTAATTTTATATCAAATTTAGATATATAGATAAAGTAACTAAAAGTAAACAAAAAAAATACCCTATAATTGCTTTCTACCTTTTAGTATGATAGAGATGTATAATTCCTTCACTACTTAATATGGAGTTGACAAGTGGCATATAAAAATAATAGTGATATTATAATTAAGTATGAAGTAAAAATGTCATTCAGTTGTATATATATATATATATATATATATATATATATATATATATATATATATATATATATATATATATATATAATATGAAAATTTGTTTCCATGTCAGATAAAATAATGCAATTTTAAATCAACTTCACATAGAGAAAGATAAAGAAATTAGAAAAAAAAAACTTATATTTTCACTTTCCATTGTGAGGGAGATGTGTAATTTATTCAATTTTGATATGGAGTCGACATGCCGGATTAATATTAATAATAAGAATGATTCAAGTATATATATATTTGTGTGTGTGTTTTAGTTCTCAATATGAAAGTACATTTAGTTAAAAATATGGCAGTAGAAAAATGTCAAACATATAGGTAAGAAATAAAATATTTCAATGTCAACTTGTTAGTTCCTCGATTGTTCCAAGTAACAAGGAACAACCCAATAAGACATTCATTTAGGATCTAGAGATCGATCTTCTTTAGGAGAGACTATCCCTCTCTATCCATAGGAGGTATTCCTTGTATTTAATAGTATTTAAGCATATTTTCTATAATAACAAATTCATTTAGCCAAATTCTACATAAAAAATTCTTTTGTTTAAAATTAGTGGTTAAACTTTATTAATAACTGCGAATTATGTAATATATATGATTCACGAATCTAATGTAAACTCAAGAGATGTGGTTCAGATAAATACTATAACAAAAATATAAAATAACATAACATAATTAAAACAAAATAAACCATAATGTATAAGTAAAACAATTAAAACACATATATAATTGGTAATAAATTACATTTACCATAATAAGCGCAAGAAATAATTCAATATTAGGTATTGTTATATTTACATCTACAACAAATTAGCTAAATATGCTAAACTAAAAACCTTAAATAGTATGTATCGAAAGGTAAATAATTCAAGTAATTATTGTCAAGAAATGGTGTTGATCATGTCAACTATCAGATATTTAAAAAACACATGGATATGAACACAAGGAAAATAAGCACAATCACTGGTATGTAAATATAGTTAGCATAAAACTTTTGGATGAATCCATTAATGTAATGCATTAATAAACTAAATCAATAATGAATCAGTCAAATATATTGATATAAATACTTTATATAATATATATTGAGAAAAAAAAATTAAAGAAAGTATCATTAGAATAACTTATCATCTATTCAAGTCAACATGTTTAAATCATTCCATGTTCTAGTAAATAAAAACTAATAAAGTGAGGGAAACCTAGATGGGGGTGACTGAGAAAGGTGCATTTAGTGGAGGTGATGGGGAGATGAGTCTCGCAAGGGAGTCCCTGACAATTCATGTTGGTAATTAAATCTAAATGGTGGCCAAGTTTCTATCCATGTGGAAAATTCATGAGACGAACGAGAGTTCAAGACGAGAGGGTGGTATTTCTATGAAAGTTTTTCATATTTGTTATGGGAGCGATGGCAAGTGGAAAAGTGGGCATCGAGTATGCACAAGTTGCCATTTTGTGCATTCTTATCCTTTCAAATTCTAGAAGCATCATCAAGGCAGCTAGGCGAAGCAGTGGCAAATTGGTTTCCTCCAAGGTGTTCAGTTTCTTAGTGTCGGACCCTAGAGCGTGTTGGGGTGGTGAATCCCCTACTGGTTGGTTAGATAAGAGGAGGAGAGGGATTGGGTTGTGCTTATTAGTCACATAGATGATCCTAGCAAGGGTTCTCTTCTCTATGGGCTTGGTAAGTGCCTATGTTTCCATCTTTCCCACTTGGATTTGTATAACAATTAACTTTATTTGTGGGGTGATAGTTTGCTTTTGGTGGGATTTTCTTTATGAGTGGTTGGGGGACTCTATTCGGGTGGTAATTTTATTCTAAATTCTTGGGTGGGTTCTATGGTGATTGTTAGTATCTAAGTTAATTAAGGTTGTTGGTAGCTCCAGATTCATAATGTTTCACTTGATTTATCTTATTCTCTAGTCAAGGGGGGGGGTTGTCTTGGTAGAGGCTCTTGGTATTGGGGGGTGAATTATCATTGGCATTGGTGCATAGCTGCACTCAATTGACAGTGGATGTTTCTACTTAAAGCTATGTGGAGCTCGCCTTGGGTGACTTAGGGACACGGCCAACTAATTTGAATGAGTTTCATTGGTTAGTACCCTAGAAATATATGCTTAGAAAGAGAGTTTGGGCCATGCGTGGCGGGGGTCTCCATGGAAATGGTTCGGTCCATGAAGACGGGGTAGGTGTAAGGGAAGGTAGGGAGGGAGAAGTGAAGGGGCCTCTAACATAGAGATGGCTAATGATAATTTTCCAATGATTGGTAAAGTAGATGCATTACCTTCATTGGAGTCTCTTGATAGGAAGATACATAATATCCTGGTGCTCCTAGCAGAATTGTGTCTACAACAACATGATTATAGGAATGAAGTGATTTTCTTCATGAATGATATACAACATAATCAGTGGGTGATGATGGATAAAATGGATTCGATCTAGAGGAGATAGATATGCGTAGTTGAGAAGTTGGATGAGATTGTAGGGATAATTGATCAATTGGAGTACCATGCACATAGGAGTCTAAGGCCCCCTGATCATGTAAACATTGGGAAGGCCCCGAAACTTCCTTGCAATCTCTAATTCTAGTTTGGTATGTATGTATTCCAACTTTTTTTTGGATATTATGTGTTTTTGGGACATGAACATGCTATAGTTTCTAGAATTTTGCTATCAATTTATGTTTATTTCTCCTAGCCAACAAATTCTATGTAATTTTTTGACCAACTAATAGAATTTGTTTGAATGAGAAAAAAAAAATGAAACTAACAAACTGAAGACAAAATAAAATACTATTTCTATAAACTACATCGGTAAGTTACATAGTACAAGAATCCAATTCACACAACAAGTGTGTAGGAACCATTGTATCATAGGTCTCCTTCTTCTCCAAATTTACTTGCCTCCTTCTCAAGTGAGTTTGAAGGTATTTTTTTCTAAGAGAAAGTATTCACATTATATTAACAAATGGAAAATTAAATAGAATACAATCGTGAGTGTGTTCTCTGCACAGAGGATTCACTGGGGGAGCAATACCATACCACGTGGGTTCATATTGGGGGATATTTATTGAGGAAAAAATGACATAATATATTAGGGGATATATAGGGGGTATAGGGTTTTTATATTGACAGGTATAAAAAATGGAGGCCAAAGTTAATGAAAAAATATAAAGTGGTATAAAAAATGTTAATGAAAAAATGGATACCTACAATATCTAGTGAAAGTAGGGGTATTTAAATTGGGAAGGTGTATTGGATTCGTATTTGTAGGGGGTTAAATAATGTGATTTTTAGAGGTATTTTCCAATATGTAGTCAAATTAAGGGTATTGTTTAATATTCCACGAACACACATGATATGCCAGAGATTAATTGAGTGAAACCCCTATGGTTCTTTGCCTTAGACAGAGGAAACCGGATATGAAGAATGAATAGACTTTGCCTCGATTGGGAGAAACTAGAGCCTTTTAGTTTCATCATTTGTATTACAAAAGAACTATTGATGAAAATCATGCTTGTATTAATTAATACAATGTGGTTGTTTCATGTGCATCCAAAATGAAGCCTAGTGTGCCAAAGAGGAGGTGTGTGGTTGAGCCACAAGCCCCTGATACATGTTGTGCCAAAAACGTGTGTAAAAAATCCATCGGGCTTTGGGTTGTTCTTTTTTGAGGTGATGGGTTGTCAAGCTTGATTACTTAGAGAATTAATGAGATCTTTTTTTTCGTTATTAAAAAAAAAGGAATTTCCAATAAAATATTTACATAAAATTCCTCAAAGACCAAATTTGTAGAGTTGGCTAGCTGTTTTCTCAATTTCCCCTCATTATCTCCTAAAATTGATTAGTTACAGTAGAGAACATGCCAAAAGGTGTATAAGTACGTTTTGGGGAAAATGGTCATGGAACTTTAAAAATTTTGGCCCTAGGAAGAATGTGTGAATATTCTTTTGATTTTCCTTCATGGCACTGAGTTGGGAAACATGGTGGTGGTTCAAAGGATGTTGAAGCTAGGAACTTAGGTATAGGTGCACTTTCTCAAGAATGTGAGTGTGTTTGTGCTATCCCCATCTCTAGTTTTGAGATTTTCATCTTTCTCCAAGTTCCTTCTTTATTTAAATATATTTAAGACTTATGAATTAGAATTAAACAAATCTTAGAAAAAAATCCTTTAATTCAATTTTGGGGCACTGGGAATGATTGTATTGAGAGATAAATATGACCTTTAGAGTATAGTATAGATGACATGTGTAATGTGTGTAAAAATAATAAATGAAATATATAAAGTTTTTATTGTAAACAAGAAAAACAAGTTGACCTTTGTAATGTTAAAAAGTAAATTAAAAATGATGCAGACCATTAAATAATATATGATATTTTTTTTCAAGGAAAACTTCATAGAATTCCGCACTCTTCCTTGAAATATTTGCATGGAAGGTTGCTCAAGCCCTAGCCAAAATAGTAGGTAGACTCAACTATATTCAAAGCTTAATTTATTTAGAACTAGAGACTTATTGATGGACTTTGAATTGGGACAATCCATTCAAACAAATATAAACAATAAAATGATCTTATAAAGTAATGTGTGTGTGTGTGTAACATGCATGTCTCTATATTTAAATTATTATTATCATTATCATCACCCCATCCCAGCCCCACACACAAAATAAAATATCTGAAGGGTTAGCTTAATTAGTTCAACCATCTTCTCAATAAATGTTACTAATAGGGAGGCCAAATGTTCTAAACCAATTCATCTCATCAGGTTATCAACAACTATTATGATTGGAAACTAAGTCACTCTCCATATAGATATTTCAACAAAAAATGGGGAATCCCATGCGGCTTGACTTGGAAAAAACCATAAATGTTAGCAAAAATGTTTGAACCATCCACCCAAGGAACATTGTCAATGGATAAACCACAAATTCAAATCCAATTATGTTCCTTGATATTACAAAGCATTGTTATGGTTGGAATTGAGCCTACTTTCATCTTAATATCTTAGGGATGCAAGTGATATCCCATAATGTTTTCCTTTGAATATATTTTCCTCTCTCATGCCCCCACAATCCCCTTGCAACCTCCCACCCACCAAAAACACTTATATAACACTAATCAAGATAATCGTATGCAATTCATGTTGTTGAAATGGAGCTCATAGGTCACTAGTCGAGATGATGTCAAGGCCCATGGTGCTACTAGCCACTATTTTGGTAGGAAATTCAGTCACGTCCATCTAGACATTCTAAGGTAGGTCAGGTGAGGATCCTTTATATCTCATGAAATGGAGAGGGACGGGGCACTCCGATGAGGTTTTCCTTGGAATATATATAATGGGGAAAAATGATAATAAAACTAGTACACATATGTCTTAACCTTGGACATTTTAAGAACTAAAGGGTTTATGTATTTGTATATTTATGACCCTTCATGATGATTAAGATATTTTAGGTTAATATGGACATATATTTCTATGAAACCAATTTCTATGGTCTCAAAAATTATCCATGAAATAGTACATTGGATTCTAGTATATAATAAGAAAAATAGTGAGATGTTATAGGGATAACTTTCTTCATGCATGAAAATCATATGAGGCAATGGAATCTTTGCAATATAATTTTTTCTTATTAACTTTGTTGCATTTACAACTGAAGTGGTCTTCTCTTTTCTAATCACCATAACAAATAGGAAGTATCCTATACTTATTTTCTAATTGACACTACGAAATATTCATATTAATAAAAAAATATTCCAGGGAAGGATCATTATAGAAGTACATCATAATGGGATTTATTCCCTCAAGGGAGATAATAGTCCTGTTGAGTCTTGAAAATGTCATTCATTTCCATTACACTTTCACTATTATGTCCATTATATCACCTCCATTTCACTACTATGTCACCACATTCATCCCACTTTCATTATCATTGGGCCACATTTATGTTTTTCCAATCTTTATTATTTCTAAGCCTTTTAAGTGAATTTGTGGTTAAACATTAGAAAATAATGTGCATATGCTTATACCTAACAAATGGGTTGAGATTGTTGACATGTGTAGGTTGAAAGGAGGCTTCTAGAAGACCCTTATGTGGCACTCTAAGGCCAAATTCGAATTTGGTTGGAAAGAATCATGGGATCATGAGGATATGTGTCACATCTCCTAATTGTATTGTAACTCTAAGAAGACATATGTCTTATCAGTTCCTATTTTGATTAGAACTCTAGAGGTAGAGGGAGAGATTCATGGACTATCATTAATGAGATGGCTCTCATCTTTTTGTATAAATAGGAGATCTCTCTCCTTCATTTGTTAGTCCTTTTTAGTCTTTTAGTTTCTAGTTCTCAAGCTTGTAGCTCTTCCTTGATGGCTTTTGAAAGCTTTTGTACTTTGTACTTTTGAAGAAATTGAATAAAGCTTTGATGTTCTCAACATGGAAGGAGATGTGAAGTAGATGTCATGGAGCATATTAGGATGTAGGGTAGAGTAGATTTCATTTTGTAAATATTTCTTTGTAGAATGTAAGGTAGATTAGATTTTTCATTCATGCAATTTTAATTCATGCAAGTGTGTTTAATTTTGCTTTGATTTCATGACTAGTGGCATGTGTGATCATCTTGTCTATGTTGCTAACCTTTATTTTTCTGTAGTTTGATTTTCATTAGTATCATTTCTTTAACTTGCACTTTACTTTCTGCTCTTAGATATCAAGTTGTTCATCTATTGATGGTTCTTTTTCCATAATCAAATAACTTTATTGGAGCCAAAATATCACTTAGTACAGCTTGGTTTAGTTTGCTTTAAGACTCACATTGCTGACTTGTTCATAATTGTTTTCACATGATAAATCTAGCTAAAAGGCAAAAAGGTTAGAAAAGGTTAAAGTAGTGTGATTTGTCTCCTTTATGTAGTGTCACTTAGATTTCACATTTCATTTTCATTTTAAATCAGCAATAGAGATACTGGGCCGATGTCATTAGTCCTTTATTTGATGTCTTTATTTTCCTTTAAGCATTTGATATCATAGGTGGTAGGGGGACCCTGCCTTGTATAGTTGTCATTTTATTTTTGCATTTTATTTCACCATGTATATTAGCTGTACATAAATTTCTTTCAAGTTGATTGTAGATTAGTGATGCACATAGCCTTTTAATGAACTAATGACGTGATAGAATCATATTGTCCTTTTGCTGAAGCAGCAAGGATACTGGGTCTCATAGTCATTCTCTCATTATTTGATTATTGCATTGTATTTCGATTGAACTAGTTGCATTAAACACTTTAGAAAAGCAACAAGAACAAAACCCCAAAAACAACATAAACTATAAAACAATGAAGTAAGAGAAATGTTAACTAAGCACATATAGTGCACCACACTTCATCAGTTTACGATACCCGGATTGATAATTTATGTAGAGCAATTTAAGACGTTAAATTGACTAGACATTTTGGCGCCGTTGCCGGGGAAGTGTAATTAGGAGACCTTATTTCTTACATCTGAAAAAAAAAAAGGTTAATAATTCTTGAGTATGCTCTCCTCTTGCACTTTGTGTGATCTAGAGGATCAGAAAAAGGATTGTTAAGTAAAAAAGAAAAATAATAATTCTTGAGTATGCTCTCCTCCTGCACTTTGTGTGATCTGGAGGATCAGAAAAAGAATTGTTAAGAAAAAATAGGAGACAAAATAACTTCATCACTTCAATTGATTCAAGAAAAAAAAAAGAAGAAGAGAAAAAATAAACTTCATTTCATTTCCATTTTCACTCCATGCCATCCATTTCATCAATAAAAGTTATTTCCCCATGATCATTTCCATTAAGATTTCCTAACTATCTCTATTTAGCTAAGTGGTTGCTGTGACACTGGTTTCCGCAGCTGATACCGGTTTCCGTAGCCACCACTCTGTGTTTCAAACTTACAATCAAGATGTTAGTGCAATAAAATGAAAATGCAGGAATGACTAAGCAATATAGAAATTCAAAAATACAGAGAAAAAAATTCATATAGAAGTGAGTTTATATCATAAGGATGGTTGGTATACATGCAGCAAGATGTGGCACCTGCAGGTTTTTCTTTGGCTCTGCTGTACTTCACAGTCTTAAGTTTTGGTACCTTGATGACAGTAGCCTTAAAGTGGAAAGGTATTCCAACCTATGTGTTGGGCCTTGCCCGTGCAGTAAGTGCGATCATTTGGATTCAGTGGTGGATTTTGTTGCCATGTGTGGTTTCAATTTGGGTTCAAAAACTCTCTTCAATCATGCATGGACTTGCTGGGTTATGTCATGGGAATGATTGTCTCAGACCCTCATATGCAGCGCTTCTCTATTCTCTTCATACATATCGTATATAATTGATGATGATTCTTGTAATTAGATATGCGGCTATCAACAAGACAAAAATGGAGTAATCTGTTCTTGCCTTGATTGTTTCCTTGATGGAGGAGCGTTGTACCGTTTTTAATATTCTGTCAATCCTGCCTTCTTTCTTGCAAAAGTTCGAGGTGGAACTTGCACACTCGTTGATGAAGACCCAGCTGAGACTGTGGTGCATAGAGCGACATACTTACTTCAGAAAGGATTTGGGTTGTACAATGTCTTTATGAACAACTGTGAATATTTTTCTATCTACTGTAAGACTGGCTTGCTTGTGATTGAGGGAATTAATGTTGGTCAAAGTGGTCAAGCAACATCAATCCTTAGTGTGCTTGTTGCAATATGTTCTTCACCTCTTTGATTCCTGACCACCAGTATACCTGGTGTGACTGCGGTTGCAGGTGGATTGTATTGTATTAGTAGGGTTGAACCTGTCTAATACACCTGCAAAATAGTAGATCAAACAAAAACAACGAATGCAGCAATAAAAACATCAACTCAGAAAGAATGCAGAACAGAGAACAGTAAACTCAGAAAAACGTAAACACAGAAAAAACGTCAAACTTCAAACGTTCGATTTGACCAAACAGAGACGAATTTAGAAAAACTAAAACATGGGTTTTTTTCCAGGTGGGTTAGTTAGATAACCCAGAAACCGTTTGAGGAAATTCATGGCGGTCTGGGAGAAATCTTCGGTTCTTTGGAGCCTCTTTCTTGCTGCCGCGTGAAAAAAAAAAACTGGAGTTGAATTGATTAACTGATAGTTTGAATGCGTGATTCGACTCCGTGTGCCTGAGGGAAGGAATTCTAATTGGGATCAACTGCATGCTGGCATCTAAAACCAATTACACGCCTTCCATCTTATTCAATTCAAACCTGTTTAGAGACGTGTTCCAATTGAAAACGACTCTCTGCCATTAAATCCCATGAAGTCGCTATCGGTTAAATGTTGGGAGAAAATCATGTTTGAAGAACTCAGGGAAATGAAGGATTCCCTCGCATTCCAGATTACTCGTCCTAAAAGTCCAGATCAGTATACACCACCTGTGTCAATTTCTTTATTGCATTCTGCGTTTATTGTGATTTAGGGGTGAAAATGTATGCTCTACCAAGTGCTCAGGAAATAACTTACTATGAACATGTTCAGAAGCGCCATGAGGAGAAAGGCTGTTTGTATGCCTGCCTCTTCACCATGTGCTGTTGCTTTTGCTGTTATGAAACCTGCGAGTGCTGCATGGATATACTTTGCTGTTGCTGCCCTTGAGGGAGCAGAGAATGATGCGGTCATCTTCCCATATAGGAAATTCATGTCACAAAGAAAAAAAAAACAACAAAACATTAGGATTTGGACTCCAAAGGATCAAAATAATTTTGTTATGGACTTTTTTTCATATGATCCTCTGATATGATCTGAGGTTTTTGTTGTAATTACTACACTCTGTTTTAGCCACTTTCTGCAGCCAGCCCCACTTTCCGCAGCTCACACAGGGTTTCCGCAGCCAATCCCGGATTCCGAAGCTGTTTTGTTAAACTCTAGGTTGCAGGTGTCATCAAGAAAAACAAGTCACATGGGTAGCTGGGGGAATGTTGGTACATGGATGGTGACCTATTCATTCGACCAAATTTGATGGAAAAGACCCCGGTCAAAGGGAAGTCAAATTGTGTGTTATCACAAAGTCGCCACACTGAGTCGCCACACTAAGTCGCTGCATGTCAAGAAAAAATAACAATTTTGAATCAATGAAATGAATAAGTTATTTGCTCACTTTTCTGAAGGTATTGATTAATTTTGGACTGATAATGAAAGATGAATGGCTAACTTTGTATCCAAGATTTTTAGCTACAGAACTGTGCACATTCCGCAGCTAAAGTCCAATTCCGCAGCCAGAAAAACCTCATTGTTCAAATCAGCTTATCTTTCTCATACAAAATCAGATTTTAATGATTTAAGTATCATTGGAAAGATCTCAACAAGATCTATACAATGAGAAATCTATCATTAGAGTTTGAAATGGCAAACAATGAAATAAATTGCTGAAAAGAAGCAACATTCAACTTGGGCACCAATTCCAAAGCAGGTATAAATTCTTTTGATTTTTCCTTTGAGAACTTGTTTCATTAATACAAATTCTTAGTTTTGTGTGTAAATATCATAACTAGAGAGATTGATCACCTCTCTCCTTTGACAATCTTACATTCCATTGCAGAAGAAGTATTAGTTTTTTTGCAGGTTTCAGGAGGAAGGACAAATGACTACAAGAGAATGGTGTCTCTCTAAGAGACCAATTTGTTTCATAAGAGGATGATTAACAACAAAGAGGAAATATGTTGATGTAAAATCAGATCCAAACACTTGAAGAACTTTCAGATATTGTTGTCTCCATCACATCCATACTTCATAATAAACCATTCATCTCATTTTCCTCCATATTTTCCATTTACATTCACATACACTTTCCATCTCTTTTGTCCATTCATAACCCACAAATAAAAGCAAGAGGCTCATTCATATGCTTATTGCCCATTGCCATTTCTGTTCTCCATTGCCATTTTCCATTTTCATTTTCCATTCCTTGTCATTTTCATTCCGCAAATAAGCCCTGCTTCAATGCAAATTATTGAGTCCATAGTACTTTGAGTCTAAGTTCTTTGTAAAAACACCTTGAGGCTTGCATGCCTTAATGGCAAGTCCTCATGCTGACAAACAATGGGAATACATTAATGTCCCTTATTCGTTAGATCTTCTAGGTGACTCGACATCAGCAAATTTATTCGTACCTAGCAAGATGTGTTTGGGCATCTTGACTCTCATTGTCATCAATGGTGAGAGTTCTCGTGTTGACTAGTGGCATCCATTAATGGCCACTAAGCCAACAATTTCCTACTATGTTCGACATCAAAACATCTTTTCACATAGTAGGAAATGAGTTTTGAAGACATGAAGACTATTACTTTCAGCATTTTGGAGCAGATTCAGCAAGTTTTAGTAGAAGCAATAAAAAGTCATCCTATCTCTCTATCCATGACTCCTCTTGTTCAGCCACTTGAAGAAGAATATGATCAGAAGTTTTCAGCTACCACACATACAACTCATCCATTCCAAAGGGTAAGTGAAGGCACGTCATTTTCTAACTTTTGACCATAGAATTCCATTAAAAGCTAGAATGATAATTGTTGGAAAAACATTTCTCTTCCTCATCTCATAAAATTGCCAATACCATCACTTGGGGGGGGAATACATTCATATTCATATCTTACCATGTCCATATCATATTCAAGAGCTCACATACTTCCAACATATATTAATTATTACATTGCTATTATGAGCATACAATGGCTTTTGAAAAAGTGCTTAAAGGATAAATTGGATACAAACAAAATCATGGTTGTCACACAAGAACCAACCATCATGCAATCCAATAAAGATATATTTTGCAACAATAATCAAAATATCATTTTGCAAAGTTCAAAGATCAAAGTAGAAGGTAACAACAAAGAAAAAAATGGTTGTAACACAAGAACCAACCATGTTGCAATTCAAGTAAAACACTTTGCAGAAATATGAAGTTATCAAATGATATCATGCAAAGTTAAGCCAAAGCTCAAGGATCAAAAGAGTTAATGTAATATATATTGCATGAGGACATGCAATAGCTTCAGTTGGGGGGTATGTTGAGTCTTGAAAATGTCATTCATTTCCATTACACTTTCACTATTATGTCCATTATATCACCTCCATTTCACTACTATGTCACCACATTCATCCCACTTTCATTATCATTGGGCCACATTTATGTTTTTCCAATATTTATTATTTCTAAGCCTTTTAAGTGAATTTTTGGTTAAACATTAGAAAATAATGTGCATATGCTTATACCTAACAAATGGGTTGAGATTGTTGACATGTGTAGGTTGAAAGGAGGCTTCTAGAAGACCCTTATGTGGCACTCTAAGGCCAAATTCGAATTTGGTTGGAAAGAATCATGGGATCATGAGGATATGTGTCACATCTCCTAATTGTATTGTAACTCTAAGAAGACATGTGTCTTATCAGTTCCTATTTTGATTAGAACTCTAGAGGTAGAGGGAGAGATTCATGGACTATCATTAATGAGATGGCTCTCATCTTCTTGTATAAATAGGAGATCTCTCTCCTTCATTTGTTAGTCCTTTTTAGTCTTTTAGTTTCTAGTTCTCAAGCTTGTAGCTCTTCCTTGATGGCTTTTGAAAGCTTTTGTACTTTGTACTTTTGAAGAAATTGAATAAAGCTTTGATGTTCTCAACATGGAAGGAGATGTGAAGTAGATGTCATGGAGCATATTAGGATGTAAGGTAGAGTAGATTTCATTTTGTAAATATTGCTTTGTAGAATGTAAGGTAGATTAGATTTTTCATTCATGCAATTTTAATTCATGCAAGTGTGTTTAATTTTGCTTTGATTTCATGACTAGTGGCATGTGTGATCATCTTGTCTATGTTGCTGACCTTTATTTTTCTGTAGTTTGATTTTCGTTAGTATCATTTCTTTAACTTGCACTTTACTTTCTGCTCTTAGATATCAAGTTGTTCATCTATTGATGGTTCTTTTTCCATAATCAAATAACTTTATTGGAGCCAAAATATCACTTAGTACAGCTTGGTTTAGTTTGCTTTAAGACTCACATTGCTGACTTGTTCATAACTGTTTTCACATGATAAATCTAGCTGAAAGGCAAAAAGGTTAGAAAAGGTTAAAGTAGTGTGATTTGTCTCCTTTATGTAGTGTCACTTAGATTTCACATTTCATTTTCATTTTAAATCAGCAGCAGATATACTGGGCCGATGTCATTAGTCCTTTATTTGATGTCTTTATTTTCCTTTAAGCATTTGATTTCATAGATGGTAGGGGGCCCTTGCCTTGTATAGTTGTCATTTTATTTTTGCATTTTATTTCACCATGTATATTAGCTGTACATAAATTGCTTTCAAGTTGATTTTAGATTAGTGATGCACATAGCCTTTTAATGAACTAATGATGTGATAGAATCATCTTGTCCTTTTGCTGAAGCAGCAAGGATACTGGGTCTCATAGTCATTCTCTCATTATTTGATTATTGCATTTTATTTCGATTGAACTAGTTGCATTAAACACTTTAGAAAAGCAACAAGAACAAAACCCCAAAAACAACATAAACTATAAAACAACGAAGTAAGAGAAAGGTTAACTAAGCACATATAGTGCACCACACTTCATCAGTTTACGATTCTCGGAGTGATAATTTATGTAGAGAAATTTAAGACGTTAAATTGACTAGACAAGTCCATTTCAAATATTTTTATACAAAATTGAAAGGAAGTTTCCAACAAATCAATGTTCTAAAGATCCTACTAACACATATTCTATGAAAAGGTCCTAAGAAGAGACAAAATTTATACAACATAAAAAATTCAAAAAGATGAGAGAGAAGTCACTCATTTGGTGCTATATACTTTGTGTCGGCATTAGTGATATCCTTCCTTGTGTGTTGATGTGATAGTGAAGGAGATGATGATTAATGATCATTTGAATATTTAGGGAATTTATCCATATCAATGCTAAGAAGGCCAAGGTGATGCATCTCTAGGATAGGAGTGGTAGTTTTGGTAGAATGGAAAACCAGTTATAGCAAAATTTCTTTTATTTTTTCTCTAGGAATTAAATGCATTAAGGATAGATTACTAATGAGCTCATGATAACTTCATTTAACATGATTTTCAATTGTTGAGAGTGATTTTGATTATTATTGGATGTGAAATTTCATAGAGAAGCATCAATTGATTTTTCCATCTACTAATACGAGTCACGACTTTCCAACATTTGTCTTGTTCCATGGAGCTCTATGTAAAGTATGCTAATATGTTGTTGTAGGTCCCTTGTTCATCTAAAAATAGTTGTGGTATTCTATTTGGGGTTTTTCTTCATGAAACGTGCTAGTAAACATTGAGAAGGGTTAATACTACAACATCCCATAATTTGACTTGTCCATAGCCAATGGATGATGCAATCCCACTACATAATTAATACACACCTAATGTTGGCTTATAGGGGCTTGACCCAGGTTCAGAAGAGTTATTTAACCCAAAAAATCCTGCAGCTACCGGCCCTTTCGGCAATAGCCCGCGGAACGCGGACTAAGGTCTCACCTGAGGTAGCAGGGGAGGGTGCTGGAACTAGGTTTCCGCACCCTTGGGATGTCTTGATGTGGTTTGGAGGTTTCACACACCATTTTGTGGCTTTACGCCACCCTGGTTTGTGTAGATCCAATCCTAGAATACTCCTTAATACTTATTAATGTGTTGTTTATAGATTCAACTTACTTTTTATGGTCTTTAAGCAAACATTTAGCAAAGTTAACCAGTTCGTGCACTTAGAATAGATACAGATTCACATATATTCATAACATGAGCATACATGCATAGATCAAACAATTATATTAACCATACATTAACCAGATCTGCGATAATTTAAATTTAACACAAAATTTCAAAATCAACTTCTCTTTGCTCACTTTATTCACCAATACATCCAAATCTGTCCTGCGCACTCAGCTGCAGGGGTCTGCGCACACAGCTGCAGACTTTTCCAGGCCTTTGCGCACACAACTACAGAGCCTCTATCTACTACCCAATACCCTCGACTCAAACTTACAGATGCTTCAAGACTTTTCTTCTTAAAAAACCATTACATAACAGATCTAAGATTACATACCAAACGCTACCTTCTACCCCTAGAGCCTCGCTCTATTTATACCTTCCTATGGTCCGCAGGCTGACTTACTTCCTATTATTCTATATTATTTCTTGGGTGAACAACCCTTTGACTCGACCTTTTACCTCTTGCACTCTGCACATTCCGCAGAGCCTTTATCCTATCTCTACCCAAAATTTTGGGCTTCGTGCCCCATAACCATTGCGCGGGGCTTCTGCTACCCAACAGTCCCCCAACACAATCATCGTGACTCATCTTGAGTCACTCACCTGGTGCGAGAATCTTTGCATGGAGATCGGTCATAAACTTCTGCACGTCATGTGTCCCTTCAACAAATTTTGTTGCGAGCCTCTATACCTATTCCAAGTGAGCCGTTGATGCATCCCTAGCACGTACAGTTGCTTGCTCAGTATCATGCACTGCCTGCATATGTGCTAGCATGCCTTCAATCTTCGTAGAGACACTAAACACTTCATCAAGCTAGGGCTGGATGTGTTCTTTAAGTACAGTCTCCTGTTGTCGCATCATGTCAACTTGGGCCTTGAGAGCCTGGGCCTCCTTATTTTTTGCCAACCGTTGTGTGATAACGACTGTCTGTGCAGCCCCTCGAGTGGTGTCATAGGCCTGCTGTAACTCGCGCACCTCGGTTTCCACTTGCTATATGGTTGGGTCCTCTTGGAGGGATGTGAGCATAATGAGAGACTGATCCAGTAGTCCCGAGCATTCGCAGACAGCGCTCCTCATCGTTTCCAATCTAGCTTGAATTTCACCACGGAACCATTCTCATTCTACCGGGAATGTGGGTGGTTGTGACTTGAGGTGGAGCTCTGCAATTTGTAACGTTAGTTCCCCAAGGGATCTTGTGACCTCCTCTTGGGCCATATGAAATTCGGCTGACATGTGCTGAATCTTGGTAGTTGTTGGGAGGTCTCTAGGGATGGCTAGCTCTAGTACCATGCTACATGCCTCTGTCACAGCTTGCTCTACTGCCTGGTAGCGTGCGGCCAAGTCATCATGCTGGAGAGTGACCTGTTCTAACTTTTCCTTTTGCTCTATCAAGGTGTGGAAGGCGCAACCTTCCCTGGCACGAAGCTCATTAGTGACCCCCTCTTGCAATTGGTATAGTATTTCCCTAGACAAGGTGGCCAGATTTAATCCCCAACTACGTTCTTCACCTGTTGCTTCGGCTAGGATAGTGCCTGCTGGCAATGTGAGGGTGTTTGGTATGGGAGTGTGTACCATCTGCTCGGCGGCGGCTGTATCTTCTGTTGGCTGTAGGGTGACCCAGCTTGGGGATCACACCTATAATGCCTGCAACTACACTCAAATCTCCCCTAACACAATTTTCTACTTGGTGATTAGTTCGGTCAATGCACTGGTGGGAACATTTCTTGCTGGCTGGCTGTTGTTAATGAATTATTTTTCCAAAGCCTTCGTTGTTTTGGGCTTTCTTCTTGCAGCTAGAGATTCCTTACCACGTGACCGCTTGAGGTGGTCCTACGTCTCCGTTTCCTGTTGCGAGTCTTGTTCCAAGTCCATTTCTTGATCTACCTAGTTCTCTTCTACTGTTGGGCTCTTGGTAGCCTCCTGCTGCGAAGCAGCCTGTTGTTCTTGACGTGTCTTTTCTGCCAGTTGAGTGAGTCACTGCTGGCATTCCTTCTTTTTTTGTTGGGCTGCCATCTATCAAGAACGACCTTGTCTGGGGTGCGCCATTCGAGAGGCCATGCTGCTAATACCACGTAAATGGCATCATCTGTTGCAATGAATGGAAGTGTGACCCATGATCGCTTTGGATCCTTTCGCGCCCGGATGTACAAGTGATGCATGTCCACTTTGAACTCGGCTATGCTTTGGAAATTATTGTAGATCGTGGGAGACATCCACGGTCATCGAAAAATCTGTGTTTGTATATTCCCTTCAATGGGGGTCCAAAAAGCCTTGATTTTATAATGCCTTGCAGCGTCCTTTGTAGCCCAGAGAGAAATATACCACACTACTTCGGGTAGGCTATATTTAATGTTAGGAAACTAGCTTTCCTGCGGCAGTTCACCTGTGACCAAAAGGATTGATAAGAGAAACCATGCATAATGAAATGTCTTACCTTTGTCCTGTGCTTCTTGACAATTGGTTAGAAATTCGTCGCATAAAAACTCTATCCAATTGAGCTGAACCCCTTTGGTGCACTCCCCCGCCAACACAATGACAGGAGTTGAAACCTCATCTGCGTGACACTTCCTCATGAGTTTACCAGCTAGTAGCTAAGTGGCAACGCGTACCGCGCGGTTGCTGATGCTTGCTATGACATGCCCCCGCTTTCCATTTTCCGAGTGGTATTTTTCCTTCATTTTTTCGGTGAGGCCTCTGTCGCTACTTGTTCCTTCTATGTTTGTGGGGTTGTTCCCTTTAAGTGGCAGGTGCGTAATTCGGAGGATTAAGTCGGCTGTGATCGGGATCGGCTCCTCCAACCAAAGATATCCATCATGTATGGGAGAGAGCAACTGTTGGATCACAAATATGGTGAAGGGTCTATTATGAAACGAGCTCAAGAAAAGATAGAAAAGATAGATCAACGCCTTAGAATTCAGCCTCTTTGAGGGGGCAACCTCCTTTACATTACATAAATGAACAATTCTTGGATGATTCAAATGACAAAACCTCTTTTCTATATATAGGAGTCTAAGGAGTCACAATATAACCCAGCCGACCTAACAATAATAATATAAAGCCACAAAAATAACAATAGATGGATTCTATGGGGCACAATAATAACAATATGGGGGCAATAGGGGCACAACAATATTAATAAGGGGTATAACTACAATAGTAATGGGGTAATCACTAGTATTATAGGGACCCAACATGCCCCTCTCCTTCAAAAAAGTGTTGTCCTCAACGCTTGAGTAGTTCTGGATACTTCTGCATAAAATTCTCATCTTCCCATTTGGAATCTTCAGGGGATAAGTTCTTCCACTTGATAAGATACTCCGAAATTGATCGATTTCATAGCTGTTGAGTTCTTGTTTCTGTGACTGCTTCTGGTTCCAATATGATTTTTCCTTCCTCGTCAAGTTCTGGCAATATTGTTTGAACTGGGAGCTTGTCGCCTATAACCTTCTATAAACATGAAACATGGAAAACTGGGTGCAATTGAGAAGTTGCAGGAAGCTCCAATTTGTATGCCATAGTACCAATCTTTTGCAACACCTTGTATGGACCATAATACTTTGGTGATAATTTATTATCCTTCTTAGCTTGCTTGAGGGACATTTGCTTATATGGTTGTAGCCGTAGGAATACCCAATTGCCTACATCAAAACTTCTTTCACTGCGATGTTGATCTGCCTATTGTTTCATTCTATGCTGTGCCAACATGAGGTTATCCTTTAAGAGTTGGAGGACTTGTTGTTGATGTTCGATGTGATGTTCCACTACCTGAACATTAGAATTTTCTCTTAAATATGATGTGATGGATGGTGGTGGATACCCATAAAGTGCCATAAATGGGGTCATTTTTATTGTTGTATGGAAGGAAGTGTGATACCAAAATTCAGCCAGAGGCAACCATTTGACCCATTGTGTCTATTTATCAGATGCAAAGAAATGAATATATCCTTCCAAAAATTTGTTTACTATCTCAGTTTTCCCATCAGATTGAGGATGATAAGATGAGCTATGAGCTAACTAAGTACCAAGACAAGAAAATAATTCTGTCCAAAAAATTCCAGTGAAAATGGGATCTCTGTCACTTACAATAATCTTTGGGTTTCCATGTAGCTTTTGAATTGTTTCCATAAATGCAGTAGAAACTGTACTGGCTTTAAATGAATGTGATAATGCACAAAAGTGTGCATACTTGGTAAATCTGTCAACTACCACCATGATGACACTCTTTCCCTCAGACTTGGGTAAACCTGTGATAAAATCCATTGAAACCTCCTCCCAACGTTGGCTTGGAATGGATAAAGGTTGTAATAGACCCGGTGTCTTAATTGTTTCAACTTTATTTTGTTGGCAAACCAAACATTCCGCCACAAACTTTTGAATATCTGATTTAAGGCCATCCCAAAAAAATTCCTTCTTAACCCTGTGGTAAGTTTTTAAAAATCCTGATTGCCCTCCTAAGGGAGAAGTGTGCAATTCCATAAGAATCTTTTGTTTTAGCTGGGAATTCTTCCAGAGGTATAAGCAATCTTCGTACCATAACAAATCATTTTGCCAGCTAAATGTATCAGACGTACTAGAACATTGTTGTAACTTTCGAACAAGTGCCCACACTTCTTCGTCATTCTTCCATTCCTCCCTTGCTTCGTTTATCCAATCTTGTTGGATAATAGAAATGGCGCACAACAATGCTTCCACATCCTCATCCTTTCTTGAGAGTGCATCTGCCACCACATTTTGCTTCCCTTTTTTGTAGATGATTTCAAAGTCATGACCCAACATCTTCGTTACCCACTTTTATTGCTCTTCAGAGGATAATATTTGTTCTAAAAAGTATTTAAGGCTATCATGATCCATTTTTAACTTGAAGTGTCTTCCCATTAGGTAGGGTCGCCATTTCCTAAGTGCATGGGGTATTTCCAACATTTCCTTCTCATAAATAGCTTTGCTTAAAAACTTTCCCTTGATTGGATGACTTTCAAAAGCAATGGGTCTTTCATCTTGCATTAGAACAACACCAATTCCATTTCTTGAAGCATCACATTCCACAATTAAGGTTTTTGTGAAGTCCGGTATAGCTAAGACCGGTGCTTGGCACATTGCCTCTTTAATATGTTCAAAGGCCTTTGTTGCTTCCGGAGTCCATGAAAATGCATCTTTCTTCAATAATGTTGTTAGAGGTGCTGCTATTCTTCCATAATTCTTAACAAACTTGCGATAATACCCTATCAACCCGAGAAATCCTCGCATATGCTTTATGGATGTGGGGATTTTCGATTCCTTAATGGCTTTAATTTTGCTAGGGTCTACCTTAACTCCCTCATGAGATACAATATGACCCAGATATTCCACCTCCTGGACTCCAAAGAAACATTTGGATCTTTTTGCATATAATTGTTTCTCCTCCAATAGTTGTAGCACCCTGTCAACATGTTCAACATGATCCTTCCAAGACTTGCTGTAGATTAGTATATCATCAAAAAATACTAGCACAAATTTTCTAAGGAATGGTTTGAAAATTGAATTCATCAAACCTTGAAATGTTGAAGGTGCATTGGTAAGGCAAAAAGGCATGACCAAAAATTCATAATGACCCTTATGAGTTCTAAATGCTATTTCTGGAATGTCTTCAGTCTTCATTCTGATTTGATGATATCCTAAACGAAGATCCAACTTGGTGAAGTAAATTGATCCATGCAATTCATCTAGTAATTCATCAGTGACAGGAATGGGGAACTTATCTTTAATAGTGAGCTTGTTGAGCTCCCTATAATCCAGACACATGCACCATAATCCATCCTTCTTATGCACCAATACTACTGGAGTAGAGAAAGAACTTTGACTAGGTTGAATTATACCAGCCTCTAGCATTTCTGCAACCATACATTCAATTTCACTCTTAACAATGTAAACTTTGAAACGGGAACTATAAACTCAAAACGGGAACTCTGGCCTAAAAACCCCAAAAAAACCACAAAAACAGTGCTCAAAACGAAAAGTGTGTATACTGGAACGATGTTTTTTTTTTAGGTGTCAATTTTGCGGGTGTTTTAAAAATGGCAGTGACTACGAAATTTTCTACGAAATTTTCCTGCAAAATATAGCTTCAGAACGAAAGTGTTGATACTGGAATAATGATTTTTTTTTTAGGGTCAATTTTCATACTTTTTAAAAAATGCTAATAAAACTAATTTTTTATGTCTCAAACAAAGTTAAATTTTAAGGAAAAAACACATTAATGTTTCTGGTAGAATATCATTTTTCTTTCCTAAGTATAAATTTAACATGTTTTCAACCACAACATGCTAGATACAAAAGAAATTGAAATTTTTTCAACTATAAAACTAAAAAAACATGACATTATGAACAAATTATATCACTGAATTTTTCCTCCTAAAAACATGACATTATGAACAAATTATATCACTGATTCATTTTTCCTCCTAAAAAGGTATTGGTATACCTTCATGTTCTAAGTCTCCAACTTTGTAATTGATTAATCTATGTTCATCATCATATATATAAGTATATATCTAATGTTGTGTATGAGCTTATTACCACCACATATGGTTATTCGTTATGAGGCCTTTACAACACTTTGAGCTTACATGTTGTATATTATCATGGTGACCTTCGAGATTGTTTGGAAACTTGGCAAATAAATAAAACTCCACGTGTTGACTTGTTAAGGGTTTTGAACAAACCCTATAATCAACAATTATTGGTGTTTTGTAAGTGATTGACAATGTTTATTTTTTTAATATTTTTACTCATATCAAAGACTATCCCATCCATCTGACATGTGAACTCATTTGCTCACTTGTGTTTGGAAAATGTTCTGCCTTATTTGTGACAGGTGTATACTATTACTCTTTTAAGTTTTCAGTTATTAGATATGGTTAAACTCCTCTACCACTAGCTAAGGTTTCTCATAACCATAGTTTGTGTTCATTCTAAAGTTATATTCATTTATTTACAAAAAAATTACAGTGATTTACTCCGCTGACGTTTTCTTCTATATTCTAATATAGCATTTGTTCCTAGCAATTGCACGCAGGTATTTATAGTGCTATGAAAAGTTTTGGAATTTTTTATCTCATTAAGAAAATTTAAAGTCTTCTTCTCACTTGTGGAATTTTCGACTGTCGATTACCAGGTTAGGTGGCCCGAACACTTGGTTTTCTCTTCTACTTGGGCACCATTTTCTCGAAAGATCCATGGTTTTAAGTCTTAGATTGTATATGAGTTAAACTTGTTTTATTTTTCAAAAATTTAGTTTTGGTCAAGAAGTAAGTTATTTAAAGGCTTAAAGCCTGTGATGTAATAAGATTATGGGAAAACTATGTCCCTTGTTTTTCGAAAAAACATATATATTTCTGGTTGATTATTATTTTATGGTCATCTATGACCTCTATTGTATTCTCTTCACAATTATGTTTAAATCATTGAACTTTGACATACAATTATATTTAAATCATTGAACTTTGACATATTTTGATATGTATATATGAAATTATTTTTCAAGCAAATTATTTATGGTTACTCGTAGGGAAAGCTCTCTTATGGTCACTGTGTGGGGAAAGCTCTCCATAGGGCTAGGGCTAAGTTAAAGGTAACAAAAAAACTTATTTTTCAATAATATATAAATGAAATGTTTACTAATTATGTGTACAGCACATACATAAACATTATAATTTCTATTAAACATCTAAATCAAATCAGAATGACCCTTTTTTTAAACCTATTAAATAATTATGTTGAAGTGGTATTCCCAATTAAGTTGCAATTGAGATTAAATCCTTTTAAAAATCATTAAAAAGGCATTTTCCTTTTTCAAGAGTGCTAGTACATATTGCTTGCTGAGAGGTGAAGGGCATTTTCCTTTTTCAAGAGTGCTAGTAGTCTTAACTTCTTAACCATTTCCAAACGCTAGATTGTAGAAGGGCTGGCCAGAGGAAAGGCTTCCACGAATGCTTTCCCCACAAATGAATTGTTCCTTCCAAACTTTTAGCGAGAGTGGGACCATTTTTCAACTGAAAGGCCCCCAAGATACTTCGAGGCCATCACCCTTCCCAAAAAAATCTGATGTAAGTGAGGAGGCTTCAAAGACTTTTAGCAAGCCAAGGCATCACTTAAAAGAAAAATAATCTTTGATGCCCCAACTCTCAAACTTTTGGTCTAGGTAATCCTAGGCCATGTGACAAATTTATTTAACATATTTTTAAGCTAATAATCTTTTATTTTATTTTTTAAAACGAAATTGACCGGCTATGGTATAATTGGAACCCGTCAGCGAGAAATCGCTCCTCAACTCATCCCGTCGTCGCATCTTGAACTTCAACGGTGCTCGCCCGTAGCTGCAGAACTTCCCCATCGCCTTTTGAAACAACGTTACTGCCAAATATAAATGTTTTTAAATCCAAATTTGTCAGAAATTTATAATACAAAATTTTATTAGAATAACTCGTCTAAAAACGAAAAATTGATGAGGACAACTGTGTAACAAGGTGATGAACTTTAGTGTTCACTCTCATGATCTACAGTGCTTTTAAATGTATATTTAATTAAATGATAATGTTGTGGATACAGGTTATTTGTCAGCATCACAGCCACCGCAATCGCAGGCACAGGCACCAGTTATAATATATGCGCAGAACGTTTTTCTCCCCGCAGGTGCAGTCCCTCACTACAAAGAAAATGCATGCATATGGATTGCCAAATTATTGAATTAATTTTTATAATTTTAAGTTTCTCTACTAGTAAGTTAGTTTATTCCATAAACAATAAACAGAGAGGTGATTTTATGGCTTTTGATCCTTAAAGTTGCTGCTACTATTGTTAAAACACTGCTCTGACGTTCTTAATATTGTTGAAACAGGAGGGCTTTTGCCAATGGGATCTCAAGAAGCAGAGGAAAAGAGAAAGGGAGAGGAGGAAACAAAGAGGGCGGAGGAAAAGAGAAAGGCAGAGGAAGATAAGAGGAAGGCAGAGGAGGAAGCAAGGAGGGCGGAGGAAAAGAGAAAGGCAGAGCAAGATAAGAGGAAGGCAGAGGAAAAGAGAAATGCAGAGCAAGATAAGCCGCCACCGCCCCCTCCCCCGCCCACCCCTCCACCGCCACCGCCCCCTCCCCGCCCACCCCTCCCCCTCCACCGCCCCCTCCGCGGCAGCGACACCCATGGGTCGCCCCGCCCCGCCCGACCGGCGGCGGGTCGATTCCGGGAATCGACCCGCCGCCGGTCGGGCGGG
Organism: Pinus tabuliformis; assembly: GCA_031772625.1. Classification (NCBI taxonomy): domain Eukaryota; kingdom Viridiplantae; phylum Streptophyta; class Pinopsida; order Pinales; family Pinaceae; genus Pinus; species Pinus tabuliformis. Next base: position 1,058,181,293 of record CM062804.1, read on the forward strand.
GCGGGGCTGTCCGGGGGTGGCGCTGCGTGCCCGCAGCGGCACCCCCGGGCCGCCCCGCCCCGCCCGACCGGCGGCGGGTCGGAATCGACCCGCCGCCAGCCGGGCGGGGCGGGGCGGCCCGGGGGTGGCGCTGCGCGCCCGCAGCGCCACCCCCGGGCTGTCTCGCCCCACCCAACCGGCGGCGGGTCGATTCCGGGAATCGACCCGCCGCCTGCCGGGCGGGGCGGGGCGGCCCGGGGGTGCCGCTGCCGCGGAGGGGGCGTGCAGATAATGTCCAATTCCGATTCCGGAATTCCGATTCCGCTTGAGCCGCCGCTGATGAAAACATGGCGACCTTTAATTGGAATTTTGACTGGTCTAGGTTGCACAATCCACCATAAAAATGCGATAAAGAATACAATCCACAATAAAGTTGCACCAAAATGAGTTTGGTGGCCTTTCAATTTCGGAATAGCCCAGGTTTTTACCGTGCCCCCACACTCTGGCCCCGGATTGCATGGTTGTCACAACTGAACTTTGTATGGTGAAGTGAAGGGGGCAATTTTAAGAGTAGTTCTTTTGTATCCAATCCTTTATTTCTTGATAACTGAACTGTAAAGAATGGCTTATGTCGTCACAGTTCAAATGTCTATTTAGCTAGATGTGAGAATATATGTATATGCGTTCGATTATGTACAAGGAAAAATTCCGCTCTGTTAGGTGTGAGAACATATGTGTCTGTATTAGATTACGTGCAACACCAAATGCCGTGAACGAAATTTGCGGCAGCATGAGAAAGAGGAAGAGGAAAAAGATAAAGAATGTATTACGTTCATATGGAACGTTTATAGTAATAGAAAATTCTGTGTTCATTCATAAAAGCAAGCTCTCCTAGTCACATAGGCGTTTTAAATTAATAAAGGAGATACATATGTTTTATTTTTTCAAACTCTTGCCCACTTTACTTTTGTGAGGGTTATTTTTTCAAACTTTTGCCCACTTTATTTTTGTGAGCAGAACAGTCATTACCAACCTAATCGTCAGAGATTTCAATTTGAAACCTATCATATAAGATTCCAGTTGCTATTTATATTTTTAGGCAAAGTTTAATTAATTGAAAGTCCGCATTAACACATTACTAATATCCTGCCCTGCGGCAGGAATAATAATAATAAAACTGTTGATAAAGATGAATTAATACAGGGATAGAGATGAATTATTATAGGAATAAAAAATCCCGTGTTGTCCCTACCTATGAAAAAAATAAAAAAATAAAACGAGTAATTTACTGATAGGTTGCTTTTTCTGCCCAAAAATCTGTACATCACCTTTCACTCGGCGCGCATGCCTACCTTCTTCGGGTTTGACATTCCGAAGTGTGCCCCTCCATTCACCCAGATTAGCAACCGCCTCGCCTTTGTCTTTCGTGTACATCGGGGAATACGCAGAGAATATTTGGTATTGTGTCAAATAACAATTGCAAATGTGACATTTAGTGAACTAATTACATTGAATTTTATAGTTTATTTGTATAGAGACTCTTTGATCTATAGTTGTATAATAGTTCATGTGTTGCAATGTAGTGTTTATATTTTTATTTAATAATTTAATTTATTTTAACAATGTATTTATTAAGTAGGCAGAAGGGTTAAATCTTTTGAGATGTAAATTTTTTAGTAAAAAGAAATTTGATATTTTCTGATAGGTAGATTTGGAGTTAAAATAGATTTAAACTATATTTTTAGACCAATATTATAAGTGTTGTATAACAATTTATATATGGTTCTTAAAAATAAAACAATAGTTGCAGAATCCCTGCTTATCTAGCTCTCAATTGAGTAGGAAGGAAATATTCAAAAATAAGTCTGGATATGGATGGTATTGTCGGCATTTGTCCCAGTTTCAGCTTGAATCAGGGTCCAGCTATCTACTCTGGCCGCTGACATATTTTGGTTCTCATGTAAATGCTCATTATATTTACTTAATATAATACTATGCTGATTTTTCCTCTGAAAAATGGATGGTATTGTTGAATAGCTTTTTGTTTTAGTCGAATCGGGTGAATAACTAAATTGGAAATAGAAAAATTGTTAAAAAATAATTAAATTAGAAGTAGAATTTTTTTTAATATTAAATATAGACAAATGTATTTCATTTTGAGCATTATGTAATGTATTATTTTTATAATTTGAGCATTATGTAATGTATTATTTTCATTATAAAAAGAAGTATAAGAGTGTTTTAATATAATTGAAGGTTTTTTTTCTTTTTCTTTTCTAATGTCTATAATACTAAATTATAAATTTCTCCCTCCTATGGAGACTTATCAATATGTATGTATGTGTACCTGTCATCATCAGGTAATTTAGGATGCTTTCCTTTTTTCATTGAATCTGTCAGTCTTTATGTCATACTGGTTTTATTTTAAGGACTACTATGCTACTATTTGATGGTCCATATCATGTTGAATTTTTTTTATATTTCTATTCTATAGGTAATCCACCATATTACTTGTGTTTTTGTTTATGCTTGTATACCACTGTCTATTTTTCTTGTTGCCTAACAAAAATTTTCATGTTGTCATTCAGATAAACCCTTCCAATTCATTCTCATTTAAATGATACATTAATTCCTATTCTATGGTTTTTCAATTAAACACTAACCATTACCATGATCATGATTTTTAGCAATGATCTACTTTAATTACCAAATTGTGTTCGTAGATTCAAACTAACATGGCCATTTGATTTCATGAATCAGTCATTCTCTATGTTAGTAGTGCCACGTCCACTACATTGTTATTTACTGAACATATGTCATAGTATTCCCTTTAAAGTTTTAGGACAACACACCTTGTTCTTCTTTGAATATATGTATATTACAATTGTGAGGTCAACCAAAAATTAAGAGAATTTGGGTATGATCTAAAGTATTAAAAATGTAATGCATATACTAATGCTTGGCTCCTTTTCCCTCGTGTGGCTAAATAAATATGATTCTTTGCAATGAATTTGCTTTGAATTCTACATTGGAATTATTGGATCAAGGAATATAGGTGCCTTAGTTTTATGTTGCTTATTTTTCTTTTTGACTAATCCAATTAGTAACCTTTTCAGTTTCCGGTTATAATTTTATGTTTATTTCATGAAATCGTATAAACTCCACCTTGAAATTCCTTCTTGTTGTTTAAGCCACCAACTTCAACTAAACCTCTATATATATGATACGCAGGTATTTCCGATAGTTATCTATGGTTACCGAAATAAGAATACACTTTTTAAATGAGACATATTTCATCCTACTACTTGCCGGGATGGGGCGCCGGAGTGTGGGGGGACGGTAGGGGGTAGGGTGAGGGAAGGGGAGGGGGGCCGGGGAGGAGGGGAAGCTTAGGAAGCTTCGTTCAAACAGAAAATTCAGCTGAAAACAAACATCTAGCGTGGCATGCAAAGGATGGACCATGAAGAAATACAGAGTTGGCGAGCGAAACAAAGAGAAAACACAGATTTGATGGATGCAGGGAGTACAATAACTTGGTAATCATATCGAGGGATTTGTCATCATCATCATTTTCGGAGATTGGATCAGGCGTGTTACTTTAATTATTAATGTGTAGTGAATCCAGACAAGAGATCTCTCGTGAGAGGAATAAGTTAATGGGGCCGGGACTTCAATGTAGTCGTCAGGGGGTTGTGGGGGGCGCATGGGTAGGGGCTCGCCCATACTTGCCTAATTGTCCACTTAGCCTCATTATCCCTCACCTGACCTCCCGCTCGCCCATCGACCCGCCTGCCCGTTAGAGGTGGTTGGGCAATTCTGATTATACAAATAAAAAATTTATGGTATATTTTTGTTGTTAATTTAAGTTAATATGTTTTTTTATTTACTAATTTATGTGTTTTTTTTAGGAAAATGGCATCAAGGAAAATTTCTGTGAATCTTTCTGGACCAAAGAGTCTTAAAGGTGTATCTTCAAAAAACATTGGTGAACGAACTCCACCTGAGCTCATGCCTACAAATATTTCAAGTGCTTTAAGTGATAAGAAGCTAATCTCAGATTGGAAAAGTTCAAAAGAGGTGAAATTTCCATCAAGAGTCTGGTATGTAAAAGAAAGAGAGAGCACAACTGTGATTTTCGCATTGATTTTTAAGTTAATTATTATTTTTTGAAAAAAAAAGTTGTTATTATTATTTTTTTGACATGAAATTCATAAAAAAACTATTATTTGACCATTTTTAGTTAATATTTTTGTATAAAAATTGTGATTTTGACATGTTAATTCTAGCAAAAAATTATCAAAACGTTTAGTTTTTTTGTTATATTTATGTTAAAAATGGTTATTTTTTATGTCCATTGTTAAAAAATGTTTTTTAGAAACAATTATCTCATGTGGATTGAAAAATTAATTAAGGATGTCTAAATATGTAGATTATCTAAAATTCAAACTATCGACTTTCTAATTTAAAAACGCAAAACAATAAAAACCCCACTAAAAAAAAATAAAAAATTAAGATAGAGAACAAGAAAATATGAATACAATGACGACTTCAAAAACTATCAAATTTAGAAAATAATTTTTTACATTTCACACACTAGAAAATTTAAAGTCAAAAAATAGGTCTTTTAAAAAAAGGGTGTGATGCAGAATACTCACTTTTTAAAATCAGGATGAAAATTACTACCATTCACTACCATTCTAAAACTTAATGCACATGAAAAAAATTAAAGTTCCAAAAACCATGTTCTAAAAAAAACATGTGTATTCTGCATCAACACTTTTGAAAATCGGGTCATTTTTTTGCCACCTCTACAAAACGGGGCGGGACACCTTTGGGAGTCTCAAATACCTTGGAATGATTGTCCAAGACTTTTTGGAGATCTGGAGAAATAGATGATTCCGATGTGGAAACATCTAGCGAACAAAATTGTGCAATTACACCTCTTTGCTCCTTTTTTAGAAGCTTTGTCATACCATTAGAGCTTATTATCTTTCCTGGTTTCCCTGCAATACCCCTTAATTCAACTTCCTTTCCTTCCATAGAAAATTTGATGAAAAGTTCTTGAAAATTAAAAGCTATTGTACCCAAGGATTGTAGCCATTGGACTCCTAGTACAACATTAGCACCTCCCATTGGAATGGAAAGCATTGGGCTAGTCAATACATATTCTCCAATGGATAGCTTGATATTATGGCACTTTTCAGAGAGATTTATTGTTCCTCCATTTGCAATCATCACTTGACACTTTGGTGCTGGATATAGGAAGCAATTCAATTCTTTTGCTACCTTACAATGAATAAAATTGTGGGTGCTTCCTGAATCAATCAACACTATTACCTTTTTCTTCTTGATTTGTTCTTCTATCTTGATGGTTTGAGGAGTGGTAATTCCTGCCAATGCATTACAAGATATGGTCGGATTTATTTGTTCTTCATCTAGGCTTTGTTCCTGGAGTATATCCTCTTCTTTTGACCTTTCTTGCTCCTTTTCTTCTTCCTCTTCACAATCTATGTAGAATAATTTCTTCTCAGCACACTTATGACCTTTAGTGTATTTTCTATCACAACTATAACAAAGCCCTTTTGCTCTTTTTTCTTCCAATTGTTGTGGTGCCAACCTTATGGGTTGTGGAAGACTAGGGGCAGCAACACTTCCGTCTTTATATTTGTGAGTGGTATGCTTCCTGGTTGCCATAATTTTGCTTTCCATTTTTCTTGCTAACCTGAATGCCTTCTCTAATGAATCAGGTTCCCAAAGGCGAACATCATGTTGGATATTATCCTTTAAAGACCCTATGAACACATCAATCCTATGCTCCTTTGGAATATATTTTACCCTTATGTTCAATTTTTGGAACTCCTCAATTTGCTCCATTATTGAACCCCTTTGTTTGAGACTTATCAATTGGCTAAAAAAAAGTGTTTCTTTTTGTATCCTCATAATGTGCTATCAATTTTTCTGTAAAAATTTCCCAAGTGATAAATTGTTTATAAGAGCAAAGCCATTGATACCATACAAACTGATTTGGTTCCAAATATAAAGTTGCCATACGTACCTTTTGTGTGTTTTTCACATTATTGAGATCAAAGAATTGCTCCATCTATAATATCCATGTGGCGGGATCCTTGCCATCAAACTTCCTCATATCGATTTTTGGAATATGGTGAGTCTTCGATCCAACATTAGAGTCTATGCAATCATGATTAACATTTCTTTTGTTCTCATCAGGAGTTTCCTTTAGTACCCTTTCACCATTAGTGACCATTTCTTGTAGCAACTTATTCATATTTATCTTCAATTCTTCCATCTTATCATCCATGCCATCAATTTTAGCGTCGATGCCATTCACCTTAGCTTCCATGCCATCCATCTTAGCTTCGACACCTTTCTTTAAACAATCCATCTTAGCTTCTACACCTTTCTTTAAACCATCCATCTGAGCTTCTACATCTTTCCTTAAATGTTGGGTCCCTATAATACTAGTGATTACCCCATTACTATTGTAGTTATACCCCTTATTAATATTTTTGTGCCCCTATTGCCCCCATATTGTTATTACTGTGCCCCATAGAATCCCTCTATTGTTATTTTTGTGGCTTTATATTATTATTGTTAGGTCGGCTGGATTATATTGTGACTCCTTAGACTCCTATATATAGAAAGGAGGTTTTGTCATTTGAATCATCCAAGAATTGTTCATTTATGTCATGTAAAGGAGGTTGCCCCCTGGAATAGGCTGAATTCTAAGGCGTTGATCTATATTTTCTATCTTTTCTTGAGCTGGTTTCATAACATTTGGTATCAGAGCTTTGGATTCTAGGGTTTCGCTGCTCCAAACAGGTCATCGTGGAATTTTTGCTATAAATTTTGTTCTGCGATGTTTCAGAAGTTGAAAACAAAACCCATTTGAGAAGAAATCGCGCTGAACCGTGGGTCCGAATTTCAAATATTTTCACACTATATTTGCGGAGATAGGATCTGAGGAAGTTGGTCTTTTTGCAGACTCCTGAATTACATTCCAAACAGGTGACCTGGGGAAAATTGTCATAACTTTCTTTCTGAGCATCAGAATGAACTTTCGTAAGAAGGTACAGAAAGGGGACAGACTTTAGTTTTCTTGTATATATTTTTCAGAGTCAAAGGTCGAAAGAATGATACATTGCACTTCATACAAGTGCACTCTACTTAACTAGTCTATAATTAGGTCACTGCGGGAGATTGTGCATAACTCTTTCTTGGATAATCCAATTTGGATCAGACTAGCGGCATTGGAAAGAGGACACAGAATGCTACTATAGGTCACAATTTTAGAACTGGATGATTCGAAATTACAGAGATACATCAGATTCAATATCAGGCTTCTACAAAGTGAAAAAAAGTGTGTAGTTTTTTTTTTTTAATTTTTGTGTAAGCTTGGTTTGAAGGAATTCAAAGGGAATAGTAAAGCATTATTATCGGTAATTGATGCCCCAAGGAAAGAAAATGAAAACACCTAGTAAGCAACCTGAAAGCTCTAGCATGACTTATGAAGAAGAGGAAGAAATGCAACATGATATAGCAAAATTACGAGACAAAGTGCAACAAGTGTCACTTGCACAAAAAGGAACAGAATCTAAGATGGATGGTTTAAAGAAAGATGTAGAAGCTAAGATGGATGGTTTAAAGAAAGGCGTAGAAGCTAAGATGGGCAATTTGAAGATAGATTTGAAGGCAAACATGGAAGAATTGAAGAAGTTGCTACAAGAAAGGGTCACTAATGGTGAAAGGGTAGTAAAGGAAACTCATGATGAGAGCAAAATAAATGTTAATCATGATTCCATAGACTCTAATGTTGGATCGAAGACCCACCATATTCCAAAAATCGATATGAGGAAGTTTGATGGCAAGGATCCCGCAACATGGATATTACAGATGGAGCAAATCTTCGATCTCAATAATGTGCAAAACACACAAAAGGTACGTATGGAAACTTTATATTTGGAACCAAATCAGTTTGTATGGTATCAATGGCTTTGATCTCGTAAACAATTTATCACTTGGGCAATTTTTACGGAAGAATTGATAGCACATTATGAGGATACAAAAAGCAACACTTTTTTTAGCCAATTGATAAGTCTCAAACAAAAGGGTTCAATAATGGAGCACATTGAGGAGTTCCAAAATTTGAACATAAGGGTAAAACATATTCCAGAGGAGCATAGGATTGATGTGTTTTCATAGGATCTTTAAAGGATAATATCCGACTTGATGTTCGCCTTTGGGAACCCGCTTCATTAGAGAAGGCATTCAGCTTAGCAAGTGTTGTTGCTGCTAGTCTTCCACAGCCTATAAGGTTGACACCACAAAAATTGGAATTAAAAAGAGCAAAAGGGCTTTGTTATAGTTGTGATAGCAAATACACTAAAGGTCATAAGTGTGCTGAGAAGAAATTATTCTACATAGATTGTGAAGAGGAAGAAGAAAAGGAGCAAGAAAGGTCAAAAGAAGAGGATATACTCCAGGAACAAAGCCTAGATAAAGAAGAAATGAATCCGACCATATCTTGTAATGCATTGGTGGGAATTACCACTCCTCAAACCATCAAGATAGAAGGACAAATCAAGAAGAAAAAGGTAATAGTGTTGATTGATTCAGGAAGTACCCACAATTTTATTCATTGTAAGGTAGCAAGAGAATTGAATTGCTTCTTATATCCAACACCAGAGTGTCAAGTGATGATTGCAAATGGAGGAACAATAAATTGCTCGGGAAAGTGCCATAATATCAAGCTATCCATGGGAGAATATGTATTGACTAGCCCAATGCTTTCCATTCCAATGGGAGGTGCTGATGTTGTACTAGGAGTCCAATGGCTACAATCCTTGGGTACAATAGTTTTTAATTTTCAAGAACTTTTCATGAAATTTTCTGTGGAAGGAAAGGAAGTTGAATTAAGGGGTATTGCAGGGAAATTGGGAAAGATAATCAGCTCTAACGGTATGACAAAGCTTCTAAAAAAGGAACAAAGAGGTGTAATTGCACAATTATGTTCGCTAGATGTTTCCACAATGGAATCATCTATTTCTCCAGATCTCCAAAAAGTCTTGGACAATCATTCCAAGGTATTTGAGACTCCCAAAGTTCTCCCACCTATTCGTGATCATGATCATGCTATTCATCTGATTCCAGGAAGTGTTCCTCCAAACATCAGGCCGTACAGATATCCCTATGCCCAAAAGAGTGAAATTGAACGTATGGTTGCAGAAATGCTAGAGGCTGGTATAATTCAACCAAGTCAAAGTTCTTTCTCTGCTCCAGTAGTATTGGTGCACAAGAAGGATGGATCATGGCGCATGTGTCCGGATTATAGGGAGCTCAACAAGCTCACTATTAAAGATAAGTTTCCCATTCCTGTCATTGATGAATTACTGGATGAATTGCATGGATCAATTTACTTCACCAAGTTGGATCTTCGTTCAGGATATCATCAAATCAGAATGAAGATTGAAGACATTCTGAAAACAACATTTAGAACTCATGAGGGTCATTATGAATTTTTGGTCATGCCTTTTGGCCTTACCAATGCACCTTCAACATTTCAAGGTTTGATGAATTCAATTTTCAAACCATTCCTTAGAAAATTTGTGTTAGTATTTTTTGATGATATACTAATCTACAGCAAGTCTTGGAAGGATCATGTTGAACATGTTGACAGGGTGCTACAACTATTGGAGGAGAAACAATTATATGCAAAAAGATCCAAATGTTTCTTTGGAGTACAAGAGGTGGAATACCTGGGTCATATTGTATCTCATGAAGGAGTTAAGGTAGACCATAACAAAATTAAAGCCATTAAGGAATGGAAAATCCCCACATCCATAAAGCATCTGTGAGGATTTCTCGGGTTGACATGGTATTATCGCAAGTTTGTTAAGAATTATGGGAGAATAGTAGCACCTCTAACAACATTATTGAAGAAAGATGCATTTTCATGGACTCCAGAAGCAACAAAGGCATTCGAACATCTTAAAGAGGCAATGTGCCAAGCACTGGTCTTAGCTACACCAGACTTCACAAAAACCTTTATTGTGGAATGTGATGCTTCAGGAAATGGAATTGGTGCTATTTTAATGCAAGATGAAAGACCCATTGCTTTTGAAAGTTGTCCAATCAAGGGAAAGTTTTTACACAAAGCTATTTATGAGAAGGAAATGTTGGCAATACTCCATGCACTTAAGAAATGGTGACCCTACCTAATGGGAAGACACTTCAAGGTAAAAATGGATCATGATAGCCTTAAATACTTTTTAGAACAAAGATTATCCTCTGAAGAGAAACAAAAGTGGGTCACAAAGATGTTTGGTTATGACTTTGAAATCATCTACAAAAAAGGGAAGCAAAATGTGGTGGCAGATGCACTCTCAAGAAAGGATGAGGATGTGGAAGCATTGTTGTGCGCCATTTCTATTATCCAACCAGATTGGATAAATGAAGCAAGGGAGGAATGGAAGAATGACGAAGAAGTGTGGGCACTTATTCGAAATTTACAACAAGATTCCAATATGTCTGATACATTTAGTTGGCAAAATGATTCATTATGGTACAAAGATTGCTTATACCTCTGTAAGAATTCCCAGCTAAAAAAAAAGATTCTTATGGAATTTCACACTTCTCCCTTAGGAGGGCACTCAAGACTTTTAAAAACTTACCACGGGGTTAAGAAGGAATTTTTTTGGGATGGCCTTAAATTAGATATTCAAAAGTTTGTGGCGGAATGTTTGGTTTTCCAACAAAATAAAGTTGAAACAATTAAGACACCGGGCCTATTACAACCTTTATCCATTCCAAGCCAACGTTGGGAGGAGGTTTCAATGGATTTTATCACAGGTTTACCCAAGTCTGAGGGAAAGAGTGTCATCATGGTGGTAGTTGACAGAATTACCAAGTATGCAAACTTTTGTGCATTATCACATCCATTTAAAGCCAGTACAGTTTCTACTGCATTTATGGAAACAATTCAAAAGCTACATGGAAACCCAAAGATTATTGTAAGTGACAGAGATCCCATTTTCACTGGAAATTTTTGGACAAAATTATTTTCTTGTCTTGGTACTCAGTTAGCTCATAACTCATCTTATCATCCTCAATCTGATGGGAAAACTGAGATAGTAAACAAATGTTTGGAAGGATATATTCGTTGCTTTGTATCTGATAAATAGACACAATGGGTCAAATGGTTGCCTCTAGCTTAATGGTGGTATAACACTTCCTTCCATACGGCAACAAAAATGACCCCATTTATGGCACTTTATGGGTATCAGCCACCATCCATCACATCCTATTTAAGAGAAAATTCTAAGGTTCAAGTAGTGGAACATCACATTGAACATCAACAACAAGTCCTCCAACTCTTAAAGGATAACCTCGTGTTGGCATAGAATATAATGAAACAATAGGCAGATCAACATCATAGCGAAAGAAGCTTTGATGTAGGTGATTGGGTATTCCTATGGATACAACCATATAAGTAAATGTCCCTCAAGCAAGCTAAGAAGGATAAAAAATTATCACCAAAGTATTATGGTCCATACAAGGTGTTGCAAAAGATTGGTACTATGGCATACAAATTGGAGCTTCCTGCAACTTCTCGATTGCACCCAGTTTTCCATGTTTCATGTTTAAAAAAGGTTATAGGCGACAAGCTCCCAGTTCAAACAATATTGCCAGAACTTGACGAGGAAGGAAAAATTATATTGGAACCGGAAGCAGTCAAAGAAACAAGAACTCGACAGCTACGAAATCGATTAATTTCAGAGTATCTTATCCAGTGGAAGAACTTATCCGCTGAAGATTCCACATGGGAGGATGAAAATTTTATGCAGAAGTATCCAGTACTACTCAAGCGGTTAGGACAACACCTTTTTGAAGGAGAGGGGCATGTTGGGTCCCTATAATACTAGTGATTACCCCATTACTATTGTAGTTATACCCCTTATTAATATTGTTGTGCCCATATTGCCCCCGTATTGTTATTACTATGCCCCATAGAATCCCTCTATTGTTATTTTTGTGGTTTTATATTATTATTGTTAGGTCGGCTAGATTATATTGTGACTCCTTAGACTCCTATATATAGAAAGGAGGTCTTTTCATTTGAATCATCCAAGAATTGTTCATTTACGTAATGTAAAGGAGCATAGAAAATTTTAGGGGCGAATGTTCGCCCTTTGGCGAAATTATGGGGTTTTAAATTTTTAGTGGGCGAATATTTTGTATCATAGTACATTTTTACAAATCACCTCAAATAGCCCACCTTATTTTAAGGGAGAGGGTAAAAAAGGTAAATTTATCCCTTGAAATTAGGAGTTACAACCTTCCATTCGCCCATTTTCAAGAATAGATTTTATTTAAGTGAATCCATTCGCCCATTTTCAAGAATAGGTTTTATTTAAGTGAATACTATGGGCCAAATACCATATTTATAAAAGAGGTATGGTAAATTAATAAAAATATAAATAAATGAGAGGTATGGTAAATAAATAAAACATTTTTTATATTTACTCCATAAGTCACCTTATATACATGCAAGGGTGTAAACAAATAAAAATACAAGTAAAGTGGAGGTATGGTAAATAAATAAAACATATTTTTATACTTACTCAAAAGGTATGGTAAATAAATAAAAATATAAATAAACTAGACGTATGGTAAATAAATAAAACCTCTTTTTATATTTAGTCCATAACCCTCATTCTATTTATGAAGGCTCAAGAAAGAGGTTTTATTTAAGTGAATCCAATGGGCCAAATACCATATTTGTAAAAGAGGTATGGTAAATTGATAAAAATATAAATAAACGAGAGGTATGGTAAACAAATAAAACATTTTTTTATATTTACTCCTTAAGTCACCTTATATTTACAAACACTCAAAAAATGTGTTATATTTAGGTGAAACCTATGGGCAAAATACTATGGGACAAATACCATGGACTAGATTGTTATTAATACCATGCAAAAAAACATTATTAACCCTAATATTAGTATTAATAAAAATAAAAATGGCACATGGTATTGACCCATGGTATTCACCAAAATGGCGCCTGGTATTGAACCATGGTATTCACCAAAATGGCACCTGGTATTGAACCGTGGTATTCACCAAAACGGCACATGGTATAGACCCATGGTATTCACCTAGAATGTAGCCTATTTAAATGGGAGAATTAAACCATCATAGATCCATCTTTACTCTGGATCTACTAACCCCCTCTCGAGGGTGGATCAAGAGTAAAAATGGATGTTGTAATTTAATGTATGTTAAACATTTTAGCTTGGTTAAATAAAAAATAAAATAAAAATCAACTATTAATTTTATTAATTTTTATAAATTACTAATAGTAACTTTTAAGCTCCAGGTTTATAATAACCCATGGTATTGACCCATGGTAATCCCAAGATCTTACAAGATTTTATAATTGAGTAAAATATTCGCCATGCCTGGTGAGAGATTCGCCAAAAAATTATATATGCATATTACATTATTGATAAAATCGCCTTCCATTTTTCCTATATACCATGGAGATTCGCCCATTTATTATATATATAAATTTAGGGGGGGTTCTTAAAATTTTCCCTATAAAGGAGGTTGCCCCCTCGAAGAGGCTGAATTCTAAGGCGTTGATCTATCTTTTCTATCTTTTCTTGAGCTGGTTTCATAACATTAAACCATTCATCTTAGATTCTGTTGCTTTTTGTGCAAGTGACACTTGTTGCATTTGTTCTTGTAATTTTGATATATCATATAGAATTTCTTCTTCTTCTTCATGAGTCATGCTAGAGCTTTCAAGTTCCTTACTAGGTGTTTGCATTTTCTTTCCTTGGGGCATCAGTTACCGATAATAGTTCTCTACTAGCCCTTTGAATTCCTTTAAAATAAATTTTCAAACCACTCTTAAGCAAAAAATTTAAAAGAATCTACACACCTTTTTCTCACTTTGTAGGAGCTTGATATTGCCTCTGATGTATCTCTGTATTTTCAGATCATCCAGTTTTGAAATTACAACCTGTTGTATCCCTCTGTGTCCTATTTCCATTGCCACTAGTCTGATCCAATTTGGATTCTCCAAGGACGAGTTATGTGAAATCTTCCACAGTGACCTAATTATAGACTAGTTCAGTAGAGCGAACTTGTCCGACGTGCCAAGAGTCATTGTTTCGTCCTTTGGCTCTGAAAAATATATACAAGAAACTCCAGTCCGTCCTCTTTCTACACCTTCTTACAAAATTTCAATCCAATGCTCAGGGGAAAGGTTATGATGATTTTCCCCAGGTCACCTGTTTGGAATGTAATTCAGAAGTCTGCAAAAATACCAACTTCCTCAGATCATATCTCCGCAAATATAGTGCAAAAAGCTCTGAAATTCGGACCCAAGATTCAGCGCGATGTCTTCTCAAATGGGTCTTTTTTTTTTTAGCTTCTGAAACGTCGCAGAAAAAAAGTTATAGCGAAAATACCACGATTACCTGTTTAGAGTAGCGAAACCCTAGAATCCAAAGCTCCGATACCAAATGTTATGAAACCAACTCAAGAAAAGATAGAAAAGATAGATCAACGCCTTAGAATTCATTACATAAATGAAAAATTCTTGGATGATTCAAATGACAAAACCTCCTTTCTATATATAGGAGTCTAAGGAGTCACAATATAACCCAGCCGACCTAACAATAATAATATAAAGCCACAAAAATAACAATAAAGTGATTCTATGGGGCACAGTAATAACAATATGGGGGCAATAGGGGCACAACAATATTAATAAGGGGTATAACTACAATAGTAATGGGGTAATCACTAGTATTATAGGGACCCAACAGGGTCATGTGGTGACAATGAGGTATCCACCTGAGATTCAGTAGTCCCGCCTTCTCCACACCTAGTAACCACTTCTGCGGCAATAACTTATCTTCGGACAATTCGAGGAACTTGTCACTATATGCAAGGTCCCAATATTCGAACTTGATGCTTGGAACGTGCCCCATTGGAAACCCTTCGAACCTTATGTCATTCGGAAGTTGTAGGCTCTGGAGTGTAGTCTTTGCAGCGTCCACGTCCTTCGAGATCTTGGTCGTCCCAGTCCATGGAGAGATATATGAGGGTAGTGATGGAAGTTGGAATGCAGTGTCTTCTTCCTCAACCTATGCGTCGATCTGATCAATCAGGGCTTGCAGATCAGGGTTCAGTGGTGACTGCTTTGCCGTTGTCAACTACCAACCATTTGTTGAATCTTGGTGAGGCCTGGACTGTTCCTACCATCTGCTTGTTCTTCCTGGGTCGTGGTGTGCATGGAGACTTTGGAACTTTGGGAACCTGAGTCATGTCCTCGGGCCCTTCCTAATTTAGTTGCATTTCCTCCACGAACCGTGCTCGGGTTCTGGCCATGGTACTCATGGGGTGCCTGGTAGCCGAGTACTCACTGCTCTTTGCTGGTTCAGAGTGCCAATATTCCAGTGCTGTCCACAGATTATGAGATTTGAAAAAATCCCTTCCCTCCTTTTCTAGTTTATTAGTGGCATCTAGTCGACATATCTTTGCATATCTAGTCCGGAACTCTCATCTTAATGTCCCACTGCCCACTCCTCTCTGATGTAACCTGACTTTCTTGTTAGGACTAATGTTGCTAATGGTCATCTTTCGACTTTTCCCCGCGGTAGTGCAATCCTTGGGGCGCAGCTGCGATCTTGTGGACTGCCTTACTTGGTAAAGAATCCTTTTTTCATGCCGACTTTCCACAGACTTGTTTATAGTCCCACGCCTTCTTTCAACTACTTGGGGCACTGAGATTGTAGTTCCTATTGCTGGTCAGGTGTTTTCACCTTTAGTGCAATTTCTCAACTTCCCTGCTAGCGCAGGCTGTGAGCACCTCTCGAGTGTCTGGGTAGCTGGTCTGTTGGTAGGTGTCGTTATGGGGGGTGTGTTCTTCCGTAAGTGCGGGCGCAACCATGATAGCAGGGTCACAGCCCGTCCCTGCTTAGTGCACTTTGCTTCCTTGGTCGTACCCATAGTTTATTGATGTTGCAGGGTCGGCGGCTACCCTATCTTTTCTGGGCTCCCTTCTGTCATCTATTACAAGCCCAGTGAACCTGTGGTATTCGCAACTTCCCTGATTCCCTACTGACCTTGGCGCCGGCTGCTGGCAAACCAGTTTTTTGTGGTGGCATTGGGCTACTAATTCTAAGCTGGTTGGGTGTCTGCACCTCATACACCTGCAGCCTATGCTGGTGAGGAATGCTTACCTCGTTTCACTCTCACATCCATTCACATGCCTACCTTGACATCCGCGCCATTTCCTTCACGTATTTGGAACTGCACCCTTTCCTGAAGCCATGGTTGCGCGTGGTGCCCCTACGGATACTTCTGGCGGGTTTGTTCTCCCCTTCGTCAATTCATACTGATCAGTTGGCTGCTCCTTTGCCCCTATGGTCACCATCATGTTACAATTTAGTGTGGTTACTTCATGCAGTCAATTCTGCCATCGTTCAACCTCTTCATCTGAGTCCAACGTGCAAGAACTATCACGGTCCCATGAGAGTCTACCATCTGTTGTTGGATTTACCTTGTCCTGATCTTGCGTTGTAATCTGGTAGATACAGTCCAATTCACCATCACTGTCTTCATCGCGCACTGGCTCAGTATAGCATGCCCCCTTAGCTAGATCTAACGGAACCACTACGCGGAGAGATTTCTTTTCGAATATCATTTTTCATTTCTTGAGGTTGATGACTGCATTCATATCCGTTGTTGAGTCTATCCATAGCAATGCAAGATATGGGTTACTATCATCCACAATTTCTATGACCTCAAAATCGGTTTGTGTGCTAGCGCCATCAATGTCTACTGTAACCCCGTGCAGTCTTCCCATGGGCAGGATCTTTTGTTGGTTAGCCATCCGTAACTGGATCGGGGACCATTTTAGTGTGGTCCTTCCCATGCACTCCCAAGTCTATTTTGGTAGGACATTCACATTGGACCCCAAGTCCAAAATGATCTGGTCCATCTCATAGTCTCCAATTTGGACAATCAATCACAATTCCACGCCTAGTGCGCAAAGCATGTTTGCCTAACTTTCATACCATTCGCGGTTCATCCAATCTCGTGCATTGAGTTATCAATTCTTGTAGTCCCTTTACCGCTTTAGCATCCTTGAGTAACTTCATGCAGGTTTCTGAGACGGTGGTTAGCATAGAAGCATCCTCCTCTGGCCCAAAGTAATCCTTACTATCCGAAGTAGAATCTTTCGTGAAGTTCTTCTTGGCTTCCATAAATGTTTCCTTTGCATGCTCCAAGTCAAATTCTGGTTGTTTCAGGGGGGCCTTACAGACCCATGTATCCACCTTTGGCTACTTCCCCTTATCTTCTCCTGTAGCGGCGCCACTTTTGAGCATCATATTTATGTTAGGATCTTCCACGTGGGGTTCAACCTTCATCATTTGGATGTTCTGAGTAGGGTTAGCCAGAAGCACCCCCTTTTCCTGCATCTAAGCAATCACCGTGGGGAAATCGACTGCTTCGTGGTCAAATTGGTAATAGTAAGGGCAACAAGCTTTGGTTGGGTTCATGCAATCACACGCATAATGCCCTGGTCCTCCACAATTATAGCAAATTAATTGTCCTCGTCCCCTCCAGGTCCCCCCATGGCCCCATCCACATCCTTGGTATCCTCCTCACATGAGTGGTGCAGTAGGATCCTGCCCGTGCGCCTCCATCTACATCCTATAAGCTGGTGTCCGATCCATCAGCATCTCGTAATTGCGACAATTCCTTTCATCATGGCCCACTGTCCTGCAGATGTTACAAAATAATTGTTGATGGGGGGGCTGTCTTAGGTTTGGCAATAGATAAAAGTTGTTCAGGGCATGCTTTCCACCCGCCTAACAGATTGCGCACTAGAGTGTGGGTGCCATGCTTGGCCCAGCCTGTACCTTTGGTTGCAACGGTATTGGGCCCCCTCCTGCCACATAGTTCGCGAAGATTGAACAGTGCTCCTTATCGTGCCCCTGGCCCTTACATTTGATACACCACACTTCTTCCCATACTTCCATCTAAGGCGCCTGCCCTTGTTTCAAACTTCGCATTTCTAGACATAGGTTTTGTATTTGCGCTTGGATTTGTTGTACTCCCAACCCTAGATCCTATATTGGGGTTTCGTGCAACTGCATTGCTGTCTCCAATGCTTCAGCTTGGGTTGAGATCTTCTATTGTGACAAATACATCCTCAGATGTGGTGTTAATGATGCCATAAACCAAGCGCAGTGTTGCACATCTGTTAGTGTCATGTTTGCCTCACGGATGGTGCTTTTCAGTCTCTAATATAGCTCCCACGGGGTTTCACCAGGTAACATTGCGATTTCCTTGAACCCAATAACTGACTGTGCTTCTGACTTTGGTTGCCCGAGTTCCTTATTTAGTGCCTCATGGATTACTATTATTCCATCATTTGGATGATCGCTTGAGTATTTCATTTTCAGGTCAACACGCGGTCCTGCAGCGTGCTAACTAAGGTAGCCTTCTTGATGTTATCATTTGTGATGTCTTGAGAGTCCCATATAGACTTTATCACAAACCAGAACCGGCCTGGTTCCTCATTTCCTACACCCTTAAATATTGGCAGCTGGACTGCACTCGCCATCCCAAGTTTTGGTGGTGGTGGGGTTGGAGGTGGGGTCAGTGTCGCTGTGGAAGGATTTGATGTAGGTGAAGCAAGTGGTGGCATGGATGGAGTTGGTATCAGTGAGAAGCGCTCCTTGATCAACCAGACTACACTTCATGGTGAGAACTTCGCGAGCTCCTCCTTGCTTTCTTGTGAAATAGAAATCAGAGGATTGTTCTTTGTGCCTCCCGCTCTGCGGTAACCTCTTCCACTCCGCGTTACTCCACACATCAAATAAGGTGCATAATATTTTTTTCACACAACAACATCTCAATCCAAGTATTCAATGATTCGATATACTTACCCCATGGTCCTTGGAGAAATTTCCTTTCCGCTTCACTATAACTCACAGTTGTACCTATTGTGAACTCAATGATAAATCCTCCTATTACGCGATCCAGCCAGTGATCTACTACATGTGAGATTTTATCTTCAGTGGCTGCCTGCGCACCAATTCTGGAGTCCACACAATAGGTTGATCTAATCTGCACCTTCTTAGCTGTCAGCGAACCTCGCGATCCACTCGTAAAGCTCTACTGGAAATGTCACGAAGAAGACCTCGTGAATATTTGTGTATATATAGTGGTCCAACCAATCTTCCTCTCGTATTCGTGGGTTTCTGTTTTCCTAAACTGTGAACTCATGGAGCTTTAGATCCCACCACTCTTCAAGCTCTTTCTTTGTAGGGTTCTAGTGTTCCAACATCAAACACCTCTTAGGTAGATCGCAGTCCAGGAAACAAAACCATTTGTTGGCTTATAGGGGCTTGACCCAGGTTTGGAAGAGTTATTTAGCCCAACAAATCCCGTAGCTACCGGCCCTTTCGGCAACAGCCCGCGGAGCACGGATTGAGGTCTCACCTGAGGTAGCAGGGGAGGGTGCTGGAACCAAGTTTCCGCACCCTTGGGATGTCTTGATGTGGTCTGGAGGTTTCGTGCATTGTTTCATGGCTTCGCGCCACCCTTCTTTGCACAGATCCAGTCCCAGAATACTCCTTAATACTTATTAATGCGTTGTTTATAGATTTAACCTACTTTTTATGGTCTTTAAGCAAACATTTAGTTGAGTTAAACAATTCGTGCACTTAGAATAGATACAGATTCACATATATTCATAACATGAGCATACGCGCATAGATTAAATAGTTATATTAACCATACATTAACCAGATCCACGATAATTCAGATTTAACACAGAATTTCAGAATCAACTTATCTTTATTCACTTTCTTCACCAATACATCCAGATCCATCCTGTGCACTCAGCTGCAGGGGTCCGCGCACACAGCTACGGACTCTTCCAAGCCTTTGTGCACACAGTTGCAGAGCCTCTATCTACTACCCAATACCCTTGACTCAGACTTACAGATGCTTCAAGACTTTTCTTCTCAAAAACCCATTACATAACAGATCCAAGATTACATACCAAAAGTTGTCTTCTACCCATAAAGCCTCACTCTATTTATACCTTCCTATGGTTTGCGGACCGACTTACTTCCTATTATTCTATATTATTTCTTGGGCGGACAACCCTTCGACTCGACCTTTTACCTTTCATGCTCCACGCACTTTGCGGAGCCTTTATCCTATCTCTACCCAAAATTTCAAGCTTTGTGCTCCATAACCATTACGTGAGGCTTCTGCTACCCAACGCCTAACATGAGACCCTTGCTGCACAATTAATGACGAAGTATAAATTGAAGTGAAAACCCATAGAACTATAGGAATTGGTCTTCATGGAGAGCCCTTGGAGGGACTAACAATGTAATATAACCCATCGCCCACACCATACGCCTATTTCCCCTAGATTATGTAGTTATTATCAGCCCTTTTAATAACAAAAAAACTCTCCATTTTGGCTTTTAGTGTAGTATTTTATGAAAATAACTTGATAAATAAAAATTATAGATATTTATGTAATTGATAGTTATGTATCATCTCTTTGAAAAAATCCTTCAAAATACACCATTAAAACTACTAACGCAATACAAAGATCATATAATTGATTGATATACCCTCAAAGGGGTGAATGGAAACCCTAAATTGAATCTAGAGAGGCACATGTATAATGAGGCAAGAAGGATATTACGTCATCTTAGTGATATAGAAATGACAACTATGAAGTTGTCACTAAAGTAAGATCTCATTAATAATCTAGTACAACATTTTTAATCAAATATATAATCCATAAGTGTCTTTGCTGACAAAAACACATTGTTTGGAGATGTCAACAAAAACCTCACCCAAAATGTTAAACAAATCGATTTAACTTAAATTTATCAAATCATATATATATAAATGTTAATTCTCTTCTTAATACTCTCTTTGATTTTTCAGAATTATTACCATAAGAGTGTTTTAGAACATTTTAAAATAAATAAACAACATCAATTATAAATATTACCATTTTATAAAATCATATTACATATGAAATGAGATGAATGTTGTAAAATAATCCACAATCAACCATTACCTTATGTTAGACTTCTTACTGAATTTTTCCTAACCTTGTGGATACTTTTACCTGTAAAGTCTTTACTTCATCACCTTAAGTCAAACTCTTAGTTCTCTCCTGTGAATGCAACTCATCACACTTGCCTCGAAATGCATATGGAAATGCCAAGATAGTTGGCTCACAATGCATATGGACATATGAGAGATCTACATGGAAAACACTAAGGATTTCCATCTTGACCAACTATATCCTTATATTGGTCAAGATTGTTTTGATATTCATAAATATAAATTTAAAAACAATAGTGGAGATAGTAGGCGTGTATGGATATAACATGTGTCATGAATATGTGGATGATTATAATAAAATAGCCTTCCCAAAGAACAATGTTTTGTTGCAAATGGTTAGGATGTTTGAAAGTGGTGACATGTTATTTATTAATGCATAAGAGGTATACTTCTCACATTCATGTTGTTGTTAGTAGTATTCAAATGCAAGCAATTTATTTGCATAATTTCTATAAGGATGATTTTTTGGGCTATTGTAATATTATTTAAAGATTTTAGTATGATAAAAGATATTATTAAAATAGATATATTGTTTATAAATTTTATTTTATTTATTTTGTTAGATATATTAGTGGCAGTGATGGTGATCACGATGGATGATGATGGCGATGACAATGATAATGATGTTTATGACAGCAATGACAATGATCATAGTGAAAACTATTATTATGATGATGATGATGACGATGGTGATGGAAAGTGTGAATGATGATGATGATTTGACGAAGATAACAATGTTGGTAGAAATAATGATGATGATGATGATAGCGGTAGAGATGGTGGAAAAGATGATGAAGATAATGATGATGACAATGAAAATAATGATAATGGAAGTGGTGATGATGATGATGATGATGTTTACAATGACAATGACAACATTGACGACAGTGACAATGATAAAAACAATGGTGGCAACTATGATGACGATAATGATGATAGTGATGGTGATGATAATGATGATGATGAAAATGAAAATGATGACTATGATGAAGAGGATGATATTGATGAAAATAATGAGAAATGATGATAATTATGATGATGATGAAAATGAGGACAAGGATGGGGAGAAATAGGAAAAACGTTCTAAGATCAACAAAATTTTGTTGATTTAAAATATTGAGAAGGTTAGTAGTGTGACATACATTTTGAAATTTATATCTAATCTGAGTATAAGATGGATAATATAAGAGAAAAAAAATTCACCTTTAACCCTCTTTGTGTCATAAAGGTGAAAAGTATTTCATCCCATGGTGTTTTAGGAATTGGCAAATACCCAGTTTCACTATGGAGCTCATGAAATTATTTTCTTATTTTAGTAATGTTTATTTTCTTCTTTCTGTAATCAATATAGAGATACTTTTTATATTCAATATTTTGATTGATCACCTCATTATAATATCTTAGTTTCATTCTTTTTGATAAATATTTATCAAATCACAATTTCTCCTTAATTGTGTTGTACTACCATTTTCAATATTATTCTTATTATGCACAATAATATCCACCTTTATCCCTCAGTGGTCTATCCAATATTGGGAATGCTTATGCCATCTCAACTTTACTTGAAGGTGGTTTTTGGCTTGAGTTAGAAGCCATTATAGTAAACCTCTTGTATTCCATGTTGTTTAAACTCTTCCTATACATAATATACCTAGTCATAGTCATGCTTTCAATGGGGAAAGACATTTCTTCGATGAGGAGGATAGAGTAGATTGTATTTCCTTTAATCTTGATATTATAGATTATAAAAAACTTTTGGATATGTTATGTATTCTTCAATGAATTTCTATAGATATTTCATCCCCAAACCTAACATCCATATAAAATAATAGGGATGAACATACTCTCAAAGAGGATTTTTTTTTTTAAATCCCATGAGATGTAGACCAGTTAGTTCATGTGGGTTTTATTCCCCATATGGTCACCAATTAAAATATCATAGGGAGAACTATAGGGTGGAAATCATTTGTAGGGGATGAAAAATATTCACAGAGCATCCAACCTTAACTATGCCTTGCACAATTTTGGTGATAACATACCATATGAGGGTAGATTGTTCTTCCATCCAATATTGGAGTTGGTCCCACTTGAAAATCAACCTAGTTCAAAAAAAAAAAATCATAATATAACAAAACTCTAAAACTAAACAATCATTATAAATTATCTTCAACTTTTTCAAAATCATTTATTAATTATATACAGATGACTTTAATCATGCTCCAATGTCTTATTGCATCGGGAGGTTATCTATACCATAGAATGGGGAGGTATTCTCCTATAAAATTTCATTTAAAAATAAGAAAATAATTCTTACATTAATTAATTAAAAAATAGTAATAAGAAAAAATATTTCAATATCAACCATAAATAAAATACTTTAATTTTTTTTGTTTTTGTAAGCTATAACATTCTATTAGATGTAGAAGAAAATATTTACAAGGCTATTTCTAGAAGGTCTAGCAATCTCACCCCGACTGGGTTTGTTGAAAATTTCCATCAGTCTAGAATAAATAGTCCAAAAAAGGCATAAGATACTGACCATAACTGTAAGTGAAAGATATGCCAAAAGATTGACAAAATGAACAGAACACCAAAATACATACTCAATCATTAGAGTTTATAGAATCTGGGTTGGTTGGACCCATCCCAGGTTGGGCGGGGGAGGGTGTGAAATGAGAAACTAGCGTGTTAGAGGAGCTAGTCAAGCCTCCAACTTCTCCGGCTTATCCATAATGCAAATATGCACACGCCAGACCACCACCACCTACTCCTAAATATGAAACTCAAAATATTGGAT
This sequence comes from Pinus tabuliformis, assembly GCA_031772625.1. Taxonomy (NCBI): domain Eukaryota; kingdom Viridiplantae; phylum Streptophyta; class Pinopsida; order Pinales; family Pinaceae; genus Pinus; species Pinus tabuliformis. The sequence continues at coordinate 1,058,205,279 of CM062804.1, forward strand.
TTGAGCCAAGGCTTCCATGACTGCCTCATGCTCCTGCAAACAAATTTTCTGATAGGCTTCCAAATCCATTGTAAGAGATGTGCATGATTGACCTTTGGTGGCATAAGAGGGATTTTTCATCTTCCTCGTTGAGCTTGGTCCCACCTCCTACCGCTTCTGGTATCGACGTTGAGGTTTAGGTTTTGTGATTTACCCCTTTCCACCTGCATCCAAGCATGAGCTACATCACAGTGCCATGCACAGTCCCTAGCACAAAACCTCTCTAGCTCCTTGGTCACTTTCACAACTACAACACCAAACTGCAACACTACTGCATCACAACACATCTGGCACCAAAAAAACTACAACTCCAATAATACCACAAGACCATCAACACCAAAACATCATAATTCCACCATAACATCAAAACACCATAAAATCACTACAACATAACATGTCTAGCACCAAGAACACCAGGAGAACCACAACACCTGCAACACCACAACATTGTAACACCGCAACACCAACACCACTGCAACACCAGTAACATGTCCACAATGAAGATAAAATCCTCCCCCCAAGGGCCCGATGACCTTTGCCTCTTGTCCCTCTTCCTGATTTATACTAGTTTCCCTGCCCTGGTTTGATCTCCACAAATAAAACCTTCCCAAGATAAGGCACTCAAGTGTGCTATCCCACCCAAGACTACACACAACTCCACCGTCAAACCAAAGATCCCTCAAACACCATAGGCCTAAAATAGAGAGAGGAAATTAGGGTAAGAATTTTCCAAAATCCATTTCGAAATTCCATGCAGTGCCTCTAACACCAATAGGGATGTAACCAACAATAGAACAAAATTCAATCAGGACACTAGAGGAGGGTCGCGAATGGGTTAATTTGAAAAATCTCACCCAATCAGGAGGGTGCCATGGAGAAAGAAAAAATATATAAAGGAATAAAGGAAGGAAAAATCCCTCCTACAGGCAAAAACCACCTCTGACATCATCCAAAGAGAAACAAGTCACCTTATCCCCCCTCCAAACTTATCACCATGGCATCACTAATAATTGCATGCCCCAAACTACCATCGCTAGATTATCATAACAATTCCCATCGAATCTTTTAGCATGCCCATCTCCCATCGACCTCTAGTTAAATGCATGCAATCGCAATTAGTTGGGTTCACATGGATCGACTTTGATGTACCTTACCATGCATACCTCCAACATGTCATGCGCATGGGGAATATGGGGGGAGGCTAGGCTCAACCTCCACTATCTTCGATTTTGCCACCCCCATCAAGTTTTTAAGGTTCAATGTAAGGAGACGACCTAGATCTTCCATCTATTGATCAGGATGTGCTAGTGTCTAGGTCTAAAAAATAGAATGGTACATAGGTGTAGAGGCCTAATTGGTCAGTTTATCCTCCACTTTGTTTCATTCACGTCGCATATGCTCAGTGATAACAGATGCAAAGGTCTTAAGATGATTGTGTATCTTCGCAATAATGGTCTCAAGGTGCTAACTTTGACATATTTGGAAAATGGGGTTCCATTAATTAGTTTCTAAATGAGGGAAATCATGATTTTATAGTCCCTAGTGATTTGAACATTGAAGAGTCTCACCTCTCGAGATACAATTAGGGCTTGTTGAAGTGTAAGGAATTTTTCCACATTATTGGTTGAAATTACGGAGGATTAAACATAGACCATTAGGGTCACACCCCGAAAAAAATTGAAGACACCTCCTAGATTTGCTACCCAGGTTCCCTTTGGAAGCTCCATCGAAATTTAACTTAGTGGACTGTTAAGGAGGGAAGATGAACCTGTTGATCGATCAACCAATGAGGGGTGTGGAACTTAGCCTGAGTATTGAAAACCCCTCCTTAATATTTATCTTAGTTATAATGCTATACTCCAAACCCTTGGCCTTCCACTCATCTAGATACTAAGTGTCAGTCAAGAGAGTTTCCTTTATATTTTGTTAGATGATTTCAAAAAATTGGCTTCTTGAAGGATTCTTATCATGAAATATTTCATTATTACACTTTTTCCAAATGTTCCACAAGACAAATCCTAGGGCAACGATCCAAGCTCTGTTCACAATTGGGTTTTTAAATAGCTTCAAGTGGCATGACTCTAGAGATTCCTTAGCATAGTTGGTGAAAATATTATTAAGAACGAATAAAAGAATCACCTTATTCCATAGATCCTCTATGAAATCACATTGGTTAAGAAGATTCTCTAATGATTCCTCATCTTCCTAACGTAGGGGACAACACAAAGGTCTTGAGAAGCATTCCTTCTTGATACAATCCAATTTAGCAACCTCCCGCGACCTGTTAAACATAGTAAAAATGAAACTTTAGGCCAAAGTTTATTTTCCCAAATGCGTTTCCATAGGGGATTAGGGTCTGACTCCTGCGAGGTTGATAGGAGAGTGTAAGCATCTTTGAAAAAAAGGATCTACATGTGTGATAACCCCATTAAATCTTGTATGATTCATGAATTTTTCAAATGGTTCTCTCCTATAGCTAAGAAAGTAATGAATCCCATGTGATTGACTACTAGTGAATTGACCAGTGATCTGGCTATTTCCACGCACACCATTTTGATATGGGAGTTTGGTCCAACTAGAAGTTTTCTATTGTAGAGGATCTGCTATCTATCATGAATTTCTGGATTTCCCTGAGCTACTCTTTGTCTTGCAACCATGGAAGTTTCATCTAAGATTCCTCCCAGAAGAGAGTCATTTGTTTTTTCCTAACTTCCCATAATTTGTGGTCTTGGATAGGGGAGTGGTTGCTTTGTTCCATATTCCATATAGATGACACATTTTCAAGTTGTTTCCCCCTAAGAATCATTACTACATTTGAATTTCGAGCGTACTTGTGAGACAAAATTTGTTTCCATAATTGTGAACCACCTTGTAGCCACCTCCACCATAATTTTGCCCCCATGACCTGATTCAGGATTGCTCGATCTTGAAATCGTGAGACTCCTTGTAGTTTTGGTAGGAAAACCTTATCCTATGTGACCAAAGACCATTTATTGCCTTTCTAAACTCCTTTCTAAATAAAGTTCCATAATTTTGAGGCTAGATATTTAAGAATGCACCGGGGGATTAGAGTGTTGACAGATGATACACTCAAAGAACTAGCAAGATAGAATTTAATAGAGTAATTATTCCTGGGAAGTTTAAAGCCATGAATGTCTAGTTAGAAAGTCGTTGACCTATCTTATCTAGTAATTCCGTCTAATAGGCCACTTGGAGGGAGTTAATGGTGAGAGGAACTACAAGATATTTACTTGTGAAGGAGTCCATTCAGAATCCTATAGAGAGAGCGAGATGAGCTTGGACACCACAATTAGTGTTGAAGAAGTAAATGTCTCAATTGTCCTCGTTGATGTCATTCTTAGACACATCCTGGAAGTCTTCTAGGATAATGCAATATTCTTTAGCCTGCATAAGGGTTGGTTTCAGTTGAAGCCTCGAAATTCGATGCAACAACATTAGGGGATGACCACTCGGTCTGTACCTTAAAGAAGCTCCTTTTTCGTTTCGAATGGGGGTTCTGACTGGTTCAACTAGGTCCAGTTACCTTCTGTCAATCTCCAAAATGGCTTACAATATTACTTTCATCCACCAATGGAGAAGAGATATCAGATTAACCCTCTTGTTGATCAGGAAAGAAATTGATCCTTAAGCTAATTTGGCGCTCAGCCAAGCGACACCTAAATTTTGCCTCTTTGGGAAGAGGACTTATAAAAATGTAAAATTAAATCTAAATACAAATTTATTCTATAATGTAATAAAAGAGAAATAAATCCTAATCCTATCTCAATTAAGCCGATATAAATCTAACCCAACTGAGAGAAACATATTTAAATTATGGAGATTTAAATTTGTTTGGCTTATAATGAATATCAAGCTAACGAAATAGTTTAATTGACTGACATTATGTATACCAAAACATATTCTACACAGAGACCTCTTAACTGAAATAATAAACCAAAAACATTTAGGAAGAAGTTCATAAAATGGTATTGATTGTTTAATCAGTAATTCGAATAATTAAACAATAATATGAGGAAGTAGTTCACACCATATGACTATTTGTTAAACCAGTATTAAAATATAGATTTCTAATTAAATAGTTACTCAAAAATCAAAATTCAATCCATAAGAGAGGAGATAAATAATAACATATGATTGAGACAAATTACTCATACCGACAATGCTGGACAAATATGAATTAAATGACACATTCCTGTCATCATAAAATAAAACTAGTATTTAAAACAATAGTATTAGAAATACCAATTTATTGAATCCATTTCTCTAGTTGTGGTCTCCAATAGTCCTTTACATTATTTGAACTTCTGTTGTTACAACAAGAGCTGCAGAAGTGCAAATTTTGCCCATCATACATAATTCAGAATGCAAAAGAAAAATCCTCAATAATACCCAGATCTGAGATGTTCTCTCCTCCCACCTACAACTCTAAATTCCTATTACAGAAATGCTTTTAGAATTCTAGAATTGCAGAGGAGAGAAGCACTTATTACATTTTACAATCTGTTATTTAATATAGTTTTAAAGGAATTCTTAACAAGAATGTTTTTTGAAGAAGAAATCTGTTTAATCAATTTTCATTGGCTCAAAATTCCTTTATTCTATTTCTATAACCTTCTCATTGATTGAGATTCTTTTCTCTTCATCTCTTCAACTGTTTTCCTACAAAAATAAATCTAAACAAAATTAAAATGCAAAAAATAAAATCAAAATGCCAAATCTAGAATTAAAACAAATCCAATCAAATTCAATTAAATAAATAATTGAAAAGGAAATATGATCTTTATATTGCTGCCTGTGATAATTTAATTTTCCAAGGAGATTATTGACGAATGGTTTTTCACTCAGAAGAAGTCATGGGCAAATGAGAATGCAAAAAATAAAACTCAGAAAATTGATTTTGTTAAAAATTCAGACACTGATCTTATGCTGGATTTATACCCAATAAATAATCAAATCTGGAAACAAAACCACTTCAGAAATATTCTCCACAATTTTATCTTTACAATGAGCCATCTTGAGCCTCATTTGGCCAAGTTAAACTCCATTTATGAGCTTCTGAAGTTGGTATATTAAAATTGCCAAAATTCTAGAAATTATGTTGTCTCGACTAAAAATCAAAATTTTTAATTAAATTCTCTTCCTATATTAGATTCCAGTTATTATTTATTAATTCTAATTAATTGTAATTACAAACTAAATTAATTATTAACAGATTAATTATTAACAAAAATTAATTACTATATATAAAAATGATTTAAAAATTAATTAGAATTATACTATTTTATATTAATATTATAACTAAAATATATTAAAATTATAATAATCAAATTATAATTATAATATAATATAATTATAATATTATATAATATATAATAAAATTTAATTAAAAAAACAAGCCATTGGAATCAACCATAAACCAAACCAAACTCAAATTAATATATTTAAAAACCAAACTCACATTCATATATTGTGTTAACGTATATGCCATGGAGGGATGAGCATGGAGGGATAAGGTAAGCGTGGAGGGAGGTGAGAGTTAATGGAGTTGAGGGTGAGTGAGGTGGAGGAATAAGGAGTGAGGTGAGTGGAGGGTGAGGTGAGGATGAGGTCATGGTGTCGGGAGGTATAAGGAGTGAGAGAAAAAGTTTATATTAAAACTTCTTTACCCCATCACATTTTCTCCAATCGCAAATCAAAAAACATTTAAATTAAGGAGCTTCAGGAAATTGTGATATCTGATATGTGATATTGTAATATCGCCATCGCAAAATTTTATCGCAAGTTTTTTGGAAGGAGGAGAAGGGAGGTGAAGTGGGGCCACGTGAATTAACCATCCTACAAATTGGACTATAACCACTTTTAAATTTTGGGTTTTAGGTTTGTGAATTCATTTTAAAATAAAAAATTAGAGTAAATTACCAAGATCCTGAGCCATGTTTTCATTTATTGTATAAGTTAGTTGGGTCATTTTGTAGGACTATTAGTGAAAATAAAACAATTAGTAAAAATTAACTAAGAGTTAATATTTACAATAAACAACTATTTTAATTGCAGAAATGAAATAGCATACATTTATTTACATTTTTAGTGCATATGAGAAAATGATCAATCTTAGAAGGAGTGCCATTTATAAACCTTTTGATCGAATGGGTCTAAACAAGTATTGATGGAAAGCTAGTGAAAAGTCGGATTCAATGAAACAATTAAAATAGAAATTAGACGAAAACTAAAAAATGAAAAAATTGTAAAATAATTAACTTAAATGAAAATCATAAAAGATTCTTAGCCAAATATGAATGTAAAGGGTCACCATTAGTTCAAGTAATGGGGCGTGTTGGGTTTTCCCTACAACAGTGGCGACACACTCGGAAGAACTAGTTATCTCTGGTTAAAGATAATGAACTTTAATTTACCCAAAGGTTAAAAATAATGGAAATCACGAAATCGTCTAACGACAAAACATTTCCATATGTCCCACTAAAATAAATAAACAATATGAGTTTGTAAAGTCAAGTACTCGAAGAAGGCTAGAGTAAAAATCATGGATCCGAATTTGGGAAAATTTGTTTTTTAAAACTACCTCATATAATACTAGAAGAAGGTAGAGATAGGAGTTTTTTGATAAAGCATATATCCATTTTATGATTCTCTCACATTGCTTCGCTACTAGAGAGCCTGAACAGTAGCTCGACGAAGTTGTCTTTTATGCCATACAAGCATAGTCTGACTGCCAGCGAGCGTTCATAGCCCCGACGGGTTTACCTGTATTTCCCATGCTTCCTCTTTAATCACCATTTTGATAAGTGTATTTTCAAGCTTGTAGTTTATGATGTATTTGAATGAAAGAGGTGGGATGGTAAAAGAGATTTATGTTTAATGGACATAATACTTTCATAATGTTTACTCCAATTTCTTTCCCTATAACTATCAATCATAGGTTTTTATGTGGAGGGGTGGAATAGATTCACTGTGTTAAACTCAAATCAATTCTTTCCTTTAAAAATTAAACTCAATCACCTAGAAAAGATGTGTGTTCCCCCATGAATAATATTTAAAGCACAAAGAATTATTGTTCCATAATTATATGCTTTTAATGATAAATGAAATTCACTTATATAGGCAGAGTTAATATTTCCCCCTATATTTCAATCATTGTTGTAGGTCCTTTCACATATATCATGGTAGAGTCATTAAAATCAAAACAAAACTGAAAAGAGAATAAAAAGAATTCCTAAGCTAAAATAAGAAAAGAAATCAGCAATCAAAAATAAAAATGAAGAAGGTGAAAGGTGAAAGAAAAATCCATATTTTTAAAGGATAAACTCCAACAAGATAGTTTATACCAATATCTCAACAATACAAAGTAAAATAAAATAATCATGTGAATGTTCCTTCTTTTTTTTGAGATTTATATAAATTTTATCTTGCAGAGTTATAAGCGTTTTGTCTTTCAATAACAGTGATGATAAAATTCACTGACAACGAAAAAAAAATTATGTTTGGTGTCAATTGTTTTGTTTCAAAGCATCATCTTAACCATTTTCTAACAAAAGAAATGCTTAAACAAATAAACTAAAGGTTCAAAAACTCCCTAGTGTAGCTAATTCGATGAGGATCATTACTGAAGAAAGGAGAGTGAATTCCAAATCTGATCTGGTGGAAGCAAAAGAAGTTTTATGAGGATCTACAAAATAGAGTTTTATATCAGCAAAAATTAAAAATAAAACTGAAACCAAAAGTAAATAAATGAAAGTGGGCACATGGAACTTACCATTTGCAGAATTGCATTCAATCTTACTTGAGAGGTATCATTTTCTCCAACAAAAGATAACTTCTTCCTTTAATTAGAATTAAAAAGATGAAGAAGTTGAATTGACTGAAACCTTATTGACCCACAATCATCACTTATTAAATCTAAACTAAAACAAGCAACAAACTAGAAGAAAACAATGTTTCATGTTCTAGGAATCTGAAGTGAACTAAATTTATGAGAGATGAGAATGTAAATATTCTCTTTAATAAATCATAGTGATAAATTCTCTCTTTCATTTATTTATTTTGAGTTTGTATTAGCCCCATTATATTGAAATTTATTAGAAATCCCAAATAATTTATTAATTATATATATGAATATGATTTGAATCTTTAAATGATAAGTATGGGGTGAATATCAAAATTCAAGATAAAAGAGAATTCCAAATGAATTAATCATGATTTATTACTTTTACCTGTTCCAAAATTTTCGTGAATTACTACATTACCATAGTGGATGCTCAAGAGTGAATTTGTAGTAAATGAAGATGCTTTTTAAAATATGGTTGATATACTAAAATGTGCATCCAATAATGAATCAAAGGAAAAAATTTAAATGAACCACAGATGATTTAATATTTCATTAGCCAAGCAAATTTCCGAGAAGAGTAAAAGAGGTCCATGTGTGTATATTATGAAGAATATATATCCCTTTAGTCAGAAAGTCATCCCTATGATTGATTTCTTTGATTTCACAAAGTTATGATCGAAACACATCCAAGTTTTGAGTCATCATGATAAAATGAAAGTAGCATACATGTTCAAAGATAATGGAACAAGACTTCATGTTATCATAGTGATTTTTTCCTTTGATAGATGTAATGGATATGATAGAGGTAAAAAGAAATGTGAGGCTGAAAGAAGTAAATCTTGGAATTTGTTTTTAAATGCTTTTGATATAATACAAATCCAAGAGTCTACGAATTTGAAATGCTGAAAAAAAAAGTCTAGAAAAATGTCAAGTAGCAGATTAGGATTTCAAATTTCAACAGTTATAGGCTTTGAATCGCTTTGGAAGAAATCAATATGAATGAAGGGAAACAATTTGGTAATTGTGATGTAATGGTTCAATTTTATCTTCGCAATTTGAATATTTGGAACACACATATATAAATTCATGGATAAGATCATTTGTTGTAAGCGTTTTGTACAAAAAATTCCTCCATTTGTAGCAAATCCGAGTTTTATAATGAGCGTAAGCATTTGATTCTAGCTATACCTATGAGAGACATAATATGATCATTTACTCATAACCTAAATTTCTGAGTTTATGCACATATGAGTGTTATCAGATAAAATTATCGGTGAAATATTATAGTTGTATTTTTTGAAACATGCAATATTATGAAATTTTGATAGGCCTTGATTAGAGATACAAGAAAAAATATATATCATGGGTCTTTTATCTGAGTTTCAATATGGGGTGTACACAAGGAGAACAACTGATTGAATTTCGTGATATCAAAATTGAGATATGGCAAACGAGAAGTTATATCGGGGACCTTATATTGCAGGTTACCTATCAGGAATGCTTATGATCAAATTCTATGAGATGGATGATGCAGTATGGAGTATACAATATCATGAAAAGTTTTATTGGAGATCAGAGGCGATGGGGCTATCGCAGGATCAAAGATATTTGGTGCAATCTTATTTGAAAACCTCTGATATGCGATTTGTGATATGTGATGTGGCATATTTGTGGGACCAACTTTGGGTTTGATAAGAGATCGATGATCAGATGATTTAAAACAATATGTAACATTGTTGATACGTTGATGTGCGATGTAGAACAGACACGATAGTTTTATTAAATAGATTCAATCTCTTATTAGATCCGGGATATCATAACTTTTAAATATGTCCCAATTGAAATTGCAATTTTATGAGCAGATGCGATATCTTTTAAAACTGAATTTAAATTCCATATTGGGTCCAGGACATCGGAACTTTTAAAACATGTGATTCAACTAAAATTGTGATTTATAAACAGATGAGATATCTTTCAGAACTAGAATTAAATGTGGTATCAGGTTCGGAATTCGGTAGATATCACAATACTTCAATTGATTCTTTATATGGAATGTTCGAACATTATTATGCTCTAATAATGATATACGACAATACGATGAGATTGGGACATTTTGAATTTTCCAAAATAGAAGTGTCCAACTCAATTTTTCCTTTCTATAAAAACTCCATTTAATAATTTAATTGACCATCAGATTATTCGATCGGAGGAAGATGTTATCGTGACTTTCTAATGAGGAGAGTTGTGATATTATAATGATCCAACATGAATTTCTTGATAATGTATTTAAAAGACTAAACGGAATTTTAATGAAGTATATAAGGAAAATTAATGAATCCTCAAATTATGACAAAAACAACTACTACTTCCATGAGCATGCTGCAAATTTAAAATAGTTGCCTTCTTGTTTCAAGTCTCCAAAATCAAAGAAATGAAGACCTGCAAAAATAAACAGAACATAAATAGGCAATAAATCATGAAAAATAAAATCAAACAATAGATGAAGATGAACCTTTAAAATGCATATTTGGAAGAAAATTGGGTGTAAATTTTACCTCATGAATCTTCAATTTATCCCAATTTTCAGTATCATATACTTATTTGATCTTAAAATGCTAAGTATTGAGTTTTCATTAAATTTCATCCACCTCTAATTTACATCAGAATACAAGAGTGGTGAAAACGAGCTCCTTTTCATAAATACTTACGAATCCAAAATTGTAAAGTTGTAGAAAATTCATAAAATTTCTTCATGTATGATCATCGGGATGAATTTTTCGCAAAATAAGACAATCAAGTGCTTTTCAAAAATGTGTATTATATAAGAGTTTCTAAAATATTATAAGCTTATTTTTTGAAAATGAAAGGGAATGCCCATATGAAATCAGATTCATTACTTGATTTATTGAAATCTAGAAATAGGTGCTAACAGAAAAGAAATCTAATCTAAATTAATCTATTCCTACTTCTAACTTAATTAAGGAAACATGACTAGGTATAGTCATACTTATAATGTTACCACTCGCTCATTTTAATTCCAATATGCATGTACAAATCAATCATTAGTAACAAAAATACAAATAAAATTAAACTAAGGAAAATAAATATGAAAGGAGAATGTATAGTTATTGCTGATATATTATTTACAATTACCTTCTCTTGAAATTTCCTTTCAAGTTGAATTTCAATTGGATCATAGAAATTTGGATGGATTTCCACTATTGATTAGGAGATGTTCAAAAGAGAAGATGATAGGCCAGATCATGAGAATGAGATTTTAGATACAATGGTCTGCATAAATTTGTTAGTGTTATTTACAAGTGTCAAACTATTAACAATCTTCCATGTGTCAAACTATTAACAATCTTCCATGAAGGAAAACTTTCCAAATATTTTTCAAAGGGGGTCTATGAAAAATAGATGAAAATCTATTAGATACAATGGAATATCATTAATTAAATTAGATTGTTGGTTATATTGTGAAAATACACTCTCTTGTTGACACTTCCTTTGAGAAGGTAGAAGTAATCGATAAGAAATGAACATCAGTTGAAATTGGAAGAGAAATAGCTCTTGATGTTCATGATTAGAATCTGAAACTTCATTTTCCCATTGAATCAGGCAACAAATCAATTGAGTGTTCAATACTGAGATACTCAATATGGCAGCACAAATAATCTAAAAATTCAAAATTAAAAACAGAAGACAAATATGAATTTAAACAAAATAAGTGAAGGAAAAATAATAAAATCAAATCATAGTTTACACTAGTGTTACAATTATTGTAACAACCCAATTGAGATTGATTTAAAAAAAAATCCTTTTCACAAGACTTGGTCATAATAATAGAATTCGAATGATTTCTGATACCAAATTTTGAATTAGAAAGGGAATCATGACTATGAATAGGAATGAGATCTCGATCATCATTTAAATCATAGATTGAAATGTTTTCTCGAATGTTGAAATCATGAGTATGATTAATTATTTGAAAATGAGAACTATTTGAAACAATTTCTGAATTAGAGTGTTCTTCATTTTCACATTTGATTAGACTTTGATCATGAGGATTCAATAGTTAAGTAGACAAATCAATATCCTCAATGTCAAATTAACTATCATAAATGACCTCAGGACATTCATTATAATTCCCTTTGATCTTATCCAATGTATCAAAACAAGAAGGAATATAAAGAACATGTTCATTATTGGCAAAAGAATGATCAATAATTAATTCTCTATCTTGATAAAAACTAATTGGCAATTCGTTAAGATCAACCTCTCTTTTTTTTCCTAAAATATAATTAATGTTAAGAGGGGATAAATTGCCATTAGCAAAAATACTAGGATAAAGGGAAAAATCAGAATCAGAAGCAATGGATTTAAAAGTGTCTTTATTTGAGAACTCTTGTTCATTATTCTCATTGTAAATTTCATATTTGAAATCATTCATTTGTGTACTTATGCTTTCTTGAAGAATGTTTTTTTGTTGTTATGAATTTTGCATTTGTTCATCGTAAAAGAATTCAGAAATTTGTACTTGCTTATTTATGTTCTGATTTTTTGAATTTATTGCATACTGCTTTTCATATTTCAAAGTGGTACTTTCTTCAAGACTATTGCTAGTATATTCTTGCATTTGAATAGTAAAATTCTCCAACCTTTGTGTTTGAGATTCGCTGACATTTGAAGGTGCATTCTAGTCGTTATTGATACAGTAGGAAGTGTGCACTAAATTAAGGGATTGATTGTACATAATAAAGGCCACTTCATCATCATTTGTTTGCATCTTCATATTGTAATTTTCAATTGAGTTAATGTAATTGGAAGAAGTTTGAGAAAAGCTTGTAATTTTACATGGATTATGAATGTGAGGAAGAGAAAAAATATGTTCATAGCAATCTAATAATTCCTCTTATGTAGGTTTTTCTTCAATTTTAAATTTCAAATAGTTTAAACGAAACCTAATGGTAAAATCAATCAAAGATTCATTTTTGAATCTTTGTAAATCTTCAAAATCATCACATACTTGTTCGTAGTTATAGCCATCAAATTTACAAAGGAACATTGTAAGAAATTGATCCCAACTGTGAATTGAGGCAACTGAAAGCGATTGACACCAACTTCTGGCTTTTGCCAAGAATATAAGAGTAAAAATCCTGCGTAAAATACCTTCATCAATTCTTTGAAAAGTAAAATTTGAAATTTTTTGAATGAATTATAAAGAATGATTAAATGCAGAAGCATTCCCCTTACCATTAAACTTTACCTGAGACAAGAGTCTTACCACTTCGGGTGGAGTATTGGAAGATACGCATCCATGGATACAACTCCAAATTGGAAGTTTAAGATGAGCCATCGTGATAAATGAAATATAAAGACTCCAATAGACAACAAGTTTCATGCCCTCCTTCTAGCGCCAAAAATGTTGAAGCCTTGAAATTCGTTGCAAAAACATTAGGGTATGACCACACAGTCCAGACATTAAAACAACTCCTTTTCCATTTGGAATGGTGGTTCTGACTGGTTCAACTAGTTCCAATCACCTTCTCTCAATCTCCAAAATGACTTACAATATGACTTTCATCCACCAATGGAGAAGAGACATCAAATCAAACCTCTTGTTGATCTGACAAGAAAGTGATCCTTAAGTTGATATGGGGCTCAGCCAAGCCACAACTAAAGTTTTCCTCTTTGGGAATAGGACTTATAATAATGTAAAATTAAATATAAATGCAAATTTATTCTATAATGCAATAAAAAGGAACTAAATCCTAATCATATCTCAATTAAGTAGATATAGATCTAATGCAACTAAGAGCAAGATATTTAAATGATTGGGATTTAAATAAGTCTAACTTATAATGAATATCAAGATAATGAAGTAATTCAATTAACTGACATTATGTATACCAAAACATATTCTATACAGAAATCTCTTAACTGGAATAATAAACCAACAACATTTAGGAAGTTCACAAAATGATATTGATTGTTTAATCAGTAATTCGAATAATTAAACAATAATATGAAGAAGTAGTTCACACCATATCGATATTTGTTAAATCCGTATTAAAAGACAGATTTATGAGTAAATAGTTACTCAAAAACAAGAATTCAACCCATAAGAGTAGATATAAAAAATAACATATGATTGAGACAAATTACTCATATCGACAATACTACACAAATATGAATAAAATGACACATTTCTGTCATTATAAAATAAAACTCGAATTTAAAACAATAGTATTATGAGTACCAATTTATTGAATCCATTTCTCTAGCTCTGGTCTCCAATAGTCTTTTACATTTCTTGAACTTTTGTTGTTAAACTCTGCCCATCATACATAATTTAGAATGCAAAATAAAAAATCCTCAATAATACCCAGATTTGAGATTTTATCTCCTCCTACCTACAAATCTAAATTCATATTACAAAAGTGCTTTTAGAATTCCGGAATTTCATAGGAGAGAAGCCCCTTATTACATTTTACAATTTGCTATTTATAATAGTTTCAAAAGAATTCTTAACAAGAAAGATTGTTGAAGAAGAAATCTGTTTAATTAATTTTCATTGGCTCAAAATTTCATTCTTCTATTGATGGATGCTTTTCATTGATTGAGATTCTTTTATCTTCATCGCTTCAACTATTTCCAGCAAAAACAAATCTAAACAAAATTAAAATGCAAAAAATAAAGTCAAAATGCCAAATCTATAATTAAAACAAATCCAATCAAATTCAATTAAATAAATAATTGAAAAGGAAATATGAGTTTTCTATTGGTTCCTGTGATGATTTAATTGGCCAAGGAGATTATTGACGAATGGGTATGCACTCAGAAGAAGTCGTGGGCAAATGAGAATGCAGAAAATAAAACTCAGAAAATTGATTTTGTTAAAAACTTGGAGCCTTATCTTCTTCTTCATTTTAGATGTAATAAATGATCAAATATGGAAATGAAACCACGTTAGAAATATTCTCCACAATTTTATCTTTCCAATGAGCCACTCTAGACCTCATTTGTTCAAATAAAACTCCATTTATGAGCTTTTGAAGTTAGTATATGAAAATTGCTAGAATTCTGGAAATTCTATTTTTTGGGCTAAAAATCATAATTTTTAATTAAATTCTAATCCTAACTTAGATTACATTTATTATTTAATTAATTCTAATTAATTGTAATTACAAACTAAATTAATTATCGATAAAAATTAATTACTATATATAAAAATGATTTAAAAATTAATTAAAAATTAATTAGAATTATATTATATTAATATTATAACTAAATTATATTAAAATTATAATAATCAAAATTATAATTATAATATATTTATATTATATTATTATATGATATATAATAAAATTAATTTAAAAAAAAAACAAACGATTGGAATCAACCATAAGAAAAACCAAACTCAAATTAATATATTTGAAAATCAAACTCACATGCATATATTGTGTTAATGTATATGCCATGGAGGGATGAGGTAAGCGTGGAAGGAGATGAGAGTTAATGGATTTGAGGGTGATGTGAGTGGAGGGTGAGGTGAGAATGTGGTCACAGTGTCGGAAGGTATAAGGAGTGAGCGAAAAACTTTATATTAAAACTTCTTTACCTCATTGCATTTTCGCTAAATCCAAAAACTTTTAAATTAGGGAGCTTCAGGAAATTGTGATATGTGATATACGATATCGCAGTATCGCAATCACAAAAATTTATGGCAAGGTTTATGGAAGGAGGAGAAGAGAGGTGAGGTGGGGGCCATGTGAATTAACCATCTTACAAATTGGACTACAACCACTTTGCAATTTTGGGTTTTGGGTTTGGCAATTTATTTTAAAATAACAGATTGTAGTAAATTACCAAGCTCCCAAGCTGTAATTTCATTTATTATACAATTTAGTTGGGTCATTTTGTAGGACCGTTTGTGAAAAATGAAAGAATTAGTAAAAATTAATTAAGAGTTAATATTTACAATAAATGACTATTTTAATTGCAAAAATGATATATCATACATTTATTTACATTTTTAGTCCAGGCGAGAAAATGATAAAACTTCAATGGAGTGCCATTTATAAACTGTTTAACCAAATGGGTCAAAACAAGTCTCGATGGAAAGCTAGTGAAAATTTGGATTCAATGAAATAATTAAAATAACAATTTGACAAAAACTAAAGAATGAAAAAATTGTAAGACAATTAACATAAATGAAAATCATAAAATATGCTTAGCCAAAAATTAATAGAAAGGGTCCCTAGTACTTCATGTAATGGGGGCTGTTGGGTTTTCTGTACATCAATTTTCCAAAAAACATATTGTCATCGACAAATTGTTGATCAGTCAGTGGGAGGTAGTGGGTTCCCAATATGAGACCCCAAAGATCCCCTGTGTTTGTCATAGATTTAATATATTGACCTAACCCCTAAAAAAATGATGAAAAGGAAGGGAGATATTAGGTCACCTTGTCTGAGGCCCTAGGAACCTCGAAATTTGTGGGTGGGGGAGCCATTCACCAAAATGGAGTAAAATGGGATTTTTATCAAGGATTGAATCCATTTAACCCATTCTGTCGAAAACCCAAAAAAATCCAATACATTAAGCAAATAATTTGAGTTAAGGCGATCATAAGCTTTTTATATGTCTAGTTTGATTATCGTAACTGGCTTGCATGAATTTTTTAGTGAATGAGAAATTCTGTGGGTCGTTATGACTCCATTCATGATTTTCCTGCCCACCAAAAACCCTAATTTCTTAGGTTAAATGATGTTCTTTAGAAGAGGCTTTGATCAATGGACTGTAACTACCGAGATGATTTTGTAGATCATATTGCAAAGATAAATAGGCCTGAAACTACATGGGTCTATCACTTCTTCTTTTAGGGATTAATGTGAGGAAGGTGGCATTGAGACCTGACAAAATAGATTTCTTCTGTCGAGACTCCTCCACTAGCGCATGAATCTCATGGCCCAAGAAGGGCCATCTAGCTCTAAAAACTTTGCTGTGAATCCATATGGGCCTGGGGCTTTATTTGTGGGGAGGGATTTGTTAACTTCCTCTACCTTTGAATAAGAGACTTCCCTCATTAGCGCCTCATTCTCATCTGCAGTTATCAGTCACGTAATAAACTATCTAATCTAAGTGATCACTCCCTCTTGTAGGACTTGTAGTTTAGACAAGAAATTTTGGTAATAAGAGATGAGCTCATTAATGATTTCTTCATGTTGAAGAAGCCTTCTTCCTACTAATTTGGTCAAAGAGAAAATGTTGTTACTTATCCTATAGTGTAGCATCGATCTGTGGAAGAATTTAGAGTTACCTTCCCCCTCTTGTAACCAGTAAATTTTTGATTTTTTCTTCTACAATATTTCCTCCTGCTTACGGCTTAGTTCAAGTTCCTGAAGGACGCATCCCTCTTCCTCAACTAGTTGTTGGGATCTCACTTCCTATAAGATTTATCGTTGGATTCATTTCATCATTACCTTGAGGGTATTCTGATCTTTATGAATTTTACCAAAGTCTCTTTATTTCCATTCCTTGATATGTTGCTTCAACTCCTTTAACTTCCATTGGAATTCCTCCATGAAACATATTTTGGGAACGTGGATCTTAGCCCACCATTTTTCCAGTTTATGAATGAAGTCAGGGTTTTGGAACTAGAAGGTTTCAAAATGAAATGGGGGATTCCTTGGAGCAATTTTCAGATTTATTTCCAATCTAATATGACAATTTTCAGAACCTAGGCAGGGGAGAATGGTCACTTCACAAAACATCTAGATGTCGTAGTTGCTCAGATAAGAAGAATTTGTCCAACCTTGAAGCTATTTGATTCTTATCCCTCAGCCAATTATTCCATGCGAAGAGCCCAATGATAGTGTCCATATCCTCAATATGCAACTCTTGGATAACTTGTTGGAAAAGCTGGGAAGAAGGATCCAGGTGGTGCAGGAATCCTTTCTTCTCATCCATATGTTGTATCATATTGAAGTCCCTAGCTACAATCTAGTTCTCCTCTGGTTGAATGGACTGAAGTTGAATGAGATCCTAAAGGAAGCTATTCTTACCTTCTAGAGTCATAGGTCCATAAACAACCATAAGACATATGTTATACATTAAGCTAATGGTTCTAAAAAAACTAGATGGGATTTGGGAGAACACCATCCAATTCGAGAAGGAAATGATTTGGGGACCCCACAGAGTTTTCAAATCCCCAATGCTTCCCAATGCATCCAAGGGAATGCACCCCACTTAAGGGAAATAATGCCCCAAAAGATCTCGCAGTTTCTCATGGGAGACTTTAGTTTCCTGTAGTACCATGATATCTATTTTTTCTTATTTTATTAGTTCCTTAAGTTACCTCACCTTCCCCTTGGCATTGAGGCCCTTAATATTCCATGATACCATATTCATTGAGCATGAATATTGGATCTTGCAAAGTATCTATGAGCACATTGGTTTGGCCTGAATTGACCAAAATGTTCCCTACTTCTTGAATCACCTCCCGTGTTATTTTCCACTCTTTCCTCCTTCATTCCACTCCCGAAGAGGCATCAAGGCATGGAAAGTGAAGGGGGTTTCCTCTGATGATGAGGGAATATTTGGTGTTACTTTCAAAGGCATACTCACGCTTGTCCCATTCTGTGTAGATTCTCTAGCATTAGTGAAGCTGCCTAGGAAGGATATCATCCACACCTGCATTGGCCCAAATATTTAGGAAGGCAAGCATTATGGTCTCCTAATAATTTGACTAAGTATCCTTATCTGCCTACTCTAGAGTAGGCTAGATTTTCATTAGGAGTTGTTGAATATCCTTTACCTCATTTTTTGCCTCTATGGTTTTTCGTTTCAACCCTTGCTTCTCCTTGAGGTTTTCACACAATCCTTCTAGCTCCATTGGTTGTTGGGCTTGGAGATCTATGTCTGAACCTAAAGAGTTATCCCAATTGAAGAAATCTGAAAGTATTGAGAATGGATTGAAACTGGGATTCAGTTGAGAGGTGTTCCCATGTTTTGATTGGGTTTTGTTGCTTGTCCCCTTACCTCCATGATTCTTTTTACTGGATAATTCCTGGAACTCATTTTATGCCACAATCAAGGAGGATTAGTGTATTATTTGGGTCGCTAAGGGAAATCTTTGAATAAGTGGCCACATTCATGGAAAAGTGTATAAAAGAATGGGACATGCTTATAATCCAACAGTTGGTTCCACACGTCATCTTGATACTCGCTCTCCCCCAACTCTGGTAAGGGATTCAATATGTTCATGTAGACACTGATTGCGTGCATATGAACCTTGTCTTCATTTCTTTGTAATTTTTGAGATCTATATGAACTCCCTAATGGAGTTTCCAATTCCTATTAATGTCCAGCACCAAAAGTCCTCAAGTAGAGTGAAAGACAGAACCATATGGGGGATGCCAAGAACTGCTCCTTATCAGGGTTATAACATGGCTCCCAATATCGCATGAATAGTCCAACATTGTTCAGAAATTATGGGCCACCTTTGAACACTCATTTCCAATCTTTCAAATCATGGAATACGATAGTGAAAAACCATTTAGTGTGCAATCGGAGCTCGATGGACACCTTTAGTGACCATTTTTACTAGATCCATCTAAGGATCTCTTGTTCTTTTGGCCAAATGCCCATGAATTTGTAAATGATCACGTGGTACTACATAAACTAACATGATTTTTCCAGGCAATTTTTGGCTATGACCACCCTTGGGTTAGTAGCCACCTTCAGTAGGCATTATCCTTGGAACCTTGACTGTGATTGTGTGCCCAAAGTGGGGGTGTGCAGTGATGTAACTCGACTGTGATATCTAGATTTTCCATCCATGGTAGAGGGGTGGTGACATCCCTAAAGGACATTCTTAAAGGATGGAGATGCACCCCTCCCCACGAGGGACCTGATACGAAACCAATAACCAAAGGGGTGACATCAACCTAATGGTGGTTTTATCAACGAAAAGATGGTATACGTGGAGGTTTCAGAGCTATAAAAAACCCTAGACCTCCAAACCCTCACAAAGCTTAGGGTTTTCAAAATACTCTAATTTTCATTTTAATTTTATATCAACTTTATATAGAGAAAAAATAATTGAAATTAATAAACTTCTAATTAAATGGATAGGCATGTCTATTTAGGAATAGGGTTTCTAGAATTTTAATTTAATTATGAATAATTGTTAAGTGGATGGTTCGGATTTAACGTACACAAAATATTCAAGAATATTCATAGTAGTATACTCAAGTCTAATGTTGAGATTTATCTCCAAAGTAATTATGCCTTTTTTTCCTTTTTAATTAAATATATTAACTAAAAAAATGTCATATGAAGTGAGTTATGTTTTTTTGGCCACATCATGTTGTTAAGTCATGATATTGGCCCAAGGTATTGTAATAAAACCTATTTACTAATTAAGAATCTCCATAGTTGAGAATTTTATTTTATGTTTTCTTCAACCTATATATGTTTAACTCTATATTAATTCTTTTTATAATTAATAATAATAATAATAATAATAATAATAATAATAATAATTTAAAATAAAGTTATAATTTATTTAGTTTTTATGATTTTTAAAATTTTAACAATGTGAGATCTATTATGAAGTAAGTGTTTTGATACTTGTTATAAATTGATGCATATAAGCCATTTAATTTATATGGTTTTGTTAGTTTAATTTAGAATTGCTTAGTACCTGACCAGTGAAATCCAAAAAATAATATTATTGATATTATAATTAAGGAAAAATAAGAATATCTATCTATCTACCTATATATATATATATATATATATATATATATATATATATATGGAGAGAGAGAGAGAGAGAGAGAGAGAGTAACTGAAATTAAAAGAAATAAATATTTTTCACTTTCCATCACAAGGAGATGTGTATTTTATTTAATTTTTAATATGGGGTTGACATGTGGGATTAATATTAATAACAAGAATAATAATTATGTGTGTATAGAAGGAGATGTTTTTTTTCTTCTCAATATTAAGGGACATATACTTTAACATATGTTAATAGAAAAAAAAAATTAATAAAATATTTTTATTTCAATTCTAATTATGTATTTTATATAAAGAAAATTAAAAATCAAATTTTAATATGGTTAAAACTTCTTAAAATGAAAAGGATGTATACTTTCTTGAATACCTAATACTTACATACAACTGAAACATGTCTATACATATACCACATATCAATTGCATATAAACATGGAAAATTATACACACATCTCTACCTACATTATAAAACTAATATAAATCTATGTTAATCTTGTATTTATCAAATGTTAAAAGGCATCAAATATATATAGTTCAAATCGTTCTTCGAATTTTATATTTTAAAAATAAGTTTTACATCAACATTGCTATATGCTCGTATAACTATTTTTCTCTTGATATTCTAAAGTATATTGAGATTCACGAGGTATTAGTGTGACAAGGTAATAAGTGATTTTCCTATATAACTAACACTTGGATGATGTGATAACATGTAATAAGATTTGATTGAAGCAAGATAAATGGTAAGAGAAAGGACTGGGGTAATAATTTCTTTGGTTATGTTTAAAAACCCTAATTCCAAAATAATGAGTGCTTCGTATACAAGAATCATTCCTAACCTTAATCTTATCTGACATACGTGGATATATTCATGAACATGTACTTGATAGGTATATTAGCTAGTCTTTAGTTACGGGTGGATCTATCAAAGGATTGGAGTCACTCGAGAGATGGTGTGGATATGTTCATTTGCAAGGAACGTGATTGGAACAACAAGATGAGGTAATTAATGTATTGTTATGTTTATTTATGCACTAACAATTATGTGTTAAGGATAGCATGATGTAGGGAGTTGCATGGCAAGAGAGGTTGCCATGAAATCTTGAATAAAGCTCAGGTTGAGTTTTCCTTTCGAAGCACCAGGAACCATGGGGATTGAGTCATGGTGTTTGATATTAGTCTTGTTCTTTTGATCTTTTGTGATTTGATTGCACTTGATTTGCAATTTCTTATGTCTAGTGCATCATCATGCCACTTTATTTGTGGTGTCATATTATTGCTATTAGATTTCATGTTTTTCTTCTTATTTGTTTTCTGGATTTCCTTTTATGTTTTGAGTCTTGGGAATTGGTTTGGGGAAGAGGAAATTTAAGGGAGCTTGGGGAGAGCTCTGTGGTACCCAACATGTAATGTAGCACATGGATGAATCTCGATGCATGCGTAAGTGAAACAGAAGGTAAGGCTATGACAATCAGTTGGACTGGTTGGTCCATTGTGGTAAATGGACAGTGGTAGTACAGACATGAGAAAGGAAACTAGAAATGTTAAAGTAAATGGATCTGAGGTGTCAGATTCCCTTGCTACATTGGGAACGATGTTTCTCAATGTTGTACATGCTATGCACAAATAAGGAAGCTCACGTAACCTAGACCTTATGATTCTAGTAGCTATGATGTGATCATGATTTTGTTGATGTTTATATGTAAACATGTATGTCTATATGAATGTCATTTTTTGGCATGATCATGACTGTTTATGCTAATGTTTGCGATTATTTATGTATGTACCATGTGTCTATGTCATTGTTTGAGAGGGTCATCAGGAATTGCCCTTGTGGAGGAATGATTGCTTACGCAAGCGAATGACAAGAAGAGGTTCCTTGCTATGAGGAATCAAGTGGGAAGATTAGTCATGACAAATATATGAGGTTAATATCGTGTGAATATGAATTTATATTGTATGCTTGTATTATGCCTAGGCTTATGTTATGGATAGGTTATACTGAGGGATATAGTAGCAAAATGAAATAATGTGGTTCACGACATGTTGGAACAAGCATGGATAAGACACTAGAAGCAAGGTTGATTGGTAAAGACAGTGTGGCTTTGGATGTGTGGTACTATTGTTGTGCACATGTTGCATGTGTGATGTTATATGCATGTAGTGTTGTGTGAATATTGCATATGTAGTTCTAGGTATAGATGGTGCCATGTAGATGTTGGATATGTAGTGCTATGTACATATTGTACTGTGCACATGATATATATGCAGTGTTGTGTGCATATGGTGCTCTATGCATATTGGATATGTGGTGTTGCGTATAGATGATACTATGTACATGTTGGATATGCAATGCTATGTACATGTGGTGTTGCGTGCATGTTGTACAAATAGTGCTATGTACGTATGGTGTTGTGTGCATAATTGTACAAGTGGTGTTGTGTGCATGTGGTGTTGTGTACATGTGGTAGAAGTGGCATTGTGTGCAGGTGGTGATGTGTACATGTTGTGCATGTGATGTTGTGTACACGTCATGTGTGTGGTACTATGTACATGTGGTATTGAGTACACGTTTTACAGTGGTGCAGTGTACATGTGGCATTGTGTACACATTGTGCATGTGGTGCCGTGTACATGTGATATTGTGCACACATTGTACAGGTGGTTGTAGTGTACATGTGGTACATATGGTGTTGGTGTAGATGCATGTATTTCATGGTGTTTTATGACGTGTGTAGCTATATGTGTGTAATGTACACTATGTGTATGTGCACATGGTTGAGGAGAAGGCACTAGGTGTTTGTCTGGTGGGGCAATTGATCTGGAGTGGGTACAAAATTAAGAGAAAGGTAGAAGCTAAGGATAGATGAAAGGATAAGTATTAACATTTTATTTCAGTTTTATTATGCATGTGATTTATGACTATGGTATATGATGATTATATGTGATCTATGATTTTGATTTATGATAGTTACATGTGATTTATGATGTTTATCTATGATGGTTTTTTTTTTAGCTAACCAGATGTGATACGTTCATGCATCATGTTTTGATCAAACATCTAGTTTGACTTGTTGTTACAGGAAGCGAATAGGATTGCAAGTGTACCTCATTGATGAACTACCAATGAGGTATGATTTGAGGTTATTTCAATTTATTTGAATCTAATAGAAATTATGTGCTTATAACAGGAATGCATGAACATGCCCAGTTGGGTGGTTGAAATCGACTACAAGAATTAGCAGCAACAACAAAAGAAATTGGAACATGCAATAATATGTTGGTAGAGTAATTTCGGAGCAAGGGCATTATGGGACACTGGTACCCAATAGTGTACCTTGATTTCATGAGCATGCTTTCATTAATATGATGGTTGAGACAGGTATATGTGTTGGTTGTTTGATCTTCTGATGTGAGGAATCCTTTTGAAGGGATGGATCACCTAGGATAGAGGATGTCAGGGAACTTGGAAGGTGAGTGACTGCACGGAAGGGGGTGACCGGATTTCCCAAGGGACTATGTAGCAGAGAAGGGACAGTTGCATATATATTGGTTTTGGTCATTAGCATTGTCAGATGGAATTAGATGTACATTATGAGTGTGCCTTGGAAAAATGAGTCAATAATTGTTCGTTGAGGGGATAAGTGGCGCAAGATTATAGTGTTGGACATTGGATGCAGATTTGACTATGACAGTGGATTTTGGACTTCCAGGGAAGGAGGTCAATCGCGGTATTACTTTGAGGGTGGAGGTGTGATCCTATGGATTTGCTTTTTGATTGATACAGGCATCATATCCTTTTATTTATGGGTTTAGAAAATGTGCATATGTGTATATGTGGTTATTGTAAATACCATAATGAGTTGTGTTATAAAGCTGCAGTATGATGTATGGTTTTTATCTGATCATTTTGTCATGATGTTTACTTTTGAGTGGGTCATTCATTGTTAATATTGCAATGGGATAAGCTATAAAGCTCCATGGGCAGTGTGTTTTCTTTTCAATGGTCTTTCTCAAGTCTTGGTTTTGTTTAACACCAAGGATGGTGATCCCCAAGGGGGAGGGTTCTATAACATCCCTAGTGAAAATTCCATGTAATAAAAGTTAATAAAGGAAAAATAATACCACAGGTAATGAACATGCATTCCAAGATAAATTTTGGGCAAATATATCCTAGTGGGCATCACTTGATTTGTTTTTGTGTAAGGAAAATTGGCAAAGGCTAAGGCAAAGGCATTAAAAGGAGAAAAGGTATTTTTGGCACATTTATTTATGAAAATAAAGAAAATTAGGAGAAAAGTAAGGTGAAATCTTAGAGGTTGCATGTGAGAAGGGAATTGATGGAACATAATAGAAAATGAAGAAATTAGAGGCCTCATTAACAAAAAGTCTGTTGAGGATCAGTTGGCAAGCTTAGTTAGTGTTAAGCTCTTGGTCAGTTCAATTTTGGAGCTCTCTCATTATTCTCTCTCTCTTTCATACTCTTGGTCACTTAGAGTTTTCTTGGAGCACTCTAGCTTTGGAGCAAGGAAGGAAAAGCAAGCAAGGGGAAAGGAAGGAAAAAAATGATCAAGGAAGGAAAAGAAGGATCAAGCAGCTTCAACGGGAATACTTGAAGGTAGCCTTTTTTATGTGTGATTTCCTAGCTAGTTTGGACATGCATGGACTCGCATGTTGGTGTATGGTTATCTTCATTTCAGTGGCATGGTTTTGCCAGCTTGTGACAGTGCTTTTCAGCCTAGCCTTTCCTTTTTCCAGATGACATGGTGTTGGGATCTTTATTTTTGTTTTTGAGGTTTGTTTTGTCGGATGGATTACAGAGTCCGGGGTGGAGGTGGTCTCAAGTTTTATTCCCAAAGGCCTAGGAATCTCTTGACCGATTTTGGTGGGATACATAGTAAAGCCTGAGGGAGGAGTCTCGGATTAGGGCCTAGTGATTTGGGTTTGGATTGTGGTAAAGCCCAAGAGACTAGTCTTGGTTTAGGGCCTAGTGATCCGAGATTGGATTTTGGTAAAGCCTGAGAGGCAAGGAGATGGAAAATTCCTTAAGGATGGTGATGGATTTCAGATGGAATTCTATGTTTGGTTTGGTTGTGATTGGAGCACTAGTTTTAGTGTTATCACAGTGTGATGAGGGTGGAGGTGGTTTAACCTCTAAATTCCCTTAGTTATTTTTGGACTGGTTGTTCTATGTGATACTAAATTGGTGCTTGGAATATGGCATGGGGGTGATTGGTTGAAAGAAATTTTTGGTTCAGCCATGTCTATGGTCAGGTGGTACATGGATGTCCCGAACCTGGCTAGATTTTCCTATGATTAATAAAATCTAAGTTCTCTTACTCTGGCACTTGTTTATATGTGGATTTTATGGCTATCATATCTCTGATATTTATATGTTTTCATGATGGTTGTAAGCATGGTTACATCACTGTTTCATGTCATGGTTATTTCATGTATTTACATGTAATTGTTAAAATGATGGATGGAAGACCTAATTAAGGTTATAACAGTTCAATGGAGAAGGTGGTGATCCTTTTGGTTATGTTTCATAAGTGCTTTCAACCATTAATGCTATGTCTTGTATCCTAGACCTATAGGTTACATTAATGTTAGGTGTTTGACAAAATGTCAATCCCGGTTGGGGATCCTTAGGCCTAATCATGAGGTTGGTTTTGATTTATTAGTATTTTCATCGTGTATTTGATGGATTTTGGAAGTTGTAACAAGTTTTTGGTAGAGGTTGGGATTCTAGGCTCGAAAAGTGGCTCAATTCCCAAGGACGATGGCATAGGGCTGTTGAAAAGGTTCTAGGGATGCTCACACATAGGCTTGTGAGAGCCACTCTGGGTTTTTGGATGCTATCATTCATATAGAAGGAGAAAAACCAAGGGTTAAAAGGCTTAAAACATCAGTGGGACCTAGGAGAAGGATGTCTTAGTGGATAACATCTCTCATGAGGGTGTTGTTGTTGATGTGGATGGGTTTGATTAATGTGTTCCATCGATTTCGTTTCCTTAAGGTCACCAAGGAGTTTGAATCCCTTATAGTGGCCTCTCTCGTCACATGTTTACCTTGGTTGGCTAGTTTCTTGGGTAGACTTTGGAGGAGGGGGTGTTACAATCACAACATCGCAACACCATAACATCGCTACACCACAATATGTCCAACATTAGCAACACAACAACACCAACACCATAGCAACACTAACAACATGAAAAAACTGCAACACTATCACCACTGCAACATGAGAAACACGTCCATAGTGGAGATAAAATCTTCTCCTCGAACTCGATGACCTTCGCCTCTAGTCCTTCTTCTTAATTTATAATAGTCTCCTTGTCTTGATTCGATCTCATCAAAGAACACCTACCAATGTTGAGGCACCCAAGTGTGCTAGCCCACCGAATGCTACACACTGCTCCACCCTTAAACCAAAAGGACCTTGGACACCATAGGCCTAGAATAGCATGAGGAAATTGGGGTAATAATTTCCCCAAATCCCCTATGAAATTCTATGCAGTGCCTCCAACACTAATAGGGATGTAACCAACAATAGACCATAATTTGATCAAGACACTAGAGGAGGTCCGCCAGTGGGTCGAGCTGCGGAAGGTCACCCAATTAGGAGGGTGACACAGAGAAAGCCAAAATATATAAAGGAATAAAGGAATGACGACTCCCTCCTACAACACAAAACCACATCCGACATCACCTAAAGACTAGAAAGTCACCTTATCCCCCCTCCAAAACTTATCATCATGGAATCACTCAGAGTTGCATGCCCAAACTACCATCACCAAAGTATCATAACAATTCCCATCAAATTTTGTAGAGTGCCCATCACCCATCGGCCTTCGGTTAAATGCACATAAGCGCAACTAGTTGGGTTCACATGGATTGAATTTGGTGTACCTTGCCATGCATACCTTCTATATGTCATGGGCATGGGAAATATGGGGAGAGGCTAAGCTCAACCTCCACTATATTTGATTTTTCCATCCCCATCGGGGTTTTAAGGTCCATCATAAGGATTCAGCCCAACTCTTCCATCTATAGATTAGGATGTGTTGGTAGCTAGGTCTATAAAATAGATTGGTACACAAGTGCAGAGGCCCAATTGGCTAGCTGATCTGTCACTTTTTTTCCTTCACATCATGTATGTTTAGTTATGACATATCCAAAGGTCTAAATATGACTGTAGGTTTGACCAATAGGGGTCTTAAGGTGCCACCTTTGACATATTTTGGAGACTGGGGTTCCATTCATTAGTTTCTAAATTAGGGAAATCACGATTTAGGAGTCCCTAGTGATTTGAAGATTGAAAAGTCCCTCCTCTCGAGCTACACTTAGGCCTCATTGAAGTGTAAGGAATTTTTCCACATCATTGGTTGAAACTGCAGATGATTCAACATATACCATTAGGGTCACACCCCGATCAAAATTGAAGACACCTCCTAGACCTTCTCTTCCCAAGTTCCCTTTCGAAACTCCATCAAAATTTAACTTGGTGAACCCTTTAGACGGGAGGGTGAACATATTCATTGATTGACCAATGTGGGGTGGGGCACTTGGCCTGAGTATATATTGTCATCGAAAAATTCATTTTTGTAATTTTTATAAAATGCTGATGGCTGCGTTGTTAGCATTTAAGGTTGTAATAAATAGGTTAAAAATCCTAGCACTATTTTGGGGACCCGATATAGTTGGAAAGAAAATATCATTGATAACCATGATAGTGTTACTTTCTCATTTTTCCCATAGGTCAATTGTTAGCGGTTTATTTTTTAATATATAAAGTGTTGATTATGCTGACCACATTAGCATCGGTATTTTGAGCGCAAGTGTCTCTATTATGATCAAAAGGGTAAAATATGAATTTGATCATTCTTACCTTATGTAATGATTAAAAGTGTTAAGTAATAAATTTCATGTAATTATTGATCATGATTCACACTCGTGATCAAACATGATGTTAAGTTAAACTTGATGCATTTGGTTACACCATATCTTACACCTCATATCATGTAAGTAGTTATATTGGTAAGTTATCTGAGTTTTCCACTTGGAAATTGAAACTATTTACACTGCAGGGACACAACATCGAATCTTATGGATATTACCAGCCATAATGGGAAAGGGAGACATGCTAGACTATACTGAGCCTAAATAGATGGAGCTATTGAATATCTATCATGATCTCCTACATTTTTTCCAGCAGGTAGGGTGGATTCAGTTCTTCTATTGGTGTTCCGATTACGACAATTTGGTAGCTCAATCATTTGCAACAGGTTTCGATAGGAGCCTTGTAGAAGTCAGTGGTCTAACATTTGAATTCAAAGAGTAAGCAGTTGCCAAAGCCACAATTTTTCCCATGGACAGTAATAGGGTTTTTCACAGCCATATTCTAGCAGGCATAGACATTCCATATTTCTTCAAGGAAGAGAAGAGAGAAAAAAATTGGAATGTCAGGGTTCGAAAAGACTCACTACAACTCAAATGGTATGCTCCCCTGCAGCTTTTCCAACAATATTTTACTTGTGAGGGTCATTATAATAGGATAAATTTGCATCATTTTTACTTCTTAGCACATTTGGATGGGTAGATTAGGATTAATCCTCACTTCTACTTGTTGGAAAGCCTAAAGCAAATCATTGCTAGGTACAGGGCTAGGGTTAACCCTTATTCACATTTTATTTATCACAAGGCACTAATAAAATTCTGATGGAAATCTAGTTTATTAAGCTTGGGAGGACTTGGAACCATTTCCTTTTCTGGGGAGGGTTCTAGCCTCAACTTGTCATAAGTAGAAGAGGTAGACCCCAAACTACTAGGAGGATGAATAAGACTCGGACTCAAGTTCCTATTCAGACTCACATCATGTATGAAAACTTAGAAGCCCCATCTTCCTCAATTGCCATAAAAACTGCCAAGGCCTACCAAAGGAAGAGTTCTTGGCTTCACAAGCTAGAGCCTACATTGTTGAGAAGCCCAAAAGCTGACATTGTCTCCACTACTTTTTCAACTTTACCCTCAGAGAAAACCCCTACAGATACAACTATTCCCGAGGATTTAAAGAGAAAGAAGCCAATAACAGAGGAAAGTGAATTAGCACCTGAGATTCTCAAACTGGATAATAGGCACACTAGTCCAAAAAACAAGCTACGGTATAAAATCAAGCTTAGAAGCAACATAGAGTTAGCTAAACAAGTCATTGACATATATGATGTTCCTCTAAAATACTTAATCATCTATGAGAAACCTACAAAGTCTAAGAAAAGGTCTATAGAGTCTAAGAATAATCCTGCAAGCCCTAATAAGAGAGGAAATAAATAGGTTGGCAAAGAAAAGCCCATGGAGAATAGAAAGAACAAGAAGCAAAGATTAGACAAGTTGTATGTGTTACTCGAAGCTACTAATACCCTCAACTTATATGCTAGGGTATCATAACCATTTTTTTCCACTTGTTTAAATCAGAAACTCAGTTTTTGCATTTTGTTGACAGTTGGCCTGCCAATTTTGTATACAGTATAAAAGTCAGGAGAGGTGACAATACCCTTTCAACATTTTTGAAAAGCTTGATAGTGTGTTTGTCAGTTATTTTGAACAAACTATGCATATTGATTAGTACATGAAACCTACAGGAAAATGTCAATAACGTGCATGTCAATGATTTTTTCTAAAATGAAACAAATACACTGACATCTTTGTTGTCAGTGTTATTTGAAAGGATTTACCTCTCGGTTGTCAGTGATATCTCAGATCAGAAAATCAGTAATGTCGATGACTTGCCTATCAATGATTTTTCCCAAAAATCATAGAGTAGAAGAATACATCGAGGGGCAGTGTTGATGAAGTAGATAGAGGAACCTGTCTTGTTGAAACAACAATGATAATCTACAGAGCGACCTGTTCTATTTTCCAGCTAGATAATTCACCAAATCACTTTATTTTTGTGTAGAGTTTAGCAGATTTTCCTACAATATTTCTAGGATTCATTAGATATTTTCTAAGTTTATCTTTTTCATGCATCAACTTAAAGGATATTTTAAAATATCTCAGTATTGTAATTATAAGGATTCTATTATTTTTCAAATATTTATGTGAAACTCTATAATGACAGTTTATGAATAATGAAACAGGGTTGGAAATCATTTGAAAAATTACTTGTAGTCTAGATATGTTTGAGCAATCTTAAATTTATTTGCAGTGTTTGATGAGCAACTAGTATAAAACTCCCGTGTTCCATTTCCATGTCAGTGTTTCTCTATTATTAAAGGTCTCTTTCATGTTTGAAATGTTAGCTTAATGAGATTGGATTTCATTTGATGCTCCTCTCTTAAATTATTAGCCATTAAATACTTGTTGTTCTCAACTCTTATAATCTTTGTTTCCTTCCAGTTCATCTTTCTTCGAAATATCCAAAACAGTCAAAGGACGTGTTACTTCCATGTTTTGTGAAATTTTCTCATTAGATCTATGATTTCATTTGGTTGATAGCTTGACTCCATGCCCAATGGTAGGTTTTGAGGATCATCCAACCATCTTATACCTAAACCTAAATCTGGTCACCTGAACTCAATTCAGAAAACCTTCTACTACAATGACCATAGAGTAGTTGATTTTTATAGAGAGATCCCC
Organism: Pinus tabuliformis; assembly: GCA_031772625.1. Lineage (NCBI taxonomy): Eukaryota > Viridiplantae > Streptophyta > Pinopsida > Pinales > Pinaceae > Pinus > Pinus tabuliformis. The sequence goes on from CM062804.1 coordinate 1,058,236,627, forward strand.
CTCTGGGTTGAAGGGCCAACTTTCAACCTAAAAGTGGTTTGAGGTTACCTTAGGGTTTCTCCATGCAACTAGGGTTTTCTCTAACTGATAACAATATCGACATCCCCTCCTTAATATTTAGCTTAGTTAGAAGGTCTCATATGAGGAAGCACATGTTATTAACAATTAAGCCCGCCCAATCTATAAACCTCCCATTTTGATAAAAAGATTACAACAACTACAACGTTTCAATTCAAATATGTAACTCTCCTAAGATGGTTTTAGAATCACCCCAAGGGCCAAACAAATATTTTTTGCATGAGCATGGGAAAAATAATCTTTTGGAAGAGTCAGCTTATATGCCATTCTCATTTGAGATCATTTTCATTTTCATGTTAAGGGTAATGTGCATGTATTATAACCATGCATATATGTATTTTGGATATTGTTGTTCAAAATGAAAAATATTTGATAAATACTACTAGTTTTTATGTTGCATAATTATTGGAAGGACCTGAGAAACACCTATATGAAAGTTAAATTATATTATTTAAATAAATTATCTTTTTTTTTTTACGAGCTAAGCAGAGCCTAAGATGGAGTCAACTCTATAGTTGAATGGAATAACAATTTTCCTACTAATGGGATTCTATTAGTAGAATTGTATGACACTAGAAACATTGCTTTGTTATTTCAATTTGCTTTCATTTTTATTATACAGTCAATTTAATAAGAGGGAAAAACTCAATTGAATATGGTGTATGTACCATTTTACAAATTGTATTTGTTAAAGTGTGATATTTCATGTTGGACAAAATGTTGGATTTTAATTTTTTTAGTTTTTTTCATTGGACATCTAAAGAATAAGTATGTCTTTCATTTTTATTATGTTTACTTTATTAAACATTTTGTATGTACTATTTACAAATTAGGTTGGATAAAATGAAATTATACATTAAAATGACATAGTTCTATTATTTTTTTTATTGGACATATGAAGAATAATTAGGTCTTCCATTGTAATTGTATTATTAATTTAATATGCAACAAATAGTTAATTTAAAGTAGTCAATGTACCATTTTATAAATTATGTTACTTATAAAGGATATGTTTTACATTGGACAAAATGTTCTTATACATTAAAATTTCATAATTCTTGTTATATATATGTATATATATTTTATTAGATATGAATAATAATTATTAATAGTAAATACTAGTCGTTTAGATACTAAGTGTTGGTCAAGAGAGTTTCCTTTAGATTATGTCGATAATTTCCCAAAGCTAGCTTGTGGAAGGCTTCTTATCATGAAATATTTTTCGATTACTCTCTTTAGAGATGTTCCACAAGACAAATCTTGGGGCAAGGATCCAAGCTCCGATGACAATAAGGTTTTTAAACCACTTAAAGTGGCATAACTCTAGAGATTCCTTGACAAAGTAGGGGAAATATCATTATTCCTGAAAAAAGAATATCCTTATTCCATAGATCCTCTGTGAAATCACATTGGTTAAGAATATGCTCTAATGATTCCTCATATTCCTGATAGAGGGGGCAACACAAAGGTCCTAAGAAGCCTTTAGTCCTGATACAATCCCATGTCAACAGCCTCTTGGGACCTATTAACCATAAAAAAATGGATACTTTAAGAGAAATTTGACTGCCTAAAATGTGTTTCCATAGGGGATTATGGTCTTCCTCCTGTGAGGTTGATAGGAGAGTGTAAGCCTATTTGACAAAAAAGGATCCACATGTGCGATAACCCCTTCGAAGCTTGTATGGTTTAGGAATTTTGCAAATGGTTCTCTCTTGGAGCTAAGAAAGAAGTGAATCCCATTTGAGTGAGTATTGGTGCACCAACGAGTGCTCGAATTGTTTCCATGCATGACGTTTTAATGTGGGATTTTAGTTCAAATAGAAGTTTGCTATTGTAGAGGCTCTGCTATCTCTCATGAATTCTTGCATTTCCCTGATCTCCTCTTTATCCTTCAACCATGGAAGCTTCATCCAGGATTCCTCCCATAAGAGAGTTGTTTGGTCGTTCCTAACTTCCTAGAATCAGTGGTCTTGGATGAGGGAGTGGTTGCTTTGTGCCATATTACATATAAAGGACACATTTAGAAGGCATTTCCTTCTACGAATCATTACTTCATTCATATTTTTGGCATACTTGTGAGACCAAATCTGTTTCCATAATTACGAACCACCTTGTAGCCACCTCCACCATAATTTTTCCCCATGACCTCATTCAAGATTTCTCGATCTTGAAACTCCATGTCTCCTAGTAGTTTGGCTAAGAAAACCTTATCCCATGAGACCAGAGACCATTTATTCCCTCTTTTAGCTCTTTAAAAAAAAATAAGTAATTTTGAGGCTATATCTTTAAGAATTCACTGGGGGGATGGGAGTGTTGACAGTTGATACACTAGAAGAGCTTGTAAAATAGACTTTAATAGAGTAACTCATCCTGCCAAGTTTAAGGCTATGAATGCTAGTTAGCAAGCCTCTGATCTATCTTATCTAGTAATTCCCTCCAATAGGCCACTTGGGGGGAGTTAATGGTGAGAGGCACTCCAATATATTTACTTGGGGGGGAGATAATTTAGAATCCTAGAATTCAAACCAAATGAGATTGGAAATGATGATTGGTGTTGAAGAAGTAAATGTCTCAATTCTCCTCGTTGATCTCATTCTTGGACACATCTTGGAAGTATTCTAGGATAATGCAAAATTTTTGAGCTTCCATAAGGGTGGGTTTCCCAAACAACATATTTTCATCAACAAATTATTGTTGAGTTAGTGAGGGTTAGTGGGTTCCCAATATGAGACCCTTGAGTTCCCCTGTACTTGTCACAATTTTTATATTTTGACTTAACCCCTCAACGACAATGATGGAAAGCAAGGGAGAGATTAGGTCACCTTGTCCAAGGCCCCTTGAACCTAAAAAGGTGTGAGTGGGGGAGTTATTCACAAAAATGAAGTAAAACGGGGTTTCTATTAAGTATTGAATACATTTAACCCATTCAGCCGAAAACTCAAAAGCATCCAATACATTGGGCAAATAATTCCAGTTAAGGTGATCATAAGCTTTGTATAGGTCTAGTTTCATGATCATACTTGGCTTGTATGAATTTTGTAGTGAATGAGTGATTTCATGGGACATGATGATGTCATTCATGATTTTCCTAGCTTCCAAAAACCTTAATTTCTCAAGTTAAATTATGTTCTTTAGTAGAGGCATTAATCAATGGATCATAACTCCCAAAATGATTTTATAAATCACATTGCAGAGATAAATAGGCCTGAAACTACACGGGTTTGTCACGTCTCCTTTTTTTAGGATTATTCGGAGGAAGTTGGCATTGAGACCTACTCATATATATCGCTTCTATCGGGAATTATCCACAAGCGCGTGAATCTCATGGCCCAAGAAGGGCCATCCAACTTTAAAAACTATGCGGTGAATCCATATGGGCCTAGGGCTTTGTTTGTGTGGAGGGATTTGAAAACTTCCTCTACCTTTGAATAAGAGACTTACCTCATTAGAGCCTCATTCTCATCTGCAGTTGTCAACAACATAATAAAATGTTTAATCTGGGAAATCAACCCCTCTCATTGGACATCTAGTTTAGACAACAAATTATGGTAATAAGAGATGAGCTCATCGATGATTTCTTCATGTTGAAGAAGCCTTCTTCCCACTAAGTTGGTCAAAGAGAAAATCCTATTAATTTTCCTATGGTGTAGCTTCAATGTTTGGAAGAATTTAGTGTTACGTTCCCCCTCTTATAACCACTAAATTCTTGATTTTTTCTTCCACAATATTTCCTCCTGCTTACGGTGTAGTTCAAGCTCATGAAGGACGCATCCATCTTCCACAACTAGTTGTTGGGATATCCCTTCTTGTATTATAGGTTGTTGGATTTGTTGCATCATTCCCTCTAGGATCTTCTTCTCTTTATGAATTTTACTGAAGTCCCTTTACTTCCATTCCTTGATCTGTTTCTTCAACTCCTTTAACTTCCATTGGAATTCCTCCATGCAGTATCTTCTATAGATGTGGATCTTAGCCCACCATTTTTCCAGTTTTTGAATGAAGTTATGTCTCTCGAACTAGAAGGCTTAAAAATGAAAAAAGGTGATTCCTTGGAGCCGTTTTCATATCTATTTCCAATCTAATAAGACAATGGTCAGAACCTAGGCAGGAAAGGATGGTTTCTTCACAGAAGATCTAGATGGAGTAGTTTCTCTAATAAGAAGAATTTGTCTAGCTTTGAAGCTATTTGATTCTTATCCCCATGCCATTTTTTTTATGCTAAGAGCCCATTGACAGTGTCCACATCCTCAATATGCAACTCTTGTATAACTTCTTGGAAAACATGGGAAGAAGGATCTAGGTGATGAAGGCATCTTTTCTTCTCATCCAAATGTCGTATCATATGGAAGTCTCCGGATACAATCCAATTCTCCTATGGTTGAATGGAATGGAGTTGAATGAGATCTTGAAGGAATCTCTTCTTATCTTGTGGAGTCGTAGGGCAATAAATAATCGTAATACATATGTTCAACATTGAGCTGATGGATCTAAAAATACTAGATTGGATTTGCGAGAACACCACCCAATCCGAAAAGATGATGGTTTGAGGATCCCATATAATTTCCAAGACCCCCAATGATTCCCCGTGCATCCAAGGGCACACGCACTCCACTTAGGGCCAACATTGCACCAACAAAGCACGTGGTTTCTCATGGGAGACTTTGGTTCCCTGTAGTATCATGATATATGGTTTTTCTTGTTTTATTATTTTCTTAAGGTACCTCACCTCCCCCTTGGAGCTTAATATTCCATGAGACCATCTTCATTGAGGGTTAGGACTAGATCTTGCAAAGTATCTATGAGGACATTAGCTTGGCCTGAATTGACCGAAATTGCCCCTACTTCTTGAATCACCTCCCACATTGTTTTCCTCCCTTTCCTCCTTCATTCTACTCTTGAAGAGGCACCATGGAATTCCAAGTGAAGGGGGGCTCCTATAATGATGAGGGAAGAGTTGTTGTTACTTTCAAAGGCTTGTTCATGCTTGTCCCATTCTATGTAGATTCTCTGGAATAAGTGAAGTTACCTAGGAAGGATATCATCCGCACCTGCCTTGGCCCAATTATTTAGGAAAGAAAGCATTATGGTCTCCTTAGAATTTAACTAAGTAGCCTTATCTATTTGTTCTAGAGTAGGCTAGAATTTCATTAGGAGTTGTTGAATATCCTTGACCTCATTTGTTGCCTCCAGGGTTTTTCTCTTCGTCACTTTCTTCTCCTTGATGTTTTCACGCAGTCCTTCTAGCTCCATTAGTTGTTGTGCTTGGAGAGCTAGGTGTGGACTTGAAGATTTATCCCAATCAAAGAGCTCTGAAAGGATTGAGAATGGATTTAAATTGGGATTCAGTTGAAGGTTGTTCCCCAATTTTGATTGGGTTTTGTTGCTTGTCCCCTTACCTCCATGATTATTTTTACTCGATACTTCCTGGAATCTATTGTTTGCGACAACCAAAGGGGGAGTAGGGTCTTCTTTGGGTTGCTCAGGGAAGTATCTGAATAAGTGGCCATATTCATGGCAAAGCCTACAGCAGAATGGGACATTCTTATAGTCTAGTTGTTGGTTTCACACTTCATCTTGATACTCAATGTCCCCCAACTCCGACAAGGACTTTGAGATGTTCATGTAGACACATATGTGTGTATAGGAGGTCTGTCTTCGTTTCTTTGTAATTTTTGAGATCTGTACAGAGTCCCCAGTGGAGTTACCAATAAATTCTAGTAATATCAAGCTCCCAAAATTCCTCAGATAGAGATTAAAGACAAACCCATATGGGGGCTTCTAAGAAGTACTCCTTATCGGGGTTATAACATGGCTCCCAATATCACATGAATAGTCCAACATTGTTCAGAAATTATGGGCCACCTTCGAACACTCTTTTCTGATCCTTCAAATCATGGAATACGATAGTGAAAAACCATTTAGCCTAGAATTGGAGCTCGATGGGCTCCTTTAGTTGTCATTTTTGCTGGATCCATCTAAGGATCTCCCATTGTTTGGGCCAAATGCCCATGAATTTTCAAATCATCACGTGGTCCTGCATAAACTAGCGCAAATTTTCCAAGATAGTTTTGGGTATGAACGCCGTTGGGTTCATAGCCACCTTTAGTAGGAATTGTCCTTGTAACCTTTACTATCACTACTTGCCCAAAGTGGGGGCATCCTATTGTGTAACTTAACCCTATTATTAAGATATGTTTTTCATGGAAGAGGGGCAGTGACATCCCTGAAGAACATTCTTAAAGGAGGGGTATGCCCCCCCACGTTCCCCCCCGTTGAGGGTCCTGACATGCAACCAATAACCAAAGCGGTTAGATCAACCTGATGATGGTTGTATCAGGGAAAATATGTCATGCATGGAGGTTTCAAAGCTATAAAAGAACACTAGACCTCCAAACCCTCGTCTTAGATCTCAAGGTTTTCAGAATACTTTAATTTTCATTTTAATTTTATATGAACTTTAAATAGAGAGAAAAAGTAATTGAAATTAATAAACTTCTAATTAAATGGATAGGCCTATCTATTTAGGAATAGGGCTTCTATAATTTTAATTTAATTACCAATACTTATTAGGTGGATGGTTTGGATCTAAAGTACACAAAATATTCAAGAATATTCATACTAATATTCATAGTAGTGTACTCAAATCTATGGTTGAGATTTATATCCAAAGTAATTATGACATTTTTTCCTTTTTAATTAAATATATTAATTGAAAAAATGTCATATGACAAAGTGGCATATGAAGCGAGTTATGGTTTTTTGGCCATGTGGTAATGTTAAGTCATAATATTGGCCCAAGGTATTGTAACAAAACCTATTTACAAATTAAGAATCTCCATGGTCAAAATTTTGTTTTATTTTTTTTAAACCAATATATGTTTAACTTATATATTAATTCTTTTTATAACTATTATTAATAATAATAATTTAAAATAAAGTTATAATTTATTCAGCTTTTATGATTTTTAAAATTTTATGAGATGTATTATAAAGTAATTGTTTTGATACTTATTATAAAATGATGCTACAGGCCATTTAATTTATATGGTTGTGTTAGTTTAATTTAGAAACTTTTCCTAGGTGAAATAAATAAAATAAATTAAGGAAAAATGAGATAATATAAATATATATATAAGGAAAAATGAGATTATATATATATATATATATATATATATATATATATATATATATATATTTCTTTTAATATATATATATATATATTTATTTATTTATTGCAATTAAAAGAAATAAATATTTTTCTCTCCAACATAGGGAGATGTGTATTTTATTCAATTTTTAGTATGGAGTTGATATGTAGGATTAATATTAATAACATTGAAATATAAAAAATAATATTATTGATATTATAATTAAGGAAAAATGAGATTATGTGGTATATATATATATATATATATATATATATATATATATATAATTATAATTATAATTATAATAAAAAGAAATAAATAATTTTCACTTTACAGGGAGATGTGTATTTTATTCAATTTTTAATATGGAGTTGACATGTAGGATTGATATTAATAACAAGAATAATTCACGTTTGTTTATAGAAAGACATGTTTTTTGCTTCCTAATATGAAGGGACATAATAGAAAAAAGAAAAATTAAAGTGAATCATGTAGATCAAAAATAAAATATTTTAAAACTATGTTGAATAAAATATTTCAATGCTAATTATGTATTTTATCTAAAGAAAATTAAAAATAAAATTTTATTACAGTTAAAACTTCTTAAAATGAAAGAGATTTTCTTCCATACTTATGTACAATTTACACATGATATGTATACATTTAACACATATCAATTACACATAAACATAAACGAGCATAGATCTATATGGATTTATACTTGTTTAATTCCCCCTTTAAATAGGCTACATTCCACGTGAATACCATGAGTCAATATCATTGGTTCTCAATACCATGGGTCAATACCATGTGATCTTTATTTTTATTAATATTAATGTTATGTAATGTTTTTTTTGCATGTTATTAATAATTTGGCCCATAGGCTTCACCTAAATAAAACCTCATTTTTTAGTGTTCATAAATATAAAGTGAACTATGGAGTAAATATTAAAAAATGTTTAATTTATTTCTCATAACTCTGGTTTATTTATATTTTTATTAATTTACAATATCTCTTTTATAAATATGGTATTTGGCCCATGGTATTTAGCCCATGGTATTAGAATAATATTTGGCCCATCACCTTCACCTAAATAAAACCTCTTTTTTGAGTCTTCTTTAAATATAAAGAGGTTTATGGACTAAATAAAAAAAAGGTTTTATTTATTTCCCATACCTCTAATTTATTTATATTTTTATTTATTTACAATAACTAATTTTTTAGTATTCATAAACCTTTTTATATTTTCAATTTATATTGTGTTTATACATAATAATAATTAGATTGATTTTTTAATATAGCGGACATTAAATTAAAAATGTTTAATGTTTAATATTACATGTTAAATGTTCACCTTATTACATTAACGTTTAAGTTGACATGTTTATGTAATATCTATCCTTCTAGTAGAAGACCTCTCAGCACAAAAGTTACACACCTCTACCTACATCCAAAAACTAATATAAACCTATGTTAATCTCAGATTCTAAAAACCATCAAAAACTAATATAAACCTATGTTAATCTCAGATTCTAAAAACCATCAAATATTTTTAGTTCAAATCTTTCTTCAAATTTTATATTTTAAAAATAAGTTTTTGCGTCAAACAATTTTCCCCTGAGGTTCCATAGTTTATTGAGATTCACGAGGTATGGGCGTTTTACTTGAAATAATTAAAAAATATAAGCAATGAGGTAAGTCGGCACGTCTTCGGGGTATATAATATAATCCAAAGAGATAAGGTGATGTAACAAGTTAATATTTTCTTTGTTTGATCATGCGCTTCAGTGACGTTCCCTACATTTGTGTTGACTAGATGTAAGAGTAAGTTCCAAGCCAAAAACTCTTGGTGTGCACACTAAGTAAAGCCAGCAGATTCAATATTTTTATATAAGTGGGTGTACGATTGTAACACTTCTAAATAAAATAAAAATTATTTATCTTTCCTAATTACCCAGTCTACATGTCACCTTAACCCAATCCAAGCGATGTGTAAACAAATGGGAAGGGTCATGAATGACTCTCAACTTGGCACGTGTTAATGGAATTAAATGACATATAGGGTTTTTTGTGTGACTATCTGAATTAAGCCATGTATATGTGTGCCACTTACTCGCACCTCGGTAGAGGTGATGGCTCCTCTGCTTGGCGATTAATGCAATGGTAAGTTTGGCACGCTGCATCCGGTCATCGCAGGTGAATTGGCAGAGGCATTTAACCTGAAATGAAATCCTATTATGATTTTTCATCTCATTTCGCACTGTTGTGAGGTGGAGACACAACTCTGATAACGCGCAGGGTAAGAACAATGGTGTAAGGGTTTACCTCTTCCTGAGTGAGGGTTTTTTCGTTTCCGGAGGCAACAACTCATACAGAGACGAGGAGGTAAGCGAACAACTCTGCTCTTTTCTTGGAAAACACAAATACCTACTCATTCTTAGCTTAATCCAACGTTTGGTACAGGTGTGGTCTCATAGATAGTTTGGAACCCTTCTTCTACCCGAGAGCCGAACAAAAATGTGCTTCTGTCGCCGAGGTCAGGTTCTTTCTGAACTAAACACCCTTATGGTTTAAGACTCGTCTCTGGTATATGAGTAATGATGATTGTTATTTGTTTCCAGGCATTCGGTGCTCCAACAGTGGCGCCATTCTCCTCAGGTACTAAATCCCTACCATGTTCTTTTCGTTTAGGCATTCTTTGTCGTTATTCACCAGAGGTCTACTTCTAACAGGTTATTTGGATGTTTTCACAGGTATGGTTCAATCCTGTTGCTGGGTTGAAGAGTCTTTCGAGAGTCATTAACCTGAGCCAAGCTTTTCTGCTCTCTACAGGTTGGTTATCTTTCCTCCATTGTCCATCTACTTGTCTGAGATGCTTGCTTGACTCCAAAATGAGGTGGGAGAGTTTGTTGGCCTTCGGCATAGTCAAACCCTCACCACAATCTGAAGTTTGCGAGGGTTTCTTAGAGAATGGAGGTTATAGAATTAACGCATCCGGTTGGGTTCACAGCCAGAGCTTAAAGAGTACTTTTGAATTCTTTGAATTGTTCATTAGCATGGTTACGACATTCATTGCCCATTCTGACTTGATGAAACCTTATTTTTGTCTGTATTAAGTGTTGGGAAGGTTATGGACCACTGCCAAGTCTTGGCCCTTACCTAGTATGTTGTAGTGACATTCTTATTGTAGTTTATATGAAGACTATGTAGAGGTAGAATGGATGAGCCAAAATTTAGGACAAAGGAATACTTCAAAATATATATATTATCTCAGTTCTTGAATTTCTCAGAGATTTATACTTCTCTTAATTATAGTTTTTTCCTTGTTTGTGCATTGCAATAAATCAATGAATGGTTTGGCGTATATGCGATATTAATTTAGTCAGTGGTATTAATACAGGCATGAGTATTGAAATGCAGAAGTATACTCAGTTTTTTCATAAATGTGTATATGTATATTTCTTGGTTTCACTCCTATTTACCGCAAAAGTACTCCTACATAAGATTGTGGACCTTCTCGTTTGGAATGCATCATAATCTTGTTTAATTCTTTTTTTGGTAAAGTGGTATAAATGTACAGATAGTATAAATTGATTTCCATTCCAGGTTATTTACAGTTTGACAGGTTATGGATAGAAACTGAAACTCTATTGCCATAATAGTAGTAGTTTTGTTCCTTTTATACAATAGATACCACGATTCTACAGTAAAGTAATTTTCTTCTTTACATAGCAGATATTAAATAAATTCAAGATACTTCAGTACAGTAGTTTTCTTCTTTATACAATAGATATTAAATAAGTTCAAGGTACTATAGTACTGTTGGGTTTAGAATAATCGAACAGTGTAACTAGCAGAATACTATGCATCTATTTTCTTCTCTATGATGTGAATAAGTCTGGTAATCAAATATTTCCCATAATTGTTCAACATCTAGCTTAAGACAAGAAATGAGATCATTACTCCTAATGCATACCATTTTAACTGTCAGAAGTAATTAAAGTTTTCTTTGAGTACTTATCTGCTACGAGTTGTTTGTTTCATGCAAATCAATAGTCCTTCTGGAAGGTCTCACCACCCAGCCATGGACCTAGAAATTACATCCATGGTCCCCCACCGAGCACTTCCTGCTCCTAATAGTTGGAATAAATACAGTCGGGTATCTTGGGCGTCAGGACTACTGTCCAGCCTCAAGTCCCATACCCACTCGATTGTTTGCCGTGAAAATGAAATCTTCCCACTGGTATCACAACCTAGCTCAAGGAGAAATTCCTCCAGCCCCCTTGCTTCCCTTTCCTTTTCTCTTTTGGAGAAAAGTGGTGGCAACTATTTCCAACTGCTCCAGGAGTTGTTATAACTGTTTTTCCTTGTTTTTCCTTTCTTTTTTTGGTTCTTTTAATAATCTATCCAAATTCTTTAAAATAATAAATAACAATATTTGTTCTGGCTATTTTTAGGCCCAATAGTTTAATAGTAACAAAAAACATAAATGCAATTTAAACTTGGTGAAAATAACTCATGATATCTCGTTGTATGTTACAGCTCCCTCCCCTCAAGAGGAACACCGTCCCTGGTGTTCTTTCTCTATGTAAACAATGCAGGATAAGCTTTTCGCATGACCTCCTCTTCCTCCCAGGTAGCCTCATCTGGGCCAAAGTGCTTCCATTGCACTTTAACTTGGATGATGGCTCGCCTCCGCAAGGTGGTTTCTCTCCGATCGAGGATACGAAGAGGCTCTGCCAGGAATTCTCCCTTAGGTTCTACCTGCACATTCATATTATATTGTCAGAACATTTCAAAACAATAACCTTTTAATCATATTACTTTTCTATCATCATTATCTGAATACTCTCCCAGTTAATAATATGTCGAGAGTCGTAAATATATTTTTTTAACAAGGAGACATGAAAGACGTCATGTACTTGGATGTGGCCTGGTAGTGCTAGTTTATATGCCACAGGCCCAATCCGTTCCAAAATTTGGAAAGGCCCACAGTATCGGGGTGCCAATTTTGCACAACCTTTCCACTGCAAGGTGCTCTTTTGAGGTTTCACTTTTAGATACACATGATCATCCAGCTGGAATTATTTATGACTTCTCTTCTTGTCTGCATACACCTTTTGCCTATCTTGTGCCACTTTTAAGTTCTGATGAACCTTCTTAACGGTAGCTTCCATTTCTGCTAGCATGTTGGGGCCCAACACTAATTTGTTTTCTGGACTATTCCAATCCGTGGGTACCTGACACTTTCGCCCGTAAAGTACCTCGAAGGGACTCATACCCAGAGATTCATGATGCCCATTATTGTAGGTGAATTCTACCAAGTGGAGGTAATCCTCCCATTTCTGTGGTTGTTGCATTACAAACATGCGCAACATATCCTCCAGAACTTGATTTACTCGTTCTGTTTGACCATCTGTCTGTGGATGGTAAGCTGTATTGAAATGGATTTGGGTCCCTAGTCCTGCAAAAAGAGTTTTCTAGAAAGCGGATGTAAATTTTACATCCCTATCAGAGATCACCACTCGGGGTATCCCGTGTAGCCGGAAGAATTCTCTCATAGATAAGTCTGCAATCTCTATCATTTTGTACGTGGATTTTACGGGGATGAAATGAGCAGTCTTTCTTAGCTTGTCCATGACCACCATGATTGAGTCATGTTACTTTCTAGTACAAGGTATCCCTGTAATAAAATCCAGAGTTATGGTCTCCCACTTCCATTATAGAATGGGTAGTGGTTGCAACAGACCTGCAGGATGTTGATGTTCTGCTTTCACTAACTGGCACTCTAAGCATTTAGATAAATATTCCGCCACATCTTTTCTTAAGTCAGGCCAGAAATAATCTCTCTTGATAGCAGAATACAATTTCTGGTACCCTGGGTGGGCAGCATAAGGTTTCCTATGAAACTCATCGAGTAACATCTGCTTCACGGAAATCTGATTAGGAATATAAATTTGATTTCTGAATGTTAACATTTTATCAGAATTAATTGCATACTCACCTTGCTGCCCTCTTTCCTGGGCTTCTGAAGCTTGCTGCCATAAGAATGCATATTCCAGATCTTTGAGGGAAGCCTCCCGGATAACCTCCGGTAGGTTAGATTACGCATGACTGAAGTGTACCTCATAGATACAATGTACTTTCCTACTTAGAGCATCAGCTACTCGGTTTTATTTTCCTTTGATGTGTTTCAAGTCAAAATCAAATTCACTCAGAAATGCAGTCCATCTGGCCTGGCGAGCATTTAAGTTGGATTGATTAAAGAAATTTGTCAAACTGCTATGGTTAGTTAACAACAAAAATTTCTTCCCCAGGAGATAGTGCTGCCACATATTTAGTGCATGTACTACTGCGGTCAACTCCAAATCATAGGCAGAGTAACGTTGTTCATAATCCTTTAGCTTTCATGACTCATATGCAATGACTTTTCCTTCCTAAGTTAGTACTCCACCGACGCCTTCTTTACTTGCATCAGTACATACTACAAAGGATTTTTCTGGATCTGCTACCTTTAGCACCAAAGCGGTTGTGAGAAATTTTTTTAGCTACTCAAATCTCCGCTGCCATTCTGCTATCCAATGTAAAGCCCATCCCTTTTTCTGAAGTGAAGTCATTGGGAAGGTGATTTTCGAAAAGTCCTTGATAAATCGACAATAGTACCCTACCAAGCCTAAGAAGGATCTTATGTCGGCCACATTTTTCGGTGCAGTCCATTCCATAATAGTTTTGATCTTCTCTGGATCCACTGTTATTCCTTCTGCTGATATAACATGGCCCAAGTACTGAATTTGATCTTTGTAAAAATCACATTTGCTGAACTTTGCATACAGCTGGTTTTCCCGCAAAATCTGCAGTACCGTTCTCAAATTCCCTTCATGTTCCTCTTGGTTTTTAGAGTATATTAGCATGTCATCGATAAAAATCAATACAAACTTATTAGTAAGGCCAAAATGCAGTACCACGAACTCGCAATGTCTGTAATGAGTTCAGAACACAATTTTATAGTTGTCTTCATCCTTTATTCTGATTTGATGGTATCTAGACCTTAAGTTGATTTTCGAGAACACGCTAGCTCCCTGTACTTGGTAAAATAAGTCATCGATGTGAGGTAGTGGGTATTTGTTCTTTATGGTCAGCTTATTCAACTGGCGATAGTCAATGCATAATCGTAAGGTTCTATCTTTCTTGCATACAAATAACACTGGGGCCCCCCAAGGAGACACACTTGGGCGGATGTATCCTTTGTCCAACAGTTCCCACAACTGCATTTTGAGTTCAGTCAATTCTGGAACACTCATACAATAAGGGGTTTTCAAAATAGGGGCTACATCGGGCATTAGTTCAATTGTGAAGTCAATGTCTCGCCTCGGCGGTAATCCTGAAATAGATTCGAGGAACACATCTAAGAAATCCTGTATTACAGGAATATTCTCCAAAGAGGTCATTTTATTTTTATCATTGTTGTACCCTACCTGAACAACATAAATCTGACACCCTTTTCTTATACATTTTCCGAGTTGGTTAGCTGTTATAGGGCGTAACTTGATATTTTTCTTAATTCCTTGAATTTCCTTCCATTGTCCCAACTCGATAAGATAACTTATGGACTTTTCTTTGCAATTTACCAAGGACCAGCGACCTTCCAGCTAGTCCATCCCTATTAATACATCATATGAGCCTAAGGGAATAATATTCAGGTTGACCTAGATAGGTTGTACTGAAATTATAATAAAGAAGTTTTCTATTTTGGCTGCCACCTTCCTTTTGGTACCAGTAGCTAGTTGAACTAGCCATGACTGTTTGTATTTACTGCTTTGCAGTTGACATTTTTCTACCACTTTAGGACTAATATAAATCAGGCTAGCGCCTGGATCAAATGAAATAGAAATAGAGTGACCAACAATCATACCTTCGCATTTGATCATGTTGGGCTGATATTCAACCTAATGATCATCCAAGGCCACATTGATCCTGGACATGCTCCTTGCGATATCCCATACTGCAGAGGCTTCTTGCGTGTTAGAAAGTTGCTCATTCCTAGCTCTCTACAGATAGTTTTTGTAATAATGTGCTTCTCTGCATCCCCAACACTGTAGTGGCGGTTTCACTGGCTGTTCAGTAACAGTCATGCTAATTCCTTTAGGTTGTCTATTTTTAGTGAATGTCTGAGCCCTGGGTGGGTTTCTTGCAAACTTTCCAAAAGTCCTTTGTTGATTGTTTCTACCATGCATGGTTTTTGGATGTTTGTTTGGTGGAAAATTCCTCATTTTCTTGGCAGCAACTCCTTTAGATCCTTCATTTTTCTGCTTCATCTGTTGATAATAGATGTGAGCCTTCCGGACTGCATCGTCCATGGTTCTGGGGTAGTCGAATTATAATTTCTCCTTCATGAAGTTGGGCAAACTGCTAATAAACCATTGGATCTTAGCCTTTTCTTCTTGCATAAATGGAACATAATGCAACAGGGAAGTAAACTGTGCTACATATTCATCCATGGTCAGGGTTCCTAGTCTCAATTCATGGAACTCTTTTGCTTTTTCATCATAATAACGTTTTGTTAAATATTTGTCTTTAAATTGTTTCTGGAATTATTTCCATTTTGTTTGCTCCTCATCAATATTTATTATTGTTTTAATCTCTTCCCACCAAAGGGTGTCTTTTCCTCGTAATTGGTACACCGCCAACCTCTCTTTAAGTTTTTCAGTATATTCATAAATATGGAATTGTTTACCCATGTCTATTAGCCAAGCTTCTGTTGCTTCTTCTGACTCTCCTTCAAACAATGAGGGTTTGATTTTTTTGAGTTCACCTTGTAGTTCTAGCTTTGGTATTTTTGGCTTTCTCTGGCCAAAAATGTTATTTGAACGCCCTTCATCTTCTCCTTTATGATCCTCCACAGATTCTGCCTGATCTTCTTCATTATGAGTAGTTAGGGTCTTTTCCCTATTTTCTGTGTTGGGATCTGCTCCTCTTTGATTTTTCCGATCTGACAAACTCTTAAGAATATTTTCCTGTTCCTGTCGTAAATGTTCGTTGTCTAATCTAAGGTTCATCATTTCTGCTCAAAGCTATTGTACTGTCTCGAGTAAGGCGGCATTAGCATGTCTCGATTCTTCTCCCAATTGCACACATAATTCTAGGTTGGCCTCTGCATAATGTACCTCTCGCTGCTTTGATGATCTAGTATTCCTATGCATTGTACTCTTGATGTTAATTCACCTTCTCTCTCTCTTTCTCTATGTTTACAATTAGTCAAAACTTAGTTTATTCTGTTATTTGTATACATATATATAGGAACATCACAACCTAATTGACTATTTAAACAACCCAGAAGCCTCAGAGTATGAATTTGGGCTCTGATACCATTTGTAACACCCCGAAATAAAATAAAATAAAAATTATTTATCCTTCTTAATTACCCAGCCTACGTGTCACCTTAACCTAATCCAAGCGATGTGTAAACAAATGGGAAGGGTCATGAATGACTCTCAGCTTGGCACGTGTTAGTGGAATTAAATGACATATAGCGCTTCCTGCACAGTTATCTGAATTAAGCCACGTATATGTGTGCCACCTATCCACACCTCAGTAGAGGTGACGGCTCCTCTGCTTGGCAATTAATGCAATGGTAAGTTTGGCATGCTGCATCCGATCATCGTAGGTGAATTGGCAGTGGAATTTAACCTGAAATAAAATCCTATTATGACTTTTCATCTCATTTCGCAATGTTGTGAGGTGGAGACACAACTTTGATAGCACATAGGGTAAGAATGATGGTGTAAGGGTTTACCTCTTCTTGACTGAGGGTTTTTTCATTTTTGGAGGCAACAACTCATGCAGAGACGAGGAGGTAACCGAAAAACTTTTTTCTTTGCTTGGAAAACACAAATACCTACTCATTCTTAGCTTAATCGAATGTTTGGTACAGGTATGGTCTGATGGACAGTTTGGAACCCTTATTCCACCTAGAGAGGCGAACAAAAACGTGCTTTTGTCATTGAGGTCAAGTTCTTTCTAAATTGAACACCCTTATGGTTTAAGACTTATCTCTGGTATAAGCGTAATGATGATTGCTATTTATTTCTAGGCATTCCATGCTCTAGCAGTGGCACCATTCTCCTCAGGTACTAAATCCCTACCATGTTTTTTTTTGTTTAGGCATTCTCTATCATTATTCACCTGAGGTATGCTTCTAACAGGTTATTTGGATGTTTTCACAGGTATGGTTCAATCTTGTTGCTGGGTTAAGGAGTCTTTCGAGAGTCATTAACTTGAGCCAATATTTTATGCTCTCTACAGGTTGGTTATCTTTCCTCCATTCTCCGTCTACTTATCTGAGTTGCTGGCTTGAATCCAAAATGTGGTGGGAGAGTTTGTTGTCCTTCAGAATAGTCAAACCCTCACCACAATCTGATGTCTGTGAGGGTTTCCTTAGAAAATGGAGGTTATAGTAATTAACGCATCTAGTTGGGTTCACAGTTGGAGCTTAAAGAGTACTATTGAATTCTTTGAACTGTTCGTTAGCATGGTTACGACATTCATTTCCCGTTCTGATTCTATGAACCCTTATTTTTGTCTATAATAAGTGTTGGGAAGGTTATGGATTGCTACCAAGTCTCGCCCTTACCCAGTATGAGCTGAAATTTAGGACAGAGGGATACTTCAGAATATATATATTATCTTAGTTCTTGAATTTCTCCGAGATTTATACTTCTCTTAATTATGGTTTGTTACCTGTTTGTGCATTGCAATAAATCAATGAATGGTTTGGCGCATATGTGATATGAATTTAGCTAGTTCTATTATTATGGGGATGAGTATTGAAATGCAGAAGTATACTCAGTTTTTGCCTAAACGTCTATATGCATATTTCTTTTTTTCGCTCCTGTTTACTGCAAAAGTACTCCTACATAAGATTGTGGACCTTCTTGTTTGGAATGCATTGTAATCCTGTTTAATTCTTTTTTTGGTAAAGTGGTATAAATGTATAGATAGTATAAATTGATTTCCATTCCAGGTTATTTACAGTTTGACAGGTTATGGATAGAAACTGAAACTCTATTGCCATAATAGTAGTAGTTTTGTTCCTTTTATATAGTAGATACTAAATAAGTCCATGATTCTACAGTAAAGTAATTTTCTTCTTTATATAGCAGATAATAAATAAATTCAAGATGGGATTTTCGGGTTTTCAGTGGCGGTGAGACACGGGGCTCTGCAACTCGCATTAGGGTTTCAGAAAATACCTGCTATGGCAGGTCCTCCTGACAGAGCTCACCAGTGGCAGAACGCGGCAGTGTAGCAGGCCACATTCCGTAGGTTTTGGCCGACGGAAACAATGAACCCCCCTCAGGGGGAAGGAGGGGCGCCTCCTCCAACAAACGACAACCAGCCAAGGAATATCGAGGATTCAGACAGGGGAAAGGAGTACAAGGATGAAAACACAGACAGAAGCCAGCAAACGCATACTGAACAAGCACAGAAAGACAAGCCGAAAGTCAGCTCTTCCACATGCAAGCCAGTAGCCACGCATAGGCCAAAAGTAGAGCTACCAAGCCATCGCATCAATGCCAGAATTCAGTATATGAGAGATCATGCCCTCATAGGCAAATTCATTGGAATATGGCCAAATGAGAAGGCGTTGAGAGCCTGGATAAATGTTAAATGGCATCCAAAAGGACACATAACCTTGCATCTAGGGCCTAAGGGGTTTTTCACTGCAGTCTTCAACTGCTTGGAAGACAAAAACAGAGTTTTAGATGGAGGGCCTTATTTCTTTAACTATGCCGAGCTATTTCTCAAAGAATGGATCGAACGATTTAACCCTGATAAGGAAGACCTAAGTTGCGCACCAGTGTGGATCAGGTTGTACTCTCTGCCATTGGAATACTGGGAAGAGGAGTCTCTCAAAGCGATTGGCAATGTTTTGGGCGACTTCGTCAAGGTAGCAGAAGAAACAAAGACGCATAGATACACCTCATATGCACGGATCTGCGTCTACATGGACCTTAAACAAGCTTTGCCTGATACGGTAAGTCTTTTTCATGAAGATGTTGAATGGATACAGTTAATTGATTATGAGCATGTACCCTTTAGGTGCAGGAAATGTCATGACTTAGGACATCTCTACAGAGACTGCCCATTAAATAGCAAACCCTTGGTTCAAACTGACCAGGAAAACCCATCGCCGGATGGCTTCACTAAGGTGCTAAATCGCAGAAGAGGAAATAAAAAATCAGCAATCTCTACAAAGACTCCTCCAGTGGATCAATCAAAACCCTCGACAAGTAATAGCTTTGAAGCTTTAGCCAATGAAGACATGGAGGATCCAGACAATACACCCTCCAATAAAAAAGGAATTAGTCAGGAAAAGATTGAAGGATCCCAATCGAAAACAGGGGAAAAGGGTGTAGAACAAGGGGGCAATCATCTCAAGACTTCTTCAAACACCTGGAGCTTCCCTGAAATGGATATAGACGGTACCAATCCCAATATAGAAGACGAGAAGGAAAGCGATGGAAGCTATCAAGAACCTCAAATCATGGAGGAGGACACGGAATCTATAGATATTGGCGAGCTGGATATTTTGGGCTTAGAACAAGCCTGTAAAACAGGAAACTTCGACAAAATACCTGATCGACAAGTGGATAATCTAGTGGCAGTCCTCAATAAAGCCCAAAAAAAATACTCATTAGGGGTTCAAATTGGCAGCCAATGGGATGGGAAATTCATCGCCAAAGATATCAAGAAACGAGGAAGGAAAACTACTCTGGAGAGAACAATCAAGATCGGAGAAGTATTGGTAGAATCAGGCAGATATGCCAAGCTAACCAAGTATTTCAATATCAACCCCAAACCTTCCCAATGAAGTTGATCTCATGGAATATCAGAGGGCTCAATAGCCCAAGGAAAGGAAGACTACTAAAAAATATGCTAATGGAGGAAAAACCCACAATTCTCTTTTTGCAAGAAACAAAGTGTAATTCGACAGTCTTGGAAAAAATAGCAGCAAAGGCCTGGCCAAGAGGGTTAGTAACAACTGTTGATGCTCAGGGAGCGTCAGGAGGACTTGCAGTGCTCTGGGATGCAAGAATCATTCAACTAAATAACATACATGCAAATAAAAACTTCATCCAAGCCATCTTTCACATAATTGGCACCAATATCTATGGTCATATAACAAATGTGTATTTTCCTCAAGAAACCCAGCACAAGGTTGAAATTCTGGATGCCTTGACGCAGCTCAATACAGAGAGGATATACCTGTTATGGATATCTGGAGGAGACTACAACATGATCGCAACAATGGAGGAAAAAAAGGGAGGACGTTGCAGAATAAACAGGGATGGCTCTATATTAAAAGACTTCATTCAGAATAATTGGCTGATAGATCTTCCTTCAAATAATGGCCTATACACTTGGAACAACAAAAGGGCAGAACCAATGCAAATAGCCTCTCGTCTTGATCGATTTCTGATAATGCAGTTCATCTAGGAGGAGAATTCATTGCATCTATCCTTCCTATCTCAGGCTCTGATCATTGGCCAATCGCCCTCCATTGGAATCGTCCTGGTTGCAATACAAGGTGACCCTTCCGGTTTGAGGCTTTTTGGCTATCTCATCCGGACTTTTATGAATTTGTCAGAGCATCTTGGTTAAAATTCAATCCAACGGATGGCACAAAAATGTCCATATTCCAAAGGAAGCTGAAATATCTCAAGGGGGAAATTAAACGCTGGAATCAATCCATCTTCGGCAACATCTTCAAAGCTAAGGAAACCCTCAATCAAGAAATGAAAGCTATTCAGCAAAGAATGATCACTGAAGGACGCTCTGAAGAGCTAGCCAAGAAAGAGCAGTCCATAGAAAATCAAATCCTTGAGAGAGACTTACAGGAGGAAACTCTCTGGAGGCAAAAATAGAGAGTTAGATGGCTTAAGGAGGGTGAAAAGAATACAAAATTCTTTCACAAAACTACAGTGCAAAGAAGAATGAACAATCAAATCTCTCACATCAACAATGAGCAAGGAAGAAAAATTGAAACCCATGAAGGCATTGAACAGGAATTCCTCAATTACTTCAAGAAGATGAATCAAGAACCTAACATAAACAGAACAGAGGCTATTGATAAAGTCATCAGACATATACCCAGATTAATCACTGAAGATCATAATCTTCTCCTTCTCAAGCCCATAAGTCTTCAAGAGGTTGAGACTGCTGTGCATCAGCTAAAAGCAGGGAAGGCGCCAGGACCAGACGGATTCACCTCAAACTTTTTTCAGCATTTCTGGGATCTAGTTAAATGGGAAGTCTGGCAGGTCGTGGAAGAATCGTGCACTCTAAGATGGATGTATCTAGGTTTGAACGCAACATGCATTGCATTAATCCCCAAAGCAGAGGAATCCAACACTCCGGATAAATACAGACCGATTGCTTTGTGCAACATTATATACAAGATTGTCTCCAAGGTTATAGCTTCCATATTGAAGCCTTTGCTTCCCCTTATTATATCTCCAGAACAATCTGGATATGTAGAAGGAAGGCAGATCACGGATGGGATTATTTTAACCCATGAAATAATCCACTCTCTCAAGCATTAAAAAAAACCAGGTATGCTGCTCAAAATTGACTTATCTAAGGCTTTTGATAGTATTAGTTGGGAATATATGGAAAAAATCCTCAATGCCTTTGGTTTCGCCCCCTCCTGGATCAGATGGATCAGTAATCTATTATCCTCCTCGTTCTTTTCTATTCTCATTAATGGAATCCCGTCGCCCACATTCCGTCCTTCTAGAGGTATCAGACAAGGTGATCCTCTCTCGCCCTTTTTGTTTGTCATCTTAGTTGAAGGGTTAAGCCGCAGCATCAAATCGATTATCCTCTCTCATAACCTCAAAGGTCTAGCTTTCCACCAAGCCCCCACCTTTTCTCACCAGCAATTTGTAGACGATAATATGTTATTTGGTCATCCATCTGTTCAAGAAGCACGATCTTTCAAATCAATTCTTGCAAACTTCTCGGATGCCTCAGGAGCTCTCATTAACAAAGTTAAATCTCAGATATTCTTCTTCAATACGCCTCCCACCACCCAAAGAGCAATCGCCCGTATCCTAGGCTTCACCATTGCTTCCCTTCCTTCTAAATACTTGGGTGCTCCTTTAATTGCCTCGGCTCTCAAGCATTCCTCTTGGAATAACCTTTTAGAAAAACTTGAAGCCAGATTGTTCCTATGGACCCATAGAGCTCTTAATATGGCTAGTAGGCTAGTGCTAATTAAAGTTGTTCTACAGTCCATGCCTCTTTACCTTTTTTCCATATTGGCGGCACCTAAGTGGGTTCTCAGAGCAATAAAACAGCTTCAGCGTAATTTCTTATGGGGAAATTCGGGTCCAAATCGAAAGTGGGCACTAGTCAAATGGGAGAAGGCATGTCTACCTAAAAAAGCTGGAGGCATTGGGCTAAGAGACCCAGAACATAGCAATATGGTAATGGGGGCCAAAATCTGGTGGAGATGGCTCTCAAATCCCAGCACCCCTTGGGCCTCCCTATGGACAGCGAAATATGCAAGAAATACGCCCATAGAGGAGAGAATTAGAATGTCAGAAGTTAGTAAAGGATCAGTTATTTGGAACTCAGCCATTCAACATCGAAATATAATACAAAAGCATAGTTTTTGGGATGTGAAGGATGGCCACACAGCAAGGTTTTGGGAAGACTCATGGCAGCAGCTTCCAAACCTCAGAGACACTATCCCGGGACTCCCAGATCAAGATATAAATCAGTATGATAAGGTGAGTCAATTTTGGGACTCACACACTGCCCAAGAACACAGAAAGTGGAAAGAAGCTAGTCATATAATACCTCACAGCCCGGAGCAAACTCAACTTTCTCTTTCCTCAGAACTTCAAAAACGAAAAATTCTATCTTCGGCAGGTATGGACATTCTTAGATGGGGATACGAGGAAAAGGGCACTTTCACCACCAGAGAAGCTTACAAAATCATCATCAAAGACAGGGTAATCAGAGATAATTTATGGGATAAGATATGGAACTCCTCTATATGGCCGAAGGTTTCTACTTTTCTGTGGCTTCTGTCTCACAACAGGATTCTCACATGGGACAACCTCAGGAAAAGGAACTTCTCTGGGCCATCCATATGTCCCAACTGCAAACAGGAAGAGGAATCAGCATTACATCTTATGCAAACCTGTCAGCTAGGAAGGAAATTGTGGGAAAAGGTCACATTCCGCTGTCAAAAGGAAGGCAGAGTGCATGGGGACATTAAAGGCACCCTTCGCACCTGGAGCCAAGAGCCATATCAAAGCAAACTTTTAAACACACTATGGCAACTCATACCGGGACTACTAATGTGGAATATTTGGAAGGAGAGAAACAGAAGGATCTTTAAAGATCAATCACTGTCGATTGAGCAGATATGGACCGGGTTGCACCATAACATCAAAGAAACTTTGTCTATCAAAGTCTGGTCCAAAGAGGATTTCCCATCACTCCCGCAGGAACAAGCTATATGGGACAACTGGCAGATTCAATTAAAGCATCCGCTCTCTTCCAATGATAACTCCTCAAAGCATCAGGATCCTCCAGCAAGATGGACTCCACCGCCAATCAACGTGTTTCAACTTAACTTTGACGGAGCTTCGAGAGGTAATCCTGGGAAAACGGGATTTGGTGGAGCCATCAGAAATTACCAGGGTACTCCCCTTATAACTTTTTTTGGCTCAATTGGCTGGAATACTAACAATGCAGCGGAACTGGAAGGATTATGGAGAGGGCTTAATCTGGCGCAAGAACGAGGGTTCCTTCCTCTTATTGTGGAAGGGGACTCCCAGATTATCATCACTATGGCCTCAAAACTTATGCAGGGATCCCCGGTTCATAAGGTCAGCAGCAGCTGGAGAATGGCTCCTCGACTTGAGCTTCTCAATCAATGGCTTTCTCATCACCAAGCAATTTCCTTCAAACACATCAGAAGGGAAGGGAACAAGCTGGCAAACTTTCTTGCTAATTTAGGAGTGGATAGTGGAAAGGAATTCTTTGAAGGCTCTATATCTAGCATAGCTTCTGAGAACCAACTCTCTACCTTCCACACCATCGTAACAAATGATATGCAGTCGAAGGAAGATTCACACCCGGATGCGGGTGCCTTAATTAAGTGTTAATGCTTGTGCATGCGAAGTGGGCAGCTGGCATTCCACTGAGCTGGCTCTGGCGGTTCGAGGTAGGTGATTTACAGGCATTAATGGATCATCGGGCTCGAGGTATGCAGGCAAGTGATTTCAGTATGGCGCGCATTCACCACGGCATATTTGCTCCGAGTTCTTCAGGCATTGGCATATTTGCTCCGAGTTCTTCAGGCATTGTTCTCCTCTGGTGGTTATGTCCTCAGCGCCTCTGCGCAGCCCAGAGAATTTGGAAGCCCCCCTGGCTTCATAATTGGTCTCATTCTGCCTGCTTCAGGTATATGGTTCTGGTTCTTTCCGACGGCGTCTGGTGTATTGAGTCAGTCTTCTCCATTTGCGTCCGGTCTATTGATTTTGTCTCGCCCGTCTCTGTAAGGTGTTTCGATTTAGTCTTTTCTGAAAGTGTCTGGTTCGTGCATTGGGTTTATTCAGTCTTTGTTTGGTTTTTTCTTGTGGTCTATTCTATCTACTGCGAGCTCTGCATTTGGGTCTTCAGTACAGAGGTCTGGTCCTCGAACTGGGTTCAATTAGCCTGTGTCTGGCCGCTTCACTCTCACCTTCAGTCTCCCGGCTCCTTCAATCCGCAGATTTATACTGTAATGGCCCGTCGTCGCGGCATCCCCAGGCGTGGCAGTAATTCAGGGTCCCGTGGAGGCTCTCGGGGTCGTGGTGGCTCTGTCCCTCAACGTATAACTCCGTTAGCCTCTGCCTCTCCATCCTCTCCGCCCTCTGACCATTCTAGACCTACCCTAAACAGCTCATTTCAAACGACCCGGTTCAAGTTCAGAAGCAGGCTTAATAAGCCTCTTATCTCAGCTACTATAACTGTTATCTTCTCGGAGGAGGAAGATGAGCTTACAAGCTCGGATGAAACCTCCAAGGAACAGTCTCATTCTCAAAATTCTAGTGATTTTCAGGGTAGCTTGGCTGGAGTCGTCCTCAATGACTCTGCTGCGTTGCACGAAGAGGGCCAACAGGAAGACTTTCGCCCTCAGCCAGCTTCACCTCAAGAGCAAATTATAGCTTGTGAGCCTGCGCGCCTCTCTGGAAATATTCTGAACCTTGTTCTTCCTCCAGAAGGCAGCATGATGGAAGCTGAAGATAATGTGATGGTAACCTGGGTAAGCTCCCCCAACCAGGCAAATGAGAACGCTACAGACTCGCCACCGCAGGTTTAATTACTCTTGGCTTCAGCGACATGACAGCAAGTTATCTTATGATTTCTGGTTTTTGTGTGAAATTCTCAATGTGCATGGCTTCTTTTCTTATCAGCATGAAATTTTACAGTCTCCAGGACATAATTTTGGTTTTCCATCTTTTTGTAATAGTGACTGTAAAGGACAGCATTTTTGTAAAAGATCAGCTCCTTCTGAAGCTTCGATCTTATATAGCTCAGTTTAGTTTTGGGTCTCTCAAGCTTACCATAATTCTCACTTCTATGATTCTCATTTTTGTAAAAAGAAGGCAATGTGCTACCTGCAACAGTCTTTTTGATAGAGGGCAGGCTACAGCCCCCTCAGAGGTTCAAACCTCTTTGTAAATATTTTTTCCTTTAATTTTAATAGAATAGTCTTTACACAGGAAAAAAAAAAAAAAAATCAAGATACTTCAGTACAATAGTTTTTTTCTTTATATAGCAGATACTAAATAAGTTCAAGGTGCCATAATACTGTTGGGTTTAGAATAATCGAATAGTGTAACTAGCAGAATACTATGCATATATTTTCTTCTCTATGATATGAATAAGTCCGGTAATCAAATATTTCCCATAATTATTCAGCATCTAGCTTAAGACAAGAAATGAGATCATTACTCCTAATGCATACCATTTTAACTTTCATAAGTAATTAAAGTTTTCTTTGAGTACTTATCTACTATGAGTTGTTTGTTTCATGCAAATCAATAGTCCTTTTGGAAGGTCTCACCACCCAGCCATGGACCTGGCAATTACGTCCACGGTCCCCCACCGAGCACTTCCTGCTCCTAACAGTTGGAATAAATACAGTTGAGTATCTTTGGTGTCAGGACTACTATCCAGCCTCAAGTCCCATACTCACTCAACTGTTTGCTGTGAAAATGAAATCTTCCCACTGGTATCACAACCCAGCTCAAGGAGAAATTCCTCTAGCCCCCTTGCTGCCCTTTCCTTTTCCCTTTTGGAGAAAAGTGGTGGCAACTGTTTCCAACTGCTCCAAGAGTTGTTATAACTGTTTTTCCTTTCTTTTCTTGGTTCTTTTAATAATCTATCCAAAGTATTTAAAATAATAAATAACAATATTTGTTTTGGCTATTTTTAGGCCCAATAGTTTAATAGTAACAAAAAACATAAATGCAATTTAAATTTAGTGAAAACAACTCATGATATCTCACTGTATGTTACAACGATGGTGCTCTGTAACATTTGTAGCCTTTGAATGTGCAACAATTGCAAGCCTATGAAATCTGTACTGCGAAAGAACACTTTGAGTAGTTTGATGATCATCATGGAGATTTCATTTAAACTGATCACAGGTTGCTTCAAACCCTTTGGCTCACATGTATTTCCCACTTCTTCTTCTTCGCCAGTGGAATCGAGTAAAGGGAATGATAAGCGGAAAGAGAAGGGCGTAAAGAGAAAGAAAGCTCCAATACCCATCTCTTACTTCCCTCTCACATCCAGCCTCCCTCGCTTGTAGTGAATGACTGCTCTATCATATTAATATGCCACGTCAGAAGTCCTGCAAACGTTGTGAAGATTCAAATGTATTAAGTGGGTTCAACATTAGAAGAAATCTGTTCCTTCTTCTTTCTTAAGAATTACGACATGTTATGATTTTTTTATTGTTCTTTTTATTTATTCGAGAATATGGGTGGGATTATTGCAAATCGATTCCAAACATTAAAATTTCAGAAGCTAGATAAGGCTTGCATTTATTTTGCTTAAATCCTCTTACACTATTTAAATAAAATTTATTTAAAAATATAGAAAAAATCGACAACTATAATCTATAAATTATATTATTTGGTGTTATAATTTAAATTAAATTAAAAAACTTGAAGACAAATATGCCTCGGCTGAGAAGATGGAAGTCAATTTAAACGTTTTGTGATTTAATGATTTTTTAAGTTACATAATATTATCTTTTTATATATATTCGCTCATATTTAGAAATTAGTGTATGAGCTTATTAAATATTTTGTATTCCATTGTTTTTATATTTATTATAGTTTAATTTTTTTATAAATAAAATTATATCAAAATATATCAAAAAATTAATTTATTTCTTATTATTAATATATTTTATTTCTCCATATATATTAATATAAATTAAAAATAAACTTGATTTTATATTTTTATATTTATTGAATTCCAAAAATAATAATCGGAAAAAAGCATATGTTTTCTCCTAGGGTAAGTAACTTATTCATACCTCCCTCGATAACGTTACGCATTTATACCAAAGTAAGGGTTGAAATTAAAGGTCAAATATATATTAGCATTATTCTAAACGTTCATCAAGCGTTCGTCAAAGTTGAGTATTATTATGAGCATTCATCGTAGCTAGTTCTACTCCGCTTTGTCTACCTTGTCTTTTTGTTGCGCTAAAATGTAATTTCTCTCTCTTTCGTTTTTTTTAACTGGAATTTATGTTGAATGGCATTTTGGAAATATTTTGGGATTTTATGAATATTAGTTTAGTTTCAAAATTTTATTAACTATTTTTTACGTTAGAAAACAAACTTCAACGTTTTTAGTTTTCTACAGGGTTTGTTGTGTGCTTTTTTCTAGCTTCATTTTCTCCACGTTGAAACCCTAGTTGCATCAAGAGCAACATAAAAATAAAAAATTAGAAATCTAAATAATGTTTATTTTCATCTGTCCAATAAATAATAATAATGAAAATAGAAAAAATTAATCACATAGATAAAAAACTACAGTACAATTATCTCATGATTTTAGATTAAAAAAAAATTACAACACTAAATTTTTTTACCACATTAAAATTCTAAATTAGGGCAAATTTTAAACATCGTCACTCCCACTACCATTTCTTAAATCAAAGTAAAAAGATTAATTGAACACAAGTAATCCAAAATCTTGTTGTAAGATCTTTTAATATTTCTTTTAATTAATGATTTGTAAAATGAATCTTTAGAAGAAAACCATATCCTATGGATATATTAAAATCTCTCTATATATGAATATTTCCATGTCAAAATTGTAATATTGGAAAATATTCATTTGATGTAGTAAAATCATAAATTTTGATATTATGCCATGTAAAAAACATCATTAAATCTAATATTAATATTGAAAGATTAATATTCATCTTGATATTATTACTAAACCTAATATTAATATTAATATATTATAATATTAATATTATTCAACTTAATAACTTTTAATTAATACAACATTAAATTTAATCTATATTAATTTTTTTATATTAAAATGATATATATTAACTCAAGATATATATGGGAGGGAAGAACAAAGACATAGAGTGATAGAGGTGGAGAGATATAGGGAGTGAGAGAAAGGAGAAGAGAGAGAGGGATAGAGAGAGGGAGTTGGAAGAAGAGAAAGGGAGGGAAAAAGAAAGACATAGAGAGAGAAAAGTGAAGAGAGAGAGGGAGTGACAAGGAAGAGATGGAGACATAATGTTTATGCTTGGGGGTAAGATAGAGAGACAAAGGAGAGATGGAGAGGAAGGGGGATAGAAGGAGAGAGGGAGGGAGATAGTGACAGAGGTGGAGGGCAAAGAGAGAGAGAGAGAGAGAGAGAGCTAAGGGGGGAGATAGAGTGAGGTGGGAGAGAAAGGGAGAGAGAGGAATGAAGAGAGAGAGTACGCGAGAGAGAAGGAGAGAGGAAAGGAGAGAGAGATGAAGGTAAGAAGAAAGACACATAGAGAGAAAGGTAGAGGGAGTGAGAGGAAATGATAACGGAGATGGAGATAGAGGAAGAGATGAGAGTGAGAGGGAAGAGAGATAGAAGGGGGGAGAGAAAGAGAAGGCGAAGAGAGAGAGTGCGGGAGAGGAAGAGGGAGGGAGAGATAGATAGATATGGAGAAAGAGTGTGTATGTTTGGGGGTGATATAGAAAGGCAAGAGAGACATAGGGAGATACAGATGTAGATGGAAGGTCAAGAGAGGGAAGAAGTGATAGATAGAGAGAGGGAGAGATAAATAAATATGGAGAGAGAGAGAGAGAGAGCATCTGTGTTTGGGGGGTGAGATAGACAGACAAAGAAGGAGAGATGGAGGGGGGAGAGAGGGAAGTATATTTCTTGCACTAGATGAATTTATTTCAGTGTAAATGGTGATTTTTAATCCTATTTGATTGCTTGCACTGAAGGAGATAAACTAAATTAAAGGGGAGACAAGGAATGAAAAGAGAGAGAAGGAGAGGAGTAAGAGAGGGAGAGAAGGTTAAGAAAGAGAGGGAAACACAAAAATGGAGGGGGGGAGAGGAGGAGAGAAAAGGGGAGTGAGAAGGAGAGAGGGGGAGAGAAAGTGACAGGGTTAGAGGGAAAAGTGTGTATGTTTTGGGGGTAATATAGAAAGACAAGAGAGACATAGGGAGATAGAGATATAGGTGGAAGGTGAAGAGAGGGAAGAAGCAACATATAGAGAGAGGGAGAGATAGATAAATATGAAGAGAGAGAGCGTTTGTGTTTGACGTGGTAAGATAGAGAGAAAAAGAAGGAGAGATGGAGCGGGGAGAGAGGGAAGTATATTTCTTGCACTATATGCATTTATTTCAATGTAGATGGTAATTTCTAATCCTATTTGATTGCTTACTGAAGGAGATAAACTAAATTAAAGGGGAGAGAAGGAATGAAAAGAGAGAGAAAGAGATGAGTAAGTGTTATAGACATTTTTGGGCACTGCAACCCCAAGCATAAAATGTCCATAAACCAAGGGCTCCTAAGTCCCTAAAAGTGTTGTTCAACACTGATTACAACTTCTCCCAGAAGTTCTCCATGAAAAACTACTCAGAATTGGTCAAAACTGGATCATTTCACCTGCTCCACAGGCAAAGTGCATTGCATCTCACCTAAATACACTCAGTGGGTGCGTTGCATTTCAAAAATCCATTCTATGGGGTGCGATGGGTGAGAAGAGACAAATGGCAGTGTCAATCCGCGAGGTGGAGAAGCATGGAATCTTCCATAAACTTCTCCTGTGACACTTGCCTCACTAAATTTGACCAAGGATGAGTAAGAGATCATCAATCTCCAAGTGGAAGCAAGAACTATCAGAGGGAAGACACTAATCAAATCACAAGCTGACTCATCTCCCTTACGGACATCTATATATGGATCCCTCATCCCAGAGATCTAGAGGCTGGAATTTTGCATCTTGTAAGGAATTGTTGTTGGTTTCTTGAGGCAACATCATAGTTTTGGGTGATCTAAGCTTTGCATGAGGTGAAGAAGGGCTTACTTGCTGAAAGGATGATGCTGGATCAGAACAACTGGTTGTAACTCTCTTGGCTCTTTCTTGATTATTAATAAAGCTATTCAAGTTTTCCTCCATACTCTTGTGTAATCTATGTTTTGTGCATTTGTATGGTCAATTTACATCTAATTCCTAGATTTTTTATGATAATAGATCCATTCTTGTATAGTGTTATGCTGCTTTGATTTTACAGGTACTCCGTGAAGCTGGGTATACAAGAAAGCGAGTAGCAAAGGACTATCAGAAGAGAGAGGAATCGAGCAAGGAACCAAGCGCAAGACAGAGGTTGGTCTCCTTTATTCTTCTCTCATCTATCTTTCATAAAGGAAAACAAAAGTAGTTTTACTTTGTTTGTTTCTAAGGTAGCTACCCACCTTAGTGGGATTAGCAGTTCTGCATAGACACTTTTCCCTGTAACAAAATGGCGACTCCGCTGGGGAGCGACTAGGTTGTTTGTTTATCTACATTTGTTTACTTTATAAACTTACAGACGGAGCCTAAAGTTGAGCCAGGTAGCCTTCGAACTGCATTTTCTAGGCAAATTCAAAGTAGATAAATGTCGCTTCAGTCAATCTCTGAGTTTTTTTTATGAATTAAACAACTGATTTACAAACTCTCTAATTGCCCTTGTGTTGGCTCTAGTAACCTCCTTGGATCTACGCCTGTGATTGATTTACTAATTACCACTTGCTTGGCCAAAATCCCTGAACTGAGCTGCAAACTGTGACCCAGAACCCAATCAAAGTCTCGTCCCTGGCCCAGCGCACTTTTTGTTCTGTGAATCTCAAATTCAGCGCACTTCCCGAGTGTAGTAGGTGCGCTGCATTTCAAATTCACTGTGTTACAGGTGCGCTGATCAGACTAGGCATTATTCCTAAATTTTGGTT
The DNA here is from genome assembly GCA_031772625.1 of Pinus tabuliformis. NCBI lineage: Eukaryota > Viridiplantae > Streptophyta > Pinopsida > Pinales > Pinaceae > Pinus > Pinus tabuliformis. Next base: position 1,058,268,385 of record CM062804.1, read on the forward strand.
TCTGTGTTCACTCTTTTCAGATCTATTCAAGAATTTTGTTGCCTGTAGTCAGTACACCTCCGTTTGAAACCCCTTTCCTTGCTATTATTCCACCTCCATTGTGCAAAGTATTGTAAATGTTTTTGTGTATTTGCTGAGTCATTTTCAGTTCTCCTTTGCAAAGAAGTAACATAATTGTACTGTCATTTCTTGATTTGAAAGTGTCGCAAGTGTCATTTTCAGTCATAGAAGAGAGTCTGATTGCTCTTGATAGTCGATTACCCCATTACTATTGTATTTGATCTGAATTAGTAAGTTTTTCTAGTGTCGAAAGAAAGTTTTCATTTCCAAATTGCAAAGTGTTGTCATTGTCTTCATTTTGATTTTGAAAAGAAACTTGTTAGTAATTGTCGCTTTGAAAATAATTCAGATTTGCGCATTATCTTTCTTTTATCATTCACATATTAAGAAGGCTGAAAACAAATACATGCATGTGCATTTGCATTTAGACTATTTGATTGGTTTGATTTAGGGCAGTGCATATAGTGTGTGCTCTTTGCTCTTTGTTGAAAGAATATTGCCTCTCTTTCCTTAGTAGCTAGGATTTTCATTGCACAAAGAAGATAAAACGGTTGTTTATCATCTTAGATTGCATTTTAGGAATTGTACATTTACATCACGCGATGAACCTGAAAGGCAAATTTCTTAAGCAAGATCAACTATAAAATAAATTTAATGAATCTAACAACGCTTTGGAACCTAATGCACAACATTTAAAAGTCTAGGCTAGAGACATATTTCGGCGTCGTAAAGCCTAGTAACTATTGTTCTCACTGTTGGTTGGGTGATTCCTCCACTTTGAGACGATAAGTGCTAGTACGGACTTATTCTCCCACGTACTGTCGAGTATATTTTGGGAGACCACAATAGGCTTAATCCTTTATCCATAGGAAGCCGTGTCTGCCACCCTATCAATCGCAATGCACTGAACACAACATTCGGGAAGATTGACTGCCGCACCGTAAAACGTATTATGCAGTTTTGCGCTTGGTTTGGTAATCCCTCTGTCTAGATTTACAGAGCAGTCCCTTTCGTTCCTTTTCAGACTCCTTAACGAAAAAGGTCCATCTGAGCACTTGTCACTTCAGGCTCATTAAAAATCGAAGGTGACTAGAGTCATCTTTTGTTTTTTCTCGACTCTTAAAAATTGAAAAAACAAGTTGTGTCAAAGCATCTAAAATTTATTTTAAACAGAATAATAATCACCTTTCCTACGTTGGTCTTAGGTTGAGAAAATGGAGTCCACCAACCAAGGAGTTCCGGAGGAAATCCTAGTCCCTTCTCCTTTTGGGGAGATGTTGGTGCACCGCATATGGCCACATTGTTGCTTCCAGGATTGACAATCGGCTTACCCGTATGGCTTTTCTCAACCTCTATCGTTCAGAACACCGCAATTCCTAAACAATCGAGTCAGCAACTAGAGAATTCCAGAGTTACCCCCCAACCCTCTACTTCATCCAATTCTTCCTCTCCTCCTTCCTCTTCGCTTGATGAGGCCGGTAAAGCCAAAAATCAAGTACCTGAGAAGAAGAAGGAGGAGCCAAAGGCGAAAAGGGGCAACTAAGCGTCCTCTAGCGAAAATCCACACACTGCACCGACCAGGCCTAAATCGCCATGTGTCATTTGCAAAGGAGACCACTAGCATAGAAATTGTCCTTGCATCCCTCGGATTGTAAGGGACTGGTCTCCTCGTTTGCACAACCCGGCGTTGTCAACCTCTGATGATCATGTTGAAAACACACCGTCGACTAGTGAAAGTGAAGCCCCTGGACAAAAAGGAAAATGCAAATTTCCTTGTAAACTGTGTGAAGGCGATCACGTCGTCCACTATTGTCCCTTCTTAGATGAGGCTAAAAGAGTTTTGGATGATCATCTGGTTTCACCGTTACGACTTCCTCCTGGATATAAGAAACTCTTGCAGAGTCCGTCATTAGTTGAGAATCCAGCTGGCCCGCCCAGTTGGTCGGCCGAAGCGTCTATCATTGAAGATAAACCACCTGAACCCATACCGGACGAAAGTCAAAAGGTCGAGGTGGTAGTTGACCCGGTCTTGCCTTCAGAGGTTCCATCTTCAGATGATACAGTCACCGAAGAGAATGAGGATGACACCGTCCAAATTATTTTCGTAAACATAGACTCTGATGGACATGGGGGCAATTTACCCATTCCTTTACCGCAGGAAGGAATTTCGTCAGAGTCGTACCCGGTCATTTATTCGGTCCCACCTCCAAGCAACCTAGTTGTTTCCTTCGACTGGAATCAGCTAGGCAGACCCCGTTTACCGGCTAGTGTACCATTCCGAATCATTGCTCAAGTATATAGAATGGTTATGGTTGGTACCATTATAGATGAAGGGGCTTCTGTGAGTATCCTTTCCTCGACTGCTTTGAAAGCGCTTGGTTCGCAATCGGTTTTGCCTGAGATGAGAAACCTAACAGGCTTTGACAAAGGAACCAGTCGACCGTTAGGGATCCTTCCCAATGTGCCCATAACATTGAGAGGGAAAACCGTTCAAATGAATGTAATGGTAGTCCAAGGACCCCTGGATTATAATATACTCCTTGGACGAGACTATATTTATTGCATGGGAGCCATTGTCTCATCACTCTTTAGAGTAATGTGTTTTCCGCACGAAGGAAGAGTGGTCAAGCTCGTAGACCAGCTTTCATTTCCCGGTTCACACATGGTAAATAGTCATATACCATCCCTGAATGGTCTTTTCACACAAGGAATGTCTCATCAATCCCCAGTCCGTCCACCTGATGAATGCAAGTGATTCGGGGGACATGACTGAAACCCAGGGGGCATGCACCCTGGTCTGCTTTGGCAGGAAAACTTCAGGTATATGATAGGTTTCCGCGAGAGATATATGACTAGTCTGACACTCCCGTTCGTGGTTGGAAAAGGGGGTTGGATTGGAATAAGATTCCCTTGTTAAAGTTATGTGGGTGGAGGCATCTGCACCACTTGCCTTTGTCTATTTCGGTAGGCATCGCCGAAGAAGTGTTTTGTTTGCGGTGCAGATAAAACAATCTTTGGTAACCTGAAAGAGGTAAACCTTTCCCGATAAAACAATTTTTTTGTCGGTAGATTGAGAGGTGACCTTGAAACTCTATTTTATACCTGGGGGCATGCAAACCTTTTGGCGTGCAAGCGAAGAGCGACCATTTATTTTTTTAAATTTGTAGGTCCTCTAACCCTTTAAACTCGTAGGATTGGTCGTTTCCTAGCTTGCATAAAGAAAGGATGAGGGGCAAAACTTTAAAAATTGTCGTTTTTATATATGAGACATCCTTATTATACGACTGGATTAATCGAGTAGTTTTAACGCAGACTTCATGCTCGTTAAAAAATAAACATAAGCAATGAGCATATGTTTCCCCCAGCATTTAAGCTCAATAAAAAATGAACCAATTTCCAGTAAATAACTGTCGTGAATGTAGTACTTCAGCCTTTAAAGCCTTGGTCGTGTTCTCATCATCACCTCCAGCTGTATTGGCCAATCATCCACCTCCATTTGATTGTTTACCCCTTTTGAGGAACAACTGTGAAGAGTGATCCTGTTAGCCATGCTTGTAACACTGCCATGATTGGAAAATTCCAAACCTTACCTGGAATCAGCTGCTACCCAAATTTATCACTCGTTCCTCAAAGACGAGTCTCCTTTAAGCTCTTTTCAACTGACTCGTAAAATATGAAAAGATTGCCGAGCCATTGGCCTCTCTAGCTCGTTAAAGAGACCGGAAGTGCTATCCCTCATTTAGATTTTAATCTTTTTGGACCTGAGGGATTATTACACAAAAAGATCGAGCGCTTGTTTTGTTTGGGTCGTTAAAAGTATCGAAAATTCATCCCTTCTGTATTGTTTTATACTTTTTCAGACTTAAGGGATTAGGTGACGAAAAATGATTTTTGGAGTTTCCTTTATGTCGCTTTTCAGACTCTCTAAAATTGAAAAGGACTGAGTTATCTTTGTCGTTAAACTCATTAAAAGTTAATAGCAACAAACTTGTCCATAGCAGACAAGAACGAGTTTCACTATCGCTAGGCTCGTTAAAACATAGCGATGGGTTTGCCGGAAGGGAAAATTATAGAACAAGCATATGTTATCCTCCTCAAGCTTGACAAAATAAAGAGGTATTGGTCAGCAATGACTAGGGAAAATTGAGAAGAAAACTTGAAGAAGCTTTGTTGGTAGCAAGTCGCTCTTGAACATGACACTTTCACTCCACATCCAAATCAGGTTGGGTTGTTTCATTCACCGGTCACATCACCATGGTCACATCACACCATCCACATTTGGGGTTAATGCTACCAATCCATCATGTCAGTGTCGCCGATATGTTCAAGAGAAGTCACTCAGAGAATTCACCTGTGTCTCACCCACTGCAATACATTTACGCTCCATTCTTTCATGACTGCCACCCTGAACCTTATATCACCAGACCGTTTTCACCTCCATTAAAATCATTTTCTCCGTTCTGTGTCATTGATGTGGGATTCATTAAGGCCCTCCTATGACGGATTGCTTCTTGTCGACATCAGCTCATTATCCAAGAAGTCGATCTAGGAACACCCATTTTAGTACTTTGAAGCTTGCATGCCTCGATGGCAAGTTTCTCACTTCCGGTGACAGGTTTACATCAATGGCCTTCGACCGAAAGATTTTGCGTGGTGTTCGATGCCAAGTCCCTTATTCACACCATGTGAATTGTACTATAGTACCTTGAGGTTCATTATCATTATCGGTGATTCCTCTCACGCCTGTTAACAACTTACATCATTGGCTGGTAATCAGGCGATGTCTTTCCATGTTTGGCTCCAGAACATCTCTCACATGGATCGACTTGTACTTTGAGTGAAGATCGAACAAGATTGAAGACCCCGGATCTAATTTCATCCATCCGGGCTGTGATATATATCCAGGAAAATAAAGACATCAAATGTACATCATTGCTGCACAGATAATCATCCAATCTATGGGATGATGGCTCCTCCAGAATCATCAGTCTACACTCAGACGATTGTCTGTCCTATGTACATGAAAATGAATTTATAAAGCTGAGCATGGGAATGCCCGCCTCAGCTATATCATGAAAATATTATGAAGATAATGTATTGTATTGTATCTTATTATAGGTCTCCTTCCAGCTTGAAAGAACTTCGGATCCTCATGATAAAGCATTTCACCAGACATCAAAAAAAGATTAATGACCTCATGCTTTAGGGGGCAACTGTTATAGAGATTTTTGGGCACTGCAACCCCAAGCATAAAATGTGCATAAACCAAGGGCTCTGAAGTCCCTTAAATTGTTGTTCCAACCCCTAAAGGAACAAGGTCAACTGATTACAGCTTCTCCCATAAGTTCTCCATGAACAATTACTCAGAATTGGTCGAAACTGGATCATTTCACCTGCTCCATAGGCAAAGTGCATTGCATCTCACCTAAATACACTCAGTGGGTGCATTACATTTCAAAAATACCTTCTATGGGGTGCGATGGGTGAGAAGAGATAAATGGCAGTGCCAATCCGCGAGGTGGAGAAGCATGGAATCTTCCAGAAACTTCTCCTGTGACACTTGCCTCTCTAAATTCGACCAAGGATGAGTAAGAGATCATCAATCTCCAAGTGGAAGCAAGAACTATCAGAGGGAAGACACTAATCAAATCACAAGCTGACTCATCTCCATTACAGACATCTATATATGGATCTCTCATCCCAGAGATTCAGAGGCCGGAATTTTGCATCTTGTAAGGAATTGTTGTTGGTTTCTTGAGGCAACATCATAGTGTTGGGTGATCTAAGCTTTGCATGAGGTGAAGAAGGGCTTACTTGCTGAGAGGATGATGTTGGGTCAAAACAACTGGTTGTAACTCTCTTGGATCTTTCATGATTATCAATAAAGCTATTCAAGTTTTCCTCCATACTCTTGTGTAATCTATGTTTTGTGCATTTGTATGGTCAATTTACATCTGATCCTAGATTGTTTATGATAATAGATCCATGTTCTCGTATATTGTTATGCTGCTTTGATTTTACAGGTACTCCGTGAAGATGGGTATACAAGAAAGCGAGTAGCAAAGGACTATCAGAAGAGAGAGGAATCGAGCAAGGAACCAAGCGCAAGACAGAGGTTGGTCTCCTTTATTCTTCTCTCATCTATCTTTCATAAAGGAAAACGAAAGTAGTTTTACTTTGTTTGTTTCTAAGGTAGATACCCGCCTTAGTGGGATTAGTAGTTCTGCATAGACACTTTTCCCTGTAACAGTAAGAGAGGGAGAGAAGGTTAAGAGAGAGAGAGGGAAACACAAAGATGGAGGGGGATAGAGGAGGAGAGAGAGAATGAGAGAGGTAGGGAGAAAGTGACAAGGTTAGAGGGAAAAGTGTGTATGATTTGCGGGTGATATAGAAAGATAAGAGAGATAGAGGGAGATAGAGATATAGATGGAAGGTGAAGAGAGGGAAGAAGTGACATATAGATATAGAGAGGGAATGTGTGTTTGGTGGGGTGAGATAGAGAGAGAAAGAGAGAGAGATAGAGGGAGGAGAGAGGGAAGTATATTTCTTGTACTAGATGCATTTATTTCAGTGTAGATGGTAATTTCTAATCCTATTTGATTGCTTGCATTGAAGAAGATAAAATAAATTAAAGGGGAAAGAAGGAATGAAAAAAGAGAGAAGGAGAGGAGTAATGGAGGGAGAGAAGCTTAAGAGAGAGAGAGAGAGGGAAACACAGAAATGGAGGGTGGAGAGATGAGGAGAGAGAGAAGGAGAGAAGGAGGGAGAAAGTGACAAGGTTAGAGGGAAAAGTGTGTATGTTTTGGGGGTGATATAGAAAGAGAAGAGAGACAGAGGGAGATAGAGATATAGATGGAAGGTGAAGAGAGGGAAGAAGAAACATATAGATAGATGGAGAAATAGATAAATATGGAGTGCGAGAGCATGTTTGTTTGTGGGGCTGAGATAGAGAGACAAAGAAGGAGAGATGGAGGGGGGAGAGAGGGAAGTATATTTCTTATGCTAGGTGCATTTATTTCAGTGTATATGGTAATTTTTAATCCTATTTGATTGCTTTCACTGAAGGAGATAATCTAAATTAAAGGGGAGAGAAGGAATCAAAAGAGGGAGAATGAGAGGAGTAAGATATGGAGATAAGGTTAAGAGAGAGAGTGAAAGGGAAACACAAAGATGGAGGGGGAGAGAGGAGGATAGAGAGAAGGAGAGAGGGAGTGAGAAATTGACAGGGTTAGAGGGAAAAGTGTGTATATTTTGGGGTTGATATAGAAAGACAAGAGAGATAGAGGGAGATAGAGATATAGATGGAAGTTGAAGGAGGGAAGACGCGACATATAGAGAGATAGAGAAATAGATAAATATGGAGACATAGAGCATGTGTGTTTGGGGGGGTGTAGAGAGACAAAGAATGAGATATGGAGGGGAGAGAGAGGGAAGTATATTTCTTGCACTAGATGAATTTATTTCAATGTAGATGGTAATTTCTAATCTTATTTGATTGCTTGCACTGAAGGAGATAAACTAAATTAAAGGGGATAGAAGGAATGAAAGGAGAGAGAGGGAGAGGAGTAAGAGGGGGAGAGAAGGTTAGGAGAGAGAGAGAGGGAAACACAAAGATGGATGGGGAGATAGGAGGAGATAGAGAAGGAGAGAGGGAGGGAGAAGGTGACAAGGTTAGAGGGAAAAGTGTGTATGATTTGTGGGTGATATAGAAAGACAAGAGAGACAGTGGGAGATACAGATATAGATGGAAGGTGAAGGGAGCGAAGAAGTGACATATAGAGAGAGGGAGAGAAAGATAGATATTGAGCGAGAGAATGTGTGTTTGGGGGGCTGAGATAGAGAAACAAAGAAAGAGGGGGGAGAGGGAAGTATATTTCTTGCACTAGATGCATTTATTTAAGTGTAGATGGTAATTTCTAATCCCATTTGATTTCTTTCATTGAAGGAGATAAACTAAATTAAAGGGGAGAGAAGGAATGAAAAGAGAGAGAAGGAGAGGAGTAAGAGAGGGAAAGAAGGTTAAGGGAGAGATAGAGGGAAACACAAAGATGGAGGGGGAGAGATGAGGAGAGAGATAAGGAGAGATGGAGGGAGAAAGTGATAGGGTTACAGGGAAAAATGTGTATGTTTTGGGGGTGATATACAAATATAAGAGAGACAAAGGGAGATAGAGATATAGATGGAAGGTGAAGAGAGGGAAGAAGCAACATATAGAGAGAGGGAGAGATAGATAAATATTGAGAGAGAGATCATGTGTGTTTGGTGGGGTGAGATAGAGAGACAAAGAAGGAGAGATGGATGGGGGAGAGAGGGAAGTATACTTCTTGCACTAGATGCATTTATTTTAGTGTAGATGGTAATTTCTAATCCTATTTGATTGCTTGCAATGAAGGAGATAAACTAAATTAAAGGGGAGATAAGGAATGAAAAGAGAGAGAAGGATATGAGTAAGAGAGGGAGAGAAGGTTAAGAGAGAGAGAGAGAGAGAGAGAGAGAGAGAGAGAGAGAGAGAGGAAAACACAAATATGGAGGGGGAGAGAGGAGGAGGGAGAGAATGAGAGAGGTAGGGAGAAAGTGACACGGTTAGAGGGAAAAATGTGTGTGTTTTGGGGGTGATATATAAAGACAAGAGAGACAGAGGGAGATATAGATATAGATGGAAGGTGAAGAGAGGGAAGAAGCGACATATAGAGAGAGGGAGAGATAGATAAATATGGAGAGAGTGAGAGCATGTGTGTTTGGGGGGGTGAGATAGAGAGACAAAGAAGGAGATATCTAGGGTGGAGAGAGGGAAGTATATTTCTTGCACTAGATGCATTTATTTCAGTGTAGATGGTGATTTCTAATCCTATTTCATTGCTTGAACTAAAGGAGATAAACTAAATGAAAGGGGAGAGAAAAAATGAAAAGAGAGAGAAGGAGAGGAGTAAGAGAGGGAGAGAAGGTTAAGAGAGAGAGAGAGACGGAAACACAAAGATGGAGTGGGATAGAGGAGGATGGAGAGAAGGAGAGAGGGAGGGAGAAAGTGATAGGTTTATAGGGAAAGAGAGAGAGAGAGAGAGAGAGAGAGAGATTCATGGGTTGAGAGAAATGGATAGAGAGGAAGGAAAAGAGAGAGGAGGAGAGATGGAGGGAGAGAGAGTAGGAGAGAGGGAGGGATAAATAGATGGAGTTGGAAGGGAAGAGAGAGAGGGAAGAAGAAATACATAGAGAGCGAGAAGTGGAGAGAGAGAGAGAGAGAGAGAGAGAGAGAGAGAGAGAGAGAGAGTGACAAGGGAGAGATGTATAGAGTGTGTGTATGTTTGAGGATGAGATAGAGAGACAAAGAAGGAGATATGGGGGGATATATAGATATTGATCAAGATGGGAGAGAGGGAAGAATATTTATTACACTAGATGCATTGATTTTAACATACATGGTGATTTATAATACTATTTGATTTCTTGTACTAGATGCATTGATTTTAATGTACATGGTGATTTCTCATATTGTTTGATTGTTTGTACTAGATGCATTGGTTTCAATGTAGATGTTGATTTCTAATCCTATTTGATTGCCTACACTAGATGCATTGATTTCAGTGTAGGCGTTTCCTAATTCTATTTGATTTCTTGCACTAGATGCATTAATTTCAGTGTAGAGGGTTATTTATAATCCTATTTGATTGCTTGCACTAGATGCATTAATTTCAGTGTTGATGGTTATTTATAATCCTATTTGATTGCTTGCACTAGATGCATTGATTTCATTGTAGATGGTGATTTATAATCATATTTGATTATTTGCACTAGATGCACTGATTTCAATGCAAATGTTGATTTCTATTGATATTTGATTTCTTGCGTTAGATGCATTGATCTCAGTGTAAATGCAATTTATAATCATATTTGATTGTTTGCACTAGATGAATTGATTTTAGTGTAGATGTTTTCTAATTCTATTTGATTTCTTTCACTAGATGGATTGATTTTAGTGTAGATGTTGATTTCTAATTATATTTGATTTCTTGCACTAGATGTATTGATTTCAAAGTAGTTTAATTTTTATTATATTTGATTGCTTGCACTAGACGCATTGATTTTTGTGTAGATGCTAATTTCCAATCCTATTTGATTGCTTGCATTAGATGCATTGATTTCAGTGTAGATGTTTTTTTATAATCATATTTGATTGCTTGCATTAGATGCATTGAACTAAGTGTAGATGTTGATTTCTGATTTGATGTAACTGGATGTATGATGGTACATTAATTTTAAAGTGATTGCATTAACAGTGTGATTGGTTTTAGTGTAATCACAAAAAAATTATTGAAAATGTGCATTGATTATTTTATTATAGTAATTCAACCTACCAATATTGGAGAGAAAGAGAGAAAGGGTAATATGTTTACTACAATAGCTCGAGTTAAAGATTTGAATGGTTCAGGATTCAATTGCATTTTTCATATAATCGATATGAAAATATGGAAAAGCTAATAGGGGTGACTGATCCGAACTTAAACAGGAATGAAACAAATTACACATATAACCATAAATACAGAATGCAACATAAATAACACTTCATTTCATTAATATCCGAATACTGAAATATGCTTACAAATAGAATGGAAATAAACTAGCTCGGACGATGGTAACTTATATCTAAGAAGAGATGTGGTAGCTACATCCCTTTGAGCTATGTTACAACGAGGCCCAAAGGCCTATTTATTATTGAGAAAGAAGGGAAAACCCTTAACATCCAAAAACCTAACCCTCGGAGATGAAGTGCCAAAACTATGGGCCCCATTTAGGTAAATTGGTACATCAACTTCTCGGGGTCATAGATTTGGCATACGATATCTGTTTGGCTACCATAATACCTCGTTTCGAAGATCTTGAAGAGGAGGCCAAAAAGAAAGAAGGAAGCTAATTCGGGACATTTTCGGTCTCTCCATTTTCTCTAAAAACATTGTTTAGGGCCTCAAAACGGCTCCAGAAGTTCAAGACTTCAAAAACTGCCAAAAATTGTAAATTGTGCTAAAATTAAGGAAATACAAAAACTGAAAGAGACAATGTTGGGGGGTCCAAGTGGAATAGATGGGTGGCCACTAATATCCACCTAGATCATTCCTCCCCCCTTAGGAAGAAATGGACCCAATTGCGTTGAGTGCCACTATGAGATGGGGAAACTTGCGCTGAACTTGGTCCTTGGTGAGGCACTTGCCTTGGTGAAGGAGTTGGCCAACTTTGACAACCTAATGTTGAGCAGTAGAAAGGGTTCTTTTTACCTCTATTTACCCCACATTAATTGTTAATCCAGGAACAATTTGTTATTTCAAAGAGTGTACTCAGTTTGTGGCGGTCATTTGTTAGAGTAATGCTAGTAGTATAATGCTCTCAGTACAAGAGTAAATGGATGCATGGAATGAAACTTATTTGCAAAAAGGAACCTAGAATTCAAATCATGCATTTAGAAAATTCATCAGTCAAGGGTATAGTGACAATAATTCTTCCCTTTGTAAATTGATATAATCAAAGAGACACCCAAAGGAAGGATCATCAAACTGGGAACTAGACAACATATGTCAATGTTCACTACAGTCTCAGACCTTCTACACACCAAAGCATTAATAATCTTTAATTGACAGGAAATAGAATAACAACTATCTCTATTTAACCAGATTGAACATCAAACCCTTAATCTACAGAAATGAATGCAGAAAGAATTATAATCTATAGAAATTAAGTAACAACTTTCAAATTGAACAAACAGAAATGGAACAACAGACCGTTAGAAATGAAGTATGGAACAACAACTCGGATCTGAATGTACATCAACTCAAGTTAAACACGCAACACACTTAAGGAGAACAGTAATCTGAGCTTCGATACAATACGCATGAATCAAAGTTATAAAGTAATAGTAATTATAACGGAACAACAGTTGTAACGAAACAACAATTATGAATGAACAACAGTCACAATTTAAGAATAAATCATACGGTAGTACCGATTTAGGAACATACAGCTGTTGGAATTTTGGCACAGATGTGGCCCTATGGTACAGGTGTTGTCCTTGATGGCAACTCACTTTGGTGTCAGACCTCAGTTCAGGCGCTCAGAATGAAGGAAATCTTGTATACGCAGGTTCACCTTGCCGAAGACGCGTATACACGCGGGTTATACGTTCAGAAGTCACGTATGCATATACGCGCACTTTTATGCATAAAAAAGCGTGTACATGGTGGGAAACTTATTTTTGGTCCATGGTTGTTAGTCCTTGGAATTTTAACCTATGGTTTTGGACCAAGGTATCTCGTCAGAAGTGTTGACCCCAGGTTTTTGGCCCTTGGTATTGGTTTATTATGGTTTTGGACCGTGGTATTGTGGAAGGCCTAAAACTATAAAAGAGGAAGGAGATCATGTGACAAGGATCATCTGAATTATTATTGAATATTTGATAATGTACGAGATCTGAAATATTGGTGATTAGCATTGTGGAGCAGATCTGGATCTGAATGAAGGAGGAACCTTAGCGAAAAGAAGGATAAGTTCTATTGATGGGTCATAATCTCTTGGCTTGAAGGATAATATCTTTGCATGATTTTGATCTGTTATATCTGGCACATGCGTGATCTATAAATTTGATAATCTGGGTTAATCAATGCCTGAATACTTGAAAGAGTGAATTATGTTTGTAGATCTGTACGTATGCTCAGTTCAGCTAAGGCGCGTATATACGTAGGTTCAGTGAAGGAAAACAGCGTATACGCAGGTTGTTCCATATGCAGAAGCATATTCACGCAGGTTTCAGGCCATTAAAGTAGCGTATACATTTTGAGTTGTGTTTTTGCTGCTTCTGTTTATTGCTGCAGTGTTCTGGGTTCAGTTTTGGTGTGTGGTACTGTTACTGTGATCTGGGTACAGTCGTCAGAGAGGTGTTTATGTTGATTTAGTTTTTGGTGAAAAGGTGATTGGTTGATGTAGAAATTCTTGATGGTTGATTGATGTTATTTGTGGATCCAGTCTGAAAATTTATGAAACGTGGTCCTTGAAAGAAAGAGAAGGTTGTAGCCTTCTGTAGGCCAGCACCTACGTACTAGTATCTTGGCTATTGTAAGAGCTAAGGGGATTGTAGCTCCCTTCCAGGAGAAGCTGGAAAACGAGAGAGAGTTGTAGCTCTCTACAGGTTGCAGCTTGCGTACTGGTAAAAGGACTGCACCAGTACATTTGTAAAAAGAAGTTTCTAATTAAAGAAAACATAGAGACGAATTGTAGCAGGTGGTTTTCACCCACATTGGGTTTCCACCTTATATCTTGTGTTCTTGTGTGCAATTTTCCTTCTGCTTTGCTTTACTATTTCTGGTTACTGGTTATTTGCTTCTGAATCACAGATTAACAATCAACATCAGAAAGATAAAGTAAATTAAAAGTTTGCATTGTATACGCGGGTTTTCTTCTGCATTATTGCGTATGTACGTAGGTTTAATTAACTGAAGTAGCGTATAGCAGTTGATTTTGAAAAAGGAATATTTGACTTAATACTACTGATTCACCCCCCCCCCCTTCTCAGTATTATTTCCAACAATTGGTATCAGAGCAGGTCCTTCAGAAGAAGCTTGATCGCTTGAAGGAATATCATTCATCATGAGCAACTACGAGAGGGAAGCATCAATCAGGCCACTGATTTTTGATGGGACAAACTTCGTTTATTGGAAGGTAAGAGTTACTGCCTATCTTCAATCTCTTGGTACAGAAGTCTGGGATATCATAGATACAAGGTATACTTTTCCATCAGCAACTCTTACAGATCCGGCTGAAAAGAAAAAATATGAAACAAATGCAAAGGCGGTCAATACTCTATTAGGATGCCTATCTCAATCAGAATTTGTCAAGGTAATGTAGTTTAAATCCGCAAAAGAGATATGGGACAAGATTGTTCTGAGCTATGAAGGAGATGATCAGGTAAAAGGAGCAAAACTTCAAACCCTCAGGATTCAGTATGAAAATCTCAGGATGTATAATGATGAAAGTGTGGCTAACTATTTTCTTCGTGTAGATGAGATTGTTAATTGTATGAAAAATTTGGGTGAAGAAATAAAAGAGGCTGTTGTGGTTGAAAAAGTTCTAAGATCTTTGTCCCCTAGGTTTGAATCTAAAGTTTCTGCAATAGAAGAAAAAGAGAATCTATAAAGCCTTAAAATGTCACAGCTGCATGAAATTCTAACTACTTATGGAATGAGGAAAGGAGGTCCATCAGACAGGTGAGAAGCTGCCTTCAAGGCTTCAGGCAAAGGCGAGTACTATGAGTCAGGACACGTGTCAGAAGAAGAAGAATAATAAAATTTTGTCAGAAATCTTCAACGGGGTACTGGGCGGTTCCGAGGTAAGTTACCTTTCAAATGCTTTGCTTGTGGAAGAGTCGGTCACTATGTTGCCAAATGTCCTCACAAGGATAAGATTGAAAAAGGGAAGGAACTTGTTAGATGGAACAAGAAACATAATACAAATAAGAAAAGCTATTACACTCATGAAGATAGTGATGGACTTTCAAATAATGACGAAGATGAACGAGGTAATAAGTATAAACTTTTAATGGCTTTTGAAGATGATGACTACATGGATGATATAGATGTAGAAGGTTTTTATAAAGAGATATCTAATCTCAAAATTTTCTTAGAAGAGAAAAATAAGATTATTGATTCTCTGCAATGTCAACTGGTTGAAAGGGAAAAACATCTTGAAAATTTGGAATGTGAAATTGTTGGTCTTAGAAAGGAGATTGAGAAAACAAAAGCTATTAATCTTAAATTTGTAAAAGGATCTGAAACTCTGGATGAGATTATCAATGTGCAGCATTCTCCACTAATTAAGACAGGTCTGGGATATAATGAAGAAACATCTCAAGCATCCACCTCCAAAAGTTATCTTGATGCAGCAAGGAGGAGCGAGCAAAGGCCTAATAGAAATCATCAGGTATATCAAGGACAGTTTACCTCAAGAACGAACAAAGACTATCAAGAAAATTAGGGGCAAGCTACCTTAAGGACAAATAGAAGCTACAATCAGCCTCAGGTAAAATCTTCCCAATTTGCCTCAAGAATGGATGTCAGTAGAAACTACAATCGGTTGGATGATAGATTTAATAATCGCAGGAGTTTCTTCAATGGCCAATGCTTCTCTTGCCATAACTTTGGTCACAAAGCAGCCCAATGTGTTGCCTATAAAAAAATCATGACTAGAGAAGCTAAAAAACAAAGGAATATGGCTGGGATCACGAAAAGGACTTATAACAACTTTTCAGCCCTTGAAAATGAAGTTGAATGTTCTATTTGTAATAACTTTGGTCATGAAGATTCTGAATGCAGGAGCAGGTTTTGGAAGACAACTCAGAAGGAACAAACCTCAAGTGCCAGAACATGGAGAATGAAGGAACCACAACCAGAAAGATGTGGGATAGCCTTTTATGCAGAAGGACAAGAAAATCTATGGTATATCGACAACGGATGTTCAAAGCATATGACAGGTGATAAAGAAAAACTTGAATCATATACTGCATTAGAAAAGGGAAAGAAGGTCTCTTTTGGAAACAATACCCCTGCAGCCATAAAAGGAAAAGGCACTGCTCAGTTGAGAGAAAGGGTCAAGGCTGGAAATGTTTTATATGTTGATGGCTTGAAGCATAATCTACTGAGTGTTAGTCAGATGTGCGATCAAGGAATCGAGGTAATATTTCGATCAACTGGATGTAGTGTTCGTGACCTTGATACAGGAGGAACAGTGATCAAAGGCAGAAGAACTCCAAATAATCTATACATATTTGAAGAAGGACAACGACAATGCTATTTAAGCAAGGATGATGAACTCTGGTTATGGCACCGGAGGTTGGGGAATCTAAGCTTTTCACAAATAAGGAAAGCATGCAAATACCAGGCAGTTCGTCGTCTTCCAGATATCAAAATTCCAGACAACACCATATGCAAATCATGTCAGTTTGGTAAGAAAACCAGAACTAACTTTCCTGAGAAGGAAGGATCAGCTAGCAGGCCTCTTGAGCTAGTCCATACAGATGTATGTGGTCCATTTAGGACAAGGTCACCTCGAGGAGAAGAATACCTTATATTATTCATTGACGACTTCTCCAGGTTTGTTTGGTTAGGACTTATGAAGCACAAAGACGAAGCATTCAAAAAATTCAAATCCTTCAAAGCCTTGGCTGAAAATGAATCAGATTACAAAATTAAGTGCCTCAGGTCCGACAGAGGTGGGGAATTTACCTCAAATGAATTTTTTGATTTCTGTGAAGAACATGGAATAAGAAGGGAATTCTCTACAGCTAGGACTCCTCAGCAAAATGGAGTGGTGGAAAGGATGAACAAAAAATTCCAACAAATGGCTCGTGCTATGCTTGATGAGTCTGGAACTCCCGCGACCTTCTGGGGTGAAGCTGCATATGCTGCGGTTGTTATTCTCAACAAAACAAATGTCTGAGTGAACAACACTCAAACTCCTCATGAGCTCTGGTATGGTGAGATTCCTTCGGTAAAGCATTTCAAAATTTTTGGGAGCAAATGCTATATTAAGAATACTGATGAGCAGCTTGGAAAACTTGGACCTAGAGCAGATGAAGGCATTCTCCTTGGTTATTCTCCCTACAGCAAATCATATAAGTGTTACAATAAAATACTTGGAAGAATTGTTGACAGCATTGATGTAGTGGTTGATGAAAAAGGATACATCCCTAGGCAAGTGAATCATGAAAATAGCGATGAGGATGAAGACTACTCTCCAAATCAGACAGATGATGAAGAAGAACCCCAAGAGGCACCAGAGGAATAGATAAGGATAGAAGAAAAGACTCCATCCAGGTACGTTCAGAAGAATCATACAGAATCTCAAATTTTGGGGCAGAAAGAAGCAGGTATACAAACAAGAAGAACAATAGCAGAAGCTTCAAGCTATTTGGCATTGCTCTTTTCCACTGAACCGAAAAATGTAAAAGAAGCATGCAAAGATGAGTGTTGGGTTAAGGCAATGGATGAAGAGCTTGAGCAGATTGAAAAGAATAACACTTGGGAGTTGGTTCCTAGACCAAAAGACAAAAATGTCATAGGAACAAAATGGATCTTCAAAAATAAGTTGAATGAAAATGGGGAAGTGATTAGAAACAAGGCCAGACTTGTTTGTAAAGGGTATGCTCAACAGGAAGGAATAGACTTTGAAGAAACTTTTGCTCCCGTTGCTAGACTTGAGGCCATCAGAATGTTCCTTGCTCTCTCTAGCTTCCAGAAGTTCAAAGTATTTCAAATGGACGTAAAATTAGCCTTTCTGAATGGAGACTTAGAAGAAGAAGTGTACATAGAGCAACCAGATGGCTTTATCCTTGGGAATGATCGAAATCTTGTATGCAGACTTAAAAAGGCTCTCTATGGGCTTAAACAAGCTCCAAGGGCTTGGTACTACCGCTTGGACAAATACCTTCATCAACAAGGTTTTTCAAAAGGATCAAATTGCTAATACTTGTTGTGTATGTAGATGATATTATCTTTGGCAGCAACGAAGAAGCTATGAGTCAAAGCTTTGCCTTGGTGATGCAGAAAGAATTTGAAATGTCTTTGATTGGAGA
Source organism: Pinus tabuliformis (assembly GCA_031772625.1). Lineage (NCBI taxonomy): Eukaryota > Viridiplantae > Streptophyta > Pinopsida > Pinales > Pinaceae > Pinus > Pinus tabuliformis. Next base: position 1,058,286,050 of record CM062804.1, read on the forward strand.
ACTGACATACTTTCTTGGATTGCAAATCCAACAAAATGAGGGTGGTATCTTCTTGTCTCAAACCAAGTACCTCAAGCAGATTCTGAAGAAATATGGCATGGAATATTCGAAACCAATATGTACCCCTATGGTTACAGGATGCAGTCTCAGTGAAAATGATGAATCAGCAGTAGTACATCAACCAACCTATAGATCGATGATTGGAAGTCTACATTATTTGACAGGCACACGACCAGACATCATGCATGCAGTGGGAATAGTTGGAACATTTCAGGCAAATCCAAAGGAAACTCATCTTCAGGCAGTCAAGAGAATCTTCAAGTACCTTCAAGGAACTCAAAACTATGGCTTATGGTATCCTAGAGATACAGATCTCACACTTCATGCTTACACAGATGTAGATTGGGTCGGAAGCGTGGATGACAGGAAGAGCACAAGTGGTGGTGCATTCTTTATGGGTTCCAGATTAGTATCTTGGTTCAGCAAGAAACAGAGCTCGATTGCTTTATCTACAGCTGAAGCGGAATATGTGGCTGTTGCATCTTGTTGCACTCAACTTCTTTAGATGATGCAAACCTTGCAGGATTTTCAAATCACTTGTACTCCACCTGTCCCTATCTTATGTGATAATACAAGTGCAATAAGCATTTCAAAGAATCCTGTCGTGCATTCACAGACCAAGAACATACCTATCAAATATCACTTTCTTCGGGAACAAGTGCTTGAGAAAAAAGTCAAGTTGGAGTATGTTCCTTCTAAGGAACAAGTTGCTCATATACTCACCAAACCACTACCCAGGGAAACTTTTGAATATCTCAGACAGAGGCTAGGAGTAGTTGATGCTTCATCCTGCTCTTGAAGCTTGTCTGTTTCAGAGAAAGATGGTGTACACGAGTTGGATGAGGGGCATCTGCGTACATACGCTGATTTATGTAGGTGCAGTTGCGTATATGGAGTTCTGAAGAAAATCAGCAAGGACAGACTCTGGTTGAAGAGAGTCTGATATGGGTCTGTCAGAGACCATCGGGCACAGGTTCAGGGGGGGCAGATAATCTTCTAATAATGCATTGTTGGGATTACCTTAGAAGCTCTTGGTTCTAGTACTCAAGCTGTTTTTGGTTCAGGTGGATCAGCTGCAGAAAGGAGAACAGAAGGAGAACATGGTTGCTGATATATACAGTGACTATCAGATGTTGCTGATAGTAGTTATTGGTGATTTACATAGTCTTGATATTTCGTCTCTATGTCATGTATATCCTTTTTTATCAAGGTCATGTAATGGCCTATTTTGGTTTCCCCACTATGCCTAGGATGATTGATGCAATGTGATTGGTTGTCATATGTAAATTTATGATGTATCCCCACTTGGTTGGGTGATGGTTGTAAGTATCGAGTCTTGTGGTGATAGGAAGGTCTTTTATGATAAGCCATGGTTCCTCTTGAAAAACACCTTTTTGCAGATCTTGCCTACAGTCAGGGGGAGTGTGCTCAGCAGAGCAGAGATGTCAGCATTTACTCAGGGGGAGCACAGCCCTTTGCACTTGATGACAAAGGGGGAGAATGACTTGGATCTTGGGGTTGCCATCAAGTCCAAAGGGGGAGATTGTTGGCATTTTGGCACAGGTGTGGCCCTATGGTATAGGTGTTGTCCTATATGGCAACTCACTTTGGTGTCAGACCTCAGTTCAGGTGCTCATAATGAAGGAAATCTTGTATACACAGGTTCACCTTGCCAAAGACGCATATACACGTGGGTTATACGTTCAGAAGTCGCGTATGCGTATACAAGCACTTTTATGCATAGAAAAGCGTGTACATGGTGAGAAACTTATTTTTGGTCCATGGTTGTTAGTCCTTGGAATTTGAACCTATGGTTTTGGACCAAGGTATCTTGTCAGAAGTGTTGACCCCAGGTTTTGGGCCCTTGGTATTGGTTTATTATGGTTTTGGACTGTGGTATTGTGGAAGGCCTAAAACTATAAAAGAGGAAGGAGATCATGTGACAAGGATCATCTGAATTATTATTGAATATCTGATAATGTACGAGATCTGAAATATTGGTGATTAGCATTGTGGAGTAGATCTGGATCTGAATGAAGGAGGAACCTTAGCGAAAAGAAGGATAAGTTCTATTGATGGGTCATAATCTCTTGGCTTGAATGATAATATCTTTGCATGATTTTGATCTGTTATATCTGGCACATGCGTGATCTATAAATTTAATAATCTGGGTTAATCAGTGCCTGAATACTTGAAAGAGTGAATTATGTTTGTAGATCTGTACGCAGGTTCAGTTAAGCTAAGGCGCGTATATATGCAGGTTTAGTGAAGGAAAACAACGTATACGCAAGTTGTTCCATACGCAGAAGCGTATGCACGCAGGTTTCAGGCCATTAAAGTAGCGTATACATTTTGAGTTGTGTTTTTGCTGCTTCTGTTTATTGCTGCAGTGTTTTGGGTTCAGTTTTGGTGTGTGGTACTGTTACTGTGATCTGGGTACAGTCGTCAGAGAGGTGTTTATGTTGATTTAGTTTTTGGTGAAAAGGTGATTGGTTGATGCAGAAATTCTTGATGGTTGATTGATGTTATTTGTGGATCCAGTCTGAAAATTTATGAAACGTGGTCCTTGAAAGAAAGAGAAGGTTGTAGCCTTCTGTAGGCCAGCACCTACGTACTAGTATCTTGGCTAGTGCAAGAGCTAAGGGGATTGTAGCTCCCTTCCAGGAGAAGCTGGAAAATGAGAGAGAGTTGTATCTCTCTGCAGGTTGCAGCCTGCGTACTGGTAAAAGGACTGCACCAGTACATTTGTAAAAAAGAAGTTTCTAATTAAAGAAAATATAGAGACGAATTGCAGCAGGTGGTTTTCACCCACATTGGGTTTCCACCTTATATCTTGTGTTCTTGTGTGCGATTATCCTTCTGCTCTACTTTACTGTTTCTGGTTACTGGTTATTTGCTTCTGAATCATAGATTAGCAATTAACATCAGAAAGATAAAGTAAATTAAAAGTTTGCATTGTATACGCGGGTTTTCTTCTGCATTATTGCGTATATACATAGGTTTAATTAACTGAAGTAGCGTATAGCAGTTGATTTTGAAAAAGGAATATTTGACTTAATAATACTGATTCACCCCCCCCCCCCCCCCCCCTTAGTATTATTTCCAACAACAGCGCAGTTGAACTATAATTGAACAACAATCTGTAAGGAAAAACAGTGTTATATCAATTGTCAAAAGGAACAACAATGCAATACAATGTTAGAACATCAACATAGAATTCTTGTTACAGATAACAATAGTATTTAACCAAGTACATATAACGGAGCTGATATGTAAAACAGTAAGGCACATCAGATTACTGAATAGAGTAAATGAAAGAAATCAAACCACACATGAATCAGAAATATGATACAGGAGCGAGTGATCCTCCAAGGCTGGGCCCTTAGCCTCCAGGGACACACCGCTTGAAATTACTCCAGAATCAAAGATGGAACGACAACCAAATTTATGTTAAAATGTCAAACAGAGTTACAGTGAATCGATCTTCAACGAGAATCGATGATCAAAGTTTCAACTACAAATAAAAGTTACATAAAATTACAATCAGTCCTCCTCAAGCTAGTAGTGTTGCCCCTTCTTATAATAGCCGAACGATGATACCAACAATACAGAGAATTGTTAAGATACCAATCCCTTAGGATCGAAGGATCCTGAGGGGTTTGCCAAGCTATTAATTTGAAGTTATCCTTCTATTTTGTTGCACCGATTGGAGATTTCCTTTTCCTTTTTCTGGTTGTTATGCTCCAATTTGTATCACCTTGTTTGAACGTGGTTCCCTACCGAATGGATAGTAGTTAACTTGGTCTCTTTCTTTCTTTTGGGATGACAGTCTTCCGTTTTCTCCTTTTTTTGCATAGAAAAAGGTAATTATTAGCTATTCATATTACATATAAATCTTCTAGATTCTATCATATTTTTGTGTCATATGCCTAGCTCATGATATGAAAAGATTGCAAGTTTTGAAGAAAAGAAAACAAAGTAAATGAAAATAACATACCTTCTCTAGTGCCCAACCACCCCCCTTGCTTACCCTTTTTCATGCCCTCATGAAAACATTGTAGTTGACATGCAAGGTGGTGAGAGAGTAGGCCGGAGATGAGATCTCATGAGGTGGTCCACAGCCATGATGCCTAGCTAGGTGTTCAAAAAGATGCCCTGTCTAACCCTCAAGAATTTCATACAAGGCTTGGTATCCAGGTGCAGGGTGCCAGATAACTAGACTGCGGAATCTATAACCTAACCAGGATGGCCCTTCCCTCAAAATAAGATCACTGTAGAGGCTCAAGCGTTAGCAGCTAACTTAAATTTTTCATAATCAAATGGTTCACTGAGTTGGATATTCAGATTAGAAGTCTGATATTGAAATTTAGCAGCTGCAATGGCAAGGTCTTTGATGGTAAAAAAGTATTCTATCCCTTGTCGATTGATTGTTGTATGAACGGGTCCTAATGCTTCAATCACGTCCAGATTCCTCATGAGGTTCCTATGTTTATTCCATAACTGCAATGGATCTCTAGGTTGAACTCTTACCCATAAGTCTAATCTGTTTTCTTGTCTTTGGAAGGCATTATAGGTCTTAAGCCATTTTATTTGATTAACTCCAAATGAAATGAATGCCTGTAATTGGATATCCCCAACGAAAGGGTCGGGGTTCTGCTTTGTTTCCATGTCTAACACAAGGTTGTGCAAATAGAACTCGCAAAATAATCTCTGAACCTTTACCCCATAGTGCTTACAACAATTTATGAAATCGTCAACAGTATTTATTTCTATCGGGGTTCTTGCTTTAAAAACTTTAATTTTCAATTGCAAATATCATTCCATTAAAAGCAAGGCATAATTCTTAGCAGGCGCTCTACATGCTATGACGTCAGTGTATAAAGAGCATAAGGTATCCATTTGTTTGATAACTACATATAGCTTATGATTTACCTTTGCAACTCTTTCTTCTTCCCTTTGCCATCCTTAAAAAGCCTGGCTTTCGGATAAATTGACATTCCTTAGCTGTTGTTTTAATTATTCATACTTTTCGTGAGAGACAGTTTGTTCTGTAAGTTTTTCTACTGCTTGCTGGGCTTGCATCAAACCCTCTCGTAGGGTTACTGTCCTCGGATCACTATCCCACATAGTAGTTGTAAGTGGGAGGTTCACCTGAAACTTATTATTACGTCGTCTCCGTAATTATGGTTCGAATTTCCTCAGAGGACTGTGCCTCTATCAAAATTTCTTTGTCACAAGCTGTTATGTCATCTGTTTGTACTTCAACATGGGCAATAGCCGAATGCTGTTCCTTTTGGCTTTGAACAGCAGGCTGGACTTGAGTCCTCCTAATCTTTTTCTTGAGAGGTTTCACTAGGGTGGCTGCATGTCTTACCACCGAAGTCCTCTGTGCTCTCTTCCCTATTTTCAGAATCCTGATTTGTTTTCGAAGTCGCGCAATTACATTAAGCAGTCTTTGCTGTTCCTTCCATAATTTTTTGATTTCTTCTGTTGTATCAGAAGGAACGGTTGTTCGTGCACTTGGGCCTAGACTTTCTTCTTGACCAATTTCTTGATTTTTCTCTTGGGGTACTTCCTCATTATTCTGTTGATCGGGTTTTTCAAGGGTAGAAACCCTAGCTTGCTCTGCAATTTCCTGGGTAACCTCTTCTTCCCCCGTCTCTTCTTCATAGACTTCTTTCAATGTATTCTGACTTGGAACAAATTGTTCCTCTTCTTCATTTTCATCATTTTCCTCTCCAGATGCACTTTCATCATGGCTAGAGTGATTTTCTTCTTCTTCTTCATCACATAACTCTTCGGATGCACTCTTATCATGAACAGAGTGCTCTTGTGGCTCTTCCTCCGTGTGGAGATTTAGTGGGCTGAGAGGTTGAGTATATTCTCCCATGTTGGCTAAAATCTAGGCCAATTCATCCTCTTGCAACAGATTTTGCAATGGGCTCTCCTCACGCTGCTCTGTTCATCCTCAGCCTGACCAGATTGTTCGATCTCTTCCTTTGTTTCTCCCTCATCATTCAATTATCTTTCATTCTCTTCTCCTTCCAATTGCGGGGGTTGCTCATCCCCTAAATCAACTATTTCCACTGGTTGACTGGTGTTCCTTTGGGAATTTTCCAGCCTCCCTCTGATCCATGCCAATCTAACGGATTTCTTCCATTTCAAAGGTCTATTTGACGTGCTTACAATGTGCTTTCATTTGGGGGTTGGTAAAGCCAGTCCCCCGTCTATTGTAAAAATTAGTTCTTCATAGCTGCTCTGTTGCTGAGCAAGACTATGGCTAACTATTAGTCATATCAACCCATGGTGACTTACTACCAATTCTACGTGTCATGATTTTTTCATGCTTCGGGCAATGTCATGTAGTAGAGAATTTAAAAATGTAGGCAAATTCACAGAGAATTCTGTTTCAATATGGCTAAAAGTTTAAGGTGTTGTGGTCTTAACACGTATTTCCTACCTTCACAGGTGATGTAGCTCTAGATGACTCTTTCCAATTCTGCCCACGGTTCTCCCAAGGTTGCTCGTAGAACTCCTTTTCCACTTCCAGTCAGGTCTGACCTTCATCTTGGAAGATTTTGATGGCGTCTCGCAACCTTACTTTCTTTAAAGTCCAGACAGATCCAATGGTTGGTAGTCCTGAAACTTCTGCAATTATGTCATCGGTGACTGCTATCTGTATCCCCCTTACCGTGGAGTGATATTCTTGTAGGTTCTACAAAAATTCAATTGCCATGGTCTTGTTGGATTGTTGCAGATGATCGAGATAAGATATCGTCCTACCCTTGTTAGAATTTCCCATGCGGCATCAGAGATTGTCAACACTTATGGTTCTCTACAAATTGATCTTCCTCCCATGCTTAGAAAACTGTAAAACATAGAGATTGCAATGGAACAGTAGGCTATTCAAGATGTTAGCAACCACAGAGAAAATGATGGAACAACAAGTTCGTTTAGAGTTCAAATTATTGCTAATTGTTGCAGAGCATAACATAAAAATATTTTGAAATAGCAAGCCATGCAATTTGGAAAACGATATACCGTTAGGCCTTGATATTCCCAAGTAAATTTCTCCAAATGAAAAACTGACACATATGCCAGTGAATTATGAGGTCACCTACTCCCCCTTGCAATGTGATAGACCATCCTCAGCCATCAAATGAGGAGCAGCATGTTGTACTACACCATAATACAGAGTCGGAAAGGAACAACGTATACCAAGATGCCATGCTTACAAGAACAAGGGGATTACCAAAATCGAGGTATATCATAGAATCACTTAATAAATAAGAAATATCGTGATATGATGCGAGATTGGGAGGATAGGACAGCTGAACGAGTAGCAAAATGTTCTCATTGTAGATACGATCAAATTTTTTCCGTCATGATTGATTATAATAGATTTCATGTATAACAGTTCGAAAGAATTATGCTCATAATATTTTTTGACCCATTACAAAGGTAGAAGAAGGGATTCATAAGTGCTATTGGTGTATAAAGAATGTGACCTCAATACCATCAACAGAGCTCTGTTGCCCACAAGTGTCAATAACCTTGATAGAGTTGTTTATTTCACCCATGGAACCATGATCCTTTGTGTATGCTTAGGAAAGTGCTGTGGAATGTCAGAATGGAGGCCATTATGCTGGCTTGGTAAACAGATAGATCATAATGCCATTCACTGGGAAGGAGTGAAAAGTGGGCAGGTCGGCTCGTGATGAGACCTCCTATTCCAAGGACTTTTTTATTTTGCTAATGTGCCTCTTGGATCATATCCCTGGTTTGGTGGCCATAGTGGGAATGCCGCTTCACTTTCTTCCTTATGATCATGGTACGCTGGCTCCCAATGAGATCCCCTATCCTTCATTAACAAACCATGTTAGCAAAGTATATAAACATTTTTCTTTTCATTACTTTTTCTTTTTATAGAGGACTTTCTCTATTTATACACAAAGGGTGGTTCAGCACTCCTTAATATTAGGGATGGTGGAAGAAGTCTTAACATCTCAATGGAAAAATATGCCCTTCATTTTTATTCGTAATAGTGATCAAAGAGGATTATGAGATTTTCGAAGGAACCATCATGATAAAGATAACCAACCATATCGGTATTAGTAGAACAGTGACAACAAGATAATCAATAGTTGTGTCCTTTCCTCTTTTCTCTTATCAATTTAGAGCAAATTCTTGTAAAGATAGCGACTTTTTATGTAATTTGGTGATTTAAGTATCTTTTAGTTCTCATATTCATTGCATAAATGTGTAGTTGTGTTTTAGACATGATCCAAATGATAGAACACACACACACACACACAAAAGAAAAAAATAAAACAAGTGCTATGTGAAAAATTGCAAGAAAAAAGGAAGAAAAACTCTTAACTATTGTGCACTAAGAAGAATATCAGCAAAGAAGACAAGCGTAAGCAAAATAATGCAAAAATTTCTGTGTTTTTCGAAAAAGGGACAGTGGAAATCGCAAGTGTTGTTCCTCAAAAAAAGGAACAGAAGAAAACAAAACACATCGTTCAGAACAAAAATGTTGTTCCTTCAGGAAAAGGAACAACAAAAAATAAGAATGTTGTGCCGTTCCTTTGGGAAAAGGAATAGCAGAGATGAAAATATTGTTCCTTCAGAAAAAGGAATAGTAGAAACAAGAATGTGTCGTTCCTTTGGGAAAAGGAACAACAAAGATGAAAATGTTGTTCCTTCAGAAAAAGGAACAGCATAAAAAAAATGTGTCATTCCTTTGGGGAAAGGAACAACATAGATGAAAATGTTGTTCCTTCAGAAAAAGGAATAGCCAAAAAATGCAAGTGTCGTTCCTTCTGAAAAGGAACAACAAAACGACAGAAATTTTGTTCCTTTTAAAAGGAAACAACAGTAGTGCAAATTTGTTGTTCCTTTTTTTAAAAAGGAACAACAGAATGGTTAAAATGTTGTTCCTTGTGAAAGGAACAACAAAGTGCAGAAGTGTCGTTCCTTGAAAAAGGAACAACAAAATGGTGAAAATGTTTTTTCTTTTGAAAGGAACAACAAAGTGCAAATGTTATACAACTGCAAGAAAATATATACAAAAAACTAATTATGTACAGTGTGTAAAAGTAGTCGAATTACTTAACCAAAGGTGAGGAAGATTTCTCTTTCTCAACCAGAATTGGTAGAAGGATTCCCGAGTAAGTGGTTTGCGGTATAATAGAACTCAGTGGCTGTTTACCTTAAAGGTATGTCTGGATCCATCAATGGTGGTTAGAGTAATGGTGCCATTATCATGTACCTTTTTGATTTCGTATGGTCCCAGCCAACGAGTTTGAAGTTTCTCGGGGAAATCCTGGAACCTAGAGTCATATAGGAGTGCCCAATCTCCTTCGCGGAAGACTATCTTTTTAATGAGGGCATCGTGCCATTTGGCTCGTTGTTGTTGTATTGATGCAGTATGTTGAAGGTTAGAAAGCCTGATTTCATCTAGCTCATTAATCTGCTGTAATCTATTAGTCTGAGCCTCGTCTAAATCTAGACCAACCTCTTGTGCTGTTCGTAATGTCTGTATTTCAAATTCTATTGGAAAGATGGGTTCCTTTCCAAAGACTAGCTGATATGGTGAATAACCAATAGTACTTCTCCATGTTGTTCTGTATGCCCACAATGCTTCTGGTAGTCTTGCAGCCCAATCGCGTTTGTGTGACGCAATGGTTTTTGTCAGTATTGCTTCTATTATTTTGTTTGTGCTTTCTACTTAACCATTTCCCTGTGGGTGGCATGGAGTAGTAATTTTATGCTGGATATGATAATTTTTTAGTGTTGCAGCAATCTTGTTACTAGCAAACTGTGGTCCACCATCTGTAATTATATCTCTTGGGAGGCCATATCACAGAAATATGTGGAACAAGAACTCAATGACAGAATCCTCTGTAGCTCTCGGTAATGCTTCTGCTTCAACCCATTTGGTGACATATTCTGTTGCTACCAAAATGTATGTTTTCTAATTTGACGATGGGTTGATTGGACCAACAAAATCAAGAGCCCATCGTTCAAATGGTTCAATAACTAGTTGTGGGTTCACGGGAATTTCATCAGCCTATCCAGGGCGTCTTCCTCTTTGGCAGCTGTCACAATATTGAATGAGCTTTTTTGCATCTTTGAAGATTGTGGGCCAATAATACCATGTTTGTAGGACCTTGTGTCTAGTTCTTCGATCGGCGAAATGTCCGCCACATGGTTCGTCGTGACAAGCTTTCAAAATGTCAAAAATTTTGTCTTCACGGACACATCTTCTGATGTGCATATCTGCCCCTGTATGAAACAGGTAGCCCCCAATCCAAGAAAATCGAGTACTACACTTAACAATATGCTTTCATTCATTGGGGGTCAGATGTTTTGGTAATTTTCTACTACTAAATAATTTGCAACATCAGGGTACCAAGGTATTTTAAGAGTGATAGCGAACAAATGTTCATCGAGGAATTGATCCTCGACCACTGTTGCATCCACTGGTTTTGGCATTCACGAGAGAAAATAAGCTACATGATTTTCTTTTCCTAGTCGGTCCTTTATTGTGATATCGAATTCCTGCAATAAAATCATCCATCTGGTTACTCTACCATTTGTGATTGGTTTATTTGCTAAATATTTTATGGCAGATTGATCTCTATATAAAATGACACGATATCTAGTGATATAATGCCTAAATTTATTGATGGCATGTATTACAACTAAAAATTCCTTTTTAGTCATAGTATAGTTCAATTCAGCAGGCAACAAATTTTTGCTAATATAATAAATTTCATATGGTTTTTAATCTTCTTCCTGCCCAAGGACTGCTCCAAGAGTTGTGTTTGAAGCATCTGGTGAAATTTGAAATGGTAGGTCAAAATTTGGTCCTTGAAGTACTAGGGCTGTTGACACGAGTTTTTTTAGATTCTCGAAAGCTTAGTCGCATTTTTCTGTCCAAACAAAGTCAACATTCCCTATTAATGCATATAAAGGTGCAGCAATATGAAAAGAATGTTCTATAAATCTTCTATAATAACCAGAGAATCCAAGAAAACGGTGTACCTATGTTTGAGTGGTAGGAGTAGGTATTAACAAAATTATTTGAATTTTGGCCGGATCTACCTGTATTCCAGCTGCTGAAATATAATGGCCTAGAATAAGTCCTTCAGTCATCATCATATTGCATTTTTCATGGCTCAGATAGAGCTTGGTGGCAATGCATTGGTACAACACTTTTTCTAGTGTATCCAATGCTGGGTCGAAATCATCCCTGTATGGTGTAAAATCATCCATGTATACTTTGAGCCCTAAATTCTGAGGATAGCCCATTGAAATGTGGCAGGGGCATTGCATAGGCCAAAAGGTAAAACTCTATAGGAAATGTTCCCTAAGGACAAGTAAAAGTGGTTTTTTCTTGGTCTTCAGGGGTAATCTGAATCTGATTGTATCCACTGAAGTCGTCTAAGAAAGAAAAGAATTTCTTTCCTACCAAAGTGTCTAATACTTGGTCAATGAATGGAAGGGGAAAGTGGTCTTTTTGTGTTGCTTTATTTAGCTCTCTATAATCCACACAAATCCTCCACTTTCCATTCTTCTTTGGCACCACAAGAAGTGGGGAGACCCATTTACTATCGGAGATAGGGTAGATGAAGTTCACATCTAAATTTTTTTGAAGTTTAGCTTTTACAATGTCTTTTAGATGAGGGTTAAGTCTCCTTTGTGGTTGGTGAACTGGTCTTTCATCCTTCTCTATGTAAATGTGGTGTGTACATAACCGGGGAAAAATTCCTTTCATGTCATGGTAGTCCCATGAAAATGCTTCTTTGTATTTCCGTAGTAGCTGGATTAGCTTGTATTCTTGTTCAGAAGTTGGGTTGGCATTGACGTTTAAAGCTTTTCCTGGGTCTATTTCTACAATTTTGCTATTTGAGACAGAGGTAGTAGGTATTGCTTGGTCGTGAGTATCTTTAAGAGGATCTTCTTCTAATTCATTATCAAATGTTGCTTCTATCATGTGACATTGTATGTGGGATCTGAATTTATTCTGGCTAAGAAAGTTGTTAGTGACATCATCCTCTGTTTAGTCTTTGAAGTCGAGGGCATATTCTATGGTTAATGGGGATCTAATGTTTTTGGTGAGGTATGATATAGGATGCTTGTTAGTTTTCATTATTGTAACACTTGGCTGGGCTGGAGGATATAAAGCTAGATTTTTGATATTGGCTCCTCTAGTTATGGTCATACTGCCTTGTCGGTAGCTAATATAAGCGTCAGCGGTTGCAAGCCAAGGTCTGCCTAAAATCAATGGATGTCCATCAAGTCGGTTTTTGGGGTTTATTATCAGAAAGTCGGCAAGATACTCCCAGGAATCAACAGATACCATGACATCATGTAATGTGCCCTCTGGCCTAACCACGATCGGTCAGCCAGTTCTAATAAAGTAGAAGTTGGTTCTATTGATGTAATGCCCAGTTTTTGACAAGTGGTGGTTGTTAAGATATTGATTGCAGCTCCTAGATCAACTAAGGCATTTGAGAAGGTTTTTCCATTGATTTGTATTGTTACTATTGGATTTCCTGGGTCTTCATATTTAACGGGTGTTTCTTTTCCTGATAATAGATCAGATAGAGTACCAACTACTTGGACTGTTGGGTTATTTGCTATTCTCCTCCTTGGCTTTTTTATACATAGCTCTTTAATGGTCTTCACATATATTGGGATGTCTTGGATAGCTTGGAGGAGTGGAATTTTTATGTACAGATTTTTAAGTTCTCCCAGAATGTCGAAATCAAGATGTTGTGGAGGTCGAGGTATAGTTAATCTCTATGGGAATGGAGGGGAAGATGTGATTACTTGATTATGAGTTTGTTGTCTGATCACATCCTCTTCTTGTAGTGGTTGTTCTATAGGTAACTAATTTTCAACTTGAGTAGTTTTATCTCCCTTTGTTTCAATGATGTGCCCAGTTCTTAATTGAATATCATTACACTCCCTTAGATCGGTTCCTATCTCTAGTGTTTCAATTATTTGAATATATTGGATCGGTCTGTTATTTGGATTAGGGTTGGGTTGGGCTGGGAGTTGCGGTCTTAAATTAGATTGGGGTTTTTTTGTAATGCTGGCAGTGTAGGTTGAGGGAGGGGAATGGTTCCTACTGGCTCATTCATCAGTCTTTGCCAGTTTTTCTACCAGGCTTGACTCAGTGAAGTAGGAGGGGACCATTGTGTGGGATATAAATTGTTTTGCCAATATGGTGGGGTATAGGGAAGATTTGACCAATTGGGTTGGATTGCTTGATTCAGCCATGGTGATGATGAAGGAAATGGTTGTTGTGACCAATTTGAGAATGGAGGTTTATTTTGCCACATTTTATTATATTGTTGATCATGATATTGTGGAGGCTGAAAAGAAGAAGATGAGTATGGGAACATCCCTGATTGTCACGGCTACCATTGACGGTGCTGGTCGAATAGGTACACCGGTTCTAGTTCTTCTTCTGCTTCCTTATATACTACCTTCAATTAAGGAAGTGAGGGACAACTTTCTGTAGAATGGTCTTTTGGACAAATGGCACAAACTCGGACTGCATCTAATGGACACTCCTTGTGGCTGTGTTTCTTTCTGCATCTAGGGCAGAAGATTGCCAAATTTTGTTCTGCCTCTGTTTGCTTTTGTTTGGCCTACATAATATCAAGTTGTGTTTCAGCGTCCCCAATATGTCAGTTTTAAAATTTTCTAATAAATTTCCAATTCTGTGCGAGTTACTCCCTCTTCAGAGATCATGTTGCCTCTTGTAAACCTGTCATGTTCCGCTGGTTTTAGTCTTGTGCTGCCTCTCGAGCTCCTGATACATAAATCAATAATGTCAGCAAAATTTTCCTGATAAATATCTCCTTTTCCCATAATATTTAGTGTTTCAATCCATTGTTCCTTCATTCCTCTAATTAATGTTGTTTTTAATACATTATCAGGTAAGGGTAATGATGCATAAGGAGATCTTTGAAGATTATACTGAAAACGCTCAACATATTCTTCTAATGTTTCATTTGGTCTAGCTACCATCTGAAATATTTCATCTTTTAACTCTATAGACCTACAATAATCCTGATATTTTTTTAGAAAAGACTCCTTCATTTGATCCTAGTTATTTATAATACCACCACCAATCCCATAAACCATCTTAAAGCAGCCCCTTTTAATGTAGAGGGGAACAATTTCAGTTTCTGGGGATCGGTGGTATAGTCATATCCCCTACACAACACATCAAATTCAAATAGGAATGCATCTGGATCTTCTGATGTAAGGCCATGGAATGTAGGGATATGTTGGAGAGGGATTGCTTTCATAGGTGCATTAGCTGTAGTATCCACAATGGGGTATTGCAGTGTAGAGGTTTGGGTGTTTGGCTGGTTCTGGGCCATTTGGTCAAATATATGCCAATAACCTTCTGGGATATCTAGGAGGGTATTCCTAGGCTGAGAAGGAATGACTTTAACAGGAATGGCCTTAACAACACTTCCTTTATCTGGGACGATGAGAGTGCCTCATGTCTAGGGAGATTTTGGTTCTTGAGGTTCTTCAACTTCGTTATAAACGATTTTTGTAGCACTTCCCTTATCTCGACTACTTAGTGGCTGAATTTTACCAAGAGGAGATCTTAGTTCTTTAGTTTCTCCTGTTTCTCCTCTTCCTTCACAAAGGTTGCTAAGGTCCCCTTCTTGCAATGATGTTGGGCTAGAATTCTCAATTCTTGAAAATCTTGTTCTTCGGTGTGACTATGCACCTCAGCAAAGGCTACAGATGCTGATCTGTGACCTGAAGGGAATTAGTAGGTTGTCTAGAAGCAAATTTTCTAGGTCCTACTGAAGGTTGAGACTCCACTTTCTTAAGGATTTCGTCTATAAAGGTCGATCGGCCAAGGGTCACCAGTTCCTTAGCTTTATTAGGCTTGGGTAGAGGTTTAGGATTCTTTTCAGGCTTTTTCTGCTTAGTCATGCACACAAATCAAATGCTAATTTCTACCCAAAGAAAACAACAAAAAATCTGCAAGAAAGTGGGTAGGGGAGCAGGGCTATTACATGATCCATACGCAGGTTCTTATCTTCCGTTTTTAAAACTCAGTTCTCTCCTAGCAAGTTCTTACATCACTCTGGAAAAAAAGAACAAATGGCTACACTCTTCCCGACAACGACACCAAAATGTCGAGAGTAAAAAGGGTGTGTTTTTACCTCTATGTTACTCCACCATATTAATTGTGTAATTCCAGGAACGAGTTTTTGTTATTTCAAAGAGTGAACTCAGTTTGAGGCAGTCATTTGTCAGGAGTAATGCTAGTAGTTTAGTGCTTCAGTACAAGAGTAAATGGATGCTTGGATTGAAACTTTATTTGCAAAAAGGAACCTAGAATTCAAA